>CM022297.1:169104575-171504575 GCA_011799875.1 Thinopyrum elongatum
TGTGGGCATCCACTGCTTTGGCTTCGCCGGCTCCGGGTCGTTCCCTTCCTGGGCCTCGCTGTCATCCATCGCGTTGGTGCGCTCGGCGCGGCGTGGTCAACATGGTCAACAAACGACATCCATTGGAAGAGGGATGTAAGTGGAGAGGCTGACAGTAGGGACCCACACAAGCAAGTGCCTCCTTATTACATGAAAAAAATGATTGCTCCTGCTGACAGCTGGGACCCACCGGCAAAATCTTCGCACGGAAGGAAGTGCCTCCTTATTATACGAAAAAACAATTCCTCCCGATGACAGCTGGGACCCGGCAGATTTGGTGGCTGACTTGTGGGCCTACTAAGCTGACGTGTTCGCAGGGCTTTGTCAACTTAGTCAACAAATGATTCTAGCAGTTGGACCGTTGGATATTAATCCAACAGCCGTGCTGCTTCTTCAACCTTTGATCTTCTTGCTCCAGCCGCCCAAACCAGCGCCGGCGGGACCGCCTGCTCCTGCCTCCCGTGGGCGGCAGTGCTGCCACGCAGGCCTCACCGCCCCACCCTAACCCCACCACCGGCCAGGCCTTCCCTCTACTCACCCACACCCCGTGTTATTCTCCGGCGACGGCAGCCTCACACCACAGCGAAACCAGTGAACTCTCGTACTCCCCTCCGCGTGGGCATCCACTGCCTCGTCTTCCTCGGCTCCGCATCGTTCCCTTAGCAAGCCTCACTATCGTCCACCGCCTTGGTGCTCTCGGCGCGACGTGGTCAACGTTGTCAACGAACGACAACCATCGGAAGACGACTGTACACGGTGAGGCTGACAGCTAGACCCACTAGCTACATCTTCGCACGCAAGGAAGTGCCTCCTTATTACACGCAAAAAAATGATTCCTCCCCCTGACAGCTGGGACCCACCACATATATCTTCGCACGCAAGGGAGTGCCTCCTTATCCTCCCTGACAGCTGGGACCCACCCAGTCGAACCGTACGTAGGGTTGTCTGTCTGGTCGCGAACATGTACGTATATACTGGTTGATCGGTCTCTCTGCAAGGATGAATCATGGCCGAGTAAGTAGCGGCACGTGTCGTAGTAGAGCCCCCAACGTAGCAGTTCAGGCAGTCCTGGCTAAATCGTGTACGCGTACGTATAGCCACACGGCAAAAAATACGGCCACGTACGTACATATGGGCGGGGTCTTGAATGCCTACTCACGCATATGTACGGCCAGGGCTCGTGTAAATGGAGAGGCAACGGACGGCGGCAACGGCATCCTGTTCATCGGAAGCCAACCGGCTGGGTCGGAACGGAGAAACTACGTCATGTTCATCGGGAGGCAACAGAATGCGTCGTGTTCATCGGGAGCCAACCGGCTTGGACGGAACAGCCAAAACGGGGTCTGGCGTACCATAGAACGGAGGAAATGGCCTTCTATTCGAGTGCCTATGATTGAAACGGGGTCCTGTTGATCGGGAGGGGTGTGGCGTACCGCAAAACAGAGGAAGCAGACTTGTGTTGGAGCGCCTACGATCGAAATGGGGTCCTGTTCATCGGGAGGGGTGTGGCGTACCATAAAACGGGACTCCACGGGCTACTGTTCATCCACCGTCTACTGCCTCGCTCCAGCCTCCACGGGCTACTGTTCATCCACCGTCGACTTCCTCCAACCTCCACCTGCTACTGTTCATCCACCGTCGACTTCCTCCAGCCTCCACCAGTTACTGTTCATCCACAGGCTACTGTTCATCCAGCCTTCACCGGCTACTATTCAACTAGCCGTCCACGGGGTCCTGTTCATCCACCCCCAACCGGCTCGGGTGTGGCGGCCTCATTGATCGGGGTCCTGTTCATCCAGCGGCAACGACCTACTACCACGGGGTCCTGTTCATCCAACCCCCATCGGGAACTGTTCATCCAACCCCCAACAACGGTCACTGTTCATCAAGACGCAGGTTCGATCGGCTTCAGTTAGCAGCATTAGCGAAGGAATCGCTTGGGTTCAGTTAACAGCCAAGGGATCGATCGCTCGGGTTCAGTAACGTAGCTAGTGCAATCGCTCAGGTTCAGCTAGAGCCCAACGCCTTGCACACATGCGCGTACGTGTACGAGAGAAACGCGCAAACCTCCGTGCATCGCTCGGCCCTGACCACCCACCATAACCGGAACTCCCCAAAATTTTCCTCGCCCTCGCTTCTACCATGATTTTTTCTGTCATGGACGGCCCAAAGAATGTCATGCAGGTGCGTCCCTGGCCCGCCTAGGATGAAAAGCCCATTTTCCATCAAGATTTTTTGTCATAGAAGTAGGAGCCCACCACATCTATGATGATACGTGCTTTTGTCACAATTATCGTCATAGAAGTGTCATAAGCATGACAGGAAAAAAATTCGTTCGGGCCAAAATGTCACGGATGTGTCTTTTTTTTGTAGTGAATCAATCATATAGTTCTGGGCTAGATTCTTGTCTGTGAAAAACAAGATACCGGACTACCAGGACTCAGATATAATAACAGCTTTCCAGCGCGGATGCAAGGATAAAGGCGTTTCGAACGCGCTCTCCCGCCGCTGTGTCCAAACACTCCCGGAGTCATCCGATCTGGTATCCAAGTTCTGCACCATCGAAGATACTTGGCTGGCCAGGAAAAGCACAGATTCGATCTGTGAACAGAAGTTAACACGCGAAAGACCCGCACCTTGGTGCAAGTCCCGCACGCGGAACACACCGACCGAGCGACCTTAGAAGAAGAAGAAAACCTTCAGCCACTCCGGGACCACCCTTGATGGTCTCCTGGATAAACCATGCCGTATTCATGCTATTATGCTTAATTCTTGCTCGACTCACAGCCTTCGCGACTGTTGGGTGGTTGCTACTTCTTGAGCTTGCGTTGATTTTTCCCTTGAAGAGGAAAGGGTGATGCAGCAAAGTAGAGATAAGTATTTCCCTCAGTTAAGAACCAAGGTATCAATCCAGTAGGAGGCACAAGCAAGTCTCCAATATATGCACTTGCACAAACTAACAAACACTTGCACACAACGCGAAAAAGGGGTTGTCAATCCCTTCACGGTCACTTGCAAGAGTGAGATCTAATAGAGATAGATGTAAAAGATAAATAAAAGGCAAAATAAAGTAAATATAAATAAATTGCAGCAAGGTATTTTTAGTTTTTTTGGTTTTATAGATCTGAAAATATAAGATGGAAAATAGACCCGGGGCCATAGGTTTCACTAGAGGCTTCTCTCTCGAAGAAAGCATACGGTGGGTAAACAAATTACTGTTGAGCAATTAATAGAAAAGCGCATAATTATGAAGACATCTAAGGCAATGATCATATATATAGGCATCACGTCTGTGAAAAGTAGACCAAAACGATTCTGCATCTACTACTGTTACTCCACACATCGACCGACTCCTGCCTGCATCTAGAGTATTAAGTTCATAAGAACAGAGGAACGCCTTAAGCAAGATGACATGATGTAGAGGGGTAAACTCAAGCAATATGATATAAACCCCATCTTTTTATCCTTAATGGCAACGATACAATACGTGCCTCGCTACCCCTTCTGTCACTGGGTGAGGACACCACAAGATTGAACCCATCACAAAGCACCTCTCCCATTGCAAGAAAAAACCAATCTAGTTGGCCAAACCAAATCGATAGATCGGAGAGAAATACAAAGCTATCTCAATCATGCATAAAAGAGTTCAAAGAAGACTCAAATAATATTCACAGATAATCTGATCATAAATCCACAATTCACCGGATCTCAACAAACGCACGGCAAAAGAAGATTACATCGAATAGATCTCCAAGAACATCGAGGAGAACATTGTATTGAAGATCAAAGAGAGAGAAGAAGCCATCTAGCTACTAGCTATGGACGCGTAGGTCTGTGGTAAACTACTCACACATCATCGAAAGGGCAGCAAGGTTGGTGTAGAGGCCCTCCGTAATCGAATCCCCCTCCGACGGAGTGCCGGAAAAGGCCCCAAGATGGGATCTCACGAGAACAGAAGCTTGCGCCGGTGAAAAGGTATTTTTGGGGTGTCCTCTGGTATAGGGGGAACATTTGAGAATTTATAGTGCTGGGATTAGGGTTAGGAGAGCCACGGGGGGGGGGGGGCACAAGCCCCCTGGGGCGCGCCCCTAGGGCTTGTGGCCCCCTCGTGGGTCTTCTGGCCTCCTCCCCAAGTCTCGTGGGTTTCTTCTGGTCCATGAAAAATCATCGTAAAGTTTTATTCCGTTTGGACTCCGTTTGGTAAAAAAACAAGGAAAAACAACAACTGACACTGGGCACTAGGTTAATAGGTTAGTCCCAAAAATAATATAAAATAGCATATAAAACATCCAAAACAGATAATATAATAGCATGGAACAATCAAAAGTTATAGATACATTGAAGATGTATCAGTGGTGAGGCAGAAGAATCCTCGGGCGAAGACAAGGTCATGATGATTTACGAAACCTTTACGTCCAACAACCAGCGCAAGCGGCCCCTCCGAAAATCAATTATGTCCGGCAAGTGCCAACTCGGGGCGTGTGGATCGACACGCCTATCACTTTTGGTCACAAATATCAGCCGAGGTCGGCACCGAACAGGTGCCCTGACGCCCTGGTTCTCGACCCAATCATGGGCAGTTGCCGTCTTCGGAAAGTACTCATGGACGGGGGCACCAACTTAAATCTAATATATGCAGACACTCTAGATAAAATGCAAATTGACAAATCGCGCATATAACAGAGCAGCACCACCTTTAAAGGTATCATACCTGGGCGAGAAGCACGCTGCAGTAGAAAAATCACCTTGGATGTGGTCTTCGAAACGCCGGACAACTACCGATCCGAAGAAGTTACGTTCCACATCGCCCCTTTTAAAAGTGGATATAATGCCCTCCTGGGACGGGGCGCCTTCTCCAAATTCCAAGCAGTACCACACTACGGCTACATGAAGCTCAAAATGCCGGGCCTGAATGGATCATTACCATCTCGAGCAACCCCGATAGAGCACTCAAAGCCAAAACAAAATGACATTACTCTCCCTCGAATCATTGTCCGAAGCCCTTGCGATAGAGGAACTAACCACACTATGGGTTGAAGTCGATCGGGATGACGTTATCCTCGACAAACGGCCAAAATCTACCTCATTCAAGCCGACAGATGAAATAGTCAAATTTCAAGTACATCCCATGGACCCAGCCAAAACGGCGTCCATAGGGTCAAACCTCGAACCCGAGGTTGCCGAGGCTCTCCGCAATTTCCTTAGGGAAAATTGGGATATATTTGCCTGGCACCCTTCGGACATGCCAGGTGTCGGTGTCAAAACCGGCAGACCTCGAGGTAGGGGGTCCCGAGCTGTGGATCTAGGATCGATGGGGAACAAGGGACGACGAACACAGTGTTTACCCAGGTTCAGGCCCTCTCGAAGAGGTAATACCCTACGTCCTGCTTGATTGTATTGGATGTATGATGTGGTTTATAGAGTAGATCTACCTTGAGATCCGTATGAGCTAAACCCTAAGGCGATGAGGTGATGAATGTAGCTCTAGCCCTAAGACTAAAAACCCTCGGTTTATATAGACACCGGTAGGGTTAGGGTTACCGAAGATAGATTACAGTAAGGGTTTAAAGAGATCCTGCGCCTTCTTGACTTGGAGGGCACACCACGGCTTCATAGATCTCCTGTCGCTCTATGGCTCCACCAGTCCGGCCCATGTGCAATGGGCCGTCGCCCCGAGGACCCCTTAGTCCATGACTCCCTCAGTAGCCCCCGAACTTGCCTCCAACGCCAAGGCTTGTATCCGGCATCCGCTCACCCGACCAGTATTCGGCTTGCGAGGTGAGTTCTTCAGTGTGTTTCACCCATGTTTGGAACCAAGTGATGTCCAGGATCTGAAACGGCAGTTTTACTTAACACCGAAGGCAATAATAAACAAATACCGTTCAAGTGTAAATGGTGTCTTCATCTGACAACTTTTTCTCCTCCAACGAAGAGTCGCTTCCGACCATAACGCTGAGCAGTTACTATTTCTCGAAGCACGGCTCGAGGCCAATGCCATGTCTGGCACGTCCCATCGAGGTGGAGATCATGTCCCACTTTTCGGGGGATATGGTTAATGATTTCAATTCCCCTCCCCGCACATAACATCGCGGGCATATTGGGAAGTGGAGAAGCCAACGGCGTGGAAAAAGAAAATCCCAGGCCTGTCAACAGTCTATAAAGGGAGAGCTATCACAGTCAGCAACCCACGCCTTCTTCCACTTCCCGCTCACACAGATCCTCAGAGCTCCAGCGCCCCTTTCCTTTGCTTCCACAGCGAATCCCTCTTTGCCTCCTTCGACCATGGCTGGATCCGGAGCCAATGGGAAGTGGGAGGCCTCCAGCGTCACCGAGGGGGACATCTTGAAGCTGAAGGAGGCCGGCTATTTGTCGGCCAACGTCGCCCATCGGGCCCCCGAAGAGGGTCAGATCATCCCCATACCCAAGCCGGGCGAAAGGGTCATGTTCCTCCCCCATTTCCTTAGGGGGCTCGGATTTCCTCTGTACCCCTTCGTAAGGGGGTTGATGTTCTTTTACGGGCTAGATTTTCATGATCTAGCCCCCAATTCCATCATCCACATCTCAACCTTCACTGTCTTCTGTGAAGTGTTCCTTCGAGTTCAGCCGCACTTCGGTTTATGGCTAAAGGTGTTCAACGTCAAGCCCAAGGTGGTTGGCGGCGAGCATGCAGACTGTGGAGGGGCCATGATTAGTAAACTGACGTGGGTCCAGTGGCCGGACGGCCACTTCATCGACACCATCCGGATGTGGCAAAAGGAGTGGTTTTACATCACCGAGCCGAGTGAGGCCGCATGGGGAGCGGGCCCCGCATTCAGGCCGGACCCCCTACCAGATTGGCCTCATGGACCACCAAGAGCCCGGGCTGGGGGTGTGTCGCTCACACGAAGGCATTGCAGAAGCGCGTGGACAGCATAATAGAGACCGGCGCAAAGCTGGTCGATGTGGTCTAGATCATGCTCCACCGTCGGTTCCTCCCTTGCCAGGAGAGGGCCAAGCCTATGTGGGAGCATGAGTCCGAGGATCCGGCCACCATGCGACACCTCTACGGCACGACTCCTGACAAAATATGGGGCCAACTATTCCAGCCCCAGAAGGAGTGGCCAGTCGAGGGGAAGGACATCGGCCTCGATGCCGCGAACCCCCCAAAGGAGGTGAGCGACACTCTTCTGCGAGGAGTGTCCGGATATTCATACCGCGTTTGGTTCGGCCTGACCTTGTTATGCGGATTTTGCAGGGCTAGATTGCCAAGGCCAAGAAGATCAGCTGCCCGGTGCCACTGCCGGAAGAGCCCCGATCAGAGCAGCTGGAAAACCTGCTAGTCGTAGTGCCTTATAAGGCGCCTGCCAAGAAGGGTAAGAAGAAAGAAGTACCGGAGGCCAGGGAGGGCCTCCGCCACAGGGCTCGTCCAGGCGACCGGTCCGGAGACACTGCCGCCTCATCCGTGCAGGAGGGGGATGAGGACGAGGAGGAAAGCGCCTCCTCGCGGCCTCCGCCACAGGGCTCGTCCAGGCGACCGGTCCGGAGACGCTGCCGCCTCATCCGTGCAGGAGGGGGATGAGGACGAGGAGGAAAGCGCCTCCTCGCACTCGAAGAAGAGGGCGATGTCCAGCGACGTCGAGGAGGTTCAACCTCCTCAAGCCCGGAAGAGATGGTGCCGGCCCAAACTGGTTCTGTCCGATAGTTCGGACTCCGACAAAGAGTCCGAAGTGTCTGAGAAGGGACCCAGGGTCAAGCCCCCAGCGGCCAGGTACGCACCGCGACGTTTTCAATTGCTTTATGCTTTTAGTAGTCCTTGATAGAACGTAGATTGATTGTTTTTCTAATGGTGCAGCCCTTTGCGTGGCCACCCCGCCGAGGAGACCTCTTCGGGGACGTCTCTGTCCGCCGAACTGGCGGACAGTGGCTCACGCTCGGCACCCCCTCCAATCCCCGAAGAAGTTGGGAAGGTGGTGTCACGAAAGACCCCTCCTCCTCCGAACACGAGGGAGGAGGTCGATGCTACCATGGCCGAGGCCGACACCTCGGTCATTGAAGACCAGGGGGTGCTTCCCTCCTGGCTAACACAGGAAGGGAGTCCGGGCCATCCGGACCCCCGCAGCCGCATGCTCCTGAGCCCCCAAGGCCCTCGACGGCACAGGATCCCCCTTCCGGTAGCGAAGGGGTCGGGAGCCAACGCTAGCGCTGAACCCCTCCACACGGGCGGCGGCTGGCTGGCCAGATGCGCTGGAGGAGTTGGTGAACAACTCCGTCATCGTTGATGGGCACCACACTCTTATGAGTGCGGTCATGCAAGGTGTTCGGTCCGTCCAGTCCGGACCGAACGATGTTGTCCAAGGCCTTCTAACAGGCTTTGAGGTAAGTCAAGTAATGCCCTTTCCTCATGATGCGGTTGTAATTTATAGTTTGGGGAGGCCGTATATATAACAACCCCCGAGACTCTGCAAGGACTTCGAAGAAAACTGCAGAGGATCAAGTTCGGTAGGCCGATTAATGATGTCGACATTTATTTTGCTAATGCAGGCATCTTCTGTGGCCGCGGCTGCTAATGCTGCGGCACTAGAGATGGATCGGAAGCTCAAGCTTTCCGATAAAGAGCTTGACCTTGTCAACAAATGGCTTGGCGAGGCGCAAGGTAAGCCCTGTGAGAAGATGTGTACTTTGCTTGACGCCGGATATTGACGATCCAGACTGTATGCTAATCCTTTATCTTGATGATCCTGCAGCTGCTGCCGCCGAGGTCGAGGGCTTGAAGGAGGCCCTGAAGAAAGCCGAGGCCGGGGCAGCCACGAAGAAGACAACCGCTGAAAAGGTGGTGGCCGAGCTTGAGAAGGCCAAACTTGCGGCCGAGCAGCACGAGGCTCGGGTGACCGAAGTCCAGGTGGACTCCAGGATGCCGCCAAGAAGCTGGAGGCCCTTGAGAAGGAGCAGGAGGAGCGATCCTCCCTGCTATCCAAGGTGGAGAAGGAGCTCCAGGAGGCAAGGACCAAATCGTGAGGTGTCCGGGAGGAGCTCCGCCAAGTCGGGCAAATTGCAAATGGTAAGAAATACTTACTGCAGAGTGTGTTCGGAGGCAACAGGTTTGCCCTGCTGACGTGGGTCTGGCGCTCCGCAGGCGTCTTCACCGAGCTTCTAAAGAATGTGGCGGCCGCGGTGAAGCACTATGCCACTCTTGAAGAGGACTCCACCCAACGGCTCTTCTGGTCACAATTTCCGGACTCCGAGCACCCCCTTCTAAGCGATCAAATGAAGCAGCTTATGGAGATGCATCAAATGTCGGAGCTGGCCGTGAAGGACCTCTGTGTAAGCCTGTGGCCGGCCAAGCCCATTCCGGACACCTACTTCGGCCTTGTGCAGAAGCTGCGGGAGGCGCCGCTTCGGATTGACACCGTAAAGCGGTCAGCGTGCCTTGAGGGGGCGAGACTTGCATTTGCAAAGACCATGGTGCATTGGCCGAAGATTAATCCAATGGAGATGGCCACTGGTCCTCCGCCCAAGGGGAAGGAGCATCGCCGCCCTGAGCAGTACTTTGCACAGGTGATGAATGGTGCGCGGGCGATAGAGGGCCAGTGTTCGAAAGATGTAATATTTGAGTGATTGAGTTAAGTTTGTACCAAGTGGACCTTGTGCTTTATAATGCATCTGCCTGACTTGTTTTATATTGTCATGATTTAATTTTGACTCCTGTGCGGCCGTATGTTTATTCTGAAAGCTACCAGTCGTCGGCTTCAGTCCCCAAGTGAATATCACGAGGGGTGTTTTGTCTCCGCACTGTTACCCTTAGCCAATGTCTTGGTACCCGGAGGCGGTAGTGCGGGAGCGAAACCAGGCAATCGGGCTATTTTGATTTTATTGCTTTCACTTAGCCATAGGAGCTTGACGGTGCGGACTAGGGACTAGCCCTCGGTGTATTGTGATGTACTTGGGGATCAAAACCTGCCCGTTTCGATCACATGGTTTGTGTTAAGATGAACCCTTCGTGTGACACGGCGAAATCACCAACGATTTTTAGAGTCAAACCTCGTCATCGGATCGCGGACCAGTTTGTGCTTACTATGACAGTCAGTTTTTGGCTTTTTCCTCCTGAGGTACATGACCGGGCAAACCAGAAGTACAATCGCAGGGGTTCTCCCTTTGCTCTCTTAGCCGAACGTGCAAAACATAAGAGGCAAGCACAGGAGCCGGGCAACCCAACTATTGACCCAAGACATAGTTCGGAACAGATTCATATAGTGCAACATCCAAGACACCGAATACCTAGCGAAAAGCGGTGCCAGACTTGAAGATATTGAGCTGATATATAAATCGAACTCTTGACTAGTTAATATATTTTCATGCCGGGCTGTTCGAAGAGCGAGGGGAGAATCGGAAAGGGAATAGACAAATCGCAAAAAGCGGATATCCGAACACCATAAAGGGTATTTTTATTTTTTCTCGTAATCTCGGGACGTCTATCCGTACAATTCAAACTGCGAAGGCAATACTTGTGAAAGAAAAAGAAAGTTTACAGAGTAAAGGTTGACGCAGGGCCTTGATGCGTGAATTGAAGCCTTCACTGTGCCCTACTGCATGTCTGCGCCTTTGCTTCTGATAGGTGGGGGTTGGGACCTTCAATGAGACCTTGATGGGCGAGGACCCTGCCGATGAAGCTTTATGCTTGGGGGTATCCGGAATTGGTCCCTGGGTCGTCCGAAGACGAAGTAATTTCGAAGTTTGGTTTAACCGAACATGCACTTCGGATTTATTAATATATGCCTCACGGCTGCCCATGGTATTTTGAGTGCGAAGTTGTGCTGACGAGGCACGTGGAGCGTGAAGAATGTGGGCGTGCCGTGGGGCGCGTATCCCTATTTGCGGTGAACGCATGCGGGTTCCCATGATGGGGAACAGGTTCGAATCCGTTTACTATTGTCACCGACCTTTATGGCGGGTCGGCATCCAGGCCTATATGGGCCGGTGTTGTCTTCGGCCACTAGGTCTGCAGTGTGCTTTTCGGTTCGAAGTGAGTGTTCCGTGTTGCCGTTGATAGTTATGACGCCCAAGGGACTAGGCATCTTCAACTTGAGGTACGCGTAATGCGGAACGACATTGAATTTGGCGAACGCTGTTTGGCCGAGGAGGGCGTGATAGCCACTGTGAAAAGGTGCAATATCAAAGATCAAGTCCTCGCTTCAGAAGTTATCCGAAGATCCAAACACTACTTCAAGCGTCACGGTGCCTGTGTAGCGGGCCTCCACTCCCGGAATGACCCCCTTAAAGGTGGTGTTACTGGGTTTAATCCTTGATGGATCGATCCCCATTTTCCTCACTGTATCTTCGTATATCAGATTTAGGCTGCTACCTCCGTACATTAGGACTCTAGTGAGGTGGAATCCATCGATGATGGGGTCTAGCACTAGGGCTGCAGACCCTCCATGGCGTATGCTGGTGGGATGGTCCTTGCGATCGAACGTGATCAGGCAAGCTGACCATGGATTGAACTTCGGCGCTACTGGCTCGATGGAGTATACATCTCGTAGTGCTTGCTTCCTCTCCTTCTTCGGTATATGGGTTGCGTAAATCATGTTTACCGTCTTGACCTCGGAAGGGAAGGGTTTTTGGCCTCCACTATTCGGCCTGCGGGGCTCATCATTGTCCTTGCTTCGTGGGCTTTTGCTTGAGTCTAAGGCTGTGAGTTTGCCGGCCTGTTTGATCACCCAACAATTTTGGTTGGAGTGGTTGGCGGGCTTCTCTGATGTGCCGTGGATCTGACAAGGCCTTTCCAGAATTGTGTCTAGTCTAGATGGGCCGTCATTGTTACCTTTACGGGCTTTCTTTCTGGGTCCGGACTTCTGGTTTCGGAATCCGGCATTTACTGCCGTATCCTCGCCCTCGCCGTCATTGTGGCGACGTTTATTCTTGCTGCGTCGGGGCTTTCCATTTCCGTCCCGAACCTCGGAGGTACCGGGTGTGTCTGGGTTGGTGTTTTTGCGAGCAAGCCAACTGTCTTCGCCTGCGCAAAAGCGGGTCATGAGGGAAGTAAGGGCTGCCATAGTTCTTGGTTTGTCCTGGCCGAGCTATCATACGAGCCATTCGTCCTTGACACTATGCTTGAAGGCAGCCAAGGCTTCGGCATCCGGACAGTCGATGATCTGGTTTTTCTTTGTCAGGAATCGGTTCCAAAATTGTCGGGAAGATTCTCCGGGTTGTTGTGTGATGCGATTTAGGTCGTCAGCATCCGGAGGCCGGACATAGGTGCCTTGAAAGTTTGCTCGGAAAGTGTCCTCGAGCTCTTCCCAGTAGCCTATAGAGTCTTCGGTAAGGTTGTTCAACCAGTGTCGAGCTGGACCTTTAAGCTTTAGCGGCAAATATTTGATGGCGTGGAGGTCATCTCCTCGCGCCATGTGAATGTGGAGGAGGAAATCCTCTATGCATACGACTGGATCTGTGGTTCCATCATATGATTTGATGTTCACAGGCTTGAAGCCTTCCGGGAATTGGTGTTGCATTACCCTCTCTGTGAAGCACAAGGGGTGTGCGGCGCCCCGAACTCGGGCTACATCGCGTCGGAGGTCTTTGGCCCTCCGAATCTGCTGCAGCTCTCGGATTCTATCATTTCGGTTTAGCCCATCATAGTATCCTTCCCGGTAAGCGGGCGGGTCTTCTTTGGGTCCGTAGATGGACCTAGTATGGCCTCCTCCAGCATCTAGGTCATGGCGAAGGTCGTACTCATAAGTGGGCCGCACTTGATCCTTGCCGTGACGGTGAGGTGGGGCGGCTGGGTGTTCGGCCTCATCAGCTTCCTTGTCCCGCCCTCTAGGGGGGCGGCCCGGCTGTTCGGTGTTTGTATATGTCGGGCGTGTTGGCTATATGGCCTCGTCGTCGAACTGGGGCAATAGCCTTCGCTTGGGATAACTCTTGGTTGGTTGTTCGCAGCCATACCCCTCTTCGGCAGCTAGGACTTTAGTCCATCGGTCGTTGAGGGTGTCCTGTTTGGCTTTGATTTTGCGTTTTTGTTTCTTTAGGCTGCGGGCGGTGGCTAAAAGCCTCCGCTTCAACCGTTCATGCTCCAGAGGGTCTTCGGGGACGATGAAATCGTCCTCCCCAAGACTGACCTCCTCTTCGGAGAGTGGGAGGTAGTTGCTATCCTCGGATCGGGGTTTTCTGAATTGAGCGGGTCCTCCTGCCCCGCGGGGTCATCCTGATGATGTTCGAAGGCTGCGTCTCCGGCGAGGTCATCCGTATTATTTACGGTGTTGTTCTCCGCAGAGTCCATGTTGGTCGCATGGCTTCGATGTGGCTTTGATCGACGGCGCTGTTTTCGGCGTTTGGGCGTCTCATCTCTGGGCTTGCCCCGGTCCTGATCAGGAGTGCCATCGCCGTCCTGGGGGGGGTGTCCACCATGTAAATATCATAGGTGGATGTGACCGACCAGCGGCTGGTGACGGGGGGGGGGGGGGGGGGGGGTGACGTCGGTATTGACCGTGGGTCCGCCCTCCTCGTCCATGTATTCGATATTTTCCGAATTGTAGTCTAGCATATCGGTTGAATCGTCGATAGTGGCTACCAAGTGGGTGGTGGGTGGGACACAAAATTCCCTATGGTACGCCTCGAAGGGTTGATGATTGAAGGCGAAGGGCAGGTCCTCCTGGATGGTCATGTTCTGAATTCGGTCCAGCGCCTCGTTTATCATTGCGAGGGTCGCCGAACTCGAGGATTCTGGGCTAGATTCCGGTGTAACGGAGTGGGGGCGATCAATGCCCTGGCTGGTCCTTGGTTTCCGCTATCCGTGCTGAGCTCGGTATGCGGAGCCGGATCCTTGACGGGGTCCGGGCCATCACTGGAGGTCAGGGGCAGGCTTTGGTCCTTGCTTGTGGTTTCCCCGTCGGGGTTCGAGATCGAGCTACTTTGGGCTGGGGGTGACCCCTGGCCATTAGCTACCGCTTTGTCGTAAGGGCTCAAGGCCAGGCGAGCGTTGAGAAAGGAAGGTTCGGCCGAGATTGACTCTTAGCCTCTACCTCTTGATTCTACCTCGAAGGTCGAGGATAGGTCTTCCGCGGTCATGACATGTTCGGACGGAGGTGGAGTTCGGCCCCTGCTCGAAGCAGAGCTCTCCTGGATTGAAGGTGCCGAGGCCGATCTGCCGATCGTATCGGAAAGGAACTCCGGAGCCGGCGTGGCAAGGGTGCGGGATGGGGAAGTGAATCCGGTGAAAACCAGATCGCCCCATGTGTCCGCAACATATTCCAGACCACCAAATCGAATCCGGTGTCCGGGGGCGAAGGCGTCGACCTGACCCAGACAGCCGATCGGGTCTGCATGCAGCAGGATGCTGCCAAACGCGAAGAGTTGTCCGGGGACGAAGAAGTCCCCGGATCCGATGCCCTCTCCTATGATCAGGCGAGCCATCGATCCTTTGGGTGACCCTACAGCGGAACTCTCAATGAAAGCACCAATGTCGGTGTCAAAACCGGCAGACCTCGGGGTATGGGGTCCCGAGCTGTGGATCTAGGATCGATGGGGAACAAGGGACGATGAACACAGTGTTTACCCAGGTTCAGGCCCTCTCGAAGAGGTAATACCCTATGTCCTGCTTGATTTTATTGGATGTATGATGTGGTTTACAGAGTAGATCTACCTCGAGATCCGTATGAGCTAAACCCTAAGGCGATGAGGTGACGAATGTAGCTCTAGCCCTAAGACTAAAAACCCTCGGTTTATATAGACACCGGTAGGGTTAGGGTTACCGAAGATAGATTACAGTAAGGGTTTAAAGAGATCCTGCGCCTTCTTGACTTGGAGGTCACACCACGGCTTCATAGATCTCCTGTCGCTATATGGCTCCACCAGTACGGCCCATGTGCAATGGGCCGTCGCCCCGAGGACCCCTTAGTCCATGAATCCCTCACCAGGGATACCCCACAGGCTCGCGGAGCATAGCTTACACATACTAAAGGGCTATAAGCCCGTCAAACAAGCACTTCGGCGCTTTTCGGAGCCCAAGCGTCAAGCGATGGGTGAGGAACTGACCAAACTCCTGGAAGTTAGGTTCATCCGAGACATAAACACCCTGACTGGCTCACCAATCTGGTTATGGTACCAAAGAAGGATAGGTCATGTCGCCTATGCGTCGATTTCAAAGACCTCAGTAAGCCCTGCCCCAAGGACCCCTTCCCCCTACCGCGAATTGACCAAATCATGGATGCCGCAACCGAACATGATTCGCTGTGCTTTTTGGATGCCTATTCAGGATATCATCAAATCAAGATGAAAGAATCTGACCAGGCGGTGACAACATTTATTACACCGTACGGGCTGTTCTGTTTTAACATGATGCCCTTCGGACTAAATAACGCCGGCGCCACGTACCAGTGCATGATCCAATCATGCTTGGAGAAACACATAGGGAAGACCGTCGAGGCCTACGTAGATGATGTGGTTGTCAAAACCAAGCACGTCGGACAGTTGGTAGACAACATCCGCAACACATTTGCCAGCCTACGGGAGTATCAAATTAAGCTCAATCCGGAGAAATATGTCTTCGGAGTTCCAGCCAGCAAACTCCCCAGCTTCATTGTATCTAGCTGAGGAATCGAAGGCGACCCAACAAAAATATGAACCTTGGACCGATTAGAGGTACCAACCGAGTTCAAGCATGTACAAAAACTAGCAGGTTGCATGGCAGCATTAAGTCGCTTCATATTAAGACTCGGGGAGAAAACCTTACCTTTGTATAGGCTATTAAAACAAACAACGACCTTCAAATGGACCGAGGAGCCCGCGACGGCCTTGGAAGACATCAAAGCCCTCCTCGCCTCTAACCCCATCTTAGCAGCGCCAGGTATATGCGAGCTGATGGTATTATACATCTCGGCCACAAACCAGGTGGTCAGCGCAATACTCATGGTCGAACAAGAAATATGAGGGTCACAAGTTCCAGGTCCAAAAGCCCGTGTACTACGTCTCCGAGGTCTTAACCCTGTGCAAGACATGCTACCCTCACTATCAAAAGATAGCTTACGCCACCTTTATGGCATCACAAAAACTTCAGCACTACTTTCAAGAGTGCTCAGTCATCGTAGCATCCGATGTCCCATTAAGTGACATAATCAACAACAGGGATGCAATGGGGTGCATAGCCAAATGGGCCATACAGCTCCTACCCTTTGAAATAACTTACCGACCACGCCGAGCTATGAAATCTCAGGTGTTGGCCGACTTCATGGCCGAATGGACGGAGGCCGAACTCCCTCGAGAATACAACACTTATTCGCATTGGACCATGTATTTTGACGGTTCCAAAATTCTCGCTAGACTAGCAGCTGGCGTAGTTCTCACATCGCCCACGGGAGACAGTATTCGGTATATGCTACAAATTATGTACACCAACTCCAACAACGCGGCCGAATATGAAGCCCTGTTACACGGACTCTGGATAGCCGTCTCCATGGGCGTCAAGTACCTGGAGGTCTGAGGTGATTCCAACCTCGCCATCTCACAAGTTAACAGTGAATTTGACGCAAGGGACCCGAAGATGATGGCTTGCCGGAATGCCATCTTAAAAATCTCGGCCAGGTTCGAGGGGTTTGAATTCTGTCAGATTCAGGGCTCCGCAGACCCTAGAAGGTTCGAACTCTGGGGCGTGTGCGAAGAACTCAACCTATCTAGCCTACCAACCTGTCGCCCCACAGCCTAGCCTAGCCGGGCTCGCGTGAGCAAGTAAGAAGATGAACACGTCAGTTTACCTAGGTTCGGGCCACCTTGCGGTGTAAAACCATACTCCTGCTTTGTGGTGGATTGGCCTCACGAGGGGCTGAGGATGAACAAGTACAGAGGATGAACAACCTCTCGAGGGCTCGGGGGTGAGAATGAGTCGGCCCCTCCTATGGTGGTGGCTAACCTATCTTTATAGTGGCCTCGGTCCTGTTCCCCCGAAACGTAGGCAGGAAGGGATCCCACAGTGGCCAATTTGAAAGGGGACAAGTAGTACATCTTATCCTGATGAAAGGTGGCCTTCGCCTGCAAAGCTTCTGGTCGTGACACAGCGGTGGGCTCGGCGATGACATCCGTCCTGCCGTGCTGGTGGTCTTGGTCTTGTAGCGTCGGAATGGAAACCTTTGGTAGATTCCTCAGGAACCCACGCCTGTCCTTGCCCCCTTAGCACCAAAGAGGAAACTGCCTCCCCTGCGCCCGCTGGCGCCCGCCTGGCCTTGGTCGTCATGGCTCGCATCATTGCAGCCTCACGAGGCTAGTACCTGCATAGAAATCTCCTCTCCTCAGGAGGCAGCCCGGGGAGGCCACCCCTCCGAAGGTCTTGGTGTTGTCTGCCTCGTGAGGCCAGGGGCCCCGCGAGGGTCTTGTCTTGGCAGTCTTGTAGATGGGCCGTACCAGGCCGTCGAGGGAGTCACGCCATGGGCAGCATGCAGGCAAGTCTGGGTACCCTGGTTCCCAGAACATCGACAGTAGCCCCCGGGCCAAGGCGCGCTCGAGCTTGGCTTCGAGGCAAAGCCAAAGGGCAAAGGTGAAGCATCATGGGGCCCAACCGCCTGCAGGCCAGGCTGATGCGTGGCGCCTGACGGGACGTGGGCGTCTCCACTTCCCCATGCCGCCTCGGCAACTGCTCGACTTGGCAACTGCCTGGCGCATGCAGCGGGGCCATCATTTCTCAGAACGTGAGAGGCCGCCGGTCAGCCTTCCTTCGCCTATAAATGGGGACGGGGGCAGAGCCCCCAGCCCACCTTCTTCTTCTTGCCGCCCGCTCCTTCTTCTTCTTCGTCGTCCCGCCGTCTTGCCGAAGCATCCTTGGCGCCGGTGAGGAGGTTTTCCGTCGAGGAGAAGGGCAAGGCCCCTCTGGTGGAACCGGAGCTGCTTCCACCGAAGAAAAGACATGGCCGCCCTGCAAGGCCACCGCAGCGCCCATAGCTGCCCAACCCTGGTGCGAGCGTGCCCCACCGGGTTTCCCCGTCAGCGCGAACGCTTGTGCGCAGGGCCCCGCTCGCGGGAGCAGCCATGGAAGTCGCAGGGGACGAAGCCAGGAAGGAGAAAGAGCGACAGTCGCGCGACCGCCCTACTCGCAGGCCCATGCCGGCGGCATGGCCCGCGAGTTCGTGGTGTGGGCGGCGATACCGCCGTGCACATGGATTCGGCTCCCACGGTCCCTGGCGCGCGCATGACGGCTGCTGCAGCCAAGCCTCGCAGGCGGAGGTTGAGGTCGTCTCCTCCGGCGACGTCTTCATGACTCGGGGATGGGGAGCGATCGCCCGTGCCTGCAACTCGGAGGGGGGCACGCCCTCCACTTCGAGTATGACGGGGCGTCAACGCTCTTCTTCAAGGTCTTCGGAGAGGATGGGAAATGTCTGGAGTGCTACCCCAGGGGAGGCAACCAGGGCGGCGAGCCCCTTGCTGGCCGGCGAAGCGGCGAGGCCCCTGGCGGTGAACTTGCCCTTGGCCTTGTCCGCGATTCCTCCAGCAGCAGTGGCGCTTCCTTGGGACCAAGCTAGAGGAACGTCGACTACTACGAGCCGCTGCGTCGCCCGCCCGGGCCTAGGAGGAGGATGCGACGCCAGAGCCTGCACCTCCTGAGCAGCGGCCCTCGTCGGTCTTTTCTTTTGCTTCACTCCCTGTATCAGAACCATGAAGGGCCCCGAGGGGCGTGTAAGAACCACGGCGCTTGCGCCTTTATTTTAACATTTTCGGCTCATGCTTTTGGTTATACTCGCGTTCCTCGTCTAGGCATTGGTCCCCTTTTTGATCTCGCGACAACGTGTTGCTCTGCGTCGGCGGGACCCAGTCCCTAGGTGGGCTTTAGCCGTCGCTGGTATGCCAGGTCGCGATGCCGTGTGCAAGGCCAGGAGGTGAGCGACCCGAGGTCCGGTAAGAGCCCCTGAGGCGCGATGCTCAGGAGGTCCCCCTTGGCGCTCAAGCGACTATCGAAAGATTAAAAAGGGGGGTCCCTTGCCCGAGCAAGGCCGTGAAAGGATGAAACATTAGCGGCAGAGCTCATTCTGGTGTGTGCAGGATAACTTAGCTTGGCGAGGTTGCGTTCCATGGTGAGTCCTTCGCCGCGAAGGCGAGCTTCCCTAGAGCTCCCGACTTTGTGCATGTCCCCTGCTCTGCAATGGATTAGAATAAGCCCTCACCAGAGGTGTGTGAGGGGACTGATGCCTGTCATATTCCAGGAAGCGGTCGAGCGAACGCTAGCGCCGACGGGTCATGCCCTTTTCCCTGTGTTCCCCCGCGAGACTGGCGATTCCCCTCCCTTTGCTCATCATAATGCTCTACGTCCTCAGGACCCGGCCCTGGAGCGGAGCTCAGCCGCCGCTGGTATGCCAGGTCATGATGCCGTGGTTAAGGCCAGGGGGTGAGGGCTCGAGAGCCAGTAGGAGCTCCTGAGGCGCGATGCTCAGGGGCCCCCCTTTTAACGTGCAAGCGATTTGCGCAAAAGAGGAATGGCTCGCCTCGCGGAGGTTCTTGGTAAAGGCCATACCCGTCGTCACATGGAATTTAGGGCACTTTTACTTAGCCTTTGCAAAATGCCGAAGCTGGAGCATCATAATCGCGATGTTTTGTCTCCTGAGGCTCCTACGGGTTAGTTAGTCACGAAACACAAGGGGGAACGCGTGCTTGCTGGTCTGCTGGTGGTCGTTTCGTGAGAAGACAAAGGCACTGAGGACCTGGTGAGGTGACGTACACGGGGCCGACCCGTGAGCCAGAGCTCAGTCTCTTAGATTTATCAGCGCTGCAGGGACAGACCCGAGCACAGGCGTCATGCCGATAGCCCCCTCACACGGGACGTTCAAGGGGAGAGCTACCAACGCGCGGGGCTCGCAGAGGCGATTCCAGAGATGACTGATCATTGGCGCAACGTTAACAACCATAATAGCTCAAGCAGGCATAACTGGTCCAGAATACATAAATCGAAATGACGAAGCTACGAGGACGGGCTCCAGGAGCCTGAGGATGATGCAGCCCGAGGGGCGCCCTCAGTTGAGCAAACCAAAAAGTCACCTGGCACCATTGCTGTAGGAGAGTTTGGGTAGCTGAAGATGCGCTGCAGAGATGGCTCCTCACGAGCCGATCGGCTCCTGAGGCCTAGGAGGCTCTGGAAGTCTGGGGGGCTTGCGAGGGTCTAGCACCTCCTCCGTCAAGACCGCCTGGCCCCTGGCCCCGTGAGCTGCCATGGCGCCCTGCGCAAAGCGCTGGTACGAGGCGGCCACGTTCAGCAGGCCAAACAGCATGCGGACGTAGCTGCAGGGGTAGCCCCCACTCCAGCCGACGCGGGATGGCCAGAAGAGGTCCTGCGACGCGGCCCTGTTGAGGCCTGGGATGTTGACGTAGACTCGCAGCTCACCGCCTATGTCAGGGGGTGGGGCTGCACCTGGTGGTGCGGAGCAACGCTCGCCACGCATGGCTCGCGCCTCCTGAACCTCTTCGATTGCCTTGGTGATGAACTCTTGCGCGCCTGGCGCCTTGCGCCTTGCTCACGGAGGTGCGCATTGAAGCATGCCTCCATGTGGTGCCCTAACACCTCCCTTGTCATGCTGGTCAGGTCAGAGGCCCTCCTTATGAGAGCCCCCGAGCCCGTCCTGAGGGGGCATCGGGCGTGCCTCCCTATGCGAGAGGGAAGGGCGCCCTAGCAAAAGGCGCGGGTCCTGAGGTGCGATCGCCAGGCGCCCCAGCCTCCTGACGGCCCTTGGGGAGGAGCTGCTTCCTCTTCTTGGGGATGGCCTCAGGAGGCAGGATGGCGCCCTCGTCATCAGAGTTATCGACCGCAGCGGCCTGGTAAGCGCGCTCGAGGGAGCACACCGCATCCTTTTTGTCACAGGCGACCGTGATGATGCCTCCACTTCCTGGCATCTTGAGGACGTTGTAGCCATGGTGAGTTGCTGCCATGAACTTGGCGAGGGCCAGATACCCGAGGATGGCATTGTACGGGAGGCCGATGTGGGCGACGTCGAAGTCGATGAGCTCAGTGTGGTAGTTGCTGCGGTTGCCAAAGGTGACGGGGAGGCGCACCTGCCCTAGGGGAACGGTGGAGCCATCGGTGACTCCTCAGAAAGGCTTGGTTGGAAGGAGCTGATCATAGGGCACTTCGAGCGTCTCGAACGTCTCGACGAAGAGAACGTTGAGCCCCGCGCCACCATCGATGAGGGTCTTGGCGACGAGGACGTTGCTGATGGTGGGCGTGGAGAGCATCGGGAGTGTGCCAGCGGCGGCTGAGCACTTGAGTTGGTCCATGGAGTCAAAGGTGAAGGCGTGCTTGGACTACCTGAGGGGACGCGACACCTTGTCGGTGCAACAGACCCTAGGTCCATTGCACGGACTGTGCACAGGCCAGAGACAAGATTACAAGACCAAGATCAGACCAAACAAGGAGGATCAGTTCCTCTGAAGGATCCAAGTGCAAGTCAAGAAGGCCAAGGTGAGCCAGAGGGACAAGGCATCACTAAGGGAAGGACCTACCTTGCCGGGCAGGCGAGCCCGGCAGGATTGGGTTTTATCCCGGAAGCAAGCTCCCAGATCGTCTCGGCAGGCCTGCCGGGGCTGGCGGAGGCAAGCCACTCCACCGCTCCACCTCACAAGCGACGCAAGTCATTAATCAAAGCGGTGTCGAGATCCGAGGTGACTAAGTGGCTGCTTTTTGCCACATGGCAGCCACTTCCTACAGCAAACACCTCCATATGACACCCGTCCTGAGACGTGTCAAGCAAGCAGGCGCGAAGCTGGCAAAACAGCCTGGCAGAGCCTGCCGGGCAAGCTGTGATGTGACACTGAGTGGCGCATTTAATGCGCTCTGTCAGCCTGTAGAGTTTGATATGATAGCACTGTTAGCTATCTAATCAGTACACAAAGACTGATTTGCCACTGTGGTGACCCCTTAATCTATAAAAGGAGGCCCATGGCGATCGTAGAAAGGGTTGGACCCTCGCATGTCCATACGCGCGTAGCCACTCTCGCCCCCAGAGCAACCTTGCCGGGCGAGTGTGCTGCGTCCACCACCATTATCCAACATCAATCCACCAAAGCAGGAGTAGGGTTTTACGCCTCACGGCGGCCCGAACCTGGGTAAAGACTGCCCATGTGATATTTGCTGTGCTGCGCGATGCTTCTCCGCTCTTTGTGCAATGTGCCCATCCCCCCGCCGTAAAGATAGGCAAGTCCACGGTCGAACAAGGCAATTAGCTTGAAATCTGTGTAATCCGCATGTCGTGTGGGCACTTGACAGATTACAATCTTCTGCAAAACAAGGTCTGTCCAACTGACGTGGTAATCTAGATGACTTGGACCGCGACGGTAAAACCCTATATAATCCAACTGAGGAAGGATAATCTCATGGGAGGTCTGGAAGTTGACGAGCACCAACTTTCTCCCGTCTTCTCTGACGGCAGCCATCCAATGGGAGTTCATGCCGACCCAGTACATACCTGACAAGAAATTTCGGGCGATGGTGATCGGATCGAAGTCGAGGGAAATGATGTACGGTGACCCACTACATACCTGCAAAGAAGTTTCGGCTAATGGAGGTCGGATTGAAGTCGAGGGGCATCATGTACGCCTCCGTATCATGGTGAGCAAATCTCGCAAGACCAGATAGCAGCAAGCAGGGTGTCTTGAAAAGCTTAGGCCTCCCTTCGACGATGGCCGTGTGCATGTCCCTCGAGCATGCAGCCAGCCGCACGGCGCTCAACATATCCATACACGAACAACAGAGGTCGAGGATGTCACTGGGGAGATTGCTCCAATCGCGGCTCATATGGATGCTGCGAGGTTCGCGTTCGGCCATGGTGGAGTTTGGAAGGTGGGCTTTTGGGGGCTTGATTTACGGGGGAGAAGGCTCTCGGTGCTGGAGCGGCTAGCAAGGGAATAGTGGTACTGGGGGAGGCGAGCGAGGCGAGGGCATGCGGGGGCACAGTGAGAAGGAGATGGAGATGGAGTGGTGCTAGGGGAGAGGGAGACGAGGCGAGGCATGCTATACAATGGCGGTGACTGTGACTGCACAGTGCACAAGGTGAGGCTGACTTTGGTAACCCGAACATGCCGCCTGGACTAGTGTCAGGCGCAGGGTCTTGTCACTTCACTGTGAGGACCGGATGAATAATATTTTGACCATCAAGTGTACCACAGTTGTACTACTACTACTACTAGCAAAAGGTACATGCTTCGCATGTCAAAACATATTTGTTCATTAGTTGTAGTCTTAAAAAGTGATGCGTAGTGGAAACAGATTTGCAAACGACCAAATGTTCAGCATCATTTATACTGCTTACACATATCATTATTCTCACGCTTACCATCTTCTACTTGGTATACTCTAGAAAGTTCTTGAATTTGGAGAGGCCCCAACTACAGTTTATGGCTGAGGAGAGGAGAGACATTGAGGAGGGTAGGACTTTTGACTCAGGATGGTGATAGAATGTTTTAGAAGTAATGTGAAATGTCTAGAATGCTGTGACCACTGGCTACACAGAGGCTGAAGTCCACGTGGCACAATCTAGTTCAAGAGAGGGGCGATCCAATGGTTAGAAGTGTAAGGATTTGCTAACTCTCTACCGTCGGATTGAGTGAATCCAACGGCTCACACTGAAAATTATTCCCACACTATATAGAAGTATAGACTAGTAGGAACATGAGTAGTACTGTATAGCAGAAATAGGTCTCCCATGCTAGCATGCCTCTGGGTTCACTTCATCCTCCAAGTATCATCCATATTGCGAGCAGAACCACTCGTGCATGCGGAAGTGCGAAGAAGGACTTTTTCTTTTTTGAGGATAACCGCATATTCCTTAACCAGAGAATGTTGTGTCTCCCACACACGCGCTAATATCCATCCGAACCAGCTACGACACATTTTTTAAATATCTGTTTGCATAGGTCCCACCTATCAGGAGGGGTGCAAAAATAAAAAGGAATCATAAAATGTCTCGCCACGGTGATTCGAAAGAGTGACCTCAACTAGCCAGTGGCACATGTAGCGCTAGAAGGATGGGCACGTACACGGACAGGTACCACTCCCCAGTCTACCCGCATAGCCTTTTCGTTTAGTCTACCTAGCCGTCTAATCAACTGCCTGCAGGCCACTTCTCCCATTTACTTCTCCATCGGGAACCGATTTTCCTCGGCTTCTTCACCTCTCCTTCATCTTCATTTGCATCCAAACCCCACTGCATTCACATTGTTTTAACCTCTTCACATACTCCTGGAGTAATTCCGAAGCCCCTTTAAATAATCATCTTCTTCAGTTAGACTAGCCATCTAATCCTAATTCTCCAAACCATAGCCCTCCGGTCCAGCGGTTCCAAGTGGCGAAAGAGATCAAGATGCAGGTTTTTGGCGTCCAACATGTCCTCGTCGAAGGCTCATTGAGCATAGTTGCCACCAGCACCGACCACCCAAGGGTTGTTCGGAAGTGGATCAACAATGTATCCAACTCCCTCCAAAAGGTAGAGATGAAGGTCATCGGTCTCGACGCAGAGTACACGGAGCGTGCCACTGGGAAGATCCAACGCGCCGCCGTCCTTCAGCTGTGCGTCGAAGATGATGTTTTGGTGTACCACATCATACACGCGCCCTCCATACCAGGTGAGCTCCACAATTTCTTGTCTCGAGAGGATATATACTTCTGTGGGGCAGCCATCGAAGGGGACAAACAGAAGCTGGCGCCGTACAACCTTGATTTGAAAAGCATCGCTGACCTATAAACCAGAATCAAAATTCCTGTAGAAGATTGTGATAAACAGACACCATCCCTATTCGACGTAGCAAATTTTGTGCTCGGTACAAATCTTCAGAAGGGTGACGAGACGCTGGCATTAAGGTTGTCTGGATGGGAGAATTATCCCTTGACATATGAGCGGATAAAATATGCTGCCCTCGATGCCCGTGTGAGTTTTGAAAAGCATCGCTGGCGCCAAAATTTTGAATTTGGACAAACAGAAGCTGGCGCCGTACAACCTTGATTTGAAAAGCATCACTGACCTACAAACCAGAATCAAAATTCCTGTAGAAGATTGTGATAAACAGACACCATCCCTATTCGACGTAGCAAATTTTGTGCTCGGTACAAATCTTCAGAAGGGTGACTAGACGTTGGCATTAAGGTTGTCTGGATGGGAGAATTATCCCTTGACATATGAGCGGATAAAATATGCTGCCCTCGATGCCCGTGTGAGTTTCGAAATAGCTGCAAGGTCCAAAGAGCTTATTGCGAAGCCGTCTCCTACAGAAAATGAGAAGAAGAAGAAGAAGAAGAAGAAGAAGAAGAAGAAGAAGAAGCTGCACCAGCAGCAGGGCATTATGGATGGATGAACTATTTCCTCTCTTGTAAAAAAATATTTCCTCTTTGTGTATATTGATATAGATGAACTATTTTGATGGTGTGCATGTCTTTGGAACAAGTAGCAGCGTAGGTCCGCTTTACTATGAGGAACTATTTATACGCCTAGCTTTCTCTACTACTCCTTCCAGTGATCGGTATGCAATGCATGTGTCAGTAGACATGACAGCTTGTCCATGGAAGTTGAACTACGATGACCATCATGTTTCATACACTGCCACTCACGATTCCCACGACGCCGCTCCAACCCACATCACCACGTCCCCCGACGTGCGCCTCACCCCTCTCGGCCGCATGGCCCCTCTGCCTTTGTGTGCATGACATGTGGGCCAGCTGAAATGCAGCGAGCATCAAGTTTCTACCACAGCCACACGCGATTCCCATGATGCCGCTCGAACCCATGACACCACATGTCCCCCGACCTGCGGCTCACCCCTCTCGGCCCCACCGCCCCTCTGCCTTCGGGAGCATGACATGTGGACTAGCCACCTATCGGGTCCACTGAAGCTCAGTCCCGTGGGCCCCGAGAGGGAAATGTAACTCCTGCGCCAGGCCTTGTGGTGCTACCGCTGCATGAACTCGTGCCAAACTCGAGATTTGTTTCTTACTAGCAAGATGCCTGTGCGTTGCATGGAACATCAAGATGCATTTGTATGAGTAGTTTATCTTGTGGGAGAAAAGGATGAATGAGGGAAGGCCTTATTTGCAAATGTGGAGAGGGGTGTGGGTATCTTTTTGCAAAATTGCCATAGTTTCTTTCCATGGACATCTACGCCACATAACACCCCGACGTCCAGCTGTGGCACCCTCGCCATGGCCAGGCCACCACCGGCCGGTTCAACTCGGTGCTACCGCCGCGCCGCCCGAGCGCCCCCATGGGGCTCATGCGAAACTCCAAGCTAGGGCCCGGGGCCTGGCCCCGGGCTCTTCCTTTCAGCATACCCAGAAGAAGCAGAAGGCAGAGGAGGAAAGGGATGTGGATGAATGCCTCCGCTCCTCCCCCGCTCCTCCTTTTATAGGCGAGCTGGGGCTGGGGGCTGATTCCTCGGCGAGTACCCGCCGTCCTCCTCCACCAGTCCAAGAAGATCGGGCCCCTTCCTTGATGCTCTCCCGCACCACGTGCCTCCATTACCTACCCCACTCAATGCATGCGGCATACGTGGCTAAGGATAAGGGCGCGGTGGGAAGAGTGTATTGGCAGTTATCCGCCCATGCGTTAAAGTCATTCACGGGCCATTACAAGAATGGCCCCACCACAATTGGCGTTGCACGACGCGTGGGAAAACCGAAAACTGACCCGAGCTCAGGTTAATGAAGAAGCAAAGAAGATCTCAAAGGGCGGAGCCGCCCTTACATTTCTGCCTGTGCACTGGTTAGGGCCTGGCACGAACGCGCCGCTCAAAGATGTCGTGGGAAACCACGACCATCTATGGGGCCATGAGCCCCTTTTGGTTCGGCGGGGGGATGGGCATGTTGCACAAAGAGCGAAGAAGCGCCGTGCAGCACGGTAGAGATCACACGGGCAGTCTTTACGCAGGTTCGGGCCGCCGTGAGGCGTAAAACCCTACTCCTGCTTTGGTGGATTGACGGTGTATAATGGTGGTGGACGTAGCACACTCGCCCGGCAAGGTCGCTCTGGAGGCGAGAGTGACTACGAGCGTATCAATATGCGAGGGTCCAACCCTTTCTACGGTCGCCATGGGCCTCCTTTTATAGATTAAAGGGTTACACTAGTGGCAAATCAGTCTTTGCGTACTGATTAGATAGCTAATAGTGCTATCATATCTAACTCTGCAGACTGACAGAGCGCATTAAATGCACCGCTCAGTGTCACATCAGAGCTCGCCCAGCAGGTCCTGCCGGGCTGTTTTGCCAGCTTCGCGCCTGCTTGTTTGACACATCTCAGGACGGGTGTCATATGGAGGTGTTTGCTGTAGGAAGTGGCTGCCATGTGGCAAGAAGAAGCCACTTAGTCACCTTGGAGCTTGACACCGCTTTGATTAATGACTCGCGTCGCTTGTGAGGTGGAGCGGTGGAGTGGCTTGCCTCCGCCAGCCCCTGCAGGCTTGCCAGGACGATATGGGAGCTTGCTTCCGGGGCGAAACCCAACCCTGCCGGGCTCGCCTGCCCGGCAAGGTAGGTCCTTCCCTTAGTGATGCCTTGTTCCTCTGTCTCACCTTGGCCTTCTCGACTTGCACTTGGATCCTTCAAAGGAATTGATCCTCCTTGTTTGGTCTGATCTTGGTCTTGTAATCTTGTCTCTGGCCTGTGCACAGTCCGTGCAATGGACCCAGGGTCTGTTGCACCGACAAACTCGAATGAGTGAGTCGCGAACGCCGCCGCGACAACGGCGAGCTGGGCATCTCAAACCACACCGATGCCGCTTCCCCGTAGCCGACCTACGCTGGCACGTGGCCGCACGCCGTTGAGCCGCGCGTTAACGTATGACGGCAGGAACGCCTCCAGGCTCACTGGCTCAACTACGTCGAGTACATCACATTCGCAAACTGGTATCCATTGAGCAGGTTGCTCCCGCCCACGAGCACACACCTATACGTATCCAGCATTCCAGCCTCGTCGCTGAGTGGTACATCCTCGGGACGGTGCAAGCGGTCGGAATCTCGAGCCCAAGTCGAGCTATGTGCCCCGGGTAGATCACTGGCTCCCGCCCAAGCTCCCACCCGGCCGTCGTTGTCGTTGCACCACTGATGATTGGGAGCAGCACCCTGCCGCTCCTCCGGAGCGCGAGCTAGTAAACGTCGTGCAGCACATCACAACAGTCAAACACCTCAACATGCATCGGCCAGGCAGAGACTTTTCTTGGCCACAAGCTCCATGGTCTCATCCAAGATCGGTGTGGTACTGCAGTCGAACATGTGGGTAAAATACTACGGGAGCAGCTGCATGTGCATGGCCCAGATGCCGATGTTGGCGTGGAGGAGGTGGTACTCACTGGCGCCGCAGCGTGCTACATGGCTTAGGCAGGCACCTGTTGCGACGCTCTGGTGTTGGCACTGGCATTGTCAACGCAGCTGATGATCCAGAGGAGGACGAGCAGGAAAGGAAAGGGTCTTGCATGCGTGTACAGATTCATGCAGGAAATTATTTCCTGGAAATACGGCCTTTGTTTACCTTTCTTTGAGGCTATAGATGACCCACACGAGGAAATCTATTATAACCGTTGGATGAAAATTAGTGGTGCGGGAGTACGGATCGGAGCATGGGAGGGGAGCAGGCAAGCCTTGTCCGCCGACCTGCGCCTCACCCCTCTCGGTCCCACTGCCACTCTGCTTTCATGAGAATGACATGTGAGCCAACCGCATTTAAGGTCCACATGTCATTGACTCATAGGCCGGTGCACTAAGCCACTGAAGCTCGGTCCCGTGGGCCCCGAGAGGGAAATGTAACTCCTGCGCCAGGCCTTGTGGTGCTCCCGCAGTACGAACTCGTGCCAAACCCGGTATTTGTTTCTTACTACTACCAATGTGCCGGCCCGTGCGTTGCAATGGATCCAAAGTATCTATTTAGTGGAGTGCACTCTAAACACATTATCTATTTATTTTTCTCTAGCCTTTCCTAGCCATGCAACCAAGCCACATAAGCTTCATGGGTGCCCCCCACATCATATTATTCATACTACGTTGACTAAAAAAAGATAAATCACCCAAAACAAGATCTTCCCTTTTTTGTTCCTATGATGCTGTGCCATGCACGTACCTAGTTGTATAGTGGTAGTACTTGTTGCAGTACAAACTTTGTACTAGTAGGAGTAGTAGTACGGAGTGCTCCTACTCTATCAACGAGCCCCATCTGACACCAAATTTCTTGGCTTCCGTGCTACAACTAGATCTTCCCCTCCTCGTTTCTGTTTTCCAACGCGGCGGGCGGGGTGCGGTTTGCCGATAGTCGGTTTGCTCAACTGCGGTCCCACATGAAAGTGAAAATGCTAGGCAACACGCCTTCCCTAGCTATGTGGCGTGTCGGACAGGCCGTGGAGTACTCCCGATTCCCAGGCGTGTGGGGGTGCGACGCGAACGTGGCAGGCCTTTTTCTTTTACTAGCAATGTGCCCGTGCGTTGCGACGGATCCAAAGTAGAATAGTACTTGTTCACAAACTTGAAAGAAAACACTCTTGTTTTGATATACATATATACCACTAAAAATATATTACTTTTCACTCAAAATATATTTCTCAGGCTGTTTTGATGAGGTGAGGGAGGGATGTGGTTGCTTTCAACATAATAAGGGGTTTTCTGCAAATTGGAGCAGAGAAGTGGGCTATTGTTGCAAAAATGCCACAACTTACCTCACAGCCGTTAGATGCAGATCTAATGGTCAGAAATGACGGATGGCAGACACACCACCATCACCAACTGAGTCTTTTATAGGAGATAGAGAAACATGTATAAATTGTAACATTTGGTTCTGCTCCTTGGCACGATCGATAGATAGAAATAACGATTGGAAACACTAGGGTGGGGCTTTTTTCGCCAGATAAGCAGGGTAGTAGCTAGGTTGGCGCATCGTCGGTTTGGTCACATGCGGTTTGACATGTTGTAGTGTTTCTAGCAAGATGCCCGTGCGTTGCACGAAGTTGATGGAAAAGGTAAGCACAACTTATAAATTGACGAATGGAGTACTAGTTACAGTGACGCATATAATTGCCTCCAAATGTGAGCAAAGGGATCGCACATGTCTGTATTGACTGGAACGAGAATGCAATAGCGCAATAAGAATTAAGGCCACGATGATGCGATCACAGTGGTGGTTATAGGAGGCAAGAAGAAAGATGCATCCATCAACGTACGACCTCCTCCTCCTCGACTCAGTGCACCGGGCCACCGACCGGTAGCTTAGGAGCGGCGGCTTTTGTGGCGAGGTCAAGGTGCTTCTCAACAAAGGCGTCCAATGCTTCCAGCCGGTTGACGAAGGCCAACGTCGCAGCGTCCTCACCGGCCTTGTAGATACCTATGTACACGATTTCCTCGTACACGTGGATGTGTAGGTCGACAAATTCTAAGGTGCCTCGCGGCGAGCATGACCTCCAGGTGGACATTCTTCGTTGCGTCGGCGGGCAGTCGCAGGGCCACCAGTGCTTGAAAGAGGTTCTCGCCATGGAGGTCGATTAGGGTGGCAGGCAATGAGGAGCCCGGGCGCGTGGGCTGGAGGAGTACAGCGATGTCGTCCGTGAGCTTCTTGATGACGGTGAACTTGTTGATGGTGGCAACGATCATCTGGTCCAACTGAGAGTCGTAGCTGGCGTCGACGATGGCCATGAACCAGCCGGTCGCCAACACCGTCTGGAGATGATCCTCGGTGCCATGCCGCAGGCCGGCATTGTGGACCATCTGGCATAGCCGCTGGCCGCTCGCGTGCATCGCCGCCATGGGTCTGGAGTGAGCACTTTTGCGCTTAGTGTAGGTGCTTAGGTGCGTATGATGTGGTAGATGCATTGGAATGGAGGGGCGCCTTTATATGAGTGCAAACTGCGTTGCATTCACATCGTGCTGCCTCTTTTCCCTGTCCTCCTCCCATTACTTCCCTCATGCATTCAGGATGCTAATTGAAGGAGGATGCATCATTGGCCGTTCAACATTTCGGGAACCGCTACCCTCTCCCTCGTCTGCATTAAAGCCGTATCGAGAACTATCCTGGTTTACTAGTAGCTGTCAAATCGAATAGTACTGCGCCGCTCCCTGCACGCCCGGCTGAACACTCCTCCTCGCCTCCATCAAACGCCTCCGTTAAACCCACATGCAAACCAAGAAACCTACTCCGGCCACACGTCCGTTCATGAGCGGGCCGGAATTAAATGCAATGCCGGCCGAGCTCCTCCCATCCGCCCTTAGTTTAAAGGAGGCCAGACGCCGGCCAAGCTCCTACCGTCCACCCTCTATTTAAACTAGGCCAGACAGACAGCGGGCAAGAATCGCACCCCTCCACCGCTCCCCATCTCCTCCTTCACCATTTTCTGCACTCTTCCGATGGCTTCCGAGGAGCCGTTCTCCGGCATACTACCCGGCTGGGTGGCCCGCCGAGCCCTCCGGATATGTGCGAGGCTGCTCGGTGCTTCACCAACCTCGCTTGGCCCGACGGAGCCAGTTGCCACCCCAAGCCGGCGCGTGGTTCAGCAACTCACCGCTCCAGTTCAGCTCGAGGAGGAGTGGCGAGCTGCTCCACGCCGGCACGGCGGCGAGCACGGCGGCACGGGCATCATCGCTGCCGCATTGTACCGCACCACCAGTGTCTGCGGTGGCCGTGCCTCCCGTGTCTGTGGGCGCACCTCCCGTGCCTGCGGCAGCACCATGCAGGCAGAGACAGAAGCCAGGTGCGTGGAGAGCGACGAGTCGATGGCCAGCTTCTCCGTGTCCGCCGCCATCATCGAGGAGAAGTAGAACACGGGAGGTCGCCGCCACTTGGGTCCCATGAAGGCCACCGCCGAGGCGACGACTACGTATACAGGTGGTTTCTTTGCTGCTTCGTCTCTTCTGAGGACCTTCGTCGACCCCGCAAGTGTCTGCCGGACATGAGGAAGACAAAGGGATCCGCGGGCGGCCATTTAGATTAGGTATTAATTATACCACGAGAGCCGAATTAGCACTGCTTAGTTCATGTAAATGTAATGAAATCCGTCATGTTTATATGAAGATCCGGCTTTTTTATACGAAATCCTTCATGCTTATATGAAATCAGTCCGTTTTTGCACGAATTTCCTCTGGTTGGTTAGAGTTGTGAAAATGTATGCCGCTGGCGTTGGATGTCCTCCGCGGAAGGAAGCGGGAGGAAATTGTCGGCTGCCGTTGGAGATTCTCTTATGCTCGAAATAATAGAGTCACATCCAATCCATTTGAGTTAATTGCGTGTATGATTCTCCCTCTATAAAAAGTTAATTGCATGTACAGTGTACATGACTTGCAGGGTGGCTACAGCTTCGTACAGAAAGTTAAAAAGAAACAAATCCATCCTTAATCTTGTATTCTAAGTACTCTATGGGTTCCACTGTCAGTACAGTAGCGAAAGAAGTACATATTAAATAATATATAATATAAAAATCTAAAGTTAAAGACAGAATTCAAACTCAGGTCATCGTGTTGCGAGCATCCGGTGCTAACAGTCCAGCACATGTTTGTTGTGGACGATGCTGGAGATATATCTCTATGTCTACTCTTATACTCCCTCCGTTCCTAAATATTTGTCTTTTTCAGATTTCAAATGGACTACCACATACGGATGTGTATATAGACATATTTTAGAGTGTAGATTCACTCATTTTGCTCCGTATGTAGTCACTTGTTGAAATCTCTAAAAAGACAAATATTTAGGAACGGAGGGAGTAGAAAACAGAGTTGGTGATGATGGTGTGCTTGCCATCCTGCAATATAGGCCGTTGGATTTATATCTAACGGATAGGAAGGAAACTATGGCAATTTTTCAAAAAGATACCCACACCCCTCTCCACATTTGCAAATAAGGCCTTCCCTCGTTCATCCTTTTCTCTCACAAGATAAACTACTCATACAAATGCATCTTGATGTTCCGTGCAACGCATGGGCATCCAGCTAGTTTCTTTTAAAATAGTTACTGCGATAATTGGGTTGAAGTGATATATTTTATGTCTGCCCCGAATGATCTCAGATTCACTAGTAGTAACAAAGAAAAGGTTGCCTTGTTAATTAACAGAAAACAGGGTGAAAACTATCACATGAGGCCGGTAAAAACAAGGCACACTGGGTTCAGTGTCATCGTCACTACAGCTGTGCGCGCGCGAGAAGTCTACATATCGAGGGGGCTACAGAGAGAAAGACGTATCGAGTGTGTGTGAGCAAGGCACAGAGACACAACTAGTGTGTGTGTGTGTATGTGTGTGTGTGTGTTTGAGAGAGAAACCAATTGATAGATTAAGATCAAGATCGAGTTGTCACCCTTCTGCTGTCATTGTTGGGGGGGTGGGGAGGGGGGAGGGAGAGAAAGACGTATCGAGAGTGTGTGTGCGGTAGGCACAGAGGCACAACTAGCGAGTGTGTGTGTGTGTGTGTGTTTGAGAGAGAAGACAGTAGATAGATTACTATCAAGATCGAGGTGCCACCCTACTCCTTCGGTGTCGGGTAGTGTGTGTGTGTGTTTGAGAGAGAAGCCAGTAGATAGATTAGTATCAAGATTGAGGTGTCACCCTACTCTTCGGTGTCGGGAAGTGTGTGTATGGTGGTGTGGGGGGGGTGGGGGGGGGCAGTGACACTTAGATATAGGGAGAAGGAGTTTGTGTGACACATATCTATATTAAGGGATAGGTAGATAGCATGCGTGCGAGGCATACTTAAAGCATCACGGAGATAAACAAGCGGTGTGCATGCAAGTGCCGGAAATTTTTTAGAGAGAAACAATGTCTATGCGTGTGTGTGTGTGTGTGAGAGAGAGAGAGAGAGAGAGCGAAATCTCAAAACAAAAGGTGCTCTGCTGGAATCCCATTGTATGTATTCATATGGTTCTGGGACTCGAGTTAACCTTAGGCATATGTGTGCGAGACATAATTATACTTTGAGACATTAGTGGCGGTGGGTGGGCGGAATTAAAGGGGTGGGCGTGTTCGACAGAGATAGCGTGTGTGTTTCTGTGTGAGAGACTTGTAGGATGGGGTAGAAAGATGAATTCTAACCTTGACGGAGGGAGAGAAATACATGAAGTGCGCGTGTGTGATTCCGATGCCCACGGAGAAATGAGATATGTATGCGTGTGAGAGAGATTGCACAATTCATTCACATATCACTATCTAGCGATCATGGACGTGCATCGCTTGAACATAAATCAATATCTACTTCGTATCGTGGCCAAAGATACAATATCGATTCAACGCTATAAAGATTGGACACTCACATATCACATTTTTTTCTTCTAAATAATCCTTTTCAATTGTGCATGCCAAAGTTACAGTGATGTTTCTTCAAACAACCAATGTAGCTATCATGTACATGCACCATTGTTAGTCTTGCATTCAAATTCATTAGTCTTGGATGATTTAAGGTTCTATTATGAAGTAATATATGTAATATTCATATATGAATTCAACGGGTACACAATTTATGAAATGGAGGCTATGTAATCATATGAGGTAACACTTTTAAGTAGCGGACTACAATATCCATTTCTTTTGTGGGACTACAATATCCATTTCTTTTTGTGCGCCTCTACAATAACATGTCAATGCATTATGTTTAAAGTAAATAACCAATGGCACTAAATTATCTATTTACACGAGAAATACATAGGCTGAGCGGTTGATCCCTTTTTTTTGTGAACGTGCCTCTACACCCATACGGTTGGCCGCGCCCGTGTGAACGTCCAAGTTATCGGTGCATCATCCCGAGTTATTGTCTTTTTTTCTGGGGTGGACTTCACACTAGTTATTAACTGCTGACATGTGCCCCGTGTACATAGTCTCGCATGACCTTCCCACTAGCACTGTCCAAAATTAGCTGAAACTGGATACGAACGATCCCGCGGGCGGCAAAATCTCCCGCCTCCTTCTAAAATTTCCGCCACCTAGTCTTTAGCATGCGAAATTCCCCTTTTGTCCTTGGTGCACGGAGAACAATAGTTACAATACGGCCCTCATTTACATAATAGGTCGGGGCTGCTTTGGTAACTTCCGGTTCCCCCCACCACACGGCACCCCCATTTCCTCTCCCCTCCCACAAAAACGACTAACTCCACAGCACCAAAGCATCTTACATCATGCCGTCCGTACTTCATCGGCCTTTCTACCCCTCCCCTCTCGAAACCCTAGACTGCTCATCCACCGGCGTACCAGAGCCATTCACTGCCAGCGGCGTCCACCTCGTCGGATCTGCTTCTGTGGCCGCATCTACCCCTCCCACCTCCCCTAGAAACAAGTAGACTGCTCATCCACCACTGTACCACAGCCCATTTAGTGCCGGCCTTGTCCACAGCGCCGGATCTGCTTCGCCGGTACTCTCGTCAATCGCAGCGCATCTGCAGCGGCTCCTTCATACTCCCCACCGGAGATGCTTCGTCCACACCCCCCGGAGCCGCCCCACCTACGCCCCGTCGACGGCCTCTGATCCTCTTCGCCGACATCTTCCTCAACCCTACCGGAGCCGCTTCGCTGACACCATCGTCAACCCTACTAGAGTAGCTTCGCCTATACCATTCTCAACCCTACCGGGGCCGCTTTGCCAATGCACAAGTCCACGGCCTCAGATCCACTTCGTCGCACCCTCGTCCAACCTACCGGAGCAGCTTCTGATGCCCCGTCCATGGCCACAGATCTGCATCGTCGACACCATCCTGAACCCAACCACCGGAGCAGCTTCACCGACGCCCTCGTCCACGGCCTCAGATCCGCTTCGCCCACACTGTAGTCCACCCTACCGGAGCCGCTCCACAAACACCCTACTCGACGGTTCTAGATCTCCTTACCGGACCCCGACAGCCAGCGCAGCGTCATCACCCTTGACGTTTCTAACCTGATTCCCACCGTCTGGCAAGATGCCAAGCACCCGCCATGGCCTAGGTACTTGTCACCTTTAAACCCGTCCAGCATCACCTGCCCGATGTACTTCAAATATACTAACAGGTCACTGTTACATGTTATGCAGCTAGCAAAAACTACAAGGACGATGTTTCTTCTAGATCTAACAGCTTGGCCAACCAAGATCCTGGACTGAGGCATTGCTATGATCTTATAAGTGCGTCTCTCTCTCTCTTGTATTGTTGTGTGCCTGCCAGCGTGCTTTGCTAGGATTTTCGACCAGTAGTCCCTTTGTGCAGACAATGATTTCTACTACTGGCTGCTAAATTAAATATGTAGATGTCATACATGATACTCCCTCCATTCCTAAATATAAGTCTTTCTAGAGATTCCACTATAGGCTACATACAGAACAAAATGAGTGAATCTACACTCGAAAATGCATCTATATACATCTGTATGTGGTCCATACTGGAATCTCTACAAAGACATATATTTAGGAACAGAGGTAGTACATTACACAAAATCGTAGGTGGCATGTAGGAATTCCAGTGCACTACATTAGGCTCCCTTAGAGTGCCTGCTAGTCCAGCACACAGAGTCATGGCTAGTTTATGCTACGCACACAATCATTAATTGGTGGTTTAAATATGCGCAAGGGATATGCAATGTATTATCATGTAGAGATGTCTGAAATTAGCCGTGTCAACTTGCAGATAGGGTTACGCAATGAAAAGTATAAGATGTATGTGGCAATTTCATGGAACATCGCAAAAAAACGAGAGGCAGCGGTGAGCCTATACAGTGTGCCATGGTTGGTCACTCCGACCCAGTTCTTTTGCAGGATTCTCCCAGAATCTGCCCCTCTCTAGCTTCTCCTAGAATCTTTGACCCCCTTTTGTTTTACAATCCTACCTAATTAGACCCTAACTAGATAGGATTGTAAAACAAATGGGGCTCAAAGATTCTGGGTAGGGGTTAGATTCTGGGAGAATCTGGCAAAAGAACTGGGCCTCCATTGCAATCATCATGACATGTTATTTGTATGTCAGTTCTATTGGCCAAGTTTCTTAGGGACAGTTATTTCAAGTTATCCTAGAAAATAAGCACCTTTGAATATAAGCTCCAGGTAATAAGCCAACCAGTTCTTTTCATTGCCTACCTTTTCAGCTTATCTGTGGTATGATCAGTGAAAAGTCTAGATTGCATTATATTTTGTTATTTTGCTGCCCATATGAAAATTAATTTGACTTGCAAACACCACAAATTGAACCCAGTGCAGTAATTAATATGATAGGAAAACATACCATCAATATTTGTTCAAAATGCAAATACAAAGATACCATCTACTTGGCACAATCTACTTTGGTCAATGTCTTCCATAGAGATCCCATTGCCTAATTTAAACAAAGAACGCATGACCTAAATTTAAATGAAGAACAATTATTTATCGAAATTCAATGGTCCAAGTGGCTGATTATTATCATATAGCAGCACCACCTGAAAGCATCATATAGCAGCAGCAGCTCATAGCAACTCATCATACAGCAGCAGCATGCAATTCATCATGTACCAGCAGCAGCTCATAGCAATTCATCATATAGCAGCAGCAGGAGCAGCTCATAGCAATTCATCATATAGCAGCAGCAGGAGCAGCTCATAGCAATTCATTATATAGCAGCAGCAGGAGCAGCTTATAGCAACTCATCATATAGCAGCAGCAGCTCATAGCAATTCATCATATAGCAGCAGCAGCTCATTGCAATTCATCATATAGCAGCAGCAGGAGCAGCTCATAGCAATGCATCATATAGCAGCAGCAGAAGCAGCTCATAGCAATTCATCGTATAGCGGATCAGAATGAAAATTTGGCAACAAATCAGAGGAGATCCTCACCTTGTTGGATGAGCTCATCCTTCAACAGCACCTCAAGGCCACAACCTGGGAGGAGGGGAGGGGGAACGAGGTGCCTTCTGCCGCAGTGTGGCATCGACCGTAGTTGTGTAGCGCCCGCCGGAGTAGTGCGTTGGACGGACCACGGCAGAGCAGCTACTGGAGACCATGAGAATGAGGGGCGGCGCCAAAGGGAGGAGCAGCCGGGGAGATTTGGCCCTACCCGTCGGCCATGTAGCCTAGCTGGACAGAGCATCGTCGAGGACCAGGCCAGATGGGACCAGTGGCGATGGCTCGCTGGAGGAACCCTAGCGCTGCAGGCAGGGGATCGAGGTAGAGGGAAAGGGGAGAGGAGATGCAAGCGGGCAGGGCAATGAATGCTTGCGTGTTTGTTTTTACTTGAGGGTCAGGTGTGACGCGGGCGTGAGCAGTGGCATTTTGAGTGCAATATAGGCAGACAACAGAGTCATTTTACTATTCCCCTTCCCTTCAATTTTTAGTGAGCTTCTACCCGAAACACCCCCCTCCAAAGCGAAATAAGTTAAGCCCAAGCCCATAACTCAAAAATGACTTATTTACATCTTTTATGGCTTATTTTGACAATAAGCTCTGAAAAGGCGGAATAGAACTGGCCCTTAACCTGCAATTCAATTGTGCGTGCAATGATGAATCACTCCTGCCTGCTATAGTGTACATTTAGGCATCATCATACATGGCATAACCTAATACATGTGCATTTCATTATAGAATCTGAAATATGCAATGTTTATGTTAGTTCATACGTTGCACATGATGTTTAAATGCCCCTTAAATCTGGTCAGTCAAGAGATGGTCTTTAAGCCTCCTTCTATGCTTCTTTTCTTGATATGTAAGATTTGCTCACACATCTGTTCAATTGCTTGTTTGTGTCAGCTAGCCATACTAGGACTGTTTGCTTTGATTACTTGCTGTTCTTGACCTAACAGAGCTTGTTAACGATTTAAACACTAAGGGCTGCTGTAGTGGGGGCTTGTATAACTCATAGGTGACATAAAGGTTTGGCTGTACACTAAAGTAGGCTCTCCAAGAGTACCTGGAGATCCAGTTCGAAGGTATGCCTAGTTTTTACATAGTGCACACATAGTAAATGCTCATTTCATTGTGTGCAAGAGATGTGGCATGTTTCATTATGTGGTGTTGTTTTGTTATAATATCATCCTTTTGTGTTGTTCACAGACAGGAAAGTATGCATATTTAACTTCCAAGGAGACCAGTAACTAGTTTGTGTCACCTTGAAGAGGGGGTGCAATGAAGATAAGATTGAGGATTTCCATGTACAAGATGTTAGGAAGGAGCCTTGCAAGAGAAGGAGGAGCAGCGCTGAGCCTGTTCAACCAGTTAAGGTAAGCCACACTATATTACAATTACCAGGACATCCTATTTGTCTGACATTGTGCTTGCGTAGGGTTCTTCACCTGTAACCCAGTCATTGGGCCATTGATTAAAACCCCCTCCACTCACTACTATATGATGTTCTAACTTTTTTGTAAATCAGATGTATGTAAACACATTTTAATGTGTCTATTCACTCATTACGGATGTAGTCTACTTTTAAATATCTAAAACATCTTATAGTAGTGAACAGTGTGAAACTGCTTCCTGCCATGGTAGAGTTGTCGATGTCATAAATGTCATAACCAAACGCATATTCACATGATTAGCCTCCCTATCATTACTAGGATATTGATTACATACTAGTCGAGATACTTCATAGGGGGCAAACAATATTACATTACTTGTTCCTTTATATAGTAAATGTAGCTAGGCCATGGATGTTAGGCGTGCATGTATGCATGCTGCCAACTCAACAGTTCAATTGCTTGTTTGTTTTAGGCATAGTTAAATTGCTCTTTTCAATTGCTTTATTTGTCCTCAGTTAATGAGATGCCCAAACAATGATGCCTGATGTTGGGTACTTGTATAACTATTAGTTGACATAATTAAAGGCCTTACCATTTAACTACTCTGGCGAAGTGTGCCTGAAGCTTTGAAATCTATTAACCAACTATTACTGCATGAGGCTCACAATCTAGTTTATACTAGGCTAATGATTGCATAGTTTTGCTTGCTGTAGTAGGTTTGTATGAATCCCTCTGCTGTTCATTATGCTCCCTAAGACTTTAATTGAGCTACAGAATGGCCAACTGCTTGCTTACTTATACGCAACGTGCTGTCTAAATTTGTAACCTGTCTATGTTTTGGATTTGGCCCCAACATCATGCTCCTCTGGTGAGCTAAGAGAGATTTCTGTATGCGGGCTGCATAGACTATGATTTTTATAATTTTTAAAATATCACCTGCTTATGCTTCATTACGTGTAACATTATTGTTAGTCCTGTTTTGCCATGTACAAAATAGTCTGTCTTGCTCGCTTCACTGTTGTAACTATATTTTTGCCCTAGTCATGTGTACTTACAGAAACATTTCAGGATGAAGTGACATCAACACAAAGATCTACGAGCAGTGCGGCATGGCCGTTACCAAATGATTATGGATTGGAATTGGAATGTGCTAATGTTCTCGAGCATCAACTAGAGGTGGCAAGACAACGTGTACATGATTCTCAACGTGCAATCAACAAGTTGAGACTGGACTTGCAGGTATTAGATGCAGGAGTCAAAAAAATGAAACGAGACACTGAGGTAACCACGAAGGAATTGGACATTTTGCAGACTGAAAATTGTGCTATCTGAATCCGGCCAATCCTATTTTTTGAAGAGATTATAGTTCAAATTGTAAGTTTTGTTGATGCGCGTCCATGATGTATGAGCTTTATTTGCCCAGTGTATGTAATTTGCTGTTTGTGTACGCTTTATTATCACTGGTGCCGAACTATAATGCCCAGTGGGTATAATCGGCTGTAATTTCTTTATTGTATAGTATAGGATTATTCTACGTTTCTATGCCTTAGTCTCTTTATTGTATAGTGTATGTTTTTTTGGAGGCGATAGTATAGAGTAGGATAATTCTTTGAATATGCTATATCATTAAAACGGGGGCCAACATGCCCAAACATTTCCTGGACACCATCCGAACGAACAAACATGTGTAGTCAAAGCGGGCCTTAATTGGGCTGGTCAAAATAATATTTAGTGGATCCCAAATGATGTGGCCCACCGTAACAACGGCTCTTAGCAGGCCGTTAACAGGCCGAAAGCTCGATAGGGCCGTATAAATGGAAATGGCCCGCGGGCCTCTAGCAGGCCGAAATAAATGTCAATTTTGTCTCGACCCTTTTAATTTACGGGCCAGTAAGAGGCCGAAAGTGTTTTGGGCCAGAGGAGGCCCAATTTGCAAACTAGGCTTTTAACAAGCCGAAAGTCGCGTCGGGCTGAAATTTTGCCCTGCGGAACGTGGGCCGCTAATGGACCCAAAATTAGGTTGCACAGTCAAAGACCCAACTGTTGTGCGGGCCGTTAATAGGCCGAAAGACAAAATGGGCTATGAATTGCCCATTTACCAAATGGGCCGAGGACAGGCCTAAAGTCACAACGGGCTAGAAGTTGGCCCAACTGCAGAATGGGCCGAGAAAAGGCCGAAAGACGTTCTGGCCCATTAACGGGCTGGAACTGACGATGGGCTGCTAACAGGCCGAAAAAAGCTCGGGCCGTAATTGGGCCCAAAGACATAGCGGGCCGTTAACGGGCTGGAACTGGCGATGGGCTGGAAATTGTCAAATCTAGAATGGGCCTTTGATGGGCCGATTCTGTGTAACTCGTATGGGCCGTGCTTGTGAATGGGCCTGACTCAAGTAGGCCGCTAATGGGCTGGCCCACTTATTTTGACAGGCCCGGACTTTTAACCTGAATGGGCCACTGTTGGGCCGAGACACGTGTCAACGTATCATAGGCACATCCCGTCCATTCGCTGGATGACAACTGCTCGAACGCTGGGCCGACGCGTGGATTTGCCGGCGAATGAGAATTTTACACATGGAAAATCCCCATTGGTCCGGGCTGTTAATGGGTTATCGGATCCAAACCGGAACCCGATAGCTTAATGGCGACCCATTACGGTGGATGCCACATGTCGGTTACCCTTGACGAAAGCTCTTCTATCACGCGCGATTTATCGTCATGGAAGTGGACACTTCTGTGATGATAATTTTGGTAATGTCATGGAACACTTCTACGACAGCATAGGCATGACTATCTTGATTCTGTCATAAAATCGTCATGGATGTACATGCATGACAGAAAACGTGACCTACTGTGACAAACACGTATCATCACGGAAGTGGTTTTTTTTGTAGTGCATGTTCTTTTCAAAATATGTGCCGTTCCACCTCTTACACACTATTGTCTTTCAAGCCAAAATATGCATTGGTTTGACTTAAGATTTTGCGAAGCTGGGTTGCCCGGCTCCTGTGCTTGCCCCTTACGTTCCCGATCATTCGGCTAAGGGGCAAAGGGAGCACAGCTGTGATTATTACTCTCGGGTAAGCCGGTGTAGTACCTCAGACGGACAAAGCCGAAAGCTAGCACTCTTAAACATACAAATCGGTCGGCCATGACATAGTAATAAAGTGGAGGGGGTCTTTCAAACCCCGACCAGGGGCTTTACCCCCGAGGTCACCTGTCTTCGGACTCATGTGCTTGACACAACTACCCGAGGAAAGGAACTGTTGGAAGACCTATTTTCCTCAGAAGATGTTTCTTACGTTAAAAGTAATATAACATAACTTTCCGCCTCACTCTTGTCGTTCGAGCTACATAGCCGGATTGCCTTGTCACCGGAACCACTCGGTCCGATTACTTTGGCCAGTTGTAAGGGACACACTCTTCGGCCACTGGCCGAGGAGTTAGAAGCCGATGGCTGGTTGACAGAGTTAGGATGCGCAATTTGAATAATGATGTAAAGTACTTTGATACATAGAGTCATACATGAACAATTAATTACGCTCGGTCTAGCCCATCTATCAAGGTGTCTAGTGCACAGTCCTTCTGCAAAAACCGAGCAGCAGGCATGACGCTATCATATAGAAGACTAGTCGGTATCTCTTCTCCGTCCGGCCCCATAGGTCCAACCTCGGCCAAGTACTTTGTGTCAACCTCAGTATACCGGGTTTTCACCATGGCCCAGGCTTCCCTCGCCCCTTCACGGCAGGCGGATACCTTCCAAGCTTGGCTCCGGTGCTGAGATCTTTTAAGATGTTTGGCTAGGACCGCCATGTCTTCGGGCACATGCTCTTCCTCGGGCCAAAATGCCTTGAAGACTTCCTTCATCGACTTTCGTGCGCTTTCGTGCACCACGGACAGATGAGCCGCCATGTCTTTGGGCACTGGACCTCGGGCGTCAAGGGGTTGGCCGGACAGAGAAGTTGGGAAGAAACATGCGTTAGGCCGCTCATTACCTCGGATAATCCCTTTACCCAGGAACGATCGTTGGAATAAGAACTTACCAAATATCATCTCATTCGATTGATGATTCTTTGCTTCGGCAGCAGCCATTTGAGCTTTTAAACTCTCAATCTCTTGGGCTTGCCGGGCATTTTTTGCCCTAAGCACATTAATGTCGTCCCTCCTTTGGGTTAGCACATGTTGGCTCACCTAGTGCTGCGATTCGGTATACAGCAAGTCCTCTTGAACCTGTTTAAGTTCCCTCTCAAGGCGACCTACGGCTTCCGCTGCTACATTAGATTATGTTGTTAGGCAGTTCAATGATCTACTTAAAGAGATTACCTTATGAGAAATGGTACTTACCGTGTGCTTCCCGGGTGAACTTTTTCACCCGGTCCACCTCGGCTAGGGCATTATTCAACTTCCCTTTTGTCTCGGAAAGCGCCTCAAATAGCTGATTACTCTTCGCCCGCGCACTCTGTCACATATGACATTTTTTGTAAAGAATACAAGCCTCGCTATGGGCGCGTTTGCCCACATCAAGACTTAGGGGCTACTGCCATTCATTGGCAATTTCGTTTGTCTTAAAACAAACAAAGAAGCATAAGAAGTCTTATAGAAAAAAATTGGCTCGGACAGAATGTTACCTGTAGTCCCTGCGACAAAACACCTACTGCTTGCTCAAACAAAGAACGGGACGCCCCGAGGTACGCATCCACCGAGCTTAGGGTGTTGAAGTCTTGGTCGGGGAAGGCTGGGTTCCTGAGTGAGGTCTTTTACCATCGATGGTTTGTGGCACTCTCAACCTCGGAGTTAGTCGCCGAGAAGGCCTTCGAGTCTTCGGACTTAGAAGCTTCGGGAGTAACTCCCAAAGTGCGGCGTGCCTCCGCCTCTCCATCCGGAGCTGCTGTTGCCTCGGCCCTTGTGCCTGTCAGCATTGAGGAAGGAACGGATTGCTTGTGAATGATTAAAAAAGTTAAAATCTGGGATATCGTTCCTGTTAATTGCTGTAGCAGGGAAATTACCTGGGAAGTGAGGGGGCGCTCCTGCCTGCCCCCGTGCCTTTCGCCTGTGTCCGAGCTTCTTGTGCCTCCTACAGGGGGCTCCCTCGAGGAGCCTTCTCTCCTCATAGACATTTTGAACACCGTCCCTCTGGAGGAGAAGTCAGGGACCAGGGGCCTGAGGGCGAGGAGCTCTCTTTTGATTAGAGGGAAGGGCATTACCGATGAAGCTGGCCTCGTCCCCGGCACATCAGGGGTGACGACCACCATTGAGCCGTTGAGGCTCTCCATATAAAACTTCCTCCCTTCATAAATAAGGGCCAAATCCTCGTCCTCGTGGAAGAGGGGATCATCCGCTCGATGATGCGCTTCTGGTTTGGGTACATGACTGCTTATGTCCTTGATCCAGTGTCTCCGTCTCTATTCGGAAGCAGAGGGGGGTCGGTCAGCGGAGCTAACTTTCAAATGACTTGGAATGGACGAGGAAATCTAGGAAACTTACTATGTCGGCAGTATTGTAGTAGGACAACCCGTCTCAGAATTTGCGTCGGGCGAAGTCCTCTGTAGACCCCTGGTAAATGTCGGCTAGCGCTGTTCCGAAAGCTGCTTGATCAAAAAAGCTTTCCCGAATTGTTCGTGAGGCGTCGTCAGTCCCATTGTATGCACACAACGGTTGTGGGCGTTGCCGGAGTGGTTGGACTCTTCAGTCTATCGCCGTAGCCATTACGTCTATTATGGCGAGACCATCCCTCACCTTTTGCTTCACATAAGCCGCCGGTTTAGCTACCTCGGCGCTGTTCTCTTGGGTGACGCTTTGCGGCCTCCAGCTGTAACGCCGCCTCTTCGGGGGCTCCAAGGTGAATGGGGGGAGTCCAAGCCAAACTGGGTCAAAGAGGGGAACGTTGTCTATGTAAAACCACTCGGATGGCCAGACGTCGGTACCCTCCCGAGGTGTGCCTGATGGGTATATTCGATCCCATCGACCCAGCAGACTTCGGCCGCTCGACCTCATATGGCTTCTCGGCGGGAGAGCAGGGCACTATACAGAAATACTTCTTCCATAGCGTGAACTGTGCCTCACACCCGAGGTGCATCTCACACATGGCGACATACCCCACGATATGTAAAATCAAGTTGGGGGCGAGATGGTGAAGTTGCAGCCCGTAGAACTCCAGCAGGCCCCAGAGGAAAGGATGAATAGGGAACCCTAGGCCGCGTACTAAGGAGGAAGCGAAGCATACCCTTTGCCCTCACGAGGAGAAGGATGACTCTCTGCATGCACTTGCCCGTTCATGGATGTTAATCCTACGCGGGTCACTGTCAGATCTGAATCTGGCAGATACCCTTGGTTGGCCAGGTGCTCTAGTTGGATGCACGAGACAGCGCAGCTACCCCAGTCACCTCTAATGGGGCCGTGAGGGCGCCTTGAAGAGCCTGCATCACTCGCCATAGGAAGCCCCCAAGGCTGGACTTGGGAGAAGCAGAAAACTTGTGCGGATTGCTCAGAGAAAGGGGCTGGGATGTATTGTGAATCCACGTGCCTGGCTCGCTAATAAAGGGGGAGAGGCCAACGCTTTGACATTTCATCATAAAGCGAATCGATTCCCCATCATACACGATTACCAAGGGTATAAATTAGGGGCCACGTGCGGTGGGGTCGGGCCCTCCGGGTGGGACCTTTTGAAGTCGAATTGAAGGGATATAGCATGGGAACACGCCTATCGAGCCAATGACTCCGGGACCGAAGTTCAAGAGTGTCGTCCTCAGCATCGAAGACCAGTTCAGGGGCTACTGACGGTGTCCTGGACTAGGGGGTACTAACCTGGTCGGCCAATGTTCCTCGGGCTGGGCTGATGGGCCCTCATTCATCTCAAGGTGGATTTCGGAAGCTGCACGCTGGAGGCGTAATCGAGAGTGCATCTGCCGAAGACTTGATGTACACTCCAAAACTTGTCCTACCACCTCCATGCCTAGATACCGACCTTGTAACCCTAGATGCCCTACCTGGCATGTATATAAGCCAAAGGGTTTAGCCCATAGGGGGGACTAGCACAATTGTTGGGGATATCGTGCGACATATGCCAGGGGGTGGCTTATCATGGATGGGGACAAGAGTACGTCGCCGGGCTCTAGAAGCGGGAGTGAGCGAGACCGCATATGCCTGCGAATCTTACCCAGGTTCGGGGCTCTCCTAGGAGATAACACCCCTAGTCCTGCTCTGCGGGGTCTCCGCATGATGACTATGATCAACAAAGTAGCTACAAGCTTGCTCCTTGAGCTGTTTCGGCTAGAGGAGGGAGAAGGGCAAGGCTAGCTCTACTCCTCTCTCTACGTGTATGTGTGAATGGCGTGGGTGCTGGCCCGAACCCCCTTGCATGGGTGAGCCTGGGGGGTTTATATAGGCCTACCCCTCAGGGGTACAATGGTAATTTGGCCGGGTGTAGGACCCGGCCGTCAGCGTCTCTGGTTGCCGGCTTCTCTGCCGACCGCTGGGGCCCGCCGTCTGGTGGGCCCCGCCGACTGCCATGATCTTAGCCGTTAGGTAGGGCCCGCTGCCTGCGGGCCATGTTGACTGCTTTATACTGTAGCCTCGCCCCTGATGACGAAGGCTTTGTCGGAGGGGGCGTGGCTACAGTCCGCCGCCTGACGGGCGCTCACTGTAGCCATACCCCGTCTCATCTGGTTGATGGCGCATAGACTTCAAGGGGGAGAAGGCCCTCCTGCTAGGAGTTGGCCCTCCCTTATTGCTGCCTACTTGAGGTGGGCCGCCTTCGGGTGGCTCGCGGACAGGTGGGGCCCGCCGCCTGCGGGCCGTACTGACCGCCTGTCGTGGGAGCGTGGCTCCCTCTGGCGCCAGTGATGTCACGGACTGCGTGGTTACAGTGTCGCGCTGGGCGGGGGGTGTCCGCCCAGTACACGGCTCTGCGGCCAAGTCCCATCCTGGGTTCGGGGGTGGCAGGCCGTACTGTATCGATGCCTTGTTTTGTCGTGGTAATGTGGTGCTGACTTCGATGGGGCGAGGGGCCGTCTGCCAGGAGTCGGCCCCCTTGCGGCCGCCTTCTATGGTCTTGCCGCTTTCTAGCAGCCGGCCCTTTGGACCAGCCGGCCGAAGAAGGCGGTCGTGCTTCCGGAGAGCGTGAGGGGCGCGGCCGGCCCCGATGTCTTGAAATACCATGGGGGGCTGATGTGGCTACCCGTGGTCATTTACTCCAACAGTAGTCCCTGAAGCTGGTGGGGCACCGCGGCTGAAAAGCAAGGAGCCTCAGCAGCTTCCTACTCTGAGTGGCCTGGTAGTTGGGCTTCGTCCGTCTTCTGGAGAGGCCGATTGCCAGGAGCCGGCCAAGGCCAGGCCGGCCGCCTGGCGAATTCGAATCGTCGTGGGGGAGGCCGGGTTAGATGCCAGCCGGACGACAGGCTTGCCGCCCATGGCTCACCTGCCATGCGGCGCCAGCAGGCCAGGCCGGCCTGCCAGCCCACGTGCGCGACGAGACGTCGCCGTAGGCCTGGGCCCACCACTACAGGGCCTCAGCACTCATGCGGATCCGCTGTGGCCGAGGCGGGCGGTTTCGATTCCCGGGAGCGATTAATACACGCCATCACGGCGCTGTAATTGCTGGGTCATGGGGGTAGTGGGCGCAATTAATCTTGCGCCCCCCCATGTCTCGCCCCCTCGGCTCCGCTGCCAGAGGGCTATAAGTAGGGGGAGGAGGGGGGCGGCAGAACGCACGCGCGCCCTCCTCTCCCTTCTCTTTGCTTTTCTCCTTCCTCTTCCTCTTACTTTTGCCGCGACCTCTCCTCTCTCCGGAGTGTTGCCGCAGCCCGCCGTCGCCGGACCTCCACGCGCCGCAGCCACCCTGCACCGCCGCCGAGCACGGAGCCCATGGCGACGAGCGGCCGCGCGAGCGACTGGGACGGCTCCAACGTCCATGATGGGCACTTGGAGTTCCTCCGCCAGACGCGGTGGCTACCCAACACATCGAACGTCAAGGTGCATGTCCCCCCCAAAAGGGAGATCTCGCTGGCGCCGGAAGGCGGCGAGCGCGTCGTCTTCCGGTCGCATTTCCTCCGCGGCTTCGGCCTTCCGGCGAGCGGATTCTTCCGCTCATTTTTGGACTTCTATGGAGTGCAGCCGCACCATCTTACTCCGAATACGGTGGTGCTGCTCTCCGCCTTCGTCACCCTATGCGAGGGCTACCTCGGCACGCTCCCCACACTCGAGCTATGGGGAGAGTTTTTCTATCTCAAGCTCGGCACCGCCACCAAGAACGAGGCGGCGCAGTGCGGAGCCTTTGTCGCGGTGCGGCGCACAGGATCTGGGGTCCGCTTCCCGGCTCTCGCCCTACTACAGTCGGCCAAGCTGTGGCAGAAGTCGTACTTCTACGTCGAGAACATCCACTCGACGCGGGACTACATCAACCTGCCGGCCTACGCAGCCGGCCCGCTTGTCGAGCCTTGCACCAATTGGAAGTTTCGGCCGAGAACCCTGTCGGCCGCGTGCTCCACCGCGCTCCTCCGGCTCCAGGAGATGACGGCGTCGGAGGGCCTCAAGGCCTCAGACCTGCTGATCGCGTTCGTGAAGCGCCGAGTGCTGCCCCTCCAAGCCCGGCCCCACTTGATCAGCGACATGAGTGGGCACCGGGATCCGTGCCGGATGTCCACCAAGGTGATGCCGGACGTGGAGGTGGTCCGCATGGTGAACTTCTTCTCTGACTCCAAGCTGTCGGAGACGGAGTGGCAATTTGGCAAGCCGCCGTACAGCCGGGCCAACCCGCCGCCTCCGGTACGTTTCCTTATTCTTTTTTCCTTTGTTCGTCCGGGTTCTTTCTTGCCGCCGGACCAGTCGGCCTTGGTGCAACGCTTCCCAGGCCAGACGGCCACTGACACGCTGGCCCCGGGTCACCAGTACATGGCGGACTGGTCGGTGAGTGACGTGGACGACCCCGATTTAGGGGCGGCCTCTCAGGAGGAGGACGACGCCACAGGCGGTGGCGGCGAGGGAGCATGCGGCTCCTAAGGAGGCGGCCTTGGGGATTGGCTGGACGACGACGAGGAGGACGAAGAGCCGCGCCGTGCCCATGGCGCCGACAGGGCCGGCGCCAGCTCCTCGTCCACGCCGACCGCAGCAGCCGGCGCACCGAAGCGCCGGGCGGACGCCGGGTTGTTCGGCAGCCGGCCCAAGAAGGCCAAGACCTCGGCCGCCGTGACCAAGTGGCAAGAGGCTGCAGCGAAGGTGGCCCTCTTCCAGAAGGCCCCAAAGCGGCTCCCGCTGGTGTCCGCGCAAGTGCCTTGTCCTTTCTTGCATCTTGCTTTGCGTTTGCTTTTCTTCTATCTTTGCAATCTTTTTACTCTCTTCCTCCCTTGGCGCGCAGCGCCCCACTTTCCTTGTCGCGAGCCCCGTCCGGCTCGGTGATCGGGGCGGCAGACGACATCATGGGCCCCCGTCGCGTGGATCCGCTTGCCGCCCTCCAGGAGGCGACGGAGAAGAACGCGCGGGAGGCGCGAGAGGAGCGGGAAGCTGCGGCCCGGGAGAAGGCGGAGGCCGACGCGGCGGCTAAGGCCCAAGCCGACGCCGCGGCCAAGCAGCAGGCGGACGCGGCCGCCAAGGCGCAGGCGGAGGAGGCGTCCCGCAGCCAGGCTCCGGAGTCCACCGGTCCGCAATCTGCGGAGCCTGTGGTGCTGGAGGTCCAGGCTCCGACTGGAGGGGCCGGCGATGACCAGCCAGTCCGAGAGAGGGGAGGGGACCCTGTTATCCCGGAGGCGGAGGTGCCCCCATGCACGCCGGCTGCCGACGCCCAGGGCAGTCGTCCTGACGCATCACTGGTGCTGCCAGCCAGCGGCGAGTTGATGGTGGGTCCGACTCCCGCAATCCGTATCCCGGCGCGTCGGCGTGCGGGGAAGGCGGCCTCAGCACCGCGGCCGTTGGAGGTCGGGGCCGCTAGCTCGTCGGCGCACGACGCCGAGGCTACCAGCGCCGCCCCACCGGATTGGACGTCTGGGGGTGGTACGGGTGTTTTGAACGCGGCCTCGCAGGAAGTCTTGGCCCGGTTCAACGCCCAAGGCGCCGCTCTCCAGCAGTACACGCAGGAGTTCCTGGCGACGCGGGCGGCCGTCCGGGTACGTTTCTTGTTTTCGTTTCTTTGTAATCTTTCGTGGGGGCGCGCCAGTGCACCCACTAGGTGTAGCCCCCGAGTTTCGGGCCGGCTGCTGAGCAGGCGACTCGAAACTTCAGGTCAGCTCCGAGTACTGACTCGTTATCTTCTTCTGTTGTCTTTGTTGCAGGATTACCACAACATTCGTGCGGCCGCCTACAACTCTCAGCTCCAGGAGCTGACCAAGCAAACTGCCGATCTGACGAAAAGCCGAAGTAAGTACTTGGTCTTCTTCCTTGCGGGGGTGCATCAGCGCACCCGCTGGGTGTAGTCCCCGAGATTTGGGCCGACTGCTGAGCAGTCGGGCCGGATCTCCCGGCAATTACTTTCCGTTGGTGTTGATGGTTTTCTTTTTTCTTCGTTTTTGGCAGAGGCCGCCGCAGATCTGTGGCAGCGCTTGGGGGAGGCCGAGTCCGCGCTCCATACCAAGGAGCAGGAGCGCAGCCAGGCGGCCCAGGAATGCGACCGCCTGGCCAAGGAGCTGGCGGACCAGGCGGAGCGGCACAAGGCGGAGCTCCGGAAGCTGAAGGAGGAGGAAGACTCCCTCAAGGCCGAGTTCAAGACTCAATGCTCTAACTGGGCCGAGAAGGAGAGACTCCTGACCGATGGCTACGGCGAGATCGAGGACATGATTGATGGTAAGTTACTTCTTTTTTTGAACAGCCGTCGACTGCAGTAGGAGTTGGCCTCTGACTTCTAATCTTTAATCTTCTTCTTGTGCAGAATACTTTCCAGGTCACTCCGTCGCCGTCAGCCAGGCCATCGAGGCGCGTCGTGACATGCGGAGGAAAACAGGCACGGACATTGCACCCAACGCGCCCCGGAATCTCGGCGAGCAGCTTCTGGCTGTCAAGACGTGCCTGCAGCCGGCTCACAGGATGCTTCGTCGCCTGCAGCGCGCCGGGGCTCAGGTGTTGGCCGCCTTTTGGCCCGACGCTCAAATTCCACGCACCCCCAGTCGGACTGCCGACTGGCTGGAGGTAGCGGTCAGCCGCTTCGAGGCTTGGAACGGCGCCGCGGCTCGGGCGGGTGCGCGGACGGCCTTGGAGTTCGCCAAGGCGTGGTATCTTGGGCTGGACCTGGCCCAGCTGGCCACCTTCCGGCAGGAGGCCGGACCAGAGCTGGCGGCGGTGGGCCCTGCGCTTACTCAACGCGCGGCAGCGATCGCCGAGTATGCCGACACCACCGTTTTCGTCCCCGAGCTGGACGAGGAAGGCGCTGAGGTGCTGCCCGACTGGTTCAGGCTGAACCTGGTGGATGCGGGGGACTCGGCGGAAGAGATCGCCTCCAGCGACGAGGGCGAGGACAAGGACGGCGAAGACGACGCGCCGGATGACGGAGCGGACAACCGGCCTCAGCCCGACCAAGCCTTGACCAACGAGCCGCGTGCTACCGCACCGACTGCTGCCGGGGGCGATCAGGCCGAGACCCTTCAGTCGGCCGCTCCACCATCCGGCGTCACTGCCTCTGCCAACCCATCGGACTCGCGTGCTGCTCCTTTAGCCTAGATGGCCACTTTGTCTTATCTTTCCTGTTCTTGTGATCTTTTGAACAAGCATGTTAAATTCGCGCAATTCCACCCGCTGGGGGTGTATTCAAACTTTGTTGAATGCTGGCTATGAGCTCTGCTATGTAATTCAACTTTATTCGTACAAGTTGTGCTCTGCCGGGTTCTGACTTTGCCTTGTTTTTCTGCTCTTCTTTGGCTTTTTCCTTTGCCGCCTTCCTTTGGCTACCGCCCTGCCAGCCGGACAGCCGCTCTGCGGTCTGTGGCTGGGTCCGGTGCTTGGCCGTTTAGGAAGACAATTACTTTGGCCGTTTTAGAACGTAACAAGTCAAGTGAGAAGCCGGCCGGCCGGCTGCTCAGCAGCCGGAGGGTGAGGCGAGGAGCCGGCTTAGCCTATGTTGATGCTTTTTTCCTTAGTCATTTTTCATGTGAACACCGTTTCCTGCCTTTAGCTCTTGCCAGCCGGACAGTCACTTTGCGAGCTGCGGCTTAAGGCAAGAGAGGGCTTAGATGTCTGCACACTACTTGTCCGACTGCAGGTGGCACCAATATAGGACAAGGTGGCGAGCCCCCGGGCCGACTGGTCGGAACCCGGTGCCAGGCGGAGGAATGAAACAACACATTCTCAGGTATAAACTTATCGTACAGATAAAAAGGGTAGTCCCCGAGTGCTCCTCGAAGGACCCGATGCCTTCACTCTTAATACGAAAGGTAGCGTGGTACATACTGCATTAGCTGTAAAATCTTCAGAGGAGATTTGCGTTCCATGGGCGCTCCGTTTCCTTGCCGGAATCGTCCCTCTTGCGTGCCCTGGGCTTCTGCGCGTTGATGAGGTAGTAGGAGTCGTTGCCCAAGGCTTTGCTGATGAGGAAAGGTCCTTCCCAAGGGGCCGAGAGCTTGTGCTGGCCGGCTGTTCGCTAGATCAACTGGAGCACAAGGTCCCCCTCTTGGAAAGATCGTGGCTTGACCTTCCGGCTATGGTAGCATCATAGGGCCTGCTGGTAGATGGCGGACCGGCTGAGTGCCAGCAGCTGGCCTTCTTCCAGCAGGTCGACGCCGTCTTCTCGCGCCTCCCTTGCCTCCGCCTCTGTGTACATGGTGACGCGAGGCGAGTCAAACTCGATGCCAGTTGGGATGATAGCCTCGGCCCCGTACATGAGGTAGAAGGGAGTTAAGCCGGTCGATTTGTTCGGGGTGGTCCGGAGACTCCAGAGGACGGCCGGTAGCTCCTCGATCCAGCAGCCAGCCGAGCGCTCCAGCGGCTCGACCAGTCGGGGCTTGATGCGGGCAAGATGAGGCCGTTTGCTCGCTCGACTTGGCCGTTTGACTGCGGATGGGCAACGGACGCTAAGTCCAGTCGGATGCCCTGCGTCGCGCAGAAACGGGCCAAGGCGCCTTTGGCAAAGTTTGTGCCATTGTCGGTGATAATGTTGTGCGGTATGCCGTACCGGACGGTGATATCAGTGATGAAGGTCACCGCAGTTGGACCGTTCAGCTTCTTAATTGGCTTTGCTTCAATCCATTTGGTGAATTTATCCACAGCGACCAGCAGATGGGTCATGCCGCCGCGTGCCGTTTTGAACGGGCCCACCATGTCCAGGCCCCAGACGGCAAATGGCCAAGTGAGGGGGATGGTCTTGAGTGCGGAAGCCGGCAGGTGTTGCTTGGAGCTGAATTTCTGGCACCCTTTGCACTTCTTGACCAAGTTCTTGGCGTCGTCCAAAGCAGTCGGCCAGAAGAATCCATGGCAGAAAGCTTTGGCGACAAGGGATCTAGAGGCCGCGTGGTGGCCGCATTCGCCTTGATGGATGTCTCTGAGGATTGCCTTGCCTTTTTCTGGCTCAACGCAGCGCTGGAAGACACCAGTCATGCTGCGTCTGACAAGCTCTTTGTTCACTATCGTGTATGCTGCTGCCTGGCGTTGCACTTGCCGGGCCAAAGTCTCGTCGGCTGGTAGCACTTTGCTTACCAGGAAGTTGAGGATGGGCTGCGCCCATGACCGTGCTTCGACCACTGTCATCACGGCCAGTGGAACCAGGGCGGTTGGGTTGGGAGGAGGCGGGTTGGAGTCGGCCACTGCTTGTTGTGTCGCTAAAGTCCCCGGGCCGACTGTTGCAGCCCCTAGGCCGGGTTCTGAAGTCCCCAGGCCGGGTGCGACTGCTGCAGTCCCCGAGCCGCCTGCCGGCGTCCCTGGGCCAACTGCCACAGCCCCCGGACCGGGTGCGACTGCTGCAGTCCCCGAGCCGCCTGCCGAAGTCCCCAGGCCGGCTGTTGCAGCCCCCGAGTCGGATCCGACTATTCCAGGAGTAGCCGGCACGAAGATGGACTCTGATTCCGGCGAAGGCTTGACAGACGGCTTGCGGAGGCATTGAAGGGAAACACCGGCTGGTATCACTTGGTGGGTGGAGCCGATTCTTGCCAGGGCATCAGCTTGCTCATTCTTGGCTCGTGGTACGTGAAGGAACTCGCACCCGTCAAAGTATCCACTGATCTGCTGGACAAGGAAGCGGTACCTCGCCATGTTTGCATCCTTGGCGTCCCAGTCGCCAGACGACTACTGGACTACCAAGTCCGAGTCGCCGTAGCATAGAATCTGGCGTATGCCAATCTCTTTGGCCAGTCGGAGTCCGTGTACGAGCGCCTCGTACTCGGCCACGTTATTGGAGGTGGCAAAGTGAATCTGCAATGTGTACTTGAGCTTGTCGCCTTTGGGAGAGGTGAAGATGATGCTGGCTCCCAGACCGGTGCGCATCTTTGATCCATCAAAGTGCATTCGCCAACGGGTGGAATCCGGCGCCGGCGGGAGGTACTGGGTCTCGGCCCAGTCGACGAGGAAGTCGGCCAGCGCTTGGGACTTGATGGCGGTGCGGGGTTGGTAGAAGATGGTGTGGGGAGCTAGCTCGATGGCCCACTTGGCCACCCGGCCTGATGCATCTCTGTTGCCTATGATCTCGGCAAGTGGGGCAGTGCAGACAACCATGATGGAGTGCTCTTGGAAGTACTGCTTGAGCTTCTTGGCGGCAAAGTATACGCCATAGCACATCTTCTGGTAGTGGGGGTAATTCTTCTTGGAGGCCGACAGTACTTCGCTCAGGTGGTAGACGGGCCTCTGGACCGGCTGTGCCTTGCCGTCCTCCGGGCGCTCGACCACAATGACAGTGCTGACCACCCGGCTGGTGGCGGCGATGTAGAGGAACATGGGCTCCTTAGCAGCCGGAGCCGCCAGGATAGGCGGCGTAGTCAGCATTTTCTTGAGCTGGAGGAAGGCCTCGTCCACCTTGTCATTCCACTCGAAGTGAGTGGTTTTCTTCATTAGCTGGTACAGGGGAAGAGCCTTCTCGCCCAGCTGACTGATGAAACGGCTGAGGGATGCCAAGCACCCGGTGAACTTCTGGACGTCTCGCAGCCGGGTGGGCCTCTCCATTCGTTCAATGGCCTTGATCTTCACAGGGTTGCACTCGATGCCGCGCTCTGAGACAAGGAAACCAAGGAGCTGGCCGACTGGGACTCCGAAGACACACTTTTCTGGGTTTAGCTTGATTTGACAACGGCGCAGATTATCGAAGGTCTCCTTGAGATCCTCCCGGAGGGTACCACGCTTCTCCGTCTTCACCACAATGTCATCTACATAGATGTGGGCATTTCTGCCAAGTTGCTTGAGGAGGCACTTCTGCATGCAACGCTGAAACGTGGCACCGGCATTTCTCAGGCCGAATGTCATGGTCAGGTAGCAGAAGGCTCCGAATGGTGTGATGAAGGCGGTCTTCAGCCGACCGGCTGGGTTCAGCTTGATCTGGTGGTAGCCAGAGTAGGCATCCAAAAAACTCAACAACTCGCATCCTGCTGTGGAGTCAATCAATTGGTCTATCCGAGGCAGAGCAAACGGATCTTTGGGGCAAGCTTTGTTGAGGCTAGTGTAATCAACGCACATGCACCACTTGTTGTTCTTCTTCAGTACAAGGACTGGGTTGGCAAGCCATTCTAGAAAGAACACTTCCATGATGAAGCCGGCCGCCAGAAGCCGGGCGATCTCTTCGCCAACGATTCTTCTCTTCTCTTCTGACAGGCGGCGGAGGGGTTGCTTAACTGGTTTTGCATCCGATCTGACATGTAGCTTGTGCTCGGCGAAATCCGTCGGAACACCCGGCATGTCCTTGGGAGACCATGCGAAGATGTCCCGATTCTCACGGAGGAAATCGATGAGCTCGCTTTCCTATTTACTATCGAGGTGGGCTCCCACGATAGTGAATCTCTCCGGGTGCTCAGGGTCCAAGGGAATCTTCTTGGTTTCTTTGGCCGGCTGGAAGGAGCCCTGGGCCTCTGACTCCTTGGGATCTGGTGACAGGTCCGGCTGCTTGCCGGCCATGGCCACAACCCGGTCAAGGAGCTGCCTTTCCGCAGCGATGACAAGGGACTCGGCCAGCCGACTGCTGGCAACAGCACACGTGGCCGACTTTTGGTAGTCGCCGGCTACGGTGGTAATGCCCTTGGTACCCGGCATCTTCATCTTGAGGTAGGTGTAGTGCGGCACCGCCATGAACTTGGCCAGAGCAGGTCGACCAAGGAGCGCGTGGTAGGGGCTCTCCAGGTCCACCACCTCGAACCAGATTGGCTCGCGGCGGAAGTGATCTTTGTCTCCGAAGAGGACATCTATCTTGATCTTGCCGATTGGAGAGCAGGAAAGGCCAGGTACAATGCCGTGGAAGACAGTCCGGCTGGGCTGGAGCTGCTTCTCCTTGACGCACAGCTTCTCCAGGGTGTCACGGTAGAGGATGTTGATGCTGCTACCACCGTCTATCAGAACTCGGGAGAAGCGACAGGCTCGCCGCTCCGTTGAAAAGGTGGCATCCAGCACCAGGGCGTAGGAACCCGGAGAAGGCATCACCTCCGGGTGGTCAGCGTGGCTCCAGCTGATGGGCCTCTCGGACCAGTGCATGAACTCTGGGACCTCAGAAGCGACCGCGTTCACCTCGCGGTGCTGCTGACGCCGGCCGTGCCTGTCGTCGGCCACACTGGTGAAGACGACGTAGGCTCCGTGTTCTTCGGGGAATTCATGTTGGATTGCGCCGATGGGGCGGGCCGCCGGCTGCTGAGGAGGCGGAGCCGGCGGGCCAGCAGGCGGAGGGGGCAGTCCTTCGCCTTTGGCAATGCGGGTGAGCCAGTGGCACTTCCGGGTGGTGTGATTGGACGGCTTCGCGCCGCTGTGGAACTTGCAGGGAGCATCAAGGGTTTGCCCGAAGGAGAAGGCGGGCAACCAAGCAGGCTTGCCGCCTTTTTGACGCTTGGGGCCGGGCTGCTCTTCCGGCTGTTGGTCTTCAACTGCTGCCACCTGCCGGCTGGTGGAAGCCGGCTACTGGGCCATGCGTTTATTGTCGTTGGACTGCTGGCGCCGACTGGAGTCACCGGCAGGCGTCTGAGGGGCCGGAGGGTGCATCTTTCCAGATGCGTCCCCTCGGAGCTCCGACTTCATGGAGGAGTCGGCGGTGGCGTACTTGTCCGCTATGATCAGCAGCTCGTCGAGTGTGGCTGGCTCGTCGCAGAGGAGTCGGTGCTTGAGTAAGGTGCCCTCTCGGCACCCGGTAGTGAAGTACTCTATGGCTTACACCTCATGCACCCCTTCGCAGGAGTTGCGCAGTTTGGCCCACCGCGTCAAGTACTCGCGGGTGGACTCGGTTGGGCCTCGGACGCACAGGGGGAGCTGGCGAGGCTTGGGCGGCCGCTTGTAGGTGCTGGTGAAGTTGCGGATGAAAACTTCGGTGAAGTCCAGCCAGCTGTTGACGCTGTAGGGCTTGAGGCTGTTCAGCCATGTCCGGGCCGTGCCCTGGAGCATGAGCGGAACGTACTTCACGGCAACACGCTTGTTGCCGTTTGCTATGCTGACAGCGGTGAAGTAGTCAACCAGCCAATCCTCCGGCTTCATGGAACCGTTGTACTTGGGGGTGTCTCGAGGAAGCGAGAACCCTTTGGGGAAGGGCTCGTCGTGAATGCGGGGGCGAAAACAAGGCGGGCCAATCGCATCTTCTTCTTCTAACGCCAGGGATCGAGGCAAGCGGTCGATCCGGAGGCGGGCGTCGTTCTCTCCAACTCCTTCACGGGGTCGCAGCCTGTCTCCGAGAATCAGATGCTCAATAGGTGGGGGGGAGGCGCGCCTCTCCCTGCGCGGGGGAGGCGGTCGATCGTCCCGCCGTTCCACTGCTCATGGGCGGCCGTCTTGGTCGCGCTCGATGGTGATGCGTGTGCGGCCGTGGCTAACAGCCGGCTCTTGATTTCCTTGGTTGCGGGCGCCGGCTGTCGGCGTCCGCGAGGTCGCGCCGTGCTCTCGGCGAGGGGGAAGGTTCTCATCCTGCAAGCCGGGTTCCACCACGCGGCGGCCGGCCTCTTGCTGCGCGGCGGCCGCGTCGATGAGCTACTGGACGCGCTCCGTCATGCAGCGGCGCTCGTCGCCCTCCAGGCGGTCCAGCTCATCTGCTGCCGCCTGGGCGGCACGTAAGTTCTCCATTGGTGTGGCGTAGACCGGGCGGTCAGCCCCCAGCATGCTGGCGATGGCTGCGCCGCGTTGCCGGACCGTGCCCACACGGCTGGGTTCGCTGGCAGCTGGCGTGCCGCAGATGGCGCGATCGATCTCGCGCTGGTAGGCCTCGGTGAGGCGTCTCATGGCTGCCAGCTTGTTGGCGCTGTCGAGGAGTGCAATGCGGTACGCTTCTAGCGTTTCGCCGTTCGCACCAGGTGCTATGGGCGCGGACAGGTCCCACATTGCCGCCTGTAACGGGTCCCGGCCGGCCTCGCTGGAGGCTCCATCGTGGCTGATGACTAGCACCTCGGTAACGGTGCTGGTGCTGGCGCTGCTGTCTGCAACAGGAAACAGGTCGTCGAAGATCACCACGTCACCGGGGAAGGCATCAGAAGACGTGGCGTCGGCGTCGATGACCTTGTCGACGGGTGGGTCGGTGGAGCCAACGGACTCCAGGTCGGAGGCCGGCTCGTTGGCGATGTGAAGCTTGCCGAGGAGGTCGACAAGGCAGCTCTCGGAGCTGGCAGCGCCCGCGTCGGGTGCGGGCTTGTCGGGGAGGCAGATCCCGCCGATGAGATCAGCGAGGCAGCTCGCGTCATAGGCGGCTTCCGCGCCATGCAGCATGTCGGCGCAAACGCCGTCGGGCATGCCAGGCTGGCTGCGCTCGCCAGGAAGGAAGAGGGTTCCCGTCCAGAACGTGTTTCCGGACGACGGTGCACCTTGCCCCACAGTGGGCGCCAAATGTCGGGGATATCATGCGACATATGCCAGGGGGTGGCTTATCATGGATGGGGACAAGAGTACGTCACCGGGCTCTAGAAGCGGGAGTGAGCGAGACCGCATACGCCTGTGAATCTTACCCAGGTTCGGGGCTCTCCTAGGAGATAACACCCCTAGTCCTGCTCTGCGGGGTCTCCGCATGATGACTATGATCAACAAAGTAGCTACAAGCTTGAGCTGTTTCGGCTAGAGGAGGGAGAAGGGCAAGGCTAGCTCTACTCCTCTCTCTACGTGTATGTGTGAATGGCGTGGGTGCTGGCCCGAACCCCCTTGCATGGGTGAGCCTGGGGGGTTTATATAGTCCTACCCCTCAGGGGTACAATGGTAATCCGGCCGGGTGTAGGACCCGGCCGTCAGCGTCTCTGGTTGCCAGCTTCTCCGCCGACCGCTGGGGCCCGCCGTCTGGTGGGCCCCGTCGACTGCCATGATCTCAGCCGTCAGGTAGGGCCCGTCCAAAAGGCATTTGCATATTTATTTTCCATATTGCAAATTGAGATAATATATAGATATGCCAGCCCATACAATTGACATATTTGACATGCATGAACAAATCAACCGAGCATATATATATATATATGCTCAAATTGGTCCAGTGCCTAGTTCGACAAGTAATTTACAAACCATTAGCTCGCTAATTTACAAGAATATAATGAATCGCGCGCGCACAAAAGAGCTACTGTGCACCTCACGCCGACACAGCACACACAACTGCCATCGTCCATCAGCGTGTCGATCCTGGGCCCAGGAGGAGCGGAGTCTGCCAAGTCACCGACCTACACACCTTGATCGATCAAGGCTGGGGCAGCCTCGACATCGGTGATCGCCCGTATTGCCTCGGGCGCAGCACTCACTAGGGCTACCGCGACCGCCAGGCCTACCCCAACGACATCCGGCGAGACGATGTTGGCTCTCGCCAGGTTTGCAGTCACGGCCACCAGGCATGCCCCAGCGATGGCGCTGCGCCCTCCTCCATCTGGGACACAAGCCTGCACCTTGTGGGGCGATCGCCACTACCATAGTTGTCCTTGCGTCATCGTGGTTTCTGCTCTGCCGCCCGCACCATCCGCCGCACTCTGTGCCGAGCCAGTAGTATCGCCCCCTGGTGATCCCTGTCCGCTTTCAGGACGACCCTGGCTAACCTAACAACTTGCTCGTACCGTGTTTCCAGCTTCCTATGGCCGTCATCGGGAGAGGCGGCGACGTGGTCGTCGACTGCCAAGCCGACCATCACGCCGTCAGCCTCGATTCCACCATCGCCCAACTCCATCCTGTCATCAGCTGTTGGGGGTATGTCTGTATGTGATACGTGTCCAACGTATGTATAATTTTTGATTGTTCCATGCTATTATAGTATCAATCTTGGATGTTTTATATGCATTTACAAGCAATTATATATCATTTTTTGGGACTAACCTAATAACTTAGTGCCCAGTGTCAGTTGTTGTTTTTTGCCTATTTTTGGTGTTTCAGAATATCAGTACCAAACTTAGTCCAAATGCCATGAAACTTTTTGGAGATTTTTCTGGACATAAGAGACCCTGGAAGCTTCGGGAGAGGACCAGAAGATGGAGCAGTGGCCCACAAGGCACCAGGGCGTGCCTAGGGTGGTGGGCGTGCCCTGGTGGCTTGATGGGCCCATGTGGCTCCGTTTGACCAAACTCCGCCTCTATAAATTCTCTAAAATCGTGAAACCAACATGGAGCCACCCGAAATACTTTTTCCGCTGCCGCAAGTTCCTGTTCTCGCGAGATCCCATCTGGAGGCCTTTTTCGGCACTCTATCGGAGGGGGAATCAATCACGGAGGGGCTCTACATCAACCTTGATGCCCTTCCGATGATGTGTGAGTAGTTTACCACAGACCTGCGGGTCCATAGTTAGTAGCTAGATCGCTATCTCTCTCTTTGATCTTCAATACAATGTTCTCCTTGATGTTCTTAGAGTTCTATTCGATGTAATCACTTTTTGCAGTGTGTTTGTTGGGATCCGATGAATTATGAGTTTATGATCAGATTATCCGTGAATATTATTTGAGTCTTCTCTGAACTCTTTTATGCATGATTATTATAGTATTGTATTTCTCTTTGATCTATTGATTTTGTTTAGCCAACTAGTTTGATTTTTCTTGCAATGGGAGAGGTGCTTTGTGATGGGTTCGATCTTGCGGTGCTCAATCCTAGTGACAGAAGGGGACATGACACGTATTTGTATCGTTGCCATTAAGGATAAAAAGATGGTGTTTATTCATGCGTGAGTTTACTTTGTCTACATCGTGTCATCTTGCTTAAGGCGTTACTCCATTCTTTATGAACTTAATACTCTAGATGCATGCTGGATAGCGGTCGATGTGTGGAGTAATAGTAGTAGATGCAAAATCGTTTCGGTCTACTTGTCTTGGACCTGATGCCTATATACATGATCATTGCCTTGGATATCGCCATGATTATTTGCCTTTTTATCAATTGCCCAACAGTAATTTGTTTACCCACCGTATGCTATTTTGAAGAGAGAAGCCTCTAGTGAAAACTATGGCCCCCGTGTCTACTTTTATCATATATTAAAACCAAAAATACCTTGCTGCAATTTTACTTTACTTATTTTATTTTGTATTTTTGTTCAATCTATCTATAGTTACTACACAATTTAATCTTGCACGTAACCGCTGAGGGATTGACAACCCCTTGTTCGCGTTGGGTTGCAAGGATTTGTTATTTTGTGTGCAGGTGCCGCTAACGAGGTGTTGCGTGCTTCTCCTAATGGATCGATAACCTTGGTTCTTAACTAAGGGAAATACTTATCTCTGCTGTACTACATCATCCTCTCCTCTTCGAGGAAATCCCAACGTAGTTCACAAGTAGCAGGAAGAATTTATGGCGCCGTTGCCGGGGAGATATCATCAACATATATCAAGTATGTACGCATAAACTTTCATCTCCTTGCATTTACATTATTTTCCATTTGCCTCTCGTTTTCATCTACCCCACTTCTAAAAAGTTTTACAAAAATGAAAACATATTTTCCATTTGCTTTTTGCTTGTTTGCCTTTTTACTTGCTTGTTCACTTGTTTGCCCACCTTATCGTTATGGCTAGTTCTTCCCTTGTTACATGTACCCCTGAAATTGAAGTTCTCAATTTTAAGCAAAGGGGGGAGAGAATTTAAAAGATGCTTGGTTTAGGATTTGCGACGCTCATAACAAATCAACTCGTAAGCAATCCACTATTTTATGTGGGTATTACCACTTGGTATAGGTTTGTGCATGATACTATTACCGGAGGGAATTTCTTGAGTAGTCACCCTATGGATGCTTTTAATGCTATGGGAAATTTAGTGGGATCACCACCTATCACTATTAATGAAACAGTTTTAACTTTGGAGCATGTTATGTGAAGGTTAGATGCTATTGAAAATAAAATGCCTACCATAGAGCATATTGAAAATTTGGATAAAAAGATTCATAACCATGTCACCCAATTTGGATCAAAGGTAGGGATTACTCTTAAGATGCTAAAAGAAAAAGAACCAATAATTGATGAAAGGGTGGAGCAAAGTCCCGCTAGGATTGATAAGTTGGAAGAAATTATTAATAATTTGGGTTCCACTTTTTCTTCTGCTAAAACTATTGAAAAGACTCCTCCTAGCAAGAATTGCAAGTTTATATATGTTCCTAAAAACAAGGGTGCCAATCTAGCAATAACAACGAAGATCTTAAAATGATTAGTGTTAACCCCAATTTTATTGATTTGATAAAGGAACCTATATATAAAGATGAATTCCTCAATTTTGTCCCTAGAAGTGTGATCATTAAAAATATGTAGGCTAGAACTCCTAGGAAATATGGATGTGTGATCGAGGAGTTAGAAACTAAAGATGACAACATTTGAAACTATGCATTATGCCTAGCTAGGGGCGTAAAAAAATAGCGCTAGTTGGGAGGCAACCCAATAGTTATCTTAGTTATCTTGTTTATTTTTATGTTTTCTTGTGTGCGCACAATTATGCTACTGTTATGGTTGTGTTTAAATTAGTGTTTGTGCCAAGTAAAGCCTTTAGGATGGTTTGGATGATAGTTGCTTTGATTATGTGAGAAAACAGAAACTTTTGCGTCCAGTAGAAGAATTACCAAAATTTGTTGAAACATGGAAAAATTCTGAATTTTGTACAAATGATTGATATACAAATTTTCCACGTTGTCCTAATTTTGCAGAACTTTTGGAGTTACAGAAGTATGACTAAAATTTAGATCTTTATAGACTGTTCTATTTTTGATAGATTATGTTTTTGTTGCGTTGTTTGCTTGTTTTCATGAATCTATGGATTGTATCGGGGGGTATAAGCCATGGTTAAGTTAGAATACAGTAGGTATAATGCAATAATAAAATATGAATGGGTTCACAACAGTACTTAAAGTAGTGATTTGTTTTATTATACTAAACGGATCTCACGAAGGTTTTGTTAGGTTTTGTGTGCTGAAGTTTTCAAGTTTTGGGTGAGATCACGATGGATGAAGGAATCAGGAGTGGCAAGAGCCTAAGCTTGGGGATGCCCGAGGCACCCCAAGGTAATATTCAAGGACTCCAAAGCAACTAAGCTTGGGGATGCCCTGGTAGGCATCCCCTCTTTCTTCTACCGACCATCGGTAATTTTACTTGGGGCTATGTTTTTATTCATCACATGATATGAGTTTTGCTTGGAGTGTCGTGTATTATATGAGTCTTTGCTTTGTTTGCTTTTTAGTTTGTCACAATCATCTTATCTAGACACACCTATTTGAGAGGGACACACATTTTTCGTGATTTGTTAGAATACTCTATGTGCTTCACTTATATCTTTTGAGCTAGGTAGTTGCTCTAGTACTTCACTTATATCTTTTTGAGCACGACGGTGATTATATTTTGAAGAAATAGATGAACTATCATGCTTCACTTATATCTTTTTGAGAGTTGATAATAGTAATGGTAATTTGCAGAAGATATGAATTTGGTCCCAATGTGATGAATACTCAAGAAGGATATAATAAAAACTTTCATATAGATCATTGGATATGATAAGTTTGATTCCTTGCAATAGTTTTGAGATATGGAGATGATAATATGTGAGTTATGCTAGTGAGTAATTGTGATTTTGTAAGAATATTGGTGTTAAGGTTGGTGATTCCCTATGCATGCACGTAAAGACAATAGTTATGCAACGAAGTTACATCCTACTTATGGTGCATTATTTAGTGTTAATTATTCTCAATGCATGTTTATGACCATTTTTGTTTTTTGGTTGGTTGCTTCTCAATCTATTTGCTAGCCTTCATTTGTACTAAGCGGAAATACTGCTTGTGCATTCAATTCCTTAAACCCAAAGTTGTGCCAAATGAGTCCACCATACCTACGTATAAGTGGTATTTACATGCCGTTCCAAGTAAATTTGCATGTGCCAACTCTAATCATTCAAAAAAAATTGTTTTGTGTGGCAAGGGGTGGCCAATATTTTCCATGCTAGGCGGGATATTCTCACGATGAGTGTTTATTCACTTGTCATTGCATGAGAAAGTGGCAGGTAATAGGGATGCCCAGTCCCGAAATGAAATAATAATAATAAATTCCTTGGAAAGTGTTGGTATGGAAGGCACCCGTGGAGATAAAGCTAGCCATCGATTTTGAAATAATGGTGGAAAGGAAATGAACTTTATTTTCTATTTGGGAACCACCTATAATGTGTCTAGCATGGAAGATATTGGGAATTCTCGGCTGTTTTCGTTGACAGGAAAAGCATGCCTCTCAAAATAATTTTATCTCTCTATTTTAAACTTTGTGCTCTGGCACCTTTGCAAATCTTTGCTTCCCTCTACGAAAGGCCTATCTATGTTACTTTTATGCAACTTTTATTTTTAATTTGAGTCTCCATCTTCTCTTATAAAGCATCAATTTGGAGAGCACTATTGTCATACTTATGCATTGGGTGTAGTTAATATTGAGTGTGTTTCATGAATGGATCAATGACTGAGCATGATGGGCTAGGGATAACTTTCTTTAGCGTTGATATTTTGAAAGACATGGTTGCTTGTTGGTATACTTGAGTATTTATGTTTTATGTCAAACTATAGACTATTGCTTTTAATCACTTAAGTCCAAATATCCATGCCACAAAAGAAGATATTATATGATGAATATGATAGGTGGCTTTCCACATCAATTTTTTTATCATTTACCTACTCGAGGACGAGCAGGAATGAAGCTTGGGGATGCTTGACACGTCTCCAACGTATCTATATTTTTTGATTGTTCCATGCTATTATAGTATCAATCTTGGATGTTCTATATGCATTTACAAGCAATTATATATCATTTTTTGGGACTAGCTTATTAACTTAGTGCCCAATGCCAGTTTTTTTTTCTTCCTGTTTTTGGTTTTTCAAAATATCAGTACCAAACGAAGTCCAAATGCCATGAAACTTTTTTGAGATTTTTTCTGGACATAAGAGACCCTGGAAGCTTCAGGAGAGGACCAGAAGATGGAGCAGTTGCCCACGAGGCACCAGGGCGCGCCCTAGTGGCTCGTGGGGCCCACGTGGCTCCTTTTGACCTAACTCTGCCTCTATAAATTCTCTAAAATCAGGAAACCAACATGGAGCCACCCAAAATACTTTTTCCGCCGCCGCAAGTTCTTGTTCTCGCGAGATCCCATCTGGAGGCCTTTTTCGGCACTCTTCCAGAGGGGGAATCAATCACGGAGGGGCTCTACATCAACCTTGCTGCCCTTCTGATGATGTGTGAGTAGTTTAACACAAACCTATGGGTCCATAGTTAGTAGCTAGATGGCTATCTCTCTCTCTCTCTCTCTTTGATCTTCAATACAATGTTCTACTTGATGTTCTTGGAGTTCTATTCGATGTAATTACTTTTTGCGTTGTGTTTGTTCCGATCTGATGAATTATGAGTTTATGATCAGATGAATATTATTTGAGTCTTCTCTGAACTCTTTTATGCATGATTATTATAGCTTCATATTTCTCTCCGATCTATTGATTTGGTTTGGCCAACTAGATTGTTTTTTCTTGCAATGGGAGAGGTGCTTTGTTATGGGTTCGATCTTGCGGTGCTCAATCCCAGTGACAGAAGGGGACATGACACATATTTGTATCGTTGCCATTAAGGATAAAAAGATGGGGTTTATTCATGCGTGAGTTTACTTTGTCTACATCATGTCATCTTGCTTAAGGCGTTACTCCGTTCTTTATGAACTTAATACTCTAGATGCATGCTCGATAGCGATCGATGTGTGGAGTAATAGTAGTAGATGCAGAATCATTTTGGTCTACTTGTCTCGAACGTGATGCCTATATACATGATCATTGCCTTGGATATCGTCATGATTATTTTCTTTTCTATCAATTGCCCAACAGTAATTTGTTTACCCACCGTATGCTATTTTCAAGAGAGAAGCCTCTAGTGAAAACTATGGCCCCCGGGTCTACTTTTATCATATATTAAAAATCCTAAACATACCTTGCTGCAATTTTACTTTATTTACTTTATTTTGTATTTTTGTTCAATCTATCTATCAGTTACTACACAATTTAATCTTGCACGTAATCACCATGGGATTGACAACCCCTTGTTCATGTTGGGTTGCAAAGATTTGTTATTTTGTGCGCAGGTGCTGCTAATGAGGTGTCGCATGGTTCTCCTACTGGATTGATAACCTTGGTTCTTAATTGAGGGAAATACTTATCTCTACTGTACTGCATTATCCTCTCCTCTTTGGGGAAATCCCAATGCGGTTCACAAGTAGTAGTATGTGTGGGTAACTAGCTAGCAAGGGGATCAGTATTTAGTCAACGCCGTCGGCCATTGTTGTGGTTATTTATAGCTAGCAACTGGCTAGGGGATTGAGGGTTTTACAATTTACCCCTGCGACTAGTCCTTGCACGAGAAGTCTTCGCTGGAGCGCGGGAAGACTAAGTGGAGCACACAATTCCCAGCACACAACCGTATGCTGTGTCACATGCTATCACACACGTGTTAACATAAGGACACATATGTGTAACTTACAAATCATCACACATGAGTACTCACAGCATGCATCGTGTGCGATGCTCCTAGTTATCGCAAATAACTCGTTTGCATTTTCAATGTTTTTTCTACACACATAATCGCACACGAAACACTATAACAACTATCTGCAAGGGTTGGGGATACCATAAATATCCTTTCTTCGCTCTCTATCGTATTTTTCCTCTCACAGCCTCCAAATTTGGCCTTCTTCTCCCCTCTTTCGTCGCCTCCACAAAATCCTCCACATCACACATGTCCTCAGAAACTCGAACCACCCTCTCCATCGTGGAAGGTAAGGGGGAGACATAGCTCATACGCGCGCCGGAGCCCGCGGCGGTGGCATGCGCTAATGAGGGTGCGGCGGCCTTGGCGGCGGCGGCCTTGGCAGCAAGCACGAAAAAGTTGGCAGCTGCAGCAGATCTATTGGGGGCACGCACGGTTATATACGGGGAACACGCGTTTGAGGCCATGGCCTGGGTGGCATGCAATGATGAGTCCATGTTGCCTTGGAGTTGGCGGCACACGCGGATTTTGCCGTGGCAAGGGCGGCAGCTGTTGGGTTCTACGATAGGGTGCGTCTACTACAAATAGAAATTTTCCTACGCGTAGAACAACTAGGAGCATGCTATAGGAATGGATCACGGATCGTTACCACTAGACGCGCAGTGCCGTGCAGCGGAAGTAGAGTTGAGGCAGCGCGTTTTTGGAGTCGTCTCCTCCTTGTCCGATCTCCCTCGAACAGCCGGTTGCTAGATCCCACGTACAGGTTCGCCAGAGCGGCGCAAGCGCACCGCCTCTAATGGTATATCCGCGCGTGCAGGAGGAACACCGTGTGGCGGACTGCTAGGTCCGATCACACAGCCGACAGCGAGTGGAGGTGGCTATTCACAACACATGCAAAACCTAGTGACAGCACCGTAGCGATTAACTGAATGAGTGTGCGGCACCTCCACTATATATAGGCATCCGTCGCGGGCTCAGCACTTGGGCCTCGCATGGATCCTAAAGCCCAAAGTCTGTTCGGCCTGGATCCGAGTCCGAGTAAGATCACATCTGACTCGTGGAGTCGGATCCAGCCTCACAGGTTCCTTCCCTTAAGTGTGCGACCCCTTAGCTTCGGGTTCACTTGGTCGCGAGTCAGATCACATCCGTCTTGGCTAGTCGGTAGCGGCCTCTAGCAAAGCATGCCAACTCCAAGTGTCTAATGAAGCTGGTTAGGGGAACCTGTACATCACACTTCCGTTCCTTTTGCCACATGATATATGTTGTCGGGCTCAAGGCGATACTATCATCCTTGTGCTAGCCCGACCTCTTTCTCGTTCCAGTGATGCCGACCACAAAACGCATTATCTCATAATCATTGTTGCATGGCCATGCTTATCTTGGTCGGATCACACGAGGGGCCTAGAGTATATCTCTCCTGATCAGAGGGGCAAATCCCATCTTGCTCGACCATGTCTCGCAGCATGGGTCTGGACAAGCCTGAAACCTACCTTTGTAACTACCCAGTCATGGAGTAGCATTTGGTCGGCCCAAAGCAGGTCTGTCACCATCCCGAGTACATGCGCCAGTTCAGGTCTTAGGACATAGAACGTATGTTGTACTAGAGACTCACAGTTGACATATCGCCGCGTCTCATAGTTGGGTTTGTCTGACCCATCAGCTCGGATTCGACTACGTCGAAGCCGACCAAATCCTTTCGAGTCCATATTATCCGGCTAGCATCCAATGTTCCATGGCTAGTGAGACCGAGCCATCCACCATGTCATATGCTAGTCTAGTCGGCTGCGCAAGGACTATCCACCGAGCCATCCACACATAATTGATAATGCCCAAGGACTATCTTTATTCATAAACACATGGGAAATATCATCATACATGATTGCCTCTAGGGCATATCTCCAACAATCTCCCACTTGCACTAGAGTCAATCAAATAGACATCGTATGCCCATATCTCTAACGTGCCCCTCATGCTTGGGTTGTGGAAGCGGCTTAGTCAGCGGATCTGCAACATTTGCATTCGTGTGAATTTCTCATAACTCTACATCACCACTCTTTATGATCTTTCGTATCAGGTGATATTTCTGATCTACGTGTCTGGTCTTATGGTGATTCCTTGGCTCCTTGGCTTGTGCGATGGCACTAGAATTATCACAATAAAGGTCCAACGGTTTTACCGAGGCTGGGAAAATACCAAGATCATCCAGAAAGTTCCGGATCCAAACTCCCTCCTTTGCAGCTTCACAAGCCGCAATGTATTTGGCTTCTATGGTAGAATCGGCCACCATATCTTTCTTGGAACTCATCCAGCTCACTGCTCCTCCATTCATGATGTACATGAATCCAGATTGTGATCGACAATCATCTCTGTTGGTTTGGAAACTAGCATCGGCGTAACCCTTTACGCAGAGCTCCTCCTCACCTCCATAAACTAGAAACATTTCCTTAGTCCTTTTCAGGTACTTTAGGATATTCTTCACTGCCGCCCAGTGACTCTCACCTGGGTTGCCCTGGTATCTGCTTGTTAAGCTTATTGCAAAGGCAACATCAGGTCGAGTACATATCATGGCATACATGATGGATCCGATTGTCGAGGCATACAGAATCCTACTCATCCATCTTCGCTCATCAGATGTCGAAGGACTCTGAGTCTCGCTTAGCCTTATACCATGTGAGAGTGGCAAGAACCCTTTCTTAGCCTCACTCATGTTGAACCGTTTCAACACTTTGTGTATGTACTTGCTCTGGCTTAAGCCGAGGAGCATTCTCGATCTATCTCTATAGATCTTAATGCCCAATATATAGACTGCTTCACCGAGGTCCTTCATTGAAAACTTGCCATTCAATGACTCCTTGACCGAGTTCAACATCGGAACATCATTTTTGATCAGCAGTATGTCATCCACATACAGGATCAAAAACACTACCGAGCTCCCACTTAAATGCTTGTATAAACAAGCGTCCTCTTCGCTTTTGATGAAACCGGGACCAGTGATGACCTCATCAAAATGAATATTCCAACTCTGAGATGCTTGCCTTAACCCATAAATGGATATCTCGAGCTTGCATACCTTACTAATGCTAGTCGGATCAACAAAACCCTCGAGTTGTATCATATACACGTCCTCGGTTAAATTTTCGTGAAGTAAAGCCGTTTTGACATCCATCTGCCATATCTCGTAATCGAAATATGCAGCTATAGCTAGTACAATCCTCACCAACTTTAGCATCGCTACCGGCAAGTAAGTCTAGTCGTAGTCAATTCCTTGAACTTGTCCATAACCTTTAGCGACAAGCCGAGTTTGTGGATCTGTACATTTCCATCCACATCGGTTTTCTTCTTAAAGACCCATTTGCAACCAATGGTTGTGACGCCAGGTGGCGGGTCAACCAAGTCCCATACTTGATTTTCATCCATGGACTTTAACTCAGATCTCATGGCCTCCAGCCATGCCTCAGAATCTGGGCTCACCATCGCTTCCGCATACGTAGCCAGCTCGTCGCTCTCTAGCAAGAAAACATCAAGCACTCTGCTCAATCTTTCCGACCTCCGTGGTTTCGCTGCCGCTTCCACTATGGGTTCCCTGACCGACTCCAGTATGATCTCATCACCAGCCAAGTCATCCCCGACTGGTCCTCAAATTTCTTCAAGTCAGACAGTCCTCCCACTGGCCTCCCGACTGAGAAACTCTTTCTCAAGGAAAACCCCATTCCGAGCAACAAACACTTTGTTCTCTTCGCGGTTGTAGAAGCTATATCCCAAGCTTTCCCTCGGATATCCCACGAATATGCATTTACCTGACTTGGGTGTAAGCTTGTCTGACATGAGTCACTTGACAAATGCTTCACAACCCCAAATCTTTAGAAAATACAAACTAGGACTCTTCCCGGTCCACATATCATGCGGTGTCTTGTCTACGGATTTTGATGGTACCCTGTTAAGTGTGAAAACTACATTTTTTAGAGCGTATCCCCAGAATGACAAGGGTAAATCCGATTTGCTCATCATTGACCGGACCATGTACAACAAGGTCCAATTCCTCCGTTCGACACGCCGTTTCTGTGTGGCGTACCCGAAGGTGTGAGCTGAGGTACTATACCTCAACTTTTTAGATGATCATCAAACTCTTGGCTCATGTATTCACCACCATGATCTGATCGCAGAAGCTTTATAGTCTTGCCGGGCTGATTCTCAACCTTGTTCTGAAACTCTTTGAACTTTTCAAAAGTTTCCCTTGTGCCTCATCAAATAGATATACCCATATCTACTCAAGTCGTTGGTAAAAGTCACGAAGTACTGATAGCCACCTCTGGCAGTTGTGCTCATTGTACCACACACATCACTGTGTATAAGATACAACAGCTTTGATGCCCTCTCGCAACGCTTTGCAAAAGGAGGCTTAGTCATCTTGCCAAGCAAGCATGATTCACATGTCTCGAATGACCCAAAGTCGGACGAAGTTAGGAGCCCATCATCATGGAGCTTCTTCATGCGTTTTAGACCAATGTGTCCAAGCCGGCAATGCCAGAAGTATGTCGGATTTATCTCATTAGGATTATGCCTCTTGACATTCACGTTATAGACCGGTTCCTATTCCAGATTCAATATAAAAGCCCATCAACAATGGGTGCATAGCCGTGGAACATTCCATTCAAATAAAACAAACAACCATTGTCCTTTAAATTGAATTCATAACCCTGACTCATCAAGCATGAGGCAAAAATAATATTCCGACTAAGTGATGGAATGCAATAACAATTATTCAATTCCAAAATAAATCCAGAAGGAAGCTAGAGCTGCATCATGCCGACCTCTAACGCAGCAACTCTTGCTTTGATGTCGACCCTGATGTCAATTTCCCCTTGTGCCACACGCCTAGTTCTTACCAACCCCTACATCGATTTGCAAATATGAAAAACTAATCCGGTATCAAATACCAAAGAGCTACTAGGTATGTCAGCAAGGTAAATGTCTATAACATATGTAACAAGTGTACCTTTGCCTGAAGAAGCATTTCCGGCCTTCTTGCCATGCTGAGCAAGTCACTTGCTACAATTCCTTTTCCAGTGACCAGTTTCCTTGCAATGGTAGCAAATGGTCTTAGAGTCTGGTCCCGACTTTGGCGGAACGATGAAGGTTACCATCTTCGTGCCCTTTGCCTTAGCCTTATTCTTGGACCAACTCTTCTTGAACTTGCCCTAGTTCTGCACCATCAACACTTAATTCGTGCCTTTCTTTATATCCTGCTCTGCCACCTTGAGCATCGCATGCAATTCAGTGAGCTTCGTATCCATGTCGTGCATATGATAGTTCAAGATGAACGTCCCATAGCTAGGCAGAAGAGAACCTAGAACTGCATCAGTAGCCAGCTCATCCAAGAGCGGGAAGCATAACCGATCCAAAGCTTGCACGTATTCGCTCATCTTGATCACATGCGGGCTCAATGGATCACCTTCCTTCGGCTTGCAATCCATCAAGGATCGCCAGATGTTGAACCTTTCAATCCTAGCCTATACCTGAAACATGCTCTTGAGACTCTCGATCATATCAAAAGTGTAGCAACCCGACCCGGTAAGGATCAAAGTCTCTGTGCTTACCGTGCTAGTCCCTGGATCGACTTGCTAGCACACACAGTACTCGATGAAAAAACAAAAATAACACACATCTCTTTATTATATCGATAGTCCAGGAGCAATACAATTTATTATAAGATAGGGCATAATGCCAAATAAAACAAATACTATGGAAGCAAAGTAGTAAATGAGTCCATCAACTCCACGAGCAAAGGTTGAGTGTAGAACATCGACCTGTCGCACCTTAAACCTCGTCGGATATATCTGCAACATGATAAGTTGCAGCCATATAGGTCAGTACATTGAATGTAGTGGCAATTCACATCATAAGTATAATGAACCTATTTGTACATGCAATTTGGCTGGTGGAAAGCTCTAAGTTTAGTTTTTTGCATAAAGCTAATTTTCCCCTATTGCAAGAGATATTATTCTACTACTACAAAATGGCATAGGATGAGTTGGCAACCCAACTTAATCCATTCCCAAAGTTTATTTAAAACCCAACTGTTTAAATTAAGGGTGACGAGATCTCCCGGCATTCCCACTACTAGATGCTCAAGTTGTCTGTAACCGGGGACACGGCCAATTGATTAGGTTGACACTCAGCAGAGGTTGCACACTTTTCCCCACAAGACTCGACCACCTCCATGAACGGTAGATCGAGACATAGTCTTTCGAAAGTATTCCACCTTAACCCATGTATAGGCCGGTACACCTACATATTCTACATTAGCTAGCATATCCCGGAAGAGGTCACACTATCTACGCAACTAAGCCAGAGCCCATAATGGCTTGTGGCTACACACGTAAGCTTCTAGACATGAAAACACGTTTGATCCCTTTAATCCTGAGCGGATGGACCACTAGTGGTGCACCACCATGGATTTCCCATGCATGCTCCCACTATACTTTACCACCATTCAAACTAATTTCTTCCCAGGTAGTTCATTTAAAAGTCTTGGTCCTGATTACTACTTTTTCACTCAAGTCTCGCCATGAATACTTCCCAATCCACGTCTACATTAGCGAGGCAAAATAAACTTACACGGTTGTGACAAGGTTGTATAGTTCAGACCTACCTCAAATGAACTACTAGGTAAAAGCATAGCCATCCGGCATAAATTTCCTACCATGCAATCCTACCACAAAGGACTAAGTGCATATATAAAACATAGGTATATAAAAGTATGGTCAAATGTGAACTTGCCTTGGTACTGCTGGTTCAACTCTAAAGAATGATAATATTCTGCTTTGCACCCCGGACAATCTATCGCAAAGTAAATAAACATACATAAGCAATCATTTCAGAGAACCAAAATAACATGCAACATGCAAAGATTCAGAAAAACCAAATGAAGATCTAACACACTTATCTTGCATGAAAATAAATCTAAGTGCAAAACAACATATGACATGGGGTTCAAAAATGTGATGTGAACTAAAGTGCATACTAGGCATATAAGTGAAACTATCATGGACTGATCCTAAGTGTGTGAAAAATATCATGAGATTGGTCCAAGTCATAGGGTTTGACTACGGTGACAAAGTGCAAAAAGAATCAACTTAATCGGAGCTACGGTTTAGGAGATATGGCCAAATAAAGAGTGAATTCAAATCTGAATAAATTCAATTTTTTTTCAAAGATGATATCACCGGATAGATCTAATCATGATGAAGAATGTGTCATTGGTTTCATCTAATTTGGATCTACGGTTAAAAAGTTGTGGCTAATTGAAGTTCAGGGGCAAATTTGAAAAAAAAACTACTGCATTTAAGTCCCTGGCCACGTGGTGGCTCGTGGCTGTCTGAGCAGCGTCCGCTGCGGAAGCTATACGGAGAACGGCTGGCATTTAACAAAAATGCTAGCCCACGGCTAACTAACAAAAACCGACCGGTTGCTTTAAAATAAAACCGCGGTTAACTGCATACCGGTTCGACTAAAAAAACAACTAACCTAATCTAATCTGGGCCGCAGGTTTACGATCTAATGGACGAAAGTGGGGGCGGCGGCTTACAGCGGGTTGGAGGTGGCCGGCGATGAGCAGAGGATGGCGACACAGCTCGGGTCGGAGGAGGCGGCGACTGCGGCAGGTTCCTGCGGCGGGGAAGAAGTCGGGGAGGTGCGGCGCAGCGCGGACTGTTTGGTGCTGGAGGCGGCAATGCTCGAGGGTTTCGGGGTCTTGCAGCGCGTGAACGGCAGCTCCGTTCTCCGGCGAGGGTGCGAGGTCGTCGGGGTGGCGGCTCCGGCGTTACCTACGGGCAGAAACCATGTCAAAATGATGCGGGAGGGCGAGGCAAGTAGATTGACAAAGAAATAAAGGGTTCGGGTGCGCCACCGGCGACGTATTCCTTCGGCGGGTGAGCTTCGGCCGGGGAGATTCAAGCGAGCGGCGCGGCGGCTGTGAGCGGCGTGGGGTAGAGCGGGACGGCAAGGTGAAAGAGGGGGGTTCGGGGCTTTATATAGGTGAGGCTAGGGGCGCTGGCGTCGGCGGATAAGCCTTATCCGCAAGGCGGCGGCCGGCAGTTGTGGGTGGGCGCGCGGCGAGCTCTATCCCGCAGGTTGAGCGGGAGGTTGGGGACGGCTTGGGCTGGGCCCATGCGTCAGAGGGAGCGAGGGCTGGCGAGCGAGGCGAGAAGCGGGGCGGTCGACCGGTGCGAACACCTTCGGGCGCTAGGGCAGGCTGTGGCCAAAAGGCCGGCTGGGCCGCGTGGTTCGCCCCTGGGCTGAAACCTGATTCGGTCCAGGCGGTGCGGTGTGTTTAGTTCTTGTTTTGTTTTTTTACAGAAAACCTTTTGTGGCCCAAAACAAAAAGTATTTAAAAAATACCACAATAATTTCTAAAATCATTATATAACATATAGAGCCTAATGAACATTTTGTTCTGCTCAAATAGTTTTGAAAATATTTTCCTAATGCAAATAATGCACTTTTTGGCAAATAAAAGAAATACCAAATAAACTCCAAATAATATTCTAATGAATTTTCCAGCTCCTTTATATTCGGGGAAGTCATCTTATCCCCTCTTTTTTTTTTCTTGAGTGGAAAATTATTTGAATATTCCAGAAAAATTCCAAAATGCAATAAAATATGATATGCATTGATGATTCTATTAACATCCAAATTTAATAAAATTGGGATGTTACAGAAAGCCCCAACATCTTCGAAATGCTGTTGCAAATCGGGCTCCATACAAGCCAGCATGAGGCAGTTGATCTTGTTTGATTCATCAACGAGTTTCTGGTAGGCATTCCTGGTTGTGGCATTAGCATTATCAACAGGTTCCTCTAGAAGTGGATCCTCTAGAACATGTTCCTTTTTATCATGCTTGAGAACAATTCTCAAATTTCTATACCAGTGGTAAACTTTGTTCCATTCAGTTTATCCTTTTCCAGAATTGATTTCAATGCAAAGTTGGGTTGAGCAGGTGGTGCCATTGATCTACAACAGAAAAAATATGCAATCACTAAGCAATGTGTTTATGTAGAGTAATTCAAGCCTTAAATAGAAATACTCGCACTGAAGTCGGCATCCATCCGCAAATTCTCAGTGACTCGGGATCTGACTAGCGCATTCAACTAGTGAGCTTTAGCATCACTGCAAGCCAACATACCTATCCGGTAAGCAACTCCTTGCTAATCGTATCTCTATACGACTCCTATCCGTCGGGTAGGTATATTATACCCCGGCTCCCAACCTTCTTTGCCACAAGGCCCAAAACTGTTTTGATAGCCTTGTTAAGATAACCTGATGCAGTGCATGTCCATGTCCGACAAGAACCCTTCAGTTCAAGGACACCTAGTAGCACCCCAATTTTATGAGCCCACCACTAGACGTACTTGACATGCGAAGGTGCAACATCGGGGATGGCAATTCGCTTGATATTAATGAGGGATCTTTCTACCATTTTAACATGCATAGAAATAAGAAGCATAACAATCACAAATAAACATATATTGTGAAATAGTATGGCTCCTTCATGGACATTCTTCCAGGTTGGCTCCGACTCCGATGACCATCTAGGAACTCCACGTTGGTCGTCATGCCGGGACTCCAAGCCACCAACTTGATCTCTATCCTCCAACTACTAAAACTAGTAATGAATTTTACAGAGAATCACAAGTCGACACGCAGGTCGTTATACATTATAATGACAGCTCTTTGGCTCCTGTCGGCTGACAAATCATGACACACAGGCCATGTATAATTTACACACATGCATCACATATGCATGAGCCATACTATTCACATCAAACCAGCAAAACAAAGTTACACATAGAATCACATTCTACAGGTTTGAGTGATCGTGTATGAAATACAAGGCGCTACACACACGGTGGTCCTGCTAGCTGGTTAGCAGGTGGGGTTCGAAGGGGCAGCGCCCCTCGTATGTAGCCTGCGCCCGATGTTTTCAGAAATCACAGATCCCATCTGTACTCTGATCACGCATAATTTTCCGATATGACTGATCTCATCGATCATCATGAATCCGATTCAGATTTATGTTTCATTGTTCCTTGGTGGCATCGTTGAGCATCGTGGGCCAGTAGAACCCGCTGCAGAACGCCTTGCCCACAAGGGTGCGCGGTGAAGAATGGTGCCCACAATCCCCGCCATGGATGTCAGCCAGCAACTCGCGCCCTTGCTCCTTGGAGATGCATCGCAGCGAGACGTCATTTGGGCACCTTCGGTAGAGCTAACCATCCTGCAAGCAGTAAGCGGTGGCTTGACGGGCCACGCGTTCTGCATCTTCCTCCTTCTCCGGCAAGGTGCCTCGGAGCAGGTACGCCTTGAACTCTTTGGTCCAGCACCCCTCCTGAGGTTCGAGCGCCAGGAGCAAGCGGGCTCCAGAGGTCGGACCACAGGCCGGGGCGCCTGTGGAGGGGGCCTGGGGCGGCTCCTCCCGAAGCAGCACGAGGCCTGCGACGGAAGGGGCTACTGATGGCTTGAAGAGCCGCTCCTCGAAGACACCAGGCTTCTGGGGCTCGCGTCGGGACGCCCTCTTGGTGATGTCGTCCGCCTCCTTGTTCGCGCCACGCGGAACGTGCTGCAATTCCAAGCCCAAGAATCATTTTTCAATCTTGCGTACCTCTTCTAGGTATGCCTCTATGTGCTCATCCTTAGGCTTGTATTCCTTGTTGGAGAAGTTGACGAGGAGCTGAGAATCGCCCTTGATGGTGAGACGCTTGACCCCCAGGGCCGCCGCGGCCCTGAGGCCAGCGATCAGGCCCTCATATTCCGCGATGTTATTGGAGACCTTCTCGCCATGCTGAAAGCAGAGCTGCACGGTGTAGTATAGCTTGTCCTGGGTCGGCGAGATGAGTACGGCTCCAGCCCCCGCGCCCTGGCGCGCGAACGCGCCATCGTAGTACATGACCCAGCCATCGGGCGCCTCGTCTCCTGGCGCGAGGAAACAATCTTCACCCATCTCCCGGTCAGGGGCATTAGTCCATTCCGCCACAAAGTCAGCGAGGGCCGCGCCCTTGATGACCTTGGTGGTGCTGAACTCCAGCTGGAACGCCTGCAACTCGATGTTCCACTCGGCAACCCTCCCCACGGCATTAGGGCTACGGAGCACCTTCTCCAGGGGGTACGTGGAGATGACCTTGATGGGATGGCCTTGGAAATAGCGTCACAGTTTCCTGGAGGCGACGAGGAGTGCGAGTAGGAGCTACTGTGGCATGGGTTAGCGCGCACGTGCGTCACGCAACACCGTGCTGATGAAGTGCACGGGGTGCTCGATGTGGGAAGAGGTGTCGACGATGTCCAGCCCTTCTTGAGGCGAGGGGGCCTCGGGAGCCTTGCTGTCCGATGGGGTAGTCGAGGCCTCAGGAGCGCCATCCTGAGGTGGCAATGGTGTGGCTGTATGTGGGGCGCTACGCCGCGCACCCGCCCCTGCGCGCTCTTCCCGGTTCGCCACGAGCGATGCGCTAGCAGAGTGGGGTGTGGCGGCCAGGTAAAGTACCAGGGGCTCAAGAGGATGAGGCGCCACCATCACCGGCGGGCTGGTGAGATACCTCTTGAGGTCTTGAAAGGCCGCCTCGACCTTCGGAGTCCATTCAAAGGGGCCCTTCTTTTTCATCAGCTTGAAGAACGGGAGGGCGCGCTCGCCGAGCTTGGAGATGGAACGCCCCAACGAAGTTACGCAACCCATGAGCTTCTGCATCTCCTTGACGGTCTGCGGCGGGCTCATCCTTTCTATTGCCTTGACCTTCTTTGGTTTAGCATCGACTCGTCTATGCGACAGCAGGAAACCCAGGAGCTTGCCGGACAGGACACCGAACACGCACTTCTCCGGATTGAGCCGCAGGTTTACCTTGCGCAGGTTGGCGAATGTTTCTTCCAAATGTTCAACAAGGGTCCTTGCTTCCCGCGACTTGACCACTATGTCATTGATGTACGCCTTGGCGTTCCTCCCAAGCTACTGGCCCAGGGCGATGTGCATCAATCGCTGGAAGGTCGCGCCGGCATTCTGCAGCCCAAAGGGCATGCAGGTGTAGTAGTACACCCTGCATGGGGAAAGGAAGGTTGTCTTCTCGACGTCCTGCACCGCCATCTTGATCTGGTGGTAGCCCGAGAAGGCGTCCAAGAAGCACAGCAAGTCGCACTCGGCGGTGGAGTCAACGATTTGATCAATGCGCGGAAGAGGGAACGGGTCCTGAGGGCATGCCTTGTTGAGGCTCGTGAAGTCGACGCACATGCGCTCCTTTCCGCCCTTCTTGGGGACAATGACCTGGTTGGCCAGCCAATCTGGGTGCCACACTTCCCGAATGACGCCGGCTTCTTGCAGCTTGCGGACCTCCTGGACGATGAACGATTGCTTCTTCGGGGCTTGCCGCCGCGCCTTCTGCTTCTGCGGGCGCGCACCGGGGCACACCATCAAATGGTGTTCGATCACATCTCGTGGGACGCCGACCAAGTCTGTCGCCTCCCATGCAAACACATCCTTGTTCGCACGGAGGAAACCGACAAGCGCCTCTTCCTGATCTGGGGGGTGGCCAGCGCCTATGGTGAAGGTGGGGCCTGAGCCCCCGTCGTCGACTGGCACCTGCTTCGTCTCGGCCCGATCCTGAGAAAACAATTGCTTCTTCTTTGCGGGCACGGCTTCTGGGACCTCTGGAGTGTCTTTAGCGCCTGGTTGTGTGGTTGCTGCGGCCTTGAAAGCGAGCTTGAGGGCCAGGAGTGCATCCTTGGTGTCCCCCACCACGGTGATGATGCCACTACTTCCTGGCATCTTGACAACGTTGTAGCCGGGTGCGTCGCCGCCATGAACTTGGCAAGGGCAGGATACCCAAGGATGGCGTTGTACGGGAGGCCGAAGCGGGCGATGTCGAAGTCAATAAGCTCGGTGCGGTAGTTGTAGCGCATGCCGAAGGTGACTGGGAGGCGGATCTGCCCTAGGGGGACAGTGGAGCCGTCGACCACCCCCAAGAAGGGCCTGGTGGGGGTGAGCTGGTCGTAGGGCACTTGAAGCAGATCGAAGGCTTCCACGGAGAGAATGTTGAGGCCAGCACCACCGTCGATGAGAGTCCTGGTGACCACAACGTTGCCTGATGGTGGGCGTGCAGAGCATGGGGAGCACACCGGCGCCGACCGTGGTCCTGGGGTGATCCCTGGAGTCGAAGGTGATGGCAGTCTCAGGCACAACACGGCCCGGAGGAGCCCCCTGCCGCGGCTGAGCAGCTCCCAGCCGATAGATGAGTTGCTTGGCGTGGCGGCTCGAGGATGGCGCCCGCGACCCGCCGAGGATGTTCGCAACCGCATGGGGTGCCGGGGCCACGAAACGCGCGATGAGCAGGCCACACAGCTCCTCCTAGGAGGCCACCAAAGACTCCAGCAGGCTGAGCATCCAGGAGCGCGGCACGCCTGTGAGGGCCACAGGGAGCCAGTTCGCCATGACCCTGTCATCGCCGCCGGCCGCCCAGATGACATGGAATTGACAGGCCTCACATGATCGCACCAGCTCGGTGGCATCGTTGATCGCCATGGGCCAGTAGAACCCACTACGGAACGCCTTGCCCACGAGGGTGCGCGATGAAGAATGGTGCCCGCAATCCCCGCCATGGATGTCAGCCAGCAACTCGCGCCCTTGCTCCTTGGAGATGCATCGCAGCGAGACGTCATTTGGGCACCTTCGGTAGAGCTCGCCGTCCTGCAAGCAGTAAGCGCTGGCTTGACGGGCTACGCGTTCTGCATCTTCCTCCTTCTCCGGCAAGGTGCCTCGGAGCAGGTACGCCTTGAACTCTTCGGTCCAGCACCCCTCCTGAGGTTCGAGCGCCAGGAGCAGGCGGGCTCCAAAGGTCAGACCACAGGCCGGGGCGCCTGTGGAGGGGGCCTGGGGCGGCTCCTCCCGAAGCAGCGCGGGGCTTGCGACGAAAGGGGCTGCTGATGGCTTGAAGAGCCACTCCTCGAAGACACCAGGCTTCTGGGGCTCGCGTCGGGACGCCCTCTTGGTGATGTCGTCCGCCTCCTTGTTCGCGCCACACGGAACGTGCTGCAATTCCAAGCCCAAGAATCATTTTTCAATCTTGCGTACCTCTTCTAGGTATGCCTCTATGTGCTCGTCCTTAGGCTTGTATTCCTTGTTGGAGAAGTTGAAGAGGAGCTGAGAATCACCCTTGATGGTGAGACGCTTGACCCCCAGGGCCGCCGTGGCCCTGAGGCCATAGATCAGGCCCTCGTATTCCGCGATGTTGTTGGAGACCTTCTCGCCATGCTGAAAGCACAGCTGCACGAAGTAGTATATCTTGTCCTAGGTCGGCGAGATGAGTACGACTCCAGCCCCCGCGCCCTGGCGTGCGAACGCGCCATCGAAGTACTTGACCCAGCCATCGGGCGCCTCGTCTCCTGGCGCGAGGAAGCGGTCTTCACCCATCCCTCGGTCAGGGGCATCAGTCCATTCCGCCACAAAGTCAGCGAGGGCCGCGCCCTTGATGAACCCTGGTGGTGCCGAACTCCAGCTGGAACGCCTGCAACTCGATGTTCCACTCGGCAACCCTCCCCGCGGCATTAAGACTACGGAGCACCTTCTCCAGGGGGTACGTGGAGACGACCTTGATGGGATGGCCTTGGAAATAGTGTCACAGTTTCTTGGAGGCGACGAGGAGCGCGAGTAGGAGATTCTCTGGCATGGGGTAGCGCGCGCATGTGTCACGCAACACCGTGCTGACGAAGTGCACGGGGTGCTCGATGTGGGAAGAGGTGTCGATGATGTCCAGCCCTGCTTGAGGCGAGGTGGCCTCGGGAGCCTTGCCGTCCGATGGGGTAGTCGAGGCCTCAGGAGCGCCATCCTGAGGTGGCAATGGCACGGCTGTATGTGGGGCGCTACGCCGCGCACCCGCCCCTGCGCGCTCTTCCCAGACCGCCACGAGCGATGCGCTAGCAGAGTGGGGTGTGGCGGCCAGGTAAAGTACCAGGGGCTCAAGAGGACGAGGCGCCACCTTCACCAACGGGCTGGTGAGATACCTCTTGAGGTCTTGAAAGGCCGCCTCGACCTCCGGTGTCCATTCAAAGGGGCACTTCTTTTTCATCAGCTTGAAGAACGGGAGGGCGCGCTCGTCGAGCTTGGAGATGAAACGCCCCAACGAAGTTACGTAGCCCGCGAGCTTCTGCATCTCCTTGACGGTCTGCGGTGGGCTCATCCTTTCTATTGCCTTGACCTTCTTTGAGTTAGCCTCGACTCGTCTATGCGATAGCAGGAAATCGAGGAGCTTGCCGGACGAGACACCGAACACGCACTTCTCCGGATTGAGCCGCAGGTTTACCTTGTGCAGGTTGGCGAATGTTTCTTCCAAATCTTCCCGTGACTTGACCACTATGTCTTTGACGTACGCCTCGGCGTTCCTCCCGAGCTGCTGGCCCAGGGCGATGTGCATCAATCGCTGGAAGGTCGCGCCGGCATTCCGCAGCCCAAAGGGCAAGCAGGTGTAGCAGTACACCCTGCACGGGGAAAGGAAGGTTGTCTTCTCGACGTCCTGCACCGCCATCTTGATCTGGTGGTAGCCCGAGAAGGTGTCCAAGAAGCACAGCAAGTCGCACTCGGCGGTGGAGTCAACGATTTGATCAATGCGCGGAAGAGGGAACGGGTCCTGAGGGCACGCCTTGTTGAGGCTCGTGAAGTCGACGCACATGCGCTCCTTTCTGCCCTTCTTGGGGACAATGACCTGGTTGGCCAGCCAATCCGGGTGCCACACTTCCCGAATGACGCCGGCTTCTTGCAGCTTGCGGACCTCCTGGACGATGAACGATTGCTTCTTCGGGGCTTGCCGCCGCGCCTTCTGCTTCTACGGGCGCGCACCGGGGCACACCATCAAATGGTGTTCGATCACATCTCGTGGGACGCCGACCAAGTCTGTCGCCTCCCATGCAAACACATCCTTGTTCGCACGGAGGAAACCGACAAGCGCCTCTTCCTGATCTGGGGGGTGGCCAGCGCCTATGGTGAAGGTGGGGCCTGAGCCCCCGTCGTCGACTGGCACCTGCTTCGTCTCGGCCCGATCCTGAGAGAACAATTGCTTCTTCTTTGCGGGCACGGCTTCTGGGAACTCTGGAGTGTCTTTAGCGCCTGGTTGTGTGGCTGCTGCGGCCTTGAAAGCGAGCTTGAGGGCCAGGAGTGCATCCTTGGTGTCCCCCGCCACGGTGATGATGCCACTACTTCCTGGCATCTTGACAACGTTGTAGCCGGGGTGCGTCGCCGCCATGAACTTGGCAAGGGCAGGATACCCAAGTATGGCGTTGTACGGGAGGCCGAAGCGGGCGATGTCGAAGTCAATAAGCTCGGTGCGGTAGTTGTAGCGCATGCCGAAGGTGACTGGGAGGCGGATCTGCCCTAGGGGGACAGTGGAGCCGTCGACCACCCCCAAGAAGGGCCTGGTGGGGGTGAGCTGGTCGTAGGGCACTTGAAGCAGATCGAAGGCTTCCACGGAGAGAATGTTGAGGCTAGCACCACCGTCGATGAGAGTCCTGGTGACCACAACGTTGCTGATGGTGGGCGTGCAGAGCATGGGGAGCACGCCGGCGCTGACCGTGGTCCTGTGGTGATCCCTGGAGTCGAAGGTGATGGCAGTCTCAGGCACAACACGGCCCGGAGGAGCCCCCTTCCGCGGCTGAGTAGCTCTCAGCTGACAGATGAGTTGCTTGGCGTGGTGGCTCGAGGATGGCGCCTGCGACCCGCCGAGGATGGCCGCAACCGCATGGGGTGCCGGGGCCGCAAAACACGCGATGAGCAGGCCACACAGCTCCTCTCAGGAGGCCACCAAAGACTCCAGCAAGCTGAGCATCCAGGAGCGCAGCATGCTTGTGAGGGCCACAGGGAGCCAGTTCGCCATGACCCTGTCGTCGCCGCCCGCCGCCCAGATGGCCTGCGCGTACGCCCGGAGGAACTCCGCGGGGTCCGCCGCGCCGTCGTTCTGCGAGGGCAACGCCGGCTTGAACTTCAACGGCCACCGCACCTACCGCAGGGCGGGGAAAAAGGCCCGGTGGCCCGCGATGCCTCTGAATGCGCCCAGCGGCCCAGCGGGTGGGGCGGCGCCGGCCATGGGAACCACGCAGCGCGGGCGGAGCGTGGCTGATGAAGAGGCAGAGCTTCGACACGCCCCTACCTGGCGCGCCAAATGTCAGATTCAGCGCTTCGCAGACCCAAGAAAGTTCGAACTCTAGGGTGTGTGCGAAGGAGTCAACCTATCCAGCCTACCAGCTCGTCGCCCCACGGCCTAGCTCAATTCACACGAACAAGGAAGGAGATGAACATGGCAGTTTACCCAGGTTCGGGCCACCTTGCGGTTTAAGACCCTACTCCTGCTTTGTGGTGGATTGGCCTCACGAGGGGCTGAGGATGAACTAGTACAAGGGATGAATGACCTCGCGAGGTCTATGGGTGCGGGAATGAGTTGACCCCTTCTACGGTGGTGGCTAACCTATATTTATAGTGGCCTCGGTCCTCTTCCCCCAAAACATAGGCGGGAAGGGATCCCACAGTGGCCAATTTGAAAGGGGATAAGTAGTACATCTTATCCTGACGAAAGGTGGTCTTCGCCTGCAAAGCTTCTGGTCGTGATGCAGCGGTGGGCTCGGCGATGACATCTGTCCTGCCGTGCTGGTGGTCTTGGTCTTGTTCACCGAAATGGAATCCTTTGCCAGATTCGTCGGGAACCCACACCTGTCCTTGCCTCCTTAGCACCAAAGAGGAAACTGGCTTCTCTGTGCCCGCTGGCGCCCACCTGCCTTGGTCGTCATGGCTTGCATCATGGTAGCCTCATGAGGCTGGGTACCTCCAGAGAAATCTCTGCTCCTCGGGAGGCCGACTGGGGAGGCCGCTCCCTCGGGAGGTCTTGGTGCCGTCCGCCTCGCGAGGCTTGGCCCCTCGCGAGGGTCTTGTCTTGGCGGTCTTGTAGATGGGCCATACCAGGCCGTCGGTGGAGCCATGCCGTGGGCCACAGGCAGGCAAGTCTGGGTACCCTGGTTCCGAGAACGCCGACATAAGTCTTCAAGGCAGCACAGAATGTTCTTCACTTGGAAATCAAACATCATGTCGTCGCGTGATCGACGGGCGGGGCGCGGGAGGACGGCAACTCGCGGCGCTGCGAGGTAGCGGTCGATGGCAGCATCCCATGCCACTGAGGGGGGTGCGTGCACGGGCACGGGCGTGGCGGGTGTAGGCAAACGCATGGGGACCGGCGCCGCGGTGGGTGCATGGGTGCGCACGGGCACGGGCGCTGGCGCTAGCATGTACACGAGCTCGCGCGGGTCCGCGGAGACCTCGCTGACGCCAGCGGCTTCCAGCTCTGTGATAGTGCTCAGCGACCAGCCCGTCAATGCTACGGGGATGGTCGCTGGCGCGGGCACGGGGATGGGTGCTGGGACGGGCGCGGCGGCGTCAACCACCGCGGCCAGCTCTTTCAGGGCCATGTCCATGAGGCCCTATTCCTCCTTATTTTCTATCTCCTCCGGCTCGGAGTCGACTTCACCAAACTGGAAGACTAGTGGCAGATGATCCTTCTGCGCAATGGCATTGGTGGAGGTCTGCGGGAGGGAGGGGAATGGGAGGCGAACAGTAAGGCCGCCCGTATTAAACAGCAGCTCGGGCGCCATTAATGGAGAGGATGCGAGCAAGGCGGGCGGCCATGGAAGTCAAAGGGCTCGCTTTCCAGTGAGCCTGCACAGCGTACAGCTCGCGTGCTTCCCGGTGAGCTTGCGCATTGGAGGATAGCTTGCACGCCTTTCGGTCAGCTGCGCACCGGACTGCGCTTGCACGCCTCCCATTCAGTCAAGCAGCTGTCCGCACGGCACCTCCTATAGCCATTAAAAGAGAGACACGTGGCGTCACGTGAATGGTTAACAGAACACACACGATTTAAATTATACAAATGTTTGAGATGTTAAAGTGGCAGCTATTTGTTTCAAAATGCCTTTGTTAGCTGTTATTCGAGTGCGCCTTCTCTCAAAATGGACACGAAAAATACCACAACATGTCGAGTGCCATTCCATGATAGCATGCCAAGTTTCATGAATTTCAAACGAGTTTTGGATTTACTAGAATTTAAAAACAAAGTATCTCGACATTTTGCCGGCAATCAACAGTGCCCTAGTGTTTGAAATTCATTCCCATTTCTTGCATGGGACCTAAGCATGCACCCAACGACACACATTTGATATGTCAACCCATTTTTCTGCACTGGAGCTTGTGCATGTAGTTCAAATTTGAATAATGCACATAAAATGCCTAGAAAACCCAGTTAATGTATAAAAATGTCCAAGCGAACCCCGAGAAATCCCAAAAATTGACACAACACTCCTGTTGTTCTATGTTGACACTAGAAAATTTTTGAAAGCAAGAAGAGGTAACGGATATCGTTTTGTCCCCAAAGGTGGCACATTCCCTATCAAAACCATCAGGCTTGTTATGAGAAGCTCTGGTTTGCGAGAAGTTGAAAGGATCGAGAAGAGGTGTCTAGAGGGGGGTGATTAGACCCTCAACAAATAAAGGTGGCAATTTTTAAGTTCTTCAAGTTAAGGTGGAGTTTTAGCACAATTTTAAACATTCACAATACATATCAAGCAAGCATGGCAAGAGTATATGAGTAGCGGAAAGTAAAGCATGCAACTTGCAAGAATGTAAAGGGATGGGATTGGAGTGTGCAAACGCAATTGGAGACATGGAGATTTTTGGCGTGGTTCCGATAGGTGGTGCTATCGTACGTCCACGTTGATGGAGACTTCAACCCACGAAGGGTAACGGTTGCGCGAGTCCACGGAGGGCTCCACCCATGAAGGGTCCACGAAGAAGCAACCTTGTCTATCCCACCATGGCCATCGCCCACGAAGGACTTGCCTCACTAGGGTAGATCTTCACGAAGTAGGCGATCTCCTTGCCCTTACAAACTCCTTGGTTCAACTCCACAATCTTGACGAAGGCTCCCAAGTGACACCTAACCAATCTAGGAGACACCACTCTCCAAAAGGTAATAGATGGTGTGTTGATGATGAACTCCTTGCTCTTGTGCTTCAAATGATAGTCTCCCCAACACTCAACTCTCTCTCACAGATTTGGATATGGTGGAAAGATGATTTGAGTGGAAAGCAACTTGGGGAAGGGTAGAGATCAAGATTCTTATGGTTGGATTGGAATGTCTTGGTCTCAACACATGAGTAGGTGGTTCTCTCTCAGAAAATGAGTAGTGGAAGTGTAGGCACATTCTGATGGCTTTCCTCACGAATGGAGGAAGGGTGGAGGGGTATATATAGCCTCCACACAAAATCTAACCGTTACACACAATTTACCAAACTCGGTGGGACCGAATAGTGAAACTCGGCAGATCGATTTAGTTCAAAATGTGAACGTTAGGATTTTCGGTGGGACCGATATGATCAACTCGGTGGGACCGATGTGCTAGGGTTTGGGTAAAACCTCATCTCGGTTTGACCGATTACACAAACTCGGTGAGACCGATTTTAGTAATAAGCAAACAGAGAGTTGGCCAAGCAAACTCGTTGGGGCCGACTACCTATTTCGGTGAGACCAAAATAATTGCAGTAGGCAACAGAGAGTTTGCAAGCCCATCTCGGTGAGACCGAGATCCCATCGGTGAGACCGAACTGATTAGGGTTTCTGGCAGTGGCTATGTCAAATGAACTTGGTGGCATCGGATAGATCAAATCGGTGGGGCCGAGTTTGACTTTAGGTTTAGGACATATTTGGAAATGAGAAAGTGGTTGAGGGCTTTAGGAGCATATCACTAAGCACTTTGAGCAAGCAAGCCATTAAGCAACACCTCATCCCCTTTTAATAGTATTGGCTTTCCTATGGACTCAATGTGATCTTGGATCACTAAAATGAAAAGAGTAGAGTCTTGAGCTTGAGCCAATATGTGTCCTTAGCATCTTGAAGGGGTTCCACATCCTCTTGTCCTGCCACTCCACTGTTGAACTTATCTGAAATATACTAGATAAAAGTATTAGTCCAACAAGAGATATGTTGACATTAATTACCAAAATCACCCAGGGAGCACTTGTGCTTTCAGAAGCTTATACCCAAACCTACCCCAAATGGGACAAATTTTTTACCACAGCATGTTGATGCCGCTCCATGATAGCATGTCAAGTTTCATGAACTATAGACAAGTTTTGGATTTACTAGAATTAAAAAACCATGTATCCCAATGTTTGCGGCCGAGCGACGGTGGCAAGGTGTTTGATATTCATTCCCATTTCTTGCATAGGACCTAAGCATTCAACCAAGGACACATATTTGATTTTTCAACCAATTTACATGCACTGGAGCATGTGCCTGTAGTTCAAATTTGAAGTATGCACATAAATGCGTAGAAAACTCAGTTAATGTATAAAAATGTCCAAACAAACCCCGAAAAATTCCTAAATTTAACACAACACTCCTGTTGTTCTATGTTGACACTAGAAAAAATTGAAATTAAGAAGAGGCAACGGATATCATTTTGTTCAGAAAGGTGAAACATTCCCTACTGTAACCAATAGGCTTGTTGTGAGAAGCTCTGGTTTGTGAGAAGCTTATACCCCAACCTGCCCCAAATGGGACAATATTTTTACCATGGCATGTTGATGCCGTTCCATGCTAGCATGTCAAGTTTCATAAATTTCAGACGCGTTTTCAGTTTACTAGAATTTAAAAACCATGTATCTCAATGTTAGTGGCCGAGCGACGGTTGCAAGGTGTTTGACATTCATTCTCATTTCTTGCATGAGACTTAAGCATGCAACCAAGGGCACACATGTCAATTTTTTTACCCATTTATATGCACTGAAGCATGTGCATGTAGTTCAAATTTGAATTTTGCACATAAATGCATAGAAAACTCAATTTATGTATAAAAATGTCCAAGCGAACCCCGAAAAATCCCAAAAATTGACACAACACTCCTGTTGTTCTATGTTGACACGAGAAAAATTTTGAAAGTAAGAAGAGGCAACGGATATTGTTTCGTCCCCCAAGGTGGCACGTTCCCTAATGAAACCATCAGGATTGTTGTGAGAAGCTCTGGTTTGCGAGAAGCTTATACCCAAACCCGCCACAAATGGGACAATATTTTTACCACGGCATGTCGATGCAGTTCCATGATATCATGTCAAGTTTCATGAATTTTAGACGAGTTTTCGATTAACTAGAATTTTAAAACCATGTATCTCAATGTTAGCAGCCGTGCGACAGTGTCAAGGTGTTTGACATTCATTCTCATTTGTTGCATGTGACCTAAGCTTGCAACCAAGGTCACACATTTGATTTTTCAACCCATTTTTATGCACTGGAGCATGTGCATGTAGTTCAATTTTGAATTATGCACATAAATGCCTAGAAAACTCAGTTAATGTATAAAAATGTCCAAACAATCCCCGAAAAATTCCAAAATTTAACACGACACTCCTGTTGTTCTATGTTGACACCAAAAAAAAAATTGAAAGCAAGAAGAGGTGACGAATATCATTTTGTCCACAAAGGTGACACGTTTCCCTAACGGAACCATGAGGCTTCTTGTGAGAAGCTCTAGTTTGTGAGAAGCCTATAACATAACCTGCCCCAAAGGGGACAATATTTTTTACCCCAGCATGTTGATGCCATTCCATGATAGCATGCCAAGGTTCATGAATTTCAGACGGGTTTTGGACTTATTAGAATTACAAAAGCAAGTACCTCAACGTTTGCCGGAGAGCCACGGTGACGTGGTGTTCGAAATTCATCCCAAGTTCTTGCATGGGACATAAGCATAAACCCATGGACACATATATGATTTTACAACCCATTTTGGTGCACCGGAGCATGTGCATGTAGTTTAATTTTGAATTGTGCACCTGAAATGGCTAGAAAACCAATTTAATGTATAAAAATGTCCAAGCGAACCCTGAATAATTCCAATTTTTTGACGACACACCTATAGTTGCATGTTCACTACAGATAAAAGTTCTAGCAATTCAAACACCCTCCTTTGCCGTTGTGACCCCATTATGTAATTCAAATCAAGATGATAAATCAAGTAGATCGCACACAATTTATTATCACCAACCGTGTGAGATGCAGTACAAAATATCTTGGAGCACCGTCGGAGTATAGTACGCCTATGGCTTACGCAAGAAGGTGCGTCGGCTACAGTCCACAGTCGGCGTGTCAAGCACACTAGCTCGCTCCCCAAATATCATTTCACTGTTCAATCATCGTCGGTGAAAGATGGGGACGTGGACCCGCGTCATGAGGGCAACTTCGGCGGCCCACTCCAGTGAGAGCGCGGCCGCAGCCGCCATGCGCGTGCTAACAAGCTACATGAGCGCGGCCGCAATCTACGACCAGGCGGCCAAGGCAGCCCAAACGGCCGCTGTTGCTGCTCAGGTGGCGGCAGCAACATCTGCCTCGGGGATAACAACTGGCGAGAGCGGCACAACAGCTGTCCGTTCCGCAGCGGCGGCCTTAGCCCTGATGGAGGCTGCCCACGACCATGTCGAGGCCGCCCACGCCCAACTCGTGGTGGTCACCGCGCAAATTGAGCGAAGCTTCTCCAACAACGGTCGACAACCCACGGCCGAAGAGTTGGCAATCGCCAAGAGCGTTCGAGCAGCCGTCCGTTCCTCCACGGCATACCTTGCCATGACGGAGCCCGTCCAAGCCCAGATCGCGGCCACCCACGCCCAGCTCATGGTGGCCTTTTCCAAAGAGTTGGCGGACACGGATGGTGAGATGCTTGCCGAGTATGGTGTGATGGATGCCATGGAGCCCCTTCCCCAGGAGATCGTCGGGCGCGAGCAGGACATGGTGGAGGCGGCGGAGATCGACGAGCACCAGCCATAGTAGTACTCTTTGTTTTGTTTAATTAAGAGCGTTGGTCTTGAATTTGTTAGAGTAATGTTTAGGTCAGCTAGCTCTGTTTAATTGCTGAACTTGCTCGATTAAGAAGTGTGGGTGAGCTGTAGTCTCCTTTGTGTACCCTAATTATGCAATGACGTGGATGGCCACTTTAACCAGGGAAATTCGAACCAAAAATTTTGACGTTCAAACTCATCACACACGGGTTAAGCTATATGAATCGTTTGTGATGTTCACAAATCGTACAAAGTGCTGAATAAGGGACCATGTCTAATGACACTTTGCGCGCCAGTTTTTTCGCTGCACCGATTCAAAAAAATTTGGCTTCCGCGGAAATATCTACCTCCCCGCCCCCTCCCCCTTACCAAAAGCCACATTTCCCCTGTTTCCGCCTTCCTTTCCAAGTTGAAACCTTCACTCCTTGCTTGCAGCGCCACCTCCTCGCCAGCGACCCTCCTTCACGCTACTCGGCCTCGTCGATCCAGGCAGGTAATCCACACCCGACCCCCATCCTCCTCCTCCTTCCACATCCAACATGCCCCGACCACCGGCACGACACCTTCCACCCAAATCACCAACCCCTCCCCCAAATAAGCACCGCCCTAAGCCATGGTGCACATAGTATAGCCAGGAGCTCAAGGAGCATTTGGCAGCGGAGAAGCAAATCGCGGCCGTACGCGCGGATGAGGTCTTGATGGCTGCCATTTGTGCCGACCCCCAGATCTTGGAGGAGCACCTCGCCGTCGAGGCCACCATCGATGCCTCGCGCGTCGATGCCGTGATGCAGTTGGCTGCTTTAAACGATAGTTCGTGGTGTTTCCTCGAGGCCACCATTGGTGCCTTCGACGAAGACTACGAGGTGTTTTCTGAGCGTGCCCGTGCTTACCTTAACTCGAGAGGCAGCAGGTTGGTGCCCGGAGCGGCTCAGGCAACTCACCACTACGATGAGGGCACCCACGATGTGGAGGCCTCGCCCTCTTCCGTGTCCAAGGAGCCAATCATCAGAGATATCTCTGACGATGAGGAGTAGCTTGTCTTATTAGCTCACTATAAGGACCTATGTTCAGTTTGCTAGCTACGCCGGTTAAGCATGCTCGGTTTACCCATTGCATGTGCTGCTCCTGCCTTTCCTTAACAAATTCTAGTGAATTGTCCTATCTACTTTTACCATGCAATATATTGCTCTAGTGTATATGTTCTATATGTCATGCAATGTGGTGCTCACTTATTAACTGTTTGGTTAATTAGTTATCGTCTTTAGTTAACTGTTTGGTTCAATTATGCAAATGTGATGTTCAATTCTTCAGGGTGCAATTTTGTATTGTCTTCCATGTGAGAAATAAATCGAATTTATCTTTACAAAATACATGAGAAACAAATACAATTGCTATATTTCCAAGTTGTCAAGCATGCTTGGTTTGGTTAACTGTCTAATCTTCTAGTATGTTATACATTGTGCAATGTGGTGCTCAGTTAACGTTTGGTTCATTTGTTGTGGTGTTTAGTTAACTGTTTGGTTCAATTCTGCAATGCGATGTTCAATTGTTGTGGGTGCATTCTGTTATTGTATACCATGTGAGAAATAAATCGAATTTGGCTGTACTAAATACATGAGAAACAAATACAATTGCTCTATTTCCAAGTTGTTAAGCATGCTTGGTTTGGTTAACTGTCTGGTCTTCTATTAGGAGTATATTATATTGTGCAATGTGGTGCCCAGCTAATGTTTGGTTCATTTCTTGTGGTGTTTAGTTAATTGCTTGGTTCAATTCTGCAATGCGATGTCCAATTGTCATGGGTAGAATTTTGTATTGTTGTGCATATGAGGAATAAATCGAATTTGGCTGCACTTAATACATGAGAAACATATACAGTTGCTATATTTCCTAGTTCTTAATCATGCTTGGTTTGGATAAATGGGTTTTCCATGTGGCTTGAATTAATCTGATGAATCTGCAATGTGCTTATTTTTCATCAACATATTTTACTGATAGCATGCGAACCCTCACTTAAACTGATCACTAACTACTTTATATGTGTTGCAGGGAAACAATGGGAAGCACTGAGGTTTACAATCGAGGTTTGCACATGCATGGTCCTTTGTCTAATAGCACATTATTGTGCAATTGCAGGAACCATTCTAATATTTAGGTTTTTAACAATTTGGTCCTGCACATGTAGGTCCTGCTATCAGAGGTTTTGACCCACTGTTCGACCCTTTTTGCATATGGGAAAATGAGTTGTCCATGAATATCAGTCAAGTCAAGAAACTCAGAAAGATTGTTAGGATAAAGAAATTAGCGACAAAAAACAACAAGATCTTTGTCTGCACAATGAAGAAGACATCAGTTCACTACAGGATGGTATTAACTATTATACTTTGCCTTTTTTATTCCTTTGCCCCATTTCCAATATAGAGAAGATATTTATGCACATCCTTGTTTTCAGGCCTTTCCAAAGCAGTTCACTAATGATTACCTCTCAAACCACCTGTATGGTCAGGAGGCGAGGAAGGTATTCATACAACACCCACGGTTCAATATTGAAGTGTTCCTGAAGAGGACGAAGGATGGACGGTCAATCATCCACAGGCACTGGCCTAAAGTTGCAAAGACCTTCAACATCAATGAAGGCTCAATATTCGCCTTCAGCTTCAGCAGTTTTCCAGATGAGATCCATCTGTCTATGTACCGTCTATGATGCTAATTTCGAAAGGTTATAGATGTTGCATATGAAACTTGGTGCTGGTGCAGTGGTGTAATGGGGTAGCTGAGTGCTGAAGCTATATGATGTTGTACTCTGATGTATTTCAATTATGAAATCCTGCTTCCTAAATATGAAAATGAAATATATTGTGTGCTTAATATGAAATGTCAATTAGATTAATAAATGGATTATTAATAATAGGACAATTAGCCTACTAATTGGGTTTTTTCTATTGCAAATGGTTATTGAGAAAACACCGTGGGCGATGACCTCAGGCAACGCACACAGTTTCTAGGAATAAACCGTGTTGGATAAATGAACAATCACACACGACATCCTCTTGAAAACTGTTTGCATTAGGCCACCTTGCGCAAACGTTTACCACATAAAAAGTGTGTGTGATAGACAGCCTTTGCCACACAGTTTCTTCTACGCACCGTGTGTGATGCATTCAATAACGCAAACAATAAAATTATCAATATCGTGTGCAATGGCAACGCTATCACAAACGATTTAATGGGGAAAATTGTGTGTGATGTACCTGGGAACGAAAACATTTTCCTTGGAGTGACTGTGTGGGATGTATATACGAACATAAACGTACTTCTTGGATTAACTGTGTGGGATGTACATACTAACAGAAACGTATTCGTTGGACTGACTGTGTGGAATGTCAATATGAACGAAAACATTTAGCCGGGACTGACTGTGTGGGATGTACTTACGACCGGAAATGATTTGGCATGTATAATTGTATTTTTTTAGCACAACTATACGTATAACCGTATTTGATCGCTCGCCCGTCGCACACGACCTCACTTTGCCGAGCATGTGTGACCGGAGGGCCTATCCCCGACGATTTCTGGGTCGTGTGGGAAGGACCCCCTATCGCAGTCACTCACTTGGCGACGGTTCAAAACGCCATCGCGGAAAGGGGTTAAAAACCGTTTGTATAGCACCTCGTTGTACCAGTGAAGGCTCTAGACATGTTGCATGAAGGCGCGGCTTGTAAACTGGGTGCCGTTGTCAGTGATGACTCTATTTGGGACCCCAAACCGGCAAACCAACCCTTTCAAGAACTTGACGGCTGATTGTGTAGTCACCTTCCTCACTGGCTCTACCTCAGGCCACTTTGTGAACTTGTCGATAGCAACGTACAAGAATTCAAAGCCCCTGGTATTATGGGGGAAGGGGCCCAAGATATCGAGCTCCCAAACCGAGAAGGGCCAGGAGAGAGGGATTGTCTGGAGGGCTTGTGCTGGCTGATGTATATTCTTTGAATGGAACTGGCATGCTTCACATCTTGTTACTAGGTCAATTGCATCCTGGAGGGCAGTGGGCCAATAGAAACCTTGCCGGAAGGCTTTCCTGACAAGGGCCCTTGCTCCTATGTGGGAACCACATATTCCTCCATGTATCTCTGCCAACAACTTCAGTCCATCTTCTCGGCAAATGCACTTAAATTTCACTCCATTTGGTCTTTTTCTGCACAGGATGTTGTCCACAAACTAATATATACTTGATCGACGGGCTACTGTCGGATTCAGGGCTCCGCAGACACAAGAAGGTTCGAACTCTTGGGCGTGTGCGAAGATCTCAACCTCTCAAGCTTCGAGCTCGTCGCCCCACAACCTAGCCTAGCCGGACTCGCATGAGTAAGGAAGAAGATGAACACGGCAGTTTACCCAGGTTCGGGCCACCTTGCGGTGTAAAACCCTACTCCTGCTTTGTGGTGGATTGACCTCATGAGGGGCCGAGGATGAACTAGTACAGTGGATGAACAGCCTCACGAGGGCTATGTTGGTGAGGGTGGAAAGGATCCGATCCCTCTCTACGGCGGTGGCTCACCTATATTTATAGTGGCCTCGGTCCTCTTCCCCCAAAACGTAGGCGGGAAGGGATCCCACAGTGGCCAATTTGAAAGGGGACAAGTAGTACACCTTATCCTGACGAAAGGTGGTTTTCACCTGCAAAGCTTCTGGTCGTGACGCAGAGGTGGGCTCGGCAATGACATCCGTCCTACCGTGTTGGTGGTCTTGATCTTGTAGCACCGCAATGGAAACCTTTGCCAGATTCCTCGGGAACCCATGCATGTCCTTGCCTCCTTAGCACCAAAGAGGAAACTGCCTCCTTTGTGCCCGCTGGCACCCGCCTGGCCTTGGTCGTCATGGCTTGCGTCATCGCAGCCTCATGAGGCTAGTACCTGCATAGAAATCTCCGCTCCTCGGGAGGTAGCCTAGGAGGCCGCCCCCTCCAGAGGTCTTGGTGTCATCCGCCTCACGAGGCCAGGGGGTCTTCGCAAGGGTCTTGTCTTGGTGGTCTTGTAGGTGGGCCGTACCAGGCCTTCGAAGGAGCCACGCCACCGGGCCGCAGGTAGGCAAGTCTGGGAACCCTGGTTCCCAGAATGCCGACAGTAGCCCCTGGGCCCAAGGCGCGCTCGGGCTTGGCTTCGAGGCGAAGTCAAAGGGCAAGGGCGAAGCACCGTGGGCCCCAATTGCCTGCGGGCTAGGCCGATGCGTGGCACTTGACAGGACATGGGCGTCTCCGCTTCCCCACGTCACCTCGACAACTGCCCAACTTGACAACTTCCTGGTGCATGCAGCGGGGCCATCATTGCTTGGAACGTGAGAGGCCGCCGGTTAGCCTTCCTCCGCCTATAAATGGGAAAGGGGGGCGGAGCCCCCAGCCCATCTTCATCTTCTTGCTGCTCGCTCCTTCTTCTCCGTTGCGCCGCCTTCTCGCCGAGGCATCCATGGCGCCAATGAGGAGGTTTTCTGCCGCCGAGAAAGGAAAGGCCCCCAAGGAGGGACCAGGCTCACCACCGCCCAAGAGGGGTTGCGGCCGTCCCCGCAAGTACGCTGCGACGCCGGCTGTGGCTCCCCGAGGGAATGGGCGCACCCCCTCGAAGGTCGGCGCCACCTCTGGCAGTCGCGGGAAGGATCCTTCCCGCGCCGGAAGCTGCCACAGCCATGGCCAAGGGAGGAAGCATGCGGCGGCCGTCCGGCCACCGCGCCCGCGATCCCATTCGGTCGAGGTGTCCTCGGAGTTCGTGGTGTGGGTAGAGAGGCCAGCAGGCACCTGGTTCCAGCTCCCGCGCTTCTTCGCGGGTGCACTGCCGGCCGGAGGGCCTGGCGACCTCTGGCTGCAGGCCGACGGCTGCTGCAGCAAGGCCTCGTGGGTGGAGGTACAGGTCGCCCCCGCCGGCTACGTGTTCCTGAACCATGGGTGGCAACCGTTTGCCCGCGCGCGCGGCCTGCAGGGGAGATGTACCCTCCACTTCAGGCATAACGGAGCGGCGACCCTCTATGTCAGGATCTTCGGGGAGGATGGCAGGCATCTGGGGTGCTGTCTGGAGGGCGACGACAGCGACGACGTCCACCCCTCCGACGACGATGGCTGGAGGGGCGGTGGCATCCTTGGCGGTGAACTCGCCCTTGGCGACGGCCGCGGTGCCTCCAGCAGTGGCGGCTCTTCCTCTGGGGAGAGCACGAGCGATGATGACTACGACGAGCCGCCACGTCGCCGCTCCCGGACCGGGGAAGGTGGCGAGTCACCACGTCATCGCGCTCCGATGAAGCAGGAGGAGGACTCCGACTAAACGCAGGCGTCGCTGGAGCCAGGCCTCGGGAGTCGCGGTGGTCGCGAGGCCGCTTTTGCTTTTTTTCTTTTTCCCTGCATCAAGAAATGTAGAAGGCCCTGCTGGGGCATGTAAAGGAGCATGGCGCTTACGTCGTTATGCTAACATTTTTATTTCGTACCTTAGCATTCGTTTTGCTACCAATCTACAGGTTCTTGTTGATCGCGATTAGGATAACTTAGCTTGGTGTGCTTGTGGTAGACTCCTGCGCCGCGGGGGCATGCTCCTCCGGAGCTTGGATCCCCTGCGTGCCTCTCGTTCTAGAGAGATCTTTCCGGGGATTTCCCTCTTTAAGGATCCGAAGGTTCTCAGGCCTCAGGAGGCGCCTAGTGGCCGCGAGGTCTCTAGCAGGCCATGAGGATGTGGGGCCTCCGGAGATGCCTCACAGGGCACCGCGCCCCACACGAGCCCTCGAGCGAGGACCGATCGTCACTGGTACACCGGGCCACGATGCCCGGCAAGGCCAGGAGATGAGGACTCGGGAGGGCATACATGCCCCTTGGCTTGTTTAAGAGCGTCGCACGAGGATTAGGACGCCAAGGCTTTGGCGAGGTGTGTTTGTGGGCAGACCCAGGCGTACACACCGTGCCCAGCCCCCGCTCGCGAGACGCGCGGAGAGGAGTGACGGGCAACTACAAGACTCGAAAGAGCAAAAGCTGCAAGGAGAAAAATTCCCATCCCTTTCAAATAAAGACGTGAGAACTTCGAATTTCATTCCAAGAAGTGGCAAATCGGCTACAAAAGCAAGCAAAAGAACAGTCGCGTCCGGCGCCTACACTAGTCTTCTAGTCTTCCCGCCAGCGTGGAGCATGGGGCTTCCACTAGGCGTGGGCATCGTCGTTGAAAGACCGTGTCATCCGCCAGCGCGGAGCATGGGGCTTCCACTTGGGCGTGGGTGGGAGCCCCCGTGAGGCCCCAAGGCGGTGCTCAGGAGACTTCTGGGCGTGTACAGCCCTACTCATTATTACGTGAGAGTGTCACGGGTAGAACTTCCGGAGGTGCTGGATGTTCCAAGCATTCTGGATGGGGACCCCGTCCTGCGTCTCCAGGCGCGCGGCGCCAGGCCTAGAGACACGGGCGATCCTGAACGAGCCCTCCCACATAGGTGAGAGCTTGTGAAGCCCCTCCCTGGAGAGCACCCGCCTCAGGACGAGGTCACCCACCTCGAGGGTCCTGGAGCAGACGCTGTGGCAGTGATACCGCCGCAGCGCCTGCTGGTACCTCATGGCACGGAGCGAGGCTTGGCGGCGGGCCTCCTCCCCGAGCATGAGATCTATCCCCTGCGAGGCGTCCTGGCGTGCCTCGTTAAACGCCAAGACCCGCGGGGAGCGATGTTTGACCTCGTGTGGGAGGACCGCCTCAGCCCTGTAGACGAGGAAGAACGGGGTCTCACCGGTGGGCTTAGTCGCGGTGGTGCGGATGGACCACAACACAGACTGAAGCTCACCGAGCCAACCCCTACCATAGGCCTCAAGCTTCTTCTTGAAGCTCCTTGTCTTGAGGCCCCTCAGGACCTCCGCGTTGGCCCGTTCGGCCTAGACGTTACTCCGTGGGTGTGCCACTGAAGCGTAGCATATCTGCGTTCCATGGTTAGCACAATATGTCCTGAAGAGATTGCTTGTGAACTGAGAGCCATTGTTAGTGATGATACGGTTGGGGACCCCAAAACGGCTCATGAGGCCCTTGATTAACTTGACGGCCGAGCCAGCAGGAATGGTGCGCACGGGCTCCACCTCTGCCCACTTGGTGAATTTGTCGATGGTGACGTAGAGGTAGCGATAGCCCCCGGCTGCTCGGGGGAACGGGCCAGGATGTCCAGCCCCCAGACTGCGAATGGCCATGAGAGCGGGATAGTCTGGAGGCCCTGAGCGGGCTGGTGGATTTGTTTGGCATGGAATTGGCAGGATTTACAGGATCACACCAGCTCGGTGGCATCGTTGAGCGCCATGGGCCAGTAGAACCCACTGCGGAATGCCTTGCCCACGAGGGTGCATGATGAAGAATGGTGCCCGCAATCCCCGCCGTGGATGTTAGCCAGCAACTCGTGCCCTTGCTCCTTGGATATGCATCGCAGTGAGATGTCATTGGGGCGCCTTCGGTAGAGCTCGCCGTCCTGCAAGCAATAAGCGGTGGCCTGACAGGCCACGCGTTCCGCATCTTCCTCCTTCTCCGGCAGGGTGCCGCGGAGCAGGTATGCCTTGAACTCTTGGTCCAGCAACCCTCCTGAGGTTCCAGCGCTAGGAGCAGGCGGGCTCCTGAGGTGGGGCCGCAGGCTGGGGCGCCTGGGGGGGGGGCAGGGGCGGCTTCTCCCGAAGCAGCGCCAGGCCTGCCGCAAGGGGGGGCTACCGACGGTTTGAAGAGCCTTTCCTCGAAGACGCCAGGCTTCTGGGGCTCGCGTCGGGACGGCCTCTTGGCGATGTTGTCTGCCTCCTTGTTCGTGCCACCCAGGACGTGTTGTAATTCCAAGCCCAAGAAGCATTTTTCGATTTTGCGTACCTCTTCTAGGTATGCCTCCATGTGCTCGTCCCTAGGCTTGTATTCCTTGTTGGAGAAGTTGACGAGGAGCTGATAGTCGCCCTTGATGGTGAGACACTTGACCCCGAGGGCAGCCGCAGCCCTTAGGCTAGCGATCAGGCCCTCGTATTTCGCGATGTTGTTGGAGACCTTCTCGCTATGCTGAAAGCAGAGCTGCACAGCGTAGCATAGCTTATCCTGGGTTGGCGAGATGAGTACAGCTCCAGCCCCCGCGCCCTGCCGCGCGAATGCGCCTTCGAAGTACATGACCCAGCCATCGGGCGCCTTGTCTCCGGGTGCGAGGGACCGGTCTTCTCCCATTCCCCGGTCAGGGGCATCCATCCATTCCGCCACGAAGTCAGCAAGGGCCGCGCCCTTGATGACCCTGGTGGTGCTGAACTCCAGCTGGAATGCTTGCAGCTCGATGTTCCACTCGGCAACCCTCCCTGCGGCATTGGGGCTACAGAGCACCTTCTCCAGGGGGTATGCGGAGACGACCTTGATGGGGTGGCCTTGGAAGTAGTGGCGCAGTTTCCTGGAGGCGACAAGGAGCGCGAGCAGGAGCTTCTGCTGCATGGGGTAGCGCGCGCATCATGCAGCACCGTGCTGACGAATTACACCGGGTGCTCGATGGCGGAAGAGGCATCGACGACATCCCGCTCCGCTTGGGACGAGGGGGCTTCAGAAGCCTTGCAGTCCGATGGAGTAGTTGAGGCCTCAGGAGCGCCATCCTGAGGTGGCGATGGCGTGACTGTACGCGGGGCGCTACACTGCGCACCCGCACCTGTGCGCTCCTCCCTGGAAGCCACGAGCGCTGCGCTAGCCGAGTGGGGCATGGCGGCCAGGTAAAGCACCAAGGGCTCAAGAGGACGAGGCGCCACCATCACCGGCGGGCTCATGAGGTACCTCTTGAGGTCTTGGAAAGCCGCCTTAGCCTCCGGAGTGCACTCGAAGGGGCCCTTCTCTTTCATCAGCTTGAAGAAGGGGAGGGCGCGCTTGCCAAGCTTGGAGATGAAGCGCCCCAGCGAGGTTACGCAGCCCGCGAGCTTCTGCATCTCCTTGAGGGTCTGTGGCAGGCTCATCCTTTCTATTGCCTTGACCTTCTCAGGGTTAGCCTCGATCCCTCTGTGCGACACGAGGAAACCCAGCAACTTGCCGGACGGGACACCGAACACGCATTTCTCCAGATTGAGCCGCAGGTTTACCTTGCGCAGGTTGGCTAATGTTTCTTCCAGGTCTTTGACAAGGGCCCTTGCCTCCCGTGACTTAACCACTATGTCGTCAACATATGCCTCGGTGTTCCTCCCGAGCTGCCGGCCCAGAGCGATGTGCATCAATCGCTGGAAGGTCGTGCCGGCATTCCGCAGCCAAAGGGCATGCAGGTGTAGTAGTACACCCCACACGGGGAAAGGAAGGCTGTCTTCTCGACGTCCTACACTGCCATCTTGATCTGGTGGTAGCCTGAGAAGGCGTCCAGGAAGCACAGCAGGTCGCACTCGGTGGTGGAATCAAGAATCGGATCGATGCGCGGAAGAGGGAACGGGTCCTGAGGACATGCCTTGTTGAGACACGTGAAGTCGACGCACATGCGCTCCTTCCCGCCCTTCTTGGGGATGATGACCGGGTTGGCCAGCCAATGTGGGTGCCGTACTTCCCGAATGACGCCGGCTTCTTGCAGCTTGCGGACCTCCTGGACGATGAACGATTGCTTCTCTTGGGCTTGCCGCTGCGCCTTCTGCTTCACCGGGCGTGTACTGGGGCACACCATCAAATGGTGTTCAATCACATCCCGTGGGACGCCGACCAAGTCCATCGCCTCCCATGCAAACACATCCTTGTTTGCATGGAGGAAGCCGACCAGTGCCTCTTCCTGATCTGGGGGAGGCCGGCGCCTATGGTGAATGTGGGGCCTGAACCTCCGTCGTCGACGGGCACCTGCTTCGTCTCGGCCCAGTCTTGAGAGAACAATTGTTTCTTCTTTGCTGGCACGGCCTCCGGGATCTCTGGAGCATCCCCAGTGCCTGGCCGTGTGGCTGCCGTGGCCTTGAAAGTGAGCTGGAGGGCAAGGAGTGCATCCTTGGTGTCCCCCACCATGGTGATGATGCCGCTGCTTCCAGGCATCTTGACGACGTTGTAGCCGGGGTGCGTCGCCACCATGAACTTGGCAAGGGCCGGATACCCAAGGATGGCATTGTACGGTAGGCCGATGTGAGCGATGTCGAAGTCAATGAGCTCGGTGCGGTAGTTGTAGCGCGTGCCGAAGGTGATTGGGAGACGTATCTTCCTCAAGGGGGTGGTGGAGCCGTTGACAACCCCCGAGAAGGGCTTGGTGGGCGCGAGCTGGACATAGGGCACTTGGAGCGTCTCAAATGTCTCGACGGAGAGAATGTTGAGCCCCGCACCACAATCGTTGAGGGTCCTAGTGACTGCAACATTGCTGATGGTGGGCGTGCACAGCATGGGGAGCGCACCGGCGCCGACCGTGGTCCTGGGGTGATCCCTGGAGTTGAAGGTGATGTCGGTCTTAGGCGCTGCGCGACCTGGAGGAGCCCCCTGCCACGGTCGAGCAGCTCCCACCCGATGGAGGAGCTGCTTGATGTGGTGGCCCGAGGCTGGCGCCTGCGAGCCACCGAGGATGGATGCAACAGCATGGGGCGCCGGCGCCACAAAGCACGTGATGAACAGGCCGCGCAGCTCCTCCCAGGAGGCCACCAAAGACTCTGGCAGGCTGAGCATCCAGGGGCGCGACATGCCTGTGAGGGCCATAGGGAGCTAGTTCGCCATGACCTTGTCGTCGTTGCCCACTGCCCAGATGGCCTGCGCGTACAACCAGAGGAACTCCTTGGGGTCTGCTATGCCATCGTACTGCGGGGGCAATGCCGGCCTGAACTTCTGTGGCCATTGCACCCACCGCAGGCCGGGGGTAAAGGCCCGGTGGCCCACATCGCTTCCGCAAGCGCCCGGCGGCTCGATGGGTGGGACGGAGTCAGCCATGGGAACCACGAAGCGCAGGCGGAGCGCGGTTGGTGAAGAGGTAGAGCTTCGACACGCCCCTACCTGGCGCGCTAAATGTCGGATTCAGGGCTCCGCAAACCGAAGAAGGTTCGAACTCTGGGGCGTGTGCGAAGATCTCAACCTCTCAAGCTTCAAGCTCATCGCCCCACAACCTAGCCTAGCCGGACTTGCGTGAGCAAGGCAGAAGATGAACATGGCAGTTTACCTAGGTTCGGGCCACCTTGCGGTGTAAAACCCTACTCCTGCTTTGTGGTGGATTGGCCTCACGAGGGGCTGAGGATGAACTAGTACAGTGGATGAATAGCCTCGCGAGGGCTATGTTGGTGAGGGTGGAAAGGATCCGATCCCTCTCTACGGCGGTGGCTCACATATATTTATAGTGGCCTCGGTCCTCTTCCCCCAAAACGTAGGTGGGAAGGGATCCCACAGTGGCCAATTTGAAAGGGGACAAGTAGTACACCTTATCCTGACGAAAGGTGGTCTTCGCCTGCAAAGCTTCTGGTCGTGACGCAGCGGTGGGCTCGGCGATGACATCCATCCTGCCGTGCTGGTGGTCTTGGTCTTGTAGCACTGGAATGGAAACCTTTGCCAGATTCCTCGGGAACCCACGCCTGTCCTTGCCTTCTTAGCACCAAAGAGGAAACTGCCTCCTCTGCGCCCGCTGGCGCCCGCCTGGCCTTGGTCATCATGGCTTGCATCATCGCAGCCTCATGAGGCTGGTACCTGCATAGAAATCTCCACTCCTCGGGAGGCAGCCTGGGGAGGCCGCCCCCTCCAGAGGTCTTGGTGTCGTCCGCCTCGCGAGGCCAGGGGGCCTTCGTGAGGGTCTTGTCTTGGCGGTCTTGTAGGTGGGCCGTACCAGGACGTCAAAGGAGCCACGCCGCCAGGCCGCAGGCAGGCAAGTCTGGGTACCCTGGTTCCCAGAACGCCGACAGCTACTTTTTCAGCTTGATCTTGTTCCTTGGGAAGTTTTCCTGTCTGGAGAAATTGAACTATCTATTGGGCCCATGTCGGAGCCTAAGGCTCGACAACAAGGACTAAAGGCATCTCTTCGGCCGCGGGAGCTCTAACCTCGACAGCAAGAATCTATGATTCTGCCTGAGGCCGCTGCTCAACGGCGAGTGCGTCATCATTCCCGGCAACATCCTTGCCGATGGATTCAGGGAGCTCTCCAGAAAATATTTGCCGGTGCCTATCTTCCTTCTTTTCTTGGCTCTTGTTGATGGGGTGACTGTTGGTTGATTCAAATGGAGCACAAAAGTTCCCGGTTCCACAAGAAGCTTCTGGGCAGCACACTTTGACAGCTGATCAGCAATGCTATTTTCCGCATGAGGAATGGGCTCTATTTGTAAACCATCAAAGTGTTCTTCCAATTTCCTCACTTCATTTGCGTACGCTTCCATCAACGGGCTCTGGTAATCCTTGTTTACTTGTTTCACCACAAGTTGCAAGTCTCCTCGGACGATCAACTTTTTGATTCCCAACTCCACTGCAATTCTAAGGCCGGCAAGTAGTCCTTCATACTCTGCAGTGTTGTTGGTAGCTTCCTCCCGAGGAAAATGCATTTGAACCGCGTACTTAAGGTGCTCTCCGGTGGGTGCGACAACCAGCACTCCGGCACCAGCGCCTTGTAGCGAGAAACCACCGTTAAAGTACATGATCCAATTCTTCTTAGTTTCCCTGCTGGGGAGGGCTGATTCCTGGATCTCGTCATCTTGTGTTGGCATCCATTCTGCAATGAATTCTACCAATGCTCTGCTCTAAATAGTTGATGTACTCTCACACTTGAGTGTAAAACTTGAGAGTTCTAATGCCCACTCTACTATCCTGCCGGTTGCCTCTAGATTCGTTAGAATGCGCTGCAATGGGAAGCGAGTGACCACCATGATCTCATGCGCCTGGAAGTAGTGGCGCAACTTTCTTGAGGCCATGAGTAGGCCAAAGAGCAACTTTTGCATGCCCGAATACCTTGCACTAGTCCCTGCAGGAGGGAGCTGACAAAGTATACCGCCTGCTGCACCACCTTCTTCATTGGCATCATCTGCTGATTAGTTACTTTCTCTTGCGCTGTTTTTGCCTTACTGGCATTTGGATCTGCCAGGGTGGATTCTGTCTTGTAATGGGATGGCTTTTCCGCCGTGGTTTCCTCTCCACTAGCTTCTCTCTGCGCAACCAGCGCAACACTGACCACTTGGTTCATTGCCGCTAAGTATAGCAACAACGGTTCCTGTGGCGTAGGTGCGACTAAGGTTGGCGCGGAGGACTGGTACCTTTTCAGATCTTGCAACGCAGCCTCCGCTTCTGGAGTCCATTCTACTGGACCTAGCTTTTTCAATATCTTGAAAAAAGGTAGGGCGTGCTTGTCGGCGTTCTGGGAACCAGGGTACCCAGACTTGCCTGCTTACGGACCATGGCGTGGCACCGTCAACGGCCTGGTACGGCCCATCTACAGCACCTTCAAGACAAGACCCTCGCGAGGGGCCAAGCCTCGCGAGGCGGGCGACATCAAGACCTTCGGAGGGAGCGGCCTCCTTAGGCTGGCTCCTGAGGAGCGGAGATTTTTATGCAGGTGCCCACCTCATGAGGTTGAGGTGACGCAAGCCATGTCGACCAAGGCCAGGCAGGCGCCAGCGGGCGTAGAGTAGTAGGTTTCCTCTTTGGTGCTAAGGAGGCAAGCGCAGGCGCGGGGTCCCGAGGAATCCCCCAAAGGTTTCCATTCCCGTGCAACGAGACCAAGACCGCCAGGACGGCAGGACGGATGTCATCGCCGAGCCCACCGCAGCGTCACAGCCAGAAGCTTTACATGCGAAGACCACCCTTCGTCAGGATAAGATGTACTACTTGTCCCCTTTCAAATTGGCCATTGTGGAATCCCTTCCCGCCTTCGTTTTCAGGGAAGAGGACCGAGGCCACTATATATAGGTTAGCCACCACCATAGGAAGAGAGACCAGATCAGACCGGAAACAACTCACTCTCACCAGAGAAAGCCTCGCGAGCTTGTTCATCCTCTGTACTAGTTCATCCTCAGCCCCTCGTGAGGCTAATCCACCACAAAGCAGGAGTAGGGTATTACACCGCAAGGTGGCTCGAACCTGGGTAAACTGCCGTGTCCATCTTCTTCCCTGTTCTTTGAGCAAGGCTGTAGGGCGGTGCGTTTGGTTGGCTGGATAGGTTGAGTTCTTTGCACACGCCCCAGAGTTCGAATTTTCTTTGGGTCTGCGGAGCCTTGAATCCGACATTTGGCATGCCAGGTAGGGGGCGTGTCGAAGCTTCTCTCCCGCCGTTCGCTCCGCTGCTGGTTCCGCTGTCCCTATGGCCGACGCTCGCCGTGTTCGTGCTGAGCACCGGGCCGCTCGTGTCATCCAGACAGTGCCCGCGGGCGACGGCATCCCTCACCGCTCTGCCTCCCTGGTGGCTAACGCCGCCACCGACCCTGCTGCATGCGAGCAGCAGGACTCGTCGCTGCCGCCATCCGTGTGGCGCGACAGCCGCACCTTGCCCCGCCGTCCGTGGGGAGATCTGCGCAATCAGTTCGTCGTGCGCTTCGCGGTATCGGTGCCCCACGCCGTTGCGGCCATCCTTCGTGGGTCGCAAGCGCCAACCTCAGGCCGCCACGTCAAGCAGTTCTTCCGGCAGATGGGGGCCGCCCAGCCATGGCAGGGGGCTCCTGTGGGCCGATTGGCGCCTGAGACCGACATCACCTTCAACTCCAGGGACCACCCCAAGACCACGGTCGGTGCGGGCGTGCTTCCCTTGTTGTGCACGCCCTCTATCAGCGGCAATGCGGTCACCCGAACCCACATCGACGGCGGCGCTGGCCTCAGCATCCTCTCTGTGGAAGCCTTCGACGTGCTTCGGGTGCCGTACGACCGACTCGCCCCCACCAGGCCCTTCTCAGGGGTGCTCGACGGCTCCGTCGTCCCCCTGGGGCAGATTCGCCTCCCCGTCACCTTCAGCACACGCAGCAACTACCACATCGAGCTCATCGACTTCGACGTCTCCCGCATTGGCCTCTCATACAATGCCATCCTCGGGTACCCGGCCCTCTCCAAGTTCATGGTGGCGACGCACCCCGGCTACAACGTCATCAAAATGCCGGGGAGCAGCGGCATTCTTACCATGGTGGGAGACACCAAGGATGCCCTCCTGGCCCTCAAGCTCACTTTCAAAGCCGCGGCGGCCGCGCGACCGGAGGCGGAGAGCACTCCGGAGGTCTCAGAGGCCGCGCCCGCGAAGAAGAAGCCTCTGTTCTCTCAGTACCGGGCTGAGACGAAGCAGGTGCGGGTCGATGATGAGGGCTCAAGCCTCACCTTCACCATAGGTGCTGGCCTCCCACCGGACCAGGAAGAAGCGCTGGTCGGTTTCCTCCGCGTGAACAAGGATGTGTTTGCATGGGAGGCGACGGACCTGGTTGGCGTCCTGCGGGACGTGATTGAGCACCACTTGATGGTGTGCCCCGGCGCGCGCCCGGTAAAGCAAAAGGCACGGCGGCAAGCCCCAGAGAAGCAATCGTTTATCGTCCAGGAGGTTCGCAAGCTGCAAGAAGGTGCCATCATCCGAGAAGTGCGGCACCCGGATTAGCTGGCCAACCCAGTCATCGTCCCCAAGAAGGGGGGAAAGGAGCCCATGTGCGTCGACTTCACGAGCCTCAATAAAGCTTTCCCTCAAGACCCTTTCCCTCTTTTGCGCATCGACCAGATCGTTGACTCCACCGCTGAGTGCGACCTACTGTGTTTTCTGGACGCCTTCTCAGGCTACCATCAGATCAAGATGGCGGTGCAAGACGTCGAGAAGACAGCCTTCCTCTCACCGTGCGGGGTTTACTGTTACACATGCATGCCGTTCGGGTTGCGCAACGCCGGTGCGACCTTCCAGCGATTGATGCACATCGCCTTGGGCAAGCAACTCAGGAGGAACGCCGAGGCGTATGTCGACGACATAGTGGTCAAGTCACGGGAAGCAAAAACCCTCATCGAAGACCTGGAAGAAACATTTTCCAACTTACGCGCAGTAAACCTGCGCCTCAACCCGGAGAAGTGTGTGTTCGGTGTTCCGTCTGGCAAGCTGTTGGGTTTCTTGGTGTCGCACAGAGGGATCGAGGCTAACCCAGAGAATATCAAGGCGATAGAGAGGATGAGCCCGCCGCAGACCCTCAAGGAAATGCAGAAGCTCGCGGGCTGCGTGACCTCGCTGGGGCGTTTCATCTCCAAGCTCGGCGAGCGCGCCCTCCCGTTTTTCAAGTTGATGAAAAAGAAGGGCCCGTTCGAGTGGATTCCGGAGGCTGAGGAGGCCTTCCAAGACCTCAAGAGGTGTCTTACCAGCCCTCCGGTGATGGTGGCACCTCGACCTCTTGAGCCCCTGGTGCTTTACCTGGCTGCCACACCCCACTCGGCGAGCGCAACACTCGTGGGGGGTCCGGGAAGAGCACGCGGCGCAGGTGCGCGGCACAGTACCCCATGTTCAGCCACGCCATCGCCACCTCAGGGCCGCGCTCCTGAGGCATTGGTCACCCCGGCAGAGGGCAAGGTTCCTGAGGCCCCCACGCCTCAGGCAGGGCCGGACGCCATCAGCGCCCCCTCTCTTGTCAAGCACCCTGTGTATTTCGTCAGCACGGTGTTGCGCGATGCACGCGCATGCTACCCCATGCCGCAGAAGCTTCTGCTCGCGCTCCTCGTCGCCTCCAGGAAGCTGTGCCACTACTTCCAAGGCCACCCCATCAAGGTTGTGTCCGCGTTCCCCCTGGAGAGGGTGCTTCGGAGCCCAAACGCCGCAGGGAGGGTTGCTGAATGGAACATCGAGCTGCAGGCATTCCAGCTGGAGTTCAGCACCACCAGGGTCATCAAGGGCGCGGCCCTCGCTGACTTTGTGGCGGAATGGACTGACGCCCCCAACTAGGGGGTTAGTGAAAATCGCTCCCTCGTGCCCGGAGACAAGCCGCCTGATGGCTGGGTCATGTACTTTGACGGCGCATTCGCACGCCGGGGTGCGGGGGCTGGATCCGTGCTCGTCTCGCCTACTCAGGACAAGCTCTACTACGCCGTGCAGATCTGCTTCCAGCATGGCGGGAAGGTTTCCAACAACATCGCGGAGTACGAAGGCCTGATCGCAGGCCTCCGGGCCGCGGCAGGCCTGGGAATCAAGCGCCTCACCATCAAGGGCGATTCTTAGCTCCTCGTCAACTTCTCCAACAAGGAGTACACGCCCAAGGACGAGCACATGGAGGCATACTTGGAAGAGGTACGCAAAATTGAAAAACAGTTCTTGGGTTTGGAATTGCAGCACGTCCTGCGCGGCACGAACAAGGAGGCGGATGGCATCGCCAAGAGGGCATCACGGCGTGACCCTCGGAAGCCTGGCGTCTTTGAGGAGAGGCTCTTCAAGGCATCGGCGGCCCCCTCCGCTGCGAGCCCGGCACTGCTCCGGGAGGAACTGCCCCCCGCCTCGGGCGCCCCAGCCTGTGGTCCAACCTCCGGAGCCCGCCTGCTTCTGGCCCTTGAACCTCAAGAGGGGTGCTGGACCGAGGAGTTCAAGGCGTACCTAGTCCAGGGCACCTTGCTAGAGAAGTAGGAAGAAGTAGAACGCGTGGCCCGCCAGGCCACTGCCTACTGCTTGCAGGATGGCGAGCTCTACCGAAGGTGCCCAAATGACGTCTCTCTGTGATGCATCTCCAAGGAGCAGGGGTGCGAACTGCTGGCTGACATCCACAGTGGGGACTGTGGGCATCACTCTTCGTCGCGCACCCTCGTGGGCAAGGCGTTTCGCAGCGGGTTCTACTGGCCCACGGTGCTCAATGATGCCACTGAGCTGGTGAGGTCCTGCGAGGCATGCCAATTCCATGCCAAATAGATCCACCAGCCCGCTCAGGGCCTCCAGACCATCCCGCTCTCATGGCCGTTCGCGGTATGGGGGCTGGATATCCTGGGACCATTCCCTCGAGCAGCTGGGGGCTACCGCTACCTCTACGTCGCCATCGACAAGTTCACCAAGTGGGCGGAGGTGGAGCCCGTGCGCACCATCCCAGCTGGTTCGGCCGTCAAGTTCATCAAGGGCCTCGTGAGCTGCTTTGGGGTCCCCAACTGTATCATCACTGACAATGGCTCTCAGTTCATGAGCAACCTTTTCAAAACATATTGTGCTAACCTTGGAACGCAGATATGCTACGCTTCGGTGGCACACCCACGGAGCAACGGCCAAGCCGAGCGCGCCAACGCGGAGGTCCTGAGGGGCCTCAAGGCGAGGAGCTTCAAGAAAAAACTCAAGGCCTGCGGCAGGGGCTGGCTCGATGAGCTCTAGTCTGTGCTGTGGTCCATCCGCACCACCGCGACCAAGCCCACGGGCGAGACCCCGTTCTTCCTCGTCTACGGGGCTGAGGCGGTCCTCCCTCATGAGGTCAAACGTCGCTCCCCGCGGGTCTTGGCGTTTGAAAAGGCTCGCCAGGACGCCTCACGGGGGATGGACCTCATGCTGGGGGAGGAGGGCCGCTGCCAAGCCTTGCTCCGTGCCGTGAGGTACCAGCAGGCGCTGCGGCGGTATCACTGCCGTAGCGTCCGCTCCAGGACCCTCGAGGTGGGTGACCTCGTCCTGAGGCGGGTGCTCTCCAGGGAGGGGCTTCACAAGCTCTCGCCCATGTGGGAGGGCCCGTTCAGGATTGCCCGTGTCTCCAGGCCTGGCGCTGCGTGCCTGGAGACACAGGACGGGGTCCCCATCCAGAATTCCTGGAACATCCAGCACCTCCGGAAGTTCTACCCATGAATGAGGCCATGCACCTCTCAAGATCTCCGCCCATGACACTCTCACGTAATAATGAGTGGGGCTGTACACGCCCCGGAGTCTCCTGAGCGCCGCCCTCGGGCCTCACGGGGGCTCCCACCCACGTCCAAGTGGAGGCCCCATGCTCCGCGCTGGCGGGAAGACAAAAGACTAGTATAGGTGCCGCACGCGGTTGTTCATTTGCTTGCTTTCTGTAGCTGATTTGCAACTTCTTGAAATGAAATTTGGAGTTCTCGCGTCTTTATTTGAAAGGGTTGGGAATTTTTCTCTTCGCAGCACTCGCTTTTTCAGGCCTCATTTTAGGGAAAGTGACAATTGCCCGTCGCTCTTCCTCGCGCATCCCGCGCGTGGCGGCTGGGCATGGTGTGTACGCTTGGGCCCGCCCATGAACGCACCTCGCCAAAGCCTTGGCCTTTGGCGTCTAAATCCTCGCGTGACGCCCTCAAATGAGCTAGTGGGCACGCACGCCCTGCTGAGTCATGCCTTCGGGCATCGCGACGTGGCGTACCAGCGACCCACGCTCGGGGGCTTGCGCGGGGAACGACACGTCCAGAGGTCCCCTGGCCCCTTGGCCGCGCCTGGGGACCTTCGAGTCCACAAGAAGGAAATCTCCGGAGGACCTCTCCGGAACCAGGGACATGCGGGAAGTCCAAAGCTCCAGGGAAGCTCGTCCTCATGGCACAAGAGTCTACCGCAGGCACACTAAGCTAAGTCATTTCAATCACAGTCAGTGGCAACACGGATTCCAGGATGCAATATAAAAACGATAACGCAATGGCGCAAGTGCCGCGGTCCATTACACACCCCGACAGGCTTTCACCTTTTTGATGCGGAAAAGAAGAAGAAGAAGAAGAGAGGCAAAAGCAGCCGCGCAACTACAACAGCTCCTGGGACCTGCCTGTAGCAATGCCAGCGCTCAGTCGGAGTCCTCCTCCTACTTCACCGGGGTGCGCTGGCGAGGCAGCTTGTCTCCCTCCCTGGTCCGAGCTCGCCGGCGTGGTGGCTCGTCGTAGTCGCCGTCGCTCGTGCTCTTCCCGGAGGAGGAGCCGCCGCTGCTGGAGGCGTCGCGGCCGTCGCCAAGGGCAAGCTCACCACCGGCATCGTCGTCGTTGTCGCTCTTCGTGTAGCACCCCAGGCACTGACCATCTTCCCCGAAGACCCTGACATAGAGGGTCGTGGAGCCGTTGTACCTGAAGTGGAGGGTATACTTCCCCTGCAGGCCGCGTGCGCGGGCGAACGCCTGCCATCCGCGGTTCAGGAACACTTTTGCCGGCGTGGGTGACCTCGACCACCACCCAGGAGGCCTTGCTGCAGCAACCATCGGCCTGCAGCCAGAGGCTGCTAGGCCCCCTAGCCGGCAGTGCACCTGCAAAGAAGTGTGGGAGATGGAGCCAGGCACCGGCGGGCCTCTCCTCCCACACCATGAACTCCGAGGACGTGTCGACCGAGTGGAGTCGCGGGCGCGGTGGCCGGATGGCGGCCGCGCGCCTTCCCCCTTCGCTGCGGCTTCTCCGGCCGCGACAGCTTCCGCCACGGGAAGAAGCACCCCTGCAACTTCCGGCGACAGCGCCAGCCCTCGAGGGAGTGCGCGCACGCCCTCGGGGAGCCACCACTGGTGTCGCGGCGTGCTTGCGGGGGCGGCCTCGGCCTCTCTTGGGCGGCGGCTAGTCCGGTCCCTCCTTGGGAGCCTTTCCCTTATCCGCGGCCAAAAACCTCCTCACTGGCGCCATGGAAGCTTTGGCGAGATGGCGGGGGAACTAAGGAGAAGGAGGAGCAGGCGGCGAGAAGATGAAGATGAGCTGGGGGCTCCGCCCCCCGCCCCATTTATAGGCAGAGGGAGGCCAATCGCCGGCCTCTCGCGTTTCGAGCAATGATGGTTCTTCTGCATGCATCAGGTAGTTGTCAAGTCGTGCAGTTGCCGAGGCGGCATGGGAAGTGGAGACGCCCACGTCCCATCAAAGTGCCACGCGTCAGCCTGGTCCGCAGGCGATTAGGGCCCACGGCGCTTCGCCCTTGCCATTTGGCTTCGCTTCGAAGCCAAGTCCGAGCGCGCCTTGGGCCCAGGGCTACTGTCGGCATTCTGGGAACTAGGGTACCCAGACTTGCCTACCTGTGGGCCATGGCGTGGTGCTGTCAACGGCCTGGTATGGCCCATCTACAGCACCTTCAAGACAAGACCCTCGCGAGGGGCCAAGCCTCGCGAGGCGGGTGACATCAAGACCTCCGGAGGGAGCGGCCTCCTTAGGCTGGCTCCTGAGGAGCGGAGATTTCTATGCAGGTGCCCACCTCACGAGGTTGAGGTGACACAAGCCATGACGACCAAGGCTAGCCGGGCGCCAGCGGGCGCAGAGCAGCAGGTTTCCTATTTGGTGCTAAGGAGGCAAGCGTAGGCGCGGGGTCCCGAGGAATCCCCCAAAGGTTTCCATTCCCGTGCAATGAGACCAAGACCACCAGTATGGCAGGACGGATGTCATCGCCGAGCCCACCGCAGCGTCACGGCCAGAAGCTTTGCAGGCGAAGACCACCTTTCATCAGGATAAGATGTACTACTTGTCCCCTTTCAAATTGGCCGTTGTGGAATCCCTTCCGGCCTTCGTTTTTGGGGAAGAGGACCGAGGCCACTATATATAGGTTAGCCACCACCATAGGAAGAGAGACCGGATCAGACCGGAAACAACTCACTCTCACCAGAGCAAGCCTCGCGAGCTTGTTCATCCTCTGTACTAGTTCATCCTCAGCCCCTCGTGAGGCTAATCCACCACAAAGCAGGAGTAGGGTATTACACCGCAAGGTGGCCCGAACCTGGGTAAACTGCCGTGTCCATCTTCTTCCCTGTTCTTCGAGCTATGCTGTAGGGCGGCGCATTTGGTTGGCTGGATAGGTTGAGTTCTTCACACACGCCCCAGAGTTCAAACCTTCTTTGGGTCTGCGGAGCCCTGAATCCGACAGTGCTCAGCAGATCTTGAAATGAACCTACTCAAAGCTGCGACACAACCGGCAAGACACCGCACATCCTTGATGGTCCTAGGTGCTCAGATCTATTCAATAACCTTGATCTTGTCGGGGTTCGCTTCAATCCCACATTGGGACACAAAGAACCTGAGAAGTTTGCCGGATGGAACACCAAACACGCAGTTCTCAGGGTTGAGCTTCATGTTTAACTTCCTCAAGTTTGCGAATGTCTCTTCCAAGTCTGCCATGAGGGTTGATTTATCTCTGGTCTTGACCACTATATCATCCATATAAGCGTTTACATTTCTGTGCAACTATGGCTCAAAACCAATCTGAACTGCTCTTGCAAATGTCAAAACAACACCCTTTAGTCTGAAAGGCATTCGTACGAAGCAATACGTGCCACATGGAGTAATGAATGCGGTTTTCTCCTCATCTTCCTTTGACATGAATATCTGCTGATACCCGGAGTATGCATCAAGAAACGAGAGCAAGTCATAGCCGGCAGTGGAGTCCACAATCTGATCAATGCGCAGGAAGGGGAAAGGATCCTTAGGACATGCTTTGTTGAGATTAGTATAATCAATGCAAAGTCTCCATTTCCCATTTGCTTTGCGCACGACAACCAGATTTGCCAACCAAGTTGGTTGTAACACTCCCCTGACCAGGCCTGTTGCCTCAAGTTTCTTGATCTCTTCCGTTATGAACTGTTGCCATTCCAAAGCTTGCTTCCCGACCTTCTGCTTGACGGGCCGAGCATGAGGGCAGACAGAAAGGTGGTGCTCAATTACCTTCCTGGGAACACCGGGGATGTCAGATTGTTGCCTTGCAAACACATCTTCGCCCACATGAAGGTAACAAGCGCGCTTTCCTATTTGCTCTCTAGGGTGGTGTTGGGAAACGTACATGCAATTTCAAAAATTTCCTACGCTCACGCAAGATCTATCCATGGAGATGCATAGCAACGAGAGGGGGAGAGTATGTCTACGTACCCTCGTAGACCGAAAGCGGAAGCGTTTGACAATGCAGTTGATGTAGTCGTACACCTTCAAGATCCGTCCCGATCAAGTACCGAATGTACGGCACCTCCACGTTCAGCACACGTTCAGCTCGATGACGTCCTCACCTTCTTGATCCAGCAAGAGGGGCAAAGTAGTAGATGAGTTCTGGCAGCACGACGGCGTGGTGACGGTGTTGGTGAAGAACAATTTCCGCAGGGCTTCGCCAAGCACAACGAAAAATATGACGAAGGATAAACTAGAGGGACGGGGTTGCCGGCACACGGCTTGGTGTTTCTTGATGTGTCTTAGGTGCTAGCCCTGCCCCTCTATTTATATGTTGAGCCCTAGGGTCGTAACTTGGAGAAAGAGCCTCCTCAAAGTCGGTTTTGCCCGTAAGGAAGAGTCCTTCTCGGACTTCCAGGACCAAACGCCACAATCCTTGGCATCTGGCCTAGACGCCATGGGCCTCGGCGTCTGGCCCAAGGCCAGACGCCAAGGTCTCCGGCGTTTGGCCCCCTGGCCTCCGCAAAACTCCTTTTGCACCGACCTAAAGCCCCGTGGGCTTTACACCTTGGCCGAACCATATCATCCTATATATCAATCTTTACCTCCAGACCATTTCGGAGCTCCTCGTCATGTCCGTGATCTCATCCGGGACTCCGAACAACATTCGGTCACCAACATACATAACTCATATAGTACTATATCGTCAACGAACGTTAAGCGTGCGGACCCTACGGGTTCGAGAACTATGTAGATATGACCAAGACACCTCTCTCGTCAATAACCAATAGTGGAACCTGGATGCCCATATTGGCTCCTACATATTCTATGAAGATTTTTATCGGTCGAACCTTATGACAACATACGTAATTCCCTTTGTCTATCGGTATGTTACTTACCCGAGATTCGATCGTCGGTATCTCTATACCTAGTTCAATCTCATTACCGGCAAGTCTCTTTACTTGTTCTGCAATACATCACCTCGTGACTAACTCCTTAGTCGTTTGCTTGCAAGCTTATGGTGTGTATTACCGAGAGCGCCCAGAGATACCTCTCCGATACTCGGAGTGACAAATCCTAATCTCGATCTATGCCAACCCAACAAACACCTTCGGAGATACCTGTAGAGCATCTTTATGATCACCCAGTTATGTTGTGACGTTTGATAGCACACAGGGCATTCCTCCGGTATCCGGGAGTTGCATAATCTCATAGTTGAAGGAATATGTATTTGACATGAAGAAAGCAGTAGCAATAAACTGAATGATCATTATGCTAAGCTAACGGATGGGTCTTGTCCATCACATCATTCTCCTAATGATGTGATCCCATTATGAAATGACAACTCATGTCCATGGTTAGGGAACTTAACCATCTTTGATTAACGAGCTAGTCTAGTAGGGGCTTACTAGGGACACGGTGTTTTGTCTATGTATCCACACATGTATCAAGTTCCCGGTTAATACAATTCTAGCATGAATAATAAACATTTATCATGATATAAGGAAATATAAAATAACAACTTTATTATTGCCTCTAGGGCATATTTCCTTCAGTATCCCACTTGCACTAGAGTCAATAATCTAGTTCACATCGCCATGTGATTTAACACCAATAGTTCACATCTTTATGTGATTAACACCCATAGTTCACATCGCCATGTGACCAACACCCAAAGGGTTTACTAGAGTCAATAATCTAGTTCACATCGCTATGTGATTAACACCCAAAGAGTACTAAGGTGTGATCATGTTTTGCTTGTGAGAGAAGTTTAGTCAACGGGTCTGCCACATTCAGATCAGTATGTATTTTGCAAATTTCTATGTCTACAATGCTCTGCATGGAGCTACTCTAGCTAATTGCTCCCACATTTAATACGTATCTAGATTGAGACTTAGAGTCATCTAGATCAGTGTCAAAGCTTGCATCGACGTAACTCTTTACGACGAACTCTTTATCACCTCCATAATCGAGAAACATTTCCTTAGTCCTCTAAGGATAATTTTGACCGCTGTCTAGTGATCTACTCCTGGATCACTATTGTACCCTCTTTGCCAGATAAGTGGCAAGACACACATCAGGTGTGGTACACAGCATGGCATATCGTATAGAACCTATGGATGAGGCATAGGGAATGACTTTCATTCTCTCTATCTTCTGCCGTGGTCGGGCTTTGAGTCTTACTTAACTTCACACCTTGTAATACAGGCAAGAACCCCTTCTTGGACTGAACCATTTTGAACTTCTTCAAATCTTATCAAGGTATGTGTTTTGTGGAAGTTCTATTAAGCATCTTGATCTATCCCTATAGATCTTGATGCTCAATATGCAAGTAGCTTCACCGAGGTCTTTCATTGAAAAATTCTTATTCAAGTATCCTTTTATGCTATCCAGAAATTCTATATCATTTCCAATCAATAATATGTCATCCACATATAATATCAGAAATGCTACAGAGCTCCCACTCACTTTCTTGTAAATACAGGCTTCACCGTAAGTCTGTATAAAACCATATGCTTTGATCACCTCATCAAAGCGTATATTCCAACTCCGAGATGCTTGCACCAGTCCATAGATGGATCGCTGGAGCTTACACACTTTGTCAGCACCTTTAGGATCGACAAAACCTTCAGGTTGCGTCATATACAACTCTTCTTTTAAGATATCCATTAAGGAATTCAGTTTTGACGTCCATTTGCCAGATTTCATAATCATAAAATATGGAAATTGCTAACATGATTCGGACAGACTTAAGCATCACTACGGCTGAGAAAGTCTCATCGTAGTCAACTCCATGAACTTGTCAAAAACCTTTTTGCGACAAGTCGAGCTTTGTAGATAGTGACATTACTATCAGCGTCAGTCTTCTTCTTGAAGATCCATTTATTCTCAATGGCTTGCCGATCATCGGTCAAGTCCACACTTTGTTCTCATACATGGATCCTATCTCAGATTTCATGGCCTCAAGCCATCTATCAGAATTTGGGCTCATCACAGCTTCTTCATAGTTCGTAGGTTCGCCATGGTCTAGTAACATGACTTCCAGGACAGGGTTACCGTACCACTCTGGTGCGGAACGTGCTCTGTTCGACCTACGAGGTCCAGTAGTAACTTGATCTGAAGTTTCATGATCATCATCATTAGCTTCCTCTCTAGTTGGTGTAGGCATCACGGGAATGGATTTCTCTGATGTGCTACTTTCCAAATTGAGAGAAGGTACAATTACCTCATCAAGTTCTACTTTCCTCCCACTCACTTTTTTCGAGACAAAACTCCTTCTCTAGAAAGTATCCATTCTTAGCAACAACGATTTTGCCTTCGGATATGTGGTAGAAGGTGTACCCAATTGTTTCCTTAGGGTATCCTATGAATACGCACTTCTCCGATTTGGGTTCGAGCTTATCAGGCAGAAGCCTTTTGACATAAGTGTCGCAACCCCAAAATTTTAAGAAACGACAGCTTAGGTTTCTTGCCAAACCACAGTTCATATGGTGTCGTCTCAATGGATTTAGACGGTGCCCGATTTAACGTGAATGCAGCAGTCTCTAATGCATAACCCCAAAACGATAGTGGTAAATCGGTAAGAGACATCATAGATCGCACCATATCTAATAAAGTACGGTTATGACATTCGGACACACCATTACGCTGTGGTGTTCCAGGTGGCGTGAGTTGTGAAACTATTCCACATTGTTTTAAATGAAGGCCAAACTCGTAACTCAAATATTCGCCTCCGTGATCAGATCGTAGAAACTTTATTTTCTTATTACGATGATTCTCCACTTCACTCTGAAATTCTTTGAGCTTTTCAAATGTTTCAGACTTGTGTTTCATTAAGTAGATATACCCATATCTGCTTAAATCATCTGTGAAGATCAGAAAATAACGATACCCGCCGCGTGCCTCAACACTCATTGGACCGCATACATCGGTATGTATTATTTCCAATAAGTCATTGGCTCGCTCCATTGTTCCGGAGAACGGAGTTTTAGTCATCTTTCCCATGAGGCATGGTTCGAAAGTATCAAATGATTCATAATCAAGTGATTCCAAAAGTCCATCTGCATGGAGTTTCTTCGTGCGCTTTACACCAATATGACTAAAATGGCAGTGCCACAAGTATGTTGCACTATCATTATCAACTTTGCATCTTTTGGCATCAATATTATGAATATGTGTATTACTACGATCGAGATTCAATAAACCATTTACATTGGGTGTATGACGATAGAAGGTTTTATTCATGTAAACAGAACAACAATTATTCTCTGACTTAAATGAATAACCGTATTGCATTAAACATGATCCAATCATATTCATGCTTAACGCAAACACCAAATACCATTTATTTAGGTTCAACTCTAATCCCGAAGGTAGAGGGAGTATGCGATGGTGATCTTATCAACCTTGGAATCATTTCCAACACACATCGTCACCTCGCCCTTAACTAGTCTCTATTCATTTTGCAACTCCTGTTTGGAGTTACTAATCTTAGCAACTGAACTGGTATCAAATACCCATGGGCTACTATGAACACTAGTAAAGTACACATCAATAACATGTATATCAAATATACCTTTGTTCACTTTGCCATCCTTCTTATCCGCCAAGTATTTGGGGCAGTTCCGCTTCCAGTGACCATTCCCTTTGCAGTAGAAGCACTCAATTTCAGGCTTAGGTCCAGCTCTGGGCTTCTTCACGGTAGTGGCAACTTGCTTGTCATTCTTCTTGAAGTTCCCTTTCTTTCCCTTGCCCCTTTTCTTGAAACTAGCAGTCTTGTTAACCATCAACACTTGATGCTCTTTCTTGATTTCTACCTTCACTGATTTCAGCATCGCGGAGAGCTCGGGAATCATTTTCATCATCCCTTGCATATTATAGTTCATCACGAAGTTCTAGTAGCTTGGTGATAGTGACTAGAGAACTCTGTCAATCAATATCTTATCTGGAAGATTAACTCCCATTTGATTCAAGCGATTGTAGTACCCAGACATTCTGAGTACATGCTCACTGACTGAGCTATTCTCGTCCATCTTGTAGGCAAAGTACTTGTCAGAGGTCTCATACCTCTCGACATGGGCATGAGTCTGAAATACCAATTTTAGCTCTTGGAACATCTCATATGCTCTGTGGCGTTCAAAACGTCTTTGTAGCCCCGATTCTAAGCCGTAAAGCATGGCGCACTAAACTATCAAGTAGTCATCATACCGAGCTTGCCAAACCTTCATAAAGTCTACATCTGCTCCTGCAATAGGTCTATCACCTAGAGGTGCATCAAGGACATAATTCTTCTGTGCAGCAATGAGGATAATCCTCAGATCACGGACCCAGTCTGCATCATTGCTACTATCATTTTTCAACTTAGTTTTCTCTAGGAACATGTCAAAAAATAGGGGAGCTACAACACGAGCTATTGATCTACAACATAATTTGCAAATACTATCAGGACTAAGTTCATGATAAATTAAAGTTCAATTAATCAAATTACTTAAGAACTCCCACTTAAATAGACATCCCTCAAGTCATCTAAGTGATACATGATCCAAATCAACTAACCCATGTCCGATCATCACGTGAGATGGGGTAGTCATCAATGGTGAACATCTCTATGTTGATCATATCTACTATATGATTCACGTTCGACCTTTCGGTCTCTAGTGTTCTAAGGCCATGTCTGTACATGCTAGGCTTGTCAAGTTTAACCCGAGTATTCCGCATGTGCAAAACTATCTTGCACCCGTTGTATGTGAACGTAGAGTCTATCACACCCGATCATCACGTGGTGTCTCGAAACGAAGAACTGTAGCAACGGTGCATACTCAGGGAGAACACTTATACCTTGAAATTTAGTGAAGGGATCATCTTATAATGCTGCCGCCATACTAAGCAAAATAAGATGTATAAAAGATAAACATCACATGCAATCAAAATATGTGACATGATATGTCCATCATCATCTCGTGCTTTTGATCCCCATCTCCAAAGCATCGTCTTGATCTCCATTGTCACCGGCTCGACACCTTGATCTCCATCGTTGTGTCGTGGTCGTCTTGCCAACTATTGCTTCTACAACTATCACTAACGCATAGTGATAAAGTAAAGCAATTACATGGCATTTTCATTTCATACAATAAAGCGACAACCATAAGGCTCCTGCCAGTTGCTGATAACTTTACAAAACATGATCATCTCAAACAACAACGTATATCACATCATGTCTTGACCATATCACATCACAACATGCCCTGCAAAAACAAGTTAGACATCCTCTACTTTGTTGTTGCAAGTTTTACGTGGCTGCTACGGGCTTCTACGCATCAAAACCACAACGGTGATTTATCAAGTTTGTTGTTTTAACCTTCAACAAGGACCGGCCGCAGTCAAATTTGATTCAACTAAAGTAGGAGAAATAGACACCCGCCAGCCACCTTTATGCAAAACTAGTTGCATGTCTGTCAGTGGAACCGGTCTCATGAACATGGTCATGTAAGGTTGGTCCGGGCCGCTTCATCCAACAATACCGCCGAATCAAAATAAGACATTGGTGGTAAGCAGTATGACGATCACCGCCCACAACTCTTTGTGTTCTACTCGTGCATATCATCTACGCATAAACCTGGCTCTGATACCACTGTTGGGAAACGTAGCATGCAATTTAAAATAATTCCTACGCTCACGCAAGATCTATCCATGGAGATGCATAGCAATGAGAGGGGGAGAGTATGTCTATGTACCCTCGTAGACCGAAAGCGGAAGCGTTTGACAACGCGGTTGATGTAGTCGTACACCTTCACGTCCCGATCAAGTACCGAATGTACAGGACCTCCGTGTTCAGCACACGTTCAGCTCGATGACGCCCTCGCCAGCAAGAGGGGCGAAGTAGTAGATGAGTTCCGGCAGCACGACGGCGTGGTGACGGTGTTGGTGAAGAACAATTTCCGCAGGGTTTTGCCAAGCACAACAAAAACTATGACGGAGGATAAACTAGAGGGACGGGGTTGCCGGCACATGGCTTGGTGTTTCTTGATGTCTCTTAGGTGCTAGGCCAGCCCCTCTATTTATATGTTGAGCCCTGGGGTCATAACTTGGAGAAAGAGCCTCCTCAAAGTCGGTTTTGCCCGTAAGGAAGAGTCCTTCTCGGACTTCCAGGACTAGACGCCACAATCCTTGGCGTCTGGCCCAGACGCCATGGGCCTCGGCGTCTGGCCCAGGGCCAGACGCAAAGGTCTCCGGCGTTTGGCCCCCTGGCCTCCGCAAAACTCCTTTAGCACCGACCTAAAGCCCTGTGGGCTTTACCCCTTGGCCGAACCATATCATCCTATATATCAATCTTTACCTCCGGACCATTCCGGAGCTCGTCGTCATGTCCGTGATCTCATCCGGGACTCCGAACAACATTCGGTCACCAACATACATAACTCATATAGTACTATATCATCAACGAACGTTAAGCGTGTGGACCCTACGGGTACGAGAACTATGTAGACATGACCGAGACACCTCTCTGGTCAATAACCAATAGCGGAACCTGGATGCCCATATTGGCTCCTACATATTCTACGAAGATATTTATCGGTCGAACCTTAACACAACATACGTAATTCCCTTTGTTTATCGGTATGTTACTTGCCCGAGATTCGATCGTCGGTATCTCTATACCTAGTTCAATCTCGTTACCGGCAAGTCTCTTTACTCGTTCCATAATACATCACCTCATGACTAACTCCTTAGTCGTTTGCTTGCAAGCTTATGATGTGTATTGCCGAGAGGGCCCAGAGATACCTCTCCGATACTCGGAGTGACAAATCCTAATCTCGGTCTATGCCAACCCAACAAACACCTTCGGAGATACCTATAGAGCATCTTTATGATCACCCAATTACGTTGTGATGTTTGATAGCACACAAGGCATTCCTTCGGTATCCGGGAGTTGCATAATCTCATAGTCGGAGGAATATGTATTTGACATGAAGAAAGCAGTAGCAATAAACTGAACGATCAATATGCTAAGCTAACAGATGGGTCTTGTCCATCACATCATTCTCCTAATGATGTGATCCCGTTATGAAATGACAACTCATGTCCATGGTTAGGAAACTTAACCATCTTTGATTAACGAGCTAGTCTAGTAGAGGCTTACTAGGGACATGGTGTTTTGTATATGTATCCACACATGTATCAAGTTTCCGGTTAATACAATTCTAGCATGAATAATAAACATTTACCATGATATAAGGAAATATAAAATAACAACTTTATTATTGCCTCTAGGGCATATTTTCTTCAGGTGGCACCAACGGTAAAAGTACCGCTGGTGCCGTCCTCCCTTGCTGGCACCTTCTTTGTTGCAGGCGGAGTAACTTTGGATCTTTTGTCGGTAGAGCTTTCCGGCAAGTCCTCAATGGGTGCGCAATGCTCCGAGGAGGTGCGCTTCCCGGAAGCCTCACTGGATGTCTTGCCGGGTCTCTATCTTTTCTTTTGCTTGGCAGGAGCTGTGGTCTTGATGGACTCCACTGCCACTGCTTCTCTGTAGAGCTTGTCTACACATATGACTGCATCTTTCTTGTCAGAGTTGATGGAGATGATACCCATGGGCCCTGGAATCTTTAGTGTATTGTAGGCGTAGTGTGATGCTACCATGAACTTGGCCAAGGCTGGGCAACTAAGAATTCCATTGAATGGAAAGGGGATCTTAACAACATCGAACACAATCTTCTCGATTCTGTAATTCAGCTCCCCGCCAAACGTCACCGGCAACATGATCTTTTCTTTTGGTTCACTCCTCCCCGGGTTGATTCCTTGGAACGTCCCGGTTTTCGTGAGCTCTTACTCAGGAATCTGCAACCTCTCGATCACCTCAGGGGAGATCAAGTTCAAGCCACCCCCATCGTCAACTAGTATTTTCGTGACTTTGAGGTTGCGTATTGTCAGGGAAACCAACAACGGCAAACATCTGACTGCCGTTTTGCGGTAAGGGTGGTCCTCAGCATAAAAAATAATAGGCATGCGAGACCACTTGAGGGGCTTTTGTGCACCTGCTGCTAGTTCTGCTGCATTAACTTCGCGCGCCCATTGCTTGAGCTGGCGGTGAGAGGAGTGCAAGGATGCGCCCCCGTCAATGCACATGGCCTCCATTGCCTTGTGGAATTCCGGCTCGCTAGACTCATCATCATCTTCATCCTCACTCTCTTCATCCTCTTCTTTCTTCTCTCTACCCCTGGTGGGCTTTTCTTTCTTTTGGTTAGCATTGCCGCGGCGTCCACCTCGACCACCGTGACCCTTCTTACCGGATCCACTGGCACCATCCTGGCCCTTCTCCTTGTCCCGCTTCTCATGTTCAGCCTTCTGTTTCTCAACTAGTTGTTCAACTTGACGGCACTCCTGGAGGTCCTGACCCTTAGTACGATGAATCTTGCAGTATGGTCCATTAGATTTGCCGGCCTTTTCCCCTGCCGTAGCAACCTGGCAATCAGCGCATGCAGCTACTTCCTTGCCGGTGCTTTCCATTTTGGACTTCTTGGCGGGGCTAGAATCGTCGGATCCCTCTATGGCCATAAATGACTTGCCTTTGCACTTTTTGTTGCGCCTTCGACCTTTCTTCTTCGGGGCGGCGGCATCGTCGTCATCAGAGTAAACTTCAATGCCAGCATCTTCCTCGGGAAGCCTTCTCCCTTCATCAGCCTGTGCACACTTGCCTACCAACGTATAAAGCTCGTTGATGGTTTTCGGCAACTGTATGTGCATCTTCTCCCTCATCTTGCGGCTGCGCACGTTTGTGTGGAACGCGGCAATCACAGCTGCCCGATGCACATCCAGGATGCTACTGTGTACATGACTAAACCTGTGGATGTACCTACGCAGATCTTCTCCTTCTTTTTGTGGGATCGCCTGCAAGTCACTAGGTAACCCGGGACCCTTCTGTCCTCCGGTAAAAGCACCAATAAATTCGTTGCATAGATCTAACCACGAGGAATGCAGTTCTCCGGCAAGTTCATCAGCCAAGCTCTCACATTGGGCATGAGTACAAACGTGAAATAGTTGGCTAAAATCTTTTCATCCCTTCCTCCGGCAGCTTGCACAACAATTGTGTATATGCCTAAGAACTCTGCCGGGTTTAGCTCATCGTCGTACTTTTCTAGTACTTCGGGCTTGATCGCGCAGACGGACGGCCAACGGACTTGCCGCAGCTCATGTGTGAAGGCAGGGCACCCGACCTCGTACGGCAGGTACCCGCCGACAACAGGCGCTGGCTCATCGACGATTGGACCATTGCGCTCATCTGATTGAGGCCGCGCCTCCCGGCGTCGTTGATTGGTGGTGCAAGCATCTTTCGCTCGCCTTTCCAGCAGCACTTGCCGCTGGTCTTGCTCTGTCCGCGGATCTAAAGAGGCCATCGACACGTCATCGGGCTATGCGTTCCACTGAGTCCGTTGTGGTTGTCTATGCTGCTGTTGTGATTGCTGCCATGGAGGTGATTGCACCGCCGGTGCCCCGCCTACCACACGACTGTTGGCGTGCGACGCCTATGGGATCCCAAGGGACCCCTTACGATTCGGCAGGGAGAGAGGTATGCACAAAGAGCAGAACCAACGATCAACGCGGGGCGATTTTACCCAGGTTCGGGCCGCTAATCAGCGTAAAACCCTACTCCTGCCTTGTTTTATTATCGGTGTTCTTGAGCCCAGGCTCCAGGAGCGCTCGCAGTGAACAGTAGGTTCAAAGAGCAGCTACGCATGCAGAATGGGCCAGAAGATCCTCCTCCCCTGTAGCAGTTGCCTTGGGCCTCCTTTTATATCACAAAGGGGTCACCACAGTGGCAAAATGTACATACATTGAGGTGTAAAGTAGCTACAGGGTCATCATACCTAACCCCTGATGGATTAGGACGAACGCATTTAATGCACTGTGAGGTGTTCGTTTAGGTGTCCTCACTTTCTTGGGGATGGAAAAAGGGGCCATCCCATCAGCACCGCTTAAGCTCTCCTCCACTGGCGCGTCGCCACGCATCCAAAGAAGGACCCAGAATGTCGGGTTTGTTGCTGTGCCAGAGCGGTGGCACAGCAACAAAATCTTGCCGGGTGCTGAACCTTGTCGGGCGCCGAGCCTTGCCGGGCGCCGAACCTTGCCGGGCTTCGCAGGCCACCCCGGCAAGATCTTGTCGGGGAAGCTGGCCTGCGGATTCCAGCTCTTCTTATCTGCTGGTCCTCAGATCTTTGACTTGAGGATTTCTTTGGTGGCCTGAGTCAACCTCGAACTGTTCCCCGACAAGCCTTGCCGCGAGTATGGCTACAACTGCCCGTGCACAAGTACGGGGTACTAATGGCCCAATACTTAGTACACCGACAGGAGCCCCCGGGCCTAGGCCACACACGAGTGCGAGGCGTTGTTGGGCTAGGCCCAAACAGTGCACGGGCACACATGGTAGGGGATTAACTGTTCGTAAATATCCCGTTTACTGTGCCCCCCACTACGCGCGCTGAATGCACGACGTGGGAAGCGTGCATCAAAAAGCTGCAACTGCAACGCGCCTGCAGAGGCGCATTCACATTGGGGAGAAAAAGAGGCGGCCCCGCTCCTTCCCCATAAAAAGGAGAAACCGCAGAGGCACAGGCCTATTTACCCGCCTCTTCTTCTCAATCTGGCCGTCGCCATTGCTTTCCTCCTCTTGAGCTCAGAGCAAAGCTTTCCCTCATCCGCTCATCGCCTCCACGCCCGCTTCATCCCCGGCTTCCGCCCTTGCAGTCGCCATGCCGCCCAAGACCAGCAAAGGCAAGGGCAAGGAGACGAAAGCCGATGTCCCGGAGAGCGAGCTGGTGAAGATGCAGAAGAAATATGTCGTCTTCACCCGATCGCTTGATGCAGAAGCTTAGAAGAGGCGGTACCAGTGCATGTGGGCGAGGGAGACGCAGGCTCACCCTGCCACTCGTGTGATTCCAGGTTCTTGCTCCAAGAGTGGGTCAGACAGATATCCCTTTTTCGTCGCATACTTCTATTGCGGGCTCTGTCCTCCATTTTCTGACTTCTTCAACGACAATATGTACACATACGACTTCCATCTTCTCGATTTCACGCCGAATGCGGTATTGTGCATGTCCATCTTTGCTCACCTTTGTGAAAACTTTGCCGGAGTGGTTCCCAATACTGCCCTTTTCCGCCACTACTTTTTCCCTTGTATCCAAAAAGGAGAGGCCCTCTCTGGTTCTATCGCCTGGATTCCAAGGGCTTGGAATAAGGAAATATACCTAGAAGGGGTTTACCACGAGAAGTGGGACAAATGGCGGGCTGAGTGGTGCTGGATCAAGGAAACAGATCCCCATCCATTCTGTCTGCCTCGATAGCAGAAAGCGGTCCGTGGCAGTGGCTGGAGCAATCTTGCTGCTGAAGATGAAAAACTCACAATCGCCACCACCAGGATTCTTCGCCTGAAAGCTGCCAGGCTGACAATGGAGATGATTGGCTTCGATTTTCTCCGCCGCCGTATTGCCCCCTTGCAGAATAAAGGAAGACCAGCCTGGGAATACCAAAACGCAGCAGACATCATGAGACCGCGCCCCGGGTTGAACAACAATTTGACTGCTATGCAACTTGGCGCTCTCCGTCAAAAGCTGTTCCAGCGTGACAACAAGCATCGGTTGCCGGCAAGGATTGTCCCTGTGTGCAACAACTCTGCCCTGGGGTCAATTATCGCTACCATGCCACTGTTCAATGCTCATAGTCTCGACGCGACATGGGTTGAGCCATCCGAGGAAGAGGCACAAAAGTTCTTTGATAACTTGACGGAGAGGGCCGTCCGGGAAGAAGCAGACTTCATCCGAGCCACCACCGACGAAGAGGTGGCATACATCGCCACTAGGGCGGAGGAGGCAAATCTTGCCGCGGAGGCTGGCAGCGTCGGCTTCACAGAATGGGAAACCAGCAACGCAGAGGTAGTGGTGGAAGGAAAACCTGCTGGGAAGGGCAAAGCTGCCGGGGAACAGAGCAGCACAGCCGCTGAGAGCTCGTCCGATGAAGACACGGCTGAAGAAGAACCGCAAGAAGAGCTCCCCGCCCTGAAGAAGACAAAGCGTGTTCTTCGAAAGGCCACATCTGGCGTCCTGGCAAGCCAACCTTCCTCGAGCAGCGAGGCTCCCGGCAAGAAAGCGGCCGACAAGACTGCGCCGCGGCAAGGAGTCCGACAACAACCTGCGCGGCGTGCGAGACCCACACCAGCGGCAACTGCTGAGGCGGCTGGGGTGTCTCGCACTACCGCACCAGAAGCTGAGGTGACGGAAACACGCCAACCCCCGGCGCCCGCTACAGCCAAGCGATCTAGGACCCCTCCTCCGCCTTCCCACACAGACACTGCAACGGAGGTCGATTTCGACATCTCCGGCTTCAGTCCGGAGCGAGAAGAGGAAGAGTGAGTACCTTGCCACCGCCTTTACCTTCCAATCTTGGATCAATCTTATTGACTTGCTTGTATTGTCTCTGCAGTGATGTAGAAACCTTGATGGATAGGATGGCGAAGAGGACAAAGACTTCTACAGGTGACGAGCCTCCAGCAGGCTTCATGAGCGCGCCGGAAACTACTACCATCAGCCCGGATCTTAGTCCTCGACGTAGCCTCCAGCGCAGCCCCCAGCGTAAGTTCATTATTTTTTTCGATTGGGGAATGCTGAGGTTCCTATCCTTGCCGCTGATATCTTTGGGCTTGCAGGAGAAGGACAGCAACAAAGGGAGTTGTCAGGAGATACCCTTGTCGCGCCACCTCTGTCAACCACATCGCCCACAAGCGCGTCCCCGGCAAGTGATCACACCGACGAGCTTGTCTTGGTTGAGGAGGAGCCAACAACCATGGATGCTGGCATCTTACCCCCGGCAACCGAGGTTGCCGGGAGGGGCGAGGCCACCTCTCAACAGCCCGATGCAGGTAACCAATTGCCTCAGCGTGTTTGCTATTCTTTCCTTTATCTCTCTTTCTTTTGTCTTCTTGAACTTCGATCTTGATCTCATTCTGTTTCTCCCCCTTGTCCTTTAGAATTCCCTGAAATGGAAGACATGGACATCGACGCTGTCATCGAGGAGACCGCCAGGGATGTTGCCACTGAAGCCGACAAGATCGCTGCCAGCGAGGCCGCCACGGATGCCACCGTAGAAGCCGGCGGTGCTTTTGCGAGGAGGCCGCCAAGACTGCTCAGGAGGAACCCGCCGAAGAGTCTACTGAAGAGGGCGGCAAGGAGGCTGGTGACTGTACTGACGGCATTCCTGCCGCAGGAGCGCCAGGCGCTACGCCGGCCATGGAGCCCCCTGCTACTGGTGAGGCGGTTGTTGAGGATCAACCGTCAACATCTGAAGTCCCCTCATCCAGCAAATATCTCAAAGTTGGCGAGAACCTGTTTGTCAACTTGCCGGGGACGGCAAGGATTGGGGCACCGACCGAAGGGGAAATCTTTGATGAAGAAATCATCGCTGCTACCGGGCTCGAGGTTGTTGATGATCCAAGCGCTAGCAGCGGCAAATCTGAAGAGGATCAGCTCCTTCAGGCCATGGGCGAAAATTTCCGCAAGCTCCAGGCTCTTCACCGCGACCGGAAAGACAAAGCGGATTCCAGAATGGCAGTTGTCGAGGCGGCCGAAGCAGATTTTCAGAGGTGCGTTGAACAAATGCAAGTCTGGTACGCCGAGGCCCTCCAAGAGTTGACAGCCGGCCGGGAACAAGTGAGCCAACAGTGGACAGAAATCCTCCTGAAACAATCTGACATGGAGAAGGCGCAAGAGGAAGCTACGCAAAGAATTGCTGCTGAAGATGCTCTCCTGACGGGGCGTCGCGTTGCGCTTGATGCTCACGAGGAAGATCTCACCACACATGAGTAGGCGCTCGCTGCCAAGCTTCGCAGCAAAGATGAAGATATCAAGAAGCTTGTCACGCGGCGGACCCAGGAGCTGGAGCAGAAACACAAAGAGGCGCTCAAAGCTCTAACTATAGATCACGCCGGCAAGCTCAAGGAGGCCGTCGATGCTACCGAGGCTGCAGAGGCCGCCAAGAATGAGCTGAGCGACAAAGTAAAAAAGCTGGAAGTGGATCTCGAAGAACACGGCAAGGAGCTCTCGACACTCAAAGGTGATAGGGAAAAATCCCTCCACACCCTGGCGGAGATGCAAGTTGCCATGTCTAACAAGACCAAGCAGCTCTCCTCAGCAAATGATGCTATTGCCGTTCTGGAATTGAAGCTGACCATGTTGCAGAAGTCTCTCGAGGCCGGCAGGGCCCGCGAGAAGGCCCTGCTCAAAGATCTCCAGGGAGAGAGGAACCTGCTCAAGAGCGCTGCCGCCGCCCAAGTTGATTACGAAAAGGGGGTGAAGATCTGGACTGGACGTCTCATCGACGCTGCGGAGAAGCTTACGGCAGAACTGTCAACCATGGGCCTGTCAAACTTCAGGTATTCTTTCGAGGAAAGGATATCTTCGAGTGCGAGGTTGACAATGTTCTTCGAAAGCATCATCGATGCCCTGAAGTTGCTTCAGTCTAACCGGGCGACCCAATTGGCCAACGAGTCCCGCCGGCTTTGCCGGGCCGTCCTCCGCAAGGTACTTATCAAGGTGGTGCATAATAATCCTGGCATCGACCTCTCCAACGTGCTTGGCCACCTGCCAAAGGACGCAAATCTCGAGGCACTTGAAGAGCTTGTTGCGCCTATCCTTGAGAAGGTGGATTCAATCAAAAGGATCGAAGGCCAGCACAGAGATTAACTGCTCCACCTCTTCTTGCCGTCGTCATTCCATGCCAAAGACAATTAAGTCTTAAGTTAGAACTGCGGTAACTTATTAATGTAATATAACTTGCTTATGTTTGGATACATGCATGCTATCTCCCTTGTCTGATTCCTTTATGTATGGAGTTCACCCTACGCTTACTGAAAAACTTGCCAGTGTGCAACCTGCCGCGAGCGCTGGGTGCGGGACTTCAGCAGCCTGCTGGAGGCGCAGCGGCCGGCAAGACTCCTTGGCGTTCTCAGTGCAGCCACTTAAATTGTTGAGTGGACTCAAAACAAAATATGGGCGCAACCGATTACAGCAAGGGTTCCTTCGTGTGCAGATTTTCCATACAAAAGTCGAAATCATCCAAGGAAATAACTTTGCAATAAAGGAAACTTGTTCTAAGTTTTAGAACTTAGCTTTCTATCACTGTCCTTCCTCCGGCAAGTGTCAATTCTGAACGTCGCCAACTGGTACTCATATCTCCCTTCCCCCCCGGCAAATGTGCACGCGAGGAATCCTTCTGTCTTTTAAGAAAAAGAAAGAAGAGAAAATAAAGATATGAAACCTTGGCGGTTCCTTAGAACTTACCGGGAGTAGGTGTCATACAACATCTTAGACACACATGCATATATATATGAACATGGAAATCAATAAGGAAATGCACAACACTTAAATTTATTCATCTGTGCTCAGGATCTGCGCCTGGCTTTATACAAAGGATTATATGCCTTGCCGGCAAGACTTGTACAAAAGAGTGGTTGCCGGGGGCCCCCGGCACCCGTGCCTTATGGGTAGAACTTGCGAAGATCTTCGATATTCCAGGAATTACTCACTGGAACGCCATCTTCGGTCTCCAGGCGGACAGCGCCAGGCCTGGTGACTCGTACTACCCGATAAGGGCCTTCCCACTTCGGCGTCAACTTGTTTGAATTCTTGGTGGACTGAATCCGTCGAAGAACAAGGTCGCCTTCCTCAAGGCTTCGGGCATGAACTTTGCGGCTATGGTAGCAGCGCAAATCTTGCTGGTAGCATGCAGCTCGCACAACAGCCTGAAGACGATTCTCCTCAAGGAGCACAGCGTCATCTTGCCGCAGCTGCTCTTGCTCAAGCTTATCATAAGCGAGCACTCGAGGTGATCCGTACGTGAGTTCCATGGGGAGAACTGCTTCCGCTCCGTAGACCAGAGCAAAGGGTGTCTGGCCGGTGGCTTGATTTGGTGTCGTTTTGATTGACCAAAGAACCGCCGGCAACTCATCAATCCAGCGTCTTCCGCACTTTTTCAGTCTGTCAAAGGTTCTGGTCCTGAGACCGCGCAGCACTTCAGCATTGGCCCTCTCCGATTGGCCGTTGCTTCTCGGGTGAGCAACAGAAGCAAAACAAATTTTGCCGCCAAGGTCTTGGACGTACTGCATGAAGGTGCGACTTGTGAATTGCGTGCCGTTGTCGGTGATGATCCTGTTGGGCACACCGAAACGGCAAACTATCCCTTTAAAGAACTTGACGGCTGATTGTGCTGTCACCTTCCTCACTGCTTCCACCTCCGGCCACTTTGTGAACTTGTCGATAGCAACATACAAGTACTCAAAGCCCCCGGTAGCACGGGGGAAAGGGCCCAGTATGTCGAGCCCCCTAGACTGAAAATGGCCAGGAGAGAGGGATTGTCTGAAGAGCTTGAGCTGGTTGATGCGATTTCTTCGAATGAAACTGGCACGCTTCACACTTAGTTACTAGTGCAGTTGCATCCTGGAGAGCGGTGGGCCAAAAGAAACCTTGCCGGAATGCTTTCCCGACAAGTGCTCTTGATCCTATGTGAGATCCACATATGCCTCCATGTATTTCTGCCAACAGCTCTAGTCCATCCTCCCGAGGAATGCACTTCAATTTCACACCGTTTGGTCTCTTTCTGTACAGGACGTCATCGATGAATTTGTATATAACAGACCGACGGGCTACTCTTTCCGCTTCTTCTTGTTCCTCCGGGAGTTCCCCTGTTTGAAGGAAATGGATAATGTGCTGTGCCCATGCTGGAGCCTGGGGCTCGATAGCTAGGACTAAAGGCATCTCCTCTGCCGGGGGAACGGTTGTCTCGATGGCAAGGGCCTGAGCCCCTGCTGGAGCCTGTTGTTCCCTGGCAGGCATGTCGTTGATCCCAGCAACTTCCTTGCCGGCAGCTTCCAGGAGCTCTGCCAGGAAGTACTGACCAGAATTCAATTTTCTTCTCTTTTCTTGCCGCATTGACGGCGCCACGGATGGTTGAGCCAAATGGAGCACAAAAGTTCCTGGTTCCACAGGCAACTTGAGGGCAGCACGCTTTGATAGGTCATCAGCAATACTGTTCTCGGCACGAGGGATGTGCTCCGTTTGCAGACCGTCAAAGTGCTCTTCCATTTTTCTCACTTCATCCACGTAGGCTTGCATCAATGGACTCTGATAACTCTTATTAACTTACCTGACGACAAGCTGTGAATCGCCTCCGATGACGAGCTTCTTGATACCAAGGTCTGCCGTGATCCTGAGACCGGCAAGCAAGCCCTCGTACTCCGCAGTGTTGTTCATCGAACTCTCCCGGGGAAAATGCATTTGGACTACGTACTTGAGGTGCTCTCCGGTGGGTGCGATAAGCAGCACGCCGGCGCCGGCGCCTTGCAGCGAAAAAGCCCCATCAAAGTACATAACCCATTGCTGGTCAATTTCCTTGCCGGGGAGAATTGTTTCTTGAACCTCTTCGTCTGGCGTTGGGGTCCATTCCGCAACGAACTCCGCCAAGGCCCTGCTCTGAATTGTCGAAGTGCTTTCAAACTTGAGACCAAAGCTCGACAACTCCAACGCCCACTCCACAATCCTGCCGGTTGCTTCTGGATTTTGCAAAATCCGTTGCAACGGAAAGCGAGTGATGATGGTGATTTCATGTGCTTGAAAATAATGGCGCAGCTTCCTCGAGGCCATAAGGAGGCCGAAAAGCAACTTCTGCACGCCAGAATATCTTGACCTAGCTCCTTGTAAAAGAGAGCTAACAAAATAAACTGGGCGCTGCACCACCTTTTTCTTCTGCAATGATTCTTCTGACTGCACAGATCTTGTCTTGCCGGGATCAACCCTTGCCGGGGAAGATCCTGCCGCGTCACCTGACGGTCCTGCCGCTAGTGTTGCGGAGGGGAGTGCACCATGGTTGCACCACCTCTGGTTTTCTCCACATCGGCTCGCGCCGGATCGACGGGCCTTCGCTGTGAGGGCCCTGCCTCTTGTGGTCCATCTTTGTTGGCGAAGCCGATAAGGCTCTGGATAGTAGCTCGCCACTCCTCCATCTTCTCCGGAGCAGGAGGGAAATCAAGGAGCAGCTGCGCACGTGCCAAGGCTTCCGCTGGTGTAGGCGGCGGCGACAGGTGCGAGGTACATGAGGTGCTCTGAGTCCTAGCCGTGTTAGAAGGAGCACCGTCACGGTCACGCGACCGCGCGCCACCTCCGCCGGCAGCTCAGCGTGCATGCTGGGCCCGCGCATCTTGGGATCGATGCGTAGAAATCTTTTCATGGGGATGCCCTGAACCACCAGCGCCATAACGTCGCTCGTCGTGCACGACCTGGGTAGGCCGTGATGCTTGCGCCGGCGCGAGAGCTCCATCAGGCGTCCTCCAATCTCTGGAATTCGTTGTGCCACCCGTAGGCAACACAGCTCCGTCTCTGGATCCAGCGGCATGTGGGTTGCCGCTGCCACTGCGAACGACGCCGCTCGCCTGGCTTGGATCACCGGAATGCCGTGGAAGCTCTAATCCTCTTTCTTCTGCATCCACGCCATCGCCCGTATGCAAAGGCACAGGCAAACCGGACGTGGATGGTTGCGCCGTCGCAGCGCTCTTCTTCTTGGGTGGCATGATGATGAAGATGATGAAGAAACTAAGGCGCCGATCACTGGATTAGGTTCACACAACCTACAATCCCCCCAACCTGGCGCGCCAAAGATGTCGGCGTGCGACACCTATGGGATCCCAAGGGACCCCTTACGATTCGGCAAGGAGAGAGGTATGCTCAAAGAGCAGAACCAACGATCGACGCGGGGCGATTTTACCCAGGTTTCGGCCGCTAATCAGCGTAAAACCTACTCCTGCCTTGTTTTATTATCGGTGTTCTTGAGCCCAGGCTCCAGGAGCGCTCGCAGTGAACAGTATGTTCAAAGAGCAGCTATGCATGCAGAATGGGACAGAAGATCCTCCTCCCCTATAGCAGTTGCCTTGGGCCTCCTTTTATATCACAAAGGGGTCACCACAGTGGCAAAATGTACATACATTGAGGTGTAAAGTAGGTACAGGGTCATCATACCTAACCCCTGATGGATTAGGACGAACGCATTTAATGCACCGTGAGGTGTCCGTTTAGGTGTCCTCACTTTCTTGGGGATGGAAAAAGGGGCCATCCCATCAGCACCGCTTAAGCTCTCCTCCACTGGCGCGTCGCCATGCATCCTAAGAAGGACCCAGAATGTCGGGTTTGTTGCTATGCCAGAGCGGTGGCACAGCAACAAAATCTTGCCGGGCGCCGAGCCTTGCCGGGCGCCGAACCTTGCCGGGCTTCGAATCTTGCCGGGCTTCGCAGGCCACCCCGGCAAGATCTTGCCGGGGAAGCTGGCCTGCGGATTCCAGCTCTTCTTATCTACTGATCCTCAGGTCTTTGACTTGAGGATTTCTTTGGTGGCCTGAGTCAACCTCGAACTGTTCCCCGACAAGCCTTGCCGCGAGTATGGCTACAACTGCCCATGCACAAGTACGGGGTACTAATGGCCCAATACTTAGTACACCGACAACGACCATCAGTTCGGACAGCAGGCGCAGTTGGCGGGCGCCGTGAGGGTTCAGCCAACAAGGATCTTTTTGCATCGGCAAACTCGATCAAACTTCGGATAGTGGCTCTCCACTCGTCCATCTTGTCGGCTATTGGAGGGAAATCCAACAGCATCTAAGCTCGCGCCATCACTTCTATTGCTATAGAAGGCATGCTGGAGCGTGAAGAACGTGACGTTGCTAGACTTCTGGCAGAGCCAGCAGAAGCGCCGTTACGATCTTGTCATCGAACTGTGGGGGCAATAGTGGGCTGGCATGGTGGGAGTGGTGCCTAAAGATCTTGGGCCTGATCAACAGGTGTCTTGCTGTGGGGGCACTGTTGTGAAGGTACAACAACACCGCTCAGTGTTACGTCACGCCCATCTTGTGATGGATGCGATACGTGTCTCGAGGTCATTCCCCTGGTCGTCGCCGCCGGAGCCATCGCAGCGGGAGGGTCGTGGCTCACGCCCGACCGGACAGGGTCACTCCGATGGTCTCGCCCGCCGGTGCGCCGAGGAGGTGGGGGATGTGTGCCCACGCCTCCGACGCCGTTTTTGCTATCTCCACCGGAGGGTCGAGGTTGATGTCTGCCTCCGGCATCTCCTCCTCCCGTCTCCACCGTAGTGGGCACGATGACCGCACCTCCTATGCCGGCAGCACCCACCGTGGCGTCCGCATCGTCCGTGGCAGCGGCGCCGCCCGCACCATCGGCAGGCGCATGCGGTGGGAGCTTGGACGTTGATGGTTTAGTCGCCATGGAGCCCTTCTTCTTGGGCGCCATGAAAGTTGAAGAAGATGCTAATCTTGATGAAGTCGACGCGCTGCTCGTCGGCTTGATTCACGCCGGTGATCCCCCTACCTGGCACGCCAAAGATGTCGGTTACGGAGCCAGTGATCTATGGCGATGCAGCCCCTTTCCTAGTTCGGCATGGGGGTGCATCGAGTGCAAAGAGCAAGGCAATGAGGGACGCAATGGTTTTTACCCAGGTTCGGGGTGCTGGGAAGCGTAAAACCCTGCTCCTGCCTAGTTTTATTGATGGGTGTGTGCAAAGTTACATGGAGCGCTCTCCCCCGGCAAGTCGCGAAGGGACGGCAGCTGCACGAATACGTATGTGTGAGGTTGTGTTGGTTTCAAACACTCGTAAAGGTTGCCCTAGCCCTCCTTTTATAGTTCAAGGGGTTACCACAGTGACAAAAGGGTCATTACAGGGTGATTAGATAGAAACAGAACTATCATACCTAACTCTGCTAGTTAGGACAAAATGCATTAAATGCATCGCTAGGTGTTGTAAAGAGGACGCGCCCCGGCAAGGTTGCCGCACCACTTGCTCATCTACCCCTTATTAGCTTGCCCTGCCATTATGACGGGTGTCAATAAAGGTGTCGGATTCAGGGCTCCGCAGACACAAGAAGGTTCAAACTCTAGGGCGTGTGCGAAGATCTCAACCTCTCAAGCCTCGAGCTCGTCGCCCTATAGCCTAGCCATGCCGGATTCACGTGAGCGGGGAAGAAGATGGACACAATAGTTTACCCAGGTTCGGGCCACCTTATAGTGTAAAACCCTACTCCTGCTTTGTGGTGGATTGGCCCCGCGAGGAGGTTCGAGGATGAACTAGTACAGTGGATGAGCAATCTCATGAGGGCTCGGGGGGTGAGAATGAGTCGACCCCTTCTACGGTGATGGCTAACCTATATTTATATTCGCCTCGGTCCTCTTCCCTCAAAACATAGGCGGGAAGGGATACCACAATGGCCAATTCGGAAGAGGACAAGTAGTACATCTTATCCTGACGAAAGGTGGTCTTCGCCTGCAAAGCTTCTGGTCGTGACGCAGCGGTGGGCTCGGCGATGACATCCATTCTGCCGAGCTTGTGGTCTTGGTCTCGTTGCACCGGAATGGAAACCTTTGGGGGATTCCTTGGGAACCCGCGTCTGTCCTTGCTCCCTTAGCATCGAAAGGGAAACTGCCTCCTCTGCACCCGCTGGCGCCCGCCTGGCCTTGGTCATCATGGATCACGTCATCACAGCCTCGTGAGGCTGGGTACCTGCATAGAAATCTCCGCTCCTCGGGAGGCAGCCTGGGGAAGCCGCTCCCTCTGGAGGTCTTGGTGTCGTCTGCCTCGCGAGACCAGGGGGCCCTCACGAGGGTCTTGTCTTGAAGGTCTTGCCGCTGGGCCATACCAGGCCGTCGAGGGAGCCACGCTGTGGGCCGCAGGCAAGCAAGTCTGGGTACCCTGGTTCCCAGAACACCGACAATAGCCCCCGGGCCCAAGGCGCGCCCGGGCTGGCTTTGAGGCGAAGCCAAGGGGCAGGGTCGAAGCGCCACGGGCCCCAACCACCTGCGGGCTAGGCTGACACATGGCGCCCGACGGGACACGGACGACTCCGCTTCCCCACGTCGCCTCGGCAAATGCCCCGACTTGATAACTGCCTGGGCATGCAGCAGGGCCATCATCGCTCAGAACGTGGAGGGGCGTCGGTTGGCCTTAGACTTCCTATAAGAGGGCGAGGGAGGCGGAGCCCCCAGCCCGTCTTCATCTTCTCGCCTGACGTCCCTTCGTCTCCTATCTCCGCCGCATCGTCACCTCGCCGAAGCGACCATGGCGCCAACGAGGAGGCTCTCGGCCAAAGAGAAGGGCAAGGCCCCAAAGGAGGGGTCGGGCTCGCCGCCACCCAAGAGGGGACGCGGCCGTCCCCGAAAATGCGCAGCCGCATCAACGGCGCCATCACGGGGGCTCGGGCGGCCACCCCTGCCAGCCCGCGTCAGCTCCAGCAACCGGGGGAGAGGCCTCTCCCGCGGAGGTGGTTGCGGGGGGGGGGGGGGGGCCAGCAACCATGGCAAAGGGGGAAGGTGCGCCACGGCTGCTCGGCCACCACGCCCGCGTGCCCGCTCAGGTGACACGGGACGCGAGTTCATCGTACGAGTGGAGGGCCCTCTGGGCACCTGGCTTCTGCTTCCAAGCTCCTTCGCGGAAGAGCTGCCAGCAGCAAGGCCCATTGGCCTGTGGCTGCAGCCGGACGGCTGCTGCAACGGGTCGTCGTGGGTGGAGGTCGAGGTCTCCTCCATCGGGCATGTGTTCCTGACCCGTGGGTGGCAGTCGTTTGCCCGCGCCCGCGGTCTGGATGGGAGGCGCACCCTCCATTTTAAGTATGACGGAGCGGCAACGCTCTTCATCAGGGTCTTTGGGGAGGACGGCAGCCGCCTGGGGTGCTACTCAGAGGGCGACGATGATGGCAGCTACCACGCCTCCGATGACGACGGTCCATGCGGTGGCGGTGTCCTCCGCGGTGAACTTGCCCTTGGTGATGGCCGCTGCTCCTCCAGCAGCGACACTTCCTCCGGGGAAGGCTCGAGCGACGACGACTATGACGAGCCGCCTCGCCGCCATGCACAGACCAAAGAGGACGGCATGCCGCCATGTCCCCGCTCCAGAGGATGCCAAGCCACCTCACCATCACACCCCCATCAAGCAGGAGGAGCACTCCGACTAAGCGCGGGCGGCAGTGAAGCCGGGCCTCAGGAGCAGCGGTCCTCTGGAGGCCGTCTCTTCAGTTTTTCCTTCTTTTGCATCCTGCATCACAACTTATGGAGAAGCCCCCTAGGGGTGTGTTATGAACCGCGGCGCTTGCGTCTTTATGTCAGTATTTTCCGTTTGTGTTCTGATACTGATGTTGCTATTAATTAGAAGTTCCTGCTTGGTGCGATTAGAATAACTTAGCTTGGTACGCTAGTAACCCTTGGCGGGTCCCTTCGTCGTGCTGGCGCACTCCTCCGAAGCTTCTCCTGGTGACGACCTAGGGAGGCCCATCGACAAGCTCCGGAGCCTTGAATGGCATGCCCCCGCGAGGCCTGCGGGGGCAATTTGCGTAGGCCTCTAGAGCCCCCGAGCGAGGGCCGGCCATTATTAGCGCGCCGGGGCACGATGCTCGGCAGGGCCAGGAGGCGGGCACTCCTAAGGTCGAGGGGCCAAAATCGGTGCATGCCCGTTAGCTCGCTTGAGAGCGCCGCACGAGGATTCGGACGCCAAGGCCTTGACGCGCGTGAGCGGCCTAAGCTGGCTCAGGCGTATCGTGCCCAGCCCCCGCTCATGGGGCGCGATGGAGTGGGCTACGGGCAACCACTACACCACTCAAGAATGAAATTCAAGAAAGGAAACACCGCATGGAGTAACGAAAAGAAAAAGAAGAATTCCCCCCTTTTTGAATAAAGACGCGAAAAACTCAAATTCATTCCAAGAAGCAGCAAATTTGGTTACAAAGGCAAGCAAAAGAACAGCCGTGTCTGGTGCCTACACTAGTATTCTAGTCTTCCTGCTAGCGCAGAGCATGGGACTTCCACTAGGCGTGGGCATAGTCGCTGAAAGACCGTGTCATCCGCCAGCGCGGAGCATGGGTCTTCCACTTGGGCGTGGGTGGGAGCCCCCGCGGGGTTGAGGAGCGACGCACCAAGAGACTGTGGGGCGTGTACAGCCCCACTCATTATTACGTGAGAGTGTCATGGGTAGAACTTGCGGAGGTGCTGGATGTTCCAGGCATTCTGGATGGGGACCCCGTCCGGCGTCTCCAGGCGCGCGGCGCCAGGCCTGGAGACGCGGGCGACCCTGAACGGGCCCTCCCACATGGGTGAGAGCTTGTGGAGCCCCTTCCTGGAGAGCACCCGCCTCAGGACAAGGTCTCCCACCTCAAGGGTCCTGGAGCGGACGCTGCGGCAGTGGTACCGCCGTAGTGCTTGCTGGTACCTCGCCGCACGGAGCGAGGCTTGGCGGCGGGCCTCCTCCCCGAGCACGAGATCTATCCCCCGCGAGGTGTCCTGGTGTGCCTTGTCAAACACCAAGCCCCGCGGGGAGCGACGCTTGACCTCGTGCGGGAGGACCGCCTCCACCCCCTAGACGAGGAAGAACGGGGTCTCACCGGTGGGCTTAGTCACGGTGGTGCGGATGGACCACAACACGGACTGAAGCTCACCGAGCCAACCCCTGCCGCAGGCTTCGAGTTTCTTCTTGAAGCTCCTCGTCTTGAGGCCCCTCAGGACCTCTGCGTTAGCGCGTTCAGCCTAGCCATTGCTCCGTGGGTGTGCCACCGAAGCGTAGCATATCTGCGTTCCAAGGTTAGCACAATATGTCCTGAAGAGATTGCTCGTGAACTGGGAGCCATTGTCGGTAATGATACGGTTGGAGACCCCGAAATGGCTCACGAGGCCCCTGATGAACTTCACGGCCGAGCCAGCGGGGATTGTCGCACGGGCTCCACCTCCACCCACTTGGTGAACTTGTCGATGGTGATGTAGAGGTAGCGATATCCCCCGGTCGCCCAAGGGAACGGGCCCAGGATATCCAGCCCCCAGACCGCGAATGGCCATGAGAGCGGGATGGTCTGGAGACCTTGCGCGGGCTGATGAATCTGCTTGGCGTGGAACTGGCTGGCCTCGCAAGACTGCACCAGCTCGGTGGCGTCATTGAGCGCTGTGGGCTAGTAGAACCCGCTGCAGAACACCTTGCCCACGAGAGTGCGTGATGAAGAATGGTGTCCGCAATCTCCTCCGTGGATGTCGGCCAACAACTCGCGCCCTTGCTCCCTAGATATGCATCACAACGAGACGTCGTTGGGGCACCTTCGATAAAGTTCGCAATCCTGTAGGCAACAAGTGGTGGCCTGGCGAGCCACATGTTCTGCATCTTCCACCTTCTTCGGTAGAGTGCCGTGGCATAGGTACGCCTTGAACTCCTCGGTCCAGCAGCCTTCCTGAGGTTCCAGCACCAGGAGCAGGCGGGCTCCAGAGGTCGGACCACAGGCCGGGGCGCCTGACAAAGGGGCCAGAGGCGGCTCCTCCCGAAGCAACGCTGGGCCCGCGGTGGGGGGGTGCTGCCGACGGCTTGAAGAGCCTTTCCTCGAAGATGCCAGCCTTCTGGGGCTCGCGGTGGGATGCCCTCTTGGCGATGTCATCCGCCTCCTTGTTCGTGCCGTGCGGGACGTGCTGCAATTCCAAGCCCAAGAAGCGTTTTTCAATTTTGCGTACCTCTTCCAAGTATGCCTCCATGTGCTCATCTTTGGGCTTGTACTCTTTGTTGGAGAAGTTGACGAGGAGCTGGGAGTCGCCCTTGATGGTGAGGCGCTTGACCCCCAGGGCGGCCGCGGCCCTGAGGCCAGCGATTAGGCCCTCGTATTCCATGATGTTGTTGGAGACCTTCTCGCCATGCTGGAAGCAGAGCTGCACAACATAGTATAGCTTGTCCTTGGTCGGCGAGATGAGCACGGCTCCAGCCCCCGTGCCCTGCCGCGTGAAAGCACCGTCGACGTACATGACCCAGCCGTCGGGCACCTCGTCACCGGGCGCGAGGGATTGGCCTTCGCCCATTCCCCGGTCGGGGGCATCCGTCCATTCCGCCATGAAGTCAGCGAGGGCCGCGCCTTTGATGACCCTGGTGGCGCTGAATTCTAGCCGGAAGGCCTGCAGCTCGATGTTCCACTCCGCAACCCTCCCCGCAGCATTGGGGCTGTGGAGCACCTTCTCCAGGGGGTATGCAGAGACGACCTTGATGGGGTGGCCTTGGAAATAGTGGCATAACTTCCTGGAGATGATGAGGAGTGCGAGCAGGAGCTTCTACGGCATGGGGTAATGTGTGCGCTCATCGCGCAACACTGTGCTGACAAAGTATACTAGGTGCTCGATGAGGGACGAGGCATTGACGACGTCCAACTCTGCTTGGGATGAGGGGGTCTCAGGAGTCTCGGTGCCCGGAGGAGTAATGGAGGCCTCAGGAGTGCCATCCTATGGCGGCAATGGCATGACATTACACAGGACGCCTTGTCGCGCACCCGCGCCTGTGCACTCCTCCCTGACCGCAATGAGTGCTGCACTGGCCGAGTGGGATGTGGCGGCCAAGTAGAGCACCAGAGGCTCAAGAGGACGGGCGCCACCATTACGGGTGGGCTCATGAGGTACCTCTTGAGGTCTTGGAAAGCCGCCTCATCCTCCGGAGTCCACTCGAAGGGGCCCTTCCTCTTCATCAGCTTGAAGAATGGGAGGGCGCGCTCGCCAAGCTTGGAGATGAAGTGCCCCAAGGAGGTTACGTAACCCGCGAGCTAGTGCATCTCCTTGAGGGTCTGCGGTGGGCTCATCCTTTCTATTGCCTTGACCTTCTTGGGGTTAGCCTCGATCCCTCTGTGTGACACCAGGAAGCCCAGCAACTTGCCGGACGGGACACCGAACATGCATTTCTCTGGGTTGAGCCTCAGGTTCACCTTGCACAGGTTGGCGAACATTTCCTCCAGGTCTTCGACAAGGGTCCTTGCCTCCTGCGATTTGACCACTATGTCGTCGACGTACGCCTCGGCATTCCTCCCGAGCTGCTGGCCCAGAGCGATGTGCATCAATCGCTGGAAAGTCGCGCCAGCATTCCACAGCCCAAAGGGCATGCAGCTGTAGCAGTACACACCGCACGGGGAGAGGAAGGCCGTCTTCTCGACGTCCCGCACCACCATCTTGATTTGGTGGTAGCCTAAGAAGGCGTCCAAAAAGCACAGCAGATCGCACTCGGTGGTGGAGTCCATGATCTGATCGATGCATGGAAGGGGGAACGGGTCCTGAGGGCAAGCCTTGTTGAGGCTCTTGAAGTCGACGCACATCCGCTCTTTCCCGCCCTTCTTGGGGACGATGACTGGGTTAGCCAGCCAATCCGGGTGTCGCACTTCCCAAATGATGCCAGCTTCCTGCAGCTTGCAGACCTCCTGGACGATGAACGATTGCTTTTCTTGGGCCTGCCGTCGTGCCTTCTACTTCACCGGGCATGCACTGGGGCACTCCATTAAGTGGTGTTCGATCACATCCCGCGAGACACCGACCAAGTCCGTTGCCTCCCACGCAAACATATCCTTGTTTGCGCGGAGGAAACTGACCAACACCTCCTCCTGATCCGGGGGGAGGCCAGCACCTATGGTGAAGGTGGGGCCTAAACCTCCGTCGTCAATGGGCACCTGCTTCGTCTCAGCTTGGTCTTGAGAGAACAATTGTTTATTCTTTGCTAGCGCGGCCTCTGGGGTTTCCGGAGCGTACCCAGCACTTGGCTGCGAGGCCGCCGCGGCCTTGAAGGCGAGCTTGAGGGCTAGGAGTGCATCCTTTGTGTCTCCCTCCACGGTGATGCTGCTGCTGCTCCCAGGCATCTTGACGATGTTGTAGCCTGGGTGCGTTGCCGCCATGAACTTAGCGAGGGCCAGATACCCCAGGATGGCGTTGTACGGGAGGCCGACGTGGGCGACATCGAAGTCGATGAGCTCAGTGTGGTAGTTTTCGCGTGTGCCAAAGGTGACGGGGAGGCGTATCTGCCCCAGGGGGGTGGCCGAGCCCCTGACCACCCCCGAGAAAGGCTTGGTGGGGAGGAGCTGGTTGTACCGCACTTGGAGCAGGTCGAAAGTCTCCACCGAGAGGACGTTCAGGCCGGTGCCCCCGTCGATGAGGGTTTTGGTTATCATGACGTTGCTGATGGTGGGCATGCACAGCATGGGGAGGGCTCCTGCCGCTGCCGTGGTCTTGGGGTGGTCTCTGGAATCGAAGGTGATGTCGGTTTCAGGCCCGGCGAGGCCCCGCACAGCCTCGTGCTACGGCTGGGGAGCACCTTGCCGATGGAGAAACTGCTTGATGTGGCGGCCAGAGGCAGACTCCTGCAACCTGCCGATGATGCATGTGACCGCATGGGGCACCGGAGCCATGAAGTGCATGACTAACTGGTCGCAGAGTTCTTCCCAAGAGGAGATCGAGGCACGCGGGAGGCCGCGGAGCCAGGATCGAGGGGCCTCCGTGAGAGCTAGGGGGAACCAGTTCACCATGTCCTTGTCATCGCCGCCCGCCATTTCAATGGCTTGCGCGTTCAGCCGGAGGAACTCCTCAGGGTCCACCGCGCCGTCATACCGCGGGTGCAGCGCCGGCCGGAACCTCCCCGGCCACTGCACCTGCTGCAGGCTGGGAGTGAAAGCCGGATGGCCCGCGACGCCCCCGTTGGCGCCCACCGGCTAGGTTGGTGAGACGGCGCCCGCCATGGGAACCGAAGAGAGGGCGGAGTGTGGTTTGCGAGGAGGTAGAGCTTCGACACGCCCCTACCTGGCGCGCCAAATGTCGGATTCAGGGCTCCGCAGACCCAAGAAGGTTCGAACTCTGGGGCGTGTGCGAAGATCTCAACCTCTCAAGCCTCGAGCTCGTCTCCCTATAGCGTAGCCGTGCCGGATTCGCGTGAGTGGGGAAGAAGATGGACACAACAGTTTACCCACGTTAGGGCCACCTTGTGGTGTAAAACCCTACTCCTGCTTTGTAGTGGATTGGCCTCGCGAGGCGGTTCGAGGATGAACTAGTACAATGGATGAGCAGCCTCGTGAGGGCTCGGGGAGTGAGAATGAGTCGACCCCTTCTACGGTGGTGGCTAACCTATATTTATAGTGGCCTCGGTCCTCTTCCCTAAAAACTTAGGCAGGAAGGGATCCCATAATGGCAAATTCGAAAGGGGACAAGCAGTACATCTTATCCTGACGAAAGGTGGTCTTCGCCTACAAAGCTTCTGGTCACGACACAGCGGTGGGCTCGGCGATGACATCCGTTCTACCGAGCTTGTGGTCTTGGTCTCGTTGTACCAGTATAGAAACCTTTGGGGGATTCCTTGGGAACCCGCGTCTATCCTTGCTCCCTTAGCACTGAAAGGGAAACTGCCTCCTCTGCGCCCGCTGGCGCCAGCCTGGCCTTGGTCGTCATGGCTCACGTCATCACAGCCTCATGAGGCTGGGTACCTGCATAGAAATCTCCGCTCCTCGGGAGGCAGCCTGGGGAGGCCGCTCCCTCTGGAGGTCTTGGTGTCGTCCGCCTCGCGAGGCCGTGGGGCCCTCGCGAGGGTCTTGTCTTGAAGGTCTTGCCGCTGGGCCATACCAGGCCGTCGAGGAAGCCATGTTATGAGCCGCAGGTAGGCAAGTCTGGGTACCCTGGTTCCCAGAACGCCGACAGTAGCCCCCGGGCCCAAGGCACGCTCGGGCTGGCTTCGAGGCAAAGCTAAGGGGCTGGGTCGAAGCGCCGCGGGCCCCAACCGCCTGCGGGCCAGGCTAACGCGTGGCGCCCGACGGGACGCGGACGACTCCGCTTCCCCACGTCGCCTCGTTAACTGCCCCGACTTGACAACTGCCTGGGCATGTAGCAGGGCCATCATCGCTCGGAACATGGAGGGGCACTGGTTGGCCTTCGACTTCCTATAAGAGGGCGAGGGAGACGGAGCCCCCAGCCCGTCTTCATCTTCTCGCCTGTCGTCCCTTCGTCTCCTATCTCCGCCGCGTCATCACCTCGCCGAAGCGACCATGGTGCCAACGAGGTGGCTCTCGGCAGAAGAGAAGGGCAAGGCCCCAAAGGAGGGGCCGGGCTCGCCGCCACCCAAGAGGGGACGTAGCTGTCCCCGCAAAGGCGCGGCCGCATCAATGACGCCATCGCGGGGGCGCGGGCGGCCACCCCTGCAAGCCCGCGTCAGCTCCAGCAACCGGGGGAGAAGCCTCTCCCGCGGAGGCAGTTGCAGGGGCCCTAGCAGCCATGTTGAAGGGGGAAGGCGCGCCGCGGCCGCCCGTCCACCATGCCCGTGTGCCTGCTCGGGTGACACAGGACGCGAGTTCGTCGTACGAGTGGAGGGCCCTCTGGGCACCTGGCTTCTACTTCCAAGCTCCTTCGCGGAGGAGCTTCCGGCAGCAGGGCCCGTTGGCCTGTGGGTGCAGCCGGACGGCTGCTGCAACAGGTCGTTGTGGGTGGAGGTCGAGGTCTCCTCCATGGGGCACGTGTTCCTGACCTGTGTGTGGCAGTCGTTTGCCTGCGCCCGCGGTCTGGATGGGAGGCACACCCTCCATTTTAAGTACGACAGAGCGGCAACGCTCTTCGTCAGGGTCTTTGGGGAGGATGGCAGCCGCCTAATGTGCTGCCCGGAGGGCGACGACGATCACAGCGACCACGCCTCCGACGACGACGGTCCACGCGGCGGCGACGTCCTCCACGGTGAACTTGCCTTTGGCGGTGACATGTGGGTTCCCGAAGCAATCCCCAAAGGTTTCCGTTCCGGTGCTAGAAGACCAGGACCGCAGGCTCGCCAGGATGGAGGTCATCACCGAGCCCACCGACGCGTCATGCCCAGAAGCTTTAGTAGGCAGAGACTGCTTTTGCCAGGATAAGCTGTACTCCTGTCCCTCTTCAAAATTGGCCGTTGTGGTATCACTTCTCGCCTAGAGTTTTCCCGGGAACAGGACCAAGGCCAGTATAAATATAGGCTAGTCTCCACCATAGAGAGGGGTCGAATCCTGAGCCCTCCCGAGGCAGTTCATCCTTGTACTCGTTCATACTCATCCTCCCTCATGAGGCAATCCACCATAAAGTAGGAGTAGGGTCTTACACCGCAAGGTGGCCCAAACCTGGGTAAATCGCCGTGTTGTGTCTTTGTCGGGGTTCTGGGACCGGGGGTACCCGGACCCGTCTGCCTGCGGCCCAATGCACGGCATCGTCAAAGGCCCGGTGCGGCCCAACTTAAAGACTTCGCGAGGCGAACGACATCAAGACCTCCTAAGGAGCGGCCTCACGAGGCTGCCTCCCGAGGGATGGACATCCCTAGGCTCGCGCCCCACCTCACGAGGCGCGTGGTGACGTGAGCCATGATGACCAGAGCCAGAAGGGCGCCAGTGGGTGCAGGAGAGGATCGTTTCCTCTTTGGTGCTAAGGAGGTAAGGACGTACGCGGGTTCCCAAGGAATCCCCCAAAGGTTTCCATTCCCGTGCAACAAGACCAAGACCATGAGCTCCGCAGGATGGAGGTCATCACCGAGCCCACCACCGCGTCATGCCCAGAAGCTTTGCAGGCGAAGACCACCTTTAGTCAGGATAGGGTGTACTCCTGTCCCCTTTCAAATTGGCCACTGTGGTATCCTTTCCCGCCTAATCCATGAGGGAAGAGGACCAAGGCCACTATAAATATAGGTTAGTTTCCACCGTAGAGAGGGGGAGGGATCAGATCCATTGACCCTTGAGCTCTCCCGAGGCAGCTCATGCTTGTACTAGTTCATACTCATCCTCCTCGCAAGGCAATACACCACAAAGCAGGAGTAGGGTTTTACACCACAAGGTGGCCCGAACCTGGGTAAATCACCGTGTCCATCTCTTCCTTCCTCTCGCTCGAGGACGACGGAGCCAAGCCATGGAGCGGTGAGCGGCGAGTCGTAGCTAGGCAGAATCCTTCGTTCACGCCCAGAGTTCGAACCTTGTTTGGGTCCGCGGAGCACCGATTCCAACATTAAGCATGCCAGGTAGGGGCGTGTCAAAGTTCTTCCTCTTCCTTCTGCCTCGCTCCATCCTTGCTTCACCACTCCCATGGATGACGCTCGTCGAGTTCGCGCCGAGCGCCGGGCCGCCCGTGTCGCCCAGACGGCACCGGTGGGCCGCGGCGCCCCTCACCGCTTTGCTTCTCCCGCTGCCAACGCCGCCACCGACCCTGCCGCCCATGAGCAGCAGGACTCTTCGCTGCCACCCTCCATGCAGCGTGATGGCCGCACCGCCATGCCTTCCCTCACTCCAGCCACGGCCTCGTCCTCCCACGCTCACCGCAGGTCGGTGAACGCGCAGGTTGCACGGCTCATGGCGCGTGAGCTGCTGCGCTACCACACCTTCAATGAAGGCTACGACGCCTGGCTGGGCCACATCACCGAGCTCGTCAATGCCGCTGGTGAGGCTCTGGCGCCCTCCCACTCGCTTCATCCCCCGTCATCTCGTGCGGGCGATGTGGCTCGTGGCGCACCTCTGCGCCCTCCCCTGCGCAGTGCCGACATCGAGCCAAGGTGCAACGCGCGTCTGCGCGACCCGCTGCGTGGAGCGTCGGCACCGGCCCGGGACGAGGCTAGCTGCCAGGTCGTGCAGCAGCCGCAGTACGACGCGCACGCGCTGCCGGCTCCGCCACGACAGCACCAAGACCGGGCCGCTTTGTAGGCTGCCGCGCATGGGCGCTAGGACCGTGCCCTTCTCGCATGTGCCGCGCCCGTGAGCGTGGTGGGCTGCCACGCCTTTACTCGTGAGCTGCGCCGTGTTATCTGGCTAGTCAAGTTCAAGCCAGTTCTGCCCCCGCGCTACAACGGCATCCCGGACCCGATGGAGTTCCTCTAGCTCTACGCGCTGAGCATCGAGGCGGCGAACGGCGACGACAAGGTCATGGCAAACTGGTTCCCCATGGCCCTCAAGGACGGCGCGCGCTCCTGGCTCATGCACCTCGCGGAGGGGTCGATCTCCTCGTGGGATGAGCTCCGCAAGCGGTTCATTGCCAACTTCCAAGGGACCCATGACCGCGCCCTCATCGTCAACGACCTGCGATGCGTGAAGCAGCATCTGGGTGAGACCCTCCGCAAGTACATCAAAGTTTCACCCAAGTTCGCCTCAAGATCCCGAAGGTCTCGGACGAGGCCATCATCTCCGCGTTCACAGAAGGCATCACGGGCGTCAGGATGAGCGAGGAGCTCGCCATCAATGATGACCTGTGCTCAGCATTGGAGCTATTCATTCTGGCCGACAAGTGTGCCAAGGCCGAAGAAGGCCGCCCCTCCCTCCTTAAGAACCCAGACATCGATCCCGAAGACAAAAAGGCCAAGGCCAAAGAAGCGAAGCGTAAGGGCCCCACCGTGCTGGTGGCAGAGCCTGAGCTGAAGTGCGGCCATGATCGTGATGAACCCCCAAGGATGCTCGCCCGTTCTGCATCCTCCACAATGTGCACACCCACAACACCGATGACTGTCAGGAGCTCAGGGCGCTCCGGGATGAGCACCTGGGCCGCCGCCCCGAGCGCAGCTAGTGCGGCTTCGGCCATGGAGGAGGCCGCTGGGACAACCGCAACCCCCGCCAGGGCTGGTGTGACCAGCCTCACGAGGGTGGCTGGCGTGACCAGCCTCGTGATGGCGCCTGGTCTGATCAGCCTCGTGAGGCCCGTCCTCAGGGCAACGCTAGCCTTCCACCTCTGCCACCGCCGCCCAGGAGGAACAACGACAACCAGCAAGACGAAGGGGCTGGGGGCTACTTGGAGCCTCGCGCGATTGCCTGCATCCTTGGCGGAGCTCAGGCACCCGTCTCGAACCGCATCTTCAAGAAGTTCTCTCATGAGGTGAATGCAGCCCACCCGAGGCTTGAAGCTGCGCGTCCCTTCAAGTGGTCGCAGTACGCCATCACCTTCAACTCCAAGGACCACCTCAGGTGTTCATCTACCGCTTGCGCGCTCCCCATGTTGTGCACGCCCACCATCATCAACATCTCAGTCACCAAGACCCTCATCGATGGTGGCGTGGGGTTCAACGTCCTCTCCGTGGAGACCTTCGAGACGCTTCAAGTGCCTTATGACCAACTCATGCCCACCAAGCCATTCTCTGGAGTGACCGACGGCTCCACCACTCCCCTGTGGCAGGTGCGCCTCCCTGTCACCTTCGGCAAGCGCAACAACTACCACACTGAGCTCATAATTCGATGTGGCCCACATCGGCCTCCCGTACAATGCCATCCTGGGATACCCTGCCCTTGCCAAGTTCATGGCGGCTACCCACCATGGCTACAACGTCCTCAAGATGCCGGGGTGCAGCGGCGTCATCACTGTCGCCTGTGATGAGAAGGATGCGGTCTGCTCCCTTGAGCACGCCTATCGAGCCATGGCAGCCGAGAACTCCGATGGCGAGGGTGGCATCGTGCCTCCCATGGATATCCCTGCGAAGAAGAAGCAGCTCCTCCCCAAGAGCCGTCCTGAGGCAAAGAAACCCGTTGGCAACGCCTCAGGGTCCGCGCCTGCTGCCGGGGCGCCTCTCCCTCTCGCATAGGAAGGCGCGCCTGGCGCCTCCCTCGGGACAGGCTCGGGGGCTTCCATCTGGAGGGCCTCTAACCTGACCAGTGCGACGAGGGAGGTGCTCAAGCATGACTTGGAGGCGTGCTTCATTGCGCGCCCCCACAAGCGAGGAACGAGGCGCGAGGTGCCAAGAGCACAAGAATTCATCACCAAGGCGATCGAGGAACTTCAGGAAGCGCAAGCCATGTGCGGTGAGAGCCGCCCCGCATGTTCCGCTAGTGCGGCTCCCGCCCCCGACGCGGGTGGCAAGCTGCGCGTCTGCGTCCACATTCCGGGCCTCAACAGGGCCACTTCTCAAGACCTCTTCTGGCCGTCGTGTGTCGGCCGGAGTGGGGGCTTTCCCTGTAACTACGTTCGCATGCCTTTTGGCCTGCTGAACACAGGCGCTCCGTACCAGCAGCTCGCGCAGCTCGCATTGGCGTCTCACAAGGCCAGGTGCTCAGCACTGGTGCCTCGCGAGGCCCCGACCCTTCATGCGCCACCCGAGCCTCAGGAGCCGCCCGGCTCGTGAGGAGTGAACCTTCGAGGCACGCTTCATTGATGCTTCTGCAGCATCATTGCCAGGTGACTTTTTGGTTTGTTCAACTGAGGGTGCCCCCGAGCTGCACTATCCTCAGGCTGTCAGGGCCCGTCCCTGCAGCTGCATTGTTTTGCTCATGTATCAGAATTGGTCATACCTTGATAAAATTCCCTGGTAATTTCATCTGCGTGCCCGGTGCTTCGTCGCTATGAATGTCGCCGCGCCATCGCAATCCCACCCTCGACTGCCTCATGACTAAGGGCTGGCACGGCATCTATGCTCGGGTCCGTCCCTGAAGCTTTGTTAAATCGAAGCGGCTGAGCTCTGTCTCATGGGCCAGCTCCTGTGCACGTCACCTCCTCAGGTTCTTGGTGCCTTGTCCTCGCATGAGCTAATCGCGAGTAGGTGAGTGAGGGCGCGCGGCTCGGTTCGAACAACCGCAATTTCGATGCTTCGCCGCCGCGGGAGCCGTGCGTCGAGTGTTATTCCCTGGATTCTTGCATGAGAAGACTTGGCACGACGTCTGTGATCGGGTCCGTCCCTGTAGCGTTGATAAACCCAAGCGACCGAGCTCTGTCTGGCGGGCCGGCCCCGTCCACGTCACTTCCTATAGGTCCTTGGTGTCTTGCCTTCTCATGTAATGGCCTCTGGACGTTTGTTCGGCACAGGCCGCCCTCCTAACTCAGGTTTCACAAGTGCGCTCCGCATCGAAAACCTAGGTGCAACCCGCCTTGAGGTAGGACCTCCTGAGCCCCGCACTGGATCACGAGCGTCCAGACACACCTCCTCAAAGTTCTGCCATGCCAGCCACGCGTACGAACAAAACAGGGCTATACACGCCCGGAGACTCTAGCTTAGAGCTCCCTACCCACGCCCAGTGGAAGCCCCATGCTCAGCGCTGGTGGATACGATCGCAAACCGGCCATGCCCATGCCCAGTGGAAGCCCCATTCTCAGCGCTGGTGGATACGGTCGCAACCCGGCCATGCCCATGCCCAGTGGAAACCCCATGCTCAGCGCTGGCCGATACGGTCGCAACCTGGCCATACCCACGCCCAGTGGAAGCCCCATGCTCCGGCTGGCGGATAAACAACTAAGGGTGCCCAACGGGTAGAACTAACCTCAGGATGGCCTCTTGCCTCTTTGGCAGCACTGCTCGCAGCCTTCCCCTAGGCCTCACACGAGAGGGGGCTAGACACGGTGCCTACGCTCGGACCAGGCTCTGGCTTGCTCCCGCGCACGACACTTCACCAAGATTCTTGGTGTCTATCTCCTCGCATGACCCCCAGGTGTAGGCTGGCGAGAGAGAGGTAGGAGAGGCCCTGGGTTAACCTCATCGTCGCCCACATTCTCTTCGTTTGGGCCGCTTGCGCGTCAAGGGGGACCCCTGAGCATCATGACTCAGGAGCCTCACTAGTCCCGTAGCCCCTCGCCCCTTGGCTTTGTTCAGGCACCGCGACCTAACATTCCAACGGCAGCCGAGGCATGCGCGGGGCTGGGCCCTACCGACGCAGAGCACAAAGGCAAGCAGGAATGAAATCAAGCGCGAAAAGGAAACTACGAAGTTCAAACAGTTATTACAGGCATCAAATGTATCACAAATTCAAACAAAGTCTTACGCCTCCAGAGGCACGATCAGTTGTTGCAGGATAAGCCCTAGGAAGAAGGGCCATGGATCACTAGCCAACCTATACTAAGCATTTTAGGATAAGTAGGTAAGGTACAAAGCAGGTTACAAAAGCAGGATGTGCATCAGAATAGGAGCAATCAAATATAGTAGCAAAATCTAATGCAAGCATGAGAGTGAAGGAATGGGCGATATAGGAATGATCAAGGGGGGTTTGCTTGCCTGGAAGCTCTGCAGATGAAAATGAATCTTCAACAAAGTAGACGGTCAGTAGATCATCAGCGGTCTCAGGGTCTATCGCAGTATCGGGGTCTACCGAAAAAGAAACAACAAAGGGGAAACAAATAAACAACAGAGTAAACAAAAGCATCACATTGCATGACATGGCAGTATGCTAAGCTTGGGGTGACCTAATGCAGTGCTAAGTGTTATAGGTGGAGCGGGAAAATATCCGAGAATATTTTCCCGGCTTTCGGCGGTTTCCGGACAGATGAACCAGAGGGGAAGGTTCCATGTTCATCATGTTAGAGGCATGTGATAGATGATTGGATAGCATATTTGGATTCGTCAAATTTTTCTGATGGATTTTCATATATAAATTATTTTCATCTGACTTACGGATCAATTTATATGGTTTTTCAAAGTTTAAATGATTATCTGGGGCTAGTCAACCGCCGAGTCAGCAATTGACTGGTCCATGTTTGACTGGTCAAAGGTCCAGTGGGACCCAGCTGTCGTAGACATAACCTTTAATTGATTTTGATAATTAAGTTTAATCACCAGGGGGTCCCACCTGTCTGTGACTAATTATGTCTAGTTAATTAGTTTAACCACTAATCTAATTGGCCTGGCCCACTAACAGAGGCACATGCCGCCAAGGGATTCGCTGGGCGCGCACGACGCGCACGGGCGCCGGCAGCCACATCCATAGGCACGCACGGAGGTTGGCGAGCAGGGACGGGCGCGGCTCTGTTGGGATGGGCCTCCTCTATTCACTTAGAGGCCCAGTCCAACGATAGTTTATTTTCATTTTTCTTTTCTTTTCTGACATCTATTTTCTCTCTATTTTGTATATCTTTTTAGTGCCAAATGACTTTTTTAAAGTGTGCCACTTGCCACATTAAATACCTTGCAATATACTGAGTTGGTACAAAAAGTTTGAGGCAGTTTGGAATCAATTTGAATTTTGCTGATATTTAAAAAGGTTGAAAAAGTGCTGCTGGACGTCATACAAAAATAGCTAGGGGCATTTTTGGAGTTTCCAAACATGTTGGTTTTATTTTTATAATAGCTTTGGGAATTTTTGCAATATTCTAAATACTTCTGTTTTGCTGCTTGGATAATTAATATTTTGAATTTATTTTAAATTTGAATTTGAGGTTGAAGTATTTCTTAATTGTTTTTCTTAGGGCATAATGATGATGACTTGGCATGAGTGATTAGCATAACAACGGTTTAGTAATCTGGGGATGTCACACCCCGATAGCGGATACCGACCGGTAGGGGTAGGTTCTGTCATGACCTCATCGATTCTGATTGACAGAAAACATAGCCTCAATGATACCCATGTGCAATTGATCGCATTAACCGTGCACACAGTCGATCTCATAAACAACAACAGATCTAATCTGCCGCCTCCACATATCAAATATGCATCTGATCTGAATCGAAATCCTATAGCAGAGGCTCTGATACCACTGTTGGGTTCTAGGATAGGGTGCATCAACTACAAATTAAAATTTTCCTACACGAAGAACAACCAGGAACATGCTAAGAGAATGGATCATGGATCGTTACCACTAGACACACAGTGCCGTCCAGCGGAAGTAGAGTTGGGGCAGCGCGTCTCCGGAGTCGTCTCCTCCTCGTCTGATCTCCCTCGAATAGCCGGTCGTCGGATCCCACGTACAGGTTCGCCGGAGTGGTGCAAGTGCACTAACTTGTGTACGACCATCTATGGGATCATCGTGATCCCTTTGCGGTTGGACTGGAGGGATCGGCGAGGACAAAGAGCAGAGCTAGCAAAAAGCACACAAGGTTTACCAAGGTTCGGGCCGTTGTGAAGCGTAAAACCCTACTCCTGCTTTGTGTATTGGATGTGTGTATACCCAGTTACAAGGTACGCATGTCCGGCAAGGTGCTCGAGAGTGCAGCCACGTGCAAATGGACAGGGTTTCGACCTTATTTAAGGTAGCCATGGGCCTCCTTTTGTAGACTAAGGGGCCACCACAATGGCAAAATAGTAAATATACACTATAAATAGTGGCTACAGTGCTTATCACCTAACTCTGACGGGTTAGGACAAACGCATTAATTGCACCGTGAGGTGTCTTGTGGATGGAGCTCCCCGGCAAGAATGGCCTCACCTTCTGTGTCGTTCGCCCATCTACCTCTTATTTCCTTGACATTGCCTGGATGGGTGTCATTAAAGTTGTCTTCAGGGCGGCGAGTTGCCATGTGCCCAGACAGGACTCACCTAACTACCTACCTGCTCGACACCTAATTGACAAGTGACAACCAGATCGATGGGGTGGATCGGTTGCAAGGTAGTGAGATTCATGCCGGGCTTGGAACTTGGCGGGCTTCGCTAACTCTCCCCGGCAAGGATCTTGCCCGGTCCCCAAGTTGTATCTTCAGTTTTTCTGATCTCTGTCTTTGGAGATCTTCTCTGCATTCTTGTGATCTGGTCTTGAGTTTGGCTATTGTTATCCTCCGGCAAGCCTTGCCATCGGGAAGGCTACCATTTCCTGTGCATAAGTCTGGGTATTAAAGACCCAATTCTTAATACACAGACAGGAGCCCCCAGGCCTCGGCCACACACGCATGCAAGACGTCGTTGGGCTAGGCCCAAACAATGCACAGCCACACGTGGCAGAGAATAACTGCCACAATCTGTCATAATCTTCTCTTTTACTGCACCTCCCACGATGTGCATTAAATGCGAGATGTGGGAGAGGCGGTTGAAACGGCTGCTGCAGTAATGCACCTACAAAAGTGCGTCCACGTCGGATCGTAAAGAGCCAGCCCCGCTCCTTCCACGTAAAAAGGAATCCGCAGGGGCGCTGCTCATTTAGTTCCCCTTTTCCAATCTCGCAGTTTTCATCGTCTTCTTCCTTGTGCTTCCAAAGCAGAACACTCTGCACCCATCCGCTGCTCCACACTCCCACTCCTCCTCAATCCTGACTTCTATAGCCGCCATGGCACCAAAAGTGAGCAAAGACAAGGCGGAGAAGATCCTTAGCGCTGACACGGAGGCCTTGGCGGAAGCGCGGAAGCAACACGTCATCTTCGATCCAGTTCTCACCAAGAGCGATCTTGTTGAACGGTACGCATACATGTGGGGGGAGAGAAACGAAAGCTCACTCTGCCCCGTATGTTCTTCCAAGTTCCATCAAGAGCAGCACAAGAAAATATTGCTTCTTTGTTGCTTATTTCTACTGTGGGCTCTGCCCCCCTTTTTCTGATTTCTTCAACGACACCATACATACATATGGCTTCCATCTGCTTGATTTCACGCCAAATGTAATCACTTGTATGTTGGTTTTTGCACATCTTTGCGAAAATTTCACTGGGGTAATTCCAAACACCGCACCCTTCTGCCATTATTTCATTCCCCGTATCGAATCTGGAGATGCCCTTGCTGGCTCCATCACTTGGATTCCTAGGCCTGGGGCCAAGGAAATATATCTTGAAGGAGCAGGCATAAGAAATGGAAAGAATGGTGGGGCGAGTGGTGCTGGATCAAGGACGATGATTTCCCCCATTTTTGTCTACCCCAGCAGACCAAACCAGTTCGTGGCAAGGATTGGAGCGACCTTGACAAGGATGACCAGAAGCTCACAATCGCCATCACCAGGATCCACCGTCTTAGGTTCGCCAAGCTCACCATTGAAGCAGTTGGCGTAGACTTCCTTCGCCGCCAAATCGCCCCTCTGCAGAGCAGAAAATGGCCGGCTTGGGAATACAAGAATGCTGCGGATGTCATGAGGCTGCACCCCGGATTGAACAACAATCTGACAGTCCTGCAGCATGATGCTCTGTGCCACACGCTGTTTAGGTCAGATGGCAAGACCAAATTGCCAGCAAGCGTCGTCCCCCTGTGCAACAACTCGGTCTTGACCGCAATCATCGCGATGATGCCAGAGTGTAGTGCACATGGAGTTGTTAGAAATTGGGCGGAGCCGCCCAAAGAGCGCGTGCAAGAATTCTTTGATACCCTTGTGGAGAGAGCTATTAGAGAAGAAACAAATCTCATCCATGACACCACCGATGAGGAGGTCACCTACATCATGAGTTTGGCAGAGGAAGCCCAGCTTGCTGTAGCAGCCGGCGACTTCAGTCATTCGGTGGCCGAAACTGGTGAAGAAGAAGAAGCATGGATGCCTGAAGAGGATCTTGCTGATGAAGATGAGGTTGCCGGGGAGCAGGGCGATGAGGTTGCCGGGAGTTCCACTGGCAAGGGAACAACCGAATAACAACAACACGAAGAGCCCCCTGCTCTGCCAAAGAAGCAACGTGTCTTCCGTAAGACCGCTTCTGGCGATCCAGTACGTCTGTCATCTTTAAGTGGTAAAGCTGCCGACAAGGGGCCGACCGGCAAGACTTCGCAGCGGCATGGAGCTCAACAGCAACCTGCACGACACACAAGACAGACTGCCGCGTCAATAGTTGGAGCGTTAAGGTCGTTAAGTGCAAGTGCACCAGCAATCGGATTCGCAAGATCGTCTCGATCTACTGCTATTGCCATGCGTACAAGAACTCCCACTCCTCCTAGCACAACCACTGGAGCAGATATTGATTTCAACGTTTCTGCCTTCAGCGAAGGAGAAGCAGAGTAAGAATTCTTGTCATACCCTTTAATTCTTGACTTGTCGACTTAACTTGTCTTGACTTGATTTCCGCAGAGACGCGGAAACTTTGGCGCAGAGGCGAGCAAAGAGGGCGAAGACCCTGACAAGTGATGAGCCCCCGGCAAGTACCATGATTGTTCCACAGACCATCATCATCAGCCCGGGGCCCAGTCCTCAATGCAGCCCCTAGCCCAGCCCCCAGCGTGAGTCTGCTAATCATTTCCCGCTGGCAAGCCTTGGCGTGGAGATCTTCTCCGCTGACATCAATGAGCTTGTAGGAGAAGAGAGGCGTCAAGAGATCTAGCTAGAGGCAAACCCCGACGTGCCCTCCTCCTTGACTACACTGCCCGAGGATGGCTCTCCGGCAAGGGCTTCCACTGATGAGCCAGTTCGCATTAAGGGCTTCCACTGAAGTTACCCGTCAACAGACCCACACAAGTAATCCACATGCTTTTGAGCATCCATTTTTCTTTCATTGTTTTTGTTTTCTTGAAGTTGACTTTGTATCTGATTTACCCCTCTCCTTCATCTTCAGATCCACCTCCAACTGATGACATGAATGTTGATGTTGATGTTGAGGGGATCGCCAAGGACGCCCCATAGAGGCTGACAAGATTTACGCCAATGAGGCCACCAGGGCCGCTCGGGAAGGAACTACCCAGGCCGCGCAGGAAGAGGCTGCCAAGAAAGTTGCCGAGGAAGCCAGCAATGAGTCCACGGAGGGCACTGACAGCATCCCTGCTGCAAGAGCGCTTGGCGCTGACCCAACCACGAAGGCATCGGTTGCCAGCAAATAAGTTGTCGGGGATGATCCCTCCACATCTGAAGAGCCCCCAGCAAGCATCTCAAGGTTGGCGGCAACTTGTACGTCTGCATCCCAGGGACGACAAGCATTGCAGAGCCAATCGAAGGGGAAAGCTTTGATGATATTATTGCTATAGCCAAGCTGAGGATCGTTATCAACCATCTGCCAGCAACAGTCAATCCAAGGAAGAAGATATCCTCAGGGCTATGAATAGCAACTTCCAGCAGTTTCAAGTACTCTTCCGCAATCGGTCAGATAGACTGAACTCCAAGGCAGGAGCTGTGGGAGCAGTGGAAATAGAGTTCCTTAAGTGTGTTCAAGAGGCACAAACTGAGTATGCTGAATCTCTCCAAGAGCTGACTGCCCAACGAGAGAAACTGACCAAGGAATGGGAAAAGTTTTTGCTGGAGAAATCTGATGCTGACAAAGCACAAGAGGAGGCTGCATAGAGAATGTCAGCAGAAGAAGGCAAGCTGAACGAGCGCAGGGCTAAGCTCAACTCTGATGAAGAAGACCTTGCCGCTCGCGAGGAGGCACTGGTCACCAAGCTCCGCGGCAAGGACGAGGAAATTGAAAATCTTGTTGTGCAGTGAACACAAGAGCTGGAGTAGAGGCATAAGGAAGAACTTGCAGCCTAGTCTGTGGATCACGCCGGAAAACTCAAGGAGGTTGGTGATGTTGCAAAAGTCACGGAGACCGCCAAGAATGACTTGGTGGAGAAGGTGAAAAAGCAAGAGGCAGACCTTGAAAATCTCGGCAAGCAGATCTCAACCTTTACTGCCGAAAGGGAGAAACTGCTTCATGATTTGGCAGATATACAAACCACCATATCTTCCCAGAACAAGGATCTCACTACCGCCAACGACTCCATAAAGGATCTGCAGCTGAAGGTGGCGACGTATAAAAAGAACCTGGAAGAGAGCAGAGCTCGTGAGAAGAACTTGCTCAAGGATCTTGAGGGCGAGAAGGCATAGCTCACCAGCGTCGCCGCCGCATATAATAATTATGAAAGTAGCGTGAAGCTCTGGACCAAACGGCTTGTCGCTGCAGCTCAGAAGCTTACTGTGCAATTGTCCAGCATGGGTCTTCATAACTTCAGGTACTCTGCCAACGAGAATGTGAGTTCCAGTGCCAGGCTGACCCTATTCTTCAAATGTGTTGTTGATGCCCTCAAGTAGATCCAGGACAACCGAGATGCTTCCCTTGCCACAGAAGCTCGCAAAATGTGCCAAGATATCCTTCGGAAGGTGCTCTTCAAGGTTGGTTACTGGAATCCTGGCACTGACTTCTCCAATGTTCTCGCGACCCTGCCGGAAGACGCTGACACCAAGGCCATTGAAGAAGCCATCCAGCCCATCATTGATAGGGTAAGCCAGGTGAAGAGGGTTGAAGGCCAGCGCAGGGACTAGTTACCATGCCTCGCCTTGCCGCCAGTAGCTCATGTAAAAGACAATATTTATCTTTGGCTAGAACCACGGCAAGTTACGAGATGTAATATAAACTATCTGTGTTTGGTGAATGTGTGTTGTTTCTCCTTGTCCATTTCTATTTTTGCATGAAGTGTTTCCTATGCTATTTGGGAGCTTGTCGGTGCGCACACTTGCCGTGAGCACTTGAGGAACGGGTCCTTAGCAACCTGTTGGAAGTGCCACTGCTGGCAATGTAACTTGGTGGTCACAGTGCAACTACTAATCTTGCTGAGCAGACTCAAGACAAGATAAGAGTGCAATCTGATTACAACAAGGTTCCTTTGCGTGCAGGTTTTCCATACAAAAGCCAAAAACATTCAAGGGAGAATAGCTCTGCAACAAAGAATTTTGTTTGAAAGTTTTTCAACTTAGCTTTTCTTTGCTGTACTTCTTGTCGTGGACTATTAACTTGAATGTCACTTGTTAGTGTCCATACAATCATTTCTCCTGGCAAACTTGCATGCGAGGCAACCTTCAGCCCTTTGAGAAAAAGAAAGAAGAGAAAATAATGATATGGAACCTTGATGGTTCGTTAATCATCCATACAAGGCAAGCATATCACTACATCACAGGAAAACACATATAATTAAACATGTGTATTGATAAGAGTTGTGAAACACTTAGATTCATGAACTGTGTGTCGTTGTGGGTGATGACCATGTTGGGCACTCCAAAACGGCAAGCTAGTTGTTTGAAAAACTTGATGGCTGACTATGTTGTCACCTTCCTCACCGGCTCCACTTCTCGCCACTTTGGATTGCGACGTACAAGTACTCAAAGCCCCCGACAGCGCGTGGGAAGGGGCCCAGTATGTCGAGCCCCCAGACCGAGAAGGGCCAGGAAAGAGAGATTGTTTGAAGAGCTTGAGCTAGCTGATATGACTGCTTTGAATGGAACTGGCATGCTTCACACTTGGTTACTAGCTCAGTTGCATCCTGGAGGACAGTGGGACAAAATAAACCTTGCCGGAAAGCTTTGCCGACAAGGGCCCTTGATCCTATGCGTGAGCCACATATCCCCCCATGTATCTCCGCTAATAGCTTCTGTCCATCTTCTCGATAGATACACTTCAATTTCACCCCATTTGGTCTCTTTATGTATAGGTCGTTGCCGACAAACTAATACATACTAGATTGATGGGCTACTCTTTCAGATTCTTCTTGATCCTCAGGAAGTTCTCCTATTTGAAGGAATTCGACGATCTACTGTGCCCATGTTGGAGCTTGTGGCTCGACAACAAGGACTAAAGGAATATCTTCAGCTGCGGGAGCGCTAGCTTCTATCGCAAGGACTTGGGTCTCCGCCGGAGCTTGCTGCTCACAGGCAAGCTAGCCGTTGTCTCCGGCAACCTCCTTACTGGCAGCTTCTGGGAGCTTGACGGGGAAGTACTTGCCGGAGTTCAACTTTCTTCTCTTGTTCTGCCCAACTGATGGTGTTACGGATGGCTGAGTCAAATGGAGCACAAAAGTCCCTGGTTCCACAGGTAGCTTGAGTGCGGCACGCTTTGATAGATCGTCAGCTATGCTGTTTTCTGTACTAGGAACGTGCTCTATTTGTAAGCCGTCAAAGTGCTCTTCCAATTTTCTCACATCATCAATGTATGCTTCCATCAACGGGTTTTGATAATCTTTGTTGAATTGTTTCACAACTAACTATGAGTCGCCACTAATAATGAGCTTTCTGATTCTAAGATCTGTCGCGATCCTGAGACTGGCAAGCAGTCCTTCATACTCAGAAGTGTTGTTTGTTGCCTTCTCCCAGGTGAAATGCATTTGAACTACACATTTGAGGTGCTCTCAAGTGGGTGCGACAAGCAGCACTCCAGCACAGATGCCTCTTGCAGCAAAAAAGCCGCATCGAAATACATAATCCAGTCTTGAGTTGTTTCCTTACCGGGGAGAGAGGTCTCTGGAATTTCTTCGTCTAGCGTTGGCGTCCATTCTGCAATGAACTCCGCCAAGGCTCTGCTCCCAGGTGAAATGCATTTGAACTACACATTTGAGGTGCTCTCAAGTGGGTGCGACAAGCAGCACTCCAGCACAGATGCCTCTTGCAGCAAAAAAGCCCCATCGAAATACATAATCCAGTCTTGAGTTGTTTCCTTACCGGGGAGAGAGGTCTCTGGAATTTCTTCGTTTAGCGTTGGCGTCCATTCTGCAATGAACTCCGCCAAGGCTCTGCTCTGAATGGTTGAAGTGCTTTCAAACTTGAGGTCAAAGCTTGACAATTCCAATGCCCACTCAACAATCCTGCCTGTTGCATCTAGATTTCTCAAAATCCTCTGCATCGGAAAGTGAGTGACGACAGTGATATGGTGTGCTTGAAAGTAGTGGCGCAACTTCCTTGAGGCCATGAGGAGACCAAAAAGCAACTTCTGCATACCAGAATATCTTGATCTAGCCCCCTGGAGAAGGGAGCTGACAAAATAAACCGGGCGCTGCACCAACTTCTTCTTTTGTACAGCTTGTAGTTCTGATCCATCTGTTTACTCTTCGCTTGACTTGCTGGCACTAGGACTTGCCGGAGAAGATTCTGGTTTGTCGCTCGCCGAAGCTACATCCACTGCTTCTTCACCTTTAGTTTCCCTCTCCGCCACTAGTGCAACACTGACCACTTGATTCATTGCCGCCAAGTATAGCATCAACGGTTCTTGCGGTCTTGGTGCAACCAGTGTTGGCGCAGAAGAGAGGTACTTCTTTAAGTATTGCAGAGCTGCCTCCGCTTCCGGAGTCCATTTCATTGGACCTGCCTTTTTCAAGATTTTGAAAAATGGCAGGGCACATTCAGTAGACTTGGAGATGAACCTGCTTAGTGCAACAATGCAGCCGGCAAGGCGGCGCACATCCTCGACGCGCTTCGGTGCTTCAATCTACTCAATCGCTTTGATCTTGTCGGGGTTAGCTTCAATTCCATGCTGAGAGATACAGAACCCAAGCAGCTTGCCAGATGGGACACCAAACATACACTTCTCGGGGTTGAGCTTCAGATTGATCTTGCACAGATTAGCAAATGTTTCTTCTAGATCTTATATCAGTGTTGCCTTGTCCTTGGTTTTGACCACTATATTATCCATGTATGCTTCCACATTTCTGTGCAGCTGGGGCACAAAACCAGTCTGGACTACTCTTGGAAATGTTGAACCAACACTTTTCAATCCAAAAGGCATGCATACAAAGCAGTTGTCAGTGTTCTGGGAACCAGGGTACCCAGACTTGCCTGCCTGCGGCCCACAGCGTGGCTTCATTAGCGGCCTGGTACGGCCCTTCTCCAGCATCAACAACACAAGACCTTCGCGAGGGGCCAAGCCTCGCGAGGCGGATGACGCCAAGACCTTCGAAGGGAGCGGCTTCCCCAGGCCGGCTCCTGAGGAGCGGAGGTTTCCATGCAAGCCCCACCTCGTGAGGTTCAGATGACGCAAGCCATGACGACCAAGGCCAGGCGGGCACCAGCAGGCGCAGTACAGCAGGTTTCCTCTTCGGTGCTAAGGAAGCAAGCGCAGACGCAGAGTCCCAAGGAATCAGCTAAAGGTTTCCATTCCCGTGCTACAAGACCAGGACGGCAGGACGGAGGTCATCGCCGAGCCCACCACGACGTCACGACCAGAAGCTTTGCAGGTGAAGACCACCTTTCATCAGGATAAGATGTACTACTTGTCTCCCTTCAAACTTGGCCGTTGTGGGATCCCTTCCCGCCTTCGTTTTGGGGGAAGAGGACCGAGGCCACTATAAATATAGCTAGGCCACCACCATAGAAGGGGGAACCAGATCATCCTCACCATCTCACACCAGCACAAGAACACTCCTCCTGAGGTTGTTCTTCCTCTGTACTAGTTCATCCTCAGCCCACCTCGAGGCCAATCCACCACAAAGCAGGAGTAGGGTTTTACACCGCAAGGTGGCCCAAACCTGGGTAAACTACTAAGTCCCTTTCATTTCCTGTTCATCGAGCTAGGCGGTGAGATCGACAAGTCGGCTGGCTGGGGAGATTGAGTTCTTCGAATGCACCCCAGAGTTCGAACCTTTCTTGGGTCAGCGGAGCCCTAAATCCGACAGCAGTACGTGCCACATGGAGTGATGAATGTGGGTTTCTCTTCATCTTCTTTTGACATGAAAATCTGGTGATACCCAGAGTAGGCATCAAGAAACGATAGCAAGTCACATCCAGCAGTGGAGTCAACAATCTGGTCGATGTGCAACAAGGGAAATGGGTCCTTCATGCAAGCTTTATTGATATCTGTATAATCAATACAAAGCCGCCACTTGATGTTCGCCTTGTGCACAACAAATAGATTGGCCAACCATGTAGGATGGAGTACACCTCTGACTAAACCTGCTGCTTCCAACTTCTTTATCTCTTCGGCAATAAACTGTTGTCATTCCAAAGCTTGCTTCCGCACCTTCTGCTTGACGGGCCACACGTGAAGGCAGACGACAAAGCAGTGCTCAATTACCTCCCTGGGAGCACCGGGGATGTCAGATGGTTGCCATGCAAACACATCGACATTCGCTCACAGGAAGGCAACGAGCGTGCTTTCCTATTTGTCATCAAGGGTGGAACTTATGGTGAAAGTTCTCCCCATGCCATCCTCCTTGGCAGGCACCTTCTTGGTTTCTGGTGGAGTAGCCTTGTTCTTTTTGCTCTTGCCGACAGAGCTCTCTGGAACATCCTCGTTGGGAGCATAATACTCCAAAGAGGCGTGCTTGCCAGAGTCAGTGGTCTTGCCGGTCTGCTTCCTCTTCTTCCCCTCGGGAGCTTTGTCGGCAGGAGCAAGTGCCTTGGCGGCAGATGCTACAAATGCTTCCCGTCAAAGCTGTTCAGCACAGATCAGCGCATCCTTCTTGTCAGAATGGATGGTGATGACGGTCATCGGTCCTGGCATCTTCAACGTGTTGTATGCATAGTAGAATGCTGCCATGAATTTTTCCAGTGCCTGGTGGCCAAGTATCCCATTATATGGCAATGGAATCTTGACGATGTCGAAGACAATCTTCTGTGTCATGTAATTGAGTTTACTACCAAATGTCACCGGCAGAGTGATCTTGCCCTTTGGCTGGCTTCTTCCTAGATTGATCCCTTGGAACATGCCAGTCTTTTTGAGATCTTCGTCAGAAATGTGCAACTTCTTGATCACATCAGGTGAGATCAAGTTGAGACCAGCCCCACCGTCAACCAACATTTTTGTCACTTTGAGGTTGCGGATTGTTGGTGAAACCAACAACAGCAAGCACCCGGCCGCAGTTGTGTGATCAGGGTGATCCTCAGCATTAAAAATGATGGGCGTGTTGGACCATCTCAATGGCTTCTGGGCGTCAACTGCTGGTTCTGCTTCATTGGCCTCATGCGCCCACTGCTTGAGTTGGCGATGAGAAGAGTGCAAAGATGCACCTCCGTCAATGCACATTGCTTCTGTGGCTTTCTGGAATTCTTGCTCACTGGACTCGTCATCATCCTCTTCATCCTCATCCTCATCCTCATCTTTCTTATCTCGTCCTCTAGCAGGCTTCTCCTTCTGCTGTTTGGTCTTGCCGCGGCCACCTCCTAGGCCACCATGTTTCTTGCCAGATCCACCTGTACCATCGGCCTTCTCCTTATCTCTCTTCTCATATTCAATCTTCTGCTTCTCGGCAAGCTGCTCAACTTGCAGCAGTCTTGAAGGTCATGGCTCTTGGTGCGGTGGATCTTGTTGTACTGCTTGCCGGAGCCCCCGATCTGGTTAGCAGCCGCCAAGGCTTGGCACAAGGTGCACCCAGCAACCTCCTTGCCAGAGTTCTCAGCCTCAGACTTCTTTTCGGGACCACTGTTGTTAGATCCCTCTACTGCGAGCACTGCTTTGCCCTTGCACTTCCTGTTGCGCTTGCGATTTTTGTTCTTCGGGGTAGTGGCGGCATCATCATCTTCCAAATCAGATTCTGCGGCAACCCAGTCCTCGGGAAGTTTCCTCCCTTCCTCAGCCCGTGCACACTTGTCAGCCAGAGCATAGAGCTCGGCGACATCCCTCACCTTGGTCATGGCCATATCTTCCCGCATCTTCGTTTCTTCACATTCTAACGGAACACGACAATGATTGCTGCAGGGTGGATATCAGGAATGTTGCATTGTACATGACTGAATCTCTGTATGTACTTGTGGAGCGACTCATCTTCTTTCTGTGGAATCAACTGCAGGTCAGTTTCTTGGCCTGGAACTTTGTGGCCATCTGTGAAGGCACCAACAAACATGTGGCACAAATCTGCCTAGCAGGAAATGGAGTCCTCCGCAAGTTCATCAACCACGACCTGACATTGGGTTTGAGCACCAACAGGAAGTTGTTGGCGAAAATCTTGTCATCAAGAGCCCCAGTAGCTTGCACCGTAATGGTGTAGATGCTTAGGAACTCCGAAGGGTGTATCTTGCCGTCGTACTTCTCCGGCACTTCTGGCTTGAAGTTCCGGGGATTGGTCCACTGGACTTGCCGCAGCTCACCAGTAAATTCTAGATAACCTACCTCGTAAGGCAAGTCACCAAGATACCCTGACGCAGGCTCATCTACAGCAGGCCCTGCACGCCTGTCAGACTGATAGCATGCTTCACATCGCTGTTCTATGGTTGTACGGGCATCTTCTCTGCGCTGTTCTTGGAGAACTTGGCGCTGGTCACGGTGAGTTCACGGATCAGACAATGCCATGGACATGTCATCACGGGTGTCGACCCACTGGCTCTGCTGCTGAGGTTGCTGCTTTCATGGAGGAGACTGCATCATGGTTGCCCTGCCTCCAGTACTCTGTCCAGCAGCACGCACTGAGGTGGTGGGCTACTGCTGCAAAGGTCCCACCTGCTGCGGTTTGTCATTGTTGGCAAAATCAACAAGACTCTAGATGGTGGCTCTCCACTCCTCCATCTTCTTCGTAGTAGGAGGAAACTCCAGAAGTAGTTGAGCACGTGCCAGTGCTTCTTCTGGTGTGGACGGCATGGAGAGGTGCGAGGAACAAGAGGTGTTCTTGCTTCCCTCTGTCTTGGAAGTAGCACCATCTCGAACATGCGACCTCAGCCTGTTATCGCCAGTGCACTGGCGTGCGTGCTGGCCTTGCGTATCTTGAGGATGATTCGCATGACCCTTGCTGTGGGGATGCTCGGGGTCACTGACACCATGGTGTTGCTTGTCGTGCGCGACCTGGGATGGCCGCGGCATGGGCACTGGTGTCGGCGTCTTGGAGTGTGCCCTATTATCCCTGGAGTTCGCTGCATCGCCCGCAGGCAGCACGGCCCCGTCCTTGGACCTGGTGGCATGTGTGTTGTTGTTGTTGTTGTTGTTGTTGCGGACGACGCCGCTCGCTTGGCTGTGGTTGCCAGAACATTGCGGAGGCTGCTCCTGGCCCCCGCCTCCGCCGCCACTCGCACCACTGCCTATGCCATCGCCTATTTGCAAAGGCACTGGTGGCTTGGACATCGACGGACCGACCACCGTGGCACCCTTCTTCTTGGGAGCCATGGGAGCGAAGGCGATGAAGAATCTGACGCGCTAACTGCTAACTGCGGTTCGCACAAGCGATCCCCCTGCCTGTCGCGCCAGAGATGTCGTGTGTATGACCATCTATGGGATCATGTCGATCCCTTTGCGGTTTGACTGGAGGGATCGATGAGCACAAAGAGCGGAGCTAGCAGAAAGCACACAAGGTTTACCCAGGTTCGGGCCGCTGTGAAGCGTACAAACCTACTCCTGCTTTGTGTATTGGATGTGTGTATGCCCAGTTACAAGGTGCCGCACGTCTGGCAAGGTGCTCGGGAGTGCAGCTATGCGTGCAAATGGACAAGGTTTTGACCTTTGTTAAGGTAGCCATGGGCCTCCTTTTATAGACTAAGGGGTCACCACAATGGCAAAATAGTAAATATACACTGTAAATAGTGGCTACAGTGCTTATCACCTAAATCTGATGGGTTAGGACAAACACATTAATTACGTTATGAGGTGTCTTGTGGATGGAGCTCCACGGCAAGAATGGTTCCTTCTGTGCCGTTCGCCCATCTACCTCTTATTTCCTTGACACATCGCCTAGACGGGTGTCATTAAAGTTGTCTTTAGGGTGGCGAGTTGCCACATGCCCAGACAGGACTCACCTAACTACCTGCCTGCTTGAGACCTAATCGACAAGTGACAACCTGATCGATGAGGTAGAGCGGTGGCAAGGTAGTGGGATCCTTGCTGGGCTCGGAGCTTGCCGGGCTTGGAACTTGGTGGGCTTCATTAACTCTCCCCGGCAAGGATCTTGCCGGGTCCCCAAGTTGTATCTTTAGTGTTTCTGATCTCTGTCTTCGGATATATTCTCCGTATTTTTGTGATCTGGTCTTGAGTTTTGCTTTTGTTATCCTCCGGCAAGCCTTGCTGTCGGGAAGGCTACCATTGCCTGTGCATAGTCTGGGGAATTAAAAACCCAATTCTTAATACACCGACAGGAGTCCCCGGGCCTGGGACACACACGCATGTGAGGCGCCATTGGTCTAGGCCCAAACAATGCACAGGCATGCATGGTAGAGAATAACTGCCACAATCTATCATAATCTTCTCTTTTTACTGCGCCTCCCACGACGCACATTAAATGCGAGACATGGGAGAGGCGGTTGAAACGGCTGCTGCGGTAATGCGCCTACAAAAGCGCGTCCATGTCGGATCATAAAGAGCCAGCCCCGCTCCTTCCCCGTTAAAAGGAATCCGCAGATCCAACCACAAACCGGATTATCTCATAATCCTTGTCGCATGGCCATTCTTATCTTAGTCGGATCACACGAGGGCCCCAGAGTATATCTCTCCTGATCGGAGGGGCAAATCCCATCTTGCTCGACCATGTATCGCCACATGGGTCTGGACAAGCCCGAAACCTACCTTTGTAACTACCCAGTCACGGAGTAGCATTTGGTCGGCCCAAAGCAGGTCTATCACCATCCTGAGTACATGCGCCAACTCAGGTCTTAGGATATAGAACATATGTTGTACTACAGACTCACATATGACATATTACTACATCTCATAGTTGGGTCTGTCTGATCCATACCTTATCTCGACTAGGATTCGACTACGTCGGTCGAATCCGACCAGATCCTTCCGAGTCCATATTATCCGGCTAGCATCCAATGCTCCATGGCTAGTGAGACCGAGCCATCCATCGTGTCATATACTAGTCTAGTCGGCTGCGCATCCGCACAACCCTTTCGACTAGGGACCTTTTAGGACAGTCATCATACTATGCATAGTCCCACAAACAAGTCACGTACTTGCTGATACACATCATTGATAACATCCAAGGACTATCTTTATTCATAAACACATGGGAAATATCATCAAACATGATTGCCTCTAGGGCATATCTCCAAAAGCAGCCTCCTTAGGGTCTGCTAGAGGTGTAGCAGCACATGCAACAGATGCCTTTGCTGTTTACGGCCACTTGGAACATGTCCGTCAAGGCCGCATCGCACACGCGCGTTTGGCCTTGGACGGGATTTTCACTGAGCCCGGAGCTACTGTGATGGAGCATGAGCAGACGAATGGCCGGGCCTATGAAATGTTCAAGGACATGGTCATCGCCGACCCGAATCTCGACCCTTCCTTCCGAGAGAGGATTTTGCATCAGAGCAGAGAATATTTCAACATCGTTGCACCAACAGGCCAGCCCCACAACAACGCCGACGAGTAGTTGTTTATATATTGTTGTTTTCTGAACCTTGCTGATATGTAATGCTGCTATTATGTTGTTTGGTTGATTATGTATGAGTACGAACGATAATTTGTGCAATCATTTTCTCAATTAGGTGCTTATTAGCACGAATCGTATGTGTTATTGTCAGTCCGTGTTACTACACAACTCTGATTACTGACCCGTTTTCTGGGTATCACACACATCTTCTTACATCGAATCCTTTGTGCTATTTTTTATCATCGCAAATAGTTCATCTGAGTGACCTATTTGCCTAGTATCACACACATATTGTCACTTGTAAACATTTGTGTTATTTTTTATCATTGCAAACAGTTCATCTGAGTTGCCTGTTTGCCGCGTATCACACACATCTTGTTAAGTTGAACCGTTTCTGTTGTTTTAGCTCATCGCAAACAGTTCATCCGAGTGAACTGTATGCCGTCCATCGCACACACCTTGATCTGGCCGACCATTTCTATTGTGTTGCCTAATCAAAAATAGTTCATCCGAGTGAACTGTTATGCCATCTATCGCACACACCTTGATATGGCTAACCATTTCTGTTTTTTGGCTCATCAAAAATAGTTTGGATGGATCAACTGTATGCCACATATCGCACACGTAACTCTGATCTGAATCGTGTTTGATGTCTCCGACATCACAAACGGTTTGTAGTATTGGTGACGGTTTTATTACAACACCGTTTGCGATTAATGCATCACACACAATTTGGTCGAAGGGTCTTTGATTCATGTGTCGTGTTTGGACCATCCTGTAGTAGTGTCAGGTCTAGTACACAACATGGCATACATTATTGAGCCTATGGCTGACGCATAGGTGTTGGTGTATTAAACATAGGTGTGTAATACCCTAACTTATGCACAGACAAGTGGTAGCTCCCCCGCCAAGTTAAAGCCTTAGAGGAGGCCTCCGGATCAAAGGAAGCAACTCTTCGAGAAATCAAGGAGCGCATCAAGAAGACGAAGACAAACTACAAAGATGAAGCAGGCCCTCGCCGGCAAGGCTGGGCCGGCAAGACGAAGACCCGGCAAGCTTAGTGGCAAGCAGATTCCCGCCAAACCACTAGCGCTCCACCTCACCAGCTAGCTGGTCGCCGTTTGGTGAGGTGTTGAGCCCGCAAGCGGTGCGGTGGAGCTCGCCCGTACATGTCAGCTCACTAGGAAACATATTACCTTTATTGACACCCGTCCTAATAGCGTGTCAAGCTAATATGAGGTAGTTGGGTAAGCAGTGCTGTCGGATTCAGGGCTCCGCAGACCCAAGAAGGTTCAAACTCTGGGGCATGTGCGAAGAACTCAACCTATCCAGCCTACAAGCTCGTCGCCCCACAGCCTAGCCTAGCAGAACTCACGCGAGCAAGGGAGAAGATGAACGCGTCAGTTTACCAAGGTTCGGGCCACCTTGCGGTGTAAAATCCTACTCCTGCTTTGTGGTGGATTGGCCTCACGAGGGGCACAGGATGAACAAGTACATAGGATGAACAACCTCGTGAGGGCTTGGGGGTGAGAATGAGTCGACCCCTTCTATGGTGGTGGCTAACCTATCTTTATAGTGGCCTCGGTCCTCTTCCCCCAAAACATAGGCGGGAAGGGATCCCACAGTGGCCAATTTGAAAGGTGACAAGTAGTACATCTTATCCTGACGAAAGGTGGTCTTCGCCTGCAAACCTTCTGGTCGTGGCGCAGCGGTGGGCTCAGCGATGACATCCGCCCTGCCGTGCTGGTGGTCTTGGTCTTGTAGCACTGATACGTCTCCAACATATCTATAATTTTTTATTGTTCCATGCTATTATATTATCGGTTTTGGATGTTTTATATGCATTAATATGCTATTTTATATTATTTCTGGGACTAACTTATTAACCTAGAGCACAGTGCCAGTTTCTGTTTTTTCCTTATTTTTGAGCTGCGCAGAAAAGGAATACCAAACGGAGTCCAAACGAAATAAAACCTTCGCGATGATTTTTCTCGGACCAGAAGACACCCAGGAGACCTGGAGTGCAAGTCAGAAGAGCCACGAGGCGGCCACAAGGGGGAGGGCGCGCCCAGGGGGGTAGGGCGTGCCCCCCTGCCTTGTGGGTCCCTCGGTGACCCCCTGACCTAGATCTTCCTCCTATATATTCACATATATTCCCAAACCACAAGAAGCATCCACGAAAACACTTTTCCACTGCCGCAACCTTCTGTTCCTGTGAGATCCCATCTTGGGGTCTTTTCCGACATCCTGTCGGAGGAGGATTCGATCACGGAGGGCTTCTACATCAACTCTATTGCCCTTCTGATGAAGCGTGAGTAGTTTACCTCAGACCTACGGGTCCATAGCTAGTAGTTAGATGGCTTCTTCTCTCTCTTTGATTCTCAATACAACGTTCTCCTTGATGTTCTTGGAGATCTATCTGATGTAATCTTCTTTTGCGGTGTGTTTGTCGAGATTCGATGAATTGTGGATTTATGATCAGCATATCTATGAATATTATTTGAATCTTATCTGAATTCTTTTATGCAAGATTTGATATCCTTGTAATTCTCTTCGAACTATCAGTTTGGTTTGGCCAATTAGATTGGTTTTTCTTGCAATGGGAGAAGTGCTTGGCTTTGGGTTCAATCTTGCGGTGTCCTCTCCCAGTGACAGGAGGGGCAGCGAGGCACGTATTGTATTGTTGCCATCGAGGATAAAAAGATGGGGTTTACATCATATTGCTTGAGTTTATTCCTCTACATCATGTCATCTTACTTAAAGCGTTACTCTGTTCTTCATGAACTTAATACTCTAGATGCAGGCAGGAGTCGGTCGATGTGTGGAGTAACAGTAGTAGATGCAGGCAGGAGTCGGTCTACTTGACACAGACGTGATGCCTATATTTCATAATCATTTCCTTGGATATCGTCATAACTTTGCGCTTTTCTATCAGTTGCTCGACAGTAATTTGTTCACCCACCGTATTATTTGCTATCTTGAGAGAAGCCTCTAGTGAACCTATGGCCCCCCGGGTCTATTTTCCATCATATTACTTTCCGATCTACTATTTTGCAATCTTTTATTTTCAGATCTATAAACCAAAAACCCTAAAAATATTTACTTTATCTTTTGTTTAGTTTTATCTATCTCTATCAGATCTCACTTTTGCAAGTGACCGTGAAGGGATTGACAACCCCTTTATTGCGTTGGGTGCAAGTGTTTGATTGTTTGTGCAGGTATTGATGATTTGTGTGTTGTCTCCTACTGGATTGATACCTTGGTTCTCTAACTGAGGGAAATACTTATCTCTACTTTGCTGCATCACCCTTTCCTCTTCAAGGGAAAAACCAACGCAAGCTCAAGAAGTAGCAAGCACCGGAATGGAAACCTTTGGTAGATTCCTCGGGAACCCACGCCTGTCCTTGCCTCCTTAGCATCAAAGAGGAAACTGCCTCCTCTGCGCCCGCTGGTGCCCGCCTGGCCTTGGTCGTCATGGCTTGCGTCATCGCAGCCTCATGAGGCTGGTACCTGCATAGAAATCTCCGCTCCTCGGGAGGCAGCCTGGGGAGACCACTCCCTCCGGAGGTCTTGGTGTCGTCTGCCTCGTGGGCCAGGGGCCCCGCGAGGGTCTTGTCTTGGCGGTCTTGGAGGTGGGTCGTACCAGGCCGTCGAGGGAGCCACGTCATGGGCCGCAGGCAGGCAAGTCTGGGTACCCTGGTTCCCAGAACACCAACAGTAGCCCCCGGGCACAAGGCGCGCTCGAGCTTGGCTTCGAGGCGAAGCCAAAGGGCAAGGGCGAAGCGCCGCGGGCCCCAATCGCCTGCGGGCCAAGTTGACGTGTGGCGCTTGACGGGACGCGGACACCTTCCGCCTCCCCACGTTGCCTCGGCAACCACCCAGTACAGACAAAAGGCTGGCTCGCACCACCAGGCCATCATTACTCCTCCTCGCCTTGCTTCAGATCCCCTTTCCCCTTCCGCGGACCTCTCCAAATCAAATCGAGCTCGGCTTCCACTTTTCCTTTTCCAACTCTGGCGCCATCGACCTTGCAGATGGCCCCCAAGAAGTCAAAGCCCGCGGCACCAGCCGCAAGCTCTCCTCCTTCTCCTGCGCCGGCACTCAACGCGTCCTCCACCACTGAGGAGGGGCACCTCGCTGTCGTACTCCCTTTCATGGCGAGCGACGAGAACGAGTGGAAGGAGACCATGGTCCTGGCCGGCTCCGTTGAGCAGCGGACTTTGGCTCAGACGGTTTACCCCTTCTTCCTCCACAGCATCTCCGCGGGGCTTGTCCCCTCTCTCTTCGAGTTCTTCACCGCCGTCCTTGACCACTACCAGATCCATGCCTTGCATTTTCAACCCAACTCCATCCTCCTCCTGTCCATCTTTGCCTTTTACTGTGAGGCATTCATGGGCGTGAGGCCCTCCGTGCCACTTCTCCGGCACTTCTTCTCCCTGCGGCTGCATGATCTGACCCAGCACTCTAGCTACGTGTCCTTCATCGTGGTCCACAAGAACAACATGCTCATGAGGGCTGGGAAGAAGGTGGAAAGCTTTCGGCGTTGCTGGATATTCGTAGACACCAAGGTCCTTGACGAGCGGCTGGAGCTTCCGATCGCGCTGCCCGAGCGGCTTGAGAGGTGGAGTCACGAGAAGTTCTCCGACCCCCGGGCGGCGCTTGTCCTGAGGAAGATGACCTCAGACATGGATGCCAGGGCGCTGACGGGGGGCATGCTCGTGAAAGAGTTCCTGGCGCAGCGTCTTGCCCCGCTCCAATCACACACGCGCCCCATGTGGGAGTTCCAGGGTGCGACGGATGACATCAGGTTGTGCTCGGGGAGCTTGACAGGCGAGGAGCTGGACAAGGCCATGAGCAGCCTACTCGAGGGCGAGCCAGGTGACCTTCCGGAGGCCTACACTCCACTGTACCGCCATGCCGACAGGGAGGCGATGGTTGCCGCCATGCCCATCTTCAATGAGCTAGGGCTCGCGTCGCCTGAGCGCCATAGCTCCCCGGTGCCGGTATCCTCTGGCACTAGTGTCGACGAAGAGGGCGAGGAGGACTCGGAGGCGACCGAGGACGACGTGGCGGAGATCTATCCCCCGTCTGAGAGCGAGCTCCTCCGCAGCCTTGCAGACGACGATGCCGACGAGCCCCCGGCCATGGGATCCCCACGCTCCACTGGGGTACTCACGAGGTTCGGAGCCAGTCCCCGGACCCCACGAGGGTCAGGCCAGGCAACCCCAAAAAAGAGCGGGGTGTCACCCCTCTCGAGGGGCGCCCTTCCTACCGCCGGAGTGGTTGCGGTCCCGCAGGCTGTGCCCCCTCAGGGCGGCGGCTCTGTCTTGCCAAGCAGCGCCGTGCTAGGGCCAACCGGAGAGCACCTCGCTGACTGTCCAAGCCCGACCAAGGCCGCGCCAAAGAAGGGCGGAGGTGCCCCAGCCCCGGCCAGGAAGAGGGCGTACATCGACCCCGATGAGTAAGCACTTTACCTTGCTGTTGTTTATCTTAGATCGGCACCATGCCCATAGTGCTCTCTTCCTGATGACCAGGATGGGCGTCGTGCTAAAGAAGAGGAAGGAAGGAGCTGGGACCCAGGAGGCACCACCTCTTGTCGCGGTCGTAGCGACTCCGGCACGGGTGGAAGAGGTCGTCTCGCCCCCCTCGCGACGGAGGAGGCCCCCCAGGATACAGTGATGCAGCCTCTGGAGGAGCCTGCTCCCCCGCGCCAGCAGGCCGCGGAGCCGTCTGCCCTTGTCATGCTCGAGGGGGGCTCAGAGCCTCCGGTGCTCCAAATCGTCCTCGCCACTGCTTCCCTGGTGGCGGCGTCAGCCGACGCGCTGGTGCTGCCTCCTCCCAAAGCCCTTGCACTGGCGGACTGCGGCCCTCTGATCGGGCCGGCTGCCCTGGACAAAGCCTACGCCGCGTTGGGTCGGCTCCGTGCCGACCTCCTGGATGCGGACAGGTGCCTCATGAGGGAGTGCCTGGGGCTTGTCTCGGGGTGGCTCCAGGCCGACATGTCTGCCAAGACGGCTTGGGGCCGGGCCGAGGCCGCCACCACGGAAGGCAGGAAGGAGGCCGCCGAAGCCAAGGAAGCTTATGATGCAGCGTTGGCCAACGCTGGATCCGTCGAGGAGCACCATGCCGAGGCGGAGGCCTAGCTGAAGGCCCTCCAGGAAGAGCAAACCAACTGCGCCCAGTGGCTCCAGCAACGGGAGGAAGACTTGAAGGCCCGTGAAGCGGAGTCCGCCTACCGCGATGCCAAGCTGAAACAGGTGGCCGCCGACCAGGCCGCGGAGCGCGGTCGCCTAGCCGCGCTGAAGAAGGAGGTGGCTGATGCTCAAGCATCCCACACCCAGCACGTCTCCGAGTCGGCAGCCCAACTGGAGGCCAGGGAGAAGGCCCTTGCCGCTGCTGAGAAGAAAGCGGCCGTAGGACGTGAGGCCTTCCTCTCCCTTGAGCTCGGATTTTGCTAGGCGCTATGCTCCATCCACAGAGGAGGGTAGAAAGAGCCGCTGGCGACCCCTGAAGATGGCCTTGCAGGGCTCCTCCCCACGCTTGCCGAAGTGCTTAAGGGTGTCGCTGCTGAAGTGGACTCCTTCTTGGAGGTGGAGTGCCGCTCGCTCTTCACCGCGGCTGCGACGCGCATCTTCAGCCATCTTTATCTCCAGGACCCAAGCTTCAACCTCGGCGCGCTGATCCACTCGGTGGCTCCTGAGTCTCGCGCCACCGCCGCGGAGGCCATGAAGGATCAGGTAGACGCCCTACTGAAGAAGTTCCTCTGCATCCCCGATCCCGAGGCCCTGGCGACGGAGGCCGCCGGCAGCAAGCATGGCGGCAGCGGCATCGATGACGAGCTCCCGGCGACCAGGACAAGCGGCGGTGACGGCCAAGGCAGTGGTGGCGCTTCTTCCTAGCTTCATTTCTGCAATATTTACCATGCCTCGTGGAGGCATAAGACTTCTGTTTGAATTTGTGGAACACTGCGTGTTTTGTAATAATTGCTAGAACTCTACGATTTTATTTTCGTGCTTGGTCTCCTTCTTGTTTGCTTTTGTGCTCTGCGTCGGCAGGGCCCAGCCTCGCGCATACCTCGACCACCGTTGGGGAGTTCAGATCACCAGGACGAGACCAAGGGGCGAGGGGCTATGTGACTAGTGAGGCCCCTGAGTCGCGATGCTCAAGGTCCCCCTTGACGTACGAACAGCCCTCATGAAGGAAAGCGAGCAGCGTCTAAGCTAATCCGGAGTCCTCCATACCTTTCCTCGCCAGCTTTCGCCTGGGGGGGGACGCGAGAAGACCAGGTACCCGGACCTGGTAGGGTGGCGTGTGCCAGGCCTGGCCTGAGCACAGCCCCTGTGTCTAGCCACCTCGCGTGATTCTCCCGAGGGGAAAGCTGTGGGGTGTTACCGGGCGAAGAGCCGAGAGGTTGTCCTGAGGTTGGTGCGGCCGCGAGGGCGACCTCAGTTGTTTATTCACCAGTGCCGAGCATAGTGCTTCCACTTTATCGTGGGCATAGCCGCTCCTCGGCAGTGTCGTCCGCCAGTGCGGAGCTTGGGGCTTCCACTGGTGTGTGGGCATAGTCGCTCCTCGACCGTGTCGTTCGCCAACACGGAGCATGGGGCTTCCACTGGTGCGTGGGTGGGAGTTCCCTCTAGGGGAGACTCCGAGGTGTGTACAACCCCGTTCGTACGCGTGGCTAGCACGGCAGAACTAGAGGAGGTGTATCTGGGCACTCAAGAGCCAGCGCGGGACTCACGAGGCCCTACCTCAAGGCGGGTTGCGCCTGATTTTTGCGGCGCGGGGTGCGCTTAAGACACCTGTGGGGTGATGGGGGGTCTTGCGCCGAATGCCCCTCCAGAGGTTATCACATGAGAAGACCGGACACCAATGACCCCAGGAGGTGACGTGAACAGGACCGGCCCGCCAGACAGAGCTCAGCCATTGGTTTTATCGATGCTGCAGGGACAGACCCGAGCACAGACGTCGTGCCAAGTCTTCTCATGCAACGATCCCACAGAAAAACAGCCGGCGCACGGCTACTGCTACGGCAAAGTGCCGCACTGCGGTTGTACGAACCGGGTCGCGCGCCCTTACATGCCCACATGCGATTAGCTCATGCAAGAATAAGGCACCAAGGACCACGGGAGGTGACACGCACGGGAGCTGGCCCGCAGGGCAGAGCTCGGTCGCTTGGATTTGTCAACGCTGCAGGGACGAACCCGAGCACAGACCCCGTGCCAGTCCTTAATCATGAGGCGGTCGCGGGAGGGTTTGCGAGGGCGCAGCAACATCATAGTGACGAAGCACCGGACATGCAGTTGAAATACTTAGGAAATTCACGAAGGCAAAGCCAGTTCTGATACATGCGCAAAAACAATACAGTTGCAGGGCTCGGCCCTGGCAGCCTGAGGATGATGCATCCCGAGGGGCGCCCTCAGTTGAACAAACCAAAAAGTCACCTGGCACCATCGCTGTAGGAGAGTCGGGGTAGCTGAAGATGCGCGCCGCAGGGATCGCTCCTCACGAGCCGATCGGCTCCTGAGCCCGGGAGGCTCTGGAGGTCCGGGAGGCTCGCGAGGGTCCGGCACCTCCTCCATAAAGGCCGCCTGGCGCCTGGCCTCATGGGCTGCCATGGTGCCCTGCGCAAAGCACTGGTACGAGGCGGCCACGTTCAACAGGCCAAACGGCATGCGGACGTAGCTGCAGGGGTAGCCCCCACTCCGGCCGACGAGGGACGGCCAGGAGAGGTCCTGAGAAGCGGCCCTGTTGAGGCCTGGGATGTTGACGCAAACTCGCAGCTCACCGCCTATGTCAGGGGGCGGGGCTGCACCCGGTGGTGTGGAGTGACGCTCGCCACGTATGGCTCGCGCCTCCTGAAGCTCTTCGATTGCCTTGGTGATGAATTCTTGCGCGCCTGGCGCCTCGCGCCTTGCTCACGGAGGTGCACGCTGAAGCACGCCTCCACGTGGTGCCCGAACACCTCCCTTGTCACGCTGGTCAGGTTAGAGGCCCTCCAAATAAGAGCCCCCGAGCCCGTCCTGAGGGGGGCGTCAGGCACGCCTCCCTATGCGAGAGGGAAGGGCGCCCCAGCAGAGGGCGCGGGGCCTGAGGTATGATCGCCAGGCGCCACAGCCTCCTGACGGCCCTTGGGGAGGAGCTGCTTCTTCTTCTTGGGGATGGCCTCAGGAAGCAGGATGGCGCCCTCGTCATCGGAGTTCTCGATCGCAGCGGCCTTGTAAGCGCGCTCGAGGGAGCACACCGCATCCTTTTCGTCGCAGGCGACCGTGAGGATGCCGCCACTTCCTGGCATCTTGAGGGCGTTGTAGCCATGGTGAGTTGCTGCCATGAACTTGGCGAGGGCCGGGTACCCGAGGATGGCATTGTACGGGAGGCCGATGTGGGTGACGTCGAAGTCGATGAGCTCAGTGTGGTAGTTGATGCGGTTGTCAAAGGTGGCGGGGAGGCGCACCTGCCCCAGGGGAACGGTGGAGCCATCAGTGACTCCTGAGAAAGGCTTGGTTGGAAGGAGCTGATCATAGGGCACTTGGAGCATCTCAAATATCTTGACGGAGAGAACGTTGACCCCGCGCCACCATCGATGAGGGTCTTGGTGACGAGGACGTTGCTGATGGTGGGCGTGCAGGGCATCGGGAGCGCGCCAGTGGCGGCTGAGCACTTGAGTTAGTCCATGGAGTCAAAGGTGATGGCGTGCTTGGACCACCTGAGGGGACGAGACGCCTCAAGCTTGGGGAGGGCCACATTCACCTCATGAGCGAACTGCTTGAAGATGCGATGAGAGGCGGGAGCCTGAGCACCACCTAGGATGCACGCGATCGCGCGAGGCTCTTGGAAGCCCCCAGCCCCATCGTCTTGCCAGTTGTCGTCGTTTCTCCTTGGTGGTGGTAGCAGCGGAGGGAGGCCGGCGTTGCCCTAAGGACGGTCCTCACGAGGCTGATCGTGCCAGGGGCCGTCACGAGGCTGGCCTTGCCAGCGGTCCTCGCGGGGTTGGTCGCGCCAGTCCTGGCGGGGGTCGCGGTTGTCCCAGCGGCCTCCACCGCAGCCTCCTCCATGGCTATAGCCGCGGTCATTGCGCTCAGGGCGGTGGCCGAGGCGCCCGTCTTGGATTGCCCTGAGTTCTTGGCAGTCGTTGGTGTTGTGGCTGTGGACGTTGTGGAAGACGCAGAACAGGCGGTTGCCCCTGGAGGATTCGCCGTGGTCACAGCCGTGCTTCATCTCAGGTTCAGCTGCAAGCACAGCGGTGCCCTTACGCTTTGCCTCCTTGGTCTTGGCCTTCTTGTCCTCAAGATCGGCCTCCGGAAGCTCCAGGAGGGAGAGGCGACCTTCCTCTGCCCTTGCGCACCTGCTCGACATGTTAAACATCCCCAGGGCCGAACACAAGTCCTCGTGGATGGCGAGCTCCTTCTTCATCTTGACATCCCGGACGCCATCAGAGAACATTGAAATGATGGCCTCGTCCGACACCTTTGGGATCTTGAGGCGAACATTCGTGAAGTGTTGTATGTACTTGTGCAAGGTCTCGCCTGGCTGCTGCTTCACGCACCGCAGGTCACCTGCTGCAGGAGCGCGGTCACGAGTACCCTGGAAGTTGGCGATGAAGTGCTCGCGAAGCTCTTCCTAGGAGGAGATCGACCCCACTGGGAGGTTAAGGAGCCAAGAACACGCGCCGTCCTTGAGGGCCATGGGGAACCAGTTCGCCATGACCTTGTCATTGTCGTTCGCTACTTCGATGCTCAGCTCGTAGAGCTGGAGGAATTCCGCGGGGTCGGGAGTGCCGTCGTAGCACGGAGGTAGATCCGGCTTGAACTTGCTAGGCCAGACGACTCGGCGCAGCTCCGGGGTGAAAGCACGACAGCTTGCCACGCTCACAGGTGCGGGCCGCATGGGTGGAGCTTGGTCTTGATGCCCACGCGCCGCGACCTCCGGCGGCGCGCGGTCTTGGTGCTGGCGCTGCGGCGCCGGGAGTGCGCGCGTATCGGCCTGTGGCCACTGCACCACCTGGCAGCTTGCTTCATCCCCTGTCGACGCCCCGCGTCGTGGGTCATGCAGGGGCGCGTTGCGCCCGGGATCCGGGCCCACATCGCGCCGAGGAGGAGGAGGAGGCGCACCGTGAGCCACATCACCCGCCTGGGATGGTGGGGGAGGCAACGAGCGGGACGGCGCAGGGCCCTCGCCGGCAGCGTTGACGAGCTCAGTGATGCGGCCGAGCCAGTCGTCGTAGAGGTCGTTGGCGGGGCGGTAGCGCAGGAGCTCACACGCCATGAGCAACGCAGCCTGCGCGTTCCCCGGCCCACGGCGTGCATGGGAGGACGATGTTGTGGCTGGAGTAGGCGACAGAGTGGCGGTGCGGCCATCACGCCACACGGAAGGCGGCAGCGATGAGTCCTGCTGCTCGCGAGCAGCACGGTCAGTGGCAGCGTTGGCCACCGGGGAGGCAGAGCGGCGAGGAGTGCCGTTGCTCATGGGTGCCGTCTGGGCGACACGAGCGGCCCGGCGCTTGGCACGGACACGGCGAGCGTCGGCCATGGGAGCAATGGAACGGAGGCAGAATGAATAGTGGAAGAAGGACTTCGACACGCCCCTACCTGGTGCGCCAAATGTCGGATTCAGGGCTGCGCAGACCCAAGAAGGTTCGAACTCTGGGGCGTGTGCGAAGAACTCAACCTATCCAGCCTACAAGCTCGTCACCCCACAGCCTAGCCTAGCCAGATTCGTGCGAGCAAGGGAGAAGATGAACACGACAGTTTACCCAGGTTCGGGCCACCTTGCAGTGTAAAACCCTACTCCTGCTTTGTGGTGGATTGGCCTCACGAGGGGCTGAGAATGAACAAGTACAGAGGATGAACAACCTCGCAAGGGCTCGGGGGTGAGAATGAGTCGCCCCTTCTATGGTGGTGGCTAACCTATCTTTATAGTGGCCTCGGTCCTCTTCCCCCAAAACGTAGGCGGGAAGGGATCCCACAGTGGCCAATTTGAAAGGGGACAAGTAGTACATCTTATCCTGACAAAAGGTGGTCTTCACCTGCAAAGCTTCTGCTCGTCACGCAGCGGTGGGCTCGGCGATGACATCCGCCCTCCCGTGCTGGTGGTCTTGGTCTTTTAGCACCGGAATGGAAATCTTTGGTAGATTCCTCGAAAACCCACGCCTGTCCTTGCCTCCTTAGCACCAAAGAGGAAATTGCCTCCTCTGCGCCCACTGGCGCCTGCCTAGCCTTGGTCGTCATGGCTTGCATCATCGCATCATCATGAGGCTGGTACCTGCATAGAAATCTCCGCTCCTCGGGAGGCAGCCTGGGGAGACCGCTCCCTCCGGAGGTCTTGGTGTCGTCCGCCTCGCGAGGCCAGGGGCCTCGCGAGGGTCTTGTCTTGGCGGTCTTGGAGGTGGGCCGTACCAGGCCGTCGAGGGAGCCACATCATGGGCCGCAGGCAGGCAAGTCTGGGTACCCTGGTTCCTAGAATGCCGACAAGTGCCTCATCCTTGTCGGGGCTCCTCCTCCTCACGACACCTAGCGATGCATTTAATGCATTTTGTCCTAACTAGCAGAGTTAGGTATGTTAAATCTATTTCTATCTAATCACTTTGTAATGACCCTTTTGCCACTGTGGTAACGCCTTGAGCTATAAAAGGAGGATATGGGCAACCTTTACAAGGGTTCAAACACATTGCAACCCCATTCATACATATTCGTGTAGCTGCCCTCTCCTCACGACTTACCGAGGGAGAGCGCTCTGTATACCTGTGCACACATCCATCCAATACACCAAAGCAGGAGTAGGGTTTTACGCTTCTCAGCGGCCCGAACCTGGGTAAAAACGGCAGCGCCTCTTGTTGTTCTTGATCTTTGCATTGAGTGCACCCCCCGCTGAACCAGAAAAGGGGCAATATTGTCCCATAGATTGCCGACTCCATGCTGACATCTTTGGCGCGCCATGTAGAGGGCGCATTGGCGTAAACCAAGGCAGCAAGTGGTGCATCGGCTTTGTCGAGTTTAGCTTTTTCTTTATTATCCATGGCGCCCAAGAAGAAGGGCTCCATGGTGGCGAAACCCTCCACGTCCAAGCTTCCATGGTGGACGGTGCGGACGCCACGATGGGCGCGACCGGCACAAGAGGTGCGGTCACCATGCCCGCTACGATGGGAACGGGCAGTGGAGGCACTGGGGCTGGACATCTCCCTCGCCACTCCGGCGAAGATAGCAACAATGACGCAAATGGTGCGGGTGAACATATCCCGCCTCCTCAGTGCACCGGCGGATGTAGCCAACGAAGTGACCCCGTCCGATCGGGCCCGAGCCGTGACCCTCCCGCTGTTGCAGCTTCGGCGGTGGTGGCGAGGGGAACGACATCGAGACACACACCACGTCCGTCGCAAGATGGGTGCGACGTGACGCTAAGTGGTGTTGTTGTACCTCCACAACAGTGCCCGCACGGCAAGACGCCTATCGATCAAGTTCAAGATCTTCAGGCGACGCTCCCGCTATGCCAACATGTCACCACTCCCACAGTTCGGTGACAAGATCATAATGGCGCTCCTGTTGGCTCTACCAGGAGTCGAGCGACGTCGCATTCTTCGCGCTCCAACATGCCTTCGACGGCGACAGAGGCGATGTCGCGGGCCCAGATGATGTTGGATTTTCCTCCAGTAGCCTGATTGAGTTTGCCGATGCAAACAGGTCCCAGTTGGCGGAGCCCTCGCGGCACCCACCAACTATGCCCGTAGCTCAAATTGATGGCCGTGTGGTTGGCAGCGTACCCATGATGCAATCACCTCCATGGCAACAGTCCCAGCAGCAGCGCCAGTGCACACAGCAAACCCAGTGGAACACGCAGCCAGACGACATATCGATGGCTTCCTCAGATTCGCGGACACAACCAGATCAGCGGCAAGTGCTGCTAGACAGACAAGCAGAAGATGCTCGCACTACCATCCAATGACTCTGGGAGGCGTGCCGTCAATCAGACGAGCACAATGGTCCAATCATCGATGAGCTAGCGCCCGTTGTTGGCGGGTACCTACCTTACGAGGTTGGGTGCCCCGCCTTCACACGTGAGCTGTGTCAAGTCCGCTGGCCGTTCGTATGCGCGTTCAAGCCCGAAGTACCAGAAAAGTACGACGGCAAGTTCAACCCGGCAGAATTCCTGAGTATTTACATGATTGCCATGCAAGCTTCCGGGGGAAGGGATGAGAAAATTCTAGCCAACTATTTCCCATTGGTGCTCAAGCCCAATGTGAGATCTTGGTTGATGAATTTGCCAGAAAACAACATTTCTTTGTGGTCATATCTTTGCAACGAGTTCGTTGGTGCCCTTACCGGAGGACAGAAAGGTCCGGGTTACCCAGCGACTTGCAAGTGATCCCACAAAAGGAAGGAGAAGATCTGCGCAAATACATCCAGATATTCAGTCGTGTGCACCACAGCATTCCGCACATACACCCCGCGGCTGTGATTGCCGCATTCCACATGAATGTGCGCAATCGCAACATGCGGGAGAAGATGCATATTCGGTTGCCGAGAAGTGTCAACGAGATTTACACGTTGGCGGACAAGTGTGCGCGGGCTGAGGAAGGGAGAAGGCTTCCCAGGGAAGATGCCAGCATTGAAGTCGACTCCGATGACGACGATGCCACCGCCCCGAAAAAGAAAGGTCAAGGGCGCAACAGAAAGTGCAAAGGCAAGTTAGTTATGGCCGTAGAGGGATCTGACAATTCTGGCCCCGCCAAGAAAACCAAGACGGAAAGGACCGGCAAGGAAGCAGCTACATGCGCTGATTGCCAAGTTGCCGTGGCAGGGGAGAAGGCCAGCAAATCTGACGGGCCGTACTGCAAGATCCACCATACTAAAGGTCACGACCTCCAGGAGTGTCGCCAAGTTGAACAACTAGTTGAGAAATAGAAAGTTGAGTACGAGAAGCGGGACAAGGAGAAGGGCCAGGATGGTATGGGAGGATCCGGCAAGAAGGGTCACGGCGGCCGAGGTGGACGTCGTGGCAACACTAGCCAGAAGAAAGAAAAGCCCGCCAGGGGCAGAGAGAAAAAACAGGATGAATAGAGTGAAGAGGAGAATGACGACGAGTCTAGTGAACCGGAATTCCGGAAGGCAACCGAGGCCATGTGCATTGACGGGGTGCATCTTTGCACTCCTCTCACCGCCAGCTAAAGCAATGGGCACGTGAAGTTAATACAGCGGAGCCAGCAACGGATGCTCAAAAGCCCCTCAAGTGGTCCCACACACCTATTATTTTCAATGATGAGGACCACCCTGATTGCACAACTGCAGTCGGGTGTTTGCCTTTGTTGGTCTCACCAACAATACGCAACCACAAGGTCACGAAAATATTAGTTGATGGTGGGGATGGCTTGAACTTGATCTCCCCTGGGGTGATCGAGAGGCTACAGATTTCCGAGGGAGAGCTCAAGAAAATTGGGACATTCCAAGAAATCAACCTGGGAAGGAGCCAACCTAAGGGAAAGATCATGCTACCGGTCATTTTCGTTGATAGGAAAAGCATGCCTCTCAAAACAATTTTATCTCTCAATTTAAGCTTTGAGCTCTGGCACATCTACAAATCTCTTCTTCCCTCTACGAAGGGCTTATCTATTTAATTTATGAAATTTTTGTTTTTATTGAGTCTCCATCTTCTCTTATAAAGCACCAACTAGGGAACACTATTGTCATACTTGTGCATTGGGCATAGTTAATATTTCAGTGTGTTTCATGAATGGATCAATGATTGGCATAATGGGCTAGGGATAGCTTTCTTTAGTGTTGATATTTTGAAAGACATGGTTGCTTGTTGATATGCTTGAGTATTGATGTCCTCATGTCAAATTATAGACTATTGCTTTGGATCATTCAAGTCCAAATGTCCATGCTATAAAAGAAAAGAGTATATGAGGAATATGATAGGTAGCATTCCACATCAAAAATTCCATTTTCAATTGCTACTTGATCATGATGAGTTTTATGAGAAAGAGTTGCTGTTATGATGCTAGGAAAAGTGATTGAAATTATCATTGATCAAACTTATGCACTATGCTAGCATTCACACTTCATAAATTATTTCTTTTATCATTTACCTACTCAAGGACGAGTAGGAATTAAGCTTGGGGATGCTGATATGTCTCCAACGTATCTATAATTTATGAAGTATTCATGCCATGTTCATAACAATTTTATATGGTTTTGGTATGATTTGAATGGAACTAACCCGGACTGACGTTGTTTTCAGCAGAACTACCATGGTGTTGTTTTTGTGTAGAAATAGAAGTTCTCAGAATTGGACGAAACTTTTTAGAGATTTTTTATGGAACAAATGAACAATACTGGAGCAAATAACCACTGAAGGGGGGTCCTGCTACCCACTAGGCACCAGGGCGGGCCACCACCCTCTGGCGCGCCCTGCTGGGTAGTGCCCCCCCCCCTGAGGCCCATCTTCGCGTGAAACCGATGCCAAAAAATCCTATAAATACAGAAACCCCTAGAAATAACCCTAGATCTGAAGTTCCGCCACCGCAAGCCTCTGTAGCCACGAAAAACCAATCTGGACACTGTTCCGGCACTCTGTCGGAGGGGGAAATCATCACCGAAGGCCATCTTCATCATCCCGGCGGCCACCATGATGAGGAGGGAGTAGTCCACCCTCGGGGCTTGGGGTTTGTACCAGTAGCTATGTGTCTAATCTCTCTCTCTCTCGTGTTCTTGAGTTGGCACGATCTTGATGTATCGCGAGCTTTGCTAATATAGTTGGATCATATGGTGTTTTCCCCTCTCTATCTTGTTGTGATGAATTGAGTTTTCCCTTTGAAATCTCATTATTATCGGATTGAATACTTTTATGGATTTGAGAGCACTTGATGTATGTCTTGCTATGAATACCCATGGTGACAATGGGGTATCATATTGATTCACTTGATATATGTTTTGGCACTCAACTCATGGATTCCCGAGGTGACATTGGGGTAATCTATTCATAGGGTTTGATGCACATTTTCATCCTTGTTTCCCCGGTAGAAATCTTGGGGCACTCTTTGAAGTTCTTTGTGTTGGATTGAGTATTATGAATCTAAAATTGTTTGATGCATATCGTATAATCAACTCACGGATACTCGTGGTGACATTGGAGTATCTAGGTGACATTTGAGTGGGTTGACGTGTATCATATGGTGTTATTTCAGTACAAACTCTTGGGCTGTTTGTGGCACTTATAGGGATAGCTCGATAGATCGATCCGAAAGGATAACTTTGAGGTGGTTTCGTACCCTACAAACAATTTCTTCTTCTATTCTCTGCTAGATAAGAACTTGGAGAGATTCTTCATCGCACGTTGAGGGATGGTTATATGATCCAATTATATTAGCATTGTTGAGAGATTGCACTAGCAAAAGTATGAACCCTAGGCCTCATTTTCAAGCATTGCAATACCGTTTGTGCTCAATTTTGTTACTTGCTAACTTGCTATTTTTTATTGTTCCTATTACAAAAATCAATATCTACTATCATTACTACACTTGTATCACCATCTCTTCGCCGAACAAGTGCACCTATACAATTTACTATTGTATTTGGTGTGTTGGATGTTGGTGCAATATCTACCTACCTTGTGTTTTGGAGATTGTTGACAGAAACAGGTATGGACTAATTTGTTTGCGAGTGCATACAGAGAGAAAAGTCCATACACAACCGAAGAGAATGCTGTCACCGGTACTGAGTTCGAGGAACTTCACCGAAGCATATCTGCGCTGTAGAGAAGAACAAGCTATATTTGTTGAAGTGATAGAGTCAAGAAGTTTAATGTGAAGAAATCGACCCCTCAAAAGTTTACTGCTGAAGCAAAGCTCTTGTTTCAGTACTGTCGTCCGAAGAAATTAACTGCAGCGATTGGAGTCGAAGACAAAGTGAAGATGTAGCATTCATTTCGTTTTTATTGTTTCAGTCTTTCGAGTCATAGGACCTCCGTACTATTAAGAGGGGTATAGGTTCTCGATGCTTAGATCAGCTGTGATGCTTAGCCACAACCTATGAAGACGCGAGAGAAATCTCTTTGTGCTCCGAGCAAATACTTGTCAGCAAGAGACTGTGATCTTCTTCGCCGCAAGAGATTTGCCTCGGATCAAGGAGTTAGCATTTCTTGCTCCGCAAGAAATGTTACCGTTGTGCTCAAATCCGACCGTTGGAATCGTGTCGTTCAGCCATTGGCTGAGGCCGATGTCCAATTTGGTCATTTCCAATCTGGGAAGGCTACGGCTATAAATAGCCACCCTGCTCCAACATTGTCCGTTGGCTGCTCTGCTTGAGATTTCTGAGAAGATTGATTTGAGCAACCCCTCTCTGAGTGATTTGAGTTTAAGATCCACTGAGAGAAAACCAAGAGCCCAAACTTAGACAGTGGTTTAGCATCACAGCAGTTCTGAGTAAGAGTTCTTGTACCTATTACTCTTGAGAGCTGCGCACTCTCTAGACGGATAGGTTTGGCTTTGACTGTTGAAGAGTTGTTGTCTTCACCGAGCCTGATCTTCAGCAACCAAGAGTAATTGTGGTTCGCGAAGGTCGACCGAAGATTTGGAGATCACCGACAAGGATCTACCACGAGTGAAATCAACCTGAGTCTGATCAGCTCTGCGTTGAAGGAGAATAGGGTGAAGAGAGTTTATCTTCCGTGTTAAGTCACAGCCCCTCCAACCAGACGTAGCCCTTTGGCAGAAGGGCGAACTGGTCTACCAAATCTCTTGTCGCCATCGAGCACCACTGGTTATATCTTCTTTACTGCATTTCATTCAACAGTCATCATTCATTTTCTGTGCTCATAGGTTACCTGATCGTTTATCTTGTTGATTTAACCTCATCCTGTGTATCTGTGTTTACTCATATCATTATCCTCGTCTATATTCCTTCGTTGCTAGTCTGTACCTTTGTCTTACTTGTTAAAGCTTTCAGTTGCATTTCTCTCAGCTTCAGCTATGCTATGTCTCATTCTGTTACATCTGTTTTCTTGCTACATAACCCTCATCGTAGTTAAACCTATTATCTATCAAGCTCGTTCTGTTGTAAATGCTTTCCTCGATGAATATGCCTCTGACGAAGAAAATTGATTCAGTGCATTTCTCTCAATACTCTATTCCGCTGCTGTGTTTGGGTTAAGTTTCAAAGCTTTCTAAAGAAAATTTGAATCTCCCATTCACCCCCCCTCTGGTCGATATACTCTTGGTCCTAACAATTGGTATCAGAGCAGGTACTCGTTGTCTCTGTTTATTAAAGGTCTCACGTCCTTGGAGTTTTGAGTATGTCGTATGCAGGTAGATCCTCGCACTCTGAAAGATTTCCTATCTTTGATGGAAATGACTATCTGTACTGGAAGGAACGGATGAGAATCAGAATCCAAGCTATCGGCTATGATCTGTGGCAGATTGTAGAAGACGGTTACACCCTTCAACACCCTGATGCTCCATCTTCTGATGACAAGGCTATGATGCGTCTGGATGCACAAGCAAGAGATATCATCTGTGCAAGTATCTCAAAGAACGTGTTCATTCGGTTCTGAAACCTTAACACAGCAAAGCAACTCTGGGATGCTATCAAAAATGTTCATGAAGAATTTATCTCCAGAACAGACTCTCACACTCAAATGCTTTGTGCCATGTTCACTGGGTTCAGAAGTCTTCGAAAGGAAAGTGTGATGGAACTCACGGATTTGCTGACTGACATTGTTGAAAGACTTCGCCAATGAGGAGTAACCGATGTCACTGATAAAGATGTGGTAAACAAGCTATTGAGTGCTCTTGATGAATCCTTCGAACCTATTATAGCCGAAATCAAACAAAGACCAGACTATGAAGAGCTTCACTATGTTGAGATCATGACGCTACTATTAACTTATGAAGAAAAGATGGAATTGGAAAATGCAGATCAAGAATCTTCTTCAGAAGGTGAAGGAGAAATCCTCTCTCACTATGGCAGCTCTCAGGAAGAAGAAGAAGATGTTGAGAATCAACACACTATCACAAGAGAATTGGAAATGCTCACACAACGGTTGAGTGATCTCAGAAGACAAAACTTGTATCTTGTGAATGATGATGAAGATGAGGTGCCTGAATCCTCAAGACAGTTACCTCCGAAAGAAATGAAGTGCTTCAAATGCAAACAATTCGGTCATGTCATAGCATATTGTCCTTGCTGGGATGAAGCACCTAGTAATCATTGGAAGCATCTTCACTGCAATGGTTTTGCCCGAATGGATCGTCACACTAAGCTCTCGAAGAAAAAGGAGCCCGCTTCATCCTCTTCGTCGAGACCAGTCACTAACATAAATGCCAGAGCAATCATTGATTCCAACATGAAGAAAATCTCTCAGCTGAATAGAGCCTGTACCAACCTGACTCCTAACTCTGAAGAAGAGACAACAGACACTGGTTTAGATGATGAAGAATTCTACAAAAGGACTGGAAGAAGCAATGCATATGTAGCCATTGAATCATCGAAGGATCCCATCGAATCAGATGCTGATGATAATGCGTCAAGTGATGATGAACCAATTGCCTTCTGCCTTATGGCAAAATCATCGAAAGATCAGGTATCTGCAAAACACCAAAAGTCCATGAACGAATATTCACCTGAATATATCTCATATGCCAAGTTGGTGAAAATTGCTAAATCCCAACATGATGAACTTGAAATGCTTGAGAGAAATCTCAGGAAAACCGAAGGATTACTGGTCGAAGAGATGGAGAAGAATCAAAAGTTGATCGAAGAGCAAGATGCTTTTTCCTCAACTATTGATGATCTTACCAATCGATATGAATCACTTACAGTTGACTACAAGAATATATCAGATGAACTCCTTAACAGGAATCAGGAACTCGTGTCACTGAAAGAATCTCATAACAAGCTGGTGTTAGAAAAAGCTTATCTCTTTGTCGAGCAATCTGTTCGATTACCTGATGACTTTGTTCCTCCTTGCTTGAAATGCCTAGAACGTAGCAATGCAGATTCTCATGCTGAAACTTCTAATGATGTCATCAAGAACATTGCTACTCCTGAAATTGGTACTACTAACCCCTCTTCTGAGGATTTTACTGCTATTTCTGAAGAAAATTGCAGGTTAAAGGGCTAACTTGAGACTGGTATGATGAGGAGCCTGAAAAGGCGTCAAACCCTATGTGATGTGCTCAAGAAATCCATACTAAGGAAGGACTAGGTTTCGAAAAGAAACTCAATGTGGATGGATCCTATTGGACTCCCGAGCAATATCCTCGAACAACTTGGGTTCATGCCAAGAGTAAAACCCTCGAACCTGAAACTCTAATTGGTTATCTTTCGCCCATTCCTGTTGATTCTGACAAGTCGAATGACTCAAATTACAAACTCTTCAAACAACAGAATGGTAAGATTTTCGCTCGATATACTGGAACCAACTGCAGGTCAGTTGCACCCAAGAAGCAAATTTGGGTAAAGAAGTACATTGTTGAAAACTTGCCAGTTACTGCTAACCTGACAGTGCAGGATAAATCTCGACGAGGAAATGGTTGTCATTCCAAATCTACTCGAGTATCATTCTTGAATGATTATCACCCTGAATTATGTCAGATGGAGTACTTGCGTACATCTTCAAATCTCTTCAAATCATTACACTGATGCATCAGGAAACAATTTCAATGCCTATTCATATGATTATTATCATACTACATAGGTGTCTCGCAGGACTCACCGAAGAAATATTCCAATCAAGGCAAAGCAGATGAGATCCTCACCACCCACACAAGTGTCGGTAGTGAAGAAGAACTAACCACCTCTTATAGGAAACTCTCTCAGGGATATCTCTTGTTTATCTCAAGCCTTGAGATCAATTATTGTTGGTGCTCATCGTTCTGAGTTTTCTCTCGTAGTGTTTGTGTTCTTTTTCGATAGTTTTGTGCTTCATGTCTATTTCTTTTCTGGTTTATTCTCGGTTCATTGTGTCACAAACATGCACCTTGATCTGAAGAAGATTTCTCTCCGACGTCCTTGGTCGTGAATAAAATCATCTTCAATATTTTATCTGTTTTGATGCTTGCCCTTCCTCAAACCCTTCGACATTCAGTTCAGTTATCGATATTTTTGCAGGAAACCGCTGGCACGTGCCCATGATCTCTCACTCGTGATCCCGTCCGTTGAATGTGGAACGTCCTGTGTTTTTTGGTCGTAGATTTCCGAGTGGGCGGTTTCTCCCTTAGGCTATTTATACCCCCTCTCTAGGTCTCTTCTTCCTCAGTTTTCTCTCTGTTCGACCTCTCCTCTCGCACTCCGACCAAGCCCGAGCTTGAAGCAGCGTCGACGTCAAGCCTTGCCGTGCAACTCTGGCAAAGCTCTGTCACCGTTGGACACGCCATTGCGGTAACTCTCCTTATCCGTGCTGCCGTAGTCGGTCTGTTTTGCCAAGTTAGGGCACTCAGATCTAGAACTTGCTCTATTCCCTTCCTATTCTAGGGCAGTTCTTCCCAACACCATTTATTGTGTGTTATTTCTCTTGCGGTAGATCTTTAAGTTTCTCTAAGATTTGTCTTGTACGGTTTGTAGTTGTTCCTCGTACTAGACTCTGGATCTAGGGTTCACTGTATGCTCTTCAAAAGATTAGAGGATTGGTTATGTCGTCTTTAGGCATACTGCAATTTACTCGACGATATCTTCCAAGTGCATGCCTTGAATCCCATGCTTCTTCCTGAAAAACCATCTGTTTTGAGTTAAAAATTTCTCTGTGGATGCTTGTGACTTCTTATGTGCTTTCCTTCGAATTTGTGTTTTTCTCTCAGGAGTGGTCATGGCAAATAGTTCGGATGAGCATTCTGGTTTAGAGGAAGAAATCCCTCAGCAGCCAAGGGGGGCTGACAAAGCAAAAGTGGTCGAAAGAAAATCAGAGCACCGAAGAAAAAGGCTGAATCAGAATCTACTGAAGAAGTAGAGGACGATATTCCCTCAGCACACAGTCAGCCAGAAGACGAGCTGGTCACTGATTCCAAAACTATGTTCTCTGATGGAAATCCCAAAAAGGGTGGCCGTGGAAGAGAAAGGAATACTGCGGCTGAAATGTCTGATCAGGAAACCTACAGGACTCCACCTGGAGTGGAAACTGCTCAGGAAAGGAACAACAGATTGCAAAAGATTTGCCGACATTGGGCGAAGAAATGGTTCAATTATGAGAACGTCCAAAGGAAATACCAAATCATGTTTGCATTCACTCCACCCTGGAATGATTGCATTGCAGAAGGCTTCCTTGGGTAGGACGATGAAAAAGTAAGGCCAGCAGCACCTCCCAACGCTCATGCCGACTCCTTGAAAACCATAGCTGATTTTCTCGAAGAAGTTGCATAGAGGGAAAAGGCAAAAGCCAAGCGTGAGGCTAGACTTGCAAAGCAAAATCAAGTAGAACAGCGAAATGTTGAGTTGACTCAATAGGATGTGATGGAAAAGAAGGAAAGGGCGTCTGCCCGTAAAGAAAAGAAGAAGAGGAAGAATTACGGAAAAATCCTCAGGAATCATTTCATTGATTCTCAGCTGAGTATGGCCCCAATGGTCCCGCTTTCAATGAACAGCTTCACACATCGAAGCTTACATTCTTTGGGGTGAGCCCCTATGAAGGAGAAAGAACATCTTTGTCACCAAGGTTTTGGACAGAGGAACAGGCAATCTATTATGCTTGGGTCTTGTTTGGCAAGCACGGGATTTTCAATCATAAGATGTTGAACTTCCCCAAGCTCGAAGAAATGCCCTGCTTCCACAATGCACTTGACCATATTGAACATGCTCTTCTGAAGGGTTTTATGTGATTCAATCATGGCTGGAACAAAGAAGTCATTCTTCAATTCTATGCCACGCTGCACATCACAGGAGAAATAGGAAATACTTCATCATGGACACTTGAGTCGATGACTGGCAGAGAGAGAATCAAATGTTCGGCAGATCATTTTCTGGCCCTGTTAAATTTGCCTCGATGTGAATTTGAGAACGACAGAGAACACATACTGCATTTCTGGGAAGTGCCTGATGAACAACTCCACATTCTGATGGATCCCACCTTGGTGGGCCACAAATGCATCAATGTTGATCCGAAGAAGTTGGCCTACGACAACAAAGTGCTTTTCCACATTCTGTGCAATACCATCACACCAACCAACAGGCCCAACTCCATCAAAGGCATCGTGGGAAATGCTCTTGTGTCAATTTCTCAGGGAATCAAGTTTGACATTCCTAACTTCTTTATTCGGAATCTGGCATGTGCTGCAGACAGCCCTCAGTCATTGAAGCCCTATGCTCCTTGGATTATGTTTGCCATTGAGCAGTTCACAAATGAAAAATTCTTCTGGGCCTATGCACCGAAGGTATTCATGCCACCTGTTCGTGACACTCTACGCATTGTGAAAGAATATAGAAAGGGGAAGGAACCTGTTGATGCTGCTGCAACAGCTTCTGCATTTGAGAATGTACCGAAGGTTAAAGAAGCCAAGATTGAAGTTCCTAGTGAGGAAAATCCATCACTCTATGAGATTTGCATTCGCACACAATAGACTCTGGAAAGACACATCAGAATGGATAGAAAGGAAAAGATGGAATTGCTGCCTGAACTGAATCTGCTTCATAATCACACCCGGCAAATTCTTCTGCATGAGAAGGATGCAAGGAAGAGATCATGGACATTGCTGAGAAGGCATTTCTCTCGCAAGGATCTAGTCAAGAAGGGCCTCTTCAAAGACTATGACTATCTGGACTTGCTCACAGTACCGCGCGTCCGAAGACAAACTCTAGAGCTCCCACAGCGTTCTGCTTCAACGGATCTGCTGTTTGTCAACCATGATGATGAAATCACAGACACTGCCGGCACTCGTATCTACAAGCCAGATGCCCATCCTTTGAAGCCCTTCAAAGCCAAGGTTGCCACACCTGCTTCTACCTAGACCATTCCGCATTCTTCCGACTCTGATTCATCGAGTGGTTTCAATTCTGATTCAGAAGATACTCCCATGGAGTAATTCCTCATGTGTGTTCTCTTTCCTTTTTGACACTTGTTGAAAAAAAGGGGGAGAATTACATCGAGTGCTAGTTTATCGGGGTTTGCAGGGTGTTTTGCTTTGAACTTTCATTTGGTTTTTCTTTGAACAATTTGCTTCAAGAACTTTATCGCACCGCATGTGGTGTTAAAACCCTCGATCGTCATGTAATATTAATAACCCCCCTGCCTGCAATGCTATTTGCTTCGCTCTATTTGTCTGCAGGTACCTTTAAAATATGTTGTTGTTGTGAATGATTATCATAGACGATTATCTATCTTACAGGGACACATAACTGCTCCTCAAAGAAGAACAGAGAATCATCAAAAATGATACCATGCTATGCTTGGATATGCTCTGATTATCTAACCTTGCAGGAAGATAAAGTCAGTCGATGCACAAATACCTTATGAAAGTCATCTTTATGACTGACGAAGTGTTTTTCCTCACAAATATCATTTGCATCATCTCTATTGCAGGAAAATCACCTTCAAAGCATATCCACTCTGAGCAATGAATTATTATTCGATCCTGCTCTTATCATATCGAATATCTAACATGAAGGAAAACTATATCTCGTGTGGATTCAAATTGTGTTATGAGAAAACCTTCGTGACTTATCCATGTCACAAACCTCTCAATGTTTGTTTCACATCTAACCCTTGTCAAAGTTTTTGTGATAGGAACTACCTCAGACACCGTCGAGTGCATTGAAAGAACTCAAGTATGAAATCTGTTGTCAATGACACTCATACGAAGAAAAATATATTTTCCCAAACCAAAGCATATCTTAAGGGGGAGAATATCTTATCTTCGTAATTATCTCTTGTCCTTCATTATTCTTCGCATTACATTCCACTCATTATCCATCATTCGATGTGATCTGTTTTGTCAACAATCGTCCAAAAAGGGGGAGATTGTTGGTGCAATATCTACCTACCTTGTGTTTTGGAGATTGTTGACAAAAACAGATATGGACTAATTTGTTTGCGAGTGCATACAGAGAGAAAAGTCCATACACAACTGAAGAGAATGATGTCTCCGGTGATGAGTTCAAGGAACTTCACCGAAGCATATCTGCGCTGCAGAGAAGAATGAGCTATATTTGTTGAAGTGATAGAGTCGAGAAGATTAATGTGAAGAAATCGACCCGTCAAAAGTTTACTGCCGAAGCAAAGCTTTTGTTTTGGTACTGTCGTCCGAAAAAATTGACTGCAGAGATTGGAGTCGAAGACAAAGTGAAGATGTAGCATTCATTTCATTTTTCCTTCTTTCAGTCTTTTAAGTCATAGGACCTCCGTACTATTAAGAGGGGTATAGGTTCTCGATGCTTAGATCAGCTATGATGCTTAGCCACAACCTATGAAAGATGCGAGAGAAATCTCTTTGTGCTCCGAGCAAATACTTGTCAGCAAGAGACTGTGATCTTCTTCGCCGCAAGAGATTTGCCTCGGACCGAGGAGTTAGCATTTCTTGCTCCGCAAGAAATGTTACCGTTGTGCTCAAATCCGACCACTGGAATCGTGTCGTTCGGCCATTGACTGAGGCTGGTCCTAATTTGGTCATTTCCCATCTAGGAAGGCTACGGCTATAAATAGCCACCCCGCTCCAACGTTGTCCGTTGGCTGCTCTGCTTGAGATTTCTGAGAAGATTGATTTGAGCAACCCCTCTCTGAGTGATTTGAGTTTAAGATCCACCGAGAGAAAACCAAGAGCCCAAACTTAGACAGTGGTTTAGCATCACAACAGTTCTGAGTAAGAGTTCTTGTACCTATTACTCTTGAGAGCTACGCACTCTCTAGACGGATAGGTTTGGCTTCGCGTGTTGAAGAGTTGTTGTCTTCACCGAGCCTGATCTTCAGCAACCAAGAGTGATTGTGGTTTGCGAAGGTCGACCAAAGGTTTGGAGATCGCTGACAAGGATCTACCACGAGTGAAATCAACCTAAGTCTGATCAGCTCTGTGTTGAAGGAGAATAGGCTGAAGAGAGTTTATCTTCCATGTTAAGTCACAGCCCCTCCAACCAGACGTAGCCCTTGTGCAGAAGGGTGAACTGGTCTACCAAATCTCTTGTCGCCATCAAGCACCACTGGTTATATCTTCTTTACTGCATTTCATTCAGTAGTCATCATTCGTGTTCTTTGCCGATAGGTTACCTGATCGTTTATCTTGTTGTTTTACCCTCATCCTGTGTATCTATGTCTACTCATATCATTATCCTCGTCTATATTCCTTCGTTGCCAGTCTGTACCTTTGTCTTACTTGTGTAACCTTTCAGTTGCATTTCACTCAGCTTCAGCTATGCTATGTATCATTCTGTTACATCTATTTGCTTGCTGCATAACCCTCATCGTAGTTAAACCTATTATATATCAAGCTCGTTCTGTTGTAAATGCTTTCCTTGATGAATATGCATCTGACGAAGAAAACTGATTCAGTGCATTTCTCTCGATACTCTATTCCACTGATGTGTTTGGGTTAAGTTTCAAAGCTTTCTAAAGAAAATTTGAATCTCCCATTCACCCCCCCCCCCCTCTGGTCGATATACTCTCGGTCCTAACAATGGGGACACAAGAGACTCTTTGTTATTTGGTTGTATGGTTGTTTGAAAGAGACCATCTTCATCCTATGCCTCCCACGGATTGATAAACCTTAGGTCATCCACTTGAGGGAAATTTGCAACTGTCCTACAAAACTCTGCGCTTGGAGGCCCAACACGAGTCTACAAGAATAAAGTTGCATAGTAGACATCAGAAGCGCGCCTCCTCAGAGTGATGCGCACCCATTGAGGACTTGCCGGAAAGCTCCGCCGGCAAGAGATCCAAGGCCACTCCACCTACGACAAAGATGGTGCCGGCAAGGGAGGATGGCACTAGTGGTACTTTCACCGTTGGTGCCACTCTGGACAGCAAATAGGAAAGCGCGCTCATTGCCTTCCCGCGGGCGAATGTAGATTTGTTTGCATGGCAACCATCAGACATCCCCTGTGTTTCCAGGGAGGTAATTGAGCACCACCTTGTTGTCTGTCCTCATGCTCGGCCCGTCAAGCAGAAGGTCAGGAAGCAGGCTTTGGAATGGCAACAATTCATAGCTGAAGAGATCAAGAAACTTGAGGCAGCAGGCTTGGTTAGAGGAGTGTTACATCCAACTTGGTTGGCAAACCCAGTTGTCGTGCGCAAGGCAAATGGAAATGGAGACTTTGTATTGATTACACCGATCTCAACAAGGCATGTTCGAAGGATCCTTTCCCTTGCCACGCATTGATCAAATTGTGGACTCCACTACCGGCTGTGATTTGCTCTCGTTTCTTGATGCCTACTCAGGATATCAACAAATATTCATGTCCAAGGAAGATGAGGAAAAGACCGCATTCATTACTCCATGTGGCACGTATTGTTTTGTACGTATGCCTTTCAGACTAAAGAGTGCTGGTTCAACATTTGCAAGAGCTGTTCAGATTTGTTTTGAGCCACAGTTGCACAGAAATGTGGACGCCTATATGGATGATATAGTGGTCAAGACAAAGGACAAATCGACCCTCATTGGAGATTTAGATGAAACATTTGCCAACTTGTGCAAGATCAACATGAAGCTTAACCCTGAGAAGTGCGTATTTGGAGTTCCATACGGCAAGCTCATTGGTTTCTTTGTGTCCCAGCGCAGAATCGAAGAAAATCCCGACAAGATCAAAGCTATCGAGCAGATTCAAGCACCCAAGAGAGTCAAGGATGTGCGACGTCTTGCCGGTTGTGTCGCAACTTTGAGCAGGTTCATTTCAAGGTCTGCTGAGCGTGCCCTGCCATTTTTCAAGATATTGAAAAAGGCAGGTCTAGTAAAATGGACTCCAAAAGCGGAGGCCTTGCTGCAAGATTTGAAAAGGTACTTGTCTTTCGTGCCAACCTTAGTCACGCCTAGGCCACATGAACTGTTTTTGCTATCCCTAGCGGCAACGAACCAAGTGGTCAGTGCAGCGCTGGTTGCGCAGAGGGAAGCTAGCGATGAGGAAACAACACTGGCGAAGCCATCCCAATCCTCCCCGGTAGATCCAGATACCGGAAAGGCAGAAATGGTGCAAGAGAAGGAAGTAGATCAGTAGATTACGCCAAAGAAGAAGGTGGTATAGCGGCCAGTGTACTTTGTTAGCTCTCTCCTGCAGGGGGCTAGGTCAAGGTAGGCAGGCATGCAAAAATTGTTATTTGGCCTACTCATGACCTCAAGAAAGCTGCGCCACTACTTCCAAGCACATGAGGTTACCGTGGTCACTCACTTCCCGTTGCAGCACATTCTGAGGAATCCAGAGGTAACTAGTAGGATAGTTGAGTGGGCACTGGAGTTGTCAAGTTTTGCACTCAAGTTTGAGAGCACATCAACTATTCAGAGCAGAGCATTGGCAGAATTCATTGCAGAATGGACGCCAATGCAAGATGATGAGATCCAGGAATCAACCCTCCTTGCGAGGGAAACTGAAAAGGATTGGATCATGTACTTTGAAGGTGCTTTCTCGCTGCAAGGCGCCGGTGCCGAAGTGCTGCTTGTCTCACCCACCGGGGAGCATCTGAAGTACATAATTCAAATGCACTTTCCCAGGGAGGAAGCCACCAACAACACTTCAGAGTATGAAGGACTGCTTGCCGGCCTCAGAATTGCAGTGGAGTTAGGAATCAGGAAGTTGATCGTCCGAGGAGACTCGCAACTTGTAGTGAAGCAAGTGAACAAGGATTACCAGAGCCCATTGATGGAGGCATACGTGGATGAAGTGAGGAAATTGGAAGAGCACTTTGACGGCTTGCAAACAGAGCATGTTCCTCGTGCAGAAAACAACATTGCTGACCAGCTGTCAAAATGTGCTGCCCAGAAGCTACCTGTGGAACCAGGGACTTTTGTGCTCCATTTGAATCAACCAACAGTTGCCCCGTCAACGAGAGCCAAGAAAAGAAGAAAGATAAGCACCGGCAAATATTTTTCGGCAGAGCTTCCCGGAGCCGATGATGAGAATGATGTCGGTAATGATGATGCGATTGCCAGTGAGCAGCGGCCTCGAGCAGAGTCCCAGATTCTTGTCATCGAGGTTAGCGCTCCCGAGGCCGAAGAAATGCCTTTAGTCCTTGTCGTCGAGCCGCAAGCTCCGACATGGTCCCAACAGATAGTTCAGTTTCTTCAAATAGGAGAACTTCCCAAGGAACAAGAGCAGGCTGAGAAAGTAGCCCGGCAATCGAGTATGTATCAGTTTGTGGACAACACTATGTGCATAAAGAGACCAAACGGTGTGAAATTGAAGTACATTTGGCGGGAAGATGGACTGAAGTTGTTGGCAGAAATGCACGGAGGCATCTCTGGTTCCCATATAGGATCAAGAGCCCTTGTCGGGAAGGCTTTCCGGCAAGGTTTTTATTGGCCCACTGCCCTCCAAGATGCAAATGAGCTAGTAACGAGATGTGAAGCACGCCCGTTCCATTCAAAGAATATACATCAGCCGGCACAAGCCCTCCAAATAATTCCTCTCTCCTGGCCTTTTTTGGTCTGGGGGCTCGATATCTTGGGCCCCTTCCCCCGTGCCACCGGGGGCTTTGAGTTCTTGTATGTTGCCATCGACAAGTTCACAAAGTGGCCGGAAGTAGAGCCAGTGAGGAAGGTAACTGCACAGTCAGCCGTCAAGTTCTTCAAACAACTGGTTTGCTGCTTTGGGGTTCCAAACATAATCATCACTAACAACGGCACCCAGTTTATGAGTCGCGCCTTCATGCAGTACGTCCATAGCCTTGGAAGCAAGGTTTGCTTCACATTCGTTGCTAACCCGAGGAGTAACGGGCAAGCACAAAGGGCGAATGCTGAAGTGTTGCGCGGGCTCAAGACAAGAACTTTTGACAGGCTGCACAAATGCGGGAGGCGTTGGATTGATGATTTGTCAGTGGTTCTTTGGTTACTCAGGACGGCACCAAATCGAGCTACTGGCCAAACACACTTCTCCCTAGTCTATGGTGTAGAAGCGGTGCTACCCACGGAACTCATATACGGGTCACCTTGAGTACTTGCCTACGATGAAGTAGAGGAACAGCAGCTCCAGCATGACTATGCCGTGCTCCTTGAGGAAGATCGTCTTCGGACAGCTGTGCGAGCTGGATGCTACAAGCAAGCCTTGCGCCGCTATCATAGCCTCAAGGTTCATGCCCGAAGCCTTGAGGAAGGCGACCGTGTCCTTCGGCGCGTTCAGTCCGCCAAAGGAACAGACAAGTTGATGCCGAAGTGGGAAGTCCCTTATTGGGTAGTACAAGTCACCAGACCGGCGCAGTCCGTCTGGAGACCGAAGATGGCATTCATGTGCAAAACTCGTGGAATATCAAGCATCTTCGCAAGTTCTATCCATAAGGCGCCGTTGTTGGGCCTTGTCCTGGCAACCCCTTTTGTACAAGCATAGTCTCAACGGCTTGTAACCCTTTGTACAAAGCCAGGCGTAGATCCTCTGCATATCTAAATAATGCTAAGTGCTTCCCATATTTTCATGCATGTTTCCTCACGTACTAATGCATAATATAGTGTGATAGCGCTTTGCTTGAATGAAATGACTAACATACCACCAAGGTCTCCACATTACCGTACCTCTCCTTTCTGTTTTCTACAAGTGCAGAAGGATTCCCCGCGTACAAGTTTCCCGGGGAGGAATGAAGATGTAATGTTCGGATAAATGGCGTTTCGCGTTCATTTCATAAGATAAGAAGTACATCAAAGAAAGATAAGTTTGGAAATTTTCAACTATAACTCCATTATTTCTCCTTGCACATCTCTGTATCCATATGAAAAACTGCACGCGAAGGAATCTTGCCACATTTTTGTCCCGCGCTCTAGTTCCGTCTCGAGCTCACTCGACAGAGTCTATGCAGTTGCGTTCGAGACCGTCAAGTTGCTTTGCCTGTGGTCGCTGTCGGTGTCAAAACCGGCGGATCTTGGGTAGGGGGTCCCGAGCTGTGGATCTTGGATCAATGGGGAACAAGGGACGAAGAACACGATGTTTACCCAGGTTTGGGCCCTCTCGAAGAGGTAAAACCCTATGTCCTTCTTGATTATATTGAAGTGTATAGGATGATTACAGAGTCAATCTACCACGAGATCAGATGAACTAAACCCTAAGCGAGTAGGATGATGGTTGTTGTTCTAGCCTCTACGGACTAAACCCTCTGGTTTATATAGGCACCAGGGGTACTAGGGTTACACATGGTCGGTTACAACAAGGGAATAAACATGTCGAATCTTCTATCTTGACTTGGAGGAACACACCAAGACTTCGAGGGTTTCCTGTCCAGACAAGGAGTCGCCATATAGCCCGGCCTTGTGATTGTCGTATATAGCAGCCCACCTGTACGGCCCATAAGAGATAGGCCAGCAGCCCGAGGAACCCCTAGTCCATGAATCCCTCAGTAGCCCCCGAACTAGCCTCCAATGTCGGTGTCTCATAAGTCCCGCACTTGAAGTCTTCGGCTTGCGGGCGAGTTCTTCTCCCCCTATGTGTTCGGCTATGTGCTTAGTTAAGTTGTACCCGGAATCCAAATTATTGATATTGCTTAGCCTCGAAGGCCAACCCCCAAGTGTGAATAGTGCCTTCACCTGACAATTTTCGACGAAAGGTCACGGCCGGTCACAAAACGCAGAACCGTTGTGAGAACTCGATGCGTGGTTCGAGGCAGCTCCTCCATTGGCACGTAACATCAAGGCAGAGATCGTGCCCCGTTGTTTAAGGGATATGATCAATGATCTTGGTTACCCCACTCGCGCTTAACATCACGATTATATCAGGAAGTGGCGAGGCCTGCGGCGTAGTAAAAGGACCCTTGGTATTACGGTAGCTTATAAAAGGGAAATAGCCACCACTATCTGTGTACGCCTTCTCCTTCCTCTCGCCACCACTTTCCCAATCTACAAAGCTCTAGCGCCCCAAACCACCTCTCCTCAAGCACTCCTTCCCAGCCACTCCCTCAATTCAGCCATGGCCGGATCTGGTGCTAAGGGCAAGTGGGAGGCCTCCATCATCACCAACGACGACATCGAGGACCTGAAGCGCGCCGGCTACCTCCCGGCCGATGTCGTCCATCGGGCCCCAGAGGAGGGTGAGGTCGTCCTCACGCTCCAACCCGGCGAGAGGGTGGTGTTCGTCCCCCACTTTGACCTGGGACTGGGCTTCCAGCTCCACCCCTTCGTCAGGGGATTGATGTTCTTTTACGGGCTAGACTTTCATGATCTAGCCCAGAATTCCTTTCTTCACATTTCGGCCTTCATCATCGTTTGTGAGGCATTTCTTCGGGTCCAGCCACACTTTGGCTTGTGGCTGAAAGTTTTCAACGTCAAGCTGAAGATCGTCGACGGCCAGCAGGCGGACTACGGGGGGAGATGATCAGCAAGCTCGCCCGGGTCCAGTGGCCGGAGGGCATGTTCATAGACACTGTCAAAGTCTGATAGAAGGAGTGGTTCTACATCACAGAGCCACGTGACACGTCCTAGGCGGCGGCTCCCGGATTCAGGTCTGGACCCCCCGTGAGGCTAACCTCGTGGACCAAGAAGAGCCTTGACTGGGGTCACCCACGGAGGTGGAGTCACTATAGAAGCGTGTCGTCGGTATGAAAAAGGCGGGCGCCAAGCTGACCAATGTGGTTCAAGTGATGCTCTGCCACCGCCTCCTCCCCTGCCAGCAACGGGACGCCCCAATGTGGGCTTACAAGCCCAAAGACCCTATCACCGTGCTCTGCTCCTATGGCACCACCCACGACAAGCTATGGAAGGTGCTATTCATGCCTCGAAAGGAGTGGCCGGCCAAGGAGGAGGACATTGGCCTCGATGCCGCGCATCCTCCTAGGGAGGTAATGAAGTTTTAACCTTTTATGTTCGGATATTTTTTTAACAAGGGACCTGACTCTTACTCCCCCCCCTTCACAGGGCTGGCTTGAAAAGGCCACGCAGATTGACAGTCCGGCCCCGCTGCCCGAAGACCCCAAGTCGGCCCTTCTAGAGGAGATGCTGACCGTGGCACCATACAAGGTGCCAGAGAAGAAAGAGAAGAATAATAAGAACGAAGCGAGGGAGGCTAGGGAAGGCCTCCACCCCAGAGTACATCTGGACACCAAGTCCGGGGACACCCAAGCTCCCTCTGCTCACGAGGGGGAGCAGGAAAAGGACGGGGAGGAGAGCAACTCCTCCTGAACCAGGAAGAGGGCTGCGTCGGACGACGCCGAGGAGGAACAGCCTCCTCACACCCCAAAGAAGACGTGCATGCCTAAGTTGGTCCTGCCCGATGACAGCTCGGATTCCGACAAGGAGTATGCGGTGTCCGAAGAGGTTCCGAAGAGGAACCCCAGGGTCAAGCCCCCCCCCCCACCCCGCCGAAAGGTACGAATCCAGAGATTCCCCAGGCACTTGTTTCATTAGTCTATTATTGATCATATACATGTGCTTCATGTTGCAGCCCACTGCATGACCTCCCCGCTGATCAGGTCTCAGAGCAAACTTCTCCGCCAGCCGAACTAGCGGAGAGTGGGACTTTGTCACGCTCTACGCCTCCTCTGGTCATCTGGGAGACCAGAGAGGTGCTGTCCCGAAGGACCCCTCCCGGCCCGTACACGGGAGGTGGTGGTGACGACATCATGGCCGAGGCTAACACCTTGGTCAACCAGGAGGGGGGATCCCTCCTGGTTAACAAGGAGGAGGAGCTTGGTCAATCCAAACCCTCCCGAAAGATGGTTCCGGAGCCCCCAAGGCCCCCGAAGGCGTCAATTCTGCCCTCCACTGAAGGGGGAGCTGGGGTCCCGCCGCCAGCGCCGAACACCGGAGATCGGGTTGCGGCTGGGTGGTCGGACGTGATGGAGGAGGCTTTGAATAGCTCCTCCATCATCGCGGAACACCACGCCCTACTGGGCGTGGTTTTGCAAAGTATTCGGTCCATTAACAGCGGACTGAAGGAAGCCTTTGGTGGCCTCCTGTCGGGCTTCGAGGTAAGCCATGTAATATTCTTTTCATAAAGCGGCTTTTGTGAACAATGTTTGTGCAATCCTCGTATATAGCACCCCCGAGACTCTGTCAGGATTGAAAACCCTGGTAGAGGATCAAAAATCATTGAATCAGGAGTCTAAATGATGTGATCTTTTTGTTTTGTAGGCCTTATCTTTGGCGGTGGCTGCAAATGCCGCGGAGCTGGCCGAAATGAATCGCAAGCTCAAAAGCTCCGATGAGGAGCTCGACCTTGTCAACAAGTGGTTTGACGAAGCGCAAGATTAGTCCGGTCGAGACTTAGTAATTCGGATTTCCCTTGTCGGGCGAGGTATTCGGGATTATCCCTAAGCAAGAATTGCTAAATTATGACAGCAGTTATCGCCGCGGAGGTCGAGGGCCTTGTCGGAGTTCTGGGACCGGGGGTACCCACACCCGTCTGCCTGCGGCCCAGCACATGGCAACGTCAAAGGCCCAGTATGGCCCAACTCCAAGGCTTCACGGGCAAGACCCTTGCGAGGGCCCCCCAGCCTCGCGAGGTGAACGAGTCAAGGCCTCCCGAGGAGCGGCCTCCCGAGGAGCAGACATCTCTAGGCAGGCACCCCACCTTGTGAGGTGCGCAGTGACATGAGCCATGACGACCAGACCTAGCAGGGCGCCAGCGGGCGTAGTCCAGGACAGTTTCCTCTTTGGTGCTAAGGAGGCAAGGACATACGCGGGTTCCCAAGGAATCCCCCCAAAGGTTTCCACTCCAGTGCAACAAGACCAAGACCACGGCTCGGCAGGATGGAGGTCATCACCGAGCCCACCACTACGTCACGACCAGAGGCTTTGCAGGTGAAGACCACCTTTAGTCAGGATAGGGTGTACTCCTGTCCCCCTTCAAATTGGCCGCTCTAGTATCCCTTCCCGCCTAAGCCATGAGGGAAGAGGACCAAGGCCACTATAAATATAGACTAGTCTCCACCATAGACGGGGATGGAATACTTCTGCCATTGAGCTCTCCCGAGGTAGCTCACACTTGTACTAGTTCATACTCATCCTCCTCGCATGGCAATCCACCACAAAGCAGGAGTAATGTTTTACACCGCAAGGTGGCCCGAACCTGGGTAAATCACTGTGTTCACTTCTTCTTCCTGCTCGCTCGAGCTCGATGGAGCCAAGCCGTGAGGTGGTGAGCAGCGAGCCATAGCTAGGTAGGATCCTTCGTTCACGCCCTAGAGTTTGAACCTTGTTTGGGTCTGCGGAGCCCCGATTCTGACATTTGGCGCACCAGGTAGGGGCGTGTCAAAGTTATTCCTTCTGCTTCGCTCCATCCTTGATTCGCCACTCCCATGGTCGACGCTCGTTGAGTTCATGCCGAGCGCCGGGCCGCCCGTGTCGCCCAGACGGCACCGGTGGGCTGCGGTGTCCCCCGCCGCTCCGCTTCTCCCGCAGCCAATGCCGCCATCGACCCTGCCGCCCACGAGCAGTAGGACTCTTCGCTGCCGCCCTCCGTGTAGCGTGATGCCCGCACCACCACGCCTTCCCTCACTCCCGCCACGGTCTCGTCCTCCCATGCTCGTCGCGGGTCGGCGAACGCGCAGGCTGTGCTGCTCATGGCGCGCGAGCTACTGTGCTACCGCCCTGCCAATGAAGGCTACAACGCCTGGCTGGACCGCATCATCGTGCTCGTCAACGCCGCTGGCGAGGCCCCGGCGCCCTCCCACTCACTCCGTCCCCCGCCATCTTGTGCGGGCGACGTGGCTCATAGCGAGCCTCCGCCTCCTCCTGTGCGCAGCGCTGATGTCGAGCCAAGGTGTGACGCGCGTTCGTGCGACCCACTACGTGGAGCGTCGGTGCCGGCTTGGGACGAGGCCAGCTGCCAGGTTGTGCAGTAGCCGCAGTACACCGCGCATGCATTGCCAGCGCCACCGCGCCAGCACCAAGACCGGGCCACTCTGGAGGCTGCCGTGCATGGGCCTCAGGACTGTGCCCCTCTCGCGCGGGCCACGCCTGTGAGCGCGGCGGGCTGCCGCGCCTTCACTCATGAGCTGCGCCGCGTTGTCTAGTCAATCAAGTCCAAGCCAGATCTGCCCCCGCGCTATGAAGGTATCCCTGACCCTACAGAGTTCCTCCAGCTCTACGCGCTGAGCATCGAGGCGGCAAATGGCGACGACAAGGTCATGCCGAACTAGTTCCCGATGGCCCTCAAGGACGGCACGCGCTCCTGGCTCATGCACCTCCCGAAGGGGTCGATCTCCTCGTGGGATGAGCTTCGCGAGTGGTTCATCACCAACTTCCAAGGGGCCCGTGACCGCGCCCTCACCATCAACAACCTGCGACGCGAGAAGCAGCATCCGGGCGAGACCCTCCGCAAGTACATTCAACGCTTCACCCAAGTTCGCCTCAAGATCCCGAAGGCTTCGGACGAGGCCATCATCTCCGCGTTCACAGAAGGCGTCACAGACGTCAGGATGAGCGAGGAGCTCGCCATCAACGATGACCTATGCTCAGCATTGGAGCTGTTCAATTTGATCGATAAGTGCACCAAGGCCGAAGAAGGTCGCCTCTTCCTCCTCAAGCACCCAGTCGTCGATCCTGAAGACAAGAAGGCCAAGGCCAAGGAAGCAAAGAGCAAGGGCCCCACTGTGCTAGCAGCAGAGCCTGAGCTGAAACGCGGTCGTGATCGCGATGAGCCCCCCAAGGATGCTCACCCATTCTGCGTCTTCCACAATGTGCACACCCACAACACCGATGACTGTCAAGAGCTCAGGGCACTCCGGGACGAGCGCCTGGGCCGCCGCGCCGAGCGCAGCGACCGTGGCTGTAGCCATGGAGGGGGCTACGGCGGAGGCCGCTGGGACAACCACGACCCACGTCAGGGCTGGCGTGATCAGCCTTGCGAGGGTGGCTGGCGTGACCAGCCTCGTGACGGCGCCTGGCGCGATCAGCCTCGTGAGGCCCGTCCTCAGGGCAACGCTGGCCTTCCACCTCTGCCGCCGCCGCCCAGGATAAATGATGACAACCAGCAAGACTAAGGGGCCGGGGGCTACCAGGAGCCTCGTGCGATTGCCTGCATCCTTGGCAGGGCTCAGGCACCCGCCTCGAACTGCATCTTCAAGCAGTTCTCTCGCGAGGTGAATGCTGCCCTCCCGAGGCTTGAAGTTCCATGTCCCCTCAAGTGGTCACAGTACGCCATCACCTTCGATTCCAAGGACCACCTCAGGTGTTCGGCTACTACTGGCGCGCTCCCCATGCTGTGCACGCCCACCATCAGCAACGTCTCAGTTTCCAAGACGCTCATCGATGACGGTGCCGGCCTCAACATCCTCTCTGTGGAGACCTTCGAGATGCTTCAAGTGCCTTACGACCAACTCATGCCCACCAAGCCATTCTCTGGAGTGACCGACGGCTTCACCACTCCACTGGGGTAGGTACGCCTTCCTGTCACCTTCGGCAAGCGTGACAACTACCACATTGAGCTCATCGACTTCGACGTGGCCCACATCAGCCTCCCGTACAATGCCATCCTGGGATATCCAGCGCTCGCCAAGTTCATGGCGGCTACCTACCATGGCTACAACGTCCTCAAGATGCCAGGGTGCAGCGGCGTCATCACCGTTGCCTGTGATGAGAAGGATGCAGTCTGCTCCCTTGAGCATGCCTACCGGGCCGCGGCGGCTGAGAACTCGGATGGCGAAGGTAACGCCGAGCCCCCTGAGGCTGCCCCCGCGAAGAAGAAGCAGCTCCTCCCCAAGAGCCGTCCGGAGGTCAAGAAACCCGTCGGCGACGTCTCAGGCTCCGCGCCTGCTGCCGGGGCGCATCTTCCTCCCGCATAGGAAGGCACGCCCGGTGCCTCCCTTAGGACGGGCTCGGGGGCTCCCATCTGGAGAGTGTCTGACCTGACCAGTGCGACGAGGGAGGTGCTCGGGCACCACTTGGAGGCATGCCTCAACGCGCGCCCCCATAAGCAAGGAACGAGGCGCGAGGCACCAGGAGCATGGGAGTTCATTACCAAGGCGATCGAGGAACTTCAGGAATCACAAGCCATGTGTGGCGAGCACCGCCCCGCGCGCCCCACCAGTGCAGCTCTCGCCCCCGATGCGGGGGGCGAGCTACGCGTCTGCGTCGACATCCCGGGCCTCAACAGGGTCGCTTCTCAGGACCTCTTTTGGCCGTCTCGCGTCGGCCGGAGCGAGGGCTTCCCCTGCAACTACGTCCACATGCCATTCAGCCCGCTAAACATTGGCGCCTCGTACCAGCGCCTGGTGCAGCACGCAATGGAGTCTCACGAGGCCTGACGCTTGGCGGTGGCGTCTCAGGAGGCCCCAGACCCTCGCGAGCCCCTGGGCCTCGCGAGCCTCTCGAGTCGTCTGGCTCATGAGGAGCGACCCTCCGCGACACACTTCATCGACTACCTCGACGCCTTTGCAGAATCATTGCCAGGTGACTTTTTGGTTTTATCAATTGAGGGCGCCCCATGGGCTGCACTGTCCTCAGGCTGTAAGGGTCCGCCCCTGCAGTTGCATTAATCCATTCATGTACATCAAACCAGTTATGCTTTCATGAGTTACTATGGTTGTTAACCTTGCACTTGATGTCACATCACTTCTGGAGTCACCACCTCGCGGGCTTCTGCAATTTTATATGAGGGAGAGGCATAAGCTAACATGCTTTCTCTACTTGGATCATATGCATTTATGATTGGAACTCTAGCAAGCATCTGCAACTACTAATGATCATTAAGGTAAAACCCAACCATAGCATTAAAGTATCAAGTCCTCTTTACTCCCATACGCAAACAACCTACTTACTCGGGTTTAAGCTTCTATCACTCTAGCAACCCACCATAAGCAAATCATGAACATATTGCAAACCCTACAGCAGGGATCCCTCACGCTTGCGCCACACGGAGAGCACCATAGGACAACACCAATAATAAAACATACAACTCAAACCAATCACGATCATCAATTAACCCATAGGACAAAACGGATCTACTCAAACATCATAGGATAGCCACACATCAATGGGAAATAATATATAGCATTGAGCACCATGTTTAAGTAGAGATTACAGCGGGTAAACGAGAGGTTACACCACTGCATAGAGGGTGAGAGAGTTGGTGATGACGGCAGCGAAGTTGTTGGTGTAGATCGCCGTCACGATGATGGCCCCAGCGGCGTTCCGGCACCACCGGGAGAGAGGGGGAGAGAGCCCCCTCCTTCTTCTTCTTCTTCCTTGGCCTCCCCCCTAGATGGGAGGAGGGTTTCCCCTTTGGTCCTTGGCCTCCATGGTAGCGGAGGGGCGGGAGCCCCTCCTAGATTGGATCTCTCTCTCTGTTTCCTTCTGTTTCTGCATTCCTGTTTTCTGGCCTTTCACCGTTTCTTAAATTCCTGGAGATCCAAAACTCCGATTGGGCTGAAATTTTAACACGATTTTTATCCGGATATTATCTTTCTTACGGCGAAAGAAGGGCACCAACTGCCTTACGGGGTGGCCACAAGCCTTCCAGGCGCGCCCAGGGTAGGGGGCACGCCCCTAGGGCTTGTGGGCCCATCGGGCATCGTCTCGCGTTGATTCTTTTTCCGAAAAATCACATATATTCCAAAAAATCTTCGTAAGTTTTTATCATGTTTGGACTCCGTTTGATATGGATATTATGCGAAACAAAAAACATGCAACAAACAGGAACTGGCAGTTGGCACTGGATCAATATGTTAGTCCCAAAAATAATATAAAAAGTTGCCAAAAGTATATGAAAGTTGTGGAATATTGGCATGAAACAATCAAAAATTATAGATACGACGGAGATTTATCAGCATCCCCAAGCTTAATTCCTGCTCGTCCTCGACTAGGTAAATGATAAAAAAGATAATTTTTGATGTGGAATTCTACCTAGCATAATCTTGATCATATAATCTAATCATGGCATGAATATTAAGACACGAGTGATTCAAAGCAATAGTCTATCATTTGACATTAAGACAATAATATTTCAAGCATACTAATAAAGCAATCATGTCTTCTCAAAATATCATGGCTAAAGAAAGTTATCCCTACAAAATCATATAGTCTAGCTATGTTTCATCTTCATCACACAAAGTATTTCATCATGCACAACCCCGACGACAAGCCAAGCAATTGTTTCATACTTTAAATGTTCTCAAGCCTTTTCAACTTTCACACAATACATGAGCGTGAGCCATGGATATAGCACTATAGGTGGAATAGAATATGATGGTGGAGGTTGTGTGGATAAGACAAAAGGGAAGAAAGTCTCACATCGACACGGCTAATCAACGGGCTATGGAGATGCCCATCAATTGATGTCAATGTGAGGAGTAGGGATTGCCATGCAACGGATGCACTAAGAGATATAAGTGTAGGAAAGCTCAAACTAAAAACTAAGTGGGTGTGCATCCAACTTGCTTGCTCATGAAGACCTCGGGCATTTGAGGAAGCCCATCATCGGAATATACAATCAAAGTTCTATAATGAAAATTCCCACTAGTATATGAAAGTGATAACTCAAGAGACTCTCTATATGAAGAACATGGTGCCACTCTGAAGCACAAGTGTGGTAAAAGGATAGTAGCATTGCCCCTTCTCTCTTTTTCTCTCAATTTTTTTTCTTTTTTTTGGGGGGGGGGGGGGCTCTCTCTTTTTTTGGCCTCTTTTTTTTCGTCCGGAGTCTCATCCCGACTTGTGGGGGAATCATAGTCTCCATCATCCTTTCCTCACTAGGACAATGCTCTAATAATGATGATCATCACACTTTTATTTACTTACAACTCAATAATACAACTCGATATCTAGAACAAAGTATGACTCTATATGAATGCCTCTGGCAGTGTACGAGGATGTGCAATGATCTAGCATAGCAAAGATATAAAAAAAAGGGACAAGCCATGAAAATATCATGCTAGCTATCTTACGATCATGCAAAGCAATATGACAATGAATGATCAAGTCATGTATATGATGATGATGGAAGTTGCATGTCAATATATCTCGGAATGGCTATGGAAATGCCATAATAGGTAGGTATGGTGGCTGTTTTGAGGAAGATATAGGGAGGCTTATGTGTGATAGAGCGTATCATATCATGGGGTTTGGGTGCACCGGCGAAGTTTGCACCAACTCTCGAGGTGAGAAAGGGCAATGCACGGTACCGAAGAGGCTAGCAATGATGGAAGGGTGAGAGTGAGTATAATCCATGGACTCAACATTAATCATAAAGAACTCACATACTTATTGCAAAAGTTTATTAGCCCTCGAAACAAAGTACTAATACGCATGCTCCTAGGGGGATAGATTGGTAGGAAAATACCATCGCTCGTCCCCGACCGCCACTCATAAGGAAGACAATCAAAAAATAAATCATGCTCCGACTTCATCACATAACGGTTCACCATACGTGCATGCTTTGGGAATCACAAACCTTAACACAAGTATTTCTACCAATCCACAATTACTCACTAGCATGAATCTAATATCACCATCTTTATGCAGTGTCACGAAAGGATCTACCTTGTCTAGGTGATGCAGCACTACTAAGTTTGCTATGTCAAAGTCGTTGCGTCGATCTGAGTAGGCCACATGCAGTTCCCTGCGACCGTTGGAGTGACCTTCTCCTTCAAGCCTCCCCATGTGCTTCTTAATGGGCAAACCAACATCAGGCCAGTCTTCGCCATATAGAAAATTCTCGCAGAAAGAGATGCACTCTTGTGTCAGATAGCCCTGGACGATGCTTCCATCCGGACGGGACATGTTACGAACAAATCCATTGATGACCCCATTCATCCTCTCGAACGGCATCATGTTGTGCAGGAATGACGGCCCCAGGTCTATTATGTCGTCCACAATATGGACACACAGATGCACCATGACGTCAAAGAACGCGGGCGGGAAGTACATCTCTAGCTCATTTAGTATCACAACGATCTCTTCCTGTAGCCTTCGGAGCTGCTTCACACTGATTTACTTTCGAGAGATGACGTCGAAAAAGTTGTAGAGACCAATAAGCGTGTCATGGACGTGCCATTCCATTATCCCTCTAAGGGCAACATGTAGTATCAGCGTCATCATCACATGGCAGTCATGGGACTTCATCCCGCTGAACCTTTTCTTCTTCGTGTCTAGATATTTGCTTATCTTCCCACAGTAACCAGAACTAACTTTGATTCCGGTAAGACACTTGAAGAATTGATCGATCTCAGCCGGACTTAAGGTGAAGCAAGAAGGGGGCAATAATCCTCTTCCTTTACTTTTTTGCCCTTCTTCTCCCGCGCCTCCGTCTCCGTCTCTGTCTCCTCTGACTTTTTACGGGGCGGCATGTGCAGATCTGTCCTGATTTTCAAATCTTGCAAGTCTTTTCTTGCCTTCGGCCCATCCTTGGTCTTATCCGGCATGTTCATCAGTGTCGCAAGCAAGCTCTCAAGGACAATCTTACAGATATGCATTTGATCAAGGCAATTAGGTGTGTCGAGTTTGTGCCAGTACTCCAAGTCCCAGAAAACGGACCTCATCTTCCATACCTTCAGCAGCGGCTCCGGTGCCTTTTTCATCGTCTTTCCCGGCGCGGGGCACTGATCCCAGTTTTTCAATAGCTCATCAATTTTGGTGCCGCTCTGCTTACGTGGAGGTCCTCGATGCTCAGCCTCAGCATTGAATAGATCTCCACGGTTTCTCCACGGGTCGTCCTTCTCGAGCCATCTTCGATGCGCCATGTACATGATTTTCCCAGACCCGCCATCTTTCGTTGACATTAGCTACTGCAACGTCGCATCATCCATGCACCGTGTGCATCCGCAATATCCATGGCACACCTGGCCTGCGACATATCCATAACCGAGATAGTCATGCACCGTCGTGATCAGCGCGGCTCTCATATAGAAATACTCGCCTTTGCTGGCGTCCCATGTCTTGGCCGGTGTTTTCCATAACGTGTCTAACTCCTCTTGAAGTAGCCCCAGATACAGATTAATATTATTTCCCGGTTGTTTCGGCCCTTGAATCAGCATGCTCATGTGTATGTACTTCGACTTCATGCACAACCAGGGGGGATGTTGTACATCCATACAAACACGGGCCATGTGCTATAGTTGGTGTTCTAGTTGCCAAACTGATTCATGCCATCGGTACACGCACCAAGCATGATGTTCCTTGCATCACATGCAAAATATCGATATTCGCCGTTGAACGCTCTCCACTGGCTTCCATCCATGAGGTGTCTTAGCTTCGGATCATCTCCATCGTCGGGCTTTGTCCTCTCCGTGTGCCAACGCATGAGCTTTGCTTCCTTGGGATCTACAAAATACCGTTGCAGACGGGGAGTGATCGGTAAGTACCATACAACTTTCTGGGGAGATTTCTTCCCGGCCTTCTTGTATCGAGAAGCATTGCACACCGGATAGCTGGTTTTTTCCGCGTGCTCCTTCCGAGAAATTATGCAATCGTTGATCCATGCATGGTATCGAACGTGCGGCAGATCAAGAGGGCACACGATCTTCTTGGCCTCATCCACACTTGTAGGACATAGATTCCCCACGGGAAGAACATCCTTGAGGTACTTGAGAAGCTCATCAAGGCTAGTGTCGGTCCATTTGTTTTTAGCCTTCGTCTTCAGAAGTTCGAGCGTGAAACTCGAACGCGTCACCTCGGGATCGCAACCATCATACAATGGAGTGTTCGAGTCTACCACCAGTTGCTGCAGCTTGGCCTCCTCTCTAGAAGCAACTCTGTCAGTACTCATCTCCTTGCGAAGCAGTTCTTGAACATGAGGGTCCCGCACGATTGAACTTAGTACCGACGAAGTCTGCGGCATGGAGTCCACGTTTTCTCCGCCGCCATGTCCGGCCCCTTCTCCACCGCCATGTCCGGCCTCTTCTCCGCCGCCATGTCCGGCCTCTTCCCCACCGCCATGTCCGGCCCCTTCTATTCCACCATTATCAGTCATCTCCTCGTCTTGCCCCGTGTCGTCATTGCCTGCCCCGTCGGCGTCCTCTTCATCATCATCCTCATCTTCAATTATCCACCGAGTATAGCCATCCATGAAACCAGTCATGAGTAGGTGCGCCATCACACGACCATCCTCATAGGGGTCGAGCCAAACTCCTCCTTTGCATCTTCGACATGGACATAAAATCTCTGTCCGATTATTTTCATTCATGTCCTGCACCGCCGACCGCAACCACCTTTCCACCATCGTTCCACTGACCATCATGAACGCCTGCACGGTAATAATAAACAAATTGATTATAAAAATGCATGCATGCATCAAAGTCATACAAAAATTCGGCATGACCTTCCCTAAAAATAGGACATATAGAGTTTGCCCGAAATTCGCCGAAACGGAAATAAATCGACATTTTGGCAAAACATAGGCAACTCAAGCACAATTCGGCGGCAACTCATGCCACACACATAATTTCCATCATATCGCCGGATTATGTCATATCGCACACATACACATATTTCCATTCTTGCAAAAGCACAAATTTTTAATCATCTATCTCGAGATCGAGCACGGTGATGATGATGTCAATCGGTGTCGCCACACACCTATGGAATGATCAAAAGTGGACAAAGCTTACTTCTTGACAAGGCTAGATCTAGTTAGGGAGGTGCATAGGTCACTTCACTAAATGCTAGATCTACCTGGCTAGTTTGGGAAGGAGATAAGTTCAACTAGTGGAGGGGGAAGGAAAAAGAGAAAGGAGATGCATTGATGGAGGTGGTGTAGTTAGCTAGGAGCAATAAAGAGAGAGAAAGATAGGTAGAAGAAGGAGAGTAATGGGGGGGAGAAGTAGTGAGGAAGAAGCAAAGTGAGGGAGAGAGGAGGTGGGAGCTAGGGGAAAGTGAAGGAAGAGAGGATGGGGAAGGGGGAGGGAAAAGGTGGTGGTTGTGGTTTAGCAGAAGCGCCTGGGTGTAAAACGCGCTACTGCTAAGAAGATAGCAGTAGCGCACCCTTGGGAGAGGTGCTACTGCTAAGTGGGGCCCGCCATGTGGCCAGTTTCAAACTTAGCAGTAGCGCCCTACCCCAAAAACGCACTACTAATATTAAATTAGCAGTAGCGCGGTTACCAGAGGCGCGCTACTGCTAAATCTAGCGTGGCGGGAACAGTCGGGCAATTTTAGTAGTAGCGTTCTTTTTTCGTGCCGCGCTACTGCTAAGTCGTTAGCAGTAGCGCCTGGTCTTGACCCACGCTACGGCTAAGTAGCAGTAGCGCCTCTTTTTATCCCGCGCTACTTCTAAGGTTCTGTGTATAAGGTTATTTTTTAATGTGGAATGCTACCTAGCATAATCTTGATCATATAATCTAATCATGGCATGAATATTAAGACACGAGTGATTCAAAGCAATAGTCTATCATTTGACATTAAGACAACAATATTTCAAGCATACTAATAAAGCAATCATGTCTTCTCAAAATATCATGGCTAAAGAAAGTTATCCCTATAAAATCATATAGTCTGGCTATGTTCCATCTTCATCACACAAAGTATTTCATCATGCACAACCCCAATGACAAGCCAAGCAATTGTTTCATACTTTAAATGTTCTCAAGCCTTTTCAACTTTCACGCAATACATGAGCGTGAGCCATGGATATAGCACTATAGGTGGAATAGAATATGATGGCGGAGGTAGTGTGGATAAGACAAAAAGGAAGAAAGTCTCACATCGACGCGGCTAATCAACGAGCTATGGAGATGCCCATCAATTGATGTCAATGCGAGGAGTAGGGATTGCCATGCAACGGATGCACTAAGAGCTATAAGTGTATGAAAGCTCAAACTGAAAACTAAGTGGGTGTGCATCCAACTTGCTTGCTCATGAAGACCTCGGGCATTTGAGGAAGCCCATCATCGGAATATACAAGCCAAGTTCTATAATGAAAATTCCAACTAGTATATGAAAGTGATAACTCAAGAGACTCTCTATATGAAGAACATGGCGCTACTCTGAAGCACAAGTGTGGTAAAAGGATAGTAGCATTGCCCCTTCTCTCTTTTTCTCTCAATTTTTTTTTTGTTTTCTTTTTTTTTGGGGGGCTCTCTTTTTTTTTGGCCTCTTTTTTTCGTCCGGAGTCTCATCCCGACTTATGGGGGAATCATAGTCTCCATCATCCTTTCCTCACTGGCACAATGCTCTAATAATGATGATCATCACACTTTTATTTACTTACAACTCAATATTACAACTCGATATCTAGAACAAAGTATGACTCTATATGAATGCCTCTGGCAGTGTACCAGGATGTGCAATGATCTAGCATAGCAAAGATATCAAAAAACGGACAAGCCATGAAAATATCATGCTAGCTATCTTACGATCATGCAAAGCAATGTGACAATGAATGCTCAAGTCATGTATATGATGATGATGGAAGTTGCATGGCAATATATCTCGGAATGGCTATGGAAATGCCATAATAGGTAGGTATGGTGGCTTTTTTGAGGAAGATATTGGGAGGCTTATGTGTGCTAGAGCGTATCATATCACGGGGTTTGGATGCACTGGTGAAGTTTGCACCAACTCTCGAGGTGAGAAAGGGCAATGCACGGTACCGAAGAGGCTAGCAACGATGGAAGGGTGAGAGTGCGTATAATCCACGGACTCAACATTAGTCATTAAGAACTCACATACTTATTGCAAAAGTTTATTAGCCCTTGAAACAAAGCACTAATATGCATGCTCCTAGGGGGATAGATTGGTAGGAAAAGACCATCGCTCGTCCCCGACCGCCACTCATAAGGAAGACAATCAAAAAATAAATCATGCTTCGACTTCATCACATAACGGTTCACCATACGTGCATGCTTCGGGAATCACAAACCTTAACACAAGTATTTCTACCAATCCACAATTACTCACTAGCATGAATCTAATATCACCATCTTTATATCGCAAAACTATTGCAAGGAATCAAACATATCATATTCAGTGATCTACAAGTTTTGTCTAGGATTTTAAGACTAACCATGTGAATGACCAATTCCTGTCAACTCTCTAAATAGATATAAGCGAAGCATGAGAGTTTAATTCTTTATAGAAAAGATATTCCCATGCTCTAATGAATATAAGTGAAGCAAAAGAGTATTCTACAAATTGCAGTTTTCTATGTGAAGAGAAACAGGCAATCCAAACTTCAAATGATATAAGTGAAGCAAATGAAGCATTCTATAAAGCCATACTCAAAAGATATAAGTGAAGTGCAAAGAGCATTCTATAGATCAACCAAGGACTATCTCATACCAGCATGGTGCATTATTAAAAGAAAAATAAAAAGCACACGATGCTCCAAGAATTTACGCATATCATGTGACGAATAAAAACATAGCTCCAAGTAAAATTACCGATGGTCGTTAGAAGAAAGAGGGGATGCCTTCCGGGGCATCCCCAAGCTTAGTTGCTTGGGAGTCCTTGAATATTACCTTGGGGTGCCTCGGGCATCCCCAAGCTTAGGCTCTTGCCACTCCTTATTCCTTCATCCATCGTGATCTCACCCCAAACTTGAAAACTTCAATCACACAAAACTTAACAAAACCCTCGTGAGATCCGTTTGTATAATAAAACAAATCACCACTTTAAGTACTATTGCAAACCCATTCATATTTTGTTTTTGCATTGTAGCTACTGTATTATAACTTCTCCATGGCTTATACCACCGATAAAATCGATAGTTTCATCGAAACTAGCAAAACAATGCATCAAAAACAGAATCTGTCTTAAACAGGACAGTCTGTAGTAATCTGAACATTCACCATACTTCTGTAACTCCAAAAATTAGGAAAAATTAGGAAAAAATAAACAATTTGTACAGCAACTGTGAAAAAAGTTTCAGAACCTTTTGACATTCCAGTAAAAAATGTAAATTCACACGCTGCAGCCAAAGTTTCTGTTTTTTCCACTCCACATACCAAACAAGCAATCTAATCATCCTAATGGCAAATCTTGGCACATTATTTTTATAATACAATGGATTTGTACAAGGGGATAATTATTTTGATTGAAAAGTTTCTGTAATTCAAGATTTGCAAAGTTTCCATGGGCATGAACAAAGTTCAAGGAGCTCCCCCACTTCAACGGTGCTCGTCTTTCTTACTTTCACTTTTCTTTTTGAAAAAGTTTTACTTTCACTTTTGGTTTTAAACTTTATAAAAGCACTCAACATAAATAAATGACTCTCTAAAACTTCCGGGTTGTCTCCCTGGCAGCGCTTTCTTTAAAGCCATTAAGCTAGGCATATAGTGCTCAAGTAATGGATCCACCCGGATCCCAAGGTATATCAAAGCCAATTTTAATTAGCAATGATTTGTAATTTAGTAGTGAGCACAAAGCAACATATATCATGCAATGACGAAGTCTAACTCTCTTCCTATGCATCGGCATATCATAAAAGAACAATTCATGCACATTAAGTAAAGGCCAATACATAGCATAAACAGTTTCTTGCAATTTTATCGTATTGGAAACATAGAGAGGCGGAGATGTAGTTCCTCTCTTATAATAATTGCAAGTAGGAGCAGCAAGCACATGCATATTATATTTAACAAAATCATCATGTGCAATAGTAGAATGCAATCCATCAATATAGTCCTTAATAAGCGCAAACTTCTCCGATATAGTGTAGTTGGGAGAATTCAAAAAGATAATAGGACTATCATGCGTGGGTGCAATAGCAACAATTTCATTCTTAACATAAGGAACTATAGCAAGTTCATCTCCATAAGCATAATTCATATTGGCATCATGGCCACAAGCATAGCAAGCATCAAGTTCATCAAAAAGGGATATTTCAAACGAATCCAAGGTATCATAGCAATCATACTTCGGTAAGCACGAAGGGAAATTAAACAATGTATGAGTTGAAGAGTTACTCTCATTAGAAGGTGCGCATGGGTGATCAATCCACTCTTCCTTCCTTTGTTCTTCGCTCTCCACATCATCTTTTTCATCTAATGAGCTCACTGTGTCATCAATTTCTTCTTCCACAGATTCCTGCAAAATAAGTCTCTTCTTGGACAGCGGAGACTTTCTCAATAAACTCATTAATATCGGCATTATATTCATAATTCTCATAGAAATATTTAAGTATAGCAAAATTTTCAGGTATGTAAACAACATCATCATAATTTTCACACTTTTCAAACAAAGATTCAATTTCATAAGCACCCTTAAAATCAACAAATTCTTCTATTTGTTCCACATCATAGTAATCATATATACCATTAGCATAAGAAGCCAAGGTTTCATTATCATTAAATTTACATGAAAAGGGAAGGTGTGGAGCCTTCATCCTAGAGCAACAAGTGTAATCATATCTCAAGCATAAATTCCAAGCATACCAATGCAACAGATGAATTTGAGCCCATAAGAGTTTCCCTTTTTGATTCAAGCGATAATCCTTAAAGTATTCACGTTGATCCAACGTGTCTCCCATTATCAAGTTGAATGGGGTTTTCTCAGGATTATCAAAGTAGTGGTTAATATTTTCCACATAGCGAGCATCGAGGGTTTTAGGAGGTTCCCCATCTCCATGAGTAGCAAGTACACCTTTTTTTTGGTATTTCGTGTTCCATATCCATAACTAAAGATAGAGAACAACTTAGAACAGCAAATAAAATCTACTTAGTGATAAAGCAAACAAGCACACACGAGAATATTCACCCCATGCTATTGCTCCCCAGCAACAGCGCCAGAAAAAGGTCTTGATAACCCACAAGTATAGGGGATCAGTTGTAGCCTCTTTTGATAAGTAAGAGTGTCGAACCCAATGAGGAGCTAAAGGTAGAACAAATATTCCCTCAAGTTCTATCGACCACCGATACAACTCTACGCACGCTTAACGTTCGCATTACCTAGAACAAGTATGAAACTAGAAGTACTTTGTAGGATAGGTTTGCAAGATAATAAAGAACACGTAAATAAAAGCTAGGGGCTATTTAAATAAAGAAACAACTAAGTTAGTTTTAGTAGAGAGCTTTTTGTCACAAGAAAGTTATTTGTCCCTAGGCAATCGATAACTAGACCGGTAATCATTATTGCAATTTTATACGAGGGAGAGGCATAAGCTAACATTCTTTCTCTACTTGGATCATATGCACTTATGATTGGAACTCTAGCAAGCATCCGCAACTACTAAGGATCATTAAGGTAAAACCAAACCAAAGCATCAAAGTATTAAGTCCTCTTTACTCCCATATGCAAACAACCTACTTACTCGGGTTTAAGCTTCTGTCACTCTAGCAACCCACCATAAGTGAATCATGAACATATTGCAAACCCTACAGCAGCGATCCCTCATGCTTGCGTGACATGAAGAGCACCATAGGACAACACCAATAATAAAACATACAACTCAAACCAATCATGATCATCAATTAACCCATAGGACAAAACGGATCTACTCAAACATCCTAGGATAGCTAGACATCATTGGGAAATAATATATAGTGTTGAGCACCATGTTTAAGTAGAGATTACAGCGGGTAAAAGAGAGGTAACACCACTGCATAGAGGGGGCGAGAGTTGGTGATGACGGCGGCGAAGTTGTTTGTGTATATCGCCGTCACGATGATGGCCCCGGCGGCGTTCCGGCGCCATCGGGAGAGAGGGGGAGAGATACCCCCTCCTTCTTCTTCCTTGGCCTCCCCCTAGATGGGAGGAGGGTTTCCCCTCTGGTCCTTATCCTCCATGGTGGCGAAGGGGCGGGAGCCCCTCCGAGATTGGATCTCTCTCTCTGTTTCCTTCTGTTTCTGCGTTCCTGTTTTCTGGCCTTTCACCGTTTCTTAAATTCTCGGAGATCCGTAACTACGATTGGGCTGAAATTTTAACACGATTTTTATCTGGATATTATCTTTCTTGCGGCAAAACAAGGGCACCAACCACCTTACAGGGTGGCCACAAGCCTTTCAGGCGCGCCCAGGGTAGGGGGGCGTGCCCCTAGGGCTTGCGGGCCCCTCGAGCATCGTCTCGCGTTGATTCTTTTTTCCAAAAATCACATATATTCCAAAAAAATCTTCATAAGTTTTTATCGCGTTTGGACTCTGTTTGATATGGATATTCTGCGAAACAAAAAGCATGCAACAAACAGGAACTGGCACTGGGCACTGGATCAATATGTTAGTCCCAAAAATAATATAAAAAGTTGCCAAAAGTATATGAAAGTTGTAGAATATTGGCATGAAACAATAAAAAATTATAGATATGACGGAGACGTATTAGCTTCATGCGTTGCTAGCTCTCCTCCTGAACGTCCCATGAGAGGGGGCTACCGGCACGGCGCCTGTGCTTGGGTCCGTCCCTGCAGCATTGATAAGTCTAAGCGACTCAGCTCTGGCTCGCGGGTCGGCCCTGTGTACGTCACCTCACCAAGTCCTTAGTGCAATCATCTTCTCACGGAACAATCATGAGTAGATTAGCAAGAGCGCGCCGCCCTCTGTATTTCGTGATCTGTCAAATGCACAGGAACTTCAGGAGACATGCGTTGGAGCGGCCCCTTGATGACACCCTGCCACCTCAGGAGGGTCGGCCTCGGTCAGGCAGCAGCTTGACACGTGAAAGGCTAAGTAAAATCACTTCGTCCGCCATGTGTTGCCGGCCAAAGTCCATTTCCTTGCAACCCCCGCGAGGCGAACCACTCCTTTTCACGCAAGCCGCTTGCACTTTAAAAGAGGGGCTCCTGAGCATCGCGCCTCAGGAGCCTCTACTGGCTCTCGGGCCCTCACCCCCTGGCCTTGTCCCAGGCATCGCGACCTCACATACCAGAGGCGGCTGAGCTCTGCTCGAGGGCCGGGTCCTGAGGATGTAGAGCACCTTGGTGAGCAAGGAAATGAGGGGTAAACCTCGCGAGGGAATATGGGAAGAGGGGCGCAGTCCAGCAGCGCAGGCATCGCTTGAAATACAAAGGATGCCAATCTTTTCACGCACCCCTAGTGGGACTTGTGTTGACTCGTTGCAGAGCAGAAAGCATACAGAGGATCAAAACTCTAGGGAGGCACACCCTCATGACACAGGAATCCCTCACGGGCCACGAGCATCTCAAGCTAAGTCATCTTATCCTACCAGGCGTGAGCTTTACTATTAACGCTTTACCTTGACTCTCACGATCTCGTTTGGGCAAAAAAAAACATTTTTCTATTGAAAGCCGCTTGCGCGTCTAGGGGGACCTCTTGAGCATCGCGCCTCAGGAGCTCTTACCGGACCTTGGGTCACTCACCTCCTAGCCTTGCACAAGGCATCGCGACCTGGCATACCAGTGATGACAGAAGCTTGCATGGGGACTGGGTCCCAGCGACGCAGAGCATAAGGCGATCGGAAAAGAAAAAGAGTTAAACTCAAATGAGAGGCACCATAATAACTTGAAGACGAGCTGGAAGCATTAAGATAAAGGCACGAGCGTTGTGGTTCCTTACACGCCCCCATGGGGCCCTTGATGGTTTCGATGCAAGAAATAAAAGAAACAAAAGAAACAGCCTCCCGGAGGCCGCAACTCCTGAAGCGCCGACTCCGACATCGCGGACACCTAGTCGGAGTCATCCTTCACCTTGATGCGGTGGCAGCACGGCTCGTCGTAGTCATTGTCACTCCCGCTTTCCCCGGACGAGGTGTTGTCACTGCTAGAGGCACCATGGCCGTCGCCAAGGGCAAGTTCACCGCTGAGGATGCCACCGCCGCTGCTGTGGTCGTCGTCGCTGCCGCTGCTGTCGCCCTCCGGGCAGGATCCGAGACGGCAGCCGGTCTCCCCAAAGATCTTCACGTAGAGCATTGCTGCCCCATCAAACTTGAAGTGGAGGGTGTGTCTCCCCTTCAGGTCATGGGCACGGGCGAACGACTGCCACCCCCGGGTCAAGTACACGAAGCCGGAGAGGGTGACTTCAATCTCCGCCCAAGAGGATTTGCTGCAGCAGCCGTCGGCCTGCAGCCACAGTCCGACGGGGCCGTCCGCCGCCAGCTCCCCTGCGAAGGAGCACGGGAGCTGGATCTAGGTGCGCGGCGGGCTCTCCATTCACAACACAAACTCGCGGGCCGACTCAGCGGAGTGCGCCCATGCCCGAGGTGGCCGGGCGCCGATGTCGTTCGGCCCCTCGCGTCCGCCGACATGCCGCTTCTCGCAGCCCCGCCCGCGGACAGAGTTCTTCGCGCGGCTGCCGGAGCCGGCGCGGACCGCCAATGGAGGGCGCCCATGTCCTCGGGGAGGCGCCACGGGCGTGGTGTCGGACTTGCGGTGGCGGCCGCGCCCCCTCTTGGGCTACGGTAGCTCCGGTCCCTCCTTTGGAGCCTTGCCCTTCTCGACAGCGGTGAACCTCCTTACGGACGCTATGGCTACCGCGACAAGGGCTGGAGGCGAATGGACGAGAAGACAGAGATGGGTCGGGGGCTCTGCCCCTTCGCCCTCTTATAAGCGATCAGAGAAGGCCAACCGGCGCCCCTTCACCTTCGAGCAATGATGGCCCTGCGGCGCGCGCTAGGCCTTTTGTCAGCCTGGGCAGTTGCCGAGGTGACATGGGGAAGTGGGGGCGTCTATGTCCCATCGTGCGCCACGCGTCACGCCTGGCCCGCAGGCGGTTAGGGCCCGCATCACTTCGCCCTCTCCTCTTTGCCTTCGCCTCGAAGCCAGGCCGAGCGTGCTGTGGGCCCGGGGGCTATTGTAGGAGTTCTGGGACCGGGGGTACCTAGACCTGTCTACCTGCGGCCCAGCGCGTGGCATCGTCAAAGGCCCAGTACGGCCCAATTCCAAGGCTTCACGGGCAAGACCCTCGCGAGGGACCCCCGCCTCGCGAGGCAAACGACGTCACACTACTAGGGAAAAGCCTAGCAGTAGCGCGGGTTTTAGGTGTATCAGTAGCGCAGGGACACGTGCTACTGATACGGTGCTACAGCTAACTTGTAGAAGTAGCGCGTGTTGACCCGCGCTACTGCTATACATAGGTAGCAGTAGCGAGCTTTACAGGAACGCGCTACTGCTAATAGCTGTAGCGTTCTACAGTAAGCCGCGCTACTGCTAAGTGCGTGCTGCTGCTAACTTTATTCCCCTTGCTACTGCTAGTTTTATTAGTTTCTGATTATTTTCTGCATATTTGTTTTGTATTTGTACAGGCTTTATACAATAATCTCTAGCATATCATACACATACAAATGTAATCATAGCATACACATTCAAATAGTCTGATCAAATCATGTCATCATCATAATCATCATCCAACACAAAGTGGTCTCTCGTCATCATCTCGAAAATAGCGATACAAGTCTCGAATACTTGCAACTACATCGTCATCCATCTAAACAATGATATACACAAGAAGAGCTATCACTATGAGTGAGAGCGGAACTATGCAGTACATGAGGCGGCGGTTATGAGTTCTCTCTCGCGCTAGCGTGAACCTCAAGTAACTAGCTTCTACTTCTTGTCTGCTTTTGAAGCCTTTATGGCTGGCGCCCGAGACCCCCTCCACTTGCGTCTGACACTCGGGCCACTCGTCGTACACTCCCAGAACCTTCCCTTTGTACATGACATAGCACTACTTCTTCGCCATCAAGAATCAAGGTACCTGTTAGAGATGCACCTTCATCAAGAGAATGTACAATCATATGCAACAAAATATACTTGAGCAACACGAAAAAGAAAGGGTTAGCAACTAGATGCAACATATAGTAAACATAAATAATCAACACAGTTTCATCGTACTCAAACTAATTAACAAGAGGTACGGAGGTCATCATACCCAAACTAACAAAGTAGCGTTACGGAAGTTCGGCAGGGACCATGGACATCACAAAGTTTCATCTCTACAGAAAGTATACAGGTTCAACCAACACATATCATCATCATCGGAATCGTAAATCACTAGAACTTCCATCCTTCCAGATCATCAAGGATGCACCCTAGCTTCTTGAACGGCGTGAGGTCCTGACGTTGCATGCCTATGTGAGTTCGGACGTCAGCTCGCGATATAGGGCCGTGGTGGAACATCCCCTTCTCTTCGACGACCTCTTTCATGATGATCGTCACAATGTCCCTCTCGATGCGAAAGAAGTCATCTCTAAGTTTATAATCCGCTTCTCCTTGAGATTCTACCCACTTGCGGATATGATCATCGTTTCTGGTTGTCATGCGAAGCTTTTGGTGATCCCTTCTGAACTCCATCATGAGATGGAGGAGGTAGAATCCATCGTTCCTGCTTGGTTTCGGGACATGGATGCAGCAGCAGTTAGTTTTATGCGAGAAACCCGTCTTCTTGTTCCTTTGTTTCCTGATCTGCAGGTAGCCACCCCTCAAGCTGAAGCCTTGGAGAGCATCATCTAGAATATTCATTATGTGGGTGTAGTCCTTCTTCTCGTAGTTTCTGGTAGGGTCGAAATACACGGCGTGAGAGACTCGCGGGTAAAGAACGATAAGGATGGCGCGCCCGTTGCTGAGGAGAAAATAACACCTAAAATTATTCTCCATATGAGCGAGAATGAATGATTGAAATGTACGAAAGGGTTGTCCGGCACTGACTTACTTTGGATGATAAGGCAGGAGCACAATTTCCTATTCCTTATTCTGTACCATGAAGTTTTCGAGGTACTCCCTAGCAGTTTTACGCTCAAAGTCGCCGAGACTCAAGAAGGACTCTTGCATGTAGTATGGATCCGCCACACAGATTTGCGAGACTTCTTCTCTCTTCATGACAGAGCTCATATGTAGCGCAAAAAGGCAGACAATTGTAAAATCGAGCCGCCTTGTCAGAAACATCTTGAAGATATGCTCAAACCGCAGGAAGAACACCTCCGCAGGCCGTGTGTCGATGTAGCACTTCCCCTCAGGCACACGAGCCGCGTATGTCGAATATCCTGGATCCTTCGAGGCTAGTAGGCTTTTGTCAGTTGACAGCACATGGTCGTGCAGTCTCCTGAGATCCCCTGATATTGCCTCTAGCGGTTTCGGCAGTAGCATCGGCTCGCCCTGTAACACCCCTGTGTATTAGCCACTGTGATCAGCTGCTAAAAATGTCAAGTCATATCATTTGCAGTGCCTAAACTTAGTGGTTATCCAAAGCAAATCAACTCCAATCTGAAAATCAACTCAAATTCAAAAGTGCAAAATAAATTTGCTCAAACACCTTTTGGAAAAATGTTCACTAATTAGCAAATATTTCAGAAGCACTCATAAAAATATCACCAGTAATACTTGGATTAATTAAATGATTCAAACAATATGAAACAGCACCAAAACAGCAATACTAAATCCATTTAAAATCAAATTAAATTCAAATAAAGCCCAACTTTGCTCAAACCAATTTTTGGTGGATGCTTACATTGCATATTAATATCTGGGCCAAGTTCCATATTTTACCAAAGTGCACAAGTGGCCTAACTAATACCAAACAGAAAACAAATAAAAGAAAAACACAAAACAGAGATAGAAAAATAACACGAGGCACTGTGCACTGGTCCTAAGTGCACAGTGCCCCGACAGCCGGCTCATCTGGCACAAACTCCCTCTCTCCTTCGCGCTGTCGCCTTCCCCCTGGCCGAGCGCGCGCTCGCCGCTCCGGCGCCGACACGCCGACGCCACTGACGAAACAGGGACGAGGAGGGGATAAGGGCGAGGCCGTTCACTCCCCCTGGTCCCCCTCGACGACTCCTCCCCTTCCTCCTCGCTCTTTCCCCCTTCAGATCCATCGACGCCCGACGCGGCCGCCGTCGCGCCCTGCCCGCAGACGCGGCCACCGTCGCGCCCTACCCGTAGACGCGGCCACCGTTCCCCATTCGCTTCGCCGAGACATCCTGCGGCTCCGCCTCGCTCCTCTGCTTCGACTACACCTCGACATCGAGCTCGGGGAGGACCGCACGGACGGGATCGACCTCGGCCTCTTCTTCTCTGCCACCGGCGATTCCCGTCGACCCCGAGCCCCCTGCTGCTACTAAGCTATCGAAGGCTTTTCATAGACGCTAGGTGAGCTCCGTCCTTTCCCCTATTTTCTCCCCCGCGTATTGGGACGTCTCCGACGAGCTGCCACCGTAGCCGTGCTCCGACCGCCGCCGCGTTAGCCATTGCCGTGCTCCCGAGCTCCGGCAGCTCGAGCCAGGGGCGCCCACGCGCTCCTGGAGGTCCGCAGCTTCTCCCTAGCTAGTTAGCATGCGCGAGAGAGCCGCGCAACCGCGGTTCCGTTCAGTCCCGAACTCCGATGACCGCCCCGTCGCTCGCCGTCGTCGTTCCAGACCATTTCTGGCAGCGCCGCCGCCCTAGACGGATGCGGCTCGGTGTGCCCGTTCGAACGAGCCCGGGCGCACACCAAAAGGCCCACTGAGGAGCGATCCCGAGCCACTCCGGCGATCTTCCGCCACAGATTTGGTCGCCGGCGCAGTTCCGGCGCCGGCCGCCGACGTGGCTCGGTGGCCCCCACCTCTGGGCCACTGACTGTGGGGCCCTGCGGGCCCCTTTGACCCTGTTGACCTGGGTCAAAGCCGACGTGGCCACCCTGTGACCATGACAGGCGGGCCCCACCGCAAATAGTTAATTTAAAACGTTTTAAAAATTAAAACTTAATTAGTTATACTAATTGTCTCACTGACAGGCGGGGCCCACCTCCTAATTAACCCTGATAATTAAGTTAACACACTGTTAGTCTAAACAGAGGCTGACATGTGGGTCCCACTGGACTCACATGTCATGTTTGACCAGGTCAGCGTCACTGTTGACCAGCTGATGTCAGCAACACGTCATACTGACGTCATAATTCAATTCTGTTGATAAAAACAATTCCAGAAAATCAATTAATCTTTAAAAATTAATAACTTTTAAACCGTAGCTCAGATCGAAAAAGTTAAAACACGAAAGTTGCTCAGAACGACGAGACGAGTCTGATCGTGCCGTCTGTTTCCATATCGGAACCCCCTACGTAGGAGAACTCGTAACTCCGAACCCGTATCCGATAGATGAATAGTGACTAATCACCGGTAAATAAATCCCACGATAATCCTAAGATAACTAAAATGACTTAGGCATACGTCAGGCAACCCTGCACTGCATCATAGCATAGCATGCCCCGTGTTGCATCTGTTTGCATTATATTTACTTGTTTCTTTCCCCCCTCTTCTCTTTCGGTAGACCCCGATGTTGCCGTAGCTCCTGAGGCAGACGCCACTCCGGAGTACGACTACGTCCCTGACGATCAGGCCCTTGCCGTCGAGCAAACAGGCAAGCACCCCCATTTTGAGCATTCCGATATCGCCCACTCTCTTCTCTCTTATGCTTGCATTAGAAGTACTGCTGCTACTGTTGTCCTATATCTGCTGCATAGCTTGTTTTATTGTAGCCTACTTTTGATACCTGCCTGTTCTGCTAAACTGTTTAGTATAGGATGGGTAGAGCTTTATCAGAGACCCACTCGTCCCGACTGCCCCGCTGGACTCTCAGAAGACCCGAGCAACGGGATCAAAGATCAGACCCTGGCATTGCACGTCACTTCCCCCTTAAATTGCGTGACTCTACTGGGTTACTATCGAGTGCCGAGGGTGATACCTCGTCAGCACTTCTGATGATAACTTTGTAGGTTAGTTAATCGGTCGTGGTAAGCGAGAGTGATTCCTCCTACACCACCCCCGATAACGACATCGTCGTGCAACTGTTCAAGTGTGGACCTCGAGGGTGATACCTCCTTCGTTCACCTTGACGAGAACATCAGGTGGGACTCCATCGAGGGTGATTCCTCAGGGTTCCCTTGGTGTTAGACACACGGTTACTGTTGTTACTGTGACTTATACTGAAACATGACACTAAAGACGGGTCAGCCCTGAAGGGTACCCGCGCGAGCATGAATGCGAAGTGATGTGGAGTCGGGTTGACCTGAGAGGTGCCCGCGAGATAACTACGAGGCATGGCCGGGCATTCTTAGCCCTTGCTGCAAGTCCTCGAGACGGGGCGACGGGGTCACATCGATCGTGAGTCTCTGCTTGTTTCCGCGCGCTCCTAAACCACTAAACGGTTTGGATATTTGATCCAAGGGGCCTCTGGCCTGATAGCACTAACCATCACGTGGGCATAGTATGGGCGTTCTGCGTTGCATACTTCAGCCGAAGCTTAATAGACGTCAGCGACAGAGCGGCGCGCGCTGGATTGGACTGGTTACACAACCGTGCTTGTATTAAGGGGTTGCTAGGTCTGCTTCCGGCCACCCACGCAACGCGCAGGATTTCCCGGGGCGAAGGCCCAAGACCCCTGGGGGCATAGGTTTAGTCCGGCGTGCTGACCTCTCTGTTAAGTATTTGGTCGGGTTGCGGCGTGTTGCTTAGCCAAGGCCGGGCATGACCCAGAAAAGTGTGTCCGGCCGGAGTTAAGTGAGCGTGGTGGGTAAGTTGGTGCACCCCTGCAGGGAAGAAACTTCTATCGATAGCCTGTCCTACAGTAACGGACACTCGGAGTTGTATCCCGATCGGTACAACTAGAACATGACTTGAGATGAGAACTGGATAGTATGGCTCTGGGATTGCTTTCTCGCGGGGAGTCGAGGAAGAATCTCTGGCTGAGGTTGATGACATTACTGCTATACTTTACATTATGTTATTCTGCTCTCTTCTTATGCTGCAAGACCGATGAAGATGCTGAAGATGCTAGTCTTCGATAGGACTAGGCTTTTCCCCCTCTATTCTGGCATTTCTATAGCCCAGTCCACATATACGGCCCTCCTTTAAAAATGTTGCATATGTAGTGTAGATCCTTGCTTGCTGAGTACTTCGGATGAGTACTCACGTTTGCTTTACTTTCCTTTTTGCCCATATCCCTTTTGATGCTACCAGACGTCGGAGCCCCTGAGCCAGACGCCCCCATCGACGACCACTACTACTACCAGCCCGGAGAGTACTACTACTACGAGGAGCCGTGTGACGACGAGGAGTACGATCGGAGGGTCCAGGGCAGGAGGCCCACGCCTTTCGATCGTAGTATTTTATTTTGCCCCGCCTCTGTGAAGGCTTATCTCTCTCTTTCTGTAATATATCTGTACCCAGATATCTGATGCTTCCGCTGACACTTGTATGCCATCGAGCTATGTATTCGAGCCCTCGAGGCCCTGGCTTGTAATATTAAGCTTGTATGACTTTATTTATGTTTTAGAGTTGTGTTGTGATATCTTCAAGTGAGTCCTTAGGCTTGATCGTGTGCATTTGCGTGTATGGTTAGCGCACGATTTAGCTGGGGTCGTCACAGGTTGGTATCAGAGCCGACTGCCTCTAGGAATCCCCCTTTCCAACTCCTTGGCCGAAGTTGAGTCTAGTGGTTCAAAACTATTTTACTAACTTGGCTGTGTGGCCTACGGGCCCACGTCGCCAACTGGGTGGTATTAGGATCTTTTATTCCTCGACCTTTACTCCGGGACTATAATCTCTCTTCTATTCGGGTTTAATAAATTACTAACACCGACACTTAGGATCTCGTAAATTCTATCCACCCGGAGAGCTGGATTCAGTGCGATTTCCCTGTCTTTGATCCGATTAGTCTGATAATCATTTTCCTTTCCATTGTTTTGTTTAACCTTTCAATTCGAGATCTTCTATATTTCTCCTCGTTGAATGACAATCCTGAATCTTCTCTGTTTCAGATGGACCATCTGATTCCACCTCGCCCTACGACGCAGCTTGTGCTTCGCACCTGTGCTCGAGACGTCCCTGGGTTTCCAGCTGTTCTGATCGCCCTCTTGGTCAGGCTGGGATACCGCTAGTGCCCCGAGTACATGGTCTACGAGGTTTATCGTGAGTTCAACCAGGAGCAGTACTATGCTGATGTTCGCATCTGCGATCAGCAGGATGACTCTGACACTGAGCTACACCGTTTTCACGGTATCGGCGTGACGATTGAGATGGCAGTCCATGATGCCGCCTACTCTGCTATCGCACGTCTTCGAGGACAGTTCAGTGCTGACTTGGATGCCTCTGAGTATCGTTACATTCCGTATGCCCCTGCTGGAGATGCTTCTGGATTCTACACAGCTGTCTGTGCCCCGTACGAACCTCGTCGCTACGATCAGCGAGTTCTAATTCACTGTACTCAGGCTCTGGATCGCACTGTTCGCGCTCTTGCTGTCGAGTTGTTTGTCACTCGAGCACGACTCTACGAGGCTATGACGCAGTTGCTACCAGCTGTTCGTGCAGGGATACATCCGGAGCACATTCTTTACCCGAGCAGGACCGAGATGCCATCAGGGATCGATTGGCCCGTTGTGGGAGGTCACACGCCTGCACGTGGACCTCTTCTTACAGCTCGAGACCGGGTTCTGCATCAGAGTGCGCATGGAGCGCAGGATCCTTCTGCGACGAACATCTGTCGTCCGCACTTGCAGCTACCCCATTTCAGTGGTTTTCTCTGACGTTGATGTAGCCTTTGCTATGTCTCATTGTGTACTTCCTTACCGCGAGCCTGCGCGCTGCCTAGCATGTCTAGCTTTTGAATTTGCACCGTTATGCTGCCCGAATGTAACCGACTCTGTATGGATCTGTATGACTTAATGACTACTATTAAGCATCTGCTGTACTATTTAAATTCCGTCGCGTTACATCATGCATGTCGCTAAACACTCGCATTGGCTTCTGCTAAACTACCCCTGTTGATTTAGCAGGATGGCAGATAACAATCCACCTCTGCCGCCACCGCCTGACTATATGGCTGCGATGATGCAACAGTTCGAACTCAACCGCCAATTCATGACGGGGATTATGCAGCAATTCCCTCGTCCTGAGGCTAATCAGCAGCCACCTTCCATCACCTTGCCAGAGTTTATGCGACTTAATCCGTCGTTCTTCCGCAACACAGTCAACCCGCTGGATGCCGATGACTGGTTGCGTGACATCTCCTATGAGATGGAGTCTGCTGATGTCGCCCCGGCCAATTATGTCACCTTTGCGACATACCTTCTGAAGGGTCCCGCGTCACAATGGTGGGCTACTCACTGACAGACCCTACCACCTGGTACCGTCATCACTTGGGCAGAATTCAAGATTGCTTTCCGTGCCCGCTATATTCCTCAAGCTGTCATAGCACGGAAGAAGGCCGAGTTCCGTAGTCTCGTTCAGGGCAACAAGTCTGTGGAAGTTTATCAGCGCGAGTTTCTTGACTTGTCTCGCTACGCTGAAGAAGACGTTCCCACTGATGATCGAAGGCAGGAGAAATTCCGTGAAGGGCTGCATCATGACATTCAGTTAGCTCTGCTTGTCCAAGACTATCCTGATTTTGCCACCTTGGTGAATAAGGCTATCATGGTTGAAACTGGTCTAAAGAAGCACAAGGAAGCAACCAGACGCACCCGTGAGGCAGGCTCATCTTCGGGCTCGTCTTCCCAGAAGCATCGCATCTGGATTCCGCAGAGCATGTACCGTCCAGCAGCTCCAGTGTACAGGCCTGCTTATGCCGCACCTCGTCTGCCTCCTCCACCACCGATGCAGCCTCTGCAAGCTCCAGCACCTCGAGCTCCTGCACCACGTCCTGACAATGGACTCTGCTTCAAGTGTGGCCAGCCGGGTCACTGTGCCAGAGATTGCTCACAGAGTCAGAATCAACTAGCTCTCCCTACTGCTAGCTGTGGTATTGGCCGTGGTATTCCTCAATAGAGTAACAACAATGCCAGACCTTCTTATGGTCGTGGGCAGGCCTATCATGTCAACATGAGTGAAGACCCAGACCAACCAGCTATAGTCATGGGTACACTACTTGTTAATTCAGCACCAGCTTCTATTTTATTTGATTCAGGAGCATCTCATTCATTCATGTCAGAGCATTTTGCACGCATGCATGACGTTAAGTGTGAGTACATGAGCACACCTTTAGTGGTACATACTCCCGCGGGTGGATGTCGAACCTCCGTGGTTAGTTATAATGTTCCCATTGAAATCGAAGGATTGGAGTTCCGCGCGTCCCCCATTATCCTCAAATCTTCCAAGATTGACCTTATTCTGGGAATGGATTGGTTGAAGGCTCATTACGCCTCAATCAATTACGCCACTAAAGTTGTACACCTCTTGCACCCATCAAACAAGATAGTGAACTACCATGCTCATATCACTCAGAACGCCGAGGCTCAGATTTATGCCTTGAACGCGTTGAATGCTTCTTCGCTTGAGGGGATCGAGAACATCCTAGTTGTCTGTGACTTCCCGGATGTTTTTCCAGAAGAACTTCCAGGAATACCCCCTGCTAGAGCTGTCGAGTTTGTCATCGACTTGAAGCCTGGCACCACTCCTATTGCGAAGCGTCCTTACAAGATGCCACCGCAACACCTTATTGAGCTTAAGGAAGAAATCGATAAGTCACTCAGGAAGGGCTTCATCCATCCTAGTTCCTCTGCCTGGGGAGCATCGTCTCTTTTTGTCAAGAAGAAAGATGGTACGAATAGGTTGGTTCAAGATTACCGTCCTATCAACCAGGCAACCATTCAGAATAAATAGCCGCTTCCCCGGATCAATGACTTATATGATCAACTTGCTGGATCTTCGGTGTTCTCTAAACTCGACTTGAGGTTGGGTTATCACCAGATCCGTGTCCGTGAAGAGGATATTCCAAAGACTGCATTCGTTACTCGATATGGCTCCTATGAATACACTGTCATGTCATTTGGCCTGACGAATGCTCCAGCTACGTTCTCACGTCTGATGAATTATATATTCATGGATTACCTCGACAAATTCATCGTGGTGTATCTGGATGATATCCTAGTATATTCGAAGAATAAGGAAGAACATGCGGAACATCTTCGCCTTGTTCTGGAGAGACTTCGAGAGCACAAGTTATATGCCAAGTACTCCAAATGTGAATTCTGGCATTCCGAAGTGACCTACCTTGGACATGTGATTTCCAAGGACGGTATTGCCGTTAACCCAGAGCGTGTTCAGGCTATCCTTGACTGGACTCCTCCGAAGAATGCCAAGCAAGTCTGAAGCTTCCTCGGTCTGGCCAGTTATTGCCGTAGATTCGTCGAGAACTTCTCCAAGATCGCCAAGCCCCTGACTAATCTGCTCCACAAAGGCGTTAAGTTTGAGTGGACAGACAAATGTCAGGAAAGTTTCCAGACCCTCAAGGACAAGCTTACTTCTGCTCCAGTGCTTGCTCCTCCTGATTCTCACAAGGACTTTGTCATATACTGCGACGCCTCTCGTCAGGGATTAGGCTGTGTACTAATGCAAGAACGAAGAGTAATTGCGTATGCTTCACGTCAATTGCGTCCACATGAAGAAAATTATCCAGTGCATGATCTTGAACTTGCTGCAGTGATATATGCATTGAAGTTATGGCGGCATTACCTTCTGGGTAATCGGTGTGAGATTTATACCGATCACCAGAGTCTGAAATACTTGTTCACTCAACCGGATCTTAATCTCCGTCAGCAACGATGGTTGGAAACAATTACGGACTATGACTGCGGTATTTCATATACCCCGGGCAAGGCTAACGTGATGGCTGATGCCCTGAGCCGCAAGTCATATTGCAACAACCTCATGGTTAGGCGAGCTCAACCTCGTCTTTATGCAGAACTAACTCAGCTGAATCTGCGAATTGTTCCTCAAGGTTCTCTTAATAACCTTGTGGTACAACCAGATCTTCAAAAGGCTTTTAAGGAAGCGCAAGCCAAAGATGCTGAAATTGACTTGATGAAGAAAGAGCTTCACCTTGATAAGTACCGGGATTTCTCAGTTGCTGAAGATGGAACATTATATTTCCGAGACCGCATCATCGTACCTCGCTTCGAGCTTATGACTGACAAGGTCATGAAGGAGGCTCATGATACACCCCTGTCTATCCATCCGGGTAGCACCAAGATGTATCGCGATCTTCGACAGAGGTACTGGTGGTCCAAAATGAAGCAGGACATTGCTCGATATGTTGCTGAATGTGACGTATGTCGTCGCGTGAAAGCAGAACATCAGAAGCCTGCTGGAATTCTTCAACCACTCACCATTCCTTTGTGGAAGTGGGATAAAGTGCAGATGGATTTCATTACTGGTCTTCCTAAGTCTCAAAAAGGTCACGATGCTATTCTTGTCGTCGTCGACCAACTCTCCAAGGTTGCTCATTTTCTGCCTGTCAAGGAGACTATCACTGCTAGCCAATTAGCAGAGTTGTATATCTCCAGAATCGTTTCACTCCACGGCATTCCGAAGGAGATCAGTTTGGACCGTGGCAGTCTTTTCACGTCCAAGTTCTGGGAAAGTTTTCAAGAAGCTATGGGAACTCACATTACATGGAACTCAGCTTATCATCCCCAATCCCAAGGCCAAGTCGAGCGAGTAAATCAAGTGCTTGAAGATATGCTTCGCGCTTGTGTTCTATCATTCGGTAAGAAGTGGAAAGATTCTCTCCTGTATGCCGAGTTCTCTTATAACAACAGCTATCAAGCCAGCTTGAAAATGGCCCCCTTCGAAGTTCTCTATGGACGTAATTGTCGAACCCCTCTGAATTGGTCAGAAACTGGGGAACGACCACTTGTGGGTCCAGACATTATTCAACATGCCGAAGAACAAGTCAGAATTATCCGAGAAAATCTCAAAGCAGCTCAGGACCGCCAGAAGAGCAATTATGATCACAAGCGATGGGGTCTAACCTATCAACCAGGTGATCAAGCTTATCTTCGTGTCACTCCTATGAAGGGCACTCGTCATTTTGGAATCAAGGGCAAGCTAGCTCCTCGCTATATCGGTCCTTTCCGCATCGTGGCTAGACGTGGACAGGTGGCTTATAAATTGGAGTTGCCACCACAATTCTCTCATATTCACGATGTCTTCCACGTGTCGCAACTTTGTAAATGCTTCAAGGAATCTCCGCACCGTGCAGTGGATCACGAGATGCTTCAACTGCAAGATGATTTGTCTTATAAGGAGCATCCGATCCGCATCCTTGATGAAGCTGAACGTCGAACTCGTCAGAAGACGACCAAGTTCCTGAAAGTGCAGTGGTCGAATCATACTGAAGATGAAGCCACTTGGGAACGCGAGGATCATCTTCGGGAAGAATATCCCGACCTCTTCCCTTCTACCTCCTAAATTCTCGGGACGAGAATTTCTTTTAGAGGAGGAGAACTTGTAACACCCCTGTGTATTAGCCACTGTGATCAGCTGCTAATAATGTCAAGTCATATCATTTGCAGTGCCTAAACTTAGTGGTTATCCAAAGCAAATCAACTCCAATCTAAAAATCAACTCAAATTCAAAAGTGCAAAATAAATTTGCTCAAACACCTTTTGGAAAAATGTTCACTAATTAGCAAATATTCCAGAAGCACTCATAAAAATATCACCAGTAATACTTGGATTAATTAAATGATTCAAACAATATGAAACAGCACCAAAACAGCAATATTAAATCCATTTAAAATCAAATTAAATTCAAATAAAGCCCAACTTTGCTCAAACCAATTTTTGGTGGATGCTTACATTGCATATTAATATCTGGGCCAAGTTCCATATTTTACCAAAGTGCACAAGTGGCCTAACTAATACCAAACGGAAAACAAATAAAAGAAAAACACAAAACAGAGATAGAAAAATAACACGAGGCACTGTGCACTGGGCCTAAGTGCACAGTGCCCCGACAGCCGGCCCATCTGGCCCAAACTCCCTCTCTCCTTCGCGCTGTCGCCTTCCCCCTGGCTGAGCGCGCGCTCGCCGCTCCGGCGCCGACACGCCGACGCCACCAACGAAACAGGGACGAGGAGGGGATAAGGGCGAGGCCGTTCACTCCCCCTGGTCCCCCTCGACCACTCCTCCCCTTCCTCCTTGCTCTTTCCCCCTTCAGATCCATCGACGCCTGACGCGGCCGCCGTCGCGCCCTGCCCGCAGACGCGGCCACCGTTCCCCATTCGCTTCACCGAGACGTCCTGCGGCTCCGCCTCACTCCTCTGCTTCGACTACACCTCGACATCAAGCTCGGGGAGGACTGCACGGATGGGATCGACCTCGGCCTCTTCTTCTCTGCCGCCGGCGATTCCCGTCGACCCCGAGGCCCCTGCTGCTACTAAGCTATCGAAGGCTTTTCATAGCTGCTAGGTGAGCTCCGTCCTTTCCCCTGTTTTCTCCCCTGCGTATTGGGACGCCTCCGACGAGCTGCCACCGTAGTCGTGCTCCGACCGCCGCCGCGTTAGCCATTGTCATGCTCCCGAGCTCCGGCAGCTCGAGCCAGGGGCGACCACGCGCTCCTGGAGGTCCGCAACTTCTCCCTAGCTAGTTAGCATGCGCGAGAGCGCCGCGCAGCCGCGGTTCCGTTCGGTCCCGAACTCTGGTGACCGTCCCATCGCTCGCCGTCGTCGTTCCAGACCATTTCCGGCAGCGCCGCCGCCCTAGACGGATGCGGCTCGGTGTGCCCGTTCGAACGAGCCCGGGCGCACTCCAAAAGGCCCACTGAGGAGCGATCCCGAGCCACTCCGGCGATCTTCCGCCATGGATTTGGTCGCTGGCGCAGTTCCGGCGCCGGCCGCCGACGTGGCTCGGTGGCCCCCACCTCTGGGCCACTGACTATGGGGCCCTGCGGGCCCCTTTGACCCCGTTGACCTGGGTCAATGCAGACGTGGCCACCCTGTGACCATGACAGGCGGGCCCCACCGCAAATAGTTAATTAAAAATGTTTTAAAAATTAAAAGTTAATTAGTTATACTAATTGTCTCACTGACAGGTGGGGCCCACCTCCTAATTAACCCTGATAATTAAGTTAACACACTGTTAGTCTAAACAGAGGCTGACATGTGGGTCCCACTGGACCCACATGTCATGTTTGACCAAGTCAGCGTCACTGTTGACCTGCTGATGTCAGCAACACATCATACTGACGTCATAATTCAATTCTGTTGATAAAAAAATTCCAGAAAATCAATTAAACTTTAAAAATTAATAACTTTTAAACCGTAGCTCAGATCGAAAAAGTTAAAACATGAAAGTTGCTCAGAACGACGAGATGAGTCTGATCGTGCCGTCTGTTTCCATATCGGAACCCCCTACGTAGGAGAACTCGTAACTCCGAACCCGTATCCGATAGATGAATAGTGACTAATCACCGGTAAATAAATCCCACGATAATCCTAAGATAACTAAAATGACTTAGGCATACGTCAGGCAACCCTGCACTCCATCATAGCATAGCATGCCCCGTGTTGCATCTGTTTGCATTATATTTACTTGTTTCTTTCCCCCCTCTTCTCTTTCGGTAGACCCCGACGTTGTCGTAGCTCCTGAGGCAGACGCCATTCCGGAGTACGACTACGTCCCCGACGATCAGGCCCTTGCCGTCGAGCAGAAAGGCAAGCACCCCCATTTTGAGCATTCCGATATCGCCCACTCTCTTCTCTCTTATGCTTGCATTAGAAGTACTGCTGCTACTGTTGTCCTATATCTGCTGCATAGCTTGTTTTATTGTAGCCTACTTTTGATACCTACATGTTCTCCTAAACTGTTTAGTACAGGATGGGTAGATCCTTATCAGAGACCCACTCGTCCCGACTGCCCCGCTGGACTCTCAGAAGACCCGAGCAACGGGATCGAAGATCAGACCCTGGCACTGCACGTCACTTCCCCCTTAAATTGCGTGACTCTACTTGGTTACTATCGAGTGCCGAGGGTGATACCTCATCAGCACTTCTGATGATAACTTTGTAGGTTAGTTAATCGGTCCTAGTAAGCGAGAGTGATTCCTCCTACACCACCCCCGATAACGACATCGTCGTGCAACTGTTCAAGTGTAGACCTCGAGGGTGATACCTCCTTCGTTCACCTTGACGAGAACATCAGGTGGGACTCCATCGAGGGTGATTCCTCAGGGTTCCCTTGGTGTTAGACACACGGTTACTGTTGTTACTGTGACTTATACTGAAACATGACAATAAAGACGGGTCGGCCCAGAGGGGTACCCGCGCGAGCATGAATGCGAAGTGATGTGGAGTCGGGTTGACCTGAGAGGTGCCCGCGAGATAACTACGAGGCGTGGCCGGGCATTCTTAGCCCTTGCCGCAAGTCCTCGAGACGGGGCGACGGGGTCACATCGATCGTGAGTCTCTGCTCATTTCCGCGCGCTCCTAAACCACTAAACGGTTTGGATATTTGATCTGAGGGGCCTCTGGCCTGATAGCACTAACCATCACATGGGCATAGTATAGGTGTTCTGCGTCGTATACTTCAGCTGAAGCTTAATAGATGTCAGCGACTAAGCGGCGCGCACTGGATTGGACTGGTTACGCAACCGCGCTTGTATTAAGGGGTTGCTAGGTCTGCTTCCGGCCGCCCACGCAACGCACAGGAGTTCCCGGGGCGAAGGCCCAAGACCCCTGGGGGCATAGGTTTAGTCCGGCGTGCTGACCTCTCTGTTAAGTATTTGGTCGGGTTGCGGCGTGTTGCTTAGCCGAGGCCGGGCATGACCCAGAAAAGTGTGTCTGGCCGGAGTTAAGTGAGCGTGGTGGGTAAGTTGGTGCACCCCTGCAGGGAAGAAACTTCTATCGATAGCCTGTCCTACGGTAACGGACACTCGGAGTTGTATCCCGATCGGTACAACTAGAACATGACTTGAGATGAGAACTGGATAGTATGGCTCTGGGATTGCTTTCTCGCGGGGAGTCGAGGAAGAATCTCAGGCCGAGGTTGATGACATTACTGCTATACTTTGCATTATGTTATTCTGCTCTCTTCTTATGCTGCAAGACCGATGAAGATGCTGAAGATGCTAGTCTTTGATAGGACTGGGCTTTTCCCCCTCTATTCTGGCATTTCTGCAGCCCAGTCCACATATACAACCCTCCTTTGAAAATGTTGCATATGTAGTGTAGATCCTTGCTTGCTGAGTACTTCGGATGAGTACTCATGTTTGCTTTACTTTCCTTTTTCCCCATATCCCTTTTGATGCCACCAGACGTCGGAGCCCCTGAGCCAGACGCCCCCGTCGACGACCACTACTACTACCAGCCCGGAGAGTACTACTACTACGAGGAGTCGTCTGACGACCAGGAGTAGGATCGGAGGGTCCAGGGTAGGAGGCCCACGCCTTTCGATCGTAGTATTTTATTTTGCCCCGCCTCTGTGAAGGCTTATCTCTCTCTTTCTGTAATATATCTGTACCCAGATATCTGATGCTTCCGCTGACACTTGTATGCCATCGAGCTATGTATTCGAGCCCTCGAGGCCCTGGCTTGTAATATTAAGCTTGTATGACTTTATTTATGTTTTAGAGTTGTGCTGTGATATCTTCAAGTGAGTCCTTAGGATTGATCGTGTGCATTTGCGTGTATGGTTAGCGCATGATTAAGCCGGGGTCGTCACATGCCCGTGACATGGAATATGGCCACACCTTTGACGGGTACATGCTCTTCAAAATCCGCCGTCTGGCTGCTATGTGCTCTGGCTTGTTTGTAGGCAGCAGAGCCTTTCTTCGCCAGTCTCCTCCTATCCTTTTTCTTGGGCTGACCTTCCAGACCCTTCCTTAACCCCTGCCCCAGTGTTGTCGGGCTAAGCACTGTACGACCCTCGGCTAGTTGAGCCTGTGTTGAGGCGGCATCTTCAGGCATGTCCTGTGAGGATTGCATGAAGAGAGACTTCTTGCAATCAACCCTGCTAGGACGTTCCTGTCCGGGCAGATAATCCTTCTCCTCATCAGCATGCTGATAGCCCGAGTCGTCATATGGCTGACTCATCAATTCTAAGTCATCATCATAGGCACCTATATTGAGGAACCAAAGAGGGTCCTCGTCCATCACATCATCCATTCTTTTGTTCTACGGGGGCGATTACATCAGCCACTATTGGACACCCTTCCTCGCTTCGTCCACCGCTCTCACCCGGCACTGCAGGCACTGGTAATTGCGTAGGCGGGGTGGTGGTGTTCATACCTGCTTGCTGATGTGTGGTTATTGGTGTGCTCTCGGCCGGCTCCAGACGAAGAAGATTCTTCGGCCATAGCAGCACCCAACCCTTGCAGTTTCCAAACCGCGGCGGGGTCTCATCGTCCTCTCCCCCTAGCTGTACTGGAGGAGGCAAATCCTCGTGCCCCAATTTCACACTCGACAAGGTAACCCTGAAGTGCCCACCGGGCATCGGCTGGCCGTGGGACGTGAGTTCCAAGGGCTTCGTTATCAATGCCTTTCCCACGTCCACCTTCTGGCCTTTGATCAAGTAGAGTACGGTGCATGGGGTTTCGTTGGCCTGCAAAGACATGTCTGCGGCGTAAAACATTCGAAAGGCAACGAAAACGGAATATTCTAGATATATGTTGGTGCGACATGTAATTACCATGAGGGCGTCGAGCTCAACCAAAGACGAAGGCCCGCCTAGCGCGCCAGAGACTGAGGATGGGCTGCTATGAGCGGGTGCGGGTGCGGGAGCAGGCGCGGTTGCGTGAGCAGGTGATGGTGCGGTTGTGTTGTTCACTGAGTTGCTCCCGACGAAGCTGGGCATGGGGAAATCATCTATCGTCTTATCTGGATTTTCCTTCGTCCAGTTGATGATAGCCGGGATCAAGTTAGTAGAAAAATCATTTCTGCAGGCATCTACAGCTGCAGCGACTGCCTGCTGTAGCAACTCATTTTTCTCCTTGGCTACTTTTTTTGCGTCCTCAACTGCTTTTTTCTCAAACGCAAGCTTCACCTTCTCGTAGATGTCTGCCTGACTGAACTTCTTTTTCTACTTCTTGGCCTCTGGGCCCTTGTTGTAAAAGACCTTCCACATGGCGCCGTCTCCGGCGACATGCACACGTCCATATTGCGGCTGCTGGTCCAAAGGGAGTCCCTTAAGTTCATTCAAGGCCCGGTTGAGAGGGGTGTCCCACTTGGGCCTCATCGACGAAGACTGGCTTTCGGCAGCAAGCTGGTGTTGCTTGTCCTGCAGAAGGAACATGAACCATTTACGAATGTGTAGTCGACTTGATCAGAAGCTAAATGTAAGGTGGTAAAAGAATAATTACCAGTATTCTAATCAATTTCCTTGTGATCGGGTCCGTGTAAAAAACCTTCTTGTCCTTGTCCCACTTGTAGCGGGCCCTGATGAAGTCATGCTCCAAGGGGTTGGTGAACTTCGCGAAGGGGTCTGGGAGACCCGCGGCTTCATGTTCCGCTTCCTCCTTATCCCATATGGGCCTTTTGCCAAGGTAGCCACAGCTTCCGAGGCGTTGGTTCCCCATGTTCCTTTGCTGAAGGCTCTTGAATTTCGCAGCCTTAGCCTTGGCTGCCTCGATAGCGCAAGTGTCCTTGAACTTTTGGAACTCCTCTTCCGTAAGTGTCGGATTTTCCTCCAGAATCTTGGACAGGGGTTCCTCAGCCTCAATAGCTCGTTTCACCCTCCCTTCCCAGGAGGCCAGATCATTGCTGAACATGCCCATGGCATGATTGTTAATCTTTTTCATCTTTGGATCATCCCACGGGTGTTCTATGTCGTCATCCCGATCGGGGAACTTGAATCTCTTATGCAGCTTCGTCAGGAGCAACTGCTTCAAATGTTCTTTACCCCTTAAGTCATCGTCGTTGATGCTCGTGCATTCCCGTAGGATGCATCTGACTTGGTTCCCGTAGCACTTGCGAGGTTCTTCCGGCTCTAATGGCTCAAACTTGCCAGGGGCCATCTTTGTGATCACCAGTCGTCCGATGCCAAGTTTGTTAGGTTTTTGTATCCTCTGCTTCTTCTGCTTCTTATTTTCGGTAGCGGCTTCTCCGCCGGTATCTTCCCCGCCGGTCTCGGTGCCTCCATCGGTGCCGGCGCCGTCGGTGTCAATGTCGGCGTTAGTACCATCATCGAGGCTGCCCTGCAAACCTTGACTGTGCTTAGCAGACAAAAAGTTGAGGTACTGTTGTTCACCCTCATAATCCATCTCGTCCGCATCGTGGTCAGAAGGCCCGGTTTCTTCATTGTTCGACATGTTTCCTACGATTAAGTCTCCTCGTTTAATTCTTAAACTATAATAAAATGAGAAATGACATAAAAAAAGTCTATGGTTTGCCGGAATGCCGTTTCATTCCCATCGCAGCAAATCCCGGCACTCGATATGCCTACTTTCTAGCACAAGTCATTCCAAAATTCACGGGAAATTTCGGCATGACCTTTGCTAAAAAGTGGACATATCGAGCACCTGAAATTCACCGGAACAGAAATGAATCAACATTCCGGTGAAACATAGGCCACTCGAATTGTTTACCCTGCACATAATCATCATTTTCCAAATATCACATGCCCAAATCACATGTCCACATATCATATAGGGTTCATATAGCAACAATAGCTTTAACTAAAAAATCAAGTAGCAACAATTCTGTTTTTTTTCTTTAAATACCAATAAAAATTCCTTGAATAAAATTTCTACCTAGCTAAATTCATAACTAAATTTGATACCTAGCTAGGGTTCATAACTAAATTCATCACCACAAAAAATAACTACCTAGGGTTCATAACTAAAACCTAGGTTTCATACTGCCATAACTAAAACCTAAGTAAATTAACCTAAGAACCTAATTAACCTATTGCCCTAACTAAATAGATAACCTAATTAAACTACTGCCCTAACTAAAACCTAAGTAAATTAACCTAAGAACCCTAGCTAGAACCCTAATGGCAGACAGAGAGGAGCGGTGGGGGACTTACAGAGGAGGGAGGAAGCAGAGGAGGGAGGCATGCCGCGTCGGGGTCGGGGCAGGGGCCGGACGACGGCGACGGAGGCGTGCGGTGTCGGGATCGGGGCCGGGGCCGAGGGAGGAGGCGCGCGGCGTCGGGGTCGGGGCCGGGCGACGGCGAGGGAGGCGTGCGACGTCGGGGTTGGCGTTGGCGCTCGGGCTCCGACGAGGGCAAGGGCGAGGGCAGGGGCTCCGGCGGCGGTGACGAGGGGAAGAAGAGAGTGGGGGAATTGGGGGAGGAAGTAGAGGAGGGAAGCCCGCGCGGGGGGTTATGTGAAAATAGCAAAAGCGCGATTCTAGAAAACGCGCTATAGCTAACTTAGCTATAGCGCGTTTTCCAGAACCGCGCTACTTCTATATGAAGTAGCTATAGCGCGCTTCTAGGACAACGCTACTGCTACATAACGTAGCTATAGCGCTTTTATTCAACCAGCGCTCCTGCTATTGTTTTCATTTTTTCTTTTCCTTTTCTTTTTTGCTTACTTTTTTCTTTTCTTTTCCATTTTGTTTCTTCTATTTTCTTTTTCTTTTTTGCTTTCTTTCTTTTCTTTTCTTTTCCTTTTCTTTTTTGCTTTCTTTCTTTTCTTTTCTTTTCCTTTTTTTCTGAGAGCCGGAACGAAGGGAATGTGGTACAATGTATATAACTAAGGCGATATATATTGCATCATTTGACCCATAACGGTTAAGTGTGCATACAAAATAGGAACATATATATTACATCATTTGACCCATGCATAACGGTTAAGTGTGCATACAAAATAAGAACATATATATTACATCATTTGACCCATAACGGTTAAGTGTGCATACAAAATAGGAACATATATATTGCATCATTTGACCCATAATGGTTTCTCAACGTCGACGTTTCTGTTTTTGAGTGAGCTTCTTTCCCTTCTTGTTCGTTGACGAATAATTGAGGCCCTCATTGTGACTTTTCCTTTTCCATGGAGTACGATCTTTCTTAGGTAATGTAGTATTGACTCTTCTTCTGACGTATACTTCATCGTCGTCGTCATCTTCCCTCATCGGGTTGCCGTACTGGTCGTAGTCTTCCTCGTTGGCGACTCCATCCATTCCAATGATGTTCCTTTTCCCTCTCCTCATGACAACATGGCTGGGATTGCTCGGGTCGGTTATGAAGAAGCATTGTGTCACGTGCTTAGCGTGTATCCATGGCTCGTTTTTTGCGATGGAGTTCACGGTAGCGCTCTTGGCGTCGGGTATAGTCATGGTAGTGAAATACCGGTTTTCTCTTTCGACATTCTTAGCCCATCTGACACGGAACATCATTGCGATGTGCAGTCCAGAGTACTCAAGCTCCCAGATCTCCTCGACCCTTCCACAGAATCTCTCAGTTGCGCCGTTGTCGCCGGTCATGCATTCCATCGTCACCCCTGAGTTCTAAAAATCACTGTTCATATCTTTGTCCTCCGTGTGGAATGTGTATCCGTTGATATCGTACTTCTGATAGGTCACGAGGTTGGGTGCGGGGCCATGTGCTAAGGCGTATATGAGCAATCTTGCGATGGTTTCTTTATGCAGTGTCACGAAAGGATCTACCTCGTCTAGGTGATGCAACACTACTAAGTTTGCTATGTCAAAGTCGTTGCGTCGATCTGAGTAGGCCACATGCAGTTCCCTGCAACCGTTGGAGTGACCTTCTCCTTCGAGCCTCCCAAGGTGCTTCTTAACGGGCAAACCAACATTAGGCCGGTCTCCGCCATATAGAAAATTCTCGCAGAAAGAGATGCACTCTTGTGTCAGATAGCCCTGGACGATGCTTCCATCCGGACGAGACATGTTACGAACAAATCCTTTGATGACCCCATTCATCCTCTCGAACGGCTTCATGTTGTGCATGAATGACGGCCCCAGGTCTATTATGTCGTCCACAATATGGACACACAGATGCACCATGACATCAAAGAACGCGGGCGGGAAGTACATCTCTAGCTCATTTAGTATCACAACGATCTCTTCCTGTAGCCTTCGGAGCTGCTTCACACTGATCGACTTTCGAGAGATGACGTCGAAAAAGTTGCAGAGACCAATAAGCGTGTCACGGATGTGCTTGTCCATTATCCCTCTAAGGGCAACAGGTAGTATCAGCGTCATCATCACATGGGAGTCATGGGACTTCATCCCGCTGAACCTTTTCTTCTTCGTGTCTAGATATTTGCTTATCTTCCCACAGTAACCGGAACTAACTTTGATTCCGGTAAGGCACTTGAAGAATTGATCGATCTCAGCCAGAGTTAAGGTGAAGCAAGAAGGGGGCAATAATCCTCTTCCTTTACTTTTTTGCCCTTCTTCTCCCGCGCCTCCGTCTCCGTCTCTGTCTCCTCTGACTTTTTACGGAGCGGCATGTGTAGATCTGCCCTGATTTTCAAATCTTGCAAGTCTTTTCTTGCCTTCGGCCCATCCTTGGTCTTATCCGGCATGTTCATCAGTGTCGCAAGCAAGCTCTCAAGGACATTCTTACATATATGCATTTGATCAAGGCAATGAGGCGTGTCGAGTTTGTGCCAGTACTCCAAGTCCCAGAAAATGGACCTCGTCTTCCATACCTTCAGCAGCGGCTCTGGCGCCTTTTTCATCGTCTTTCCCGGCGCGGGGCACTGTTCCCAGTTTTTCGACAGCTCATCAATTTTGGCGCCGCTCCGCTTACGTGGAGGTCCTCGATGCTCAGCCTCACCATTGAATAGATCTCCACGGTTTCTCCATGGGTCGTCCTTCTCGAGCCATCTTCGATGCCCCATGTACACGATTTTCCCAGACCCGCCATCTTTCGTTGACGTTAGCTACTGAGACGTCGTATCATCCATGCATCGTGTGCATTCGCAATATCCATGGCACACCTAGCCTGCGACATATCCATAACCGAGATAGTCGTGCACCGTCGTGGTCAGCGCGGCTCTCATATAGAAATACTCGCCTTTGCTGGCATCCCATCTCTTGGCCGGTGTTTTCCATAACGTGTCTAACTTCTCTTGAAGTAGCCCCAGTTACAGATTAATATTATTTCTCGGTTGTTTCGGCCCTTGAATCAGCATGCTCATGTGTATGTACTTCGACTTCATGCATAACCAGGGGGGATGTTGTACATCCATACAAACACGGGCCATGTGCTATGGTTGGTGTTCTGGTTGCCAAACAGATTCATGCCATCGGTACACGCGCCAAGCACGATGTTCCTTGCATCACATGCAAAATATCGATATTCGCTGTTGAATGCTCTCCACTGGCTTCCATCCAGGAGGTGTCTTAGCTTCGGATCATCTCCATCGTCGGGCTTTGTCCTCTCCTTGTGCCAACGCATGAGCTTTGCTTCCTTGGGATCTACAAAATACCGTTGCAAACGGGGAGTGATCGGTAAGTACCATACAACTTTCTGGGGAGATTTCTTCCCGGCCTTCTTGTATCGAGAAGCATCGCACACTGGATAGCTGGTTTTTTCCGCGTGCTCCTTCCGATAAATTATGCAATCATTGATGCATGCATGGTATCGAACGTGCGGCAGATCAAGAGGGCACACGATCTTCTTGGCCTCATCCACACTAGTAGGACATAGATTCCCTGCGGGAAGAACATCCTTTAGGTACTTGAGAAGCTCATCGAGGCTAGTGTCGGTCCATTTGTTTTTAGCCTTCATCTTCAGAAGTTCGAGCATGAAACTCAAGCGCGTCACCTCGGGATCGCAACCATCATACGATGGAGTGTTCGAGTCTACCACCAGTTGCTGCAGCTTGGCCTCCTCTCTAGAAGCAGCTCTGTCAGTACTCGTCTCCTTGTGAAGCAGTTCTTGAACATGAGGGTCCCGCACGATTGAACTTAGTACCGACGAAGTTTGCAGCATGGAGTCCACGTTTTCTCCGCCGCCATGTCCGGCCCCTTCTCCGCCGCCATGTCTGGCCTCTTCTCCGCCGCCATGTTCGGCCTCTTCCCCGCCGCCATGTCCGACCCCTTCTACGCCACCATTATCGGTCATCTCCTCGTCTTGCCCCGTGTCGTCATTGCCTGCCCCGTCAGCGTCCTCATCATCATCATCATCCTCATCTTCAATTATCCACCGAGTATAGCCATCCATGAAACCAGTCATGAGCAAGTGCGCCATCACACGACAATCCTCATAGGGGTCGAATCAAACTCCTCCTTTGCATCTTCGACATGGACATAAAATCTCTGTCCGGTTATTTTCATTCATGTCCTGCACCGCCGACCGCAACCACCTTTCCACCATCGTTCCACTGACCATCATGAACGCCTGCACGGTAATAATAAACAAATTGATTATAAAAATGCATGCATGCATCAAAGTCATACAAAAATTCGGCATGACCTTCCCTAAAAATAGGACATATAGAGTTTGCCCGAAATTCGCCGAAACGGAAATAAATCAACATTTCGGCAAAACATAGGCAACTCAAGCACAATTCAGCGGCAACTCATGCCACACACACAATTTCCATCATATCGCTCGATTATGTCATATCGCACACATACACATATTTCCATTCTTGCAAAAGCACAAATTTTTAATCACCTATCTCGAGATCGAGCACGGTGATGATGATGTCGATCGGTGTCGCCACACACCTATGGAATGATCAAAAGTGGACAAAGCTTACTTCTTGACAAGGCTTGATCTAGTTAGGGAGGTGCATAGGTCACTTCACTAAATGCTAGATCTACCTAGCTAGTTTGGGAAGGAGATAAGTTCAACTAGTGGAGGGGGAAGGAAAAAGAGAAAGGAGATGCATTGATGGAGGTGGTGTAGTTAGCTAGGAGCAATAAAGAGAGAGAAAGAGAGGTAGAAGGAGAGTAGTGGGGGGAGAAGTAGTGAGGAAGAAGCAAAGTGAGGGAGAGAGGAGGTGGGAGCTAGGGGAAAGTGAAGGAAGAGAGGATGGGGAAGGGGGGAGGGAAAAGGTGGTGGCTGTGGTTTAGCAGTAGCGCCTGGGTGTAAAACGCGCTACTGCTAAGAAGATAGCAGTAGCGCACCCCTGGGAGAGGCGCTACTGCTAAGTGGGGCCCGCCATGTGGCCAGGTTCAAACTTAGCAGTAGCGCCCTACCCCAAAAACGCGCTACTAATATTAAATTAGTAGTAGCGCGGTTACCAGAGGCGTGCTACTGCTAAATCTAGCGTGGCGGGAATGGTCGGGCAATTTTAGTAGTAGCGTTCTTTTTTCGTGCCATGCTACTGCTAAGTCGTTAGCAGTAGCGCCTGGTCTTGACCCGCGCTACGGCTAAGTAGCAGTAGCGCCTCTTTTTATCCTGCGCTACTGCTAAGGTTCTGTGTATAAGATTTTTTTTGATGTGGAATGCTACCTAGCATAATCTTGATCATATAATCTAATCATGGCATGAATATTAAGACACGAGTGATTCAAAGCAATAGTCTATCATTTGACATTAAGACAATAATATTTCAAGCATACTAATAAAGCAATCATGTCTTCTCAAAATATCATGGCTAAAGAAAGTTATCCCTACAAAATCATATAGTATGGCTATGTTCCATCTTCATCACACAAAGTATTTCATCATGCACAACCCCGATGACAAGCCAAGCAATTGTTTCATACTTTAAACTTTCTCAAGCCTTTTCAACTTTCACGCAATACATGAGCGTGAGCCATGGATATAGCACTATAGGTGGAATAGAATATGATGGCGGAGGTTGTGTGGATAAGTCAAAAAGGAAGAAAGTCTCACATCGATGCGGCTAATCAACGGGCTATGGAGATGCCCATCAATTGATGTCAATGCGAGGAGTAGGGATTGCCATGCAATGGATGCACTAAGAGCTATAAGTGTATGGAAGCTCAAACTGAAAACTAAGTGGGTGTGCATCCAACTTGCTTGCTCATGAAGACCTCGGGCATTTGAGGAAGCCCATCATCGGAATATACAAGCCAAGTTCTATAATGAAAATTCCCACTAGTATATGAAAGTGATAACTCAAGAGACTCTCTATATGAAGAACATGGTGCTACTCTGAAGCACAAGTGTGGTAAAAGGATAGTAGCATTGCCCCTTCTCTCTTTTTCTCTCAATTTTTTTTCTTTGGGGGGGGGGCTCTCTTTTTTTTTGCCTTTTTTTTCGTCCGGAGTCTGATCCCGACTTATGGGGGAATCATAGTCTCCATCATCCTTTCCTCACTAGCACAATGCTCTAATAATGATGATCATCACACTTTTATTTACTTACAACTCAATATTACAACTCGATATCTAGAACAAAGTATGACTCTATATGAATGCCTCTGGCAGTGTACCAGGATGTGCAATGATCTAGCATAGGAAAGATATCAAAAAACGGACAAGCCATGAAAATATCATGCTAGCTATCTTACGATCATGCAAAGCAATATGACAATGAATGCTCAAGTCATGTATATGATGATGATGGAAGTTGCATGGCAATATATCTCGGAATGGCTATGGAAATGCCATAATAGGTAGGTATGGTGGCTGTTTTGAGGAAGATATAGGGAGGCTTATGTGTGATAGAGCGTATCATATCACGGGGTTTGGATGCACCGGTGAAGTTTGCACCAACTCTCGAGGTGAGAAAGGGCAATGCACGGTACCAAAGAGGCTAGCAATGATGGAAGGGTGAGAGTGCGTATAATATAAGTGAAGCACATGAAGCATTCTATAAAGCCATACTCAAAAGATATAAGTGAAGTGCAAAGAGCATTCTATAGATCAACCAAGGACTATCTCATACCAGCATGGTGCATTATTAAAAGAAAAATAAAAAGCACACGACGCTCCAAGAATTTACGCATATCATGTGACGAATAAAAATATAGCTCCAAGTAAAATTACCGATGGTCGTTAGAAGAAAGAGGGGATGCCTTCCGGGGCATCCCCAAGCTTAGTTGCTTGGGAGTCCTTGAATATTACCTTGGGGTGCCTCGGTCATCCCCAAGCTTAGGCTCTTGCCACTCCTTATTCCTTCATCCATCATGATCTCACCCAAAACTTGAAAACTTCAATCACACAAAACTTAACAAAACCCTCGTGAGATCCGTTAGTATAATAAAACAAATCACCACTTTAGGTACTGTTGAAAACCCATTCATATTTTGTTTTTGCATTGTAGCTACTGTATTATAACTTCTCCATGGCTTATACCACCGATAAAATTGATAGTTTCATCAAAACTAGCAAAACAATGCATCAAAAACAGAATCTGTCTTAAACAGGACAGTCTGTAGTAATCTGAATATTCACCATACTTATGTAACTCCAAAAATTATGAACAATTAGGAAAAAGTAAAAAAATTGTATAGAAATACTGTGAAAAAAGTTTCAGAACCTTTTGACATTCCAGTAAAAAATGTAAATTCACGCGCTACAGCCAAAGTTTCTGTTTTTCCACTCCACATACCAAACAAGCAATCTAATCATCCTAAAGGCAAATCTTGGCACATTATTTTTATAATACAATGGATTTGTACAAGGGGATAATTATTTTGGTTGAAAATTTTCTGTAATTCAAGATTTGCAAAGTTTCCATGGGCATGAACAAAGTTCAAGGAGCTCCCCCACTTCAACGGTGCTCGTCTTTCTTACTTTCACTTTTCTTTTTGAAAAAGTTTTAGGTTCCACTCTATATTTTTTCTGTTTTTAAAATTTATAAAAGCACTCAACATAAATAAATGACTCTCTAAAACTTTCGGGTTGTCTCCCTGGCAGCGCTTTCTTTAAAGCCATTAAGCTAGGCATATAGTGCTCAAGTAATGGATCCACCCGGATCCCAAGGTGTATCAAAGCCAATTTTAATTAACAATGATTTGTAATTTAGTAGTGAGCACAAAGCAACATATATCATGCAATGACGAAGTCTAACTCTCTTCCTATGCATTAGCATGTCATAAAAGAACAATTCATGCACATCAAGTAAAGGCCAATACATAGCATAAACAGTTTCTTGCAATTTTATCGTATTGGAAACATAGAGAGGCGGAGATGTAGTTCCTCTCTCATAATAATTGCAAGTACGAGCAACAAGCACATGCATATTATATTTATCAAAATCATCATGTGCAATAGTAGAACGCAACCCATCAATATAGTCCTTAATAAGCGTAAACTTCTCCGATATAGTGTAGTTGGGAGAATTCAAAAAGATAATAGGACTATCATGCGTGGGTGCAATAGCAACAATTTCATTCTTAACATAAGGAACTATAGCAAGTTCATCTCCATAATCATAATTCATATTGGCATCATGGCCACAAGCATAGCAAGCATCAAGTTCATCAAAAAGGGATATTTCAAACGAATCCAAGGGATCATAGCAATCATCCTTCAGTAAGCACGAAGGGAAATTAAACAATGTATGAGTTGAAGAGTTACTCTCATTAGAAGGTGGGCATGGGTGATCAATCCGCTCTTCCTTCCTTTGTTCTTCGCTCTCCTCCTCATCTTTTTCATCTAATGAGCTCACAGTGTCATCAATTTCTTCTTCCACATATTCCTGCAAAATATTAGTCTCTTCTTGGACAGCGGAGACTTTCTCAATAAACTCATCAATAGCAGCATTATATTCATAATTCTCATAGCAATATTTAAGTAAAGCAATATTTTCAGGTCTGTAAACAGCATCATCAAAATTTTCACACTTTTCAAACAAAGATTCAATTTCATAAGCACCCTTAAAAGCAACAAATTCTTCTATTTGTTCCACATCATAGTAATCATATATACCATTAGCATAAGCAGCCAAGGTTTCATTATCATTAAATTTACATGAAAAGGGAAGGTGTGGAGCCTTCATCCTAGAGCAACAAGTGTAATCATATCTCAAGCATAAATTCCGAGCATACCAATGCAACATATGAATTTGATCCCATAAGAGTTTCCCTTTTTGAATCAAGCGATAATCCTTAATGTATTCACGTTGATCCAACGTGTCTCCCATTATCAAGTTGAATGGGGTTTTCTCAGGATTATCAAAGTAGTGTTTAATATTTTCCACATAGCGAGCATCGAGGGTTTAGGAGGTTCCCCATCTCCATGAGTAGCAAGTACACCTAATTTTTTTGGTATTTCGTGTTCCATATCCATAACTAAAGATAGAGAACAACTTAGAACAACAAATAAAATCTACTTAGTGATAAAGCAAACAAGCACACACGAGAATATTCACCCCACGCTATTGCTCCCCGGCAACGGCGCCAGAAAAAGGTCTTGATAACCCACAAGTATAGGGGATCAGTTGTAGCCTCTTTTGATAAGTAAGAGTGTCGAACCCAATGAGGAGCTAAAGGTAGAACAAATATTCCCTCAAGTTCTATCGACCACCGATGCAACTCTACGCACGCTTAACGTTCACTTTACCTAGAACAAGTATGAAACTAGAAGTACTTTGTAGGATAGGTTTGCAAGATAATAAAGAACACATAAATAAAAGCTAGGGGCTGTTTAAATAAAGAAACAACTAAGTTAGTTTTAGTAGAGAGCTTTTTGTCACAAGAAAGTTATTTGTCCCTAGGCAATTGATAACTAGACCAGTAATCATTATTGCAATTTTATATGAGGGAGAGGCATAAGCTAACATACTTTCTCTACTTGGATCATATGGACTTATGATTGGAACTCTAGCAAGCATCCGCAACTACTAAGGATCATTAAGGTAAAACCAAACCAAAGCATTAAAGTATTAAGTCATCTTTACTAACATACGCAAACAACCTACTTACTCGGGTTTAAGCATCTGTCACTGTAGCAACCCACCATAAGTGAATCATGAACATATTGCAAACCCTACAGTGGGGATCCCTCATGCTTGCGCGACACGAAGAGCACCATAGGACAGCACCAATAATAAAACATACAACTCAAACGAATCACGATCATTAATTAACCCATAGGACAAAACGGATCTACTCAAACATCATAGGATAGCCACACATCATTGGGAAATAATATATAGCATTGAGCACCATGTTTAAGTAGAGATTACAACGGGTAAAAGAGAGGTTACACCGCTACATAGAGGGGGCGAGAGTTGGTGATGACGGCGGCGAAGTTGTTGGTGTAGATCACCGTCATGATGATGGCCCCGGCAGCGTTCCGGCGCCAATGGGAGAGAGGGGGAGAGATCCCCCCTCCTTCTTCTTCTTCCTTGGCCGCCCCCTAGATGGGAGGAGGGTTTCCCCTCTAGTCCTTGGCCTCCATGGTGGCGGAGGGGCAGGAGCCCCTCCGAGATTGGATCTCTCTCTCTGTTTCCTTCTGTTTCTGCATTCCAGTTTTCTGGCCTTTCACCATTTCTTAAATTCTCGGAGATCCATAACTCCGATTGGGCTGAAATTTTAACATGATTTTTATCCGGATATTATCTTTCTTGCGGCGAAAGAAGGGCACCAACCGCCTTACTGGGTGGCCACAAGCCTTCCAAGCGCGCCCAGTGTCGTGGTATAACACGGCCACCTATGGGACCATCGGACCCTTGTGGTTCGGCAAGGGGGAAGAGCACATTGCACAAAGAGCGGAGAGAATAGAGTAGCACGACAGCGATGACACGGGTAGTTTTTACCCAAGTTCGGGCCGCCGCGAGGCGTAAAAACCTACTCCTGCTTTGGTGGATTGATGAAAGGACCGTGGTGGAGACGCTGCGCTCTAGCCCGGCATGGTCACCTTGGGACGAGAGCATCTACGCGCATTTGAGTGTACAAGGGTCCGAATCCTTTCTAAGGTTGCCACGGCCTTCCTTTTATAGATTAAGGGGTTACCACAATGGCAAAACAGTCATTATCCAGTGATTAGATAGCCACAGTGCTATCATACCTAACTCTGCAGGCAGGACAGGGTACATTAAATGCACCACTTAGTGTCACGTCACGAGGCAGTCCGGCAAGCCTTGCCATGCCATTCGTCCACCTCCTCGCCTGCCTGCATGACATGCCTCTGGACGGGTGTCATTTGGGGGTGATCTTCCTCAGAAATGGCTGCCACGTGCCATAGAACAGCCACTTAATCACTTGGGGGCTCGACACCGCACTGGGAGGTGACTTGCATCGTCATGAGGTGGAGCGGTGGTGTCCTGGCGGGCCGATCCACCCTTGGCGCCCCCGGCAAGCTTGCCGGGGGAGTCTTGAGACTTATCTTCGGGATGACCTCGATCTGGCCAGGCTCGCCTACCCGGCAAGGGAGGTTTTTCCTTAGTGATATCCTGCTTCCTTGGCTTGTCTTGGTCTTCTTGATCCGCCCTTTGGTTCCTCGAAGGGCTATATCTTCTACTTGGCCTTGTCTTGGATGTTGTAACCTTACTTTGTTGTTGTCATGTCGGAGACTTGCCTGTCCAGGCGCAAGTCAGGGGGAAACATACACCCTTGTTTGTGTACCCCGACAGAAGCCCCCGGGCCTGAGCCATACGTGTCGCTTGGCATGTTGGGTTAGGCCCCAAAACGGTGCACGGACACGTGTCGAAGAGGTGCTGCGCGTGCAGCGATTTGTCATGATGACCAGTCAATCCAACGTCCACTCTGCGTAATTACCGTAGGCCGTGGGGTCGTGGGATTGCAGTAGTTAATGTAAAACAGTAACTTTCTGAGGGAAAGTAGCAAGGAACCACACCTCTTCCCCACGTTCGTCCCCCATAAAGGGGGAAAATGCGAAAAGGCGCGGCTCATTCGCACCCGTTTCTCCATCGCCTTCCTCCTCGAGCCAGAGCACCTGTCCTTGTGCCCAAATTGACTTCTGACACCTCGCTCCGCCTTCCATTTCCTCTCAAAGCTCCAGAAGATGAAGAAGAAAGCCGCTATCGTGAAGGGAAAGCAGGCGGCCGCCGTGAGGAAACGGTTGCGGAAGGAAACAAGAAGAGGGCAACAGATTCGGATAGGAGGCGACGGGGAGATGTGGTTTTCTTCCCGTCGAACCTAGACAGTGATGCCCTGGTTGCTAGGTATGGATATATGTGGGGGACGGAAGTTCCAAAGGGGCATGGCGCACCCAAGGTCCTGTCGGAGGGAAAAAAGGATCCGCCGAATGCATACCGATTCTTCTGCGCGTATTTCTTCTCCGGCCTCTGTCCCCCCTTCTCAGATTTCTTTGAGGCGATGATGATGATGATATATGGATTCCACCTCTTGGATTTCATGCCAAATGCAATGGGGTGCATGGCGATTTTTGCCCACTTGTGTGAGAACTTTGTCGGGGTCGCCCCCAATGTGGATCTATTCCGGCACTTTTTCGTCCCGCGGGTGGAAAACAAGACCCACTGTTCCGGAAACATAAGCTGGATCCCTCGAGTGTCAAGGGAAACTTGGGGTTTTCTTTCCCGGTCAGCAGCGTGGCAAATGGGAGGAGTGGAGGGTGGACTAGTGCTAGATCCAGGATGAGGAAGCCCCAGAGTTTTGCCAGGTGCGGACGGAATGCATCGTGCGCGGCAATGACTGGAGGGAATTTTGCCTTACCGACAAAAGGCTTCGCCCAGCGCTGAATAGGATTGCCCGCCTGAAGGCTGCCGGGTTAACCATTGAGAAGGTGGGAGCCGATTTCCTCCATCGCCGTATCGCGCCGCTGCAGAAGAGTGACAGGTTCACCTGTCTATACGGGGATGCCGCTGACAGTATGCGATTGTACCCGGGCCTGGCCAACAACTTGTCGGTCTATGGCCATGCTTGGTTGTGCGAACAACTATTCGGCGGCCTTGGGCCGTTCAAATTCCCAGCAAATGTCATCCCGCTGAAAATCAACTCCGCCTGGGACCAAATTCTGAAATGGATGCCAGATTGCAACACTCATGGGGTTGCGGGTGACTGGCAGTTACCCGAGCTTAACGAAGAACTTGCGTGAGCCTCCAACCTGGTGGAAAGGGCTACCAGGGTGGAGACCAACATGTTCAAGCACACCTCCAAGGTGGAGGAGGCGTTCATCAAGAAGCGTATTGAGGAGGATAAAGCGCTCCGGCCGCCGGGAAAGCAAAGCCCAGGAGAGGGGAGGAGGAAGAGAGAGGGGAAGCCGAAGGCGAGGGGTCTTCCCATGGCAGGAGTGAGGGGCGAGCCGCGGAAGAGGCTGCCGTGGATGACTCTGCCGGGGATGAGCCTGCCGTGGACAAGCCTGCCGGGATAGAGGCTTTATACGCAGCGGTAGTGGAAGCCCAGCAAGAGGATGATGCCAAAGAAGTGGAGCAGCGCGGGGAAGAGTGGCTTGCCGCGGGTCCCCAGGCCCCAGAACCGGACTTAACCCCACCCTCGCAGGCGGACCAGCTGGGGAGCAGTGGCCCCAGCCCCCGAGCCCGCTAAGAAAGTGAAGAAGATCACCTCCAAAGGCGATGGGGCGGGTGCGGTGCGCTGCCACTCTTCTCGCCTCTCCGAGGCCAAGACCCCTCCCGCCAAGCAACGAGTGGTCGCGGAAGGTGACTCCAGCTCCTAGTCTGAATCGAGTTCGTTGAGCAGCTCGTCCGTGTTAGAGCCCCCTGCGTCCGAGCAGGGTCTGCAGTTGTCGAGGAGCACCGTCGCCCCGACCCTGAAGAGGAGCAGAGCACCTCCGACGCCCATGGGTTTGAGCTGGGCTCCATGCTCATGGACTCAGAGTAAGAATAGTATCCTCCATTCTCATCCAATTCTAGCATGCTTGTTGGTTTGCTAATTCCAACCTCGCTTACTGCCTTTGATAGGGAAGAGGAGGAGGAGGAGGAAACCCTCATCCACCTAGCCAAGTGGCTCAGGCATGCGGAGCCGCCAAGGTCCCCGGGAGGCACGGGCCAGGCGGGGAGCAGCACGAATGATCTAGTGGCAAGCCCCCAGCCCAGCCCTCGCTGCGAAGACATGGTACTGATTTCTCCCACCAAGGACGATGCAGAAGAGCACCCCCCATCTCCAATCAGAGAAGAGGAGAAGTCTGCCCAAGGTGGGGCCTTCTAGGAGGGGCCCACTTCGCCTGTTGGCCGTGCCGAGGGGCCCCTGACAGAGACTCCCACGGAAGGCTCTGCCTGGGTCGACGCCACAGTTGTCGGGGAAGAGGGCGGTGTCTGTGTCCCAGCAAATGATATTGCCGGGAAGAATGAAGACCCTCCACGGCAGACAACTCCTGGTAACTTATCTGTTTTTACTTTATAATGCCAGATTGCTTGCTTGCCCTTGCTTGCAGCACCTTTGGCCGAGGAGCCCGAGTTCTTGGAGGAGGTGGCCAACATTGGGAAGGACGCTGCCGAGGAAGCCGCCAAAATTGCTGCCGCGGAGGGGCAGGAACACGCTGCCGGGGGTGCCCAGGAGCCCTTGAAGGAAGCAAGGCCGGCCCCCGACAGTGCGTCGGGATCGAGGATGCTGGTTGAAGAGAAACTCCCCCTTCAAACCATGAGCCCCCCTTCATCTTTTGGCACCTCGGCTGGGATCCCGCAGCCAACCTCAAGCCAACTGGCATTAGTGTTGGCCCAACCTAGTCTCGGAGCCCCTGGTTCTTCGGCGGCAGCGAGCGCAGAACTAGACGAAGAGATCCAACATATCATGGTGCCCCTGTCTGAAAGCACAAGTGCTCCCTGGGTGGTTTTGGTAATTAATGTCAACATATCTCTTGTTGGACTAATACTTTTATCTAGTATATTTCAGATGAGTTCAACAGTGAAGTGGCGTGGACAAGAGGATGTGGAACCCCTTCAAGATGCTAAGGACAAAGGATTGGCTCAAGATCTAAAGCTCAAGACTCTACATTTTAATTTTAGTGATCCAAGATCACATTGAGTCCATAGGAAAAGCCAATACTATTAAAAGGGGATGAGGTGTTGCTTAATGGCTTGCTTGCTCAAAGTGCTTAGTGATATGCTCCAAAGCCCTCAACCACTTTCTCATATCCACATATGTCCCAAACCAAAAGTCAAACTCGGCCCCACCGATTTGATATATCCGGCGCCACCGAGTTCTTTTGACATAGCCACTGCCAGAAACCCTAATCAGTTCGGTCTCACCGATGGGATCCTGGTCTCACCGAGATGGGCTTGCAAACTCTCTGTTTCCTATTGCACTCATTTCGGTCCCACCGAAATATGCAATCGGTCCCACCGAGTTTGCTTGACCAACTCTCTGGTTAGCTTATTACCAAAATCGGTCCCATCGAGTTTGTGTAATCGGTCAAACCGAGATGAGGTTTTACCCTAACCCTAGCACATCGGTCCCACCGAGTTGATCATATCGGTCCCACCAAAAATCCTAACGTTCACATTTTGAACTAAATCGGTCTGACCGAGTTTTATGATTCGGTCCCACCGAGTTTGGTAAATTGTGTGTAACGGTTAGATTTTGTGTGGAGGCTATATATACCCCTCCACCCTCTCCTCATTCGTGGAGAGAGCCATCAGAACGTGCCTACACTTCCAGTATACATTTTCTGAGAGAGAACCACCTACTCATGTGTTGAGACCAAGATATTCCATTCCAACCATATGAATCTTGATCTCTAGCCTTCCCCAAGCTGCTTTCCACTCAAATCATCTTTCCACCAAATCCAAATCCGTGAGAGAGAGTTGAGTGTTGGGGAGACTATCATTTGAAGCACAAGAGCAAGGAGTTCATCATCAACACACCATCTATTACCTTTTGGAGAGTGGTGTCTCCTAGATTGGTTAGGTGTCACTTGGGAGCCTCCGTCAAGATTGTGGAGTTGAACCAAGGAGTTTGTAAGGGCAAGGAGATCGCCTACTTCATGAAGATCTACCCGAGTGAGGCAAGTCCTTCGTGGGCGATGGCCATGGTGGGATAGACAAGGTTGCTTCTTCGTGGACCCTTCGTGGGTGGAGCCCTCCGTGGACTTGCGCAACCGTTACCCTTCGTGGGTTGAAGTCTCCATCAACGTGGATGTACGATAGCACCACCTATCGGAACCACTCCAAAAATCTTCGTGTCTCCAATTGCGTTTGCACACTCCAATCCCATCCCTTTACATTCTCGCAAATTGCATGCTTTACTTTCCGCTGCTCATATACTGTTGCCATGCTTGCTTGAAATGTATTGTGAATGTTTAAACTTGTGCTAAAACTCCACCTTAACTTGAAGAAATTAAAAACTGCTACTTTTCTTTGTTGAGGGTCTAATCACCCCCCCCCCTCTAGACACCTCTTATCGATCCTTTCACTGTCTCAGCAAATCTGAGAGACTGACGGCTCTGTCGACGCTGTCTTGGACCTGTCCTTCCTGGAGTCCGTAGCGGTGGGCATCAAGGAGATGCAGAACCGATATGGCCAGAAGTGGCAGGCACTCAAGGAGCAGCGTAGTTCCGCCAACAGCGTAGACCAGAAGCTGAGGGACAAGGGCAGCAAGCTGCGTGAGTGGCACGGCAAGCAGTTACAAGTCCTTATGAGGCAGCATGACACGATCTCCATGGCAAGGGAGGATGTCATTGCCCGGGAGGCCCGTCTGGCGGAGCGCACAACACTTCTGGACGCCAAGGAGAAGGGCATCTCCTTCCGGGAAGAGAAGCTCGAGGCCACCCTTCGCGGCAAAGATGAGGAACTGGAGGCCCTCGTCTAACAACGCACCAAGGAGCTGGAGGACAACCACAAGGCGGCCCTCGATGCGCTTTCTGCCGATTCTGCTGCTCAGCTAACGAAGGTTGCTGATGACCTTGCTGCAGCGTCCATTGCCAAGGCGGATCTCGATCAACAAGTGGCCAAACTGACAGAAGAACTTGCTGGGAGCACCAAGGAAACTGCGGCTCTTAAGGAGGAAGCACAGAAAGCAGAGACCCTCCTAAAAGAGGTGCAATCGCAACTCTCCTCCAAGAGCCAGGGCCTTCAGACTGCCAATAACACCATCACCGATATGAAGGCGAGGGTCGGCACCTTGGAGAGCAAGCTTGAGTCTGCCGGGGTTCATGAGAAGCAACTAACAAGGGACTTGGAAAACACAAAGATCCTTCAGAAGGATGCAGAGGACAAGTTGGCGAACCAGGTCCAGCAGCGCGATCTTTGGATCAAGAACCTGGTCGACATTGCTGAGCGCCTCACTGCCCAGCTCGCCACGATGGGCATGGAGGGCCCAGTCTTCTCAGTTGGCGAGCATGAGGCCCCAAGCATCAAACTGACACTCTTCTTTGACGGGCTGCTCGGAGGGCTCAAGGTCCATGAGGAGGGAAGAGCCGCTCAATTTGCAAGCGAGTCCCGGACGCCCTCTTCATGGTCCTGAGCAACATCGCCTACCGCCACCCCAAACTCAACCTTGCTGATGGCTTCAGGAAGATCCCGGCAGGTGCCGATGTTTCTGCTGGTGAGAAGAAAGCTGGCCCCTTTGCCGACAGGGTCCTCTCCATTCCCAGGGCTCCATGAGGCCGCCAAGCACGACTCCGAACCATTCGCATTGGCGTACCGCCCTGTAACAAAAACATTATGCATGTCTTGTGTTTAGATCCAGTACTACTTTTGCTTGCACTGAACTAGTGTATTAATTAATTTCAAATGTGCGCTATCCCTCTCGCGTTTTATCCATGGATGTTAGTATGGCTAGTTTCTTTTTATGTGCTTTGGTTGCCCGCCGGTGGCATACTGCCGTGATTGCTGCGAGGAACAGGTCCTTAGCATTCAGCTGGCGAAGATATGTCCCGGCAGGCTTTTCCTTCAGGAGCCCTTGATGCAGCCACCCGCTCCGTGAGCAGGCTCGAAACAGAGCGAGGGTGCAGGCAAATCCGTTAAGGTGCCATCACACGAAAGGCTTGACCATACGAACATCATTGATTGTCCGAGGAATAAGCAAGTGCAAACTCTGGAGAGGAATTCAAAGGACATGTTAACTTAGCTTTTGCTGGCACTTATCTCCTTCTCTGGCTGTGGTCGTTTGTCATGCCCACATGCCTCGGGAAAATGGCGCTTCGTTTGTTGCTTACGGATCCCCGGCAAGGGCCGGAGGGGATCGCAAATCTCTTCGCGGGCGGCGAAACATGACGCAAGGTGAGGTCGGTTTCTCTCCCTTCCCCTTCACACCTTTGACGATCTTACGGCGCTGGTGCAAAGGTCACGCTGACGCGGACGGCCTTGCCAGAGCATGCTTGCCGGGGCATCAACCAATGGATTAGCACCGGCGCTCCACTCAGGATTTTCCCTCAGCGGGGTAAAATGCAGAACTGAGTTTTGCACGGGCTCATCGACGTTGTCAACGCTAAAAACCCGGTGTGGCTCGATCATCGACAGGTGGAAGTGACGGCGAGAGAAAACCATGTACCTTATCACCTCGCCCCTTTCTCCACACGGGGCTCGCATGGCGAGCATGCTGCCTGACTCATTTGGGGCCGTCGCGCCATTGTCGCTTCTTTCCCTCGTCGCTGCTGTAGCTGTGGCGGAGAATGATGATGCGAACCAGGCAGGGCGGGCGAAGGAACAAGCTCGCTTCCTTCCCGATCTACTGTGTCGTGTTCTTCCTTGCCGTCATGGATGATGAAGCCGTCGATGAAGAAGATGATGACGAAGATGACATGCTTCTTACACCCTCGGCCCCTTGTGGTTCGGCAAGGGGGAAGTGCACATTGCACAAAGAGCGGAGAGCATAGAGTAGCACGGTAGCGATGACACAGGTAGTTTTTACCCAGGTTCGAGCTGCCGCGAGGCGTAAAACCCTACTCCTGCTTTGGTGGATTGATGAAAGGACCGTAGTGGAGACGCAATGCTCTAGCCCGGCAAGGTCGCCTTGGGACGATAGCAACTACGCACGTATGAGTGTACAAGGGTCTGAATCCTTTCTAAGGTTGCCACGGCCCTCCTTTTATAGGTTAAGGGGTTACCATAATGGCAAAACAGTCATTATCCAATGATTAGATAGCCATAGTGCTATCATATCTAACTCTGCAGGCAGGACAGGGTGCATTAAATGCACCACCTAGTGTCACATCGCGGGGGAGCCCGGCAAGCCTTGCCGTGCCATTCGTCCACCACCTCGCCTGCCTGTGTGACACGCCTCTGGACGGGTGTCATTTGGGGGTGATCTTCCTCAGAAATGGCTGCCACGTGCCATAGAATATCCACTTAATCACTTGGGGGCTCAACACCCCACTGGGAGGTGACTTGCGTCGTCATGAGGTGGAGCGGTGGTGTCTTGGCGGGGTGATCCGCCCTTGGCGCCCCCGGCAAGCTTGCCGGGGGAGTCTTGAGACTTATCTTCGGGATGACCTCGACCTGGCCAGGCTCGCCTGCCCGGCAAGGGAGGTTTTTCCTTGGTGATATCCTGCTTCCTTGGCTTGTCTGGGTCTTCTTGATCCGCCCTTTGGTTCCTCGAAGTGCTATATCTTCTGCTTGGCCTTGTCTTGGATGTTGTAACCTTACTTTGTTGTTGTCGTGCCGGAGACTTGCCTGTCCGGGCACAAGTCAGGGGGAAACATACACCCCTGTTTGTGTACCCGACACCCAGGGTAGGGGGCGTGCCCCTAGGGATTGTGGGCCCCTCGGGCATCGTCTCACATTGATTCTTTTTCCCAAAAATCACATATATTCCAAAAAATATATCCGTAAGTTTTTATCGTGTTTGGACTCCGTTTGATATGCATATTCTACAAAACAAAAAACATGCAAAAAACAGGAACTGGCACTGGGCACTGGATCAATATGTTAGTCCCAAAAATAATATAAAAAGTTGTCAAAAGTATATGAAAGTTGTAGAATATTGGCATGGAACAATAAAAAATTATAGATATGACGGAGACGTATCAGCTTCACGCGTTGCAAGCTCTCCTCCAGAACGTCCCATGAGAGGGGGCTACCGGCACGGCGCATGTGCTTGGGTCCGTCCCTACAGCATTGATAAGTCTAAGCGACTGAGCTCTGGCTCGCGAGCCGGCCCCGTGTACATCACCTCACCAGGTCCTTAGTGCCTTCATCTTCTCACGGAACAATCATGAGCAGATCAGTAAGAGCGCGCCACCCTCTGTATTTCGTGATCTGTCAAATGCGCAGGAACTTCAGGAGACAGGCGTTCGAGCGGCCCCTTGACGACACTCTGCCACCTCAGGAGGGTCGGCCTCGGTCGGGCAGCGATTTGATACATGAAAGGCTAAGTAAAATCACTTCATTCACCGCGTGTTGCCGGCCAAAGTCCCTTTCCTTGCAACCCCCGCGAGGTGAACCGCTCCTTTTCACGCAAGCCACTTGCACATGAAAAGGGGGGCTCTTGAGCATCGCGCCTCAGGAGCCCCTACTGGCTCTCGGGCCCTCACCCCCTGGCCTTGTCCCAGGCATTGCGACCTCACATACCAGCGGCGGCTGAGCTCCGCTCGAGGGCCGGATCCTGAGGATGTAGAGCACCTTGGTGAGCAAGGAAATGAGGGGTAAACCTCGCGAGGGAATATGGGAAGAGGGGCACAGTCCAGCAGCATAGGCATCGCTTGAAATACAAAGGACGCCAATCTTTTCACGCACCCCTAGTGGGACTTGTGTTGACTCGTTGCAGAGCAGAAAGCATACAGAGGATCAAAACTCTAGGGAGGCACACCCTCATGACACAGGAATCCCTCATGGGCCACGAGCATCTCAAGCTAAGTCATCTTATCTGTGCCAGGCGTGAGCTTTACTATTAACGCTTTACCTTGACTCTCGCGATCTCGTTTCGGCAAAAAAAAACCTTTTTCTATTGAAAGCCGCTTCGCGTCTAGGGGGACCTCTTGAGCATCGCGCCTCAGGAGCTCTTACCGGACCTCGGGTCGCTCACCTCCTGGCCTTGCACAAGGCATCGCGACCTGGCATACCAGTGATGACAGAAGCTTGCATGGGCACTGGGTCCCAGTGATGCAGAGCATAAGGCAATCGGAAAGGAAAAAGAGTTAAACTCAAACGAGAGGCACCATAATAACTTGAAGACGAGCTGGAAGCATTAAGATAAAGGCGCGAGCGCCGTGGTTCCTTACACGCCCCCATGGGGCCCTTGATGGTTTCGATGCAAGAAATAAAAGAAACAAAAGAAACAGCCTCCCGGAGGCCGCAGCTCCTGAAGCGCCGACTCCGACATCGTGGACGCCTAGTCAGAGTCGTCCTCCACCTTCACGCGGTGGCGGCTCAGCTCATCGTAGTCGGCGTCGCTCCCGCTTTCCCCGAAGGAGGTGTAGTCGCTGCTGGAGGCACCATGGCCGTCGCCAAGGGCAAGTTCACCGCCGAGGACACCACCGCCGCTGCTGTGGTCATCGTCGCTGCCGCTGTTGTCGCCCTTCGGGTAGCATCCGAGATGGCAGCCGGTCTGCCCAAAGATCTTCACGTAGAGCATCGCCGCCCCGTCAAACATGAAGTGGAGGGTGTGCCTCCCCTTCAGGTCATGGGCGCGGGCGAATGACTGCCACCCCGGGTCAAGTACACAAAGCCGGAGGGGGTGACTTCGACCTCCGCCCAAGAGGATTTGCTGCAGCAGCCGTCGGGCTGCAGCCACAGCCCGACGGGGCCGTCTGCCGCTAGCCCCCCTGCGAAGGAGCCCGGGAGCTAGATCTAGGTGTGTGGCGGGCTCTCCATTCACAAAGACAAACTCGCAGGCCGACTCAGCGAAGTGCGCCCATGCCCGAGGTGGCCGGGCGCCGACGTCGTTCGGCCCCTCGCGTCCGCCGACATGCCGCTTCCCGCGGCCCCGCCCGCGGACAGAGTTCTTCGCGCAGCTGCCGGAGCCGGCACGGACCACCAATGGAGGGCGCCCACGTCCTTGGGGAGGCGCCACGGGTGTGGTGTTGGACTTGCGGGGGCGGACGCGCCCCCTCTTGGGCTACGGCAGCTCCGGTCCCTCCTTTGGAGCCTTGCCCTTCTCGACAGCGGTGAACCTCCTTACGGGCGCTATGGCTGCCGCGACAAGGGTTGGAGGCGAATGGACGAGAAGACAGAGATGGGTCGGGGGCTCTGCCCCTTTGCCCTCTTATAAGCGATCAGAGAAGGCCAACCGGCGCCCCTTCACCTTCGAGCAATGATGGCCCTGCGGCGCGCGCTAGGCCTTTTGTCAGCCTGGGCAGTTGCCGAGGCGACATGGGGAAGTGGGGGCGTCCACGTCCCGTCGTGTGCCACGCGTCACGCCTGGCCTGCAGGCGGTTAGGGCCCGCATCGCTTCGCCCTCTCCTCTTTGCCTTCGCCTTGAAGCCAGGCCGAGCGCGCCATGGGCCTGAGGGTTACTGTCAGAGTTCTGGGACCGGGGGTACCTAGACCCGTCTGCCTGCGGCCCAGCGCGTGGCATCGTCAAAGGCCCATTACGGCCCAACTACAAGGCTTCACGGGCAAGACCCTCGCAAAGGACCCCCACCTCGCGAGGCAAACGACGTCAAGGCCTCCCGAGGCTACCTCCCGAGGAGCAGACATCTCTAGGCAGGCACCCCATCTCGCGAGGTGCGCGGTGACATGAGCCATGATGACCAGAGCCAGCAGGGTGCCAGCGGGGGCAGTCTGGGATAGTTTCCTCTTTGGTGCTAAGGAGGCAAGGACGTACGCGGGTTCCCAAGGAATCCCCCCAAAGGTTTCCACTCTAGTGCAACAAGACCAAGACCACGGGCTCGGCAGGATGGAGGTCATCACCAAGCCCACCACTGCGTCACGACCAGAGGCTTTGCAGGTGAAGACCACCTTTAGTCAGGATAGGGTGTACTCCTGTCCCCCTTCAAATTGGCCGCTGTGGTATCCCTTCTCGCCTAAGCCATGAGGGAAGAGGACCAAGCCCACTATAAATATAGACTAGTCTCCACTGTAGACGGGGATAGAATCTTCCGCCATTGAGCTCTCCTGAGGCAGCTCACACTTGTACTAGGTTCATACTCATCCTCCTCGCGAGGCAATCCACCATAAAGCTAGAGTAGGGTTTTACACCGCAAGGTGGCCCGAACCTGGGTAAATCACTGTGTTCACTTCTTCTTCCCGCTCGCTCGAGCTCGACGGAGCCAAGCCGTGAGGTGGTGAGCAGCGAGCCATAGCTAGGCAGGATCCTTCGTTCACGCCCCAAGTTTGGACCTTGTTTGGGTCCGAGGAGCCCCGATTTCGACAGGCCTCAAGGCCGAACTTAAGAACTCTAAGGAAGAAGCGGCCGAACAGAGGGCGGCGGCCACACAGAGGCCGCCGAACAGAGGGTGGCGGCCGAGCGAGCGGTCGCCGAACTCATGATGGTGAAGACCATCAGCGACAAGCACGAGGCCAGAGTAGCCGAAGTGCAGCAGGAGCTCAAGGATGTCGTCACTAAATGTGAGGACCTTGAGCAGAAAAATAAGGGTCAAGCCACCGAGCTATCCAAGGTAAAGCAAGAGATCTAGGAGGCGAGGACGGAGATGCGGGGCGCCCGGGAAGAGCTCCGCCAAGCAAAGCAAATTGCAGATGGTAAGCTATACTTATTGTAGAGTGTCTTTGGCAACAACAGGTTCGCATTGCTCACGTGAGTGTGGCGTTCCTCAGGAGCGTTTGCGGAGCTTTCGAGGAGTGCAGTGGATGTGGCAAGGCATTATGCGGCTCGGGAGGGTGATCCCGAGCACAAGCTGTTCTGGGCGCAGTTCCAGGCGCCCGAGCACCCAACCCTCCTGAGTAATCAGATGAAGCAGCTGATGGAGCTGCACCGGATGGCGGAACCCGCCATGAAGGACCTTTGTGTCTGACTGTGGCATTCAGAGCCAATACCGACCCGCTACTTCGGCCTGGTGCAGAAGTTGTGCGACGCTGCTTCCCGGGTTGATGTTGTTAAGCGCTCCATGAGCATCGAGGGAGCCCGGATGGCCTTCGCGAAGACCATGGTGCACTGGCCCAAAATCAAGCCGGTCGAGATGGCCACCGGACCCCCGCCCTCTGGAAAGGAACACAGGCGCCCCGAGCAGTATTTCCCCATCGTGATGGATGGTGCTCGGGAAGTAGAGGCCCAGTGTTCGAAAGATGCAATCCTTGAATGAGCATACTATGTGTTAAATGACAATTGGACCTTTTGCCTTATAATGCAGCTATTTTGTATGGTTTATCATACTTGTATTTGTTGTAATTTTATTTTGACTCCTGTGCGGCCATTTTTAATCTGAAAGTTACCAGTCGTCGGCTTCAACCCCCATGTAGATGCTACAAGGGGTGTTTCGTCCCCCGCACTGTGACCCTTAGCCGACGTCTTGGTGCCCTAAGGCGGTAGTGCATGAGGGAAAGAAGGCAATCAGACTATGCGGTTTTATTACTTTCACTTAGCCATAGGAGCTTGACTGCGGGGGCTAGTGACTAGCCCCCAGTGTTTTTGTGATGTTCAGGTGAGCTGAGGTATATACCTTCATCGCGTGGTTTGTGCAAAGACAAAACCCTTCGTATAACACAGAGTAATCTTCATCGATTTTTAGTTTGACACTTGTCATCAGATCGCCGACCAGTTCTCGCTTTTTATGACAGTCAGTTTTCGGCTTTCTCCACTAAGGTACTTGACTGGGCTTGCCAGAAGTACAATCGCAGTGGTTCTCCCTTTACCTTCTTAGCCAAACATGTGAAACGTAAGAGGGTAAGCACAAGAGCCGGGCAACCCAACTATTGACCCAAGACATAATTCGGGACCGATTCATATAATGCAATATCCGAGACACCGAACACATAGCAAAAAGATAGTGCCGGACTTGATGCATAGGGCGAGTATTACAATCGAGCCCCCGGTCTATTAGCCAAGTGCATCTTAGAGAAAATGTGTACCAAACTAATTTATGGCAGCGTCGAAGAGCGAAAAAAAAAGTGCAATATAAATGGTTGCGAGAGGACCATAAAAGGTGGTCTTTATTTCCAATGAGCTCATGACGTCTAGCCGTACAGTTTGAACTACCGAAGCAACTATTACAGGTACTTTGTAGGAAAAAAAGGGTTTTACAGATGAAAGGTTTACACAGGGCCTTGATGCGTGGGTTGATGCCCTTACTGTACCCTGTTGCACGTCTGCGCCTTTGCTTCTGTGGGGAAGAAGAACTCCGTGGAGCGGATGACAATCGGCCGACGGACCCTTGACAAAGGGTCCTGAGAAGTCGCTATGATGTTCTAGATTAATGCCGGATAGGTCCTAGATGGTACCTGGTGATGTGCGAAGACATGTTTGACCATAGCTCGGTTGAGCCGAACACTTGGCTTTTGGTTTAATTGGGCCCCACAGCTGCCCATGGTATTTTGAGCGCGAAGTTGTTCTTATGAGGCACATAGTGTGCGACTGGGGTGGGCATGTTGTGGGGGGCGTATCCCTATTTATGTCGAGCATAGGGAGGTTCCCTGAATGGTGACAGGTCTCGAGCCCGTTTACTTGCCTCTCGTGCCTTGACGGCGGGCCGATACTTTGGCCCCTCGATGCCGGTTTGGACTTCACCTGCCAGAGCTGTTGTATGTTCCTCAGTACGGAGTGAACGCTCCGTGTTGCCGTTGACTATGATGACGCCCTTGGGTCCGGGCATCTTTAGCTTCAGGTAGGCATAATGGGGACGGCATTGAATCGAGCGAACGTTGTTCGGCCTAGGAGGGCGTGATAGCCGCTGCGAAAGGGGACAATGTCGAAGATCAATTCTTCGCTGCAGAAGTTGTCCGGCGAGCCAAACACTACTTCCAGGGTCAGGGTGCGTGAGCAGTGGGCTTCAACACCCGAAATTACCCCTTTAAAGGTGGTATTACTGGGTTTGATCCTTGATGGGTCAATAGCCATTTTTCTCACTGTATCTGAGTAAATCAGATTGAGGCTACTGCCTCCATCCATGAGGACTCTAGTGAGGTGGTACCCATCAATAATGGGGTCAAGAACTAAGGCCGCTGATCCTCCATATCGGATACTGGTCGGATGGTCCCTGCGGTCAAAGGTGATCAGGCATGCCAACCATGGGTTAAATTTTGGGGCTCTAGGCTCTACGGCGTAGACATCCCAAAGTGCCCGTTTCATCTCCTTCTTGGGTATATGTGTGGCATAGATCATATTCACTATCTTTACCTCAGGGGGAATTGTTTCTGGCCTCCATTGTTCGGCCTACAAGGTTCCTCATCGTCCTTACTGCGGGGGCTTTTGCCTGTGTCCTCGGCTGTGAGTTTGTCGACCTGTTTGATCACCCAACAATTATGGTTGGTGTGGTTGGCGGGCTTGTCAGAGGTGTTGTGGATCTGGCATGGCCTATCCAAGATTATGTCCAACTTGGTGGGTCCATCATGGTTCCCTTTAGAGGGATTCTTCCGCGGTCCTGATTTGGAGTTGCGGAATCCGGCATTCACTACCGTGTCATTGGCGTCGGTGCCGTTGTGTCGACGCTTGTTTTTGTTGCATTGTCTCTTCCCGTTGCCATCCCGGACTTCTGAAGTACCGGGCTCCTCGGGGTTGTTGCTTCTACGAGCCAACCAGCTATCTTCCCCCATGCAAAAGAGGGTCATGAGAGAGGTGAGTGCCGACATTGTTCTCGGCTTATCTTGGTCGAGCTGGTGAGCGAGCCATTCGTCCCGGATACTATGCTTGAATGCGGCTATAGCTTCGGCGTCCGGACAGTCGACGATCTGGTTCTTTTTGGTCAAAAACCGATTCCAAAATTGCCGGCCTGACTCACCGGGCTGTTGGACCACATGACTCGGGTCATCAGCATCCGGAGGCCAAACATAAGTGCCTTGAAAGTTAGCTTGGAAAGCACCCTCGAGCTCTTCCCAACCCCCTATGGAGTTTTCAGGGAGGCTATTCAACCAATGCCTAGCTAGTCCTTTGAGCTTTAATGGCAGGTACTTTATGGCGTGGAGGTCATCTCCTCAAGCCATATGAATGTGGAGAAGGAAGTCTTCGATCCACACGGCCGGGTCTGTAGTCCCGTCGTATTGTTCGATGTTTATGGGTTTAAATCCATCAAGGAACTGGTGCTGCATCACCTCATTTGTCAAGCACATCGGGTGAGTGGCGCCCCTGACTCAGGCCACGTCTCATAGGAGTTTGGCTGCCATCCGAGCCCGGTGCTGCTCCCGAGCTCTGTCGTTTCGGTCGAGTCTAGCTTGATATCCGTCCTGTCTAGCGGGGTATCCTTTGGATCTGTAGATGGATCTTGCCTGACCTGTTCTAGCATCCAGGTCGCGTCATAGGTCATTTTCGTATTCTAGCTGCACCGGCTCCTTGCCTCTTCGATGAGGAGGAGCGGGTGGGTATTCGGCCTCTCCAGCTGGCCTGTCCCGTCCTCGAGGGGGGCGGTCTGGCTGATATTCCTGAGTGTATCTTGGTGGTGCGGGCTCAAGGGCCTCATCATCGAATTGTGGCAGCAATTTCCGCTTTGGGTAGCTTTTGGTTTGCCGCTCATAGTCATACTCTTCTTCAGCAGCTAGGACTTTTGTCCATCTGTCGTTGAGGGTGTCTTGTTCGGCTTTTATCTGTTGCTGCTTTTTCTTCAAGCTTCGTGCGGTGGCAATAAGTTGTCGTTTAAACCGCTCTTCGTCAAGTGGATCCTCGGGGACGATGAAATCCTCGGCTCCATGGCTGACCTCCTCCTCGGAGAGGGGGAGGTAGTTACTCTCCTCGGAGTCACTGAGGTCCTGGGGGTTAAAATGATCCTCGCGCTCCTCCGAGTCGTCTGGCTGTTGCTCAGCGTTAGTGGGGATGCCGAGGTCTTCCATATTGTCCAGGGTGTCATTTTCTCTGGTGCCTGTGTTGCTTTCCCTACCTCGGCGCCCTTTGGATCATCGGCGCTGTCTCCGGTGTTTGGGCAACTCCTCGCCGGGATTGTTGCTATCTCTCCTGGGGGTGCCGTCACCGTTATTAGCACCATCGCCGTTGTCCTTGGGGGTGTCCACCATGTAAACATCGTAGGTGGAGGTGGTCGTCCATCAACCAGTGATGGGAGGGGCAGTATCAACGTGGGCCATGGCTTCGACATCTTCGTCCATGTCTTCGGCCTCCTCAGAGGCATAGTACAGCATGTCGGTTAAGTCTTCGACAGTGGCTACTAAGTGGGTGGTGGGTGGGACGTAAAATTCCCTGTGGCCCGCCTCAAGGCCCCACCGAGCGTAGTCGAGGCTGGGCCATCCGCGATAGTCATCATCTGGATCCGATCTAGTGCCTCGTTTAACAGGGCGAGACTAGCCGGATTAGTACATGAGATTTCTTCGGAGTCGACCTCCGGCGTGATGGTGGGGTGAGGGGTGAGTCCGGCCAGGGCTGACTCCCGATCTTCGGACACCGAAGCTGCATCAAGGTTCAAAGCCAAATCCGCAGTAAGGAGGGTGAGTCTGGCCGCAGTTGACTCCTGGTCTTCAGACGCAGTGGTCACATCTAGGCTTGGAGCTGGGTGCAAGGTAAGAGCCGATCTAGAGGTCAGATCGGGAAGAGGTCCCGAAGTCAACGCTTCAGGGCTTTTGGGCGCCTCAAACAAGGCTGAGAAGCCGGTGAAGATCAGATCGCCCCGAGTGTCAGTGACGTACACCAGGTTACCGAACCTGATCTGGTGCTCAGGGGCAAAGCTGTCGAGATGACCAGTCGAGTTGGCATGCAGAACGATGCTGCCAAACACGAAAAGCTGGCCGGGGACGAAGATGTGCCCGGTGTTGATGTCATCTCCGATGATCAGGCGAGCCATCGATCCTTCAGCGATCCAATAACGGAACTCTCAATGAAAGCACCAATGTCGGTGTCAAAACCGGCGGATCTCGGGTAAGGGGTCCCGAGCTGTGGATCTTGGATCAATGGGGAACAAGGGACGAAGGACACGATGTTTACCCAGGTTCAGGCCCTCTCGAAGAGGTAAAACCCTACATCCTGCTTGATTATATTGAAGTGTATAGGATGATTACAGAGTCGATCTACCACAAGATCAGATGAACTAAACCCTAAGTGAGTAGGAAGTTCTAGCCTCTACAGACTAAACCCTCTGGTTTATATAGGCACCAGGGGTACTAGGGTTACACATGGTCGGTTACAACAAGGGAATAAACATGTCGAAACTTCTATCTTGACTTGGAGGACACACCAAGACTTTGAGGGTTTCCTGTCCAGACACGGAGTCGCCTTATAGCTCGGCCTTGTGTGATAGTCGTATAGCAGCCCACCTGTCCGGCCCATAAGAGATAAGCCGGCAGCCAGAGGACCCCCTAGTCCAGGACTCCCTCAGTCGCGCCCCGGCAAGCTTCCAGATAGCGTAGGGTATTAAAAGTGAAAAACGTATGAAGGCATAGACAAATAAGGAGAATAATTTACATTTATTTGAGCACATCGGGTATCATACATTTATTGAAAAACGAAAAGTGCTTGATAATGCCTTCCTTGGACCTCTCCTCCCAGGATTTACATCGAGTGCAAGAAGGGCAAAAGGAGCGCCTAGGCAGAGCCCCGTCCACCCCCGCCAGGACCAGAGGGACGCGGCCCGCCAGGATCAGAGGGACACCCCTCCGGTAGGGAAGACGAAGCCGGGGTCCGACTACAGATGATGGTGCTTCCGGTGCTCAGCTGGAGATGATGGTGCTGCCGACGTTCAGCCGGAGTCTGAGTCATCATCTTCGGACTTGACAGCTGGATACCCGTCGTTGTTGTATTCACCATCGGCGTCCTCCTCGTAGTTGTCGCTTGAGGAGGAGCTTTCTCCATCGCTCGAGCTTTCCACGCAGCACCCTAGACGAGCGCCTGAAGGCCCGAAGATCTTCACGGAGAGCGCATCGGCCTCCACCAGCTTGAAGTGGAGGAAGTGCCCCTCCGCCAAGTAGCAGGCGCGCGCGAAGGATTTCCACCCTCGGCTGAGGTACATAAAGCCGTTGGCGGGGAACTCCACGTTCACCCAAATGGCGCCATTGATGCAACCGTTCACGCGCAATGATAACCCGAGCAGTTGGTCCGTCTCCATCACCCCGGCGAAGGGACGAGGAAGCCACAGCCTACTTCTCGGCGGGTCATGCAACTCTATGATAAATTTGAGCGCGGTGTCCCCCGTCTGGCCGTCCGCCGGCGGCAGGGCCCGCTGGAGGCGGAACCACCTGCGCTCTGGTCCGACCCCCTCGACCACGAGCGCCGCGCCAACCATGACCTCGCCCAGCGGCTCCGCCCTGTGTGCTGGATCTGGCCTCTGTGGCTGCGGCCGAAGCGTAGGCATGGTGTCGAGGAGAAGCTCTCACCACCGCAGTGGAAGCACGACCACGACCTCTTCCTCTCGCCATGGTGGTGGAAGTTGCAAGAAGAATGGAGAAGAAGGAAGTGGATGAGCATCGCCTCCCACGCCCCCTTCCTTTTATAGGGGGAGGCGCGGGGTTGTCTCTCCACTACCCTAGGGCAACCGCCCCGCTTCGCCAATCCCACGCCCTGCATTACTGGTGGGCGCTTTACTCCATCGACCGCCCAATCTCGCCAATCCGGCGTCCTAGCTCCTCTGATCAAGGCGCTACCACCACGACCGCCCTTCTGCACCAATCCCATGTCCTGCGCCTAATCCGTGTCATGGGGAGGGGGGCTGCAGTAAAGGAGGAAATGATGGCAGAAACGATAGTTACTCTAAACCGCGTATGATCGTGGGCCTGCCCACGCCAAACCTGGTGACGACCCACGTATGCACGCACCCCTGGTTTCTGGCATGGACGGCGGAAGCTGTTTAAAAGACAACAACGCCAGGCGAAGGCTGGGGGCTAGCTCGAAGTTCAGATTAATGAAGAAGCAAAGAAGATCTCTAGAACATCAGCGTCACCCAGATCAACATTGTCTTGTCTGTGCATTGTTTTAGGCCTCACCCAATGATGCCCGGCAGCATGTGTGACCGAGGCCCCGGGGCTCCTGTCGGTGTATTAAACATAGGTGTGTAATACCCTAACTTATGCACAGATAAGTGGTAGCTCCCCCGCCAAGTTAAAGCCTTAGAGGAGGCCTCCAGATCAAAGGAAGCAGCTCTTTGAGAAATCAAGGAGCGCATCAAGAATACCAAGACAAACTACAAGAGATGAAGCAGGCCCTCGCCGGCAAGGCCGGGCTGGCAAGACAAAGACCCGGCAAGCTTAGCGGCAAGCAGATTCCCGCCAAACCACCAGCACTCCACCTCACCAGCCAGCTGGTCGCCGTTTGGTGAGGTGTCGAGCCCGCAAGCGGTGCGGTGGAGCTCGCCCGTACGTGTCAGCTCGCTGGGAAACAGATTACCTTTATCGACACCCGTCCTAATAGTGTGTCAAGCTAATAGGAGGTACTTGGGTAAGCAGTGCCTCATCCTTGCCGGGGCTCCTCCTCCTCACGACACCTAGCGATGCATTTAATGCATTTTGTCATAACTAGCAAAGTTAGGTATGTTAAATCTGTTTCTATCTAATCACTCTGTAATGGCCCTTTTGCCACTATGGTAACCCCTTAAGCTATAAAAGGAGGACCAGGGCAACCTTTACAAGGGTTCGAACCCATTGCAACCCCACACATACATATTCGTGTAGCTGCCTGATAATCCCCAAGTGCAAGGAATCATCATAGCAATTTCCAAAGGTGGAAGTGATAAGTATGGAGTGTCGAACCCACAAGGAGCTAAAGGTAAGATCAATATTCTCTCAAGTCCTATCTGCCACTGATACGACTCTATGTACACCGAACGTTTGCTTCCATCTAGAAATGAGAAATAAAACTATGTTGTGGAGTGTCGAATGTTCTTTTTCGAGGTTTGGGTATTTATAAGAATTTTTGTTGTCGGTCTCACGTCAAGGGGGTGCCCGATGTGCCCACAAGTCGTAGGGGCGCGTCCTACCCCCCAGGGCGCGCCCTGGCGGCTTGTGGCCACCTCGGTCACTTCCTAGCCCAGCTCCGGTGCTTTGGGGGTCTCTTTTGGTCCATAAAAAATCACCATAAATTTTCAGCCCACTCCGAGAACTTTTATTTCTGCACAAAAAACGACACCACGGTAGTTCTACGGAAAACAGCGTCAGTTCGGGTTAGTTCTAATCAAATCATACCAAAACCATATAAAATTGTTGTAAACATGGCATGAATACTTCATAAATTATAGATACATTGGAGACGTATCAGCATCCCCAAGCTTAATTCCTGCTCGTCCTCGAGTAGGTAAATGATAAAAGAAATAATTTATGAAGTGTGAATGCTAGCATAGTGTATAAATTTGATCAATGATAGTTCCAAACACTTTTTCAAGCATCAATATATATCATAAACAGTAGCTCATCTCATAAAACTTCTCATGATCAAGTAGCAAGCTATTCACATGTTAAAGTATAGACCATAAACTTTCTTGAAAACTAACAAACTACGTTCTCAGTCATCAAACAATTGCAATTCATCTTATTTTCAGGAAGGGTCTACGTAAGAGCTTTGATTTAGCAAATTCCACATACTCAACTATCATATAGTCTTCCATAATTGATGTCACTCAAAGCATATTTTTAGAACAAATAGCATCCGTCAAACACAGAGAAAGATAGGGGCTTAATGTTTCGCCTCCCAACTTATTTATCATATAGATAATTGTCAACAATAATAATTCATGATCAAATATATTTGAATGGCCATATATGCTTAGATCTTTCCCCATCACATGATGCTTGCCAACTAGAGAATAATTGAGGTTGAAATAAGAAGGAATACTATTGACTCTTGCATAAAAGTAAATACATGAAAGTAAAAGATAGGCCCTTCGCTGAGGGAAGCAGAGGTTGTCATGCGCTTTTTATTTTTGGATGTGCAAACCCTTATTGCAAAGGAACGTCACGTTGTATTGCCCTTTGTGATAGCAACCTTTATTATGCAGTCCGTCGCTTTTATTTCTTTACCATCATAAGTTCGTACAACGCTTATTTTCCCTTACAATAAAAGATCATACATATTTAGGAGAGATTTTTATTGCTTTTTGCACCGATGACAACTTACTTGAAGGATCTTATTCAATCCATAGGTAGATATGGTGGACACTTATGGCAAGAAACTGGGTTTAAGGGTTTTGGATGCACAAGTAGTATCTCTACTTAGTACAAAATTTTGGCTAGCAAAAGATCCTAAGCAAGCACCACATGTTGGAGGATCCATAACAATATAACTTCTATACAAATATACCCCAAACATAACTCATTACATTGTCTTCCTTTTTCAACTTCAACTAATTTGCTCAAGTTTGAAAATAATTAATGGGGCTCACAATCATAGAAGTTGTCCAAGATAGTATATTTATATGTGGAATCTCTCTTCCTTCAATATTATTTCATGAATTGTTCAAGTGACCAATGTTGTGTTTGCTAACTTTCAGTAAATTTTACCACCTATACTTCTTATATGTGAAGTAATTACTCCTCATGGGATAAGCATATGAAACATATATAATTTCATATTTATGATATTCAATTCATTCAACCATTTACTCATAGGATATAACTGAAGCACGAGAGTAAATGACAAGCTACTCCAAAAAGATATAACTGAAGAACAATGAGTAGTCAAGTAGTTAAATAGCCATGTGAGGACTCTCTCTCATTCAAGATTTCAGATCCAATGATTTTATTCAAACAGCTAGTAAAATGAAAATACGCTCCAAGCAAAACACATATCATGTGATGAATAAAAATATAGCTCCAAGTAAGGTATACCGATAGTTTTGAAGACGAAAGAGGGGATGCCTTCCAGGGCATCCCCAAGCTTAGGAGCTTGAGTATTCCTTGAATATTACCTTGGGGTGCCTTGGGCATCCCCAAGCTTAGGGTTTTTCCACTCCTTATTCTCCTCATATCGACATTTCACTCAAAACTTGAAAACTTCAATCACACAAAACTTAACGGAACTTCGTGAGATGGGTTAGTATGATAAAGACAAATCATTCACTTTGGTACTGTCAATATAAGATCCATAATTGTTCTCACACAATTCCTACTGTAACATATCATTTCTACAATTTATATTGAGCAATATAAGCCATAGAAACTAGAAAACAAGCAAAGTATGCATCTAAAACAGAATCTGTCAAAAACAGAATAGTCTATAAATATCTGAATTATCCTAATACTTATATTACTCCAAAAAAATGTGAAAAATTAATAAAACGTATAAAATTTGTATATAAATCCTCTGTAAAAAATTCAGAGTTTTTCCACGTTCCAATGAATTTTAACAATTCTGTTACTGGACGCAAAAGTTTCTGTTTTTGCACAGAATCAAATCAACTATCAACCACACTATCCCAAAGGCTTTACTTGGCACTTTATTGAAAAAAAAGCTATAAAACATGATTACTACAGTAGCTTAATCATGTGAACATACAAAAACAGTAGGGGTAAGTATTGGGTTGTCTCCCAACAAGCGCTTTTCTTTAATGCCTTTTTAGCTAGGCATGAAATTTTAATGATACTCTTCCAAGCCCAATTCCGATGATAATTTTATTCATACTCTAAAAGATATAAGTGAAGTTCATAGAGAATTATACAATTAATATAGGTTGACTAATATCCAAGCTTAAAATATATAAGTGAAGCACACGAAGCATTCTATAAAGCCATACTCAAAAGATTTAAGTGAAGCACAAAGAGCATTCTATAAAGCCATACTCAAAAGATTTAAGTGAAGCACAAAGAGCATTCTATAAAGCCATAATCAAAATATTTAAGTGAAGCACATGAAGCATTCTATAAATCAATGAAGGACTATCTCATACTAGCATGGTGCATAAATGAAAAGAAAAGAAAAATAAACACAAAAGACGCATATCATGTGAACAAAACAAAAACCGAGGTATACCGATAATTGTTGAAGAAGAAAGATGGGATGCCAACCGGGGCATCCCCAAGCTTAGATGCTTGAGTATCCTTGAAATATTTAATTGGGGTGCCTTGGGCATCCCCAAGCTTGAACTCTTGCCTCTCCTTATTCTTCTCATATCGATAACTCCTCGATCTTCGAACACTTCATCCACACAAAACTTAACAAAAAACCTTGTGAGATCCGTTAGTATAATAAAGCAAATCACTACCTTTAGGTACTGTTGTAAACTCATTCCAATTTCATATTAGCATTATATCTACTGTATTTTAACTTCACCATGGTTCGTACCCCTGATACTACCCATAGATTCATCAAAATAAGTGAACAGCACACAGAAAACAGAATCTGTCAAAAACAGGACAGTATGTAGAAATCTGGAAATTTCGTATACTTATGTAACTACAAAAATTGTGAAAAAATAGGAAAAAATAAAAAATTTGCATATAATTACTGTGTAAAATTTTTAGAAAATTTTGATGTTCCAGTAAAAAATGTAAAATCACGTTCTACAGCCAAAGTTTCTGTTTTTGCACCGCACATAGCAGACAAGCAATCTAATCATCCTAAAGATAAATCTTGGCACATTATTTTTATAATACAATGGATATATGCAAGGGGATAATTATTTTTGAGAAAATTCCATAAAAAATTCTACATTGTTTCCATGAGCATGAACACAAGTGTTCAAGGTCGACCCTCACTTCTCCAATGCATAACCTTCCAATCACTTCTCTTTTGAAAAAGTTTTTAGGCATAAGAGGCAAGTAGAACTTTTTGTATTTCGCATTATTTTAATTTTTTTTGTTTGTTTCACTCACAACTAAAGAAAACAAAAACCAAAGGTAAAACAAAATCTACTTAGTGAAGAAAGCAAACAAGCACACACGAGAATATCAACCCCACGCTATTGCTCCCCGGCAACGGCGCCAGAAAAGAGCTTGATAATCCCCAAGTGCAAGGAATCATCGTAGCAATTTCCAAAGGTGGAAGTGATAAGTATGGAGTGTCGAACCCACAAGGAGCTAAAGGTAAGATCAATATTCTCTCAAGTCCTATCTGCCACTGATACGACTCTACGTACACCGAACGTTTGCTTCCATCTAGAAACGAGAAATAAAACTATGTTGTGGGTATGAAGAGGATACCTTTGCATGATATTGGAGAACTAAAATATAAAAATAGGTGTTGTTAACATAAAGTTAGAATATATTACTATATATTATAAATAACGAGTGTGGAACAATGATGGATCGGTGTGCGGAATTATCCTAGGCAATTGTTAACAAGATCGGTAATCATTATTGCAATTTTATATGAGGGAGAGGCATAAGCTAACATACTTTCTCTACTTGGATCATATGCACTTATGATTGGAACTCTAGCAAGCATCCGCAACTACTAAAGATCATTAAGGTAAAACCCAACCATAGCATTAAAGTATCAAGTCCCCTTTATCCCATACGCAACAACCCCCTTACTAGGGTTTAAGCTTCTGTCACTCTAGCAACCCACTATAAGCGAATCATGAACATATTGCAACACCCTACAGCGGGAATCCTTCACGTGTGTGTGGCACGGAAGGCACCATAGGACAGCACCAAAATAAAACATACAACTCAAGCAAATCTAGACCATCAATCAACCCAAAAGACAAAAGAAATCTACTCAAAACATCATAGGATGGCAACAGATCATTGGATCATAATATGTAGCATAAAGCACCATGTTCAAGTAGGGAATTACAACGGGGTGCGGGAGAGTGGACCGCTTAAAAGAGATGAGGAAGGTGATGAAGATGGTGATGTTGATGAAGATGATCACCGCGGCGATGGTTCCCCCAACGGCACTCCGGCGCCACCGAGAGAGAGGGGGAGAGAGTCTCCCCCTTGTGCTTCCTCCTCCATGGCCTCCCCCCTAGATGGGAAGAGGTTCTTCCTTTGGTCCTTGGCCTCCATGGTGATGATGGCCCCTTCCGGCTTCCTCCTCCATGGCCTCCAGTGATGATGGGCCCCTCCGGCAGGGTGCCTGAGAGGGCCTAGATTTATTTTTCGTGGCTACAGAGGCTTGCAGTGGCGGAACTCCTGATCTAGGGTTATTTTCGGAGGTTTGGGTATTTATAAGAATTTTTGGCGTCGGTCTCACGTCAAGGGGGTGCCCGAGGTGCCCACAAGCCGTAGGGGCGCGCCCTACCCCCCAGGGCACGCCCCGGCTTGTGGCCACCTCGGTCACTTCCTGGCCCAGCTCCGGTGCTTTGGGGGCCTCTTTTGGTCCATAAAAATTCACCATAAATTTTCAGCCCATTCCGAGAACTTTTATTTCTGCACAAAAAACGACACCACGGTAGTTCTGCTGAAAACAGCGTCAGTCCGGGTTAGTTCTAATCAAATCATACCAAAACCATATAAAATTGTTGTAAACATGGCATGAATACTTCATAAATTATAGATACGTTGGAGACGTATCACTTCCCTCTCCTCGCGACTTGCCGGGGGAGAGAGCTCCGTATACCTGTGCACACATCCATCCAATACACCAAAGCTGGAGTAGGGTTTTACGCTTCTCAGCGGCCCAAACCTGGGTAAAAACTGCAGCGCCTCTTGTTGTTCTTGCTCTTTGCGTTGAGTGCACCCCCCCTCCAAACCAGAAAAGGGGCAGCCTTGTCCCATAGATCGCCGGCTCCATGCCGACAATAGGGGACGACTTTCATCCTTTCTCTTTCTCCTGTTGTGGTCGGGCTTTGAGTCTTAATCAACTTCACACCTTGCAACATAGGCAAGAACCCTTCTTTGAATGACCCATTTTGAACTTCAAAATCCGGTCAAGGTATATCCTTTGTGAAAGTCCTATTAGGCGTCTTGATCTATCTCTATAGGTCTTAATGCCCAATATGTAAGTAGCTTCACCTAGGTCTTTCATTGAAAAAGTCTTGTTCAAATAACCCTTTATGCTTTCCAGAAATTATATATCATTTCCAATCAATAATATGTCATCCACATATAGTATTAGAAATGCTACAAAGCTCCCACTCACTTTCTTGTAAATACAAGCTTCTCCATAAGTTTGTATAAAACCAAAAGCTTTGGTCACCCACTACTGAAGGATGGTCCAAACGCGATAGTACAATTAGAGACCCTTCGACGAAACTTTGTGCGATGCATTAATCACCAATGGTGGTGTAAGAAAACCATCAAAAATGATATGAACTGTTTGCGATGGCGCAAACATCAAACACGATTCAGATCAGAGTTGCGTGTGTGATGTGTGGCATACGGTTGGTTTGTATGAACTGTTTGCGATGAGTACAACAACAGAAACGGTCAGCCAGATGAGGGTGTGTGCGATATACAGCATACAGTTCACTCAGATGAACTGTTTGTGATTAGGCAACACAACAGAAATGGTCAGCCAGATCAAGGTGTGTGCGATAGAGGGCATACAGTTCACTCTGGTGAACTGTTTGCGATGAGTTGATACGTCCATTTTGCATCATGTTTTCCTACTGTTATTTATGCATAATAATGCTTTTTGGAGTAATTCTAATGCCTTTTCTCTCATAATATGCAAGGTACACACAAAGAGGGAGAATTCCGGCAAAGCTACGTCAGGCCACCTATTCTGCACAACTCCAAACAAGCTGAAACTTTATGGAGATTTTTTATGGAATATTAGAAGAATATTGGAGCAAATAAGTACTAGAGGGGTCCCACCAGGTGGGCACAACCCACCTGGGCGCGCCAGGGAGCCCAGGCGCGCCCTGGTGGGTTGTGCTCACCCAGGCCCACCTATGGTGCCCATCTTCTGGTATATAAGTCATTTTGACCTAGAAAAATAAGGAGAGGACTTTCGAGACGGAGCGCCGCCGTCTCGAGGCGGAACTTGGGCAGCAGCACTTTTGCCCTCCGGCGGAGCGATTCCGCTGGGGGAACTTCCCTCCCGGAGGGGGAAATCATCGTCATCATCATTACCAACAACTCTCCCATCTTGGGGAGGGCAATCTCCATCAACATCTTCAACAGCACCATCTCATCTCAAACCCTAGTTCATCTCTTGTGTTCAATCTTGTTACCGGAACTATAGATTGGTGCTTGTGGGTGACTAGTAGTGTTGATTACATCTTGTAGTTGATTACTATATGGTTTATTTGGTGGAAGATTATATGTTCAGATCCAATATGCTATTTAATACCCCTCTGATCTTGAGCATGATTATCATTTGTGAGTAGTTACTTTTGTTCTTGAGGTCACGGGAGAAATCATGTTGCAAGTAATCATGTGAACTTGATATGTGTTCGATATTTTGATAGTATGTATGTTGTGATTCCCTTAGTGGTGTCATGTGAACGTCGACTACATGACACTTCACCATATTTGGGCCTAAGGGAATGCATTGTGGAGTAGTAAGTAGATGATGGGTTGCGAGAGTGACAGAAGCTTAAACCCCAGTTTATGCGCTATTCCGTAAGGTAACGATTGGATCCAAAAGTTTAATGCTATGGTTAGAATTTATTCTTAATACTTTTCTCGTAGTTGTGGATGCTTGCGAGAGGGTTAATCATAAGTAGGAGGCTTGTTCAAGTAAGAACAGCACCTAAGCACCGGTCCACCCACATATCAAATTATCAAAGTAGCGAACACAAATCGAATCAACATGGTGAAAGTGACTAGATGAAATTCTCGTGTACCCTCAAGAACGCTTTGCTTATTATAAGACACCGTTTTGGCCTGTCATTTACCTCAAAAGGATTGGGCTACCTTGCTGCACTTTTTTTACTACTATCATTACTTGCTCGTTACAAATTATCTTGCTATCAAACTACTCTGTTACTTACAATTTCAGCACTTGCAGACATTACCTAGCTGAAAACCACTTGTCATTTCCTTCTGCTCCTCGTTGGGTTCGACACTCTTACTTATCGAAAAGAGCTACAATTGGTCCCCTATACTTGTGGGTCATCAAGGCTATTTTCTGACGCCGTTGCCGGGGAGTGAAGCGCCTTTGGTAAGTGGAATTTGGTAAGGAAACATTTATATAGTGTGCCAAAATTTATTGTCACTTGTTACTATGGAAAACAATCCTTTGAGGGGTTTGTTCGGGGTATCTTAACCTCGACCGGAACCACAATTAGCTACCCCTCAACCTACTGCACCTACTGAAAATATTGAATATGAAATTCCTTCGGGTATGATAGAACAACTGCTAGCTAATCCTTATGCAGGAGATGGAACCGAACATCCCGATATGCACTTGATATATGTGGAACAAATTTGTGGATTGTTTAAGCTTGCAGGTTTACCTGGAGATGAAGTTATGAAAAAGGTTTTCCCTTTATCTTTGAAGGGAAAAGCATTGGCATGGTATAGGCTATGCGATGATATTGGATCTTGGAATTGGAATCGATTGAAATTGGAGTTCCACCAAAAAATTTATCCTATGCATCTAGTTCATCGTGATCGGAATTATATATATAATTTTTGGCCTCGTGAAGGATAAAGTATCGCTCTAGCTTGGGGGAGGCTTAAGTCAATGTTATATTCATGCCCCAACCATGAGCTCTCAAGAGAAATTATTATCCAGAACTTTTATGCTCGGCTTTCTCGTGATGATCAATCCATGCTTGATACTTCTTGTACTGGTTCTTTTATGAAGAAGACTATTGAATTTTGGTGGGATCTTTTGGAAAGAATTAAACGCAAATCTGAATATTGGGAACTCGACGAAGGTAAAGAGTCAGGTATTAAGCTTAAGTATGATTGTGTTAAATCTTTTATGAATACCGATGCTTTTCAAAAGTTTAGCACTAAATATGGACTTGACTCTGAGATAGTAGCCTCCTTTTGTGAATCATTTGCTACTCATGTTGATCTCCCTAAGGAGAAGTGGTTCAAATATCACCCAGCTATTAAAGAAGAAGTTAAAGAACCGGTACCAATTAAAGAGGAAACCATAATTTATAATGTTCATCCAGTTGTTCCTACTGCTTATATTGAGAAACCACCTTTCCCTGTTAAGATAAAGGAACATGTTAAAGTTTCAACTGTGGTTAACAAAAGTTATATTAGAACACCTAAACCTGATGAACAAATTAAAGTAGAACCTAGTGCTGCTATGATTAAGGATCTCCTGGAAGAAAAAGTAGATGGGCATGTTCTTTACTTCTGTGAAGAAGCTGCTATAATTGCCAAACCTGATAAAAAGGATAATCATAGACCTGTTGTTCGCATGCCTGTTGTCTCAGTTAAAATAGGAGATCACTGTTATCATGATCTATGTGACATAGGTGCTAGCGTGAGTGCTATTCCTTATTCCTTATATCAAGAAATTATGAATGACATAGCACCCGCAGAAATAGAAGGCATAGATGTTACTATTAAACTTGCAAATAGAGACACTATATCACCAATTGGGATTGTTAGAGATGTTGAAGTCTTGTGTGGGAAGATAAAATACCCTACTGATTTCCTTGTTCTTGGTTCCCCACAAGATGACTTTTGTCCCATTATCTTTGGTAGACCTTTCTTGAACACCGTTAATGCTAAAATAGATTGTGAAAAACAAACTGTCGGTGTTAGCTTTGGTGATGAGTCTCATGAGTTTAATTTTTCCAAGTTTAGTAGAAAGCTTCATGAAAAAGAATTGCCTAGTAAGGATGAAATAATTGGTCTTGCTTCTATTGCTGTGCCTCCTACTGATCCTTTAGAAAAATATTTGCTAGACCATGAAAATGATTTACATATGCATGAGAGAAATGAAATAGATAAGATTTTCTTTGAACAACGTCCTCTGCTTAAACACAATTTGCCTATTGAAACTCTAGGAGGTCCTCCTCCACCTAAAGGTGATCCTGTGTTTGAATTAAAACAATTGCCAGACACTTTGAAATATGCTTAGCTTGATGAAAAGAAGATATATCCTGTTATTATTAGTGCTAACCTTTCAAAACATGAAGAAGAAAGATTATTGAAAGTTCTAAGGAAGCACCGAGCTGCTATTGGGTATACTCTTGATGATTTAAAGGGCATTAGTCCCACTCTATGTCAGCACAAGATTAATATGGAACCTGATGCTAAACCCGTTGTTGATCACCAATGTCGGTTAAATCCGAAAATGAAGGAAGTGGTAAGAACGAAAATCTTAAAACTTCTGGAAGCAGGTATAATCTATCCTATAGCTGATAGTAGATGGGTAAGTCCTGTTCATTGTGTTCCTAAGAAGGGAGGTATTACTGTTGTTCCTAATGATAAGAATGAACTTATTCCACAAAGAATTGTTACAAGCTATAGAATGGTATTTGATTTTAGAAAATTAAATAAAGCAACTAGAAAAGATCATTACCCTCTGCCTTTTATTGATCAAATGCTAGAAAGATTATCTAAGCACACACACTTTCGCTTCCTTGATGGATATTCTGGTTTTTCACAAATACCTGTTTCTCAACCTGATCAAGAAAAGACCACTTTCACCTGTCCCTTTGGAACTTATGCTTATAGACATATGCCTTTTGGTTTATGCAATGCACCTGCTACCTTTCAAAGATGTATGACTGCTATATTCTCTGACTTTTGTGAAAAGATTGTTGAGGTTTTCATGGATGACTTCTCTGTTTATGGGAAGTCTTTTGATGATTGTTTAAGCAATCTTGATCGAGTTTTGCAGAGATGCGAGCAAACAAATCTTGTCTTGAATTGGGAGAAGTGCCACTTTATGGTTAATGAAGGTATTGTTTTGGGCCATAAAATTTTTGAAAGAGGTATTGAAGTGGACAAAGCTAAGGTTGATGCAATTGAGAAAATGCCATGTCCTAAAGATATCAAAGGTATTCGTAGTTTCCTAGGTCATGCTGGTTACTATAGGAGATTTATCAAAGACTTTTCTAAAATTTCTAGGCCTCTTACAAATCTTTTGCAAAAGGATACTCCTTTTGTTTTTGATGATGATTGTTTAGAAGCCTTCGAAACACTCAAGAAAGCCTTAATTTCTGCACCTATTATTCAACCACCTGATTGGAACTTGCCTTTTGAAATTATGTGTGATGCTAGTGATTATGCTGTTGGTGTTGTCCTAGGACAAAGAGTTGATAAGAAACTGAATGTTATTCATTATGCTAGTAAAACTCTAGACAGTGCACAACAGAATTATGCTACTACTGAAAAGGAATTTCTAGCAGTGGTGTTTGCTTGTGATAAATTTAGATCTTACATTGTTGATTCAAAAGTAATTGTTCACACCGATCATGCTACTATTAAATATCTTATGGAAAAGAAAGATGCTAAACCAGACTTATTCGATGGGTTCTCTTGCTACAAGAATTTGATTTACATATCACTGGTAGGAAAGGAGCTGAGAACCCCGTAGCTGATAACTTGTCTAGGCTTGAAAATGTGCTTGATGACCCACTACCTATTGATGATAGTTTTCCTGATGAGCAGTTAGCTGCAATAAATGTTTCTAATAACACTCCTTGGTATGCTGACTATGCTAATTACATTGTTGCTAAATATTTACCACCTAGCTTTACATACCAACAAAAGAAAAAATTCTTCTATGACTTAAGACATTACTTTTGGGATGACCCACATCTTTATAAACAAGGAGTAGATGGTATTATTAGACGTTGTGTACCTGAGCATGAACAGGGACAAATCCTACGGAAATGTCACTCCGAAGCTTATGGAGGGCATCATGCTGGAGACAGAATTGCTCACAAGGTATTGCAATCTGGATTTTATTGGCCTACTCTCTTCAAGGATGCCCGTAAGTTTGTCTTATCTTGTGATGAATGTCAAAGAATAGGTAATATCGGTAAGCGTCAAGAAATGCCTATGAATTATTCACTTGCTGTTGAACCATTTGATGTTTGGGGATTTGATTACATGGGACCTTTTCCTTCCTCTAATGGGTATACACATATTTTGGTTGCTGTTGATTATGTTACTAAATGGGTAGAAGCTATTCCAACCAGCAGTGCTGATCACAACACCTCTATTAAAATGCTTAAGGAAGTTATTTTCCCAAGGTTTAGAGTCCCTAGATATTTAATGACTGGCGGTGGTTCACACTTTATTCATGGTGCTTTTCGTAAAATGCTTGCCAAGTATGATGTTAACCATAGAATTGCATCACCCTATCATCCTCAGTCTAGTGGTCAAGTTGAACTTAGCAATAGAGAAATAAAATTAATTTTGCAAAAGACTGTCAATAGGTCCCGAAAGAATTGGTCTAAGAAATTAGATGATGCACTTTGGGCTTATAGAACAGCATATAAAAATCCTATGGGTATGTCTCCTTATAAAATGGTCTATGGAAAAGCTTGTCATTTGCCTCTTGAGTTAGAACATAAAGCATATTGGGCAGTCAATGAACTCAACTATGATTTCAAACTTGCCGGTGAAAAGAGGTTATTTGATATTAGCTCACTAGATGAATGGAGAACCCAAGCTTATGAAAATGCCAAATTATTTAAAGAAAAAGTTAAAAGATGGCATGATAAAAGAATCCAAAAGCGTGAGTTCAAAGTTGGAGAATATGTTCTTTTGTACAACTCTCGTTTCAGATTCTTTGCAGGAAAACTCCTCTCCAAATGGGAAGGACCCTATGTTATCGAGGAGGTTTATCGGTCTGGAGCTATCAAAATAAATAATGCCGAAGGTACTAACCCGAAGGTTGTTAATGGGCAACAAATAAAACATTATATCTCAGGTATGCCCATTAATGTTGAAAGTAATATTATCCAAACTTTGACACCGGAAGAACACATAAAAGAGTCCTTCCGGAACACTCCAGAATCGTGAAAATAAGGAGGTACGTGATACGGTAAATAAACGGACTCCGAAAAATCTGCAAAAATATTTTTTGTCAGTTTTGGAATATTTAGAAAATAAGAAACTTCTAGGAAGCGTACCCTGGTGGGCACAAGACACCAGGGCGCGCCTGGCCAGGCGCACCCAGGTGGGTTGTGCCCACCTGGGACACCTTCCGGACTCCGTTTTTCTTCTGTTTGCTTGTTTCCCAAGATAAAAAATCTTTATATGGCCCCCCGAACCTGTTGACCACCGTATCGCAGAGAAATCTTTTGTTTTCTTTTCCTTGTTGTTTTCTGTCAGATCTCATCTACCATGGCCGCTTCAAGCTCCTCCAAGGACAAGTTCTTCAAGAACGTCATCAACCCATATTTGCGGGAGGTGGTGCAGCACCCTCAGGCCATCCAGATGCATGAGGGGGTGCTTCACATCCGCGATGTGCAAGGACCCAAGGGGACGGGAACCATGGAGGCTAGGCTTGAAGCTATGGAGCAGGAAGTCTTCCGGTGCAAGGGGATGGTGGAGAGTGGACTCAATGCCAATCGCCTCATGATTACGGACCTTACTCGCGATCTCAAGGTGGATGGCAAGCCCATGAAGGACATCGTCTTCACCCTCAACGAGCAAATCAACTTCCTCCAAAGCCAGATCTATGATCTTCAAAACCAAGTCTTCGAATATGAGGCGAGGTTTAAAGGTATGAGTTTGGCTGCCAGTTGTAGGACCCGTGAGACTCATTCTTCCTCTTACGATGGTGGACCTCTGCCATGGAAACCCGAGGACAAGATCGCATCTACTTCATCACCACCACCTTCTTCTTCATCACCAAAGGAAAATTGAGTTTCAGGTATGGGCACTCCCCTTGGCTTCCCCCAAGCTTGGGGGAGGTGCCCCGGTATCGTATCATCCCCACTATCTTTTTGCCTTTACTTATTTTAGTTCGATCTTTTGCTTTAGATGAATAAAAGTTTAGTTCGATCCTTTCTTTTCGAGAGCTTGCTTAGTGGTCTATCCTTGTAATCGTGTGCAAGATATATAATAAAGTTTAGTTTGAGTTTTTGCTTTCTTGCTTTCATGTTGCAATAAAAAAAAGGGGAAAGGAAATAAAAGAAAAAGATCATATGCTAATCTTATGGTAGGTGATGGCACCACATAAGGAAAAGTATGAGTAGAAAATTTTATTAGAGATTGCCAAACATAGCATTGGTCAATGATGCGACTCATGAAAGAATTAATAAGGGAAGAGAAGATTCACATATAAATATACTATCCTAGATATCTTTTGTGATTGTGAGCCCCCATCAAATTATTATATGCCAAAATTGTTGACGTTGGACAAGGAAGACAACGTAATGATTTATGCTTGTTCATATTCACATTGAAGTTATATTGTCATAGATCCTTCAACATGTGGTGCTTGCCCCCTATCTTTGCTAGCCAAAAATTCCGCACTAAGTAGAGATACTACTTGTGCATCCAAAAACCCTTAAACCCAAATCTTATTTTCAAGTGTCCACCATACCTACCTAGGGATTGAGCAAGATCCCTCAAGTAAGTTGTCATCGGTGCAATAAGGCAATAAAAAATTGCTTCTAAAAGTGTGAGATCATTTAGTGTAAAGGAAAATTGAGCGTTGTACGAACTTGTGATGGTGAAGAATAAAAGCAACAGACTGCATAATAAAGGTTGCCATCACAAGGGGTAATACAACGTGACATTCCTTTGCACTAAGGGGTTGAGCATACAAACAAATAAGCGCATGGCAACCTCTGCTTCCCTCTGCGAAGGGCCTATCTTTTACTTTTATGCAAAGAGTCAAAGTTCTTCTCTCTTTTCCTTTTATTTTTATCCTTTGGCAAGCATCATGTGGTGAGGAAAGATCTAGGCACATATGTCCAGTTGAATATGGGTGGCATAAGTTATTATTGTTGACATCACCCTTGAGGTGAATACGTTGGGAGGCGAAACTATAAGCCCCTATCTTTCTATGTGTCTGGCTGAAACGTTTTGCTCATGTGTATGCGGTGAGTGTTAGCAATCATAGAAGACTATATGATGGTTGAGTATGTGGACTTGCCTAAAGGCTCTGATACGTGACCCTTCCTGAAAAGATGATGAATTGTAGTTGTAAAGTTGACTGAGAACATAGTTTGTTGGTTTCTAATAGAGTTTATGCTTTATACTTCAACTGTGTGATGAACTGCCACTTATTCATGAGAAGTTTATGATAAAAGTCTTATGTTTAAATTTGTTGTTGTTATATTAATCTACATGATGCTTCTATGTCCGTATTTTGTTTTTATCGACACCTCTCTCACTAAGCATGTGGACATGTTTTTCGATTTCGGTTTTCGCTTGAGCACAAGCGAGGTCTAAGCTTGGGGGAGTTGATACGTCCATTTTGCATCATGTTTTCCTACTTTTATTTATGATGTTTATATGCATAATAATGCTTTTTAGAGTAATTCTAATGCCTTTTCTCTCATAATATACAGGGCACACACAAAGAGGGAGAATTTCGACAGCTGGAAATCTGGACTTGGAAAAGCTACGTCAGACCACCTATTCTGCACAACTCCAAACAAGCTGAAATTTTACGGAGATTTTTTATAGAATATTTGAAGAATATTGGAGCAAATAAGTACCAGAGGGGGCCCACCAGGTGGGCACAACCCACCTGGGCGTGCCAGGGAGCCCAGGTGCGCCCTGGTGGGTTGTGCTCACCCAGGCCCACCTCCAGTGCCCATCTTCTGGTATATAAGTCATTTTGACCTAGAAAAAATAAGGAGAGGACTTTCGGGATGAAGCGCCGCCTTCTCGAGGCGGAACTTGGGCAGGAGCACTTTTGCCCTCCGGCCGAGCGATTCCACCGGGGGAACTTCCCTCCCGGAGGGGGAAATCATCGTCATCATCATCACCAACAACTCTCCCATCTTGGGGAGGGCAATCTCCATCAACATCTTCAACAACACCATCTCATCTCAAACCCTAGTTCATCTCTTGTGTTCAATCTTGTTACCGGAACTATAGATTGGTGCTTGTGGGTGACTAGTAGTGTTGATTACATCTTGTAGTTGATTACTATATGGTTTATTTGGTGGAAGATTATATGTTCAGATCCAATATGCTATTTAATACCCCTCTGATCTTGAGCATGATTATCATTTGTGAGTAGTTACTTTTGTTCTTGAGGTCACCGGAGAAATCATGTTGCAAGTAATCATGTGAACTTGATATGTGTTCGATATTTTGATAGTATGTATGTTGTGATTCCCTTAGTGGTGTCATGTGAACATCGACTACATGACACTTCACCATATTTGGGCCTAAGGGAATGCATTGTGGAGTAGTAAGTAGATGATGGGTTGCGAGAGTGACAGAAGCTTAAACCCCAGTTTATGCGCTATTCCGTAAGGGACCGATTGGATCCAAAAGTTTAATGCTATGGTTAGAATTTATTCTTAATACTTTTCTCGTAGTTGCGGATGCTTGCGAGAGGGTTAATCATAAGTAGGAGGCTTGTTCAAGTAAGAATAGCACCTAAGCACCGGTCCACCCACATATCAAATTATCAAAGTAGCGAACACAAATCGAATCAACATGGTGAAAGTGACTAGATGAAATTCCCGTGTACCCTCAAGAACGCTTTGCTTATTATAAGAGACTGTTTTGGCCTATACTTTGCCCCAAAAGGATTGGGCTACCTTACTGCACTTTTGTTACTACTATCGTTACTTGCTCGTTACAAATTATCTTGCTATCAAACTACTCTGTTACTTACAATTTCAGCACTTGCAGACATTACCTTGCTGAAAACCACTTGTCATTTCCTTCTGCTCCTTGTTGGGTTCGACACTCTTACTTATTGAAAAGAGCTACAATTGATCCCCTATACTTGTCGGTCATCATGAGTCAAGACAACAGAAATGGTTCAGCTGAACAAGATGTGTGTGATACGCGGCAAACATGTCCATAATAAGAAATGTGTGCGGAGATCGATAATAACATAGACGATTGCTGCTAATAAGCAGTGTGTTGTGGGCAAACGCTTGCTGGTATACAATTGTCAGCGATTGATGAATTCATCACCGACGGGTTCCCTAGTTTACTCCGTCTGTGATGTGCCTTGCTCTATCTACCGAAGAACAACGTATATAACCAAAATAAACATCCAATTACATAAGTGACTATACAAATCATTCGCACACACCTCAATAAACAATTAGATGCGTTCTAAACTAGGAGGAACAATCATCTAATCATCTACTTCTTGTGATGTTGCCGCCACTGCGTTGTGGCTCGATCCCTCGTATGGGGCAGGACGAAGGTACTTCCTCATGTCAATGATCCGCCTATACATATCGTAGCTTGTGTACGCGTCCATGGTCACGTACTTGACATGATCTTCATCCAGTCTCTGCTCCCAGGCATTGTGCCAGGCGATCCTGTCCTTCTTGCTCTCATCCTTTGTCGGAATCGGGGCTCCGGGGACCCAAGAAGGTTCGAACTCTGGGGTGCGCTCGTTCGACCGCCCTACTCAGCCTCACGACCTCACGACAATGCTCTGGAGTGCTCGAGCCAAGGAAGAAGAACAATGGACAATGCAGTTTACCCAGGTTCGGGCCACCTTGCGGTTTAAGACCCTACTCCTGCTTTGTGGTTGGATTGCCTCGCGAGGGAGGATGAGTACGAGTGTACAAGGGCAAAAAATAGGCGCTAGCCGGAGAGATCGATCCCTTTCTACGGTGGCACCCTGCCCCTACTTATACTAGCCTTGGTCCTCGTCCCCTGAAAACACAAGGCGGGAAGGGTTGCCACAACAGCCAATTCGAAAGGGGACAAGGTTGCAGCTTATCCTGACTAAAGGTGGTCTTCGCCTGCAAAAGTCCTTCTATCATGATGCGCCGGTGGGATCGGCGATGACCTCCATCCTCGCGAGCCCATCGTCTTGGTCTTCTTGCACCAAACAGGTAACCTTTGGGGACTGCTTTGGGAACTGGCGCATTGTCCTTAATCCCTTAGCACGAAAGAGGAAAGCCCTCGTATCCGCACCCGCTGGCACAGCCTCTGCTGCCTCTCGTCGTCGCGTGCGTCACCCACGTGAAAGATGCAGTACCATGCGACTCGCCAAGCCGCTCCTGGCTTACTCACCGCGAGGGGCCTCGGGAGGCGGCCTTGGGAGGTCGCCTCGCGAAAGGGCCTCGTGAGGCCGGCGGTGACGCTTGATGACGTGTGCCTCGCGAGGCGGCGGCCTCGCGAGGGCTCTTGCTCGTGAAGTCCTGGAGTGGGCCACCTGCTTCCTAGGCCATAGGCAGACGGGCCTGGGTACCCCCCAGTCCCACGGGCCCGACAGTAGCCCCCGGGCCCGTGGCGAGCACGATCCCGCCTGCAAAGGGGGCGAAACGGTGCGGGGCACATCCGCCTGGGGTCTAGGCTTGATGCGTGGCACACGACAGGGTGCGGGACGCCCCCACTTCCTCCACGATGCCTCAGCAACTGCCCGGGCTGACATAAAGCCTGCCGGGCACGGCGTGGGGCCATCATTGCTCTTATGTTCCGCATCCGCCTTCACATGCCTCTCCTTTGCTCTTGACTCCTTGTGATCCGATCTTAGGTGCGGCACCTTCTCCGCCTCGCCCACAAATGTGACACGCGCATGGCGCCCGCTGGCAAGAAGGCAAAGTCCACGGCCCTAGGCGCAAGCTCGCTCATCGTCGGGCCGGCGCTCCTGACCTCCTCCGTCGCCGAGGAGGAGGATTTGGGCCCAGTGCTCCCGCTGATGGCCGGCGACCAGAACGAAGGGCAGGCGACCAAGATCTGGCCTGGCTCGCAAGTGCGAAGCGCCCTGGAGGAGTCCGCCTACCCCTTCTTCCTCCACAACATCTATGTCGGGTTGGTCCCGCCGTTCTCTGAGTTTTTCTATGCTATCCTCTCCCATTATCGAATCCATGCCCTTCACCTTCAACCCAACTCGATCCTCCTCCTGGCCATTTTCGCCTTCTACTGCAAGGCTTTTGTGGACGTGAGGCCTTCGGTGGCGCTCTTCCGCCACTTCTTCAGCTTGAGGTTCACCGCCCAGGACAAGCACTTTGCGTGCATCTCTTTCATCGACGTCAAGGGCGAACACGTCCGCCTGAAGGCCGAAAAGAAGGTGGAAGGCTATCGGCAGCGCTGGGTCTTCATGGACACGTGTCAGGTCAGCCCGCTCCTAATGACCCCAGTGGCCCAGCCTGAGCAGAACCCCAGGTGGGGCCACGAGAAGCTTGCAAACCCGAGGGCGGAGCCCATCCTGGAGAGGATGGCCACGCATGGGGCCACGAACTGTCAGGGGCGATGGTCGTCAAGGAGTTCCTGGGGCAGCGCATTGCACCGCTTCAAGGGGATGCGATGAGGCTGCACGTCGCCGACCTGACATCCGAAGAACTCGATGGGGGCCTGGGGGCCCTGCTTGGCTTCACCCTCGAGGACCCTCCTAAGGCCGCGTCCCCGCTGTACAGCTATGAGGAGAAGGCGGAGCTGGTCGCGGTGATGCCCACCTTTGATGAGTGGGGGCTCGTGGCGTGTGGCCGAGGCGGCCCGTGGCGGAACCCCTCCATCGTGGTGCTGTCCTCTAGCGAAGGCGATAGCGGCAAGGACTCGGAGGAGACGGAGGAGGAAGACGACGCCGGGCGGGCGCCATCGCATCATCATCGCAGGTCCCTCCGCGACTTCGAGGATGATGATATCGGCGTGGGCAAGAGGCCCCAGGCGGCATCCCCTCGGCCTGCCGACGCGGCAGGAGGGATGGGGGTCAGTGCCGCGGCCGCCCAGCCAACCGTGGCGGGGGTCGACCCCGGCGAGACGGCGGCCGAGTCCCTCTAGGGGGCTTCCCAGGCCCTCAGGGAGGATGGGAGTACGACCGGACTCACCGGAGGCTGCGGCATGGGCCCCGCGGGTAGCACCGGAGCGGCGCACGAGGGGGGCATCGACGCGTTGTCCGCCGCTGAGAAGAAGCGGAAATGGGGGCTTGCACGATGAGTAAGCTTCAAGTTCCCCCCTTACGCTTAGCGCCTGCAATCCTGTGTAGATCGAACTAACCCCTTGCCGGTGCAGGCGTCAGGTAGCAAGCAAAAGGCAAAGAAGGAGAAGCCGGCCGGGGAGAAGACGCCTCCCAGCCCCAAGGTGGCACCGGCGTCCGGCCTGAGTCCCGGGGGGCGCGGGAAGGCTTCGCGCCGCTCTGGCGCTGCGGCAGGGCACCCTCCTGGAGCCATGTGAGGGACTGACCATCCCGACCGCCGCTGGCTGACCCGAAGCGCCGCTTCCTGGGGATGGGGACGCTCCCCTCATGGGGCCCGATGCGGGCGCGGGCACGGCGATGGGGAGTGAGGTGACGCCCGAGCCCCCTTCGGCCCCTCTCATCACCGCCGCGGGGAGCTACGCGGAGCACGCTGTGGAGGATTCCCTGGCCTCGGCCATCCGAGAAGCTCTCGCAGCTAACACGGTGACCCCCCTGGGCACACCGCAGCGGTCAGAGGGGGAGCATGGAGCCCTCCGCACCCCAGGCGAGCGTCGTCGTGGCTCTCCCAACCGCGGTGGCCGCGGCCATCGAGACGTCAGATCCGGGCCAGACCCGCGCTCTGGTGAGCTGCGTGCCTTGCTCAGGCACGGGGCCTTAACCAACGCCCAAGCCGTGCTCGACCGGCTCGGGGTGGACCTTCAGGACGCCGAAGCGCGCCTCGCCAAAGAGCGCCTGAAGCTTGCGGCCAGATGGTACCAACTAGACGTCACCTCAAAGGAGGCCCAGTGCCAGGCTGAGACTGCCGTTGCACGGAGCAAGAAGGAAGCCGCCGAGGTGAAGGCGGCCTATGAGAGCACACTTTCTGAGGCAGAGGCAGCCACCAAGCGCCACGCGGAGGTGGAGGCCAGCTTGAAGGCAATTGAAGATGAACGGGTCGTGGATGTGCAGCGACTCCAGCAGCAGGAGGACGATCTCAAAGCCCGCGAGGCGAGGCTCGTGACCCGTGAGTCGGACCTAGCGGCGGCGGCGACTAACCAGGACACAGAGTGGGAGCGCATGGAGGCGTTGAAGTGCCAGGAATCCAATGCTCAGGAGGCCCATGCGAAGCACGTCTCTGAGGCCAACGCTCGGCTGGACGCCAAGGAGAAGAAGCTCCAGGCGGATGCTGACGCGAAGGCGGCGGCAGACCGCACTGTGCTCTCATCTCTCGAGCTCAGGGCCCGCGAGGCCCTAAGTTCCATATGCTGGGAGAGGCTTGAGGCTCCTCTTGTAGCTTGCGACGCCGGCTAAGCCGAGTTCTCCACCAAGCTCGTGGGGCAGCTCGAGGATGGGGCCCGGAAGGTGGATGATATCCTGGAGGAGGAGTGCCGCGACCTCTTCTTCGTGGCGGCGACCCGCATCTTTAGCCACCTTCTTCACCATGACCCCAACTTTGACTTCAGCAAGGTGATAGGCCCGTTCCCGAAGAATCCAACGATGGCCTTGCGGAGGCCGTAGAAGGCCACGTCAGCGCGCTGCATGGGAAGTTCTCCTGCAGCGGCGGTGAGGAGCCTGGCAAAGCCGCAGTGGACGATGACGACGGTGGCAGCAACCCTTCTTCCTGAAGCTCCTCCCTTTTTACCACCCTGCAATAGACCGATTCTACCTCACGGAGGCGTGAAACACTGGCTTTATCTATTCGAACACTTAATGCTTGTAACGAACGCTTGCGATATTGTGGGTTTTCCTTTCCGTGCTTGCTTTTCCTTTTGCTTGCCTTCGTGCTCTACATCGACAGGGCCCAAGCCCGTGCAGACCTCAGCCGTCGCTGGGATGTCAGGTCATGATGCCTAGACAAGGCCAGGAGGTGAGGGGCTCTGGGAGCTAGTGAAGGCTCCTGAGGCGCGATGCTCAGGAGTCCCCCCTTGACGTGCAAGCGCCCCGCGTGAGGGAAAACGTTAGCACCAGCGAGGCCACCCCCAAAGGTGTCCGGACTTAGCTCTTTGCAGCGCCGATGGTTTGTTACTTGCCGGGTGATCCTTGCGAGACTTCCTGGGTGATCCACCCCTGAGGGAAAAACCTGCACACAAAAGTTCCATTTCGGACGATGCGCGCTCGCAGCTTGCACATGGGCGCTACGCGAGGAGACCAGACACCAAGGGCCTTGGTGGGGTGACGTGCATGGGTTAAAGGATTGAGAAGAGGGGTCTAGAGTGGGGGTGATTAGACCCTCAACAAGTAAAAGTGGCAATTTTTAAGTTGTTCAAGTTAAGGTGGAGTTTTAGCACAAGTTTAAGCATTCACAATACATTTCAAGCAAGCATGGCAAGAGTATATGCAGCGGAAAGAGTAAATCATGATATTTGCAAGAATGTAAAGGGATGGGATTGGAGTGTGGAAACACAATGATTACATGGAGATTTTTGGCGTGGTTACGATAGGTGGTGCTATCGTACATCCATGTTGATGGAGACTTCAACCCACGAAGGGTAATGGTTGCGCGAGTCCACGGAGGGCTCCACCCACGAAGGGTCCACGAAGAAGCAACCTTGTCTATCCCACTATGGCCATCGCCCACGAAGGAGTTGCCTCACTCGGGTAGATCTTCATGAAGTAGGCAATCTCCTTGCCCTTACAAACTTCTTGGTTCAACTCCACAATCTTGTCGGAGGCTCCCAAGCTACACCTAACCAATCTAGGAGACACCACTCTCCAAAAGGTAATAGATGGTGTGTTGATGATGAACTCATTGCTCTTGTGCTTCAAATGATAGTCTCCCCAACACTCAACTCTCTCTCACGGATTTGGATATGGTGGAAAGATGATTTGAGTGGAGAGCAACTTGGGGAAGGCTAGAAATCAAGATTCTTGTGGTAGGATTGGTATATCTTGATTTCAACACATGAGTAGGTGGTTCTCTCTCAGAAAATGTATGGTGGAAGTGTAGGCACGTTTTGATGGGTCTCTCACATATGGATAACAGGGTGGAGGGGTATATATAGCCTCCACACAAAATCCAACCGTTACACACATTTGACCCAACTCGGTCAGACCGAATAGAAGAACTCGGTGAGACCGATTTAGTTCAAAATGTGAACGTTAGGAATATCGGTGGGACCGACTGGAACAACTCGGTGGAACCGATGTGCTAGGGCTTAGGGCAAACATCAACTCGGTGAGACTGAAGTGAAGCAGTAAGGCAACCCAGAAGATGTCAAGCCAACTCGGTGTGACCGATCGCAATTTCGGTGAGACCGAAACAATTGCAACAAGCAAGAGAGAGTTTGCAAGGCCATCTCAGTGAGACCGAGATCCGTATCGGTGTGACCAAACTGTTAGGGTTTCTGGTAGTGGCTATGTCATATGAACTCGGTGGCTCCAGATAGGATGATTCGGTGGGGCCGAGTTTGACTTTGGGTTTTGGACATATTTGGAATGAGAAAGTGGTTGAGGGCTTTGGAGCAATATCATTAAGCACTTTGAGCAAGCAAGCCATTAAGCAACACCTCATCCCCTTTTAATAGTATTGGCTTTCCTATGGACTCAATGTGATCTTGGATCACTAAAATAGAAATGAAGAGTCTTGAGCTTTTGCCAATGCATGTCCTAGACACCTTGAAGGGGTTCCACATCCTCTTGTCCTTTCCACGCCATTGTTGAACTTGTCTGAAATACACTAGATAGAAGCATCAGTCCAACAAGAGATATGTTGACATTAATTACCAAAATCACCCAGGGAGCACTTGTGCTTTCAATCTCCCCCTTTTTGGTAATTGATGACAACATACATCAAAGCTTTAGATAAAAGATACGAAGAGTAACAAGTAAAGCTTTGGAAAGACATGTAACATGCATAAGCTCCCCCTACATGTATGCAATCATGTGAAGATAGAATATACTAACATGTGAATGCATAATCATGACAGAGCAAGTAGAGAGTTACATGTATCTTGGCTATATGCATCACAGCAAATGATATGATCAGGAAATGTACCTCAATGTTTATGAATCCCTCTTGCAAACAATATGTACATCAGCAAGAGATCATCATGCACATGAGTGTGATGCATATACTTACCTTGTGGTCTTGAGCAGGCTCTGGAAAGAGTGGACTTGAGAAAACAGGGTTAGATAACACAAGATCACTCTAAGTAAAGCAGTTTTAGAGAACCACAAGAATACCAAGACTGGGATGACATGTAATGGGTGAGTACTAAGTACTTCACTTAGATATTGACATGTCCCCAACGATTTTAAAGATGTGCAATGAATTCCAAAGATTTTTCTCCCCTAGACATGGACTCTTCTCCCCCTGAATCTGATATTTAGATAATGGGAGAAGATAGAGTGAGATAAAATCAGAGCAAAATAGGGTAATATCAACCAAAGTCAGAGCAACAAGAATTTTCAATAGCAATAGCTAAGATCAAACATATTGACATGTCTTTCCCCTCTTAAAGACATGTGACTTCTCTCCTCTTTGAAAACAAGCATATGTAGAAGAGCTTAGATATGCTCATTTGATAAGCTTTGATGTGCTCTCTCTCCCACTTTGACATCAATTTCCAAGAAGGGCACTTCTAGATTATGAGCCAAATAGGTGTGGTCCTTGAGAGTCACTACAAAGCAACAGGTAGTTTGTGATGCTGATAGAGGAAAGAATCATTGAGTGGAGCTGAAGAAGATAGGCAATAAGAAATGGCAAAATATTTTCTCGGAGTTGAAATCGGTGACGCCGATGTGTTTTTCGTCGGTGTCGCCGAAATGACAGAGTCACAAAAAGTCCCGATCGGTGAGACCGAAGCAGTCCAAGTCGGTTGTACCGATGAACTATTCGCAAGGAGACCTTGTGTTTCGGTCAAGCCGATAAGGTTGGATCGGAGGGACTGAGTTCAACACGGAGTAAAGATTTTGTCAACTCAGCTCACTTGGCAAATGAAATCTCACAAGGATTTGCAAGGAATTAACAGAAAGATTTGGAATGAATTTACACAAATTAAAGAGATCTAGATGAAGTTTTTTTTTGTTTTAGAGGGACATAAAAACAAGAAGATCTTACAAGAAAAGAAACAACTAAGCAAGAGAACACTAGAGAACTTCATCTAGAAAGGGTCGGCGACAAAGTCACCTATGTTAGAGTATATTGACTTAGGAGTCAAGTGAGATCACTTGAACATAGGTCATACTCATCGTTTAAGCTCAAAATGGGGTTACCATTTTCCATTTAAGCATTTTGATGTATTCACACCTTATTGAGTGGCTTTAGCTCATGACTTGGAGCAAAGCTTCTCTAAGGTGGGATTACATACCTTGGGTTGTGATGTTGATCTTGATCATGTAGCTGAACTTGTGTTGGATGCTCAAGGTTGATGTTGTCCATCAAGAATTTGGGAGCACCACTAGTAGTTTGAGTTCATCTTCCTACATGGGTTAGTCTTGCAAGGAAGAGCACTTGTGTATCCAAAATGATAATCATCAAACTAGATACCAAAAGAAATTTGATATATTGAAGTAGTCAAAGGATATGTTGAGTGAGTTCACGCTTCCTTGTATTCAACAACCATATCATAGGGACTTGGTGATGTAGAGGTTGCTCAAGATGTGAGTGGCTTGCAACCTCATAGATTTGGGTTCATCCAAGTACCTACAAGGGTTAGATAACATGCAAGGGTACAAGTATAGATCCAAGACATATGATTATAATCATAAGAGAAATATCAAGGATTAGTCATAAGAAGGCTCATGCCTTGCATTTGTCCAAATGGAGTTTCTACTCCAAGTTTGAGGCATCAATGATGTTCAATTCACCTTCAAACGGCAAAATACTTTCTCATCAAGCGGTTTGGTGAATATATCCGCCAATTGCTTATCGGTACAAACATGCTTAAGATTGATGTCTCCTTTAGCAAATGATCTCGAATGAAATGGTGACGAACTTCAATATGCTTAGTTTGAGAATGTTGCACGGGATTATGAGCAATATTAATAGCACTTTCATTGTCACAAAGCAATGGAACATGTCTCACATGTATCCCATAATCTTTAAGAGTTTGGGTCATCCAAAGTAATTGAGCACAACATGATCCGGCGGCAATGTATTCTGCTTCGGCAGTGGATAAGGATACCGAGTTTTGTTTCTTGGAGGACCAAGACAGAAGGGATCTACCAAGAAATTGACAAGTACCCGAAGTGGACTTTCTATCAACTTGTCACTAGCATAGTCCAAATCGGAGTAGCCAACAAGATCAAAAGATGAATTCTTAGGGTACCAAATGCCAAAGTTTGGTGTATGAATTAAGTATCTCACTATCCTTTTCACGGCCTTAAGATGACATTCTTTGGGGGTCGCTTGATATCGTGCACACATGCACACACTTAGCATAATATCGGGATGGGAGGCACATAGATATAACAATGAACCAATCATAGAGCGGTAAACCTTTTGGTCAACCGGTTTGTCATCCTTAGTCAAGTCAAGATGTCCACTAGTAGGCATGGCTGTATTCATACCTTTGCTTTCTTGCATGTTAAACTTATTGAAAAGATCCTTGGTATAGTTTGTTTGAGAAACAAAGGTACCTTCCTTAGTTTGCTTAATTTGCAATCCAAGAAAAAATTTGAGTTCACTCATCATAGACATCTCAAACTTCTCCGACATTAGCCTTCCAAACTTTTCACTAAAATGGGGGTTAGTAGAACCAAATATGATATCATCCACATAAATTTGGCACACAAATAATTCACCATTAACCCTTTTAGTAAAAAGTGTAGAATCAATCTTCCCAATTTCAAAGCCTTTTTCAATAAGGAACTTGGTCAAGCATTTATACCATGCTCTAGGAGCTTGTTTAAGACCATAAAGAGCTTTGTGAAGTTTGTAGACATGATTAGGTTTCTTAGGATTTACAAAGCCGGGAGGTTGTTTAACATAGACTTACTCCTCAATTTCTCCATTTAGGAAAGCACTTTTAATGTCCATTTGGTACAAAGTTATATCATGGTGATTGGCATAAGCAAGTAAGATGCGTATGGACTCAAGTCTAGCAACAGGGGTATATGTCTCACCATAGTCCATACCTTCGACTTGAGTGTAGCCTTGAGCGACGAGACGGGCCTTGTTGCATACAACTTGTCCATCTTCATCTTGCTTATTCCGAAACACCCATTTGGTTCCAATGACATTGTGCTTGTCATCGGGCTTTTCAACCAATGTCCACACTTGATTCCTCTCAAAGTTGTGTAGCTCTTCGTGCATAGCATTCACCCAATCTGGGTCCTCAAGAGCTTCTTCTACCTTCATAGGTTCAACACTAGAAATGAATGAGTAGTGTTCACAAAAGTTAGCCAAACGAGTTTTAGAGTGAGTGATTCTCCTGGTTTGAATATCATCAAAGATTTGTTCAACGGGATGATCTCTTGTAACTCTTGCTCTAACTCGTGAGAGATTTTGTTTGGGTTGAGGTGGAACATCCACTTCATTGTCTTCTTCTTCTCCTTCTTCATTATTGTTGGCGTTGTCGTTCTCTTGTGGAGGTGGAGAGGGAGGTCGAGGTGATTCATCTTGTTGCACTTCCTCATTTCCTCCGTCTTGACATGTTCCACTTGTGGATGCCTCCAAGTCAACTTGTGGTTCACCTTGATGTGAAGTTAAGGCTTCCACTTGAATGGATGAAGTACTCTCTTCACCTCCGTTGGGCGAATCTTGCCAATAGACAAGTCTTGAATTGCTTCCGAAGGATCTTTGTCTCCTACATCAATTCGCAATTGCTCTACTTGCGAGCCATTAGATTCACCAAACTTCACATCTACCATATCTTCAAACTTTCGGGTGAAATTGTTGTAGACACGGTATGTGTGAGAGTTTGAGCCATAACCGAGTAGGAAACATTCATGAGATTTAGGGGCAAATTTCGAACGATGATGCTTATCAAGAATGTAACACTTTGAGCCAAATACTCAAAAGTATCCAACTTGGGGTTTGTTACTGGTGAGGAGCTCGTATGCCGTCTTGCCGAGAAGCTTGTGAAGATATAGTCGATTCGTAGCATGACAAGCTATCTCAACCGCTTCCGCCCAAAAGTGTCTTGGTGTCTTGTATTCATCAAGCATCGTTCTTGACATATCAATAAGTGTCCGGTTCTTCCTCTCAACAACTCCATTTTGTTGAGGCGTGTACGTAGCCGAGAACTCATGTGAAATCCCTTCTTCATCAAGAAAGGTATCCACATTGGCGTTCTTGAACTCCGTTCCATTGTCGCTTCGAACCTTCTTGATCTTCACTTCAAATTGGTTTTGGGTCTTCCTAGCGAAGTTCTTGAAGATCTTTTGGACCTGCAATTTATCATCAAGAAAGAACACCCACGTAAATCTTGAAAAATCGTCAACAATGACCAAACCGAACAAGTTACCACCAAGACTCTTGTAGGCGTTGGGACCGAAAAGATCCATATGAAGTAGCTCAAGCGGTCTTCTCGTGGTCATGATGTTCTTCACGGGATGACTTCCTCCAACCTATTTTCCTGCTTGACAGGCACTGCAAAGTCTATCCTTGTCAAATATGACATCTTTAACACCAAGGATATGATCACCTTTAATAAGCTTATCAAGATTTCGCATGCCCACGTGACCTAACCTTCTATGCCATAACCAACCTTTAGAAGATTTAGCAATTAAGCAAGTACGAGGTTGAGCTCTCTTAGTGAAATCAACAATGTATAGATCACCTCTACGAATACCAGTAAAGACCATATTATGACTATCTCTTTGAAACACTTGGCAATCTACTTCAGTAAATAGAACGTTGAAACCGAAGTCAGCTAGTCTAGATACAGAAAGTAAATTATAGCCAAGAGATTCAACGAGCATAACATTTTGGATAGAGCTTTCATGGGAGATGGCCACCTTACCAAGGTCAACTACCTTACCCTTGGAGTTGTCACCAAAAGTGACATACTTGCGGGGAACGTCATTCTCAGCAAGCTCACGAAACATGTCCTTATCTCCGATCATATGATCAGTACATCCACTATCAAGAACCCATTCCTTTCCTCCGGCCATGTAACCGCGAAGGTTAGCCATAAGACCAAAGTGTCTTATTGACTCATCAAGATCAAAGTCACTATCATCATCCTCATCATAGTATCCATGTTCAACATCATCTTGTGAATGATCATCACCTAGAGAGAGTGATTCATTAGATTTATGACCATGACAATGTGCATGTTTATGAATTCTAATGACTTGTGAGATGATGCTACTAATGACTCCAACATCTTCTTTGGCACGCATAAGGTCATGGAGCTCAAATAGACAATCATCAAATTTAGGATCACTAGGATTTATTTTATGAAAAGCAATGGACTTTTGAAGAATCTCATCTAGATTTTTCAAGGAGTAGTTTGGAAAGCGTTTCTCAAGATATTTCCATATAGAATGAGCACATTCAAATATAGGCAAGCATACAAGCAAATTTCTAGGCAATCCTCTAATGATAAGATCAATAGTTCTAAGATTGCGGGTCATGTCAAGATACTCATTGGGGGTAGGATGCAAGGGATCAATGGGGGGCACATAAGGGCTAGTGATATACTTGTCCAAATTATATTCATTAAAAATCTCAAGCATCTCATTCTTCCAAGAATTGTAGAACTCTCCGTCAAGCATAGGCACTTTACATCTAATACTCCCAATGGTAGACTCATCCATCTTCCTCCAATGGTGATTAAACCAAAGCAATGAAGACCAATGCTCTGATATCAATTGAAAGGATCGAGAAGAGGGGTCTAGAGGGGGGGTGATTAGACCCTCAACAAGTAAAAGTGGCAATTTTTAAGTTGTTCAAGTTAAGGTGGAGTTTTAGCACAAGTTTAGGCATTCACAATACATTTCAAGCAAGCATGGCAAGAGTATACGCAGCGGAAAGAGTAAAGCATGCTATTTGCAAGAATGTAAAGGGATGGGATTGGAGTGTGCAAACGCAATGATGACACAGAGATTTTTGGCGTGGTTCCGATAGGTGGTGCTATCGTACATCCACGTTGATGGAGACTTCAACCCACAAAGGGTAATGGTTGCACGAGTCCACGGAGGGCTCCACCCACGAAGGGTCCACGAAGAAGCAACCTTGTCTATCCCACCATGGCCATCGCCCACGAAGGAGTTGCCTCACTCGGGTAGATCTTCAGGAAGTAGGCGATCTCATTGCCCTTACAAACTTCTTGGTTCAACTCCACAATCTTGTCGGAGGCTCCCAAGCGACACCTAACCAATCTAGGAGACACCACTCTCCAAAAGGTAATAGATGGTGTGTTGATGATGAACTCCTTGCTCTTGTGCTTCAAATGATAGTCTCCCCAACACTCAACTCTCTCTCACAGATTTGGATATGGTGGAAAGATGATTTGAGTGGAGAGCAACTTGGGGGAGGCTAGAAATCAAGATTCTTGTGGTAGGATTGGTATATCTTGATTTCAACACATGAGTAGGTGGTTCTCTCTCAGAAAATGTATGGTGGAAGTGTAGGCACGTTCAGATGGCTCACTCACATATGGAGAAGGGGGTGGAGGGGTATATATAGCCTCCACACAAAATCCAACCGTTACACTCATTTGACACAACTCGGTCAGACCGAATAGAAGAACTCGGTGAGACCGATTTAGTTCAAAATGTGAACGTAAGGAATATCGGTGGGACTGACTGGAACAACTCGGTGGGACCGATGTGCTAGGGCTTAGGGCAAACATCAACTCGGTGGCACCGATTGCATCAACTCGGTGAGACCAAAGTGAAGCAATAAGGCAACACAGAAGATGTCAAGCCAACTCGGTGTGACCGATCGCAATTTCGGTGAGATCAAAACAATTGCAACAGGCAACAGAGAGTTTGCAAGGCCATCTCGGTGATACCGAGATCCGTATCGGTGTGACTGAACTGTTAGGGTTTCTGGCAGTGGCTATGTCATATGAACTCGGTGGCTCCGGATAGGATGATTCAGTGGGGCCGAGTTTGACTTTGGGTTTTGGACATAATTGGAATGAGAAAGTGGTTGAGGGCTTTGGAGCAATATCATTAAGCACTTTGAGCAAGCAAGCCATTAAGCAACACCTCATCCCCTTTTAATAGTATTGGCTTTCCTATGGACTCAATGTGATCTTGGATCACTAAAATAGAAATGAAGAGTCTTGAGCTTTTGCCAATGCATGTCCTAGACACCTTGAAGGGGTTTCACATCCTCTTGTCCTTTCCACGCCATTGTTGAAATTGTCTGAAATACACTAGATAGAAGCATTAGTCCAACAAGAGATATGTTGACATTAATTACCAAAATCACCCAGGGAGCACTTGTGCTTTCAACGAGGGTAGGCCCGCGAGCCAGAGGCCGGTCCCTTGGGTTTTTTAGCGCTGCTGGGACTGACCCGAGCACAGGCACCGTGCCCAGCCCCCGCTCGTGTGAGGCACAGGGGGGAGCTGCGAGCGCATGCCGCGGAGGAAGATAAGCGGCTGCCGTGCCAGGCATAAGTTAACCTGAGATCATCGTGGCCCGTGGGGTGCTCTCAATTGATTATCCACCAGCGCAGAGCATGGGGCTTCCACTTGGGCATGGGCATGATCATAGTTTGATCGTTCTGCCAGCGCAGAGCATGGGGCTTCCACTTGGGCATGGGCATGATCATAGTTCGATCGTTCCGCCAGCGCGGGTCATGGGGCTTCCACTGGGGCGTGGGCGGGAGCTCTATTCTAGAGTCTCCGGGGCGTGTACAGCCCTATTTCGTTCATACGCATGACAGGCATGGCAGAACTTATGGAGGTGTCGGATGCTCCAGGTGCAGGGCTCAGGAGATCCTTCCTCAGTCCTCAGGCGGTTTGCGCCTAGCTCTTGACGTAACTGCATGCTCATGCAACCTGTGACATGGGGGCAACGCGCGTCGGATGGCTGTCCCGAGGCCATTGCATGCAGAGGTCGGACACCAAGGACCCAAATGAGGTGACATGCGTGGGTCTGGCCCGCCAGACAGAGCTCGGTCACTTGGATTTAGCGATGCTGCAGGGACGGACCCAAGCACAGGCGCCGTGTCGAGTTTCTCCATGGAATGATCAAGGGAGAAGCCGCTGGGCGCGCGGCGCCTGAGGTGGTGAAACACTAAACTCATGGTTATACAAACTGGGTCGTGCCCTTACTCGCTTGCCCATGATGGTCCCATGAGGGGGTGAGACACCAAGGACTTTTGTGAGGTGACGTGCACGGGAGCAGGCCCACGAGCAAGAGCTCAATCGCTTGGATTTATCAACACTGCAGGGACGGACCCGAGCACAGAAGCCATGCCCAGCCCCCAGGCATGAGACAGCCACGAGAAGAATTGCAAGGGCGCAGCACTCCCAATGCTGGTGAGGCACCGAACACAGGGTTAAGCTAGCCAAATAACTCATCAAAGGATAACCAGATTCACTTACATGGCCAAAAGATGTTGCGGCTGTAGGGACGGACCCTGGCCAGCCTGAGGATAATGCAGCCCGAGGGGCGCCCTCAATTGAACAAACCAAAAAGTCACCTGGTAATCATGCTGCTGCGGGGGCGCCAGGCTGCCTGACGAAGCGCGCCGAAGGGGTCTGCCTCTCAGGGGCCAGGCGGCTCCTGAGGCCTTGCGGGCTCGCGAGGGGTTAAAGTCTCGCGAGGCGCCATCGCGAGCCGCGCCAGCCTTTGGAAGGTGGCGCCGGCTTTTTACAGGCCGAAGGGCAAGAGGTCCTGGGAGCTGGCCCTGTTGAGGCTCGCGATGTCGACGCACACGTGCACCTTGCTACCCTCTACGGGGGCGTCAGCTGAACTGACGGAACGTGCGGGGCCACGCTCGTCGCGCATGGCCCGAGCTTCCCGCGGCTTGTGAATCTCCTGGGTGATGAACTCTTGCGCCTCTCGTGCCTGTCATCGTTCTCCTTGCTTGCGGGGGCGCGCGTCGAAGCATGCCTCCAAGTGGTGCCCGAGCACCTTCCTCGTCACACTGGTCAGGTCAGACGTTTTCCAGGTGGAAGCCCCCGAGCCTGCCTAGAGGGAGGCACTGGGCGCGCCTTCCTATGCGAGAGGGAGGCGGGCGCCGGCAACAAGGGCGGAGCCTTTGGCGCTGGCATCATCTACTGCCATCTTCGCCTTGGTGGGGCCTGGGGAGGGCAGCAGCTCCTTCTTCCTTGCGGGCGCGGACTCGAGAGGACCGACGCCATCCTCGACGTCGGAGTGTTCGGCCGCGGCTACTTTGTAGGCACGCTCGAGGGAGCAGACCGCGTCCTTCTCATTGTAGGCAATGGTGATGACACCACTGCACCCAGGCATCTTGAGGACGTTGTAGCCGTGGTGAGTTGCTGCCATGAACTTGGCGAGCGCCGGATACCCCAGGATGGCGTTATACGAGAAGCCGATGTGCGCCACATCGAAGTCGATGACCTCAGTGTGGTAGTTGTCGCGCTTGCCGAAGGTAACAGGGAGGCACACTTGCCCCGGGGAATGGTGGAGCCGTCGGTTACCCCAGAGAATGGCCTGGTTGGCATCAGCTGGTCATAGGGCACTTGGAGCGTCTCGAAGGTCTCGACAGAGATCACGTTGAGACTGGCCCCTCCATCGATGAGGGTCTTAGTGACTGAGACATTGCTGATGGTGGGGGTGCACAGCAATGGGAGCGCGCCCGTAGCGGCCATGGACTTGAGGGAGTCCCTCGAGTCGAAGGTGATGGCGTACTGTGACCACTTGAGGGGACGCGCGGCCTCCAGCCTCGGGAGGGCAGCGTTCACCTCACAAGAGAACTGCTTGAAGAGGCGGTTTGATGCTGGGGCATGGGCTCCTCCAAGGATACAAGCTATCACGCGAGGCTCCTGATAGCCCTCAGCCCACTCGTCAAGATGATTGGTGCCGTTCCTTCTGGGCGGTAGTGGTGGCGGTGGAAGGGCAGCGTTGTTCTGAGGGCGCGCCTCGCAAGGCTTATCACGCCAGGCACCCTTGCGAGGCTGGTCGCGCCAGCCATCCTTGTGAGGCTGGTCGCGCCAGCCCTGGCGGGGGTTGCCGTTGCGGTTGTCCCACCGGCCGCCATCGCGACCGCCTCCGCTGCCGGCGCCGCGGCCGTTGCGTCCCGGTCGACAGCCAAAGTGCTCGTCACGGAGTGATTTGAGCTCTTGGCAATCTTCGGTGTTGTGGGTGCACACGTTGTGGTAGACGCAGAACGGGCGATGATCCTTCATGGGCTCATCGCGGTCGCGGCCACGCTTCTGCTCGGGTTCCGCCGCTAGCACGGCGGGTCCTTTGCGCTGAAGCTCCTTGCCTTTGGCCTTGCTGTCGTCAGGCGCCGCATTGGGGCCGTTGTGGATGAACAAGCGGCCCTCTTCAGCCTTGGCACACTTGTCGGTGATGCTGAACAGCTCCAGAGCCAAGCTCAGGTTGTCGTTGATGGCGAGTTTCTCGCACATCCGGACGTCCTTGACGTCGTTCGAAAACGCCATGATGATGGCTTCATTCAAGGCACGCGGGATCTTGTTCCGCACCTGGCTGAAGAGCTGGATGTACTTGCGGAGGGTCTCCCCAGGGCGCTGCTTGTGACGACCCCGGCTTAATCGTGCACTAACCATACACGCAAATGCACATGATCAAGCCTAAGGACTCACTTGAAGATATCACAACACAACTCTAAAACATAAATAAAGTCATACAAGCTTAATATTACAAGCCAGGGCCTCGAGGGCTCGAATACATAGCTCGATGGCATACAAGTGTCAGCGGAAGCATCAGATATCTGGGTACAGATATATTACAGAAAGAGAGATAAGCCTTCACAGAGGCGGGGCAAAATAAAAAAATACGACGATCGAAAGGCGTGGGCCTCCTGCCCTGGACCCTCCGAATCCTACTCCTGGTCGTCGGTCGGCTCCTCGTAGTAGTAGTAGTACTCTCCGGGCTGGTAGTAGTAGTGGTCGTCGACGGGGACAACTGGCTCCGGGGCTCCGTCGTCTGGATGCGACAAAGGGATAAAGGGGGAAAAAGGAAAATAAAGCAAACGTGAGTACTCATCCGAAGTACTCAGCAAGCAAGGATCTACACTACATATGCAACATTTTCAAAGGGGGCTGTATATGTGGACTGGGCTGCAGAAATGCCAGAATAGAGGGGGAAAAGCCTAGTCCTATCAAAGACTAGCATCTCCAGCATCTTCAACAGCCTTGCAGCATAAGAAGAGAGCAGAATAACATAATGTAAAGTATAGTAGTAATGTCATCAACCTCGGCCAGAGATTCTTCCTCGACTCCCTGCGAGAAAGCAATCCTAGAGCCGTACTATCCAGTTCTCATCTCAAGTCATGTTCTAGTTGTACCGATCGGGATACAACTCCGAGTGTCCGTTACCGTAGGACAGGCTATCAATAGAAGTTTCTTCCCTGCAGGGGTGCACCAAGTTACCCACCACGCTCACTTAACGCCGGCCGGACACACTTTTCTGGGTCATGCCCGGCCTCGGCTAAGCAACACGCCGCAACCCGACCAAATACTTAACAGAGAGGTCAGCACGCCGGACTAACCTATGCCCCCAGGGGTCTTGGGCCTTCGCCCCGGGAACTCCTGCGCGTTGCGTGGGCGGCCGGAAGCAGACCTAGCAACCCCTTAATACAAGCGCGGTTGCGTAACCAGTCCAATCCAGCGCGCGCCGCTCAGTCGCTGACGTCCATTAAGCTTTGGCTGAAGTGTACGACGCAGAACGCCCATACTATGCCCACGTGACGGTTAGTGCTATCAGGCCAGAGGCCCCTCGGATCAAATATCCAAACCGTTAGTGGATTAGGAGCGCGCGGAAACGAGCAGAGACTCACGATCGATGTGACCCCGTCGCCCCATCTCGAGGACTTGCGGCAAGGGCTAAGAATGCCCGGCCACACCTCGTAGTTATCTCGCAGGCACCTCTCAGGTCAACCCGACTCCACATCACTTCGCATTCATGCTCGCGCGGGTACCCCTCAGGGCGGACCCGTCTTTAGTGTCATGTTTCAGTAAAAGTCACAGTAACAACAGTAACCGTGTGTCCAACACCAAGGGAACCCTGAGGAATCACCCTCGATGGAGTCCCACCTGATGTTCTCGTCAAGGTGAACGAAGGAGGTATCACCCTCGAGGTCCACACTTGAACAGTTGCACGACGATGTCGTTATCGGGGGTGGTGTAGGAGGAATCACCCTCGCTTACCACGACCGATTAACTAACCTACAAGGTTATCATTAGAAGTGCTGACGAGGTATCACCCTCGGCACTTGATAGTAACCCAGTAGAGTCGAGCATCTTAGGGGAAGTGACATGCGGTGCCAGGGTCTGATCTTCGATCCCGTTGCTCGGGTCTTCTGAGAGTCCAGCGGGGCAGTCGGGACAAGTGGGTCTCTGATAAGGCTCTACCCATCCTATACTAAACAGTTTAGGAGAACAGGCAGGTATCAAAAGTAGGCTACAATAAAACAGGCTATGCAGCAGATATAGGACAACAGTAGCAGCAGTACTTCTAATGCAAGCATAAGAGAGAAGAGAGTGGGCGATATCGGAATGCTCAAAATGGGGGTGCTTGCCTGTCTGCTCGACGGCAAGGGCAAGGTCGTCAGCTGCGTCGTCTGGCTCCTGAGCAGCGTCGACCTCGGGAGCTACGTCGGCGTCGGGGTCTACCGAGAGAGAAGAGAGGGGGAGGAAACAAATAAATACACAGCAACGATGCAACACAGAGCATGCTACGACTATGATGCAGTGCAGGGTTGCCTGAAGTATGTCTAAGTCATTTTCAGTTATTATAAGATTAAGGTGGAATTTATTTACCGGTGATTATGCACTATTCGTCTATCAGATACGGGTTCGGAGTTACGAGTTCTCCTACGTAGGAGGTTCTGACAAGGAAACAGACGGCACGATCAGACTTGTCTCGTCGTTCTGAGCAACTTTCATGTTTTAACTTTTTCGATCTGAGCTACGGTTTAAAAGTTATTAATTTTTAAAGATTAATGGATTTTCTGGAATTATTTTTATTATCAGAATGAATTATGATGTCAGCATGACGTGTTGCTGACATCAGCAGGTCAACAGTGGCGCTGACCTGGTCAAACCTGACATGTGGGTCCAGTGGGACCCACATGTCAGCCTCTGCTGAGACTAACAATTAGTTAATCTAATTAACAGGGTTAATTAGGGGGGTGGACCCCACATGTCAGTGATAGATTAGTCTAACTAATTAGTTTTTATTTAATTAAATGTTTTAATTAATTAACAGGGCGGTGGGGCCCGCGTGTCAGTGACACTGGGTTGCCCAGTCAGCAGTTGACTGGGTCAACCCAGTCAACTGGGCCCCCCGGACCCACTGGTCAGTGACCCAGTGGCGGGGCCCACTTCGCCACGTCGGCGGCCGGCGTCGGAACTGCTCCGGCGACCAAGGCAGCGGCGGCGCGTCGCCGGAGTTCGCCGGAATCGCGCTAGGGGGCACGGTTCAACGCGTGCTAGGGCTGGTTCGAACGCCCGTGCCAAACCGCATCCAATGGTGGCGAAAGCAGTGGCCGGGGTGCAGCGTAGCGACGGCGGCGACGGCGTGCAGCGGCGGCCGGAATCGGGACTCGACACATTCCGCGTTTCGGCCTGTTTGCGCGAGAACTAAAACTATAGGGGGCTTCGAGAGTCCACCCTGAGCACAAGGACGGGCTCGGCCGGCCACGACAGAGGCTACGGCGTCGGCGACGAGCTCGACAGCGGAGCCAGAGCTCCGGTGATGGCGTCCGCGGCGTTCGGCTAGCTACAGGCGGCGAAACAAAGCGCGGACGAGGAGAAAAGGGGTGGAGCTCACCGAGCAGGCTCACGGAGGCCTCTCGAGTGAACGGGAGCGCGGGGAGAAGCGGATCGACGTCGCGGGGCCGGAGATGGGGACGAAGTCGAACGGCGGTTGCACAGCTCCCCGGCCTCGCCTGAGAGCACCAGAAGAAGAGGAAGACCGCGGCGAGTCCACCGGACTTGTCGGGGAGGCAGACGGGCGCCGGTGGCCGCATCGGAGCACGGCGCGCGGCGTCGGTTTCGCTCGGGCAGAAGGAGATCGAGGAGGAGAGGGGCGAGCGAGACGAGGGGGAAGAGAGGGGGAGAGTGACGGGCGACCAGGGGAGATGGACCGGGCTGGGGAAGCTTATCCCCTCGCCTGGCCGCGGCGTCGCCGTGTCGATGTTTGGCCGGAGCGCGCGCGGTGGCCACTGGGACGACGACATGGAGGGAGAAAGGTAGGTGGGGTGGGCTGGCTCGGGTGGACTAGGCCGATCACTGTAGCCGCGGCCCAGATGCCAGGTGAGTTTCTGATTCTCTCTTATTTTCTGTTTTTCTCTTTTATCTAATACCAGATAGAGAAAAGGAATTATTAGAGCAACTAGTTCACTTAGGAAAAATATGGGAGATGTCCCAATAAATCCCTGGTGATTTTAGATACTGCCACAAAAAGTTTGGGGACTTTTAGTACTGATTTGAATTTCTCAAAAATGAATATGGCATTTAATAGGGCTGTTTATTACTGTTTGAGGTTGCTAGAGTTACTCAACTAATTTTATTAATGTGGATTACAATTTAATAATTGCATCTGAAATATTTGCAACATTATGTACATTTTAATTTTGTTGTTTGAGGAAATATTTATTTGACCTGTATTTTAAATTTGAATTGAGTTGGATTATTTCCTAGTTGCATTTTATTTAGGTTGATCATGATGACATGGCAAGTTAAGTAGCTTAACTAGGGTGAGGTAACCTGGGGATGTTACACTGCTTCACGCGTCGCAGGTCGTTGATGGACAGGGCGCGGTCGTGCGTGCCCTTGAAACTGGCGACGAACTGCTCGCAGAGCTCGCTCCATGAAGAGATCGACTCCTCAGGCAGGTTCATGAGCCAGGAGCGCATGCCGTACTTGAGGGCCATGGGGAACCTGTTCGCCATGACCTTATCGTCGCCGTTGGCCGCCTCGATGCTCAGCGCGCAGAGCCGGAGGAACTCCGTGGGGTCGGGGATGCCATCGTAGCGCGGGGCAGCTCCGGCTTGAACTTGTCGGGCCACACCACCCTACGCAACTCGCGAGTGAACCCTACGCAGCTCGCGAGTGAACGCCCTGCAGCCCACGCTGCTCGAGGGAACACCGTGCGCGAGGGCGTCTCGGTTTTGGCGCCCAACCGTCGCGACATCTTGGACGATCTGGTCCTAGCGCTGGCGCTGCTGCTCAAGGAGCACACGTGCGTCGGGCAGCGCACGGTGGACGATCTGGCAGCTGGCCTCATCTCGGGCCAGCGGTGGTGCCCCGCGAGGCTAGTTGCGCGGGTGCGTGCGCCACGTCCCCGACGCGAGACGGCGGAGGACGGAGTGAGTGGGAGAGCGTCGGGGCCTCTCCAACGGCGTTGACGAGCTCGGTGATGCGGCCAAGCCAGGCATCGTAGCCGGCGTCTACGGGGTTGTGTCATAGCCCTAGAATTTGTTTGCAATTAGTTGCATTCGTGAGCATCATGTCATCATATTTATTTCTTCTCAAACTTGAATTGAGGTTAGTCGCAACCCTCGGAAAACACTTTTAGAAATAATCAAGTTAAAAAAACTTTGCAAATGAGTCCAAGAAAATATTCCTTTTTAACTTTGGAAATATTGGTAACAGGAATAATTCAACCCAATATTTTTGGAGGCTTAAAAGAAATTTTCTTGGGCCTTTGAAGTAATCCATATATTATTTGAGTTGGATTTATATTCATAATAGCTAGTTTATAAATCCAATAATCCTGAAACTTTATGAGTGGCTCTGGAATTACATCTACAGACCACCTGAATATTTTCAGGAACAAAAAAATGGTTTATTACTTTTACTAAATCAAAACAGAGAAAATAAATTAGAAAACAGAAACTAAATTGGAAACAGGGAGAGATAGAGAGAGAAGAAACTTACCTCGGCCTGCTACTGTAGCAGCCCACGAGGCCCACAGCGCCGCCGTCTTGTATGTGACATGTTGTGCGTCAAATTGTTGCGCTTTCGCACAGACGCACGTCCTTGGCGGGCTTTGTGGGCCGCGCGCGTGCGTTTCCTTTGAACGCGGCCTGAAAAATCAACAAAAAACAGCGCCGTGGTGGGAATCGAACCCACGACCAGCGCCAAAGACGACCAAGGAGCTACCCAGCAAGCTAGCTATAGTGGAAGATATGCAACGTAAAAGTTAAAAGAAGTGGATGGCAACGACAAAGTTGAAAGAAAAAATTCCCAAAAATGTGTGTGTGGGGCTTCGAACACAAGACCTCAAGTGAGTGAACCACGTGGCTAGACACTGTGTTCATAGATATCTTTTGCTTAAAATGCCAACTCAGTTAATATAAACTATAGGTGGCGAAAAAAGTAACTTTTTTTAAATTTCGAATGTGGTTTTCTTTTTAATAAAAGTTGATATATTTAAAAATGAAAATTTTCAAAATTTGATAACAAACTCTGAAAACACGAACATTTTTTGCGAAACCTAACAATTTTCTAAACGTGAATAAAATTTAAACAAATTGAATATTTTTTTACATTGGGAATTTTTTTTCCAAGAAACATTTTGTAAAATTCCTAAACATTTTTTGAAACAAGGACATTTTTCTGAAATTGTGAACAAATTTTGGAAGTGCGAACATATTTTGACATTCCTGTACATTTTCTAAAACCTGAACATCTTATGAATGAAATTCTGTACAGATTTTCAGAAAGAGAGCATTTTTTGAAATTCCTGAACATTTTCTGAAAACATGAACATAACAAAATTTGAAAACGAGTACATTTTTTTGAAATTACTGAGCATTTTTTAAAACACGAACATTTTTTGAAATTGTGAACAAAATTTGAAAACAATAACATTTTATGAAATTTCTAAAAAGACTTTTTGAAACACGAATATTTTTTGAAATTCTGAACAAATTTGAAAACAATAACATCTTTTTGAAATTACTAAACATTTTTCAAAACAAGAACATTTTTTGAAATTGTGAACAAAATTTGAAAACAAGAACATTTTATGAAATTCCTAAAAAGACTTTTTGAAACACGAACATTTTTTAAAATTGTGAACAAAATTTGAAAACAAGAACATTTTTTGAAATTTCTAAAAAGACTTTTTGAAACATGAACATTTTTTGAATTTCTGATTTTTTTTAAATTGGGAGCAAATTTTGAAAACAAGAACATGTTATAAAATTCTGAATAAATATTTGAAATTTCCAAGGAAAAGAAACATGAAAAAGAAAAAACGAAAGGGCAAAAAAAAGAAAATAGAAAACAAAAATAAAAAATTAAAATTAAAAAAAAACAAAAAAAAAAGAAACAAAAAGGGAAAAAGGCAAAATAGAAAAGTCCAAGAACCTTCTAGAAGGTTCCCAAAACCAGAAAAAACCGTCTGGAAACCACCTAGAAGATTCCCCAAACCGGAATGGCTCAATCATTTGAACGGGCCGGCCCATCCGAACGCTCCTCGATGTGCCCTTGTGCGTCGCCTCGACTACTTGCCGCAACGAGCGGCAAATAGGAATTTCCGAAAAACTAGGCAAAAACTAGGGGCACCTAGCACTCGAACCCAGTACCTCCAGCATGCTGAGGAGTGCGCTGACCACTGCGCTAGATGTGTGTTTGCTACTCCCTCCGTTCCTAAATATAAGTCTTTTTAGACATTTCAAATGGAATACAACATACGGATATATGTAGACATATTTTAGAGCGTAAATTCACTCATTTTGCTTCGTATGTAGTCACTTGTTGAAATCTCTAGAAAGACTTATATTTGGGAACGGAGGGAGTACAAAATAGGGGCGTTGGACACTTTGGACAGTATTGAAGGCCAAGCCTCGTTTTTCCCATGAACGCATGATGGTGTGCGCCAACGTCAATGGTGACGAGCAAGGCAGCAACCTTGGAGGATGCATAGCTGCAGCGGGGGTGCGGAAATGGGTTGTGAATGCGCGTGTGCATGCGGTGATGCGGAGCAGCTGCGGGAGGAGGCCGGAGCATAAGCCTCGAGCAGAAGCTCGTCCCGGCCGAGGCACGAAGTGCGACTATGCGGCGGCTGCTGGGCGTGGATCCGAGCGTGCTCGTGCTTGCGTGTGTGCGCGAGAGCTGCTGGTGCGCGTGCGGGGAAACTGGCAAGGACGCGAGCATGGCGCGGTGTCCATGGACACAGCTACGGATAGAGAGCGAGGTGCTCTATTTCATGCGCATGGCGAGGGTACAGCGACAGGTCTCTGACATGAACAGGTCGAGGCTGAACGGAAGCAAACGACATCGAGGGAGAGCGAGGAGGGGCGGATGCTCACCGAGATCTCGTAGGACAAGACGAAGAGGCCGGAAGCGCAATGGCAGGGGCGCGAGGAGGCGCTGATCATGGCGGTGTTCAGCTCCGTGAAGAAGATGAGGCAGGGGAGGTAGACAATGTGGACGACGGTGAGATGGCGTATGATCCGTGACGTAGAGGAAGTAGTCGACGTCGGGGTACTCCTGGTGACCTTGGCTGCGGCTGGACTTGACGGAGACCACGCCGGCGACGGGCACATGCTCGTGTGCTCTCTTGGTCTCTCACAGGGAAGGAGGAGGAAGGCAGGGGAGATCCCCTTGGGTGGCGGCGGAGATGGGGAGAGGAGGAAGGAGAAACCCTAGGGCGAGGCTAGGCTTCTTATAGGCGAGGCGCGGCTCGGCGTGGGTGTGCCACGCTGGCCATGTGCCCCTGCTCAGCCGGAGTTACTGTGAGAGGAAGAAAAGAACGAGCGGAGGAAGAAAAGAGAGAAGGGAGACGCTACAGGTGGGGCTCGCGTGATCCAGCGTGGCAGTTACTACTCTAGCGAGAGGAATAGAGGCCAGGCGCGGGGCCGGACTACTGGGTGGCTCGGCTGGGCTGCAGGTGGCATAGGGCGCGGCCCAGGTAAGTGGGCTCTGCCCAGTTCTTCCCTCCAAGAAAAGAACGAGAGGAGGAAGAAAAGAGAGAAGGGAGATGCTGCAGGTGGGGCTCGCGGTGATCCAGCGTGGCAGTTACTACTCTAGCGAGAGGAATAGAGGCCAGGCGCGGGGATGGACTACTGGGTGGCTCGGCTGCGCTGCAAGTGGCCTAGGGCGCGGCCCAAGTAAGTGGGCTCTGCCCAGTTCTTCCCTCCTCCGTTTTTCCTTTAAGAAAAATTGACAGAAGTACAAAGAAAAGAACCCGAGACTTGGAAAACAATATTGAAGATATAAAATGTCTCTCGGATCCTAGATTTATATAATATTTGAATAAAATGCCTTGGCAATTTTTAGAGGCTGCAAGTTTGAATATAACTCAAACGCAAATAAATCCTTAGCCCAACCAAAACACTTCCAGAAGACCTGAAAATTGTAGGAGGTGGTCTTGGCATTATTTAGGATTTATAGGGAAAGGCTGAACATTTTCCCGAACAGGAAAATGTCAGAAGAAAAATAAATGGAATAAAGAAGAAAGGAGAAGTTTGGATGGGATAGAAACTTGGGTGAACTTGATGAATGGTTGCTGGTATGTGCATGGTGCAAAAAATGAGGTGGAGATAAGAAGAAGAAGGGTTCACACAAGATCACACAACAAAACTTAAATATGCAAATCAAGGCATGATGATCATGATGCAATGCAATAAAATGACAAGAGGCACATCAAAATCATGAAGCACATAACAAAGCAAGATGATCATGGCAACAACAAGGATGGTAAGATATAATCAATAATGAACATGATGCAAGAAGCAAAATGTGACAATGGCACTCAACATGATCATGGCATGCAACATAGTTTTATTGAAATGGCATATGAAACTCATGCATTACATCTGGGTTGTTACAAAACAGGCCGCCAACATATTGGAGACAGTGGCATCACATGACTTATGGATTTGGCATGCTTTCTTTGGAATGCCTAGTTCTCACGACATCAATGTGCTTCAGCGATCTCCCATGTTCAGGAGACTTTGCAATGGGGAATCACCGCCATGCAACTACGCTGTCAACTGTCGCGACTACAACATGGGGTACTACCTTGCCGATGGTATCTATCCTTAGTGGGAAGCGTTTGTGAAGACCATATATGATCCCCAAGGCAACAAACTAAGGCACTATACAACAATCTAGGAAGCAGCTAGGAGGGATGTGAAGAGGGCATTTGGAGTGCTTCTAGCTCATTGGGGAATTGTTCATGGATCTGCAATGATGTGGGAATCAGATACTTTATGGCAGCTGATAACATGTGTCATTTTGCATAATATGATTGTCGAGGACGAGGGTGATGGGGTATCCCAAACCAATGATTTTGAAACATCTAGGGAACAAGTCCACATTCCGAAAGATCAAGATGCAGTTCAACTTATGAATTTTCTGCATATGCATTAGAAACTTTGAGATCACAAGGTGCACGTGCAGATACTCAATGATCTTGTGGAGTTATGACCCACAAGTATAGGGGATCAATCGTAGTCCTTTCGATAAGTAAGAGTGTCGAACCCAACGAGGAGCAGAAGGAAATGACAAGTGGTTTTCAGTAAGGTAATATCTGCAAGCACTGAAATTGTAAGTAGCGAGTAGTTTAATAGCAAGATAATTTGTAACGAGCAAGTAACAATAGTAGTAACAAAAGTGCAGCAAGGTAGCCCAATCCTTTTGAGGTAAAGGACAGGCCAAAACGGTCTCTTATGATAAGCAAAGTGTTCTTGAGGGTACACGGGAATTTCATCTAGTCACTTTCATCATGTTGGTTTGATTCGTGTTCGCTACTTTGATAATTTGGTATGTGGGTGGACCGGTTCTTAGGTGTTGTTCTTACTTGAACAAACCTCCTACTTATGATTAACCCCTTCGCAAGCATCCGCAACTATGAGAAAAGTATTAAGAATAAATTCTAACCATAGCATTAAACTTTTGGATCCAATCGGTCCCTTACGAAATAGCGCATAAACTAGGGTTTAAGTTTCTGTCACTCTTGCAACCCATCATCTAATAACTACTCCACAATGCACTCCCTTAGGCCCAAATATGATGAAGTGTCATGTAGTCAACGTTCACATGACACCACTAAGGGAATCACAACATACATATCATCGAAATATTGAACACATATCAAGTTCACATGATTACTTGCAACATGATTTCTCCCGTGACCTCAAGAACAAAAGTAACTACTCACAAATGATAATCATGCTCAAGATCAGAGGGGTATTAAATAGCATAATGGATCTGAACATATAATCTTCCACCAAATAAACCATATAGTAATCAACTACAAGATGTAATCAACACTACTAGTCACCCACAAGTACCAATCTATAGTTCTGGTACAAAGATTGAACACGGGAGATGAACTAGGGTTTGAGAGGAAATGGTGATGGCGCGCCCTGGTGTCTTGTGCTCACTAGGTGGCCCCCCTCCGGTAGTTATTTGCTCCAGTATTTCTTATTTATTCCATAAAAAATCCTCGTGAAGTTTCAGCTCATTTGGAGTTGTGCAGAATAGGTAGCTTGGCGTAGCCTTTTCAGGTCCAGATTTTCAGCTGCCAGAATTCTCCCTCTTTGTGTATACCTTGCATATTATGAGAGAAAAGGCATTAGAATTACTCCAAACAGCATTATTATGCATAAAAAACATTATAAATAACAGTAGGTAAACATGATGCAAAATGGACGTATCAACTCCCCCAAGCTTAGACCTCGCTTGTCCTCAAGCGAAAACCGAAATCGAAAAACATGTCCACATGCTTAGAGAGAGAGGTGTCGGTAAAAACAAAATACGGACATAGAAGCATCATGTAATTTATTATAACAGCAACAAACTTTAACATAAAACTTTCATCATAGAACTTTTATCATAGACTCCTCATGAATAAGTTACAATTCATCACAACATCGAAGTATAAAGCATAAACTTTATTGGAAACCAACAAACTATGTTCTCAGTCAACTTTGCAACTACAATTCATCATCTTTTCAGGAAGGGTCACGTATCGGAGCCTTTAGGCAAGTCCATATACTCAACCATCATATAGTCTTCTATGATTGCTAACACTCACCTCGTACACATGAGCAAAACGTTTCAGCCGGACACATAGAAAGATAGGGGCTTATAGTTTCGCCTCCCAACGTATTCACCTCAAGGGTGATGTTAACAATAATAACTCATGCTACCCATATTCAACTGGATATATGTGCCTAGATCTTTCCTCACCACATGATGCTTGCCAAAAGAGAAAGTAAAAAGGAATAGAGAGAAAAACTTTGACTCTTGCATGAAAGTAAATACATAAAAGTAAAAGATAGGCCCTTTGCAGAGGGAAGCAGAGGTTGCCATGCACTTTTTGTTTGTATGCTCAATCCCTTAGTGCAAGAGAACGTCATGTTATATTGCCCCTTGTGATAGCAACCTTTATTATGCAGTCTGTCGCTTTTATTCTTCGCCATCACAAGTTTGTACAACGCTCAATTTTCTCTTACACTAAATGATCCAACACTTTTAGAAGCAATTTTTATTGCCTTATTGCACCGATGATAACTTACTTGAAGGATCTTACTCAATCCATAGGTAGGTATGGTGGACTCTCAAAATAAGATTTGGGTTTAAGGTTTTTGGATGCACAAGTAGTATCTCTACTTAGTGCGGAATTTTTGGCTAGCAAATATAGGGGCAAGCACCACATGTTAAAGGATCTATGACAATATAACTTCTATGTGAATATGAACAAACATAAATCATTACGTTGTCTTCCTTGTCCAACGTCAACAATTTTGGCATATAATATTTTGATGGGTGCTCACGATCACAAAAGATTTCCAAGATAGTGTATTTGCATGTGAATCTTCTCTTCCCTTATTAATTCTTTCATGAATTGCTTCATTGACCAATACTATGTTTGTCAATCTACAATAAAATTTTCTACTTATACTCTTCCTTGTGTGATGTCATTACTTACCATAAGATTAGCATATGATCTTTTTCATTTATTTCCTTTCTTTTTATTGAAACATGAAAGTAAAGAAAGTAAAACTCAAACTAAACTTTACTATATATCTCGCACACGATTACAAGGATAGATCACTAAACAAACTCTCGAAAAGAAAGGATTGAACTAAACTTTTATTCATCTAAAGCAAAAGATAACCATGGATCGAACTAAGAAAAGTAAAGGCAAAGGATAGTGGAGGTGATACGATACCGGGGCACCTCCCCCAAGCTTGGCGGAAGCCAAGGGGAGTGCCCATACCCGATACTCAATTTTCTTTGGTGATGAAGAAGGAGGTGGTGGTGATGAAGTGGTAGCGATCTTGTCCTTCATGATCAAGAGATTCTCCAATCTACGGATGACGCTCCGGAGGAAGATGATGTGCTCTTGATGAAGAACATTTTCACAAGTGAGATATTTATTTTGCACACGAATCATTTCAATGATCCGAAAGGCTTCAATCTCAGTAGGGGTAAGATGAGCATAGTAAGGTTTAAGGATATCTTCTTCTTCCTCCTCGGCGGGCAGTGCTTGCTCGATCATCGGCGTTTGATCTCCGGTAGCCTCCTTGCCCTTGTCCTCCTTGGCGGCTCCAACTGGCTCTTCCCTCTTCAGCTCGATCTTCATCAACCAAGCATCCTCTTCCACATTGTTGGAGGAAGAAGAAGACATGATGCCTGGCTTAACAGATCTGACAGAAAATAGCAAGGAAAAGAAAACAGGAGATTTCTCCGTGATACGGAGATCAATAGGTTCGGGGGGTATATAAAGATTTTTTTTATCTTGGGAAACAAGCAAACGGAAGAAAAACGGAGTCCAGAAGGTACCCGAGGTGGGCACAACCCACCTGGGCGCGCCTGTCTTGTGCCCACCAGGGTCACTTTCCCGTAGTTTCTTATTTTCCTAATTTTCTAAATATTCCAAAACTGACAAAAAAATATTTTTACGGATTTTTCGGAGTCCGTTTACTTACTGTATCACATACCTCCCTTTTTTTCATGATTCTGGAGTGTTTCGAAAGGCTTCTTTTATGTGTTCTTCCGGTGTCATGGTTTGGATAACATTACTTTCAACATTAATGGGCGTACCTGAGATATAATGTTTTATTCGTTGCCCATTAACAACCTTCGGGTTGGTACCTTCGGCATTATTTATTTTGATAGCTCCAGATCGATAAACCTCCTTGATAACATAGGGTCCTTCCCATTTGGAGAGGAGTTTTCTTGCAAAGAATCTGAAACGAGAGTTGTACAAAAGAACATATTCTCCAACTTTGAACTCACACTTTTGGATTCTTTTATCATGCCATCTTTTAACTTTTTCTTTAAATAACTTGGCATTTTCATAAGCTTGGGTTCTCCATTCATCTAATGAGCTAATATTAAATAACCTCTTTTCACCAGCAAGTTTGAAATCATAGTTGAGTTCTTTAATTGCCCAATATGCTTTATGTTCTAACTCAAGAGGCAAATGACAAGCTTTTCCATAAACCATTTTATAAGGAGACATACCCATAGGATTTTTATATGCTATTCTATAAGCCCAAAGTGCATCATCTAATTTCTTAGACCAATTCTTCCGGGACCTATTGACAGTCTTTTGTAGGATTAATTGTATTTCTCTATTGCTAAGTTCAACTTGACCACTAGACTGAGGATGATAGGGTGATGCAATTCTATGGTTAACATCATACTTGGCAAGCATTTTACGGAAAGCACCATGAATAAAGTGTGAACAACCATCAGTCATTAAATATCTAGGGACTCCAAACCTTGGAAAAATAACTTCCTTAAGCATTTTAATAGAGGTGTTGTGATCAGCACTACTAGTTGGAATAGCTTCTACCCACTTAGTAACATAATCAACATCAACCAAAATATGAGTATACCCATTAGAGGAAGGAAAAGGTCCCATGTAATCAAATCCCCAAACATCAAATGGTTCAACAACAAGAGAATAATTCATAGGCATTTCTTGACGCTTACCGATATTACCTATTCTTTGACATTCATCACAAGATAAGACGAACTTACGGGCATCCTTGAAGAGATTAGGCCAATAAAACCCAAATTGCAATACCTTATGAGCAGTTTTGTCTCCCGCATGATGTCCTCCATAAGCTTCGGAGTGATATTTCCGTAGGATTTGTCCCTGTTCATGCTCAGGTACACAACGTCTAATAATACCATCTACCCCTTCTTTATAAAGATGTGGGTCATCCCAAAAGTAATGTCTTAAATCATAGAAGAATTTTTTCTTTTGTTGGTATGTGAAGCTAGGTGGTATGTATTTAGCAACAATATAATTAGCATAGTCAGCATACCAAGGAGTGTTGTGAGAAACATTTATTGAAGCTAACTGTTCATCAGGAAAGCTATCATTAATAGGTTGTGGGTCATCAAGAATATTTTCAAGCCTAGACAGGTTATCAGCTACGGGGTTCTCAGCTCCCTTTCTATCAGTGATAAGTAAGTCAAATTCTTGTAGCAAGAGAACCCACCTAATGAGTCTAGGTTTAGCATCTTTCTTTTCCATAAGATATTTTATAGCAGCATGATCGGTGTGAACAGTCACTTTAGAATCAACAATGTAGGATCTAAATTTATCACAAGCAAACACAACTGCTAAAAATTCTTTTTCAGTAGTAGCATAATTTTGTTGGGCACTGTCTAGAGTTTTACTAGCATAATGGATAACATTTAGTTTCTTATCAACTCTTTGTCCTAGAACAGCACCAACAACATAATCACTAGCATCACACATAATTTCAAAAGGCAAGTTCCAATCAAATGGTTGAACAATAGGTGCAGTAATTAAGGCTTTCTTGAGTGTTTGGAAGGCTTCTAAATAATCATCATAAAAAACAAAAGGAATATCCTTTTGCAAAAGGTTTGTAAGAGGCCTAGAAATTTTAGAAAAGTCTTTGATAAATCTCCTATAGAAACCAGCATAACCAAGGAAACTACGAATACCTTTGATATCTTTAGGACATGGCATTTTCTTAATTGCATCAGCCTTGGCTTTATCCACCTCAATACCTCTTTCAGAAATTTTATGGCCCAAAACAATACCTTCATTAACCATAAAGTGGCACTTCTCCCAATTCAAGACAAGATTTGTTTGCTCACATCTCTGCAAAACTCGATCAAGATTGCATAAACAATCATCAAAAGACTTCCCATAAACAGAAAAATCATCCATGAAAACCTCAACAATCTTTTCACAAAAATCAGAGAATATAGCAGTCATACATCTTTGAAAGGTAGCAGGTGCATTGCATAAACCAAAAGGCATACGTCTATAAGCATAGGTTCCAAAAGGACAAGTAAAAGTGGTCTTTTCTGGATCAGGTTGAGAAACAGGTATTTGTGAAAAGCCAGAATATCCATCAAGGAAGCAAAAATGTGTGTGCTTAGATAATCTTTCTAGCATTTGAACAATAAAAGGAAGAGGATAATGATCTTTTCTAGTTGCTTTGTTTAATTTTCTAAAATCAATTACCATTCTATAGCCTGTTGTGACGCCCCCGGCTTAATCGTGCACTAACCATACATGCAAATGCACACGATCAAGCCTAAGGACTCGCGTGAAGATATCACAACACAACTCTAAAACATAAATAAAGTCATACAAGCTTTATATTACAAGCCAGGGGCCTCGAGGGCTCGAATACATAAGCTTGCGCACAAGCGTCAGCGGAAGCATCAGATATCTGAGTACAGATATGAAACAGAAATAGATAAGCCTTTAGAAAGGCGGGGCAAAACAAAAGCTACGATCGAAAGGCGCAGGCCTCCTGCCTGGGACCCTCCGATCCTACTCCTGGTCGTCGGCAAGCTCGTAGTAGTAACCACCCTCGGGGTGGTAGTAGTAGTCGTCGGCGGGGGCAGCTGGCTCCGGGGCTCCGTCGTCTGGTTGCATCAAAAAGGGAAAAGGGGAAAAAGAGGAAGCAAAGCAACCGTGAGTACTCATCCGAAGTACTCAGCAAGCAAGGATCTACACTACATATGCAACATTATCAAAGAGAGGCTATATATGTGGATTGGGCTGCAGAAATGCCAGAATAGAGAGAAGGCCTAGTCCTATCAAAGACTAGCATCTTCAGCGGTCTTGCAGCATTAGAAGAGTGTAGATTAGTACAGAATAAAGTAGTAGCAGTAATCAGTATCAACCTCGGCCTGAGATTCTTTCTCGACTCCCTGCGAGAAAGCATTCCCAGAGCCCTAGTATCCATTTCTCATCACAAGTATCCAGTTCTAGTTGTATCGATCGGGATACAACTCCGAGCGTCCGTTACCGAGGATCCGCTATGCATAGATTAGTTCTTCCCTGCAGGGGTGCACCAACTTACCCACCACACTCGATTAACTCCCGCCGGACACACTTTTCTGGGTCATGCCCGGCCTCGGCCAAACGATACGCCGCAACCCGACCTAAGCTTATCAGAGAGGTCAGCACGCCGGACTAAACCTATGCCCCTAGGGGTCTTGGGCCATCGCCCCGGGCGCTCCTGCACGTTGCGTACGCGGCCGATGAGCAGACCTAGCAGCCTCCAGTACAACGGAGGGTGCTTAACGCGGTCCAACCCAGCGCGCGTCGCTCAATCGCTGACGTCCATTAAGCTTCAGCTGATGCATACGACGCAAAGTGCCCATAACTGTTCCCACATGATGGTTAGTGCTATCGGGCCAGAGGCCCACTCAGATCAAATATCCAAATCGTAGTGAATTAGGAGCGTGTGATAACGAGCAGAGACTCACGATCGATGTGACCCCATCGCCCCGTCTCGAGGACTCGCGGCAAGGGCTAAGAATGCCCGGCCACGCCTCGTAATTATCTCGCGGGTACTCTCTCTAGTCACCCGACTACACATCAATCGCATCACATGCTCGCGCGGGTACCCCTCAGGGCCGACCCGACTTTATCATGGTTCACGGTTAAAGTCATAGTAACTGTGTGTCCAAACACCAGGGGGGAAAACTGAGGAATCACCCTCGATGGATTCCACCTGATGTAGTCGTCAAGGTGAACATAGGAGGAATCACCCTCGAGGTTCACACTTGAGGTGTTGCACGACGGCGTCGTTATCGGGAGTGGTGGAGGAGGAGTCCCCCTCGATGACCATGACCAAATAGCTTCTCTATAGATTTAACATCAGAAGTGCTATATGAGGTATCACCCTCGGCACTCGATGGTAACGCTGCAGTGTCGTACAACTAAGGGGGTGATGTGCGGTGCTGGGGTCTGGTCGTCGAGTCTTCCGAAGATCCAGCAGGGCAACCGGGACAAGTGGGGCCACTAGGGTCTCTATCCAGCCTATACTAAGCAGTTTAGGATAAGCAGGTAAGGTATCAATAGCAGGTTACAATAAACAGGCTATGCATCAGAATAGGTAAAGCAGTAGCAGCAGCAATTCTAATGCAAGCACAAGAAAGAAGAGAATAGGCGATATAGGCATGCTCAAGGGGGGGTGCTTGCCTGGTTCCTCGGCGGCAAAGGCAAGGTCGTCAGTGGTGTCATCGGTCTCCGGAGCAGCGTCGGTGTCGGGGTCTACCGAGAGAGAAGAGGGGGAGGAAACAAATAAATACACAGCAAACATATGCAACACAGAGCATGCTATGTCAACGTGCAGTGCAGGGTTGCCTAAAAGCATTTCTAAGTCATTTTAGTTATTTTTAGGATTTAATTTGGAATTATTAACCGGTGTATATGCACTATTCATCTACCGAAAACAGGCTAAACATTGCGGGTTCACCTCCGTAGAGGGTCCCGACACGAAAACAGATGGCACGGTTGGGTTCGTCTCGTCGTTCTGAGCAACTTTCATGTATAAAGTTTTTCGATCTGAGCTACGGTTTAATTTCTATGAATTTCTAAAGATTTAAACATTTTCTGAAATTATTTTAAATCAACAGTAATGGAATATGACATCAGCATGACGTATGGGTGATGTCAGCAGTCAACAAACTCGCTGACCAGGGTCAAACCTGACCTGTGGGTCCAGTGGGACCCACATGTCAGCCTCTGTTAGTCTAACAGTAGTTTAAACTAAACTAACAGGCTAATTAGAGGGGTGGGCCCCAGGTGTCAGTGACTAACTATTTACTAATTAATCAACAGATTTTAATTACCAGATTTACTTATTTTTAAAATGTTTTTAAACTAGTGGGGCCCATACGTCAGTCTCACTGGGCAGCCCAGTCAGTAGTTGACTGGGTCAACCCAGTCAACTAGGACCCATGGGGCCCACTGTCAGCCACCCAGAGGTGGGGCCTGGCCTTGCCATGTCGGCCGGCCGTCACCGGAGCAACGCCGGTGAGGCGAAACACGGCGGCGCGGCGCGGGTGAGCTTCGGGTTTTGCCCACAGGGCATCTCCGGGGTTGTGGTTGGGATCATTCGAAGGGGGGCTCGACGGCGGTTCGAGCAGTGGTGGTGGCAGCGCCAGAGGTGGCCGGAAGAGTCACCGGCGACGAAGTTTGGCGGAGGTGGTTTCGGGCGATCAGCGCAACGGCAACAGCAGCGCGCAAAAGCACAAACTAACGGCGCGCGGGAGGTACTTCGCGACGCGACGAGCGCGTTGGGCACCAGCCCGTGACCAAATGGTCACCGGTGTCTCGCCGGCGTCGAGCGCAGGCGGCGGCGCGTTCGGGCGCGGCGGAGGGAGTAGCTAGCGAGCGTGCGAGAGCGACCAGAGAGATGGGGAGGAAGAGGGGCTCACCGAGCGGCACACACGATGGCCCGTGGAGGTTTAGGAGCTGCAGAGAGCGTCGCCGGAGTCAGAGAAGAGCGGCGGCAGTCGAAGATGGGAACGAAGGGGATCCGGTGCTACGGTGCCTCCCAGCTCCAGCTGAGGCCACCAGTCGAAGGAGTCGACCCCGGCGGAGCTTCACGACGTGACGGCGGAGCGAGGCGATGGCTGTGGTCGCGGTGACGACGGTGAACGGCGGCGACCGTGCTCGGTGGTGATGGGGAATGAGGGGGAGGGAGCGAGGGGAGAGGGAAGGAGTGGACGAGGAGGTCTAGGGGACGCACTGGCCTCGGCCTTATCCTCCCCGCGTCGGTGGGGCGTCGGTGGCGTCGCGCTGTCGGCGTCTCGCCGACGCGCGCGCGGTGACTACGGGCGTGCCGACACGCTGTGAGAGAGAGGGGGAGATGGGCCGACTCAGGCACTGTGCACTTGGGCCAGTGCACAGTGGCCTTTTCCCTTTTTTCTTTTTGGATTTCAGCCCTTTTCTTTTTACAGCAGGGTTTAGCAATTTATTTGAGCTACCAAATGATTTTGTAAAAATGTGAAACTTGGTCACATAAGTTCATTGCAATATCTAGCACTGCCACAAAAGTTTGAGCAATTTTGGAATTCATTTGGGATTCTCTAAAAATGGAAATGGCATTTTTGTGCTGATTTGGCTCTGTTTTAAATGCTTTGGCTCACTTTGACTTGATGGTGATGTTGCTTTCCTTAACATGAAATTGTTTTGGAATATTTGCTAGAAGGTGAACATTTTTACAGCAATCTTTGAGCAACTTTATTTTGCACTTTAAATTTGAATTGTTTTCCAAAGAGAAATTTGAATTGAGTTGAGCTAACACTATGATCAAGCATTGCATAGATGATGACTTGGCATGTTTAACAGAGAGTCACAGTGCTAGGTTACATAGGGGTGTTACACCTGTGACAATTCTTTGTGGAATAAGTTCATTCTTATCATTAGGAACAACAGTAATACCTCCCTTCTTAGGGACACAATGAACAGGACTTACCCATCTACTATCAGCTATAGGATAGATTATACCTGCTTCCAGGAGTTTCAATATTTCTGTTCTTACCACTTCTTTCATCTTCGGATTTAACCGACGTTGGTGATCAACAACGGGTTTAGCATCAGGTTCCATATTAATTTTGTGCTAACATAGAGTGGGACTAATGCCCTTAAGATCATCAAGAGTATATCCAATAGCAGCTCGGTGCTTCCTTAGAACTTTCAATAATCTTTCTTCTTCATGTTCTGAAAGGTTAGCACTAATAACAGGATATATCTTTTTCTCATCAAGATAAGCATATTTCAAAGTGTCTGGCAATTGTTTTAATTCAAACACAGGATCACCTTTAGGTGGAGGAGGACCTCCTAGAGTTTCAATAGGCAAATTGTGTTTAAGTAGAGGACGTTGTTCAAAGAAAATCTTATCTATTTCATTTCTTTCATGCATATGTAAATCATTTTCATGGTCTAGCAGATATTGTTCTAAAGGATCAGTAGGGGGTACAGCAATAGAAGCAAGACCAATAATTTCATCTTTACTAGGCAAATCTTTCTTATGAGGTTTTCTACTAAACTTAGAAAAATTAAACTCATGAGACTCATCACCAAAGCTAACACCGACAGTTTGTTTCTCACAATCTATTTTAGCATTAACGGTGTTCAAGAAAGGTCTACCAAAGATAATGGGACAAAAGTCATCTTGTGGGGAACCAAGAACAAGAAAATCAGTAGGGTATTTTACTTTCCCACACAAGACTTCAACATCTCTAATAATCCCAAGTGGTGTGATGGTGTCTCTATTAGCAAGTTTAATAGTAACATCTATGTCTCCTATCTCAGCGGGTGCTATGTCATTCACAATTTCTTGATATAAGGTAAAAGGAATAGTACTTGCGCTAGCACCTATGTCACATAAACCATGATAACAGTGATCTCCTATTTTAACTGAGACAACAGGCATGCCAACAACGGGTCTATGTTTATCTTTCCCATCGGGTTTGGCAATTCTAGCAGCTTCACCAACGAAGTAAATAACATGCCCATCAATATTATCGACCAAGAGATCCTTAACCATAGCAACACTAGGTTCTACCTTGATTTGTTCAGCTGGTTTAGGTGTTCTAACATAACTTTTATTGACCATAGTTGAGACTTTAGCATGTTCCTTCATCCTGACAGGGAAAGGTGGTTTTTCAATATAAGAAGTAGGAACAACTGGGTCAACATTGTAGATAATTGTTTCATCTTTAGCTATTACCGGTTCTTTAATTTCTTCTTTAATAGGTGGGTGATATTTAAACCACTTCTCCTTAGGGAGATCAACATGAGTAGCAAAAGATTCACAAAAGGAGGCTACTATCTCAGAGTCAAGTCCATATTTGGTGCTAAACTTTTGAAAAGCATCGGTATTCATAAAAGATTTAACACAATCAAACTTAAGCTCAATACCTGACTCTTTACCTTCGTCGAGTTCCCAATCTTCAGAGTTGCGTTTAATTCTTTCTAAAACATCCCACCGGAATTCAATAGTCTTCTTCATAAAGGAACCAGTACAAGAAGTATCGAGCATGGATTGATCATTACGAGAAAGCCGAGCATAAAAATTCTGAATAATAATTTCTCTTGAGAGCTCATGGTTGGGGCATGAATATAACATTGACTTAAGCCTCCCCCAAGATAGAGCGATACTTTCTCCTTCACGAGGCCAAAAGTTATATATATAATTCCTATCACGATGAACAAGATGCATAGGATAATTTTTTTGATGGAATTCCAATTTCAACCGATTCCAATTCCAAGATCCAATATCATCGCATAGCCTATACCATGTCAATGCTTTTCCCTTCAAAGATAAAGGGAAAACCTTCTTCTTAGCTTCATCTCCGGGTAAACCTGCAAGCTTAAACAATCCACAAATTTCATCCACATATATCAAGTGCATATCAGGATGTTCGGTTCCATCTCCTGCATAAGGATTAGCTAGCAGTTGTTCTATCATACCCGAAGGAATTTCATATTCAATATTTTCAGTAGGTGCGGTAGGTTGAGGGGCATTTAATTGTGGTTCTGGTCGAGGTGAAGATACCCCGAACAAACCCCTCAAAGGATTGCTCTCCATAGTAACAAGTGACAATAAATTTCAGCATGTAGTAATAATTTTTCCTTACCAAGAGCGCTTCACTCCCCGGCAACGGCGCCAGAAAAGAGCCTTGATGACCCACAAGTATAGGGGATCAATCGTAGTCCTTTCGATAAGTAAGAGTGTCGAACCCAACGAGGAGCAGAAGGAAATGACAAGCGGTTTTCAGTAAGGTAATATCTACAAGCACTGAAATTGTAAGTAGCGAGTAGTTGAATAGCAAGATAATTTGTAACGAGCAAGTAACAATAGTAGTAACAAAAGTGCAGCAAGGTAGCCCAATCCTTTTGAGGTAAAGGACAGGCCAAAACGGTCTCTTATGATAAGCAAAGTGTTCTTGGGGGTACACAGGAATTTCATCTAGTCACTTTCATCATGTTGGTTCGATTCGTGTTCGTTACTTTGATAATTTGGTATGTGGGTGTACCGGTGCTTAGGTGCTATTCTTACTTGAACAAACCTCCTACTTATGATTAACCCCCTCGCAAGCATCCGCAACTATGAGAAAAGTATTAAGAATAAATTCTAACCATAGCATTAAACTTTTGGATCCAATCGGTCCCTTACGGAATAGCGCATAAACTAGGGTTTAAGCTTCTGTCACTCTCGCAACCCATCATCTAATAACTACTCCACAATGCATTCCCTTAGGCCCAAATATGGTGAAGTGTCATGTAGTCGACGTTCACATGACACCACTAAGGGAATCACAACATACATATCATCAAAATATCGAACACATATCAAGTTCACATGATTACTTGCAACATGATTTCTCCCGTGACCTCAAGAACAAAAGTAACTACTCACAAATGATAATCATGCTCAAGATCAGAGGGGTATTAGATAGCATAATGGATCTGAACAGATAATCTTCCACCAAATAAACCATATAGTAATCAACTACAAGATGTAATCAACACTACTAGTCACCCACAAGTACCAATCTATAGTCCCGGTACAAAGATTAAACACGGGAGATGAACTAGGGTTTGAGAGGAGATGGTGCTGTTGAAGATGTTGATGGAGATTGCCCTCCCCAAGATGGGAGAGTTGTTGGTGATGATGATGACGATGATTTCCCCCTCCGGGAGGGAAGTTCCCCCGGCGGAATCGCTCCGCCGAAGGGCAAAAGTGCTCCTGCCCAAGTTCCGCCTCGAGACGGCGGCACTTCATCCCGAAAGTCCTCTCCTAATTTTTTCTAGGTCAAAATGACTTATATACCAGAAGATGGGCACCGGAGGTGGGCTGGGCTGAGCACAACCCACCAGGGCGCGCCTGGGGGGCCTGGCGCGCCCTGGTGTCTTGTGCTCACTAGGTGGCCCCCCTCCGGTAGTTATTTGCTCCAATATTTCTTATTTATTCCATAAAAATCCTTGTGAAGTTTCAGCTCATTTGGAGTTGTGCATAATAGGTAGCCTGACGTAGCCTTTTCAGGTCCAGATTTCCAGCTGCCGGAATTCTCCCTCTTTGTGTATACCTTGCATATTATGAGAGAAAAGGCATTAGAATTACTCCAAAAAGCATTATTATGCATTAAAAACATTATAAATAACAGTAGGTAAACATGATGCAAAATGGACGTATCATGGAGCATATGTGGACCCACAATGGAAACCAAAGAGTTAATGTTTGAATTGGGCACCTAAAATAAATTTTATGTTCAAACTATGTATTTTTCGCTACCAACGAATATTTATTTACGTGTGACAATCACATGTACGATGGATGGGCATGGATTTGCATGAGTTGGAGGGTTTGGATTTAGGTGTGTGGCTGTCCTGCAAGACAAATGAAGGGTCAGTCGGCGCTATACGTGGACGCGCTCGCGGGCCTATAGGGGGGACGGATTCGTCAAGTATGGTTGTAGATGCTCTAAGGCCAACTCCAACCGACCAATTCAAACAGACGTCCTTTTTGTCAGGTTTTTGTCTGTTTGGGTTGGCCAGGTGGACACGGGCTTCCATTTGCATCGGTCGGTCCGTAGCTGCGCCCAAATTCCAAATAAAACCATGCATACCAAAAGTCCACGTCCACGTCCGTACATAACCTAAACATTAAAAAACATAAAAAGGCATAAAAAACTACTAAACCCTACATCTATCACTGGCAGTTGCCACCGTCCTGGTCGTCATTGTCGCTGTATTCCGTGGTGAGGTCGACGAATGGAGGTGGCTGCCACTGGTTGGCGGGCGATGCCTACACCATCGGTGCACACGGCAGTGACGATGACACGCATCCCAGGGCACAGGCGGGGCTGATAGGTACTCCGACGTGCATGGCAACATGGACGTCCACGTCCCACAACTGCCCCACCAACATGGGGTCCCAGGTCGCCACCATCGGCTCCAGCACGACACCGTCCTCTAGCTCCGGGACGACCACATCCACTACTAGGGAAAAGCCTAGCAGTAGCGCGGGGCTAGGGTCTATCAGTAGTGTGGGGTTCCACGCTACTGATACGACACTACAACTAACTTTTAGCAATAGCGCGTTTTGACCCGCGCTACTGCTATATATGCGTAGCAATAGCGAGCTTCACTGAAATGCGCTACTGCTAATAGCTGTAGCGCTTTACCTTAAGCAGCGCTACTGCTAAGTGCACGCTGCTGCTAACTTCATTCCCCTCGCTACTACTATTTTTATTAGTTTCTGAATTTCTTTTCTAGCATATTTCTTTTGTATTTGTACAGGCTTTATACAATAATCTCTAGCATATCATACACATACAAATGTAATCATAGCATACACATACAGATAGTCTCATCAAATCATGTCATCATCATAATCATCATCCAACACAAAGTGGTCTCTCGTCGTCATCTCAAAATAGCGATACAAGTCTCGGATACTTGCAACTACATCGTCATCCATCTAAACAATGATATACACGAGAAGAGCTATCACTATGAGTGAGAGCGGAACTATGTAGTACATGAGGCGGTGGTTATGAGTCCTCTCTCGCCCTAGCGTGAACCTCAAGTAACTAGCTTCTACTTCTTGTCTTCTTTTGAACCCTTTATGGCTGGCGCCCGAGAACCGCTCCACTTGCGCCTGACACTCGGGCCACTTGTCGTACACTCCCGGAACCTTCCCTGTGTAGACGACATAGCACTGCTTCTTCGCCATCAAGGATCTAGGTACCTGTTAGAGATGCATCTTCATCAAGAGAATGTACAATCATATGCAACAAAATATACTTGAGCAACACGAAAAAGAAAGGGTTAGCAAATAGATGCAACATATAGTAAACATAAATAATCAACGCAGTTTCATTGTATGCAAACTAATTAACTAGAGGTACGCAGGTCATCGTACCCAAACTAACAAAGTAGCATTACGCAAGTTCGGCAGGGACCGTGGACATCACAAAGTTTCATCGCTACAGAAAGTATACAAGTTCAACCGACACATATCATCATCATCGGCATCGTAAATCACTAGAAGTTCCATCCATCTGTATCATAGAGGATGCACCCTAGCTTCTTGAATGGCGTGAGGTCCTGACATTGCATGCCTATGCGAGTTCGGACGTCAGCTCGCGATATAGGGCCGTGGTGGAACATCCCCTTCTCTTCGATGACTTCTTTCATGATGATCGTCGCAATGTCCCTCTGGATGAGAAAGAACTCATCTCTAAGTTTATAATCCACTTCTCCTTGAGATTCTACCCACTTGCGGATATGATCATCACTTCTGGTTGTCATGCAAAGCTTTTGGTGATCCCATCTGAACTCCATCATGAGATGGAGGAGGTAGAATCCATCGTTCCTGCTTGGTTTCGGGACATGGATGCAGCAGAAGTTAGTTTTATGCGAGAAACCCGTCGTGCGGTTCCTTTGTTTCCCGATCTGCAGGTGGCCACCCCTCAAGCTGAAGCCTTGGAGAGCATGATCTAGAATATTCATTATGTGGGTGTAGTTCTTCTTCTCGTAGTTTCTGGTAGGGTCGAAATACACGGCGTGGGAGACTCGCGGGTAAAGAACAATAAGGATGGCGCGCCCGTTGCTGCGGGGAAAAAAACACCTCAAATTATTCTCCATATGAGCGAGAAGGAATGATTGAAATGTACAAAAGGGTTGTCCGGCACTGACTTACATTGGATGATAAGGCAGAAGGATAATTTCCTGCTCCTTATTCTGTATCATGAAGTTTTCGAGGTACTCCCTAGCAGTTTTACGCTCAAAGTCGCCGAGACTCAAGAAGGACTCGTGCATGTAGTATGGATCCGCCACACAGATTTGCGAGACTTGTTCACTCTTCATGATGGAGCTCATATATAGCGCAAAAAGGCGGACAATTGTAAAATCGAGCCGCTTTGTCAGAAACATCTCAAAGATATGCTCAAACCGCAGGAAGAACACCTCCGCGGGCCGTGTGTTGACGTAGCACTTCCCCTAAGGCACATGAGCCGCGTATGTCAGATATCCTGGATCCTTCAAGGCTAGTAAGCTTATCTTAGTCGACAGCGCATGGTCGTGCAGTCTCCTGAGATCCCCTAATATGGCCTCCAGCGGTTTCGGCGGTAGCATCGGCTCGCCCGTGACATGGAACATGGCCGCACCTTTGATGGGTACACGCTCTTCAAAATCCGCCGTCTGGCTGCTATGTGCTCTGGCTTGTTTGTAGGCAGCAAAGCCTTTCTTCGTCGGTCTCTTCCTCTCCTTTTTCTTGGGCTGACCTTTCAGACCCTTCCTTAACCCTGCCCCAGTGTTGTCGGGCTAAGCACTGTACGACCCTCGGCTAGTTGAGCCTGCGTTGAGGCGGCATCTTCAGGCGTGTCCTATGAGGATTGCATGAAGAGAGACTTCTTGCAATCACCCCTGCTAGGACGTTCCTGCCAGGGCACATCATCCATCTCCTCATTAGCATGCTGATAGCCCGAGTCGTCATATGGCTGACTCATCATTTCTAAGTCGTCGTCATAGGCGCCTGTATTGAGGAACCAAAGAGGGTCATCCTCGTCCATCTCATCATCCATTCTTTGTTCTACGGGGGCGATTACATCAGCCACTATTGGACCCCCCCCCCTTCCTCGCGTCGTCCGCCGCTCTTACCCGGCACTACAGGCGTTGGTAATTGCGTAGGCGGGGTGGTGGTGTTCATACCTGCTTGCTGATGTGTGGTTATTGGTGTGCTCTTGGCCGCCTCCAAACAAAGAAGATTCTTCAGCCATAGCAGCATCCAGCCCTTGTAGTTTCCAAGCCGCGGCGAGGTCTCGTCGTCCTCTTCCCCGAGCCGTACTGGAGGAGCAAATTCTCGTGCCCCAATTTCACACTCGACAAGGTAACCCTAAAGTGGCCACCGGGGATCGGCTGGCCGTGGAACGTGAGCTCCAAGGGCTTCGTTATCACCGCCTTTCCCACGTCCACCTTCTGGCCTTTGATCAAGTAGAGTACGGTGCACGGGGTTTCGTTGGCCTGGAAAGACATGTCTGCGGCGTAAAACATCCGAAAGGCAACGAAAACGGAATATTCTAGATATATGTTGGTGCGACATGTAATTACCGTGAGGGCGTCGAGCTCAGCTAAAGACGAAAGCCCGCCTGGCACGCCAGAGACTGAGGACGGGCTACTATGAGTGGGTGCGGGTGCGGCCGCAGTTGCGTGAGCAGGTGATGGTGCGGTTGTGATGTTCGCCGAGTTGCTCCTGACGAAGCTGGGCATGGGGAAATCATCTACCGTCTTGTCTGGATTTCCCTTCGTCCAGTTGATGACAGTCAGGATCAAGTTAGTAGCAAAATCATTTCTGTAGGCAGCTAAAGCTGCATCGACTGCCTGCTTGAGCAACTCATTTTTCTCCTCAGCTGCTTTTTTCGCGTCCTCAGCTGCTATTTTCTCGAATGCAAGCTTCACCTTCTCGTCGATATCGCCTGACTGAACTTCTTTTTCTACTTCTTGGCCTCCGGGCCCTCATTGTAAAAGACCTTCTACATGGCGCCGTCTCCGGCGCCGTGCACACGTCCATATTGCGGCCGCTGGTCCAAAGGGAGTCCCTTAAGTTCGTTGAAGGCCCGGTTGAGAGGGGTGTCCCACTTGGGCCTCATCGACGAAGACTCACTTTCGGCTGCAAGCTTGTGTTGCTTCTCCTGCGGAAGGAACATGAACCGTTTACGAATGTGTAGTCGACTTGATCAGAAGCTAAATGTAAGGTGGTAAAAGAATAATTACCAGTATTCTAATCAATTTCCTCGTGATCGGGTCCGTGTAAAAAACCTTCTTTTCCTTGTCCCACTTGTAGCGAGCCCTGATGAAGTCACGCTCCAAGGGGGCGGTGAACTTCCTGAAGGGGTCTGGGAGACCCGCAGCTTCACGTTCCGCGTCCTCCTTATCCCATATGGGCCTTTTGCCAAGGTAGCCATGGCTTCCGAGGCATTGGTTCCCCATGTTCCTTTGCCGAAGGCTCTTGAATTTCGCAGCCTTAGCCTTGGCTGCCTCGGTAGCGCAAGTGTCCTTGAACTTTTGGAACTCCTCTTCCGTAAATGTCGGATTTTCCTCCAGAATCTTGGACAGGGGTTCCTTAGCCTCAATAGCTCGTTTCACCCTCCCTTTCCAGGAGGCCAAATCATTGTTGAACATGCCCATGGCGTGATTGTTAATCTTTTTCATCTTCGGATCATCCCACGGGTGTTCTATGCGGTCATCCCGGTCGAGGAACTGGAATCTCTTGTGAAGCTTCGTTAGGAGCAACTGCTTCAAATGTTCTTTACCCCTTAAGTCATCATCGTTGATGCTCGCGCATTCCTGTAGGATGCATCCGACTTGGTTCCCGTAGAACTTGCGAGGTTCTTCTGGCTCTAATGGTCAAACTTGCTAGGGGCCATCTTTGTGATCACCAGTCGTCCGATGCCGAGTTTGTTAGGTTTTCGTATCCTCCGCTTCTTCTGCTTCTTCTTTTCGTTAGCGGCTTCGGCGTCGGTACCTTCCCCGCCATCGGTGCCGGTGGTGTCGATGTCGGCGTCAGTACCATCATCGAGGCCGCCCTACAAACCTTCACTGTGCTTAGCAGCCAAAAAGTCGAGGTAGTTTTGTTCACCCTCATAATCCATCTCGTCTGCATCATGGTCAGAAGGCCCGGTTTCTTCGTTGTTCGACATGTTTCCTATGATTAAGTCTCCTCGTTTAATTCTTAAACTATAATAAAATGAGTAATGACATAAAAAAAGGTCTATGGTTTGCCAGAATGTCGTTTCATTCCCGTCACAGCAAATCGCGGCACTCGATATGCCTACTTTCTAGCACAAGTCATGCCAAAATTCACGGGAAATTTCGGCATGACCTTTGCTAAAAAGTGGACATATCGGGCGCCTGAAATTCACCGAAACGGAAATGAATCAATTTTCCGGCGAAACATAGGCCACTCGGATCATTTACCCTGCACATAACCATCTTTTTCCAAATCACACATTTCCAAATATCACATGTCCAAATCACATGTCCACATATCACATGTCCACTTCAAATTTGCATATAACAGCAAGAAAAATATAGAACTTGAAGAAAAATGCCTAATTTCAAACCTACCTAATTTGAAACCTAGATAAATTTTAGTCCTAATTTAAAAACCTAGCTAATTTCTGTCCTAATTTGAAACTAGGGTTCATACTAATTCTGTTTTTTTAACTAGGGTTCATACCACCTAATTAACTAGGGTTCATACAAATTCTATTTTTTTTAAATAGCAACAATTGCTTTAACTAAAAAAATTAAATAGCAACAATTGCTTTAACTAAAAAATAGCAATAGTTTGAAACCTACGGTTCATACTAACTACCACTAAAAAATAGCCACTAATCTGTCCTAGGTTTTTTTAACTAGGGTTCATACTACCTAATTAACTAGGGTTCATACTAATTCTATTAACTAGGGTTCATACTAGTTAACTAGCAACAATTCATACTAACTAGCACTAAAAAATAGCCTAGGGTTCATACTAATTCATACTAACTAGCTAGGGTTAGAGAGAGAGAGAGAGCAGAGAGCAGAGAAGAGGGGAGGGGAGAGGGCTTAAAGAGGGCAGAGAGAGATGGGGTCGGGGGAGACGGCGGCCTGGCGGCGGGTCAGAGGCGAGGAGGGGTCAGGGGAGGCGGTAACTCCGACGAGGGCGAGGGCAGGCTCCGGCGAGGTCGAGGAGGAGAAGGCACAGACTTCGGCGAGGGCGAAGGCAGGGCTCCGGCGGCGCGGCGAGGGCAGGGCTCTGGCGAGGTCGAGGAGGAGAAGGCACAGACTTCGGCGAGGGCGAGGGCAGGGCTCCAGTGGCGCGACGAGGGCAGGGGCGCGGCGAGGGCAGGGCTCCGGCGCGCGAAGAGGGGGAGAAGAGAGTGGGGATTTTGGGGAGGAAGCAGAGGAGGGAAGCTCGCGGGGGGGTTATATCAACATAGCAGTAGCACTTTTTCCGAAAACGCGCTATAGCTAAGGTAGCTATAGCGTGTTTTCGCAAAAAGCGCTACTGCTATCTAAAGTAGCTATAGCGCATGTCCAGAAAAGCGCTACTGCTATCACCAGTAGTTATAGCGCTTTTCTTCAACCGGAGCTACTGCCATTGTTTTCATTTTTTCTTTTTCTTTTCTTTTCTTTTCCTTTCCTTTTCTATTTTTCTTTATTTTTTTTATTTTTTTCCTTTTCTTTTCCTTTTTGTTTCTTCTATTTTCTTTTCCTTTTCTTTTCTTCTTTTTCTTTTCTTTTACTTTTTTTCCGAGAGCAGGAACGAATGGAAGGTGATACAATGTATATAACTAAGGCGATATATATTGCATCATTTGACCCATAAAGGTTAAGTGTGTATACAAAATAGGAACATATATATTACATCATTTGACCCATGCATAACGGTTAAGTGTGTACACAAAATAAGAACATATATATTACATCATTTGACCGATAACGGTTTCTCAGCATCGATGTTTTTTTTAAGTGAGCTTCTTTCCCTTCTTGTTCGTTGACGAATAATTGAGCCCCTCATTGTGACTTTTCCTTTTCCATGGAGTACGATCTTTCTTAGGTAATGTAGTATTGATTCTTCTTTTGACATATACTTCATCGCCATCGTCATCTTCCCTCATCGGGTTGCCGTACTGGTCATAGTCTTCCTCGTTGGCGACTCCATCCATTCCAATGATGTTCCTTTTGCCTCTCCTCACGACAACACGGCTGGGATTGCTCGGGTCGGTTATGAAGAAGCATTGTGTCACGTGCTTAGCGTGTACCCATGGCTCGCTTTTTGTAATGGCGTTCACGGTAGCGCTCTTGGCGTCGGGTATAGACATGGTAGTGAAATACCGGTTTTCTCTTTCGACATTCTTGCCCATTTGACACGGAACATCGTCGCGCTGTGCAGTCCAGAGTAGTCAAGCTCCCATATCTCCTCGACCCTTTCGTAGAATCTCTCAGTTGCGCCGTTGTCGCCAGTCATGCATTCCATCGTCACCCCTGAGTTCTGAAAATCACTGTTCATATCTTTGGCCTCCGTGTAGAACGTGTATCCATTGATATCGTATGCCTGATAGGTCATGAGGTTGGCCGCGGGGCCATGTGCTAAGGCGTATATGAGCAATCCGTCCTTAGAGCCCTCTTCCGGGGGATTAGCAAGAATATGCTCTTTGAACCAATGCAGGAAAGTGGAGTTGTGCTCTCTAGTAACTTTGGCGTCCGTCCTGCATAGCCCACGGTCACGATACTTCTTTGCGATGGTTTCTTTGTGAAGTGTCACGAAAGGATCTACCTCGTCTAGGTGATATAGCACTACTAAGTTTGATATGTCAAAGTCGTTACGTCGATCCGAGTAACCCACATGCAGTTCCCTGCGACCATTAGAGCGACCTTCTCCTTCGAGCCTCCCAAGGTGCTTCTTAATGGGCAAACCAACACCAGGCCGGTCTCCGCCATATAGATAATTCTCACAAAAACAGATGCACTCTTGTGTCAGATAGCCCTGGACGATGCTTCCATCCGGACGGGACATGTTACGAACGAATCCTTTGATGACCCCATTCATCCTCTCAAACAACATCATGTTGTATAGGAATGACGGGCCCAGGTCTATTATGTCGTCCACAATATGGACACACAGATGCACCATGACGTTAAAGAACGCGGGTGGGAAGTACATCTCAAGCTCATTTAGTATCACAACAATCTCTTCCTATAGCCTTCGAAGCTGCTTCACACTAATCGACTTTCGAGAGATGACGTCGAAAAAGTTGTAGAGACCAATAAGCGTGTCACGGACGTGCTTGTCCATTATCCCTCTAAGGGCAACAGGTAGTATCTGCGTCATCATCACATGACAGACATGGGACTTCATCCCGCTGAACCTTTTCTTCTTCGTGTCTAGAAATCTGCTTATCTTCCCACAGTAACCAGAACTAACTTTGATTCCGGTAAGGCACTTGAAGAATTGATCGATCTCAGCCAGACTTAAGGTGAAGCAAGAAGGGGGGGCAATAATCCTCTTCCTTCACTTTTTTGCCCTTCTTCTCCCGCGCCTCCGTCTTTGTCTCTGTCTCCTCTGACTTTTTATGGGGCGGCATGTGCAGATTTGCCCTGATATTCAAATCTTGCAAGTCTCTTCTTGCCTTCGGCCCATCCTTGGTCTTATCAGGCATGTTCATCAGTGTCGCAAGCAAACTCTCAAGGACATTCTTACAGATATGCATTTGATCAAGGCAATGAGGCGTGTCGAGTTTGTGCCAGTACTCCAAGTCCCAGAAAACAGACCTCGTCTTCCATACCTTCAGTGGCGGCTCCGACGCCTTTTTCATCGTCTTCCCCGGTGTGGGGCACTATTCCTAGTTTTTCAACAGCTCATCGATTTCGATGCTGCTCCACTTACGTGGAGGTCCTCGATGCTCAGCCTCACCATTGAATAGATCTCCACGGTTTCTCCATGGGTCGTCCTTCTCCAGCCATCTTTGATGCCCCATGTACATGATTTTCCCAGACCAGCCTTCTTCCGTTGACGTTAGTTGCTGAGACGTCGTATCATCCATGCACCGCATGCATCCGCAATATCTGTGGCACACCTGGCCTGCGACATATCCGTAACCGAGATAGTCATGCACCATCGTGATCAGCGCGGCTCTCATATAGAAATACTCGCCTTTACTGGCGTCCCATTTCTTGACCGATGTTTTACATAACGTGTCTAACTCCTCTTGAAGTAGCCCCATATATAGATTAATATTATTTCCCGGTTATTTCGGCCCTTGAATCAGCATGCTCATGTGTATGTACTTCGACTTCATGCACACCCAGGGGGATGTTGTAGATCCATACAAACATGGGCCATGTGCTATGGTTGGTGTTCTGGTTGCCAAACGGATTCATGCCATTAGTACACGAGCCAAGCACGATGTTCCTTGCATCACATGCGAAATATCGATATTCGCCGTTGAACGCTCTCCGCTGGCTTGCATCCGCGAGGTGTCTCAGCTTCGGATCATCTCCATCGTCGGGCTTTTTCCTCTCCGCATGCCAATGCAGGAGCTTTTCTTCCTTGGGCTCTACAAAATAATGTTGCAGACGGGGAGTGATCGGTAAGTACCATACAACTTTCTGGGGAGATTTCTTTCCGGCCTTCTTGTATCGAGAAGCATTGCACACCGGACAACTGATTTTTTCTGCGTGCTCCTTCCGATAAATTATGCAATCGTTGATGCATGCATAGTATCTAACGTGCGGCAGATCAAGAGGGCACACGATCTTCTTGGCCTCATCCATACTAGTAGGCCATAGATTCCTCGCGGGAAGAACATCCTTTAGGTACTTGAGAAGCTCATCGAGGCTAGTGTCGGTCAATTTGTTTTTAGCCTTCGTCTTCAGAAGTTCGAGCGTGAAACTCAAGCGGATCACCTCGGGATCGCAACCATCATACAATGGAGTGTTCGAGTCTACCACCAGTTGCTCCAGCTTGGCCTCCTCTCTAGAAGCAGCTCTGTCAGTACTCGTCTCCTTGCGAAGCAGGTCTCGAACATGAGGGTCCCACAAGATTGAACTTAGTAGCGACGAAGTCTGAGGCGTGTAGTCGACATTTTCTCCGCCACCATGTTCGGCCTCTTCTCCGCTGCCATGTCCGCCGGCCTCTTCTCCGCCGCCATGTCCGGCCCCTTCTCCGCCACCATTATCGGTCATCTCTTCATCTTGCCCCGTGTCATCATTGGCTGCCCCGTCGGTGTCCTCATCATCATCATCTTCAATTATCCACCGAGTATAGCCATCCATGAAACCAGTCATGAGCAGATGTGCCATCAAACGACCATCCTCATAGGGGTCAAGCCAAACTCCTCCTTTGCATCTTCGACTGTCCGGTTATTTTCATTCATGTCCTGCACCGCCGACCGCAACCACCTTTCCACCATCGTTCCCCTGACCATCATGAATGCCTGGGCGGTAATAATAAACAAATTGATTATAAAAATGCATGCATGCATCAAAGTCATACAAAAAATCGACATGACCTTCCCTAAAAATAGGACATATAGAGTTTGCCCGAAATTCACCAAAACGGAAATAAATCGACATTTCGGCAAAACATAGGCAACTCAAGCACAATTCGGCGGCAACTCATACCACACACACAATTTCCATCATATCGCCCGATTATGTCATCGCACACATACACATATTTCCATTCTTGCAAAAGCACAAAATTTTAATCACCTATATCTCGAGATCGAGCACGGTGATGATGATGTCGATCGGTGTCGCCACACACCTAGGGAATGATCAAAAGTGGTCAAAGCTTACTTCTTGACATGGCTAGATCTAGTTAGGGAGGTACATAGGTCACTTCATTAAATGGGTAGATCTACCTAGCTAGTTGGGGAAGGAGATGACTTTAACTAGTGGAGGGGGAGGAAAAAGAGAAAGGAGTTGCATTAATGAAGGTGGTGTAGTTAGCTAGGAGCAATAAAGATAGAGAAAAAGAGGTAGAAGAAAGAGAGTAATGGGGAGAGAAGTAGTGAGGAAGAAGCAAAATGAGGGAGAGAGGAGGTGGGAGCTAGGGGAAAGTGAAAGAAAGAGAGGATAGGGGAGGGGGAGGGGGAGGAAAAGGTGGTGGCTGTGCTTTAGCAGTAGCGCGGGACAAAAAACGCGCTGCTGCTAAAACAGTAGCAGTAGCGCGCTACTGCTAAGTGGGGCCCACCATGTGGCCAAGTTCAAACTTAGCTGTAGCGCCCTACCCTAAAAATGCGCTACTACTACTTTGTTAGCAGTAGCGCGGTTTTTGCAAGCGCGCTACTGCTACACGTAGCCTGGCGGCAACGGTGTGGCAATTATAGTAGTAGCGCCTTTTCTTCTTGCCGCGCTACTGCTATGTTGATAGCAGTAGCGCCCTTTGTGACCACGCACTACTGCTATGTAGCACTAGCGCGTCATTTTATCCAGCGCTACTGATAAGCTTCTGTGTATAAGGTTTTCCCTAGTAGTGATCGCCTGCGGCCGACATGGCGTGCTACACATCCAGGCCCTCCCACTGGATGTGTTTGTACTCGCGGACTGAGTCCTCGAGCACCTTCTTCATGAGCTCCCCCTCTTCGGTGTTTAGGGCTGGTGGCGGCGGCGATGGCGGCGGCAGGGACGGCGAGCCCGTACCTGCGGGGATGGCGAGCGCGTACCTACGACCTCGGTGGGCTCGGAGCATGGGCGACAAAGAAAGTTTGCCGCTGCATGTCGTGCTCGTCCCAAACCACATGACCCACATCGGGGACTCGACGGCGAACTTGGGGTCATGAAGAAGGTCTGGATGTAGCTGCGCTCGTCGGCGGTTGATCTCAAGTGGACGGGCACGGCCGCTCGTCGGGATGGCCGACACGGACACCCGATCGAGGCTGAGACGCCACCCGTTTGTCTGGTGCACATCGAGCCATGGCAGCGGGGATGGCTGTGTCCGAGTGACGCCGGCACACCTCCACCTTCACGTATGGCCTCTGCCGTGGCGCGGCGATGGGCGGCAAGATAGAGAAGCCGTCGGCGCTCCTCGACCCCGACGAGGCAGAATAAGAGCTGGCTTCAGCGTCGTTCTTGATGGACGCCCCCGGGATCCACTTTCACATCCCCATTGTGGCTGGCGACGCAGTCTAGGTCTTGTCAGACGCGTGAGGGCAAAGAAGTGTGTGGAAGTGCACTGGTCGGTCCACAGGCTAGGCATTAAAAGGACGCGTGGGGGGCGGCGTGGTGGCTAACATGAGGGCCCCTTCCACGAGTTTGGATTAAGTGGAGCCGGTGGAAGGTGGTTAGTCGGCTACCATGCGGGCTTGAGGTCGGACACCGAGGGGACAAGCGCTCGCCCGTCCAGTGTCCGCTTGAACGCACCCAGCCCAAATTTGTGTTAGAAATGGGTCCAAACGGACAAGCGCCGGACAGATTTTACATTCAATTCACGCGTTGAGCCATGTTATTTGTTTGTCTCGACCCAAATGGACAAAGGCGGACTAAATGCGGTCTTAGAGCATCTATAGCCGGGCGCCTCAAACCTGCCCCATACGCCTAGGCGGGCCGCCCAGTCACTGTCTGGTCGCAAAATTTTGACAGGCGCCTCAAACGGGCCTCAAACTCCCGGGCTCACCGGCACCCCTCATATCCAGCCCAAATATGGGGTGGATATGGGGGCGCCCGGGCGCGACCGGGCACGCCCGCCACGTCGGACCTGACAGCCCGACCCCACCCCAAATTGCACCAAATCCACCCCAAGACCAGCCGAATCCATTTGCTATCTCCTCTCTTTCTCCTCCTCCGCGTCCTCCGTCTCACGCGCTCCGCAACCGTTCCTAGCCTCTGCACCGCCAGCTTCGGCAGAGCAGTCCTCTCTCCCGTCCTCGCCGCGGGAGACGTCACCGCCGGCCCGGACGCCACCGTGGTACGTCCGGCAACTCTCTGGCTCTGCCTTGCGCTTGACGTGTTCGACACATTATCCGACTGGATTTTTTGTGATTTTGTTAGGGAAAACGATGGATTTCGATGCTTTGTCCGATGAGGAGTATGGACCGACGGAGCTTGACCAAATGATTCAAGATGAGTTCTTTGATTCCTCGGATTCGGATGAAGAAGTGGACATGATCATGCTTATGAGCATGCAAGAGGAAATGGACCGGCAAGTGGAGCATATTCTCAACTTCAAGGGCTCAATCAAAGGAAGAAGAGTGATCAACCGGGACAGGGTGTCCGGAGCAAAACTACTGCACAGGGACTACTTTGCTCCCAAACCTACTTTCCCTGATGATCCATGGTTTCGTCACCGTTTTCGCATGCGAAAACCATTATTTTTGCGCATTGTGGAGGGAGTGGAGGCACACGACGATTACTTCAAGCTCAAAAAGGATTGCTGCGGACAACTCTCTTTCTCTGCCAAGCAGAAGTGCACAGCTGCTCTGAAGATGCTTGCACTTGGTACTACTCAGATGTCGTTGGTGAGATGGTCAAGATGGGGGAGAGCACGTGCTTGAAGACTACTGTCAAGTTTGCCCGCGCCGTGGTGGAGGTGTTTGGACCTGAGTATCTCAGAGAACCAAATGCGCAGGACACGGAGAAGTTGTTCGCTATTGGAGAGGCAAGGGGGTTTCCAGGAATGCTTGGATCAATTGATTGCATGCATTGACAATGGAAGAACTGCCAAAAAGGTTTGCAGGGAATGTATCAAGGGCGCACCAGAGAGCCACCGTCATACTAGAAGCGGTGACATCACATGACTTACTAGATCATCGATGGCGCGCGTTGCCGCGCGCGTAGATTTTGAATGTTATATTTTAGTGTTAGAATATTTTCTAAAACATGGAGTTCAAGTTTCTTTTCAACGTGAGAGTGCAGTATGAATGTCCTATCATATTCATTGGGCTTATTATGGGACATGGTTTTTTGTATTGTCCCATGGACCCCAGCTCAAATCTCATCTCTTCTATGATTTCTTATCTTTATTTTTTAGATGTTCTTTGATTTACCCCTACAAATAGATGTTTTATGATTTCCCTAGAAAAAACGATATTATCTGATTTCTTGCCGTGTACACATTTTCTTCATGAGGAACCTAATGATGCACAATGGTAGCCATCCAGTTTTTTCCAATGGGATGGTAGTGATTTCAACAAATATATGGATCAGAGGTTAGAAAGGCATTTTCCACATGTCTATTTCATTTTAAAGAACATAACAATTATTTAGTTTGAAGAACAATGCAATTTTTTTAAACAATGTCATTATTTGGGAACATACGTGTCTGGTAATATTTGGAATAAAATATAAGCAGCGCAAACCGGATATATATAGCGTAGATTTCTCATCCAACAGTTGTTGTATCAAAATGGTCAATGTGCTAGCTGGTATCATATGTAACATACTGAATCTTCAAAATCACTATATCTGAAGGAAATCATTCACATAATCTACTATCATTGTTTGATTCAAGCTATAACTAAACAAAATCACAAAATACAAATCAAACTGACAGCAAATTAGCATAGGCACTTACCCAAGATGGCGTGTTGCTGCACGTGTCTGTTTTGTAATATAATGGTAGCAAGAGTCCATAAGTATATCAAGTACTTGATGACTGAATTGGAAAGAAATGTTATGTTTACCAGTGCCACAATTTTCCATCTCAAAACTGTATCCATTAAAAAAACGAGGCATCACTTAGCAGAGTAGCATAAGTTCTCAACGTGCCTATAGTATTTGCCATTAACAAGCAAAAATAGAGGTTACATGAGTTAGATTAAAGAAAGCGGTAATCTGACCAAGTCGATAAATAGAGGTCCAAAGGAACGTTTTTAATAAAACATGCCGGCTTATTTAAAGAAACTGGAGATGAAAATTCCAAAGATTCCTGATGGACTGTAAAAAGTCAGTATCATTTATCATTGACCGTTTCTTGCTTTCTTCAGATTTGTTTGCCTGCCAGATTGAATGTATGCTAACTCAGATTTGAGGTGTTATTCTACGGTTGAAGAATTCCATATGATCTACAATAAGAAGCAAACGTTTCTTAAGCTAAAAATCATCATAAAATGCATAATCAAATCAGTTGCATTAAATGTGTGGTAACTCAGATTTGAGGTGCTCTTCTCTGGATAATTACATATGATCTACAATAAGAAGGACATTTCTTAAGAGAAAAATCATGTTCAAACGCACTATCAAATTGTAGTAGGTAGTGAGATAATCGCTCAAGTAGAACATGCAAGATAACTTGCTCACAGTGAAGCAACATAATGTCTTAAATGGTAAAGCAGTCAGCCAAGGTAATCAATACAGAAACAGGGTCCCAGATAACACAATTTAGGGTTGCTCCGTAAGAGAACGTCACCTTCCTTAGTAGTTTATTTGACAAAAAATATAAGGAGTTCAGAGAAACAAACTTTCACCACAAATATTCATAATAAATTAGCAATGCAGGCATCTTAGATCTTCTTGTATCACACATTGAGTAGATGGATGCTTTTGCTGCACTTCTGCAGTATAGTGTGACAAAAAAATAGTATCACTGGAAGTGTAGCATCAGAAAGACAAACTTGAATTTTGCAAAGCACCATCTCCTTATAGGGATTTTGCGAAGCACTTGATTTAACTAACGCGACTACCTGGTGGTCGAGCTAACAATATAATCATTGTTGGCCAAATAAGCCGCGGCCACGGGTCGGTCGTGTCGGGCGCGTGCGTGGGCGCGCGCTGGGCGTGACAGGCGCGACGTGTCCGCGCTGTAGGTGTACGTGTGTGCGTGCGTGTGGTGCACGGGAGTGTCCGTGCACGTGTACACCGTGTGAGTGTGTGTAGGCATAGGCTGTTGGCGAGCTGCGCGGGTCGATCGTGGGCGGTTCTGTTAGGAGCTCGCCGCGAGCTGCGCGCGACGGAGCGCGTCGCGGGCGCGGGCTGAGCGGGCGGAGCGCGCGCATGATCGGGGAGTGGAAGCGTGGGTGCGTGCCCAGTGCGCTGGCTCAGGTATAAGGCCGCGTAGTGGACGTTGTAACAGCCCGTGTGGTGTAGCTTGAGCTGCTAAAAAGCCGTCGTTGCGGCGGGCGTTCGAGCGCCGGAAAACCACCGAGTCCACCGTGTCTTCTTCTTCCTATCTCCTTCTTCCCCTTCGGTTAAGAGCCAAAGTGAAGTGAGCTAAGAGAGAGAGAGAGAGAGAGCCAGAGAGAGGACACCGGCGAGCTAGGGCAAGAGCTAGTTGCGCCAACAATTGGCATCAGAGTTCGGTTTCGGAGGTGAACGCCGGCGGCCATGGCGCTCGTACCGCATGGTGGCGGTGGCGGTGTGACGCCCCCGGCTCAATCGTGCACTAATCATACACGCAAATGCACACGATCAAGCCTAAGAACTCACGGGAAGATATCACAACACAACTCTAAAACATAAATAAAGTCATACACGCTTTATATTACAAGCCAGGGGCCTCGAGGGATCGAATACATAAGCTCGCATACAAGCGTCAGCGGAAGCATCAGATATCTGAGTACAGATATAAAAGAAAACACAGATAGGCCCTTAAAAGGCGGGGCAAAAGAAAACACTACGATCGAAAGGCGCAGGCCTCCTGCCTGGGACCCTCCGATCCTACTCCTGGTCGTCGGCCAACTCGTAGTAGTATCCACCCTCGGGGTAGTAGCAGCGATCGTCGGCGGGGGTAGCTGTATCCGGGGCTCCGTCATCTGGTTGCACCAAAAGGATAAGGGGGAAAAAGAAAGCAAAGCAACCGTGAGTACTCATCCGAAGTACTCAGCAAGCAAGGATCTACACTACATATGCAACATTATCAAAGGGAGGCTGTATATGTGGACTGGGCTGCAGAAATGCCAGAATAGAGAGAAGGCCTAGTCCTATCGAAGACTAGCATCTTCAGCGGTCTTGCAGCATTAGAAGAGTGTAGATTAGTACAGCATAAAGTAGTAGTATCATTAAGTATCAACCTCGGCCGGAGATCCTTTCTCGACTCCCTGCGAGAAAGCAATCCCAGAGCCATACAGTCATCAACCTCGTCCTGAGATCCCTTCTCGACTCCCTGCGAGAAGCAATTCCAGAGCCATAGTATCCAATACTAGTCGTATCGATCGGGATACAACTCCGAGTGTCCGTTACCGAGGATCCGGCTATGCATAGATTAGTTCTTCCCTGCAGGGGTGCACCAACTTACCCACCACGCTCGCTTAGCTCCGGCCGGACACACTTTTCCGGGTCATGCCTGGCCTCGGCCAAACGACACACCGCAACCCTACCTAGAGCTCAGCAGAGAGGTCCCCGCCGGTCTACAACCTAAGCGCCCAGGGGTCTTGGGCCATCGCCCTGTGCACTCCGGGTCGTTTGTGTGCAGGGTGGATACCAGCACCGCCTCGGATGGTCGGTACGATCTGACCGTGCCACAATACTGAACTGGATGTCTGACAGAACTTTCGGCTGATGCCACGATGCGGAGTGCCCATAACTTTTCCCGCGTGATGGTTAGTGCTATCGGGCCAGAGGCCCACTCGAATCAAATATCCAAATCGTTAGTACCTTGGGGGGTGCGGTAACGAGCAGAGACTCACGATCGATGTGACCCCGTCGCCCCGTCTCGAGGACTTGCTGCAAGGGCTAAGAATGCCCGGCCGCGCCTCATATTCATCTCACAGTTAAACTCCAAGTCAACACGACTTCTCAAAAGACTGTCGGGAACTCAGGTCCACCTCAACCGGGTGGTACCGCCTGTCCCTCCAGTCCTGCAGTAACAGTCTCACGGGTACCCCTCGGGGCCGACCCGCCTTTCCAAGTATCAGTAGTACAGTCCAAGTATCCGTGTGTCCAAACATCAAGGGAAAATCCGAGGTATCACCCTCGATGGATACCCACTCGATGTAACTGTCAAGGTGAACGTAGGAGGAATCACCCTCGAGGTTCACACTTGAGGGGTTGCACGACAGCGTCGTTATCGGGAGTGGTGAAGGAGGAATCACCCTCGATGACCACGACCGATTAACTAACCTACAAGGTTATCATCAGAAGTGCTGACGAGGTATCACCCTCGGCACTCGATAGTAACGCTGCAGTGTCGTTACAACTAAGGGGGGTGATGTGCGGTGCCGGGGCCTGGTCTTCAATCTCGTTGATCGGGTCTTCTGATAATCCAGCGGGGCAGTCGGGACTAGTGGGGTCACTGATAGGTCTCTACCCAGCCTATACTAGACAGTTTAGGATAAGCAGGTAAGGTTTCAATAGCAGGTTACAATAAACATGCTATGCATCAGAATAGGTAAAGCAGTAGCAGCAACAATTCTAATGCAAGCATGAGAGAGAAAGAATAGGCGATATCGGTATGCTCAAGGGGGGGTGCTTGCCTGGTTGCTCGGCGGCAAAGGCAAGGTCGTCAACGGTGGCGTCGGGCTCCGGAGCTGCGTCGGTACCGGGAACTGCGTCGGGGTCTAACGAGAGAGAAGAGGGAGAGGAAACAGTATAAATACATAGCAAACATGAGCAACACAATGTACGACATGACAATATGCAGTGTCGGGTGTGTCCTAACGTATAGTTGCACAACACCAAGGAAGGGGGAATCCATCCGGGAATGTTTTCCCGGTTCCGGACATTTGTCAGACACATGACCAGAGGGGAACGGTTCCATGTTCGGGTAGTTAGGGACGTGTGACGGATGAACGGACCGCGTATTCGGACTCGACTCGAAATTCTGAGCAACTTTCATGTACAAAGTTTTTCGATCTGAGTTACGGTTTATTTTCTACGATTTTCTAAAGATTTTAGCATTTTCTGGAATTATTTTTATTAAATAAACCAACATTATCCAGAACAGTGAAATGTGACATCAGCAGAACGTCACGATGACATCAGCAGGTCAACTCCAGCGGGTCCAGGTCAAACCTGACCAGTGGGCCCCACATGTCATACACAGGGGCTAACAGAGTTTAGTTTTAAACTAAGTTTAGTTAATTAGGCATCTGGGCCCACCTGTCAGTGTCAGATTAGGTTAATTAAGTTAGTTAAATTAGTTCTGTTAATTAGGGGGCGGTGGGCCCCATTGTCAGCGGCTGGGCCGGTCCAGTCAGTAGGGCTGATCGGTCAACAGGCCGGCCGGGCCCCCCTAGGGCCCATGGGTCAGTGACCCTGGGGGTGGCCACGTGGCGCCAGGTCAGTGCCGGCGACCGGAGTTGCTCCGACGAGCCAGGAACGCGACGGAGGGCTCGGCCTTCGCCGGAAAACGGCTATGGGCTACCGTTCGAGCCGTGGTCGGGCTCGTATGGACGCGGGCGGAGCGGCGCATCCATTGGTGGCTTCAGTTAGGGTTGGGGCGGACTGCAACGACGGCGGCGAGTGGTGAGGTCGGCGGCCGGAATCGGTCAAGGTCGGGTGAGCGGCTACGGGGCGAGTTAGAGGGCGCAAAGGGGCGGGGGCAAAGATGGGCACAAGCCCGTGACCTTTTGGTCGCCGGAACGGCGCCGACGATGAGCTACGCGGCGGCGAGCTCGGGCGAGAAGGGGGCGGCGCGTACGGTGCAGAGGAGAGCGCAAGGAGAGGGGGAGGAGGACGGGGTGCTCACGACCGTTGCAGAGAAGGCCCGGGGACGGCTCGAGGTGCTCGGTGCGGCGCGAATCGACGGCGAGCTCTGGCGCGTCCGAAGGTGGAAGACGATGCTGGCGCCGGCGTTGTGGAGTGCTCCGAGTCCCGTGGTTCGACGGAGAAGGAGGGGAGGACGAGGCGGAGCTCGTGGGCACGTCAGCTTGGCGCAGGGAGGACGGTGGCCACGGTGGCGCAGCGGTGCGGCGGCGGAGGCGCTCGGCAGAGGAGCGGACGAGGCAGGGAGAGGGAGAGAGTGGCGAGGGAGAGGCCAGGGGGTCGCGAGGCTGCCTCTTATCCACCCATGGCGAGCGACAGAGCCGCTGTCGAGCGCGCGAGGATGGGGGCCCCGGGCGGGCGCGCGCGCGAGTGCGGCTGGAGACGACAACGAGGGGGGGGGGTGAATAGCGCGAGGTGGGGGGACGGCAGGCGGTGGGCTGGGCCGCCTGTGCTGACTAAGGCCCAGCCACTGTGGGCTTTTCTTTTTCTCTCCTTTTCTGTTTCTGTTTTCTTTTTAGTTTCTGTCTTGCAAATAGTTTGGCACCCAAATGAATTTTGTAAAATATGTGACCTGGTCTATAAATCACAGGGCAACATATCCTATCACCAAAAATTAGCTTGGGGTATTTATCATTTCATATTTATATTATATTAATTAATAGGTTATTAAATATTGTTTTCAGCCACTGTTTGAGGATGTTTAAGTCACTTATCCAATTCCAATGAGGTTTGTTTCAATTTTAGAATTGTCTCTGATTTACTTGCTATCTAATGAACAATTTAGTTTCTGATTTGAACAACTTTTATTTTCCACTCTTAGTTTGAATTTCCATTTGAATGTGAATTTGAAAAGAGATAGTATCCAAATGATGTTTAAGCACTGTTGATCATTGTCGGTGTCAAAATCGGCGGGTCTCGGGTAGGGGGTCCCGAACTGTGCGTCTAAGGTCGATGGTAACAGGAGACGGGGGACACGATGTTTACCCAGATTCGGGCCCTCTCTATGGAGGTAATACCCTACGTCCTGCTTGATTGCGATTACAAGAGTATTACAAGAGAGTCTTCTGTCTTGTATCTTCATGAGTATTACAAGAGTTGATCTACCACGAGATCGTAATGGCTAAAACCCTAGAAGTCTAGCCTGTCTGATTATGATTGCGATTATCCTCGTCCCTACGGACTAAACCCTCCGGTTTATATAGACACCGGAGGGGGCTAGGGTTGTACAAAGTCGGTTACAGAGAAAGGAATCTTCATATCCGAACGCCAAGCTTGCCGTCCACGCTAAGGAGAGTCCCAGCCGGACACGGGAGAGAGTCTTCTGTCTTGTATCTTCATGGCCCATCAGTCCGGCCCACATTACGTAGCCCGGACGCCCGAGGACCCCTTAATCCAGGACTCCCTCAGTAGCCCCTGAACCAGGCTTTAATGACGATGTGTCCGGCGCGCAGATTGTCTTCGGCATTGCAAGGCGGGTTCCTCCTCTGAATACTCCAAAACAGACTTCGAGTGCAGAAAACGTGTCCGGCTCTGCAAAATAAGTACCACACACAACCGCAGAGAGTATAATATTTCACGAATCCAATCCGCTGACAACGTGATGCCACGTTCCTTTAAGATGCGGTTTCCAGTGGCACGCCTTGTCACAGCAGAGATCGTGTTCCTTTATTATGGGATTCTCATCAATACGGGCGTGGGGAATCCAACCGTGCCATCTGCACGGTCCTTGGGAATAGGCGAGTTTTAAGGCGAGTGGGGAGGCGCTTGATATTCACTGCCTTTATAAGGAGATAAGGATTCACCCCTTTCACCCACGCCTTCTCTTTCTCTGCCTCTCCATTCTCGAGCTCCAGCGCCCAAGTTCTCATCTTTTCCGTCTCAAAGAAGCACTCCGACCATGTTCGGATCCGGAGCGCAAGGCAAGTGGATGGCTTCCTCCGTCAAGGAGAAGGACATCACGAAGCTCCGGGAGGCGGGGTATTTGGCCAAGGAAATCGCCCATCGGCTTCCGGCCAAGGGACAGATCATCCCCACCCCCAAGCCTCATGAGAGGGTGGTGTTCATCCCCCACTTCGTCCGCGGGTTAGGGTTTCCTCTCCACACTTTCGTCCGCGGACTCATGTTCTACTACGGGCTAGATTTTCATGATCTAGCCCCAAATTCTTTCCTCAACATCTCGGCATTTATTGTCGTGTGCGAGGCTTTCCTCCGCATCCCACCCCACTTCGGACTGTGGCTCAAGATCTTCAATGTGAAGCCGAAGGTGGTGGATGGTCAACACGCAGAGCGCGGAGGCGCCATGGTGAGCAAGATGCCCAACGTCACATGGCCCAAAGGTACCTTTGTAGAAACCGTCAAAGGGTGGCAACAACTGTGGTTCTATATCACAGAGCCCCGCGACGCTACCTGGGCCGCGGCTCCCGAATTCAAGTCCGGAGCCCCAATGCGGCTCACCTCCTGGCTAGAGAAGGGCCTGAATTGGTCGTCATCGGACGAGCTGACAGCGCTGCAGGCGCGTATCCAGAGCATGGTAGACAAGAACATCAAGCTTGTCAATGTGATCCAGGTGATGCTAGTTCACCGGATCCTTCCATGCCAAAGCCGGACTTGCCATCTGTGGGAGTTCGATCCGGCCAAGCACCAGACCTTGCAACAGTTCTTCGGAACTACGCACGAAGACATCTGGAAGGTGCTTTTTAAGGCCAGCGAGAAATGGCCGGAGACGACCGAGGACCGCGGGCACGACCTGGCCCATCCCGCCAGTCCGGTAAGCTTTTTGTGCTTTCAAGGTGTATCCTTTACTTGCTTGATCAGGGAAAATGCCTAAGCCTCCCTATTTATTTTTTCAGGTCTGGACGAAGAAGGCAGAGCGGATCCGGTGTCCGGCTCCACTGCCTGAGGAACCAGCCATCCCGCTTCTGACGAAGGTGCTGGTCCCGGCGCCCTACCAGGCGCCGGAGAAGAAGGCCAAGAAAAAGGCCAAGGAGACCAGAAGTGGCCTCCGTCGCAAGGGAACTTCGGACGCGACGTCCGAAGATGCCGAAACTCACTCCTCCGCCGCAGAAGACGACAAGGAGGAGGAGGAAAGCAACTCTCCCCTTGAGGGGGGAAGGAAGAAAAGGGCGGCCTCCATAAATCTGGAGGCAGAGGCGTCCAAGAAGGGGAAGGTCTCCCTCGCGAATAACTCCGCGTGGGATGTCGACAGCATCCCAGAGCGGCGCCCTCGAGATAAGCCCCTGGCCGGATCGTGAGTACTCAAAGACCCTGACGCATTCATATATCCAGCCCCTTGTCTCCATAGTTTTAACATGTTGAATCATGTATTTGCAGTCCGGTTCATTCCAACCTCGAGCGATACTCCTCCTCGGGAAATTCACTGGACCCGAAGGTGATGGACAGCGGGTCCCTTCCGGCAGCCTCCTCTCCCAAGGCCATGGATCACACCGAGGTGTTGTCCCAAAGGATCCCAGGCCAGGGAGAGACGCAGGAGGCCGTCAGCGCGGCGCCAGAGGGTGAAACCTCGTCCGCCGGACACATGGGGGAGCAAATCCCCATGGAGCCTGGCCATGGGGGCCAGGTCCAATTCGGCCCCCAGCCGAATACGATCCCGGAGACCAATACGGCTCCAGAATCCGGCAAGCAGCTTCCTTCGAAAGAAGGGGGTGTGCCCATTTTGCCGGTGACCTCTGTCCAACCAGAGGCACCGAACACCCTACTGGAAGCGCTGCGTAGTGCTTCCATTGTAGAGGAACACCGTGCCCTTATGGGTACAGTGATTGAGAAGATTCAGTCCGCGAAGAGCGGACTGACCGAAGCCTGCACAAGCCTTCTAATAGGTTTTGAGGTATGAAACGTAATTATGTAAAAAGAATATCACAGTATAGACAGTAGCCCCTGAGACACTGTCCGGTGGTCGAAAAGAAAAGCCGGACAGAGGATCAAACAATTTTCGCAGGAGACTAACCATACATGTCTATGTGAAAAAGCAGGCATCGCTGCTGGCTGCGACCTCTTGTGCTGCCGAAGTCTCCGGACTGAAGCAGAGTCTGGAGCAGGCTGAGGAAGAACTCGGCCATGTGAAAAAGCAGCTGGAGGATAAGCAAGGTATGCCATGACCTTCTATATATCAGAAAGGATAGATGATTTGCATTGACCATAGTGCCATGATATTTGTAGGAGCGACGACTGAGGTGGAGGCCCTAAAAAAGGTGCTGGCCGAGGCCCAGAAGAGAGCGGCGGAGGAACAATCCGTCCGCGAAAAGCACGAGGCTAGGGTCAGTGAGGTCCAACAAGAGCTCCAGGACGCTGTAAAGAAGTGCGAGTCCTTGGAGCGCAAGATGACGGATCAAGAGTCCGAGCTTGCTAAGGCCCACCAAAGCACACAAGAAGCCCGGGCTGAAGCCCAGGGCGCCCTCCAGGAAATCCAAGAGGCCAGGAAAATCGCGGCGGGTAAGGCCTTTATAATGCAAAGCAAAATTGTGAAGGAAAGGTACCTCTTACTGACCCGGATTTGGAGTTCTCCAGGAGCATTTGCGGATCTGCCGCGCAGCATTGCAGATGCTGCGGATTTCTTCCGAGTCGAAGAGGGGAGCTCAACGAAGAAGCTGTTCTGGTCGCAATACCTTGCGCCAGAGCATCCGGTGCCCCTTAGCGATCAGCTGAAACAGTTGACCGAACTGCATAGGGCAGCCGAATTGGCCATGAAGGATTTGATAATCCGCTTATGGCCTGCCGAAGCCATACCCCAAAGCTACTTCGGGCTCGTGAAGCGACTGGTTGCTGCCTGCCCTCGGCTTGATGCCATCAAGCGGTCGGTCTGCATCGAAGGTGCGTGGATGGCCTTCGCCCGTGTCAAGATACAGTGGGCGAAGATGAACGCCGTCAAGCTCGCGACCGAGGGACCGCCCACGGGCAAGGAGCACCGCATGCTCGAGCGATATTTTGATGATGTCCTGGAGGGATCCCGCATTGTAGCGGAGCAGTGTGCAAAAGACATTATCTTCGGATGAATATGTTATCCTGTCCTGCACAATAAAATGAAACTAATATGTAATATAATGTTAGTTGGTTATATCAAGATTTTTCCTCCTGTGCGACCGTTTTATTAAATCTGAGAGTTGGCAGTCGTTGGCTTCAGCCCCCACGTAGGTAGTACGGGGGTGTTCGGGATAAAATCTAAACACTCTTTATCCAAAGTTTGGTCCTTGAAGGAGGTGTTCAGCGCAACGAACCAGGCAACCGGACTATGCGGCTTTATCACCCTCACTTAGCCATAGGAGTTTTATAGAAATTTAGGCGCAGCCCCCAGTATTTGTGAATCCGAACTAGGGTGCTGTAAACACCGGATCGGGTAAAGACCGATTCGTCGCATAATGCGGAAAAAACCGCAAAAGATTTGAAACCTCCGAAGAGCTGACCGGCTCACGCCGCATCATGACAGTCAGTTTTCGGCTTTCTCTACTGAGGTCCTCATCCGGATGAACCAGGGCACAATCACAGTAGTTCTTCCTTTACTACCCTAGCCGATATAGCGGAACGTAAGGTAGTAAGCACAGGAGCCGGGCAACCCAACTATTGACCAAAGACATGATTCGGAGCCAATGCATATAATGCTAAATTCGGGGTGCCGAACTATACTATAAAAAGTGTTCAGACTTTGTTTCCGTATTATGGGGCGCAATAAAGCCCCTGGCAAATTTAGGCCGTACCAAAGTGTACGGGTGCAATGGATAAGATTATCAAGAAAAAAAAAAGTAGTAAGCTAGTGCCGCAGAAGTTGGGCCGCGAACTGTTTCCATTACAAATTCATGGATACATAAAAGTGTATAAGTAGTGTGATAAGCAACAGGGCTATTTTACATGCCATGACCAAGGGAGAGCTGCGTGAGGGTCCTGAAAACAGGTAGAGTGACCGTCAAAAAGACTTCCTAGAGATTCCCGCATACCGCAATGCTTCTTGCTATCTTAGTGTATCTATCCTTCGAAAGGACCGATGATCAAGCCGTCTTGAGGGGCCTGTGGAAAACCTGAAAAGGATAAAAAAAGAAAAAGTGAGAGTACATGTATCCAGGGGAGGTCGAGCCGTATTATGGACCGCAATATAGTTATGCCTCCGTCTATGCCCATGGTATTTTAAGTGCGTAATTATGTACGCGTGGTACGTATGCCGCCATTTGGCCGGGACGGAGACGGAGGCCGGATTGCTAGTCTAACTCCTAACGAGCCGGACTGTTATGCTGCGGAGTAGTCCGGATCCGCTTGACAGTGTCCGGGAGTTTGGCCGCTGAATTAAGATTCTGCTTGGCAAGGCCGCTCTGTACTTCCGCTGCCAAGGCTGCGGTGTGCTCCTCAGTACGGAGGGAGCGCTCCGTGTTTCCATTAACTGTTATGACACCACGTGGACCCGACATCTTGAGCTTGAGATAAGCATAGTGTGGTACCGCATTGAATCGAGCAAATGCGGTTCGTCCGAGCAGTGCATGATAGCCGCTGCGGAAGGGAACGATATCGAAGATCAACTCTTCGCTTCTGAAGTTGTCCGGGGATCCGAAGACAACCTCCAGTGTGATTGAGCCCGTACAGCGGGCCTCTACACCTGGTATGACTCCTTTAACGGTAGTTTTTGTGGGTTTGATCCTCGAGGGATCGATGCCCATTTTGCGCGCTGTATCCTGATAGAGCAGGTTCAGGCTGCTGCCGCCGTCCATGAGGACGCGCGTGAGATGGAATCCATCAACAATTGGATCGAGGACCAGTGCGGCTGAGCCGCCATGACGAATACTGGTCGGATGGTCCCTGCGATCGAAGGTGATCGGGCAGGAAGACCATGGGTTGAACTTTGGGGCGACTGGCTCCATCGCGTAGACGTCCCTGAGTGCTCGTTTGCGCTCCCTTTTGGGGATATGAGTGGCGTATATCATGTTCACCGTCTTAACCTGGGAAGGGAACTTCTTCTGCCCTCCTGTGTTCGGCGGACGGGACTCCTCGTCATCGTCCTCGCTCTGCGACCCCTTCTCCTTGTGTTCGGCATTTAACTTGCCGGCCTGTTTAAAAACCCAACAGTCTCTGTTGGTATGATTGGCTGGTTTATCAGGGGTGCCGTGAATCTGGCATGGACGATCGAGTAAGCGGTCCAAGCTGGATGAGCCTGTATTGTTTATTTTGTATGGCTTCTTCCGCTGGCCGGACTTGGAGCCACTGAAACCGGCGTTGACCGCCGTGTCATCGGCAGTGCCACCATTGCTTCGGCGCTTGTGCTAGCTGCGTCGGGGCTTGCCATTGCCATTCTTGGCTTCAGAGGTACCGGCATCGCTTGCAGTGTTATTGCTACGAGCTAGCCAACTATCCTCGCCCGCACAAAAGCGGGTCATGAGTGACGTGAGGGCTGCCATGGACTTCGGTTTTTCTTGGCCGAGGTGACGAGCGAGCCATTCGTCGCGGATGCTATGCTTAAAGGCCGCTAGGGCTTCGGCATCCGGACAGTCGACGATCTGGTTCTTTTTAGTTAGGAACCTAGTCTAGAATTTCCTGGCCGACTCTCCAGGCTGTTGAACTATGTGACTTAAGTCATCGGCATCCGGAGGTCGTACATATGTACCTTGGAAGTTGTCGCGGAAGGCGTCCTCCAAGTCCTCCCAGCTGCCAATAGAGTTTTCAGGCAGACTGTTTAACCAGTGCCGAGCTGGCCCCTTGAGTTTTAATGGGAGGTATTTGATGGCGTGAAGGTCATCACCGCGGGCCATATGAATATGGAGAAGAAAATCCTCAATCCATACCGCGGGATCTGTTGTTCCATCATATGATTCGATATTTACGGGTTTAAACCCTTCTGGGAATTCATGCTCCATTACTTCATCAGTGAAGCAGAGGGGGTGTGCGGCGCCTCTATATCGGGCCATGTCGCGACGTATCTCGGATTGAGTTCGTCGGTAGTCTTCAGCCCGGGCGTGGTTATGTTTGTCACGTCTGGCTTGATAGCCGTCGTCGCGCGCCAGGGCATGCCCCCGCGGTCCGTAGATTGATCTGGACTGACCTGCTCTATTGTCCAGGTCCTGCCGCAGGTCATATGTATGACCCCGGGCTGTTATGTCTTTGCTTTTGCGGCGAGGTAGTATGGGCTGGTATTCGGCTTGAGTTGCGGCTTTGTCCCGGCCACGTGGTGGTCGGTCAGCCGCATTATGTGTTGATGGCATGGGCTTAAGTGCCTCGTCGTTGAATTGGGGTAGCAGTTTACGCCTCGGATAACTTTTAATGGGGCGCTCGAGTCCGTATTCCTCGGCTGCCAGGACATCAGTCCATCTGTCGTTGAGTAGATCTTGATCAGCTTGAAGCTGCTGTTGTTTCTTTTTCAGGCTCTTCGCAGTGGCTATTAGCCGGCGCTTAAAGCGCTCCTACTCGACGGGTTCCTCAGGCACGATAAAGTCTTCGTCGTCGAGGCTCACCTCATCTTCGGAGGGTGGAAGATAGTTGCTGTCCTCCGAGTCTTCGTTTATGGCCTGTTCATCAGGGCTGGCTTGCCCATCTTCCCTATCGTCCTGTTCGAAAGCCGGCTCGACGGGATCTTCTTTGTCTTCGGCCTCATCCGGAGTATTGTTCTCTCTCGTGCCGGTGTTGCTATCTTTTCCACGGCGTGATTTAGAGCGGCGCCGCTGACGTCGGCACTTTGGCCGTGTCTCAGGAGGTGTATCCTCGACTGGATCTTTCTTGTTATCGCCGTTATTCTCTTTGGGGGTATCCACCATGTACACGTCATACGAGGAGGTGGCTGTCCAGCGCCCAGTAAACGGCGGGTTTTGGGCCTGCTCCTCTCCGGCATCGGCGTCCATACTGTCGATGTCTTCGGAGTCGTAATCGAGCATGTCGGTTAAATCTTCGACAGTGGCAATGAAGTGGGCGGTGGGTGGGAAGCGAAATTCTCCGTCCTCAGCCCCCAGCTCAAACCGGATATAGTTCGGCTGCGAGTCCCCCGCTAAGGAGAGGGTTTTTAATGAGTTAAGCACATCACCCAAAGGTGAGTGCCGGAAGATGTCCGCGGAGCTGAACTCGACGATCGACGCCCGATTGAGCTTGACGGGCGCGGACACACGCGATTCGGAACCTGTTGCCGGAGACGAGTCCGAGGTTCCGGTGACACAGATCTCGTTCGAGGTTGGGTCTGTGTGCGGCTCCAACGCCGCTGAGTCTGCGGCTTCCGTGGTGGGGTTGAGCTTCCCTTCCTCGAATGGCGCAATCTGCTCCGGATCTAGGGCCAGGGCAGTTGCAGGAGCTATCTCTCGGGTATGGTCCGATGACAGATTTAGGTCATGTTCATCGCGGTGGCAGGGAGCGGCTGCCATGGGCTCGAATCCGTCGAAGATCAAGTCTCCGCGGATATCAGCAACATAGTTCAAGCTTCCAAACCTGACCTGACGGCCAGGGGCGTAGCTGTCGATCTGCTCTAGATGGCCAAGCGAGTTGGCCCGCAGCATGAAGCCGCCGAATACGAAGATCTGGTCGGGGAGAAAGACCTCCCTTAAGGCAGCATCGTTGTGGATGATTGATGGAGCCATCGAGTCTTCTAGCGACGACACAGCGGAACTCTCAATGAAAGCACCAATGTCGGTGTCAAAACCGGCGGATCTCGGGTAGGGGGTCCCGAACTGTGCGTCTAAGGTCGATGGTAACAGGAGACGGGGGACACGATGTTTACCCAGGTTCAGGCCCTCTCTATGGAGGTAATACCCTACGTCCTGCTTGATTGATCTTGATGAATATGAGTATTACAAGAGTTGATCTACCACGAGATCGTAATGGCTAAAACCCTAGAAGTCTAGCCTGTCTGATTATGATTGCGATTATCCTCGTCCCTACGGACTAAACCCTCCGGTTTATATAGACACCGGAGGGGGCTAGGGTTGTACAAAGTCGGTTACAGAGAAAGGAATCTTCATATCCGAACGCCAAGCTTGCCGTCCACGCTAAGGAGAGTCCCAGCTGGACACGGGAGAGAGTCTTCTGTCTTGTATCTTCATGGCCCATCAGTCCGGCCCACATTACGTAGCCCGGACGCCCGAGGACCCCTTAATTCAAGACTCCCTCAATCATGATGACATGGCATTATCAAAAGGGAATTACTGTAGCTAACCACTGGGGGTGTTACAGGCGGCTCGTACTCGCTGCCAGTTCCGCCGCTGACCACGTCGAACTACATCTCCTGGGCGATCAAGGTGGAAGCCCTGCTTGATGCCCAGGGGCTGTGGGGGGGTGGTTGCTCCGGCGAAGGGCGCGGCGATCGACGCCGGCAAGAGCAAGACGGCGAGGGCGATGCTCCTCGGGGCGCTTTCGGAGGAGGTGCTGCTGCCGGTGTCGACGAAGCCCACCGCGAAGGAGGTATGGGACTCCCTCAAGGTGCGCTTCGTGGGCGCCGATCAGGTGCGGGCGGCCAAGCTCGCGTCGCTCCGCGACGAGTTTGAACGAGTGCGGATGGCGGACGGCGACGACCTGGACAGCTACGCCGGGAAGCTCGGGGCCATGACGACGCGCTATGCAAGACTGGGCGCGGAGCTCGACGACGCGGCGCTCGTGAAGAAGATGCTGGACACGGTGTTGGACCGTCTGTACCCCGCCGTCACCGGAATTGAACAGTTCTGCGACGTGGAAACCATGGCGTTCAAGGAGGCTTTGGGGCGGCTCAAGGCGTTCGAGGAACGGACCCGGCGTCGCGGGCAGGACGGCGGCAGGCGCGATGGCGAGGAGCTGATGCTGACCGCGGCAAAGTGGGCAGCTCGGCAGCGACGACATGGCGGAGGCGGAGGCGGCTTCGACCACGATGACGACGGCGCGGCGAGCACGGCATCGGGCGGCGGAGGGAAGCGACGTGGCCGCTACTACAGCTGCGGCGAGCGCGGCCATTTCGAGCGCGAATGCCCAAAGCTGCGGAAGGCACCGGCGGCGGAGCGGGCACTGCTGGCGGACATCGGCGTCAAGGACGACGGCCTCCTCTGAGCCGCGGCTTAGGGGTGAGTGTTGGCCAGATAAGCCACGGCCACGGGTCGGTCGCGTCGCGCGCGTGTGTGGGCGCGCGCTGGGCGTGATAGGCACATCGGGTCCGCGCGCGTAGGTGTGCGTGTACACCGTGTGCGTGTGTGTAGGCATAGGCTGTTGGCGAGCTGCACGGGTCGATCATGGGCGGTTCTGTTAGGACCTCACCGCGAGCTGCGCGTGACTGAGCGCGTCGCGGGCGCGGGCTGAGCGGGCGGAGCACGCGCATGATCGGGGAGTGGAAGCGTGTCCAGTGCGCTGGCTCGGGTATAAGGCCGCGTAGTGGATGTTGTAACAGCCCCGTGTGGTGTAGCTTGAGTTGTTGCTTGAGCTGGTAAAAAGCAGTCGTTGCGGCGGGCGTTCGCGCGCCGGAAAACCACCGAGTCCATCGTGTCTTCTTCTTCCTATCTCCTTCTTCCCCTTCGGTTAAGAGCCAAAGTGAAGTGAGCTGAGAGAGAGAGAGCCAGAGAGAGGACACCGGCGAGCTAGGGCAAGAGCTAGTTGCGCCAACAATCATTGCCGATTCCTGTTTGCGCTAAGGACGCCGAGCCGGAAGGAGCAGATGAGCAAGAGTTCAGAACCTAGGGCTGTAGAAAAACAAAGAATAAAGGATTGAAACCAGTCATATTGGGCGACAAACCATGATTGGCAATCAATAATCACACAAGGCCGCCACCTCAGGAGAAGTTCTTCACATGGTGGATCCATATCAACCTGCTAAGGCTTCAATTTCCTTCATGCAAAATGCAAAGATTATGTTCCCAACCTTATTCTCATGAACCCAAAAATAAACATAATCAACAATACATCGGATTCGTGGTACATATCCCGATTCTTTCTAAGAAATTCCAGCGAAAATTGGGAGACCAGACCTTAAAATCATCGAATCCATGAAAGATTTGTGGTACATAATCTCGTACCTGTACCGAGGCAGCGAAGGATGGAAACAGATAGGAAACCATCCAATAAGCCCCACCAGCGAGGGGCGCACATCATCCGCCATGAAGAGTGATTACTTCCTATCGATCCCCTCCTGCAGCGACGAATCCCTCCTCCGCCTAGGGCTCACGAGAGGAGAGAGATCGGGAGAGGTGCACGAGGAGCGGGGGTCAGCCGCTCTTCAGCCCCCTCAACCCGGCATGCGATGGCTCCTGCCGTCCTGCGACTTCAGGTACATGATGCAAGCGATGTACTTGCCGAGATTGGGCTCGCCAGACATGGCTGTTGCGGTCGCACGGACGCGCGTTGCAAGGGCGCCGCCGCCGCAAAAGTATGTCTAGGGTCTCGCCCCAAAGATCGTGAGAACAAAGATGAAACAGCGGGGATGCAGATGGTGATGGAGAGGCGATGCGGCGAATTCCTTTTTCTTCCAGGTCGCGAGGGAGAGGAGAGGTCCAGGAGGGGAGCGAGCAATTTCTCCTCTTTTTTTTTATGCGGCGAGTGGTTGAGGTGTCTTTTTCCGAGAGCACGAGGCTAAATGGGCTGGATAGATGGCCCAGTTAACCAGAAACCTTCGATTTTTCTACGGGTGTAGCGGTTTAACGGACAGTCGGCCCAAGTCGCGATAGCTTCAACTGAAACGAGGATTCAACAGTAGATGACGACCAGAAATCAAGATCCAATGGACCAGGAGGATGGAGGCGTGAGAGGGCAAGGAAATGGCTTAGTTTTACTGTTCTTAATGGATTTGGCATGCTTTCTTTGGAATGTCAGGTTCTCACAACGATATCAACATGCTTCAACGATCTCCGGTGTTCAGGAGGCTTTGCAATGGGGAATCACCGCCGTGAAATTACACCGTCAACCGCCAAGAGTACAACATAGGATACTATCTCGCTGATGGTATCTATACTCAATTGGCGGCGTTTGTAAAGACCATATCCAAACCGCATGGCAATAAACAGAGCCACTTTGCAACAATGTAGCAAGTGGCTAGGAAGAATGTGGAGAGGACATTTGGTGTGCTTCAAGCTCGTTGGGGAATTGTGCGGAGCGCAACAATGATGTGGGAATCAGAAACTTTGTGGCAGCTGATGACATGTTATGTTATTCTGCACAATATGATTGTCGAGGATGAGGATGATGGTGTAGCCTAAACCCATGATTTTAAAGCACCTGGAGAACAAGTTGAAATCCCCAAAAATCAAGATGCAACTCAGCTTATGAACTTTCTGCATATGCATCAGAATCTTCGAGATCATCAGGTGCACATGCAACTACTCAATGATCTTATGGAGCACATGTGGACCCACAATGGTAACCAAGAAGCTAATGCTTGAGTTGTGCACTTAAAATAAATTTTATGTAAATTCTATCTATGCTCCGTATCAACATTTGCTATTTACGTGTGACATTGTCTTTTATGATCGACGTGCATGAATTTGCATGAATTTGAGAGTCCGAATTTAAGATATGTGAATACCGGAAAGAAAAATATGAGGGCCTGCGCGTCCGAACGGCATATAGAGAGTCGGATTTGGAAGTCCGGCCGTAGATGCTTTTAAGTTGGCGTGAGATGAGTGAGAAGAGAACGAACGAGTTTGGTTCCAACCTTGGTGCCTGCGATGCGACTGCATCCGCCCGAGATGCGAGCGAGCGCACACCCTACGCGCGACCCGGGCCCACCACCCTTCCACTGGTTTACGCAGCAATCGGACCCACAGCTGGGTTCCACAAAGCAGGGGCACATAACGTGGTTGGGGCTATACGGTTTGGTCCGCGTAGCCGGTGGCTGTTGGGCCTGGCCCCCGGTGGGTTATAAATAAGCCTCCACCCATCGCCTCTTCCCTCACATCTGGACCTCACACCCACCCCCTCTCTTCTCTCTCTCGTCGAGAAGAAAGAAAGGAAGCGAAAGCTCAAGTAGTCTCGTCACCTGCACACAGACCGCTCGTGAGGCGAGAGAGGGGCCGAGGCCGAGGCCACCAAACCAAAAAGGAAAAGAATTTTTTTCTTGGAGGAGAACACGCACGCATACGCATCGAGGAGGGAGGCGGGGGCATACAGGAGAGGGTGGAAGGGAACCCTAGTCAAACAGAGACGGATCTGCTCTCCGCCGCCGACGCCGACGCCGACAACGATCGCCTGGTACGGAGATCCCCGCCAACTCACGACTCTTCCTGCCTGCCTGCTACGAACCCTAGGACCCACCGTCACGCGGTTTCGATACGAATTGAGCGGGGCGGCGGTCGAATGACGAAACCCTAGGATGGGATGGATGCGCGTGGGTGTGACGAGCCCTTTTTTTTTTCCACCTCTCTCCAAGTTAGGCAGGCGGGGCATGGGCTGCCGCCTAATTCGGACATTAACTGCGCGATGTGAGTTTGCCGAATCTGGAAACGGAATGGGGATCAGGGTACGGGGGGTTCGCCAAATCTAGCGACGGCTTCCAAGGGACGTTTATGGATTTTGGAAAAATTTCCATGGGATTTCCTGATTTAAGACGGGGCGATAAATACCCTATCCTGGTAGATCGAGCAAACAGAAGCAGGCTATGCCATGCTAGTGGTAGCAATGAATGGAAGAGGGTACACGATCTTTATTTGTGCTGCCGTATATTAACTTTCCTCTTGCTAATTGATTTCTAGCACTCGACATAGGGGTTTGGAGGTACATTGTTTACCCCCATCATTAGTTGCTCCTGCTTGTTCAGTTTTTATTGGTTCATCATCTGTTTAGTCAAATAATAGAGGGCACGTGTTAGATTCATTTGCTTTTTGTTCGAATAGTGGTTTGTTCATCTAATTTGGACAGTTGCTACGTTGTAGGTAATTGTCAACCTAGTTTTTGACTTTTTGGTCAGTAGAATTGGCAGATTTGTTACACTGCTACTGGAACATCATGTTTTGTTGGTTGTTAGTTAGAACCCATTGTTTTTTAGATGACATGTATGATTTTGTACTGATTTGGGTGGGATTTTGTCGTATGCGTACTTTCTTCTGTTGTAACATTTAATTCAGAGTATAACGGCATCTACAACGCCAGGTCCTAGAGGCTGGTGCTAGGATTGATTTCCTGCCTGTTTAGCGGTTGTGCTGTTAAATCCTGGTGTTCGACGTAGCATCGACGCAAAAGCATGCGCCAAGCGCTTGGCTCGTTTCGTTCCCGCATGAAGTGCCTAGTTGTGCAATTAGCGCATGTAAATCAGCGTCTGCCACTGAAAGGTAAGGCGGTGCGTTTTAAAGTTTATGATATTTATTTATTCCCCCTAAGCGTCTGTCCAGGCGTCTAGCATTGTAGATGCTGTAAGTGAATCATGGTCGCGCCTTGGTCAATTTTGTAATAAAGGGATATTTTTGTAGTCTGTAAATTAAATTCCTCCTTTGGTAGCTTTTAATGATAGTTAATACTTAACCTTCTGACTTCATTGGAAGCACATATCCTCTATTCTGTTTGAAGTGGACTTGAGTGTCAAGTTTGATATTCCTGTAACGTTGTAGTAGTCATCAAGCTATTTATGTCAGATAGAAGGTTTGGAGAGTCATTTGTGCCACTGGTAAACTGTTAGGAGTTGGATAGATTTTTTGGATTTGTTGGATGTGTTCAGCTGAAGGCACTCCTGTTGTAAATAGCTTTAATTTAGGGTTGTCTTTAAATCATTGCTGTCCAAAGGGGTCATTTACCATTTATAGGCATGTGCTTATTTTAGTTGATGTTTTATTCAGACTAGCTCTGGATCATTTTCCCATTTGGAACTTTTGGTCAAGTTTGTAGACCTCCACTTTAGTGACGATATAATTCGGAGTAGCTGTGAATCAATATTGGTGTTTATTCATCGGTTGTCTGACTGGGTGTGTGCCTTTTGGTTTGAGTGGCATGAAGAGAACATTTGTGGGTTGTAGTGATTGTGTGTTCTTTTTTGTTTTGTTTTGAAAGATAGCGTGTTTGTCCATCGGAGCAGGGGACAACTTGCCATTTCTGCAAAACTAAGAGAAGCCCATCGCTAATAAAACATTTGAGCGCTCAACAGATAAAATTCTGAATCTTCGGCCCCGTTCGGAAGCTCTCCACGAGCCAGCTTCCCGAACGAGCCAGCTGAAGCCACCCCGAACGCTCTGTCTCCAAGAAGCCAGCTTCAGGAGAAGTAGAGCCGCGCAGTGCAATTTTTTGAAGCAGCGATTGCCCAGCTCCTGGAAAACGAGAAGCGGGAGTTGCTCCAAATTACCAGGGAAATGCCCTTCCGAAGTGACAACGAATCGTTTTCCTCTCGCTACAGGGATGCACGAACCGTTTTCTCCACCAAGTCGCTGCCGAACGCTCGCCCACTCCTGCGAGAAGCCAGCTAGTAGTAGCTCCATGAGAAGCTGGCTCGTTTGCGAAGCTGGAGAGCTTCCGAACGCGGCCTTCATAGAGGATCCAAGCCAGGGTTGGAGAAGAAGCGGAATATAAAAAGAGGAGCAGAGAGGCATGGGTAAGTAGAGAAGCAGGGGCATGGTAAGAAGAAGAACGGGGCTTGGGGTGGCGGTGGCTCGGAAGCAGAAGGGAGCAGAAGGTGGATGAGAATAAGAGGAACTGGGGAATAATGATGACTGCGAGAGGCTGGAGGAGAAGCACAGGTAGGAGGCAGTGATGCCAGAGGCTGAAACAATTATAGGTGGTGGTGAAGCAGGAGGGAGGAGATGGTGGCGGATTATAAGAGCTTACCCACAGTTAAGAATACAGTCGTAATTTTGGATTAGGGTTGAGATTATTACTGGATTAGACCCTAGGGCTTATGCGGTGTCAGTGAGTCCTCTTGCAGTACATAGGTACTTTAGATAAGGTGCTAAGTGCATGAAAGGGCTTAGCAACTAAACTCTCCAATGCATAGGTGCTTTGTTTCTTGTTGCTAAGCTCTCTTCATTTAATGAGTTGTAGACTGTAAATTGTGTTTTCATCTAGATGCGTGCACCTAGCATCATTTCTTCGTGGGCTCATCAAACTCCTCTCTCCTCTTAATTACCTTGCCACATCAGATTTTTTGCATACTTGGGCAGCCTTTGCCCCTGTACAAGGTTGAGCACTGGGAAGGGCCTCGAAGTTTTTAGGCTCATTTATTGAGCTACTCTCTCTCTCTTCTACAGCCATTGACGTATCCTCTGTTTGATCGGGAACTCCTTTTTAGTTTGGAAGAAATTGATACTAGTCTTGCTACAAGCTTTAATTGTTTTTTTGCATGTAGCAATTTGTTAAATATTGCTGTACTTCATGTTGAAATCCAACCTGTTTGCTTTTGTGTTGATAGTAGATGCGCTGTCCCAAACATAATGGTGTGTATGACAATGTTTACCTTTCGGTAGTTATGTTAACCTTTTCAAGGAGTGCAGTCCACTCTTTTCTGCTTGATATGTTCCACATACTTATTTACGTTGTCTGTAAAGGGTCTGTCTGGATGTGGAGATCCTGAATTCCTAGAATCCAATTTCTTGAGATGGATATGAAGTGGGCAACAAGAGGACGAAGGGGGCTGGGTCTGAACATGACAGGAATGCAGCGAAGAATCATATTCAGGTCGCATAACCTGATCAAGATTTGTCTTTTCTGTAGTACCGTACAATGAGGGTTCTGCTGTAACTGTTCACTTCCTTGTTCAGCTCTGCTTCTGCCCCTTGTTGACGGGCTATCTCAGTAATGGAATGAAGCAACCAGGCACCCCTTGAACACCCTGTTTATGATTGTATATTACTAACATATTACGCTGGTTGTTGCAGATTTCTTGCTATACAGAAGGTCAATAATAGTTCTCTTCCAGTAGGTGCTAGTGCCCTAGAAGATTGTTACTGAATCCGCCAGTTAAATATTCAAGTTATATGCATTTACACATGACATGGGGTCTCGTGGAAGGATGTTATTTGACCTCAATGAGCTCCCAACAGAAGCTGACGAAGAAGAAGCTGCTGTTGTTGTGTCCCAACCTCAACTTCCTGTTCCCAATATGTATCCCTCAAATTTGTTTCCACCACAAGAGATGCCTTGGTCACAAGGGATATTAAACAACCATGCCTTTAATCATGCATCTTCTGGTTCAGGTTTTCAGCCTTTTGTGAGAAGTACAGATTCACAAAATGTAAAGAATTCTATGAATACGGAAGAGAATTTGGATGCTACTGCGGCTTCTACATCTGTGGTAACTAATCATTTATCTGATAGTGTTGCGTGTCGTACTGGGCCCTCCAATCAGGTTCCACAATCAGTTGAAAGAGAAGAGGGAGAGTGGTCTGATGCAGATGGTGCTTCTGACACAGCAGGTAGTAGTGTCAGCAACAAGGAAGAATCTGCTGGTACTGCAAGTACTCAAGTGAAAAGAGAATCCCAAGAGAGTGGACCTGCTATTGTTAAATCTAGTGATGTGATTAAAGATGACATTGCTGCTGAACCTGGTGACACTGAAATGTCTGATGTGTCTAAAGGTCCAGTCCTTCATGGTCCGACAGCACTAGAGGGCATGAAAACTTCTGAATCTAAAGGAAGTCAACCTGTGGATGATTTGGACCAGTGCACTAAGTCAAAGGATGTCAGAGGAGTAGAAGCCAGTTATGCATTGAAGTGCACGAACAACCCTGCAAAGAGACCTAAGTTAGATGATCACAAAGTTGCAATGCTTGGTAAAAAGCGAGCGAGGCAGACTGTGTTCATCAATGTTGAGGATGCAAAACAAGCTGGCACAATGAAGACAATTACACCGAGGAGACAGTCATCTTTTCCAGCACCAATTGTTACTCGTACCGTGAAGGAAGCTTCTCGCGGTGTAGGTGAAAGAGCTGCAGACAAGCAGAACCAACCAGTCATCAGGGATCAGAGACAATCTGAGATGATTGGTTCAGAAAGAAGTAATTCTGCAGATCCTTGTGACCAAAATGGAGAATCTAATGGTGATTTTGAGTTCGGATCTCACGGCAGGTCAAAGAAAATGAATGCTGAAGAACCCCCCTCAGACAGTTACCAACAATCTGTGCCAAGGCAGGCCTTTTCAAAGCATCCCACGGATTCCAAGCAGTTCAAAGGCAGACCAGTCTCTTCTCAGAGAGCAGTTCTAACAGGACAACATACTGCAGATCAGAAGCCAGGTAACAAAAGGTCTCTTGTTCCAAAGAAGCAAGGTTCAGTTAACAACACACAGTATAATGACACATCTGTCGAACGACTTATACGGGAAGTGACAAATGGCAAGTTCTGGCACAATACGGGTTAGTTCTTCGGCATTGTCCCTGTTTCTTCTGGAGATCTTTGGTTAAGTGATGCCGTTGTTTAATCTGGAAACTTCTGTCATGTGCTGTGAAGCAATACATTTTGTTTATGCGCTTGTGAAATTTGCCTAGTGCTACTTCCTCAAATGCTAATTCTGTTTTAGTGACTTGCAGAACAAAAGGGTCACTTGTATGCTTATAAGAAGATTGCAGTCCTTTAGACATATATATGGTTTATTTTATACAAATAGTAAACTTAAGTATTATATATGTCTGCCTGTGTTCTGTATTTATTAGGACTGTTCCTAGTTTGCTCCGTGTTTTTCTTTCATGGTTGGTACAATTGCACTGTTTTTTCTGTGTGAATACATGCCTTGTATATAATTATTGCATCGTCAGTGTTTGCTTGGTTTCGTTCTATTGTAAAACCAGTGTGTGTGCATGAGCACTCTTAGTTTGACAAGGCAAGTTTATAATTGTTATCTGAACAGAGGAGGAAGAACTTCAGTGTGTTCCTGGAAGCTTTGATTCTGCCGAGGAGTACATTAGAGTTTTTGAGCCTTTGCTTTTTGAGGAATGCAGAGCTCAGCTATATAGTTCTTACGAGGAGAGTCTTGAGGCTGTATCAAGGGATGCACATGTAATGGTGCGCGTGAAAAGTGTGGATAGGCGTGAAAGAGGTATAATTTCTGCATTTTTATTGCCCCCTTTTTTGTAGAGCAATCATGTTACCCACTGTAATCACCTAACATAAATATGCTTGCTGCATTCAGGATGGTATGATGTTATTGTTTTGCCAACACATGAATATAAATGGACTTTTAAAGAAGGCGAAGTTGCAATTTTGTCGTCCCCCCGGCCTGGTTCAGGTAGCCATACTGATAATATCCCTTTATTTTTATCAAGATTTTTCTTTTGCTTCCACAAATATGTTTTGACAACTTTGTTCACTTACCTTTGTTTTGTTCATTAGCTGCCCAATCAAGTAGATCTAATAGGAAGACCGCTGCTTCAAATGAAGACGCTGAAGCTGACTGTGGACGGCTTGTAGGTACAGTCAGACGCCATACGCCTATTGATACGCGTGATCCCATTGGAGCAATTATCCATTTTTATGCTGGGGATTCATTTGATTGTAGCAGGTAATCCAGTGTTAGTGATATCATTGTTCTTTAGCTATCCCACACTATGTTTTGATAAGACCACACTTTTGTGCTCTTTGTCCACCCTGTTCCCTTCATACTATATCAACAGTGATTGGAATTTTCGTAGTTCTTTTTACCACTGGCATATGATTGTTTGCTTCACAGTTCACACACATGATAGAAGTTGCATGCCAATTTTTTTTAAGCCAACTATGCTTTGGAATTTATCATGCTTGGCATGATGAATTTTGCAATGCACGATGCAGGTTTACCTTGGAATGAGCACTACTTACTGATACAACAGCTTGTCTATCTTGTCAGTTTGCTTACTGATACAACAGCTTGTCTATCTTGTCAGTTTGCCTTTTGCTTTTAAGGTCGTCGGGTTTTTCACATGCACAGTTACATTGAACACATGCATACAAAACCATCTGCTCTGCAATTTTCTGTAACTTCCTAGTTCTGGTTTGTCTAGTGCTGAGAACATCACCATCTTATTATGAATTAAGCTATACTCGAGCGAAAATCCCCTCATCCTAACAGAACCTGCGATGAGGTTCATAGACACAATTTTCTGAGAATATTACCTACTACTCCCTCCGTCCCAAAATAAGTGTCTTGAGCTTAGTACAAATTTGTACTAGAGCTAGTACAAAGTTGAGACACTTATTTTGGGACGGAGGGAGTAGATTGTTAGGTTTAGTTTACTTTGTTAAGTTGAATCGATTCATATACACTGTTATTGACCCTTTTTTATTATTTATACATTTGTTAAATGTATACTAAATCCTTTTGGTTGTCTTTTCTGTGATGCACTAGCGAGACTAATGTTCTGAGGAAACTGCAACCTCGAAGCACCTGGTATCTAACGGGTCTTGGTTCCCTTGCAACAACACAAAGGGAATATGTAGCATTGCATGCATTCCGCCGTCTTAATTTGCAGGTAATGCATATTACACCTGGTTGTTATCTGTTTTTCTTGGTTAACATTTTTGCTTGATGCTGATAAAAAACTTCCCATCAGATGCAAAACGCAATTCTTCAGCCAAGTCCAGAGCACTTCCCAAAATATCAAGACCAGCCGCCTGCTATGCCTGACTGTTTCACTCCAAGTTTTTCTGATCATATCAATCGTACTTTCAATGGGCCTCAGCTATCGGCGATTCATTGGGCTGCAATGCACACAGCTGCTGGCACAAGCAATGGAGTGGTTAAGAAACAAGAACCATGGCCTTTCACATTAGTACAAGGTCCTCCGGGGACAGGGAAAACCCATACTGTGTGGGGAATGTTAAATGTTATTCATCTTGTTCAGTATCAACATTACTATGCTGCTCTGCTAAAGAAACTTGCTCCTGGAAGTTACAAGCAAGTTGGTAGTACCACTAACAGCAGCTCAGAGGCTTTTGCCGCGGGGTCTATTGATGAAGTTTTGCAGAGCATGGATCAGAACCTGTTCCGCACTCTTCCCAAGCTTTGCCCCAAACCACGGATGCTTGTGTGCGCCCCATCAAATGCTGCAACAGATGAGCTGCTTTCTCGTGTTCTTGAGCGAGGTTTCATAGATGGTGAGATGAAGGTTTACCGCCCTGATGTTGCCCGTGTTGGAGTTGACACACAGTCTCGTGCTGCCCAAGCTGTATCAGTTGAGCGACGGACGGAACAGCTTTTAATGAAGGGCCGTGATGAAGTAATTGGGTGGTTGCAGCAGCTAAAAGGCCGTGAGCAGCAGTTATCACAGGAGATAGGGCTTCTACAGAGGGAACTTAATGTTGTTGCAGCAGCTGGTAGATCCCATGGTTCAGTTGGGGTAGATCCTGATGTGCTTGCTCACAGGGACCGTAACCGTGACATTCTGCTTCAAAAACTTGCTGCCTCTGTAGAAAGCAGGGATAAAGTACTTGTAGAGATGTCAAGGCTGCTGATATTAGAAAGCAGGTTCCGTGTTGGCAGCAACTTCAATCTGGAAGATGCTAGGTCTAGTCTGGAAGCCAGTTTTGCCAACGAAGCAGAAATTGTTTTTACAACAGTGTCAAGCAGCGGGCGCAGGTTATTTTCTCGCCTTAGTCATGGTTTTGATATGGTTGTTATCGATGAGGCTGCTCAGGCCAGTGAAGTAGGAGTCCTCCCTCCACTTGCACTTGGTGCCGCTAGATGTGTTTTGGTTGGTGATCCACAGCAGCTCCCTGCCACTGTTATTAGTAAAGCGGCTGGAACTTTACTCTATAGCAGGAGCCTTTTTGAGAGGTTTCAGCAGGCTGGTTGCCCTACCATTTTGTTGTCAGTGCAATATCGGATGCATCCCCAGATCCGAGAGTTTCCATCACGATACTTCTATCAAGGCCGCCTTACAGACAGTGAAAGTGTTGTCAAACTGCCTGATGAGTTGTATTACAAAGATGCATTAATGGCACCTTACATTTTTTATGACATCTCACATGGTCGTGAGTCTCATAGAGGTGGATCATCTTCGTACCAGAATGTTCATGAAGCTCAGTTTGCATTGCGTTTATATGAGCATCTTCAGAAGCTCGTGAAAGTTAATGGTGGTAAGAAGGCATCTGTTGGTATAATCACTCCATATAAATTGCAGTTGAAGTGTCTTCAGCGGGAATTTGAGGAGGTCATGAATACTGAGGAAGGGAAAGATATCTACATAAACACAGTAGATGCTTTTCAAGGCCAGGAGCGTGATGTGATTATCATGTCATGCGTCCGTGCTTCAAACCATGGCGTGGGTTTTGTTGCAGATATACGGCGCATGAATGTTGCTCTTACTCGAGCTAGGAGAGCTCTATGGGTACGTCTCTCTGTCCTCTTTCAAAAAATGCATCAAGACCACTGTACTGCTACTTCAAAACATGCTATGAACAAATGCTATAGTACTAATAGTAATTCGTCGTTTTCTAGGTTGTTGGTAATGCCAGTGCTCTCATGCAGTCAGAAGACTGGGCGGCGCTGGTAGCAGATGCAAAGGCCAGGAAATGTTTCATGGACTTGGATAGCATCCCCAAGGACTTTCTGGCCATGAAGATCTCTTCCAACACTCCAGGAAGGAATTCTTCAAACAACATAAGGAACTTGAGGACTGGTGGACCAAGACCGAGGCATCTGGACATGCTTCCGGACCCCAGGATTGGCATGAGGGCTGACGAGGATGTGCGTCCTAACTCTGTTCCAAGAAATGCTAGTTACCGGAATTTGGATGACCTGGGACGCTCAGGTGATAGATCTAGGGAAAGTTTGCAGTTTGGAGTGGCCAAGAGGCCGAATTCATCCAATGGTTCTCGGAGAGAAGTCTGAAGACAATGCATTGCTATCTTCATCTTTGCGTGCGCGTAACAATGATGAGCTTCCTTGGGATGAAGCTTGGTTGGAGTAAAGTCACCTATTGGAAGATGTACACAATGGGTAGGTTTTGTTAAGGAGAAGGCATTGCTATTGACATAATGGGAGGATTCCTCATGAAATGAGTAGGCCTCTCGGCGGCGTGTTGCAACAATAGCCATTGACGGCAGGCCAATCAGATCGTCAGATGGCGCTCTGTTGGGTGGTTCAGATTACAGTAGAAAAAGGCTGCCCCAGGTCCTCGGTGTTCTGCAATTGTGCAGGACACATTTGGTCTGTTGATATAACCAGACTTCAACAAGGCTGCAGCTGGATGGTTTCTTTCTGGGATTGCAATACTTGCTTTAGTGTGCTTAACAGGATATCATCTTTCTCATAGATATAAATACATGCGCATGGGCATTTCCATTTTGAGACATGCCAGGAGAGATAAATCTCACTGGCCCTAGAGCAGGTTAGGTGTCAAGCTTCGCCGCGAGATTGCTGCTAGCTGCAAACATGCGTTGCTTGATATGCCCCTGTAGGATCAGTATTGCTAACATAGGCAGGGCTTCTGTAACATATGACATAAGCTCCCTCTGTGTACAAAGTCCACATCTAGAAAAGAAAATCATTTTTTTATTCAGCTGGCTTGTTGTCTGTCACCTGTTGTTAGTTCGAGACTGTTGAACGATGTTTTATGTTGTTGGAAGATGGTATCATGTTTTCAGTTATGTTCTTACCTGATATTGTACCTTGTTGGTTATTGTACTTCTATGTTGATGTGTGGTATAGCTTGTGCTCTTTGAACTGGTATGTTGGTTACTGATTGATGTAAAATTCCAACCGGGGTGACGCTGTACATGCTTCGAGTTTGTGGAAGCCCTGTTTGGATCCTTCTGGTTTTTTGTCTGATATCTGAGATCCCAGCCCTTGTTATTTTTGCTGGTTCTCAATTTTACAGGCATGTACTGATATGGTTCTTGTTCTCTATGCAGAGTATACCTGATGATGTTTCATAATCTGTCAGAAGAGTGAGGACACATCTTAGCTTGGAATGCTCCTTGTTCGGTGGTGGTCCTCTGAGATGTCAGGTTAGCATAAGCTAGCCCTTATTCTTTTTTGTCTGAATCAGATTTGCTTGTGCAGGGCCGTGTTGTACTGTACTGATCTTGGTCTGTGCAGGGTACACCTTATGATGTACTCCATCTGTCCCAAAATAAGTGTCTTATTAAAGTGAGTACAAAGTTGAGACACTTGCTTTGGGACGGAGGGAGTATGACATTCGGTTCTGCAGAATTTCAGAATGCTGAGGGCTATGACTTCGATCCTGGCTGGGTGCTGCTGCTGGACGGTGGTGGTCATCGAAGATCTCAGGTATGCTCAAATGTTCTGTTTCTTCTTGGGTTATCAGAGTATCAGATTTGCTGGTTCACCATTTAATTCCTCTTTTCATTCAGGGTGTTTGCTGTTCTGTTGGGTTTGGTGCTGTTGTACAACACGAAAAGAGTACGTGCCAGCTTGGTGTGATGCATGTATGCCCCCAGGAAGACCTTACGTCCAAGCTGGAGTGCTTTTCTGGTACTTGAAAGCGAACATGCTACAAACTGTGATTATTTCATTTCGCAATGTAACACAGATTGTGATTATTTTTTCTGGCGAAAAGGATCTGATACATTATAAAGATTCACCTGAAGTACAAATCATCTCAAGCACTTGCCGCTACTCGAACGAACTGTTGACGCGCCTTCTATACCGGAGCCGGCCTGTCCTCTTCGTGCAAGTGCTCAATGCGAGCTGTAGTAGTAGACGTTGAATCGATCTGAAAAGCCTGTCACCAAATACCGCCGTACCCAATGGCAAGCGAGAACCACTCTGGAGGGGGGCGGGGGCGGATCCGTGTAGAGAGCAGGGAACGAGAGGGGAGGGGTACCATAGGATATGAATATTATAGGAATAGAAAACTTGGAACGAGAGACCTCGATAGGATATGAATATTACAGGAATATAAAACTTGTAGGAAAAAAAAATGACATGCATCTCAAATCCTATGAATAGAAATAGGACAAGAGATATCATTCGTATCATAGGATTTTTTTTGATCCAGTGGCTAATCTTTATTTTTCTTTGAAATGTGGAGGATATGAATCAATCATATTCAATCCTATGTAGGAATAGAATACGAACCAAATGACTCAAAGGGAAAGCTCCAATAAGAATTGTTAAGATTAATTGTAATTAAGGGGAAAATCTCTCCTTGCTCAACCGTCGTTGCGATTGCTCCCGCAACGGACGCCTCTCCTCGTATCCCTGGAACCGACGTCCCCTCGATGGATCGTCGCGTCTCTCCGGATCGTATAAAAGGCTCATGTAACCATCGACAGAGACAGAGATTTGATTTTTCTCAAATACGTTATCACGCACGCTAGAACAGGCAACGAGAAAGAGAGCAAGAAAAACAACAGAGAAAGAGAGAAGGGAGGGAGCACTCGCTGCCGGTGAGATGTCTGGCCTCGTTTCCTTCTTCCTCCGCCTGATCCGCGAGGATGGTCATCGCTACCATGGTGTTGGTGGACTCCGCCGTTTCCATCGCTGGATGCAAGCTATCTGACGGTTCGGCTGCAGCGCCGCTGGACGCGCCCCCCGCAGTGCTCACCACGCCCCTGGACACGGTCACCGCGCTCCTGGACGCGCCCACCGTGGTGCTCCCCGCGCCCGTGGCCGCCCATGGGGTTCGACCCCTGGCTAGTGGCCGGCCCGAGCGCCCCGATGATCTACGGGGCTGCCGCTGCGCCTGCACCGCTCCCCGGATCTCCGCCTCTACCTCCTCCTCCACCGGCCGCGTGGCTCACGCCCTCGACGCCGACGCCCGCCGGCAAGACTGTTGGCCCGAGCTGTGGCCCTCCTGGCTATGCGCCCATCCCGATGCGCGCCATTGTGGACGAAGAGGCCGCCCTCGGCTTCGTCTCAGCGCCCACCGGCGCCTCCGGCGTCACCCGCCTCAGAGCAGGGATGGAGGGTGCCGATGCCAACGCCCTGCCACTACTGGAGGCAACCGCGGGCTCGAGCAGCCGTGCGGAGCGGCGCTTCGGCCGCCTCTTCGGGCGCGGCGTCACTGCCCTCGACCGCCGCCCAGGCTCATGGGCTCCGGCGAACCTCGGCTTCGCCACCACTACGCTGCGCTAGGCCCCCGTCGTCGTTGTCTCCTCTTCGGATGAGGAGAGCTCGTCGGTGACGCGCCGGTGACTGCTGGAGAGGAGCAGGGATGCGCCGGCGGCTTCCCTTCCTGTCGGCTGCATCATGGAGGGAGTGGGGCTCATGGGTGGTGCGGGGCGGCTGGCCTTATCCGGAACCACCCCTCCCCTCTCTTCCTTATGCGGTGTGGCCGTGGTAGGCCGGCCAAAGGCCGTGGAGGCCCAGGCCCAGGCGCCTGGTGTTCCGGTTGACCTCCTCTGGACTGGATTTTGTTTTTTCTCTCTGTTTTATTAATCATTAGTACTGATTATTGTATTTGTGCAGTTTTAGACTATGTTTAGTACTATTTAGTACCTAGTTTGACTACTACTTACATTCTAGTCCAGTTCTAGATTTAATCTAGGTTAGAACTTGTGTAATTATTAGTGTGTTTATATTATGCAATGGATTAATAATATAAATACAGTACCAGATTTCATCTCGGAAGAATGACATGTTCCATGTGTTTACCACATATCAAATTATCTTGAACATGTTTTTGCGATTAAGATCATCTTCTCTCACATATCAAACTTGCAAATTTTTGAATATTTCTCTCTCATTATATTTGGAATCATAAGGTAATGAGTTGGGATGTACTGCTCATTTGCAGACTATCCCCTCTTACTATGAGGTCTACGTTTCGTCAAAAGACAAATGATTACCTTCAACGTGTATTCCTTATATTTAAATTGTAGCATACACAAGGTAATAGCAATGCAGCCTATTACTGCGAGATCTAAGTGATCTTCAATGTGTTATGTTCACACAATTGAGGTTGAGAATTTTTCAAGTTTTCACTTGAGTGTCAAATTTTTGCATTCTTATTACTCAACCATGATGGTTTTTAATTTACGGCCCGTAAATTGATTATCTCTGGTTCCCCATGTAGGCAAAGATGACTGCCAAAGAGTTTGAGGAGCTTGCCCTCAATGGCCACAACAACCCTACATGGGCTATGGACATCAAGATCAGTCTTGCGTCCCGTGGGATTGCGCATGCAATCCAGCCCCCTGAGACTCCTCTCTCGACTGGAGCCACGCCGCTGACAGAACAACAGAACTATGCTGCTTTATTCATCATAAGGCACCATATTCATCCAGATCTCAAGTCTGAGTATTTACAGGAGGAATCTCTAGTACTCTGTTTCTGGCCCGCAAAACGAGGTATGAACAACAGAAGGCAATAGTCCTGCCAGAAGCTCTCCATGATTGGACTCATCTCCGTCTTCAGGATTTCAAGTCCATTGGTGAGTACAATCATGCTGTTCATAAGATATGTTCCAAACTGCGCTTTTGTGAGAAGGAACCTACTGAGGTGGAGAAGATAGAGAAAACTTTGTCTACTATGCTCCCTTCAGATAAGATCCTCCAACAGCAATACCGTGCTCGTAACTACACTGTCTATTCCGAGCTTATTCACATGTTACTTCAGGCTGAAAAGCATGATGAGCTAATCGCTAAGAATGGCTCTCATCGCCCAGTTGGGGCACAACCTTAACCTGAAGTTCATCTGAATGTCGTGAATAGACAAAAGCTTAATGGTACCTTTCGGGGTAAACAATCCAATTTCGAGCATAAGCGAAAGCGTAATGGGATCAGGAGATCCAGAAACCCAGGCAAGGGAAAAGGCACTTCAAAGCCCAGGTTTGATAAATCTAAGCTTTGCAACAAGTGTGGATGCTACATGCATTCTACTGAAAAGTGCACAATGCCCAAGCATCTGGTTATGCTGTACCAGCAATCTCAGGGACGCAAAGCACCTCAAGGGAAAAGATTTGAAGCCAACTTCAACCTTCATCCGCATAGCGCAAAAGGAGCTGGTGGTTCGCACGATGTTCCTCCTGGACCGAGCAACGCCATGATACCTTATCTGCCTGAGGATCCTGCTGAAACGGAGAACACATTGATTCAGTACACCGCAAACAACGTGTTTGGCGACTTCGACTAGTCCCTCAATCTCCTTAGTGATCTACTTAATTATGTCCATTTGTGATGATTGTAATAATAATATAAGTTTGGTGTTGTCTTTATATTGTATTGTATCAACACATTTGATATAATAAGATTGTATTCTATGTATTAACATGAGGTTTTCTTATTGAAAATTCTTTGTTTTATATAGTTCTCTACGGGGACAATCCGATGGAAGAGGAATTATGCCGTGTGGACAGTGGTACCACAACTCCATACTGAGGGAGATGAAATATTTCTGAACTCTGAAAAAGATGAATGGAGATATTTTAACTATCGCTGGAGGCGATATGGTGATTGTTGGCACTGGACGTGCCATATTTACCCTCCCAAGTGGTATACAAGTGACAATTGAGGATGCTTTATTGTATCCAGATTCTCACGTACCCTGATCAGTTATCGAGATATCCGTAAAAATGGTTTTCACATTGAAAACCATGAAGACAACAAAGTGGAGTATCTACTCTTTACCAAAGATCACGGATATGGCAAAACGGTACATGAGAAAATTCCTTCTCTATCGTCTGGTTTGTACTATACGTACATCAAACCCATAGAACATGCTGCATACAAAGTAGTTTTTTAGAATGTTAACGCATTCCAAACCTGGCATGATCGCATAGGCCATCCCGAAATCGGGATGATGAGAAAAATTACTAGCAATTCCATTGGTCATAATTTGCTTGAGTCAAAATTTCCTCAATCTTCAGATTTTGTGTGCACATCTTGTGCCACGGGAAAGCTAATTTTGAGGCCCTCGCACCTCAAAATACAAGCTGAACCACTTCAGTTCCTTGAACATATTCAAGGAGACATTTGTGGTCCCATTCAACCATTATCTGGACCTTTCAGGTATTTCATGGTTCTCATTGACGCATCTACATGATGGTCACATGTGTGTCTTCTATCCACACGGAACAATGCATTTGCCAAGATAATGAGGCAGACATTAGGGGGAGATTTCAAGTACTAGAAAGAATGCTAGGAAATTGATTGGAATGCTCATGCCATTTCATCCTCTGATCCACATACCCATGAGACCAAACTTCAAGTTTGGAAGATCATTAATTTGCAACATCTTGTAAATAATCTGCCAGATTCATTTACTGATCTGAAAGGTGTTACAAAATCCTTAAATCCGGCTAGAAATGCGCCCGAAAGAGTGGAGGTACCAATAAAAACCACTCAACTCCCTATTCCTAAAAAGAGGGGGAGTAGTACGGCCTCTGACTTGGAGCAAGCTTCTAGCAAGCAACAAAGGAAATCGAGGAGAAAAACCTCAGAGTTAGTAAATGCAGGCCAACTCAGCGTTGACAAACACCTAATGGGTAGTGATCCAGTGGAAGGGCAACCTTCACAACCCAGCTCCTGTTGGGGAACGTTGCATGGAAAACAAATTTTTTTCTACGCACACGCAAGATCTATCCATGGAGATGCATAGCTACGAGAGGGGGAGAGCATCTACATACCCTTATAGATCGCTAAGCGTAAGCGTTTATCAACGCGGTTGATGTAGTCGTACACCTTCACGATCCGTCCCGATCAAGTACCGAACGTACGACACCTCCGCGTTCAGCACACGTTCAGCTCGATGACGTCCTCGCCTTCTCGATCCAGTAAGAGAGGCGAAGTAGTAGATGAGTTCCGGCAGCACGATGGCGTGGTGACGGTGGTGGTGAAACTATTCCGCAGGGCTTCGCCAAGCACAACGGACGTGGACGGAGGAGGAACTAGAACTAGAGGGAGAGGGGGCGCCGCACACGGATTAGGGATCGTGGTGTGTGTTGCCCCCTCCCCTCCTCTCATATATATAGGTGGAGGGGGAGGAGAGGCAGACCTAGGCGCGCCCTCTCCCTTTCCTTCCCTTAGGCATGGAGGAAAGGGCAGGAGGGGGGCCGGCGGCTGCCCTGCCTCAGGCGCCTCCCCTCTTCCATATATGGTGCATGGGGGAAGGAAAGGGGGGCCGACTGCCCTAGGGCGCCCCCTCCTTCCTTTTGGCACACAGGACAGGGGAGGTGGAGCGCGCCCAGCCCCCTAGTGGGCTGGTGCGGCTCCCTCCTTTGGCCCATGAGGCCCACCAAGCACCGGTGGCTTCCCGGAACCCTTCCGGCACTCCGATAAGACTGGTGCATTCCGAAACCTTTCCGGAGACCAAATAGTATCGTACTATATATCAATCTTTACCTCCGGACTATTCCGGAGCTCCTCGTCATGTCCGTGATCTCATCCGGGACTCCGAACAACATTCGGTCACCAACTCACATAACTCATATAATACAATATCGTCAATGAACGCGAGAATGATGTAGACATGACCGAGACGCTTCTCCGGTCAATAACCAATAGCGGGACCTGGATGCCCATATTGGTTCCTACATATTCTATGAAGATCTTTATCGGTCGAACCTTTATGACAACATACATAGTTCCCTTTGTCTGTCGGTATGTTACTTGCCCGAGATTCGATCATCGGTGTCTCCATACCTAGTTCAATCTTGTTACCAGCAAGTCTCTTAACTCGTTCCGTAATACATCATCTCGTAACTAACTCCTTAGTCACTTTGCTTGCAAGCTACTTGTGATGCTGTATTACCGAGAGGGCCCAGAGATACCTCTCCGTCATATGGAGTGACAAATCCCAATCTCGATTCACGCCAACTCAACAGACACCTTCGGAGATACCCGTAGAGCATCTTTATGATCACCCAGTTACGTTGTGATGTTTGATAGCACACAAGGTATTCCTCCGGTATCCGGGAGTTGCATGATCTCATGGTCGAAGGAATATGTATTTGACATTAAGAAAGCAGTAGCAATAAACTAAACGATCATATGCTAAGCTAACGAATGGGTCTTGTCCATCACATTATTCTCCTAATGATGTGATCCCGTTATCAAGTGACAACACATGTCTATGGCTAGGAAACCTTAACCATCTTTTGATCAACGAGCTAGTCTAGTAGAGGCTTACTAGGGACACGGTATTTGTTTATGTATCCACACATGTATTTAAGTTTTCGGTCAATACAATTCTAGCATGAATAATAAACCTTTATCATGATTAAGGAAATATAATAATAACCACTTTATTATTGCCTTTAGGGCATATTTCCAACAGCTCCAGTGTGCACAAACTAACTGGGACATCAGAACATCTAGACTCAATCGTATTGGGAAATCACGAAGAGTCACTAGGGGTGCAGGAAATTTCCATCAACTATATTGATTCTGGAGAATCATTTGACCGTAAAACTATGACTATCGACATATATTTTGCTGAAAAGATTGTAGATATCCTTCTCACTGATCATGATCCAAGGACTATCATTGAGTGCCAAAAGCGCTCCGACTGGCCTAAATGGAAGGATGCAATCCAAGCAGAAATTGCCTCGCTTAACAAAAGAAAGGTATTCACTGAAGCAATACCGACACCTCCCAGTGTTTTCCTTGTGGGATTCAAATGGGGTTTTCTTCGAAAACAGAATGAGAAACAATGAGGTGGTGAGATATAAAGCAAGGATCGTAGCACAAGGTTTCACGCAGAAACCCGACATTGATTTCACTGAAACATATTCTCCAGTAATGAGTGGAACCACTTTCCGATATCTTATATCTTTGGCAGTGCAAAATCATCTATCCATGCAGATGATGGACGTCGTGACCGCATATCTTTACGGGTCACTAGATTCGAACATATATATGAAGGTTCCTGACGGAATCTCTATCCCGAATAAAAGTGCAAAATGTAACATGTATTGTGTAATGCTGAATAAGTCATTATATGGCTTAAGGCAGTCGAGACGGATGTGGTACAACCGACTCAGTGATTTCCTTCTTTAGAAAGGTTACTCTAATAGTGCTGATTGCCCATGTGTCTTCATCAAGAAGCCATCTACATGTTTTTTCATCATTTCTGTGTACGTTGATGATCTCAACATCATCGGTAGCACACCAGACATTGATGAAACAAGCAATCACCTAAAGATGGAATTTGAGATAAAGGATTTGGGTAAAACTTGCTTAGGTATACAACTTGAGTACATTCCCTCAGGAATCATGGTACACCAAGCTGCCTATATCCAGAAAGTATTGGAGAAATTCAATATGGACAAATCCTACCCATCTAAAACTCCCATGGTGGTTCGTTCTCTAGAAGTAGAGAAAGATCCATTTAAGCCAAGGGATGATGGAGAAGAGGTGTTGGGACCTGAAGTTCCATACCTCAGTGCCGTTGGAGCACTTATGTATCTTGCAAATTACACAAGACCTGATATTGCATTTGCAGTGAATCTACTTGCTAGACACAGCGCAGCTCCCACCAAACGTCATTGGTCAGGAGTGAAGAATATATTTCAATATCTCCAAGGCACAAAGGATCTTGGCCTATTTTTCTATTTCCAGAAAAATCAGGATTCTGATATGATTGGATACCCAGATGCTGGCTATTTGTCTGAGCCCCATAATGCCAGATCACAGACCGACTTTGTGTTCCTACATGGTGGTACTGCTATCTCATGGAAGTCTTCGAAACAGACTCTGGTGGCAACATCTACAAATCATTCTGAAATAATTTCCTTATTTGAAGCAAATGTGTATGGCTTCATAGAATGATAAACCACATACAACAGTCATGTGGAATTGGTTCGATAGAATCACCTACCATTATCTCCTAAGTGGTTTTCCCCCATCATCTTCAAAAAAGTGGGGAAATAAACATCTTGCAAGTTAAATCATGCGAAAATCTTTCTGATTTGTTTACCAAGTCTCTACCAAATTCCACATTCCAAAAATATGTTCATGGAATTGGTATGCGATGACTTCGGGACTTGCAAGCATCAGGGGGAGTCTCTTATTGAGATATCCTTGTTCGAACATCACATTACGCTGTTTCTCTTTGTGAGTTTATATTTCAGGTGCTCATCAAAGATTTTTATGAAGAACTTTTGGACAAGAATCTTTTCAAGATAATAGAGCTACCTGGACAATCATGAGATGATTCTACATGGTCAAGCGTAGATTAGGGGGAGTGTTAAGATTAATTGTAATTAAGGGGAAAATCTCCCCTTGCCCAACCGTCGTTGCGGTTGCTCCCACAACGGATGCCTCTCCTCGTATCACTGGAACTGACATCCCCTTGATGGATCATCGCGTCTCTACGGATCGTATAAAAGGCTCATGTAACCATCGACAGAGACAGAGATTTGATTTTTCTCAAACAAGAATCCAATGAAATTCCTCTGAAGCAAATGAGGCCTGAATTTATACTTCTTTTATATGAGAAAACAAAATCACCATTAACAGAGCATGAAGAAAGCTTAAGCTATGCATGGTGTCATATATTGAGTATAGCTGATTGTTTTAAAAAGATTATGATATTTATTTGGTTGTATTTTGCTTTATATTATGTTCCTGCCGTATTTCCTCACAAAAAAAAGTTCCTCGCATATTTTAGGTGAGTCTAGAAGAGCATAGCATTTCAGTGCCCATGATCATCTGCACATTTTATCCTGTGCGTGTAACATCCCAAATTTTTAATTTGGAATGTTATACATAGGTCATCCATGCATATCATATTTTATTGCATTTCATTTTGCGATCCTCGAAATCCTGAGCAACTCAAGGACCACGGAGAGAGTTGGGGATTTCACCGTTTTCATATTTGAATTTTCTCAAATATTGAAACAAGGATCAATTTGGTTTAATTATTTTTCTCTCCGAAAATATTTCATATTAAAACTATATGAGAGGAGATAATATGACTTCTCCAAAATAAATGGAATATTGGAGGAAAAATATTAAAATCAAATAAATATTTTATTTGGATTTTTATTGCAATTTTATTTGAATTTAGAAAAAATATGCATTTTTTCAAAATTGCATTAGAGTCCCAAATAAATGTTCATCTCGTCCGGCATATTTTTAGAGGACGGGGAAAAATTTATTTCGGGAATTTTGGAGTCCGTTTAGTATTTCTTTTATTTGTTTTTCTGCGCGGAATTATTTAAAAAAAAAAAAAAACTTCGCGGACCGAACTGGGCCGAAGCCCAGCCGGCCCGGCAACGCCGCCGCCTCCGCTCGCACGCGCCCCGTGCCCGAGCCGGACTCCGCTGGAGTCCGGGACGCCGCCGCCTCGTCGCCCCCTCGCCCAAGTCGCCCCCCCCCTTCTCCGCTCCCCTTCCTCCCCCCCCTTTTCCCTTTCCGTCCCTCAGTCTTCCTCCTTCCGTCTCTCCCCCCCCCCTCCTCCTCCATAAATCCATCCTCTCCCTCACTCCTCTCCTCCTACGCCGCCTCTCTCCTCTCATCACGTCCTCACCGTCCCACGGGGCTCTCTCCGCGCTTCCTCTCCTCCCGCCGACTCCACCTCGCGCGCCGCTGCACCACCGCCCCGCCCCCCGCCGTCGCCTGCGCACCCCGCCGGCTCGCTGCCTCGCCTCGCCGCCCCCGCTCGCCGGATCCGACGCCCGGATTTTTTCCGGTTAACCGTTCGTGTTTTTTTTGGTAAACCCTAGATCTAGATTCGGTTTTTTTTTTAAATTTCGGTTTATCTTTTTAGATCGGTTTTCCGTCGTTTAGTTATTTAGCGACGTTCGTCCGTACGTTCGTTTTAACACGGTTTTCAATTCAAACCGTTTAGCCGCAGACAGCGAACGTTCGTTCGTTAGCCTGTTCGTTAGTTTTTCTTTTTCTCGGATTTTCCGCGGTTATTTTCGATCGCGATTTCTGATCCGATTTTCGTTTTAGTATAACTTTTCGCTCGTTTGTCGGAATCAGGCGATTCAAGCGCCTAGATCTTCGTCTCGAAGCCCTCTTTCTGTTTAACCAACTTAAACAAGTTTTTGCTACTGTAAAATTTGACTTTAGTCCAGATTAGCAATCAAAGCTTGTTTCTTTCGCAGTTTGAGTTTCGTTGCTCCGTTTGATTTGATTCTTTTTGCAAACCGGAGTTCTTAGGTTGAACTTTCTGGTTAAATCATCTCGTTTGAGTTTTACCCGTGCATCTTCGCTTGATTGCTTATGTATGCTATTGTTTGTTTGCGATAGAATTCCCGGAGTGCGAAGCGTGCTACTACGAGTCCCTAGGATTTGCAGATCGTCAGCAAGGCAAGTAACACATTGATCATACTTCTTCGTTACCCAGTTTTTATGCATTAGTTTCGACCCTCAAACATTGCATGACTAGGATGTGATTAACTTGTGGGTATTGGGAAGTAGATGATGAGGTAGAACCTATTGCCTTTTTTTTAATATCAAACCCTTGGGAGTTACTTCCACGCTATGCTTATGTTGCCATGCTATGCTCGTAGACGTGGATTGGGTTTTGAGTGTATCCATGACAGATGTGAGATTTTTAATTAATGGTTCAACTTAAGGTGGCAACTTCAATACACATCTGGGTGGATTGCTTGTTTGGGCACCTGGGGATATACCAGTGTTGTCCTAGGAGATCCCGGGGATATACCGTGTGATCCTCCTACGGTCCGCCACCCAGGCTCAAAGGGATCATAAGATTATTCATGCTAGAAACTTCCGTGTGCAGCCACAAGCTATTATGGGCTCTAGCATAGTTGAGTATGTTACATGACCTCTTTCAGTGGTAGGCTAGCAGATGTAGGGGAAAGTAGGTGTAACTGTCTACCCAGAGTAAAGAGTAAATGCTTCAGAAAGACTGTGTCTCGGTCATCCGTTTCTCAAACACCATGAAGTGCGAGAAATCCAACGGAGGAGATCGAGTCTTGTGGGGAAAAGTGCACAAACCTCTGCAGAGTGTACAAACTAGTCATGATTAGCCGTGTCCCCGGTTATGGACATCTTGAGTATCTGGTTCTTGGATCATCATATTGAATCCCATCACTCTAAATAAATTTGTTGGGATTAATGATTACTTTTTAATTGGGATTGAGAGGGGGTTTTACCTTCTCAATGTTCAACAACCACCATGATAGTTAAATAAAATATATTCCTTTGTTGTAGGGAAAAATTGGCTTTTCGCAAAACAGTATAACCCTAGAGCTTTTCCACCGGCCAAATATGCATGTAGTATTAGCAATTAATCTGTTCATTGCTCTACTGTGTTATATTGCCAGCATATTCCATGTGCTGACCCGTTTCGGGCTGCAACGTATCATGTTGCAGACTTTTCAGACGAAGAGTAAGGTGTGCTAGGTCGTTGTCGTGCACTCAGCTATGCCGTTGGAGTTGATGGACTCACCTTATCTTCCAAGCCTTCCGCTGTTATCTTATTTAGATGGCCTTAAGCCATATTCATTGTAATCAGTTCTCTTTTGAGACATTCGATGTAATAAGTGTGTGATTGCACTCTGTTATAAATCCTTCGAGTACTGTGTGTGTCAGCATTACCGATCCAGGGATGACACTTGAACACAGAGATTCGATCCATTCGGGTCGGGTCGCTACAGAGATGGTATCAGAGCACACGCTGACTGTAGGACACGACCACTAAGAAAAGCCATAGGTCACTCTTCTCTACTCATTTCTGACTTCTCTCCATCTTCTATTCTCTAGGATGGCGGACTCAAGGAACAAGTTTACACAACCGGATGAAGACACACCTTTTGGACGACACTTGAAGGAAGTCACTAGGTACCCGAACATTGGAATACCAAGCTTCACCGGGACCTACACCGCCACTGTACCAGAAGAGGAGCGTTGGATGATTCGAGTTCAAATTCCAGGAAGGACATTCACGCCAGTTACGGAGCCCATAGAGTTTTCCTTTGATGCACCGACCTGGAGTCTAGGAAAGAGCATGGCAGCCCACATCGCCATGGGACGCATCGGCGAAGTGTATCACAAGGATCTTAAGGACACAATCTACCAGTTATGTGGGCGCCGAGATGAGCAATGGGAGATGATCAGCACCCGGAGGGACAGGTCCATTGCAGCTTTCATCCAGGAGTTAAACCAGCACATTCGTCGACAGGAGAACCAGATGTGTGCAAGCATGATAGATTTGAAGGAGGTGATGACCAGGAACATGGAGCTAGAAGAGGAACTCAAGTCTACCCGCGATGGATACGAGGAGGAAATTGCAATACTAGTGGAAAAGAATGACGACCTGACAAGGAAGCTAGGAGTATTCATGGGAGACCCCGCGCCCGGAGAAGAAGACGACGAACCTGAGGAAATTCGATCTGAAGACTACATCATCATCGACGACACCGACTCCAACCCCGACAGTAGTGATGATGATTATGAAGACGAAGCTGGAGCGGACATCATGGAGTCTTCCACCGATCAAAATTTCTAGATGACCACCATATTATCATTAGTATTTCTCCCCATGTAAATAGTAATAGTCCGAGCACTTTTGTAACGGTAGTTAGAACGATTGTATGCTCTTGCTTGAATTGAGTGGTGTGTTATGAATGTGTTTGTCTCATGTGCATATGGGTAGTGCCTTCTCACTAGACCTTACTCTATTCTAATCTCTTCCCTCTAAACCCATCAGATGCCATTGATCATTGGAAGTCATGTTTTCCCCTCAGACCTGATAGTTTTGAAGTCACAAGGATTGGATGTGATACTAGGCATGGATTGGCTATCGATGTATGGAGGAAGCATCGATTGTGCGTGTAAGTCGATTTTTGCTTACCACCCCGGAGGGAAAAAGGATCAAGTATGTATCTAGGCATGTGCCTAGAAGGAGCCAAGTAAATTCTCTCACGGGAGTTGTTCAGGAGGAGGTGCCTATTGTGAAAGATTTCCCGGATGTATTTCCAGAGGAGTTACCAGGCATGCCGCCAGATCGAGACATTGAATTCTTGATAGAGTTGTTGCCAGGCACCGGACCAATATCAAAGAGACCATACCGGATGCCCGCAAATGATCTGGAGGAGATTAAGAAGCAGATCAAGGAATTATTGGAGAAAGGTTACATTCGACGAAGTTCATCACCGTGGGGAGCCCCAGTGCTCTTAGTTGAGAAGAAGGATGGATCCTTGAGAATGGTTGTTGATTATCGCGCATTGAATGAAGTGATGATTAAGAACAAGTACCCACTGCCAATGATTAATGATTTGTTTGATCAGTTGCAAGGAGCTAAAGTGTTCTCCAAGATCGATCTGAGATCAGGGTATCACCAGCTGAAGATCCGAGAACAGGATATACCTAAGACAACCTTCACCACCCGGTATGGGCTATATGAGTACACAGTTATGTCATTTGGATTGACTAATGCCCCTGCCTATTTCATGAGTATGATGAACAAGGTGTTCATGGAGTTCTTGGATAAGTTTGTCGTGGTGTTCATTGATGATATCTTGGTATACTCAAGGAATGAAGAGGAGCACAAGGAGCATCTGCGTTTAGTTCTCGAGAAGCTCAGGGAACATCAGTTGTATGCCAAGTTCAGCAAATGTGAGTTTTGGTTGAAGGAAGTTGGATTTCTTGGACATGTTATATCGGGCGAAGGTATAGCAGTAGACCCCACTAAGGTTCAGTCTGTCACTGAGTGGTTGGCACCCACCTCAGTGGGGGAGATCCGCAGTTTTCTTGGACTTGCAGGATATTATCGGAGATTTATCGAGAATTTTTCTAAGATTGCGAAGCCTATGACGGAGTTACTGAAGAAGGACACTAAGTTCAAATGGACAGATGAATGTGAGGCAAGTTTTCAGGAACTGAAGAAACATTTGGTTACAGCCCCAGTTCTGATTCTGCCAGATATACGCAAGGATTTCCAAGTGTATTGCGACGCTTCTCGCTTAGGACTGGGAGGAATGTGAGGCAAGTTGTTTCATATGCCTCACGTCAGCTTCGGCCGCATGAGTTGAATTATGCCACGCATGACTTGGAGTTGGCAGCTGTAGTTCATGCACTTAAGACTTGGAGACATTTTCTTATTGGGAACCGTTGTGATGTGTACACGGATCACAAGAGCTTGAAGTATATTTTCACTCAGAAGGAGCTGAACCTCAGGCAGAGGAGATGGTTGGAACTTATAAAGGATTATGATATGAAGTTGCATTATCATCCAGGAAAGGCCAATGTCGTAGCAGACGCTTTGAGCCGGAAGAGTTATGTCAATACCCTCAAAAGCGGAGGTTTACCAAAGGGGTTATCCGAAGATCTCAGGGAGTTTCGTTTGGGGATAGTCCCTAGAGGTTTTGTCGCAGTTATGGAAGTTCAGTCAACATTATTGGGAAGGATTCGAGAAGCTCAGAAAGAGGACAAAGAAATTGCCGAGATAAAGGATAGAATGCGCAAAGGAAAAGCCAAAGGTTTTCGTGAAGATGAGCGCGACACCTTATGGTTTGAGGACCGTGTGTATGTACCCAATAATGCCGAGATCAGGAAGTTGATACTACAGGAGGCTCATGACTCGCCATACTCGATACACCCTGGAAACACCAAGATGTATTTGGACTTAAAAGAGCGTTTCTGGTGGACGGGTATGAAGAGGGATATTGCTGAGTATGTAGCCGTATGTGATGTATGTCAGAGAGTGAAGGCAGAGCATCAGAAGCCCGCAGGATTGCTACAGCCTATGCCAATACCCGAATGGAAGTGGGATAAACTTGGCATGGATTTCATCACCGGATTACCCAGGACCCGATCAGGATATGATTCTATCTGGGTAGTAGTGGATCGTTTGACCAAAGTAGCTCACTTTATTCCAGTGAAAACCACATATACGAGTGCGAGGTTGGCCAAGATATATATGACCAGGATCGTATGTCTGCACGGAGTTCCGAGGACCATCGTATCAGATAGAGGAACCCAGTTTACTTCAAAGTTTTGGCGCCAACTACACCAGACATTGGGAACCAGGCTAGAGTTTAGTACAGCCTTCCATCCGCAGACAGATGGACAGACCGAGAGAGTCAATCAGATTCTGGAGGACATGTTAAGAGCTTGTGCGCTAGATTATGGATCTAGTTGGGATGACAATCTGCCCTACGCGGAGTTCTCATACAACAACAGCTACCAAGCCAGTTTGAAGATGGCACCTTTCGAGGCTTTGTATGGAAGGAGGTGCAGAACACCGTTGATGTGGGATGAAGTTGGAGACCGTCAGTTGTTTGGACCGGATTTGATTAAGGAATCCGAAGAGAAGGTTAAGCTGATTCGAGATAGACTGAAAGTAGCCCAGTCCAGACAGAAGAGTTATGCCGATCCAAAATGCAAGGAGGTAACCTATGAAGTCGGAGACAGAGCATATCTACGAGTATCACCCTTACGAGGAGTGAAACGTTTTGGAGTTAAAGGAAAGTTAGCCCCGAGGTTTGTAGGACCATACCGAGTATCGGAACGTATGGGTGAAGTTGCCTACAAGTTGGAATTGCCCGAAGGACTGTCAGGAGTTCATGATGTGTTTCACGTTTCCCAGTTGAAGAAGTGCCATGCGGAGATGGCTGATATTTCTCTAAGAGATACAGTGCCCCTAGAAGCAATTCAATTGGATAGTGATCTAACCTACGAGGAGAAACCCGTCAAGATTCTCGAGTTTGCCAGCCGAGTTACACGCAACAAAGTTATCAAGTTTTGCAAAGTTCAGTGGAGTCACCATACCGAAGATGAAGCCACCTGGGAGCGCGAAGAAGACCTCCGGAAGGACCACCCACACCTATTTTCTAGCCAACCCGAATCTCGAGGGCGAGATTCATCTTAAGGGGGGTAGGTTTGTAACATCCCAAATTTTCAATTTGGAATGTTATGCATAGGTCATCCATGCATATCATATTTTATTGCATTTCATTTTGCGATCCTCGAAATCCTGAGCAACTCAAGGACCACGGAGAGAGTTGGGGATTTCACCGTTTTCATATTTGAATTTTCTCAAATATTGAAACAGGGATCAATTTGGTTTAACTATTTTTCTCTCCGAAAATATTTCATATTAAAAATATATGAGAGGAGATAATATGACTTCTCCAAAATAAATGGAATATTGGAGGAAAAATATTAAAATCAAATAAATATTTTATTTGGATTTTTATTGCAATTTTATTTGGATTTAGAAAAAATATGCACTTTTCAAAATTGCATTAGAGTCCCAAATAAATGTTTACCTTGTCCGGGAGATTTTTAGAGGACGGGGAAAATTTATTTCGGGAATTTTGGAGTCCGTTTAGTATTTCTTTTATTTGTTTTTCTGCGCGGAATTATTTTTTTAAAAAAAAAATAAAAATCCGCCGGACCGAACTGGGCCGAAGCCCAGCCGGCCCAGCAGGCCGCCGCCGCCTTTCCTCCCCGTAGCCGAGCCGGACTCCGCCGGAGTCCGGGACGCCGCCGCCTCGTCGCCCCCTCGCCCAAGCCGCCCCGGCCCCCCTTTAAATGCCGCCCGCCCCGCCGCCTCGACCCACCCCGCCGCCGCAGCCCACCGCCGCCGCCGCAGCAAGCAGCAGCAGCCGCCGCCGCGTCCGCCGCTCGCCGCCGCCGCTGCAGCGCCGCCGCCGCACTCCACCTCGCCGCGCCGCTGCACCGCACGCGCCCCGCCCCGTCGCCGTCGCCTGCCGCACCCCGCCGCCGCTGCGGCCTCGCCTCGCCGGAGCCGCCGCTCGCCGGATCCGACGCCCGGATTTTTTCCGGTTAACCGTTCGGTTTTTTTTTTGGTAAACCCTAGATCTAGATTCGTTTTTTTTTTAAATTCCGGTTTATTCTTTTTAGATCGGTTTTCCGTCGGTTTAGTTATTTAGCGGACGTTCGTCCGTACGTTCGTTTTAACGAACGGTTTTCACCGTTTAGCCGCAGACAGCGAACGTTCGTTCGTTAGCCTGTTCGTTAGTTTTTCTTTTTCTCGGATTTTCCGCTGTTATTTTCGATCGCGATTTCTGATCCGATTTTCGTTTTAGTATAACTTTTCGCTCGTTTGTCGGAATCAGGCGATTCAAGCGCCTAGATCTTCGTCTCGAAGCCCTCTTTCTGTTTAACCAACTTAAACAAGTTTTTGCTACTGTAAAATTTGACTTTAGTCCAGATTAGCAATCAAAGCTTGTTTCTTTCGCAGTTTGAGTTTCGTTGCTCCGTTTGATTTGATTCTTTTTGCAAACCGGAGTTCTTAGGTTGAACTTTCTGGTTAAATCATCTCGTTTGAGTTTTACCCGTGCATCTTCGCTTGATTGCTTATGTATGCTATTGTTTGTTTGCGATAGAATTCCCGGAGTGCGAAGCGTGCTACTACGAGTCCCTAGGATTTGCAGATCGTCAGCAAGGCAAGTAACACATTGATCATACTTCTTCGTTACCCAGTTTTTATGCATTAGTTTCGACCCTCAAACATTGCACGACTAGGATGTGATTAACTTGTGGGTATTGGGAAGTAGATGATGAGGTAGAACCTATTGCCTTTTTTTAATATCAAACCCTTGGGAGTTACTTCCACGCTATGCTTATGTTGCCATGCTATGCTCGTAGACGTGGATTGGGTTTTGAGTGTATCCATGACAGATGTGAGATTTTTAATTAATGGTTCAACTTAAGGTGGCAACTTCAATACACATCTGGGTGGATTGCTTGTTTGGGCACCTGGGGATATACCAGTGTTGTCCTAGGAGATCCCGGGGATATACCGTGTGATCCTCCTACGGTCCGCCACCCAGGCTCAAAGGGATCATAAGATTATTCATGCTAGAAACTTCCGTGTGCAGCCACAAGCTATTATGGGCTCTAGCATAGTTGAGTATGTTACATGACCTCTTTCAGTGGTAGGCTAGCAGATGTAGGGGAAAGTAGGTGTAACTGTCTACCCAGAGTAAAGAGTAAATGCTTCAGAAAGACTGTGTCTCGGTCATCCGTTTCTCAAACACCATGAAGTGCGAGAAATCCAACGGAGGAGATCGAGTCTTGTGGGGAAAAGTGCACAAACCTCTGCAGAGTGTACAAACTAGTCATGATTAGCCGTGTCCCCGGTTATGGACATCTTGAGTATCTGGTTCTTGGATCATCATATTGAATCCCATCACTCTAAATAAATTTGTTGGGATTAATGATTACTTTTTAATTGGGATTGAGAGGGGGTTTTACCTTCTCAATGTTCAACAACCACCATGATAGTTAAATAAAATATATTCCTTTGTTGTAGGGAAAAATTGGCTTTTCGCAAAACAGTATAACCCTAGAGCTTTTCCACCGGCCAAATATGCATGTAGTATTAGCAATTAATCTGTTCATTGCTCTACTGTGTTATATTGCCAGCATATTCCATGTGCTGACCCGTTTCGGGCTGCAACGTATCATGTTGCAGACTTTTCAGACGAAGAGTAAGGTGTGCTAGGTCGTTGTCGTGCACTCAGCTATGCCGTTGGAGTTGATGGACTCACCTTATCTTCCAAGCCTTCCGCTGTTATCTTATTTAGATGGCCTTAAGCCATATTCATTGTAATCAGTTCTCTTTTGAGACATTCGATGTAATAAGTGTGTGATTGCACTCTGTTATAAATCCTTCGAGTACTGTGTGTGTCAGCATTACCGATCCAGGGATGACACTTGAACACAGAGATTCGATCCATTCGGGTCGGGTCGCTACAGTGCGCTCATCTCATTGTGTGGATTCAGGAAATGCTAATTGATGGGATAAGTGCTGGCGCTAGAAAGAGATACGATGAGTCAGGTGATGGGACTCCGTGAAAAAGCGCCGTGTTGTTTCCAATATTTTAGGGTGTCACCGTTGGGCTGGTGAAAGCACAAGTGCTCCCTGGGTGATTTTGGTAATTAAGGTCAACATATCTCTTGTTGGACTAATGGTTTTATCTAGTATATTTCAGACAAGTTCAACAATGGCGTGACATGGACAAGAGGATGTGGAACCCCTTCAAAATGCTAAGGACAAATATTGGCAAAAGCTCAAGACTCTTTATTTTTATTTTAGTGATCCAAGATCACATTGAGTCCATAGGAAAGCCAATACTATTAAAAGGGGATGAGGTGTTGCTCAATGGCTTGCTTGCTCAAATGCTTAGTGATATTGCTCCAAAACCCTCAGCCACTTTCTTCATCCAAATATGTCAAAAACCTAAACTCCAACTCGGCCCCACCGATTCTTTCTTCCCAGAGCCACCGAGTTCATATGACATAGCCACTGCCAGAAACCCTAGCAATTCGGTCTCACCGATACGGGTCTCGGTCTCACCGAGATGGACTTGCCAACACTCTGTGACTTGTTGCATTTATTTCGGTCTCACCGTGTTATGCAATCGGTCTCACCGAGTTGGCTTGACCAACTCTCTATTGCCCTATTGCTTCACTTCCGTCTCACCGAGTTGATGCAATCGGCGCCACCGAGATGAGGTTTGCCCTAAGCCCTAGCACATCGGTCCCACCAAGTTGTTCCAGTCGGTCCCACCGAGATTCCTAACGTTCACATTTTTAAACAGATCGGTGCCACCGAGGTTAACCATTCGGTCCCACCGAGATGAGTCAAATGTGTGTAACGGTTGGATTTTGTGTGGAGGCTATATATACCCCTCCACCCCCTTCTCCTTTTGTGAGAGAGCCATCAGAACATGCCTACATTTCCACCATACATTTTCTAAGAGAGAACCACCTACTCATGTGTTGAGATCAAGACATTCCAATCCTACCACAAGAATCTTGATTTCTAGCCTTCCCCAAGTTGCTTTCCACTCAAATCACTCTTCCACCATAGCCAAATCTGTGAGAGAGAGTTGAGTGTTGGGGAGACTATCATTTGAAGCACAAGAGCAAGGAGTTCATCATCAACACACACTCTATTACCTTTTGGAGAGTGGTGTCTCATAGATTGGTTAGGTGTTGCTTGGGAGCCTCCGTCAAGATGTTGAGTTGAACCAAGAAGTTTGTAAGGGCAAGGAGATCGCCTACTTCGTGAAGATCTACCCGAGTGAGGCAAGTCCTTCATGGGCGATGGCCATGGTGGGATAGACAAGGTTGCTTCTTCGTGGACCCTTCGTGGGTGGAGCCCTCCATGGACTCGCGCAGTCGTTACCTTTCGTGGGTTGAAGTCTCCATCAACGTGGATGTACGATAGCACCACCTATCGGAACCATGCCAAAAATCTCCGTGTCTCAATTGCGTTTGCAAACTCCAATCCCATCCCTTTACTTTCTTGCAACTTGCATGCTTTACTCTTTCCGCTGCATATACTCTTGTCATGCTTGCTTGAAATGTATTGAGAGTGCTTTAACATGTGCTAAACTCAACCTTAACTTGAATAAATTAAAAACTGCCACTTTTACTTGTTAAGGGTCTAATCACCCCCCTCTAGACCCCTCTTCTCGATCCTTTCAGCTGGGTAGCTTGTCCATGAAAAGGTTCATGAGTTTGAGATGGGCGGTGGCACGGAATGTTAGTCCATGATGTTGGTTGGCATCCGAGCCGTAGAACATAATTTGACACCATGCCATTGGCGGGACTCCAAAACAATATCTCACGGGCGTAGGGGGTGGGACTCCTTGCTTATTCGATAAACTTCTGGACTACGGTGGCTTTGAGGTCGACTGAGATTAAACGGAGTTGATGCCACAACGAAGACGTCTGGGATTAGACATATGATAGAAAGAACAATGGAGAGATAAAGTTGAGATCAATTCTAGGCACAACTACAAAACTTGATTGGGAAAGAATGTGGATAAAACAAACTGCGTTGGGCAGATGACAGGGCATTCTGACATAGGGGATCACCGGAGGTGTACGGAGCAAGGCCTAGTAGCGACAGTTCGTGTGGTTGTTGTAGTGGCTGGAGGGTGTGGACTGACTCCAAGGAAACACACTAGGAACTATTAGCCCCAAAGTACAAGATCATCGCAACACCAATAACTAAAACCAAGGTTTGTGGCGGCTGAGAGCTGCCAACGAGCAAATGCACGGTTATCGTGGACATCTCTTGTTGTCTTTGGTATCTTCTCGCTCCTAGTGACTGTTTGGAGAGGAAGGAGAGGGGATAACCGAGCCAGGAAAAGTAGAATAGGTATAAACGGGATGGGAAGCACAACAAAGCATTCTCGGAACATTCAGCACTCTTTGAATGTTCTGGGTCTGCCCAGTAACACCAATGCGATTGCGTATGTTTCCCGACCATAAAATTCCTGGGAAGGCAATGTTCTTTTCAGTTGCTAACTAGGACCTGATCCTAAGCGCCATTGCCGGGACGTGTGTGGCCCGGGAACATTCCGGTAAACATGGGGTGCGTAGTTGCACAAGAAAGAAAATAAAAAATGGTCATTCAACAGAGTAGGTTGCATACATGCATAAATAAGGCATAAGCTGCATACTAGTTAGAGCTTTTTACATCAAAATGCTGTTGTGGCTACTCATGTCATATAAACATTGCAGATGGAACCGGAAAAACTTCAAGGGTCCTTCTTCTTCTAGGAACACTTGCCGACGATCCCGTCAACATAGTGGGCTACAACATCTTTAGCTTCCTCGATGACGTTGTCTGAAGGGAGGCGTTTGAGGATGACCCACAGGTTGATTGAAGGGTTAGGGTGATGAAGGCGGAAAAAAAAAGAGCTTTGAGACTGCTTCAGCTATCTCCTTGCCTTCCTTCTTAAGCCGATCACCGCGGGCAGCGTCATGAGCTTCAAGCTGCACAATAATATTCTCAAAGAAGATGGCTAAGCTCTCAGCTCTGTCTCATGTCGGATCAGCAGTTAAATCCAGAGGATCCATCTTCATCTTCGTCATCTGAGCATTGATGCGGTCGGCAGTTCCGTGAAGCGTTTTCAACCATGCCTGATGAGAATGGCCTTCGGCTTCTTGGAGTTTATTGGCCTTGACAAGACTTGCCCGGAGAGTGATGATGTTCCCGGAGCACAGCTATTGGCTGGACTGTAGCTCATTCAATCTGCTTGTTAGCTCTACATGGGTAGCCTTCACAGTGCCCATCTCATTCTCCTTGGCCTCAAGGTTTTATTGTTCTTGGAGCTCTGCCAGTTGCCAGAAATTCTCAGCCAGCCGCTGCTCAAGATCCTTCACAAGCCCGGCAAGGCGCTCCTTCCTGGTGTCGGCAGCAAGGCGCTCCTTCTTGGTGTCGGCAGCCTTGGCTTGTTCCCGGGCAGCCTCAAGATCAGATGAGTGTTGGCGGGATAGTTCCTTGAGTGTGTTATCCTTGTCTTGCCGGGCATCTTCAATCTGCTTGACGGGTTGGCCCTAGAACTTTTCCTGAGCAGCTTTCATAGCGTTCGCCAAGTTGCCTTCCCGAATGGTGAGCTCTTCCTCGTGAGTACCTTGGGATATCTTCTGTTGGGTTAGAGTTCCTTGCAGGTCTGCAAGTTCTTTGAGCCTCCCCTCCACCTCAAGATCCCAAGCGGCCTCCTTTAAGATTAGAGCCGATCGATCTTCACTAATTGCCTTTCTCGCTGGACTACCTAAGTCAGCCTATCAGCATGTTGCCGTTGTGCAACTTCAGTACGCTCTTGTAGAGATCCTTCCAAGCTGTCAACACATTCAGCATAGCGTGCAAGCTCCTCCTTGCATCTGTGGTGACATGCAATCACTTTGTAGAAGCCCTTCAATGTGCCCACGAAGAAGTTCTTGTCTGCAACATCGTCCAAGGCATCTCGATCCGCTTTGAGAGTGAGGGTCCTTGGAATGACCAATTCGTCATCCACCAGCACTTTGACTTCGCCAGAACCGGAAGCCACATCTCCGGCAGGAGAGGATGCGCTTCGCTCGCCTAAGGGAATCAAGGAAATGGAGCCCTGAACCCGTGAACTAGTAGCCTGTGAAGGCTCATTCATGGGAGGCATTTCTGGAGCATCAGTCACGTTGGCTGCGTTGGCTCCGCCGGCGTGATCGCATTCCTGTTTTGCACATCCTGCCTGATCAATTGGGTGTTCCTCCATGGTTGTTATTTCAGTTGGAGAGGACATTGGGTGGGCACCTGGAGGCTGGTGGTGGAGTAGAAGCACGCTCTTCTGCAAATTCAATGCCTGTGTTAATAGAGCGTTTCATCTCTGTTGATGGATGAGCTATCTCTGTACAGTCAAAATATGAAGAAATCAATATTATGGGTCTATTCTCTTAACAAAAATCAAGGCATGGAAGTTAGGAAAGACGAGAAAATGGTACCTGGAATGTTGGGACGGGGAGGCACTTCTTTGATGGTGGTTCCCGCCGCCATGTTGTCACCAGGAACTGTCCTGCTCTCGGGCCTTCCCAGAATTCTTTGTCAGGAATGGCTTCACTCCCGATCCTTCCCGGAGTCTCCTTGTCGGGAATGTATTCACTTGGGGCTCTTGCCAAGGAAATTCTTCCCAGGGAAGATCCTTCTAGGGAACTTCCCGGGGTCCGTTTTCCCTGGGATCTTGAAGAATGTTCTCGGGGACTCCTTCCAGGAAGACGAACCCTAGAAAGTTCCCTTGAATACCTATGTCCCATCCCGGGAGAGGGTTGACCACTCCACTCAAAAGAACCTAAGAACCCTAGAAGTGGCCCCTCTCACTTCCTCACAACAAATCTTACATCCCGGAAGCATTTGTGTGAGTTCTTGAGAGTTGTTCCAATCAAGTGATAGATATACTCCCTCTTTGTTGGGGATAGAACCCCATGATATAACCCGCCATATTGGGCCAGGTCTTCCAGGTGGCGGCTAAAGATCAAGACTCAAAGCAGGCCAGAGCATCCAGGCGCAGGACCAGTAGGGCAACTCGCCAAGCGGGCCAGCTTGGGGCCCAGTATCTGAAGATGGCGGCTCTGCCCAGTAGTGCAAGTCGCCTAGAGTTTCCTTACTTAGGAAACAAGACAAGTCAGAAGTATACTAAATCATGGATCGTAGTATGATCCACACTCTTGTAAGCCCGGGGCTCGACCTATATATAAAGGCGAGTCCCTGAGGCAGATAGGGCTAAGTTACAATCGATCAATAGCTAGGTCAAGCGAATCCGCTCTCTTGTAATTGATCCCCAAGCAATAAGAAACAAGCAGGAAGTAGGCTATTACCTCGATCGTGAGGGTCTGAACCTGGGTAAACTCGTGTCTCTCGGTTCCGATCAACCCCGACAAGCTAACCTCCTAGTTGCGATGGCCTCACGACTAAATCCTCACACTAGGACATCTGCCATGACAAAACCACGACAGTTGGCACCCACCGTGGGGCCAGCGCACGGTGGTTTCGAGTTCTTGAAGGGCTCTTTCCCAGGGATCGAGGGATACACCGTCGGCAGGATGACACAGAGTCACCGCGGCAAGCTCTACATCGACGACGCTGGCTGGGGCCCCGAGGCCGACTCAATCAAGTACAGGTACCGGGTCCCCTTTGGCGGAATCCATGTCTTCATCAGCAAGATCGACGGATCTGAGCCAGAGCCGGACATCTGCACCGACCTCATCGAGCCGGGTCGGCGCGTGCAACCCGCCCGGATCCAAGCCGACCGGAAACATGTCTTCGTGGGCTTCACGCAATGTGTGGGACTTACGAAAAATTCCATGTCTGGAGGAGAGACTCTCGTACACTCAGACGATGAGTCCTCGACCGGAGATACGAAGTCAATCTACCAGCTTCAAGACGGCAGGCTTGGGGGCTGTTCCGATGGCAACATTATTCTGGACCCCTATGAGCCGCCGTGCCGAGCCGCAATCTTCATGGCGGGATCGGCGCCGGCTCCCAATTCAACGATGGCTGGAGCGACGGCAACAACTGACCCTTTGGTGCCGGCTTCCGAAGCGTCCAGCTCAGGCAGGCCACCGACTCAAGTCCTGTCTGAGCTGATGACCACCCTGATGACCTTAATGGGGACCGAGGTCACTGCGGAAAACCAGGCAGAACGCAATACGGAGATTGCAAAGCTTCGGGAGCAGATGACAAAGGTCCAGGAGGATATCAACGCGGAACACACCCGAACAACTATGTTACAAGCTCAGGTTAATGCAGAGGTGGAGCGCCTGAAGGCAGAGGCTTGGCATCTAAACCTCGATTAGAACGCTTCCAATGCAGTTCAACGGAGGAGGTACCAGACCCGTTTACCTCTGAGTTATGAGCCTATACATTTGTTCAACACGCCACGGGCAGGCCCGAGTACCCCTGGAGCACCGGTTATACCCCAATTAACCGCTGATGTGCCTAGAGGAAGGGTGGCAGCTCAGCCTCACCAGGCAGAACTGGCCCGGAGGGAGGACCGGTCCCAGACCCTCTCCAAACACCGCCACAACATTTCCTGACACCACCGGGTCACTTCTCCAACCCGGTGGATAATATGGTAGCGACGGCAACCCGGCTTACCGCGCTGCCTATCACTGGCGAGTCGCCGATCGCGGTGGAGGTCCGGAATGCCATTGGACTTTTACAGACGGCGATTGCTCAGCAGGCTAATTATTCGTATAGTTAGCATCATGTGTACTCAACCCCACTACCAAGCCGCAGCTATAGCCGACATGTTGAGTCGTCGGCAGTTTCCAGCAGTGAACGATGCCGTAACCCGCCCCAGGATAACCCGCCCCGCAATACGCGTTCAGATGCTCAGGCAATCATGGATAGAGCAAGGGCCTGTCGCGATGCAGAAGCAGCAAACCAGGGGGCTTATCAGCCACCCCCGGTAATTCCTTAAAATTCGATGGGAGCAGGGTCGAACACCAGAACCATCGGAGTACCGTGCCTAGTGCCGGCTTTGCGTAATGAGCGCATGCCTAAAGACTTCAATGGTCCTCGCAAAGTACCAAACTACACGGTGGATCTCGAGCTGGCGGCTTGGATCGAGAGCTATGAGCTGGCCATGGATATGTTGGATGTCAGTGATGCGGTATGTGCCAAGTATTTCACTATGATGTTGGAGGGGCCGGCTCGCACATGGTTGAAAAACCTTCCCCCCAATTCTATCAACACCTGGGCGGAGTTGAAGGAGCGTTTCATCAAGAATTGTCAAGGAACTTGTAAGCAGTCGATGACAATTGTTGACTTGGACCATTGTGTACAACGCGAAGATGAGTCGGCCCATCATTGGGCTCGCCGGGTCGCCACCATTATTCATTCTTCAGATAACATTGGGGTGGCTCATGCCGTTCTGATCTTGGAGAAGAACTGTCACTTTCAGCCTCTTAAGCAGAAGCTAGGGCGGCTTAAGCGCAAGTGCAGGATATGGGCAATCTCATGGATGCACTTACCAGATACGCAGACTCGGCTGGTACGAAGGATCCTAATTCTGATGACGACAAATCTGGGAAAGGCAAGAAAGACAGTGGTGGTAAAGGTCAGCAACAGAATGCCTCGGTGCATAATGGTAATTTCAATAACCATGGTAATGGTGGAAAACGCAAACACCCCGATGGCGGGTCAGATTTTGTGGCTAACACCAACACAGGGCACAAGAATCAACGCCGCAATGGCAAGCAACCGGATGCTGGGGGAAAGCCTAAGAATTATGAGGAAGCTCTTAATGGGCCGTGTCCAAAGCACAATTATCCTAACAAGCCATCTTCTCATGCTTGGAAGGATTGTTACATTATGCAGGAGTATTGGAACAAGTCGTTTCAACAGCATCATGGCAACGACAATGGGTCTAGGATGGATCCCAAATAGGAAAGCGCGCTCATCGAGTTCATCCATGAGAATCGGGACATCTTTGCATGGAAACCTTCTGACATGCCGGGTGTACCGAGAGAATTCGCTGAGCACCACCTTAATGTGGATCCTAAGATGAAACCGGTCACACAGTTCCTCCGTCATTTTAATGAGGAGAGGCGTAAGGCTATTGGAGAAGAGGTGGCCCGACTTTTAGGTGCCGGGTTCATAGTTGAAGTTTTTCACCCTCAGTGGTTGGCTATCCCGTGCTTGTGCTCAAGAAAAATGGCATTTGGCGCATGTGTGTTGATTACATAGATCTCAACAAGGCTTGTCCAGCTGATCCATTTGCTCTTCCCCATATCGACCAGATCATTGATGCAACAGCGGGTTGTGAGAGCCTATGTTTCCTGGATGCTTATTCTGGTTATCATCAGATCAAGATGGTGGTTGAGGACCAAGAGAAAACAACCTTCATCACACCCTTTGGAGCTTTCTGCTACGTTTCTATGCCCTTTGGGCTCAAAAGTGCCCATGCGACTTATCAACGCTGTGTTCAGAATTGTTTCCATGGGCAGATTGGACGCAATGTTCATGCTTATGTGGACGACATTGTGGTTAAGTCAAGGAAGAAGGAAACATTGCTTGATGATTTGAAGGAAACCTTTGACAATCTCCGGGTGTACAAAATGATGCTTAACCCGGCCAAGTGTGTTTTTGGTGTACCTGCAGGAAAATTACTAGGTTTTCTGGTTTCAGAGAGGGGCATCGAAGCTAACCCGGAGAAAATCGACGCTATCACCTCACTGTCTAAGCCGTCCTGTATCAATGACGTTCAGCGCTTGGCGTGTCGTATTGCAGCCCTAAGCCGGTTCATAAGCCGCCTAGGTGAGAAGGCGATTCCCCTATATCAGATGATGAAAAAGACTGATAACTTCATCTAGAGTGACGCTGCTAATGAGGCTTTCGAGGCACTTAAGAAGCAGTTGGCTGAGCCGCCCATCTTGGCTGCTCCGATCGACAAAGAGCCTATGCTCCTGTATGTGGCAGCTAATAATAAGGCCGTAAGCGTGGCAGTTGTCGTGGAGTGCAAGGAGGCAGGGAAAGAATATCCAGTCCAGCGGCCGGTTTATTATGTCAGTGAGGTCTTGATAGAGTCCAAGCAAAGATATCCGCATTGGCAGAAGTTGGTGTTTGGGGTGTTTATGGCTAGCCGCAAGTTGAAGCATTATTTCCTTGGGCATCCAATCACCATGGTCAGCTCAGCTCCTCCGGGGGATATCATTCAAAATAGAGAAGCCACAGGCAGAGTTGCTAAGTGGGCTATTGAGCTTGGGCCACATCATCTGAAATATGAGCCTAGAACCGCCATCAAGTCTCAGGCTCTGGTGGATTTTATCAATGATTGGACAGAACTGCAAGCACCTGAGGAGAAGCCGGATAATACATACTGGACGATACACTTTGATGGATCGAGGCAATTGGAAGGCTCAGGGGCTGGAGTTATTTTATCTTCCCCGCGAGGCGACAAATTTTGTTATGTCTTGAGGCTTATGTTTCCCTGTACTAACAACACAACTGAGTATGAAGCTTTGCTACATGGGCTCCGTATGGCCAAGGAGATGAACTTGAGTCGGGCTAGATGTCTAGGCAACTCAGATCTCATTGCACAACAAGTTTCAGGGACTTGGGATTCTAAAGACCCACTCATGGCGGCTTATCGCCAAGCAGTGACTAATATTACTGGTCACTTCAAAGGTTATCAAGTGGATCACATAGACCGATGACATAATTAGGCAGCTGATGCTTTGTCCCGGCTGGGTTCTCAGCGTAAGCCGGTTCCCCCTAATGTGTTCCTTGATGTGCTGCATAACCCCTCTGTTAAGTTACCTTCAGAAGAGGATCTCGCTATTCCTGACCCGGAAGGACAGTTGGTGGCGGCTCTACGTGCTATTCCAGATTGGACGATGCCTTATCTGGCTTACTTGACTTAGAGTGAGCTTCCAGAAGATGAAACTTTGGCGCGACAGATCATCCGACGGTCTAAGTCCATGACAATTGTCAAGGGCGAGTTACACAGGTGCAGTGTGACAGGCGTGTTTCAACGCTGTGTTTCCCCTGAAGAAGGCCGATAAATTTTGCAAGAAATTCATGCAGGAGACTATGGTCATCATGCCGGGTCATGATCTTTAGTGGCCAAGGCTTTTAGACACGGTTTTTACTGGTTAACCGCTCATGCTGATGCAGAGGATATTGTTTGCAAGTGCGATGGTTGCCAGAAGTTTGCACGACAAGCTCATGTGCCGGCTCAAGAATTGCGGATGATCCCAATAACTTGGCCATTTGCCATCTAGGGGCTTGATATGGTTGGGCCGTTTAAGAGGTCTAAGGACAAAAAGACTCACCTGTTGGTAGCAGTTGATAAATTCACCAAGTGGGTCGAAGCAGAGCCAGCCAGCAATTGTGAGGCGGCGACTGCAGTTCAGTTTGTGAAAAAGCCAATCTTTTGCTTTGGTTATCCTCATAGTATCATCACTGATAATGGGACAAATGTATCTAAGGGTGCTATGAAAGAGTTCTGTCCAAAGGAACACATCTGGCTTGATGTTTCATCTGTGGCTCATCCATAGTCCAATGGCCAGGCTGAGCGTGCTAACCAGGAGATATTACGAGGGATCAAGCCCCGACTCATGGTTCCTTTGGAGCGTACTCCAGGTTGTTGGGTTGAAGAACTTCCTATAGTTATTTGGAGCATAAGGACTACCCCCAATAGATCAACAGGCTACACGCTGTTCTTCATGGTTTATGGCGCAGAGGCGGTTCTTCCAAGTGATATCCATCATGACTCGCCCCGTGTGGCGGCTTACGTTGAAACAAATAATGAGACGGCTCACCAAAATGCTCTGGATGCCTTGGAAGAAGAACATGATCTCGCGGCGGCTCGATCTGCAATTTATCAGCAAGACCTACGTCGATATCACAGCCGTAGGGTTCGAAGCCGCACTTTCCAGGAGGGCGACTTAGTGCTCCGTTTGATCCAAGATCAGACAGGCATGCATAAGCTTTCACCTCCTTGGGAAGGGCCCTTTGTGGTTAGCAAAAACATCAACAATGGGTCATATTATCTCATCGACATACGTGAACACAATAAGTCACGTACCTCTGAGGAGGAGACCAACATGCCCTGGAATATTGCTCATCTTCGGCCTTACTATATACTTGAACCACTGGTTCCAGCCATTGTACATAACTATCATGTATATACCTTTTTATGATAAAATATAATAAAGCCGGCATCCCCAACTCAGGGCCTCTGTCATTTCATCTCATATATTGTGCATGAGTCTTTTATTTGTTGATCATAGGTCACTTGGGGGCTTACAACTCACCGAGTTTAGCTTTCACACCCTCTTGACCCGGCAAAAACGCCACAATATGTTGGTTAAACCTGCCTGTCTGCTTGATGCTACTCTGAAAAGGTGACCCGCCGTACTTTTGACAGTCAATCTTTATGACCCTGAACTTGTCAAGGTTAAAACGGCGGCTTAAGTCACGTGAGGGCCGGCTTACAGAAAGCGAGGATAAACCACGACTATCATGCCAGCTTCACTGAAGCAAGACTTGAGCCTCGAAAGCCAGTCTTTTTGTCGAGCCTCAAAAGCCGACTTATAATTCATTCAATATTTATATGTTAGTATTAGTTCTCTATTTCTGCAGGATTTTTTTTGCTCTTAATCACATTATGGCAATGACTATAAGTCTCTGGGTCAAAAGAACTCCAGGTTGCTTGTGATGAGTATTGAGTTTTTATTGACCATGAGTCGCCGGGTTATTAATTCGCAATTGCGTTTCAACAATCAATTATCACGGCTATAAGTCTCCGGTGGACAAATCACCGGGTTATTTCACACCAATTATAACTTGGTGGAATTTTTTGCAGACGTCAGAAGCCTCTGCATTTACAAGTTGCTACAGGCAACTTACCAGACATAAGTACAAGCAATGAATGCACGATATTCAAAACAAGACATCGATGGATTACCAGAATGCATTGGTCTAAAGTTCTTCATCACCAGATTGATGTTTGATCAAACCGTTAAACGTGCATGAAGGCACGATAGGACATCCAATTGTTTACTTAAAGCCTATTACAAAGCTCCAGTTGAGCTCAAAATTTTCAATCAAGTTTTTGAGGAGTATAAACTACTCCTGCAAGCCGGCCTCTGTGCCGTCCGGATTGTTTCCCTCCGGGTTAGCTCCTTGTTGGCCCTTAGCGGTTGACTCCTTTAGGTCATCCTGCGCCAACTCTTCTGCGTCTTTGATCTAAGGGTTGTTCAGATTCCAGTCGACATCGGTTAAGGCTTGAAAGACGGCTTCGTCATGCAGGATAGGAGACGGGTCAACATCAGGTGCAAAGAGATGCTTACGCCATTGAGGAGTTAAGTCAAAAGATTCCAGTATTGGTGGCAGAATTTGTGAGTTATTGCCATCATAAGCCAGCTGCTATTTCTTCAATTCCATTTCTGCGACAAGTTGACTCGCCAGTGTTCGGGAATCCTTCACACAACGGGTGTAATCAGCTGGGGAAAATTCAGTCCCGTTGTCTTTGTATTGTGGGAACCCGCCAACCATCTCCAAAGGATCCAACTGTGGTGCATAAGCTATAGCCTGGCTTAGCATGGTCATTGCTTCTGCTCGGACGGCTGACCGCTTCAGCTCTTCGATCTGCTTCGGGATGGTTGACAGCTGTTTCAGCACATCTTTTATGAATTGCGGCGAGTCTTTTTCCCCCATCACAGACTTGATAGTAAAGATGCTTCCAACATATAATTGCTCTACGAAAGAGTATACAGCCTTCAGCTTCATTAAGTTATCTTGGAGGTTGCGAGTTCTATCACCCACACACATTTGCAATCTGTGAGGTGCTAGGCGAGTTATTACTTGTACATGACTCGTTAGGCGAGTTGTTAGGATAAGCTCACGGAATTACTTACCAAATATGGCCTGGGTCATTTGGGAGATATGCCGTTTTAATCCGGCCAGCTCTTCAGTAACTGGTTTTAATTGTCCTTCGACGGTTTCCGCATGCTTGATCAGGGTGGCCTTCTCAGTTTCAAAGGTGGTCTTTTCTGCTTCGAAATCCGCCTTCATTTTCTCCAGTTCTTCTAAAGAAGATTGCAGGCTTGTTTCAGCCTTGGCTCATAGAGTTTGTTCAGATTCAAATTATTTTTTCAAGCCGGTCAAATTTGACTCGGCCATGCTCAAAGCTTCCTGCAAGATAAGGAGATAATTTATTTCCAAGCCATTTTCCTAGTCCTAAGCCGGCAACAATGTCTAACCCGGTACTTGGGGGCTATGACAAGCAAATTCATCTTATTATTGAAGTCCCAAGAAGATTGCAAGCAATATGCTTAGCACTTGGGGGCTAATGCATGTCATTTTTTCTTCCTTAATAACACAAGAAGACCCGATTCAGTTCATAAAGATGAGTCGGCCCTTGGGGGCTAGAGGTTATCTCTTAAAAAATTTCTTTAGTTGAAAGATCCGACTCATCTCATGAAGATGAGCCGGCCCTTGGGGGCTACCTGATGTTTCTTTTAACAAGATATATATTTGAAGAACCGGCTTATCATTGTCATGATAACCCGACTCTTGGGGGCTACATTACAAGATTTCAAGATTTTACGTCTAAGTCTTAAATACACTCAAGTTTTCATATGTTTAAGACTTGGGGGCTACATGAGGATATATAGTACTGAGGAGGGCTGAGTTTTTCCATACCTCATATTTCCTTTTCATCATATTTACCATGCCAACTTCCATGTCATGGCTGGTAGAAAGGCGGGCCAGGTAGCCTGCATGCAGCTCTTCTGCGCTGAATTCTTCATAGTTGGGCAACTCAAGCTTTGTTTTTCCCTTCTCAGACAAGGGCGTTTCATCTTTTGCTATGTGCTTAGTCAGCACATTGGAGACTTCTGGATTCTTATAAGCCTCTCCATTGATAGCAATATCATCATTATTCCTCTCATGAGAGGGAACATCTTCAGCCGCCTTGGCGGGGCTCAAAGTAGGAGAAGGATTTGGCGTGTTAAGATCATCCGCCGGGTTAGCCTCGGCATCCAATGCCTCAGTAGCTGCTGGTTCATTTTGCTGGGGCGGTTCAACTTGTTCATCATGATGGTCTTCGAGGATTTCAGTGTGGGCCTCAGGGGTCACCAAGGTCTGATCCTCCGACTCAGGGATCTCTGGAGTTGTTGATGACTCGCCAACCTTTCTCTTCTTGGCTTTGGCTTTAGCCCTGCAGACAAGTCAACATGTTATAATATATGTGATAATAACTAAGATAAGGTGTAATTCAGTTAAGAGAAGATTACCCCAGATTTATGATCGAAGCCGGCAGCTGAGTGGCGGAGGAGTCTCCTGAAGACAGTGGTGACTCCGGACAATTGGAATCAGAGGGATTAAGAGGTTGCCTAATAAGGCCGGCTCATGGAAGAGAAGAGGTTGGACTGTGAGGCACCTCATTACATCGTTTACGGGAGGATGGTTCATGTGATAAGCCGGCCAGCAGCTCTCTCGAGCCGCTCCGAGTATGGCACCTTGACTCATGCTGGGTTTTCTTCCAAATAAAGTTTGGGTCCAAATGAGCATCTGGATGAGAAAATCTTACTTTCTGAATGACCTGCCTAGTGTTCTTGTGAGGCAAGGATTCTGAGCCAGAAGAGATGGAAATTACCTCAGCATCATTAGCCCGGCTTGTTGCAGCATCACCCTGAGAATAAGAACCGTCAGCGAGCTCAATAAAAAGATGGCCAAGGGAATCAACTTCTACCTTCGACTGATTATCAGCTATCGGTGATCCGCCCTAGCTACTGGCTCATTCACAACAGCAGGTTTATTCCTTCTTTGAGCCGGCGCTATTTTAGTCTTGGTCGCCTATGTTTTCCCCTTCTTATTCTAGAATGGAGAGCCGGCCTGCATAGTTGAGCAAGGTTAACAAGTGAAATACTGAATAGGTAAAGATTGATAAGCCAGACAAATAGTTATATGTATACTCACTGGAGGAGCCGGGTTAAGTTTGAAGAACAGTCGCAGCCCCGTCTTGTTGCAGCTCTCCTGAGGCTCCCCAAGAAGTTTCTTCATGATCTTATTTATTTCACCAGCTTCTAATTAAGTCCACAGGACTGTACCATTGAACGCCATTTGAGTCGCCCAAATAATTGCACATTAAGCCAGGCCGACGACTCAAGGGTAGGATTCTCCAAGTAATCCAGCACCGGGTTAAGTCAATCCCCGTTAGACCATTGGCCAATAAAGCCCTGAGTTTTGGATATACAGAGGCGACTTGAGCACGCTCTTCTGGAGGAGCCCGGCTAGTGAGTTCAAAATCAATGGGAAGACGGTCAGGTCTATAACCTGGTAAGGGGTTCTCATCAGCTGGGGCTGTGTTCTTGCAATAGAACCAAGTCTTAACCCTTCCCTTAGGATGACTTGGCAGAGTAACTAGAGGAAAAGAGCTGTCTCTCCGCCTCTGAATCGAGACCCCGCCGAGTTCTAGGCTGGGGCCATCAGCACACTCTGTCTGATGGTTGATGTAGAAAAACTCCTTGAAGAGAGGAACAGTGGCCTCCGTTTGCAGATATACTTCACATAGGACCTGAAATTGGCACAGGTTGGATATGGAGTTTGGGGCAAGATCTTGAGGATGAAGGTTGAAGAAATTAAAGACGTCCCAAATTTTTTTTGACCCGGGCGGAGAGAAGCGTCTAAGGAGATGGTCTATAAATACCACGACTTCTCCTTCGCCGGGTTGGGGAACCTATTCTCCTTGAGAGGCTCGCCAACCGATCTCCTCTTGAGTCGGCAGAAAACCTTGCTCTTTGTAATCATTGAGCACGAGTTGGGAAGCCTGGGAACTCACCCAGTTGCAAAGTGTGGTTTTTGCCATGATGAGCCGCCTAAGTGAGGTTAAGAACTGCAGAAATATGAAGGGCGGATCATTTATGAAGCAATAACTCGCCAGGTCAATTGTGTGATGAGACTATATTGGTAGTTGTGGGTAAAAGCAAGACGGCATAATTATTACTAATGAATGAGTCGCCTGACAGGTGAGCCGGCTTAACAATGGAGTAATTTCTACATTTGGCGGGTTACAATAATATGGATGAGCCGACAAAAATATAAAGGCGCCTTACGATGAAATGGAGATTGATAGTTTTCTGCTAAGTGTGGTATAAACAAGTTTCTACTAGAGTGCCTGCAATTATGGATCTGCAGATGATACAAAAAGGTAAAAATATTTCCTAACCCTAAGACGAGCATCGGAAGTGACCACTAGTCTGTCCATGGATTCTACAGAAGAACTAGGGTTTCTAGATGCAAAAAAACGGTGTTATGGCTAGTGCCGCCGCAGTTTGGTAAAGGGCCTATGGGAAATACCAGATCTAAACAAGCAATGACATCAGAATATCGATGAACTATGATGAAATCTGACGAACTACAGTGGAACTAATGCGGACCCAAAAGGAGAAAGATATTATACTTGACTGCTGCGAAGGGCAGCGAAGATGTTTGACCGAGCTCCGGCAAAGACTAGATGGCGTCGCGCTCTTGGACGAGCTGGTCAGCGGCGGTCCAGTGCGGGAGAGCTCGGGCTTGAAGAAGAAGCGAGAGGGATGAGGTAAAAGTTAAAAGAAGGGCCCCCGTGTGTATTTATAAGGCGAAGAGATGAGAATAAATGGCAGGCATGATAATTGAGGGGGCACAGTAACTTTTGGAGCTAGGGACGCCTCGATTTCTAGCCTCAATAATATATACTCAAAGATTCGCTATGATGTCATCCTAGGCTCCTTAGATTTTCGGAGGACGACGTCAGCAATAAGATGTGAAAAAACAACAAGTCTGGATGCGTCATAAGCCGACATTTCATGACCCGGAGAAGATGCTAATATGACCAGAAGATAAGCTGCCAGGTTAAGATGATAGAGATTGACATGAATGAATTCAATTCAATCTGGGGGCTAATGTTGGGGATATAACCCCATGATATAATCCACCATATTGGTCCGGGTCTTCTAGGTGGCGGCTGAAGATCAAGACTCAAAGCGGGCCAGAGCATTCAGGCGTAGGACCAGCAGGTGACTCGCCAAGCATGCCGGCTTGGGGCCTAGTATCTGAAGATGGCGGCTCTGCCCAGTAGTGCAAGTCACCTATGTTTCCTTACTTAGGAAACAAGACAAGTCAGAAGCATACTAAGTCATGGATCGTAGTATGATCCGGACTCTTGTAAGCCCTGGGCCTCGACCTGTATATAAAGGCGAGTCCCTGAGGCAGATAAGGCTAAGTTACAATCGATCAATAGCTAGGTCAAGCGAATTCGCTCCCTTGTAATTGATCCCAAGCAATAAGCAACAAGCAGGAAGTAGGCTATTACCTTGATCGTGAGGGGCCAAACCTGGGTAAACTCGTGTCTCTCGGTTCCGATCAATCCCAACAAGCTAACCTCCTAGTTGCAATGGCCTCACGACTAAGTCCTCACACTAGGACATCTGCCATGACAAAACCACGACACACTCCTTGTGATCAAAGAAAATCATGATTTGAGGAAGTATTTATCTTTTCCCCTTGGTCTTGTTACTCTTGGAGGTTGGAGAATCCTAGGCGGTAGGAGTTCTTCGGTGAAGAATAGTTCATTGTGATTATCATCAAAAAGTTTGTGAAGGTTTGGAGATCACCTCAAGGTCTTCCACTAGTGTTTGAGAAACGCTTTTGTGGTGTTGTCTCAAGGGGAGAATAGGGTGAGCCTTTGTGGCGTTGGTGTCCCTTCTTGGTAACATCCACCTCTCTAATGGTGACTAGCTTCCCTCCAAGGAAGAGAACGTTGATAACCCACAAGTATAGGGGATCGTTTGTAGCCTTTTCGATAAATAAGCGTGTTGAACCCAATGAGGACCTAAAGGTAGAATTTATATTCTCTTCAAGTTCTATCGACCACCGATACAATTGTACGTAAACTAATGTTTGCTTGACCTAGAACAAGAATAAAACTAGTTTGTAGGTGTAATGGGATAGGTTTGCAAGATAATAAAGAACATGGAAATAAAAGTTAGGTGCTATTTTAATTAGAGATAAATAAAGTTAATATAGAAAGTGTGGAAAAGTGGTGGTAGGATGTGCGAAATTGTCCCTAGGCAATTGATATCTAGATCGGTAATCATTATTGCAATTCTATATGAGGGAGAGCATGCGCTAACATACTTTCCATACTTGGATCACATGCACTTATGATTGGAACTCTAGCAAGCATTCACAAATACTAAAGATCATTAAGGTAAAACCCAATGATAGCATTAAGTGTAAAGTCCTCTTTAATCCCATACGCAACAACCCGCTTACCTGAGTTTGTGTTTCTATCGCTCACACAACTCAGTCAGTAAGAGAATCATGAACATACACTACTGAGGATGCTGCTAATGCGACACTACAATCGGAGACCCTTCGACGAAGCTGTGTGCGATGCATTAATCGCAAACGATGATGTAAAGAAACCGTAAAAAATGATACGACACATTTGCGATGACGGAGACATCAAACATGATTCACATTATAGTTACGTGTGCGATGAGTGGCATACGGTTCACTCCAATGAACTGTTTGTGATGAGGCAGAACAACAGAAATGGGCAGCCAGATGAAGGTGTGTGCGATATATGGCATACAGTTCACTCGAATGAACTGTTTGTGATTAGGCAACACAACAGAAATGGTCAGCCAGATCAAGGTGTGTGCGATAGAGGGCATACCGTTCACTCGGATGAACTGTTTTATGTTGAGCCAAGAGAACAGAAACGGTTCAACTTAACAAGATGTGTGTGATACGTGGCAAACAGGTCTGTAATCAGAAATATGTGCGAGGACCGATAATAACACAGACAATTGCTGCTAATAAGACGTGTGTGTTGTGCGATGTGATTGCATACAGAACAACAACATACACACACACACACGCACGCGCGCGCACACACACACACACACTTATAAGGATATGGTTGCATAACCAAATTAAACATCCAATTACATAGGTGGCTACTACACACATGACATTTGCACACATCAAAGTAAACTATATATTACATGCATAATTAACTAGGATAAACGATCATCTGATCATCATCTACTTCTTGTGACGCATGCCGCCATTGCTCTGCTGGTGGCTCCATCCGGCCTCGTTGATTTCGGGAAGGAGGCACTTCCTCATGTCAACGATCTGCCTGTGCATCTCATAGCATGTGTACACGCTCTTGGCCGCGAACCTGAGGTGAGGTTCATCCAGTTGCCGCATCTAGGCCCCATGCTAGGATACGGGACGTGTTCTGTTGGCATCCTGCTTCATCTTTTTGTAGTAGGGGTCGATGATGGCCGAGGCAAGTTCAACCAGGGAGTCCTTCTTCGTGCCCCCCAGACCCTGTAGTGGTCACGGATTTCGACAAGGTTCTTGCAGGCCAAGCCCGTAACCTTGAGGGCTTTTACGTCATCGAAGGTTTCCACCGTAGCGAACTTGTAGTCGGTGCTGTTGACAAACCTGGCGAAACGGTCGCAAGGCTCTGTGGCCATGCAGTAGTGGTAGATGAGGACATGATGGCGCACACACAACTGGGCGATGGCAACCTTCTGATCTTTGCCGGGATGACTGCCAGTGTACTAGAGGTCGATGCCGACCAGCTTGTACTTGTCTCGAGTAAGCAACTGCTCCACGATGTTGATGTAGTCCTCCACGACAGCCGGGTCGATGGTGTACACCACCGAGAGATCTGTCTCCCTCGCATGGGTCTCCACTTTATGCTCGCTGAACTCCACTAGAGCGCCGCTAGATATCCTCTCTGTATGTGTCGTCGTGGGTGTGCTTGTTGTGTTATGGGGCGCGATCGAAAGGTTGAAGAGGCTAAGGTTATAATGGCCGCGGGAATTAATGGGGAAGCCAGGCGGCCTAGAATATCGACACACCCAGATGGCAGTTCTAATTTGCAGCACGTAACTCCATCGTGCCGCACGTAACTTCATCGTAGCGACGCGCGCGGCGCAACCGCATGCATATGGGCCCCCAAAGTGATCGTGCGCCGGCCCCAACCGCTGGCAGAGCACGCGCAGAGGGACGCGAGCAGTGAGCTCTGCGGCTGCCTCAATGGCGAGCAACCATTTATATGCATATAGCAGTTGAACACACAAGGAAACGCTGTCCACAAGCCGATCGCGTGGAGGTACACGAGCAGAGCGCGTCACGGCACCTAATGACGAGCAGAGCGCACCGAGGGGCGCGAGTAGAGGCTGGCACAGTGATACATGGCAAATAAGACGAACTGTGCGAGCGATGGCAGAGACATCAAGCACGATTCAGATTATAGTTGCGTGTGCGATACGTGGCATACAGTTGATCCATCCGAGTTGTTTGTGATGGAATAAGCCGTGTGTGTTGTGGGCAAACGCTTGCTGGTATACAATTGTCAGCGATTGATGAATTCATCACCGACTGTTCCCTAGTGTGGTCCGTGTGTGATGTGATATGCTCTATCTGCACAACATCTATGCTCTGTCTATAGAAGAACAACATATATACTTATAACATGACATGATTGCAAAACCAAATTAAACATCCAATTACGTTATATAACAAATACCATAAATATTGCAAGTTTCAAATTCCAGCATTACAAGGCCCAAATTCAAAGATTACAAGGTTCAAACTATTCTGACAAATAAAATTCATCTTCTTCAGAATCTTTTTCATGCATTATTTCTGCGAAAGGATCAGCCACCGAGAGGTCATATAGCGGCTTGATACAGTGACTTCTGGATAATCTGTCATATGAAGTTACAAACTAAAATTCAGCTTCTGGAGAGCCTTTTCCATTCAGCTGTAGACGCCTGCGCTCTGTAGCAATCCATTCACTTATGCGCAGTAAATATAGGGCAAACCACATTACCTTGAGTAACCTTGCTTTCTCAACAAAGAACCTGGCGAATTTAATTTCAAGTGTGGTGCCTCGGTACTCATTAAAAGTAATTTCTGTGAGATGAAGATCAAGGCATTCAATGGGATTGTTATATTCCCCAACATTTTCTACTTTTGAGCCTGCTAGTATCTGCAAACGAAGACAACATATTAGTGCCTAGCTGCAGATTTGAACACTTCGGGCCTCTTTGATTTGCAGGATTTCTAAAATACACGAAAAGAGTGAAATGCCACCTTCAATCTTTCATGATTAACATCTAAAAAATTATATGTATTGAAATCCTCCAAATTTCCTTTACAAATCATTCTACATTTGTCATTGTAATCATGGGTAAAACTAACAACAAATTGAGCTCCGTTGTGGTTAACAATTAACAGGAAAGAAGCATCACCTTGATGTATAGCTTCTCCGTGCAAGGAAAGCATCTAAGGAATCTAACAACTTCATCCAGATCGGGGCCGGCAGATTGTAGTGCCAAGATCTTCACTGTGCGCAGAGGCCGGGTCAAGCTTGTGGGAATCATTTTCTGGATGACAGGCAAACATATATATCAACAAAATTAGATAAATGTGCTGTCCAATAGTATATAAGAAGGAGAAGAAGAAAACTGTTGTACCTGAACGGATAATGATCCAGTAACAAGTTCGTTGAATTCAGCACACGAATAGCCCAACACTGTCAATTTTGGTGCGCGAATGACCGTGATTCTTGCTAGACCTAATTTATCAAGTACATACAATCTCTCAAGGAAAGGCACATTCTCAATGACCATATCGTGAAACACCTCAACTGATAGCCTTGGGCGGCGCCAGCAATGCACATAAATCACACGGACATTCGTCAAGGTGATGTGGAGGCTACTAAACCCATCCATCGCCTGAAGACGAAGGTACTCGAGCACTGTACAGCCAATGAGCAGGCGCTCCAAATCCTCCTTAGAGATGCGGACGGCCATGAGCTCGAGGTGCTTAAGTTTAGGGAGATGAAGAGCGCACACGGCATCAATCCGAGGGAAAATGCACTGCCTGAATGTAGCGCGGCGCAGCGTGGGCGTGAGGCAGAGCGCGGACGGCGGCAACGAGCGCGGACGTCCAGCATGAAAGCTGAGCTCCTCGAGCTGATCTAGGGCTGGGGATAGGAACCAGTAGTGAAACCTGGGTTCGGCCTTGCAGTCGGAACTGCTTGCCGATAGCAAGGCGTCTGACTGGCCCAGGGTGCGTGGCGAGGACGTGGGACAATGCGTCCAGGCGTTGCTGCTCCCCGCTGCAGATCTTGTCGTCGATGATGAGGTCCAGGGGGGTGGAGTGCCAGAGGGGGCACCACCACCGCGAGAGGATAGTGGTCCGCACCCCAGATTTGATGGGGAGGTGGGATATGATGGTTACCAACATCTCGTCAAGGAGGCTGCTGATGAAGTCCACGCTCACCGGAGGCTCTTTCGGTTCCGGCTTGACCCGCCCCCGCTTGTTGGCCGGCTCGTCCTCCATCTCGCAGCAGGCGGCGATCCTCGGTGATGGTGGTTGTAGATGAGAATGGAGGACTGTTCTACATACCTTCCCGAGGCGGCCGAAACCAAAAGTCCAAAACCAGCAATAAATTGCAGCGCTCGCGGCTCGCTTCCCGGTACGGTGAGCCTGTGCGGCGGACTGCTCGCAGCCGGCCCATCTAATCAAACACCTGCCCGTGGTAGTAAATGGTTAGTTGAATGCCCACGGTTGGAATAATACGACCGTTTGCGATAATAACGTGGTGGCTATTTGTTAAAAAATGCCTAGGAAAATCAGTGTATAAAAAGGCAAAATGAACCCTGAATAATTTCAACTTTTTAGCACGACACTCCTATAGTTGCATGTTGCCTCTGTAAAATAAATCAAGGAGGGAAGAGACAACATATGTCATTTTGCACATAGATCAGGTGACCAAGTTCCCTCTCGGAACCATGAGGCTTCTTGAGAGAAGCTCCGGTTTGTATGAAAGAAAATATCGGTCAAAGCCGAGTTGAAAAGGGCAACAATATCTAACTCCAGCTTACAAAAGGTACAATAGCATGAGGATTAATTGTTCATCGGGTTTACACAAAATCCAGATTGAACAGGACAGTAAACATCTTACTCAACCAAAGTTTTCAGTAGTCACAATCAAATGGACCGGTCTGATCCATAAAATCAAGATCCTGGGCTAGAAAATCTACTGGTACATGAAGAGAAGTTGTTATAAATAGAAGCCGAGCATGTTCAGAAGCCCTTTTGTCCACCTGAAACTTCTTTTTATGCTGTTCAACGTGTCCATCCGCGAGAAAGTTTTTGTTAAAAACCTTAATCCTCACGGGCAATAGTACCCTCGCATTCAACAGGAAGAATGTGACAAAGCTAGTGTTTGCATGGTTGGATGCATAACCTTCCAGCTTTATTGTCCTCAAATGAATGTCATGAGAACTGAGAAAATCTCGCTGCTTCTTATGGCACCGATTGGTTATACCTTTTTGTCCATGTGCTTTTGCCTAAATAGACATGAAGACTGAAAACACTTAATGTCTAAAAAAAGAGCATGTCGAAAGAGCGACAGCTGAACGGTTAATTCTAGTAAATTATATATGGGCTTTCAATGTGCTTGAAATCATCACCTGTATATACAAATTCTCCAGACATGGAAAGCATCGCAGCAAACCGATAATCATGTTCAGATCAAAACACCACATACTGATATGTAAGGTCTTGACAGAATCCAGCACCATTGATAGGGTATCCATGGACAAACTCTTCATTGAGCATAGAACATAATATCAGTACCAAAAGTGTACTCCAAGATGATATAAAACTTATGCGCACAAATGAAAAATGCAGCTTATGATTACAAAAGTGTTGATAATATAAAACTTATGCGCACAAATGAAAAATGCATCTTATGATTACAAAAGTGTTGATGATAATATACAGTACCTGAATAAGTGTGGAGCCAACCACCATCTTGTAACCTTCAAGGGGATCAGGAATTACACCCAAGATCTCCAGTTTAGGCGCAGAGACCACAGTTATTTGCGAAGGTGCACACCAATAATCAATGAGCAACCTTTGGAGTGAAGGGGCATCTTTGATGATGAGCTCCTCTCCTTTAGAAAATTCCAATGCATACAAGGTGAGGCGACTTTATTTGGAGACAACGGATACGAATTTATTTTCCAAAAACAAGTAGCAAGCGCTCCAGGGCAGGGCAGCAGGAGCGGATGATGCTATGCAGTGAGGCCTCCGACAGATCGACCACCACAAGCGTGAGTTTTTTTAGCAGTGGGAGTCGAAGCATCTATACCAGATTGTCCGCTAGATGGCACCGGGCCAAGGTGGCGGTGTGGAGAGAGGAGGAAAACCATGAGATGGACATCAGTGGTGAGGGCACATCTACAACACTTGGTGGGAAGCTATTTGCATAGTAATGGTAGAACTCAAGATGCTGGAGGTTTTTGAATTGACGGGATGTAAGCCAGGCGTCCACCGTGCAGGGTATGTGCAGCAGGCAGCATGCCGGGATGCATAGGCGTTGAATGGAGCCCTGCTGGGAGGAGATGATGGCTCCGTGGAGTTCAAAATCATGAACGACACATAGCCAGCGACAGTCGAGATTAAGAGGCGCGGCGCGCCACAGAGTGCGCCACCAAGATGCGAGGACCTGTGTGCGGCAACCATCCTTGGTGGGGAGAAGGAAGATGATCTCCCCAAGGATGGTGTCCGGTAGATCGCTGATGCGGTCTGCCCAAGATTCTACGGGTTCCTTGGATCCAGGGGCGTGGCCGCTTCTGCCTGCACTGCCGGGTGCAGGATCTACAACCGGCGGCACCGCTGGCTGGAGCCTCATCAGTGTACATTCCGATCTAGGGGAAAATTGGCACAAACATATATGTAGGACATTCAAAATCAATTCTAAAGATCTGGAAGAAAAAAAGGCACAAATATATGTATGACAATCCAAATCAATTCTCAAGATCTGGCTATGAATTATTAGCACGGACGCAAACCCTATTTGGATTATTAGGAAAAAATCATTTGTACAGAACAAACAATTAATCACTAACCATAGATATGATTCAAATAATCAATACACTACACGGATCTAACGAATCTTACTCTAATTTCATGGACTGGGTGAACATAAGCATAGGATTTCTATTCCAAGAAAAGAGGGAGGGGGACTAACCGGTTTTCCATCGGAGTCGGAGTCGTTGCCGGAATAGCTGCGGACCTCCGGCTTCGGCTGGGAGGCACGACGACGGCGACGAAGTCAAGGTCGCGCTGCTGCCCGCGCGAGACCTCGTAGGCGGCGACCGAAACCTCTGTGCCCAGCTTCATGCGTTGTGCGGGTGCTTCACCAGCCCCGGCGTCGCCACTCCCTCCGATGGTGCACTTCGGCGGCATCCTCATACACTCCAGGCGGCGGTGACAACTGTGGACGGGGGGTGCGGCCGCCTATTATGACAAGCGGATCGGGCGCGCCATTAATATGGAGCAGTGGGAGCGAGGTGGGTGGCGGTCAAAGGGCTGGCTCGCCTCCCGGTGAGCCTGCGCAGCGGACTACTGGCATGCCTACCGTCATTTCACACAGCTACTAGCACGCCCCCCGGTGACACTGTGTAGCAAACACGCGCATGCCTTGGCCTCCCGGTCTGCCTGCGCGACGGACTGCTCGCATGCATCTTGTCAACTCAGGCATGCTCATACGACACACGGGACGCCTGGCGGCACATATTATATTGATTTTTCCTTTTTGATGATTATTTCTGCCGCTTTATTGCTTAACCGAAGCACGACACGTACATTGTTGGTCTAACGCAAACGGTTCGAATAAAGAGTCCGTTTGCGATATTGGTTGCTAATTATTGATAATTTCCCGTGTGTAAGAAGATTATATCAAAACTTGTCTCAAATTTGACAAAAAATATAATATCATAGTCTATTGGTGTCCATATGACACCACAATAAGTTTCATGAATTTCAACTTAGTTTTGGATTTACTAGATTTTAAAATCAAGATTCTCGATGTTAGAAATTTCTTGCATGGGGACTAAACTTGCACCCAGGGACACGTACACATATGATTTTCCAATCCATTTTGGTGTACTACCACGGGTATCATGTAGCTCAAATTTGTTTTTTGCACATTTAATCCCTAGGAAATCGATCAATGTATAAAAACGGACGAATGCTATCTTTTTTTTTTAATTTTTAACACTAAACTCCTTTGGTCGCATGTTCGCTGCAGAAAAAGTTTGACATGCATCTTTGGGCCACATGCATGCAGTGGTCCTAGGACACTCACTCCCGTGTGATGCTCTCTGTGGGCCCGCGAGGTCATCGTCCATCACTATGACCTGCGGCGAGACAGGTTAGTTTGACCAAAAAGGATGGTCATTTTTTGGTTTGTGATACGTACGGTATAAGTATATATTAGTACGCATCGAAAGGGTGGGAGCAACATATACTACGCGTCATATAGGACAATCACCCGTGTGCGATGCTTCCATCCATGGGCCTGTGAGGTTGTCCTCCATCACTTTGACCCAACGAGAGAGGTTAATTTGACCAACAAGGAGATTTCTTTTTGGTTTGTGTTGCGATAGGAGTATATAGTACGCGTCGAAGAGGGGAGGAGGGGGCCAACACATACTACACACACGTCATGAACGATCTCGCTCCGTGTGGGTACTTTTCGGTTTTCGAGGCAGGTGCCACATCGAAGTTGTGCATATTGGGTATTCAAACATCACCAACACCTCTTTGGGCCATGTGCAAACGATGGTTGTCACTCAATTGCCTGCGACGGTTCCCTCCATGGGCCCGCGAGGTGGTCGTCCATCTAATTTGACCTAACGAGAGAGGTAAATTTGACGAACAAGGAGGATTATTTTTGGGTTGTGTTACGGTAGGAGTATATATTATGCATCGAAGAGGGGAGGGGGACCAACATATACCGCGCGTCATGAACCTCGCTTCGTGAGGGGACTTAAAGGTTTCCGAGGCAGGTGCCACGTCAAAGTTGTGCATATTAGGTATTCAAACATCACAACCACGCATCTCCATGCATGTGTTTGGCCCACATGCAAGCGATGGCGGTTGTTCTCTAGCACTCACCCACGGGGTTATCGATGAGATGCTTCGTCTATCTGTGTGCCCGTTTGGTCAATCACTTTGACTGACAGCAATAGACGTTAATTTGACTTATAATTAGGAGGGGATTAAATTTTGGTTTGTCTTATACGATACATGTCATGCTGTGAGATCACATAATATACTTTGAACGCATGTGTACGCATGAATCCCTCCCACCGGATCGAAGTGGGGGGCCGGGGGGGGGGGGGGGGGGGGAGCACGCGACGCATCATGAACCTTGGTTTGTGTGGGGACTGTGCGATTTTCAACGCATGCGCCACATAAAAATATTGTGCTTTTGGTATTCAAACATATGCATGCATCACGCATGTCCATACATATGTTTGGGGCACATGCATGCATTGGTTGTCATTGGACACTCTCCCTCGATTGGTTATCATCGACGACCTATATATTCGTGGGCCGGCGTGGACATTCATCACTTCGACCGACAACGAGAGAGGTTACCAGGGTGGATTCTTCTTCTCTTGGTTCACGTTACCGTATAGTCGTACGTCGATCATGGTGAGATTCCAGACCTAAGTCTGAGCGCATGCATACACACGAATCCCTATATATAGTATACACGTCGTGAACCCTCGCTCCGTGTGGGGACTTTCCAGTTCCAAAAGCACGGTGCCACATCGAAGTTGTGCATTGGGTATATTCAAACACCACATAACACTTCCATACATTTGTTTGGGCCACATGCACGCAGTGGTTGTCTTCAGGCACTCCCTTGCGTGGTTATCGGGACAAGCTAGCGTATTTGTGGGGCCACGTGTGGACGTCGTCTATCACTTTGACCCAACAACGAGAGAGGTTATATGACCAAAAGGTGGTGATTCTTCTTGGTCAGTGTGTTACAATACGTCTTGTGAGATGCCCCCTCCCACCGACTCAAAAAGTGTGTGTGTGTGTGTGTGGGGGGGGGGGGGGGGGGGGGCAACTTCACACGAGCTGAACCTACGCGGGGTCGGGGATGTCCGGTTAATTTGTGAGGCACATGTGCCACATCAAATTTGTGAATTGGCTATTTAAATATCACACCACACCGTTTGCACACACACACACCCACACATTGGGCCACCCGCAGGTGTGGTTCGTATGTGGTCTCACTCATATCCCGCCACAAGCACACATTTGTGGGCCCGCACACGGTCCACATTTGACCGGAAGCAAACGGGGGAGGGGGGTTGACCATGATGTACTCCTTTCGGTTTTGTGTTACGGTAGGGTGAGATGTCAGAGCTAGCTATTTGGAGGCATGCGTTCATAGCTAGGATTCCCCTCCCACCAACATGCAGTGTGTGTGTGGGCGGGGGAGGGGGGACTAGCAATAATAACGTGCGCTTTGTGCGACAGGTGCCACATCAAAGTTGTGCATTGGGTATTTGAACATCAAGCCACCCTTTTCACACATTTATTTGGTCCACATGCAAGTGTGTTCGTGTTCTGACCCTTTCCCGCGTTTTTTTGCCAACACACACACACACATATTGGGCCACCCACAGGTGTGGTTCGTATGTGGTCTCACCCATCTCGCGCCACAAGCACACATTTGTGGGCCCGCACATGGTTCACATTTGACCGGAAGCAAAAAAAAGGGGGAGGGTTGACCATGATGTACTCCTTTCGGTTTTGTGTTACGGCAGGGTGAGATGTCAGAGCTAGCTATTTGGAGGCATGCGTTCATAGCTAGGATTCCCCTCCCACCAACATGCAGTGTGTGTGTGGGCGGGGAAGGGGGGGCTAGCAATAATAACGTGCGCTTTGTGCGACAGGTGCCACATCAAAGTTGTGCATTGGGTATTTGAACATCAAGCCACCCTTTTCACACATTTATTTGGTCCATATGCAAGTGTGTTCGTGTTCTGACCCTTTCCCGCGTTTTTTTGCCGACACACATACACACACATATTGGGCCACCCACAGGTGTGGTTCGTATGTGGTTTCACCCATCTCGCGCCACAAGCACATATTTGTGGACCCGCACACGGTCCACATTTGACCGGAAGCAAAAACAAAAGGGGGGGGGGGGCTTGACCATGATGTACTCCTTTTGGTTTTGTGTTACGGTAGGGTGAGATGTCAGACCTAACTATTTGGGGGCCATGCGTTCATAACTAGGATTCCCCTCGCGCCAACATAAAGTGTGAGTGTGGGCGGCGGCGGGGGGGGGGGGGGGGGGGGGGGCGGGGGGGGGGCTAGTAATAATAACGTGCGTTTGTGTGACAGGTGACAGGTTCCACATCAAAGTTGTGCATTGGGTATTTGAACATCAAACCAGCCTTTTCATACATTTATTTGGTTCACATGCAAGTGTGTTCGTGTTCTGGCCCTTTCCCGCGTTTTTTGCCAAATATTTTATATATAAAAAGTAAAATACGGTGAACCACGAGGCAAGATAAATCTAAAAAATTCCACATTAATCAGAATATATTGGCCCTCGATTTGATGGATCACTTAAAATTAAGATTTTACAACACGTTCAATCTACGTAACATATGTAACACACTGGGCCTCGGAAAACTTAGGTGACATATGTACATGTACGCACGTTCAAAAATATTTATTAAGGTAAGGATGTGTAGCCCCTCAATGTAGAGCCTCAGGAAAGATACTCAATTATTTGGCTATGAAAAATAAATTGGACTCTTTGGTGAACCAACGTCCAGCCCCCAACGTACAACCTAGAAAAAAAACTTGATTATTGGGTTGTCAAAAGGAAGTTGGACTCTTAAGTAAAAAAAAAAACAATTTAGGTGTTCCGCTTGCCCTCCCCCAACGTACAGCCTATGACTAGCAATCATATAAAAGTTGGACTCTACAGCACAATAATTAATATGCTACCCAAGGAAAAAAAAAAGAGACTGTCACGTTATTTGGACAGCACATGTCCGCACATATGGTCCTTCTATAAAAAAATAAGAAGCATGTATATATGTACTCACGAACTCGTATATTATCATGTGTAACACAGTTATATATGGTCATAATGAAATACTTTAGGTACATAGTTAGGCATATAATAATGGAAGTTTTTGAGTATCTTCGATGGACTAAGTTGGTATTAGTGGCTCAAGGTTTAAGTTGAAATTTTGTTTTTTTAAACACGGATTACAACATATTGCACATATGCACACACTTCATAATTTTTCTAGCCACACAAATTTAAATTTGTACTCATGATTACATCTGACGATAATATGTGAATAGCTTTGTACAAAGGGTAAAATGTCTAGGATGTTCTAAACTTTATTTCTACATACTGATAAATATTAGGTAGAAAATTAAATGCCACACGAACCAATCAACTGTTAGCTCAACTTCCAAACTTGACTTCTTTGTCATAATCTAATATCCAAAAGTAATTTTTTTTTCTGGAGGCACAACATAGACTATACAGGTTATACAGAATAAACGGTGCTACACGTACATACATACAGTTAGTCATATAATAATGGGTATCTTCAAAATACTAACTTGATATTAGTGGCTTGCAGTATAAATTGAAATTTAAAAAATAAATAAACAGAAACACGGATTACGACAGAGTGCACACATGAACACACTTCATCACTTTTCTTGCCACACAAATTTAAATTTCTACTCATGATTATCTCTGACAACAATAATTCGATGGCTTTGTACAAAGGATAAAATGGCTAGGTCACGTTCCGATCTTTACTTCTACGTATTGATGAATATCATGTAGACAACTAAATGTCACATGAACCAATAACCTGTTATCGGAGCGTCCACTTGACTTCTTTGTACTCATCTAATATCCAAAAAGAATTGACTAAATGTCACATGAACAAATCAACTATTAGCTCCATCCAAATTCGACCCCTTTCTCCTAATCTAATATCCAAAGAACAAATTGTTCAGGACACAACATATACTATATAGCCTGCACTTAGGCATACAATAATGGAACTTTTTTAGATATCTTCAAATGACTAACTTGATATTGGTGGCTTCATATTAGTGGCTTGCAGTATAAATTTAAAATTATATTTTATTTGGAAAGACTGATGACAATATAGTGCGTGGATGCACACACTTCATCATTTTTATCGCCACACAAATTTAAATATCAATTCATAATTATATCTGACAACAATTAGTCAATGGCTTTGAAAAAATGATAAAATGGCTATGTCACTTTCCAAGCATTACTTCTACGTACTGATAAACATCATGTAGACAACTAGATGTCACATGAACCAATCAACTGTTAGCTCCGCATCCAAACTTGACTTCTTTGTACCAATCTAATATCGTAAAATAGTTGTTTTGTATGGGGACACAACATATACTATATATGTTAAACAGTATAAAATGTGCTACAAGTATAGGTAAATGACTATATAAAACTAACTGGATGAAAAAAATCATTAATTATAGTACAATGAAATCTAAATTAGAAACGTTTAAAAAAAATAGTAGTTACTAAAATTTTCCACCCAAGACTACGCATGTTATTATTGAAAGAAAAAGCTCAAAAAATAAAACTTTTTACAAATTTCATCTATTATATAATGAAAGTACTTAACGGGATAACCAGAAAAGGATAACTAATTTAGAAAATCCCATAATAATCAGAAACATCTGGCCATTATTTTAAAGCTCTCTAAAATAACAACAATTAGATTTCTGTATTATCTCTTTGTCGTTGAAGTTGGGAGAAATAACCCACCTATGCCATTATGAAAAAAGATTCATCTCTTTTAGTTTTCTCCTAAATTTCGACATGTACATGAGCCACCAGCTATAGGTTTGATCCTTCGCTCAAGGAAAATAAAGCTATAGGATCGATCACACCTAAATAAAGATATATAAAGAAACCCTTCTCAAGAACCTCTCACGTGTGCCTTCCTAAAAAAAACTCTCACGTCTACCGACGCTCTCTGTTCCCATGCTTCGGATCCATCCCAGCCTGGCTTTCTCCCGTGATTCCTCACCACTTGCAGTTCCTTCGTTCTTCCTCACAACTTGCAGTTCCTTCGTTCCGCCTCACCGTCATCGCGGTAGCCTGATGGCGGAGAAACAAGGATCTTCCTTGCTGCCTACTTCATTTGTACAGATACCATGTTGTATCTGCTCTTCAACACTTCGGCCCCTGGCTTGTGCTGATTTCCCTCTTCATGCGGTTCTTCTCTGTCCCAACTATGGGTATAAGGTCTGCTACCAAGCCTACGATGCTTCGACGTTTAATCAGAATATACTGCCCCCGATACGATGGATCTCTTAAAATTAAGATTTGGTGACCGTTCAATCTAAGTAACACATATAACACGGTGGGCCTCGGAAACTTACGTGACACTTATACATGTACGTATGTTCAAATATATTTAGTAAGATAAAGACGTGGAGCCCCTTATGTACATCCTAAGGAAAGAAACTTGATTATTTGGCTACCAAAAATAATTAGACTCTTTGGTGAAGCAAATATCCAGCTCCCAACGTGCATCCTAAGAAAAAAAACTTGATTTTTCGGTTGTCGATGGTTTTTCTCGAATACGCATGAGAGTGCGTATTATGCATTAAAGAAGGAGTGGGGTAAAGAACCCCTCCATGTTGGTGTTACATGCTCAAATTACATGGACCCAACTCCACTCCGATGGTTGGCTAGCTAACTTCTCGCGTCGGCCCGCATTGTGAGCGCTCCTAGCAAGGAGGCTACGTCCCCTTTGATGAGACCTGCTTGCTTCCAGGCTCGTCCCTCATCGTCTATCCTACCGATTACATGGTCTACGGACGGTGTTATCCCATCGAAAACAATTGCGTTGCGGTGTTTCCATACTTCCCACATGACGAGGATGAGAATAGCTCGGACATCCTTGCCGGCACGGCCGGTGCCCGTCTTGCTTTGGCACCACTCCTGAAGTCCATCCGTCGTCGAGGGGATCCATTCCTGCTTGCCCAAGGCCTGGCAGACGGCCGTCCATACCTGTCGGGTAAACACACAACCAAGAAGTAGGTGGTTGATTGTTTCTTCCTCCTGGTCGCAGAGGGGGCATGCCTCTTGATGGTCCAGGCCTCGGCGAGCCAGGCGATCCGACGTCCAGCACCTGTTCCGTAGCGCTAGCCAAGCGAAGAAGCGGCACCGCATGGGGGCGGTTGTCGATGGTGAAGACTGTCACATTGTTTGGACAGCAGATGTACGCACCTATGGTCCTTTTATACAAAAAATAATAAGAAGTGCATATATGTTGTACTCATGAACACATCATTATCATGTGTGACACAATTATATATGGTCATAGTTAAATATTTTAGGTAGTTAGGCATATAATAATGGAAGATTTTTGGGTATCTTCAAAGGACTAACTTGGCATTAGTGGCTGGCTGTTTAAATTGAAATTTGGTTTTTTTTAACACAGATTACAGCATAGTGCACACATGCACACATGCACACACTTCATAATTTTTCTGGCCACACAAATTAAAATTTCTACTCATGCTTATATCTGATGGTAATAAGTCAATAACTTTGTACAATTGGTAAATGTCTAGGACATGTTCTGAGCTTTACTTCTACGTACTGATAAATATTAAATAGACAACTAAATGTCACATGAACCAATCAACTGTTAGCTCAACGTCCAAACTTCACTTCTTTGTACCAATCAAACATCCAAAAATAATTGCTTTGTCCGTAGACACTACATATATACTATAGGTTATACAATATAAACTGTGCGACAAGTATAGATAAATGACTATACACAACTAATTGAAAGACAAAAATACCATTAATTATAGTAATCTAAAGTATAAATGTTTTGAAAAAAGTAATTTATGGAATTTTTCAGCCAAGACTACACATGTTATATTCTTACGAGAGAAAAGCTTGAAAACTAAAATCTTTTTACAAATGTCATCTGTTATATAATAAAAGTACTTAACGAGATAACCAGAAAAAAAAAATTCTTCAAGAAAATCCCACAATAACCAGAAATATCTGGTCATTATTTTAAAGCTCTCTAATATGACAACAACTAGATTTCTATATTATCTCTTTGTCATCGAAGTTGGGCGAAATAACCCACCTTTGCCATTATAAAAAAAGTTACATATATTTTAGTTTTACCCTAAATTTCTACACATGGATGAGCCACCAGCTATAGGTTCGATCTTTCCCTTAAGAAAAACAAAGCTATAGGATCGATCACATATGAAAAACCATAAAAGAAACATGAAAAGAAACGCTTCTCAAAAACCTCACGTCTGTCATCCTGAAAAACTATCATGTCTCCTGCTTCTCTCTGTTCCCGTGCTTCGGATGCATCACATCATGGCTTTCTCCCATGATTCCACACCCCTTGCAGGTTCTTCATTCCCCCTCACCGTTTTCGTCATAGCCTGATGGTTGAGTAACAAGTATCTTCCTCGCTGTCTCCTTCATCTGTATAGATCCCATGTTGGACATCCACTTCAACACCACGGTACCTGGCTTGTGGTGATTTCCCTCTTGATCCGGTTCTTCTCTGCCCCAGCCTATGGTGATTATAGGTCTGCTACCAAGTCTATGATGCTTTCATGTTTGTATGGAAATATTATGTTCTCCATCTTAATCAGTCCATGGGGTGTTATTTTGGGTGTTTTCCATCAGAGCAATAAAACAATATGCAATTGGCTAAGCAACATACAAATTAGTTAGACCACTTTTTGTTAACGTTCTTGCAGTTGTAATTCAAAAATATGATATTAATAAATATTTGCATGTGCCATAACTTCATTTACAAAAAACTGCATTATAGAAACAATATGTTATCATTACTGAACCTTATAAAATTCTAGCCCGCGCATCGAGCGGGCCACTTTCCTAGTTTATAAACAGTAGACGAGCCGGATGCAGCAACCATCTGCGATCGGGTACACAACAGACACGGTTCCCTCGGACTACCCATGTGCCGTGCCCGTGCCCCTGTCGCCCACATCATCATAGTAGATTAGGCTCCATGAGGCTTTCCTCCTGCTCTCAAAAATATTTACTCCCTCGCAATCTCGAAAATATCTACCCGCCTAGAGGGTTTTTCAGTTTGATAGCACACAATTAGTATGTGCGGACCATGTGCGATGTCTGTTACTCCCGCTCTGCTTCAATTTATTGATCCAAATTTTTAGTAGCCCCGACATTTTACTCCCGCCTGCATTTCTCGCAATCTCAAAAATATCTGCTCGGCTGGAGTGTTTTTCTGTTTGATAGCACACGATTATTATGTTTTAACCGTGCATGATGTTTGTTACTCCCGCCTCGCTTTGCTTCAATCCCTTGATCCAAATTTTCGGTAGCCCTACCATTTTACGCCCGCCTAGTAAAATTTTGAGTACCCGCGGCATTTCCTTAAACACCACCTTGGACCCCCTCCACACACACACCCCAAATCCTGCGCTCACCCCAAATCCCCCGCTCACACACACACACACACACACACACACACACACACACACACACACACAACACACACACACACACACACACACACACACAACACCCTCCCGCGCATCGAAAAACCCTAGCTAGGTCATCGCCGCCGCGCCGTCTCCATCGTTAACCTCTGCCGGTCTGCCCGTGCAAATTACCCACCGATATACATACCCTCGCCGCCCTGAGTTTCTTAGATGACGCCTGCGAAACGCCCCCTTTCCCACAGATCCCCATCCCCACCCCCTCCCCCACTCCAGAGCGTCGCAGCCTAGGCCTGACTACGCTTCCCGGGGAGCTCGAGGAGCGAATGGCCCAAAAAAGCTTTACAAGGGCCTCTTCGCCCGATGTCGGCGAGGTGGCCGCCGAGGAAGCTGACGACGATGGCTGGCCGCAGCCTTTCAACCAGCGGGCTAGAGTATTCTGGTATGTCACGGACGCCGGCGATGTGTAACGACCCGAGACCAACGCTCCAGATGCCTTCCATGGATTCCGAGTTTCGTCATGTGATTTGTTTTGTTCGTTGCATTCATCTTTGCATCATGTGCATTGCATCATGTCATCATGCACCCCTTTTTAAAACTCAACTAAATAAATTGTATGGATCTTGGATCCATTTAAATCGAGGGAATTCACATGTTGATTTCTCTTTACAACATATACAAGTCTCTCAATATTTTAGGGAGCTATAATAAATATTCCAATATTAGGAACCAACCAAAACACACTTGCATTTGAAGCTCCTTTCGCCTCTAATATATCGAAATCTTTGATCTTTCTCCTTTTACTCCAACCTAGTTGTGGGGCTTTGATATTATGTCAAAGTAGTCACATGCCATTTCTATCAATTTAGATTGATTTGTTCCTCCAATTAAATCCCCTGGCTCCTGTTTTCTTTTCCACTTTTCTTTTCTGAAATATGGAAAAGAAAACACAATTTCTTTTCTTTTGGTCAGCTAGGCCTCCTGGCCTTTTCCCTCTCTACCAATAGGCCCAAGGCCCAACTGGCGCCTATCCAACCCTAGCCCGATCGAACCTTCCTCTCGCTCCCCTGCTCATTCCCTCTGCACCGCCATCTCTCTCTCGTCCACGATCCCCATCTCCCTCCCAAGCACGTCACGCTCAGGGAGAGGGCAGCGCCCAGCCCCGTGCGCCTCTTGCTTCCGCGCCCGAACGCCGCCGGTCTCCTACCCGTCGAGCCCCTCTGCCTTCGCCCAAAGCCTCGCCGGCCTACCCGTCTTCTGCTTCTCCTCGCCTCGCCGTCCGAGCTGCTGCTCCCGTCGGCCCTGCCTTCGCGCGCCTCCTCGCCGAGGCCCCCTGGTTCATCCTTCACGCCATGGCCAACCCAACCCCAAGCTCCTGCTGCAGCCGCTGCTTCCCAGCTCCTCCCCTGCTTCTCCGGCTTCGTCCACGGCCGGACAACATCGACCGGCCTCACCTCCAACGCCCGTAACTCTGGCCTCCATCGCCCCCCTGCCTCGCCGGAGGGCCAAGCCGCTCGAGCCTCGCCTGACCGCTCCTCGCCCCGTCGCGGGGGCCGCCTCCTTCATCAACGCCTCAAGCCACACCCATGGAGCCACCGCCGGCTTCCCGCACCGCTGTCGGGAATGGGTTTGCCGCCCGGATCCGCCCAACTCCGGCCTCTCCTGCACCACTCTTACACGTGACCCTCGTTGGCCTTCGATCCCCTGCCCGACGCCAAGACCTCAGCTCCATGTCCCCGTGGACGCCAAGTTCTCTTTCGGAGACCTCCTCAAGACCAGGAACGCCAAGGCCTCTGGGTTCGCCAAGTACCCCTTCAGATTCGTCAAGACCCTCATGTACGACTATACCCGGTGATGCGTCAAGTACCTCTACCGATGACCCGAACATCTACGATCCGTGTACCACTACATCCGGTGTGTATTTCGTCAAGTCCGACTACGACGCAAATGACTACACGATGACTCTGAAGAACATGGAAACGTCAAGTTCCTCTCCGGACGTGTACCACAACCGTCGCCTTGGGTTTCGTCAAGTTCCTATACAACCCGTGTACAACTACTGTCGCCGTGTACCACTACTTCCACTACAACCGTCCCGAGAACGTCTACTTCCCCTACACTGCATCGAACTCGTTCCGCCCCGAAAATGCACGCTTCGAAGGTATAACCGCCGGAACGACGCCCGCGAACGAATGCATGCATGTCGTATGAGATGCTCATGTTCGAGTCGTATCCGAATCGTTTCGTGCACATACCTCGGTTGCCTTGCCGTTGACACGTGGGAACCCGGTAATCGGGAGCACTCCACCATCTTGCTCGACTCGCTCACGCCACCTTTCTTTTGCACCAATATCTCAACGAGTTGTCGGAATCGGAACGTTGCCGTGGCACCGTTTCCGTTATCATCGCCGTGGTACCCTTTCATTCCATCATGGCGACAAATGCTCTTATCATCCTTCATGCCAAGATTTCATAAAAGTGCATAAAACTTGTATATGTCATCCACATCATGATAACAACATTTAAAATGTTTAAATTGCTGTTTGCATTATAAATTGCTATATGCACATGGGGATTTTCCGGAATTGTTGTTTGTTGTTTCCGGCCTCATTTAAATTTGCCTAAATAGTTAGTTTACTTATGCTTCATCTATTGCCATGTTAACTAACATTTAATATTGTTGGGTACATAAACGAGAGCGAACTAAATAATTGAATGTGAAGTTTCGTCAATATGTAACCTCGTTGCATATTGAGCTTCACTTAACTTGTAGTGTTGTTTGTTGCACTTTGCCATGCCATGCCTCATTAAACCGGACATGCATCATACTTGCTTGTGCATCATGCCATGTTTATGCTTGTTGGTTTACCATGTTGTTTGCTTCTTTCCGGTGTTGCTTCTTCTCGATAGTTTCGGTAATGTTGTGATTGTGAGGATCCGTTCAACTTCGCCCGCTCGTCTTCTTCTTGGATTCGGTCTTCTTCCTAGCGGTATTTCAGGCAAGATGACTGTTACCCTGGATACCATTACTATCTTTGCTATGCTAGTTGTCTCGATGCTATCGCTATGTCGCGCTACCTACCACTTGTTTATCAAGCCTCCCATATGCCATGAAACAACCTCTAACCTTTTCACCATCCCAGCAAACCGTTGTTTGGCTATGTTACCACTTTGCTTAGCCCCTCTTATAGCGTTGCTAGTTGCAGGTGCAGTTGCAGGTTGTTCCATGTTGGGACATGGATATCTCGGGATATCACAATATCTCTTATTTTAATTAATGCATCTATATACTTGGTAAAGGGTGGAAGGCTTGGCCTTTTGCCTGGTGTTTTGTTCCACTCTTGCCGCCCTAGTTTCCGTCATACCGGTGTTATGTTCCTTGATTTTACGTTCCTAACACGGTCGGGGTTTATGGGCCCCCCTTGACAGTTCGCTTTGAATAAAACTCTTCCAGCAAGGCCCAACATTGGTTTTCCATTTGCCTAATAACAACTAGAACTTGCATAGGGACCCGCCGGCACCCGAGGTCTCTTAATCAACCCCCCGGGCCAGTGCTCGACATGAGTGTTGGTCCACCTACCTAGCAGTCGGCGGTGCCGCCTCGGGGCAACTCGATGGTATTTTGGCTACTGTCCACTTCGCATAGATGGTGTTGTCCTGAGAACGAGATACGTGCGGCTCTTATCGGGGTATCGACGCACCGGGTGGTCTTGCTGGACTTGTTTTACCATTGTCGAAATGTCTTGTGCACCGGGATTCCGAGTCTGATCGGGTTGTCCCCAAGATGGAGAATTGCCTCCGCTGATCGTGAGAGCTTGTCATGGGCTAAGTTGGGACACCCCTGCAGGGTTTGAACTTTCGAGAGCCGTGCCCGCGGTTATGTGGCAGATGGGAATTTTTAATATCCGGTTGTAGAGAACTTGACACCAGATCCAAAATAAAATACACCAACCGCGTGTGTAATCGTGATGGTCTCTTTTCGAGTGAGTTCGAGAAGAGAACACAGTGGGGTTATGTTTGAACGTAAGTAGTTCAGGATCACTTCTTGATCTTACTAGTTGCGACCGTTTGCGTAGTTTCTCATCTTATTCTTGTACTCTTAAGTTAGCCACCATTCAATGCTTAGTCGCTTGCTGCAACCTCACCACTTATCCATTCCATACCCATTAAGCTTTGCTAGTCTTGATACCCATGGTAATGGGATTGCTGAGTCCTCATGGCTCACAGTTTACTACAACAACAGTTGCAGGTACAGGTAATGCGATGATCTGACGTGAGAGCGATGCTTGCTTGTTTGGAGTTCTTCTTCTTCGATCAAGGGATAGGTTCCGGGTCGGGGGAGCCTGGGCTAGCAGGGTGGATGTCGTTCTTCTTTTTGTTTGTTTTCATCCGTAGTCGGATCCTGCTCTTCTGTATGATGATTGCTATGTATTGATGAACTGTTGTATTCATGTTGTAGCTTGTGGCGAGTGTAAGCCTTTACCTTGTATTCTCATCTATTCAGTACATGGTATGTTGTAATGATATCCACCTTGCTATGCGCTCGAAATGCGGTTGTGCCCCAATCATGAATTCATCACGTGATTGGGATAGAATCGCATCTTGGGCGCTACACGATGACATCAAGGTCATTGACAGCGATGGCTTAACGCGGGCTATGTCACAGGTTAAGTTGCCCACCCCCAACCCCTCGGGTTCGACAGCCGTCGATCTCATCGATGGCCTTGCCGCTGATCTCCTGTTGCCATCCTTCATCGCCATGGAGCCCTTTTTGTCATTTCTGAAGGACACGTTCTGTGATGCTGGCTTGGGATCCTCAGCTGCCAAGTCAGACCTCATCGACGGTGACCACGAGGAGGAGCCCATCTATGACAAGTAAGGAAACCCATGATTTGTTTTGCCGTGCCTCTTCACCGGGGGAATCCCATGATTTTTTTTCTTGAACCCCTTTTGTAGTGAGAACATATCTAGTATTTATTGCTATATTTGGTTGTTTCCATTACGCCTTGTTTATTTCAATGATTTTTGGTTGTTCGGTTGTTTGTAGTTAGCATATGTCCAGTTTCAATTGCCATCTTTGGTTGTTCGTAGTATGCCTTGTTTACTTCAGTTATTCACAATGTGATGTTCTATATGTGCTAGTATGAACTGTGTAGTTCAATTTCATCAATACCAGTTTTAACAATAGCTCTATGAATGACTATATTTGGTTGCTGTTAAGCATGTTGTATTTAACACGCCTTTCCATTTGATTTAACAATAACTAGTGTACTTAGACCTGCACAATACAAGTTTGAATGACTATGTTTGCTTGTTTTTAAATGTTAGGCCTGTTGCAGTTAATAATACACCTTTCCACTTCTTGTTTTTCTTAACTAGCATGCTTAAACCTTCGCCATGAAGCTATCATTTGGAGATTATGTTGTCTACCATGGATATATTTGGTTGATGTTTAGCTTGTTGTGCTTAACATGCCTTTAGATGTACTTAAATAGGACAATATTGGGAACAACTGCTGTTTACCATCGAGGTTAGTTTCATCCCATGGCTTATATATACTCACTGTTCAGGATATCGGTAGCTGGTACCATATAGGTCGGGGGCTGATAAGGGATTAATCGTTGAATCGGACATTTAACTGAATATATCTGTAACCCATTTATCGGTAGGTTAACTAGGGCCATATCTAACATATCTGAGGCTACATAGCAAGATGCATTGTACTGAATGACTAAATATGCAATCCTAGGCCACATAGTAACAAGGAAGGGCTGTTTGGTTCTAGGCCTAGGAGTGCCACATTTTGCCATACAATGTTGCCAAACTTGCCAAAGGGTTAGTTCTTCAAAACAAGAGCCACAAGTTGGCACGCCTAAGAGAATCTTGCCACACTTTTTGAGTGTATGTGATGTGGGACCATAGTGTGGCTTGCCTAAGATGTGGCTTGAACCAAACATACACCTAACCTTAGGTGTGGCAACCTTTGGCAAACGTAATCTCAAACCAAGAGTGTTACCTTAATGTTCTGATGATGTCTAGATATACATAGAAGAGCAGCAAGAACACCAACAACACAGCAGCAGTTCACTGCAGTTAATCGGCTGATATTTGTAAAAATGTAATAAACTCCCTCCGCCCCATAATATAAGATGTTTATTCATCCACGCCGTGAGTATATTGGATGCTATAAGATCTTATATAATGGGACGGAGGGAGTGTTGTACTACATCATTGTGCAATTATTGTTTAGCTTCTAATATTAACTTGGTGCTTTTAGATACATGTCATTGGTAAAGATCCGTGCTTCGACCCTTTCTGCGTATGAGGCAATGAGATATTGATGAACCAGCATCAAGTGAGGAAACTGATAAAGATTGTTAGTAAAATTGGTCAAAAGATGGCAATTAAACTATTTGTTTACACTTTATCCAAGACAACAGTGAATTGCAGCACGGTAAGTAAGAACTCTGTAGCCTTCTTTTTACTGCCCATAATGAGTTGTGTTAGATGACAATGTCTGAATCTTTTTCCTTTGCAGTGGTTCTCGAAGCAGTTTAGTCAAGATTACCTCTCCAACTACATGATTGGTGGGCATGCAAAGGTTAAAGTATTTCTACCAGAACACAATGACTATCTAGATGTCCTCATGAGTCATGAAGACAGCGAAGGATGGGCGGTCGCCCATCACAAGGGGTTGGACTGGAGTCGTGCGTGCCTTTTGCATGGAGGAGAGCACAATACGAGCATTCCGCTTCACCTTGTTCAGCAACCAGAATGTCTTTTGCATCTTTCTTTACCGTGTTTAATAGTACAAGTATACAACACTGGTTCATCATTCTTTATTTGGTGCTTATGTAATTCTTGAACATATGTATTTGCAAATCTAATAATGCATTGGTTGTCTAACTGTGGCACCCCGACTCAGAGAACCGGTTTACCAGTGTTTCCAACCCAGAGATCATGTCTTCTGGAAACACACAACAACTTGGAACAGAACATAGCTGAACTTTTATTGATAATAGTCGAGTACAAGCTTATATATTACATGATCATCGAGGCCAAAAGCACATCTAGTGCTATGACAGTATTTACATTATTTATCTAACATATCAGGGCCTCGGTATTATTGCGGGATACTACAGTGAAAGACTACTGCGTAGCGGAACATGATAGTAACTCCATCCACAGGGACACTGCTGAGGACACATCCTAGTCATCGCAACACAGACCCTTGAGACCTCCGTCTCAGTCTTCTCCTGCATCAGGCATGATACGCCAGGTGAGTACTTTGAATGTACTCGCAAGCACATGACAACCAAGTATGCAACAAATAATAGCATGGTAATTCAACATGTTAAGTTTTGAATGATTCACTTACTGTTATTAACTTACTCTTATCCGGGTTGGCTCACAACCCTCGGAATACTTGATGCCAACGAGTACTCCCGCTCATAAGGCAAGTACTTCCATCATTACTATGGTTATTACGGTTGATCACCTAGAGAGGTCTGGACGGGCTGTCCAATACCGTGGACGCGGCTATTCGAATAGATTTTACACTCTGTAGAGGTTGTGCACTTTACCCACACCATGGAGCACCTGACCTCGTGATCCCATTCGGGTGGACCAGCGTTGCTCCAATGAAACCCGCCTGACTCGTGACTCTCCCATCGTACCACCGGTAATCACACTCCCTCGGAGTCAAGCGTTGGGTGGCCTCGTGTCACCTTGTGACACCTGCCACCGTCGTGCCCTAACTAAACTGTCCCAAACGGGGACGCCGGCACAAAACTCAACTGGGCTCACAGGGTTATCGCCGTCTGCCTGATCAGGGCAGCACGCACGCATAACCCTCCCTGTCTGGAGGTACTGGTGAAAGAGCACGGAGCCAGAACAAGTCAAGGCCGTCCCATACCAGCAAATGTGGCTGCATGAGTAAGCCCGGACAGGTGACTCTTGATCAACCAACTAAGTTTCACTTAGCAATCATGGTCATTCATCATATCAAATTAAGTTGTCAACAATAGGCATTTAAATACTTCACTGAATTATCTATGTTAATTAAATGCAAGAAATGAATATGAATTATGCAATGCTATGAAATGCTTCATAATATGGATGTCCTGGCTTGCCTTGATCAGTTGGGTTGTTCAAATACTCCTGGTCTTCAAATCCACAAGAATCTCCTTCTGAAAAAAAATTTAAATGGCAAAGGAAAATGTCACATAAAGCCTTTTTATTCACCAACACTTCTGTGAGTATTGGAAAAATACCAAACTTGGTCAGAAAATAAAGGAGTTTAATACCAACACAATGCAAAAAGAATCAGGTGATTTGGACCTTTTAATAAAAAGTTATTAGTGGTCAAAGTGGCTGGTCAACTCTGTTTAATAAATAAAAACCAGAAAATTAGAAAAACCAGCGGAGGGGCCACGTCGAAGGCGTAAACGCCCCGGGCGCCTCCACTTACCGCTTCGGCCAAAGGATGACAGGTGGGGCCGAGCCCATTTAAAACAAAGAGAACAGAGAGAGGGGCGGCTCACCGGCGCTGCTCGTCGGCGATAGCGACGGCGGTTGGGCTGGGAGACGACGGGGATAGATCGGGCACTCGAAGACGGTCGTCCCTGTACCCGTAACTCCCTCAGAGATGGACGGACAGTGCGGCCCCCTTCTTCTTCGGCGGATGGGTGCTACGGTGATCGACGGAGAGGCTCAATTCGGCGGTAGTTCGACGAGGCAGGAGCTCTAGGAGGGCTAGTGGACCGAGCTGATCACGACGGAGGGCTCAGGCGAGGCGGAGGTGGAGTGGAGGTGGCTGTCGACAGAGAGAGAGCGGCGGAGGAACTCCGACGAAGATCAAGGCCAGAGGGCCTCTCGGCCATGGCTCTTTCTTGGGGAGGCAATTTGAGAGAGAGAGGGAGAGGGGTGAGGAGTGAGCGAGGCTGGGCGGGGCTATTTATAGGCGGGAGGCGAAGCTCATCGAGCTCTCTAGATCGGCGGTGACGTGGCTACGCCACTGGTGCAAGGACGGCGAGCTAGCCGTCGTGGCGCAGGGTGAAGCGACGGGAGCAAGCAGAAGCATTGAATGCGCAAAGAGTGTGACGCCCCCGGCTTAATCGTGCACTAATCGTACACGCAAATGCACATGATCAAGCCTAAAGACTCACGGGAAGATATCACAACACAACTCTAAAACATGAATAAAGTCATACAAGCTTTATATTACAAGCCAGGGGCCTCGAGGGCTCGAATACATAAGCTCGCATACAAGCGTCAGCGGAAGCATCAGATATCTGAGCACAGATATAAAAGAAAACACAGATAGGCCCTTAAAAAGGCAGGGCAAAACAAAACACTATGATCGAAAGGCGCAGGCCTCCTGCCTGGGACCCCTCCAAACCTACTCCTGGTCGTCGGCCAGCTCGTAGTAGTAACCACCCTCGGGGAGTAGTAGCGATCGTCGACGTGGGCAGCTGTCTCAGGGGCTCCGTCATCTGGTTGCATCAAAAGGGATATGGGGGAAAAAGAAAGCAAAGAAACCGTGAGTACTCATCCGAAGTACTCAGCAAGCAAGGATCTACACTACATATGCAACATTATCAAAGGAAAGCTGTATATGTGGACTGGGCTGCAGAAATGCCAGAATAGAGAGAAGGCCTAGTCCTATCGAAGACTAGCATCTTCAGCGGACTTGCAGCATTAGAAGAGTGTAGATTAGTACCGTATATAGTAGTAGTATCATTAAGTCTCAACCTCACCCAGAGATCCTTTCTCGACTCCCTGTGAGAAAGCAATCCCAGAGCCATACTGTCATCAACCTCGGCCAGAGATCCTTTCTTGACTCCCTGCGAGAAAGTAATCCCAGAGCCATACTCATCACAAGTATCCAGTTCTAGTTGTATCGATCGGGATACAACTCCGAGCGTCCGTTACCGAGGATCCGGCTATGCATAGATTAGTTCTTCCCTGCAGGGGTGCACCAACTTACCCACCTCGCTCGCTTAACTCCGGTCGGACACACTTTTCCGGGTCATGCCCGGCCTCGGCCAAACGACACACCGCAACCCTACCTAGAGCTCAGCAGAGAGGTCCCCACTGGTCTACAACCTAAGCGCTCAGGGGTCTTGGGCCATCGCCCTGTGCACTCCGGGTCGTTGTGTGTAGGGTGGATACCAGCACCGCCTCGGATGGTCGGTACGATCCGACCATGCCACAATGCTGAACTGGACATCTGACAAAACTTTCGGCTGATGCCACGATGCGGAGTGCCCATAACTTTTCCCGCGTGATGGTTAGTGCTATCGGGCCAGAGGCCCACTCGAATCAAATATCCAAATCATTAGTACCTTGGGGGTGCGGTAACGAGCAGAGACTCACGATCGATGTGACCCCGTCGACCCGTCTCGAGGACTTGCGGCAAGGGCTAAGAATGCCCGGCCGCGCCTTGTATTCATCTCACAGTTAAACTCCAAGTCAACACGACTTCTCAAAAGACTTTCGGGAACTCAGGTCCACCTCAACCGGGTGGTACCGCCTGTCCCTCCAGTCCTGCAGTAACAGTCTCACGGGTACCCCTCGGGGCCGACCCGCCTTTCCAAGTATCAGTAGTACAGTCCAAGTATCCGTGTGTCCAAACATCAAGGGAAAATCCGAGGTATCACCCTCGATGGATACCCACTCGATGTCACTATCAAGGTGAACGTAGGAGGAATCACCCTCAAGGTTCACACTTGAGGGGTTGCACGACAGCGTCGTTATCGGGAGTGGTGAAGGAGGAATCACCCTCGATGACCACGACTGATTAACTAACCTACAAGGTTATCATCAGAAGTGCTAACGAGGTATCACCCTCGGCACTCGATAGTAATGCTGCAGTGTCGTTACAACTAAGGGGGTGATGTGCGGTGTTGGGGCCTGGTCGTCGAGTCTTCTAATGATCCAGCGGGGCAATCGGGACAAGTGGGGTCACTGATAGGTCTCTACCTAGCCTATACTAGACAGTTTAGGATAAGCAGGTAAGGTTTCAATAGCAGGTTACAACAAACAGGCTATGCCTCAGAATAGATAAAGCAGTAGCAGCAACAATTCTAATGCAAGCATGAGAGAGAAAGAATATGCGGTATCGGTATGCTCAAGGGAGGGGTGCTTGCCTGGTTTCTCGGCGGCAAAGGCAAGGTCGTCAACACCGTAGTCGATCGGGGCAGCAGTGGCGTCGGTCTCGTAGTCTATCGGAGAGAAGAGGGGGAAGAAACAGTAAATACGGAGCAAACAAAGCATCACAAAACACAATCATGACGATACGCGGTGCCGGGTGTGTCCTAACGTATGGTTGCAAGTCACCTAGGAAGGGGGAAACCATCCGGGAATGTTTTCCCGATTTCGGACATTTGTCAGACAGATGACCGGAGGGGAATGGTTCCATGTTCGGATAGTTAGGGACGTGTGGCGGACGAACGGACAGCGTATTCAGATTCGCCTCGTCGTTCTGAGCAATTTTCATGTACAAAGTTTTTCGATCCGAGCTACGGATTATTTTATATGATTTTTCAAAGTTTAAACAATATTCTGAAATTACAGATTTATTATTAATTCGAATTATCCAAAACAGTAAACGGTGATGTCAGCATGACGAAAAGGTGACGTTAGCAGTCAACTCTGGCTGACCAGAGTCAAACCTGACAGGTGGGTCCAGTGGGGCCCACATGTCAGCCTCTGATAGTATTAAACAGAGTTAAAACTAACTAAATAACCTAATTAGCTAGTGGGCCCGCACTGTCAGTGACTGATTAAGTTAGTTAATTAATTAATTAATTAACTAACATTTAGTTATTCATTTTAAAACGCTTAATGGGGTGGGGCCCGCGTGTTAGTGACAGTGGCTGCGGCGTCACCATAGTTGACCAGGTCAACTGGTCAAAGTGGGGCCCCTGGGCCCACCAGTCAGTGGCCCAGGCGGTACCACGTTGGCGCCACGGCAGCGGGGGCTGCCGGAACTGCGCCGGCGACCCTCCCGCGGCGGCGACCTCGCCGGAGAGCGTCGGAATCGCGCTGTACTGAGCCGTTTCGCGTCATTTTTCCTGCGTTCAAAAGGCTACTTGCTCGCGCATCGATCTACGGGGTCAGAGCAAGCGGAGGTGGCCGTTAAAGGCGCCGGCGTCGAGCTTTCGCGGCGGCGGCGTTCGGGTGGTGTTAGCAACGGCGAAGCAGGGCTCGAGGAGGTACGCGCGTGCGCGTGTTGGGTTCACGGGGAGAAGCTGAGCCGAACCGCGTGCTCGAATGGGCATGAAAGCAACTAGGGCGACGACGACGAGCTTCGCGGTGGAGCACGGATCGGCCATCGCCGGCGACAGCGTCGGAGGGAGCAAAACAGGGAGGAGGCAGAGGGGAAACGCTGCGGGGCTCACCTAGCGGCTCAAGAAAGGCCCCTGGCAGATTTGTAGCGCAGGGGAGCTCGGGGTCGACGGGGATCGCCGGCGACGGAGAAGATGAAGCCGAGGTCGATCCTGTCCTTGCGGTCCTCCTCGAACTCGATGGCGAAGCGTAGTCGAAGGAGTCAGGCGAGGCGGAGCAGATGGGCACGTCGGAGCGACGAACGGGAGGCGGTGGCTTTCGGAGAGGTGGGGAACGAGAGAGAGAGAGAGAGTGAGCGAGGGGGGAAGGCCAGAGGAGCGCGGGAGCTGCGACTTTAACCTCGACAGGCGGGCGCCGGCGCGTTGTCGACCAAAGGAGAAGGGGGGCCGGGGCGCGGCGGGCGCGTGCGGTCGACAGCGACGCGGGCGGTGAATAGAGAGGAAGGAGGGGACAGGCGCGGGGAGTGGGCTGGGCCGGCTCTGTTTGACTAGAGCCCAGCCACTCGGGGCCCTTTTCCTTTTCCTTTTTCTATTTTCTTTTCTGTTTTTCTTTTGTTTCTATTTTGCAATAATGTGTGGCCTCCAACATTATTTTGTAAAATAGGTAACTTGTCCCAATAAATACGGTGCATTAGTTAATACTGCTAAAAATTGGTTTGGAGGCTAATGGAGTTCACACGAATTTTGTATTAAATAAAATATAGTAAACCTTGCTGTTTTGGTACTGTTTGAGTCACTTAATTAATCTATTAAATGTTGGTTACAAATTTAGAATAGTCTTTGGAATTTTTTTTATTTAATGAACATTTTAGATTCTGATTTGAACAACTTTTATTTTTACTTTAAGTTTGAATTTGAATTATGGAAGGAGATATGTTACTAATGATGATTAAGCACTGTTGATCCTGATGACCTGGCATAATCAAAAGGGTGATCACTGTAGCTTAATACATGGGGTGTTACAAATCTCCTCCACTAACAAGAATTCTTGTCCCGAGAATTAAGAGGTAGAAGGGAAAAGATCGGGGTATTCAGCACGGAGGTTGTCCTCGCGTTCCCAAGTGGCTTCATCTTCAGTATGATTTGACCACTGCACTTTGAGGAACTTGGTAACCTTCTGACGGGTCCGATGTTCAGCTTCATCGAGAATGCGAATTGGATGCTCCTTATAAGAAAGATCATCCTGCAATTCGAGCATCTCGTGATCCACTGCTCGGTGCGGAGACTCCTTGAAGCATTTACGAAGTTGCGACACATGGAATACGTCGTGGATATGAGAGAATTGCGGGGACAACTCCAATTTGTACGCCACCTGACCACGTCTTGCAACAATGCGGAAAGGACCAATGTTGCGTGGAGCTAACTTGCCCTTGATTCCGAAACGGTGAGTGCCCTTCATAGGGGTGACACGTAGATAAGCTTGATCACCAGGTTGATAAGTCAAACCCCATCGTTTGCGATCATAATTGCTCTTCTGGCGGTCCTGAGCTGCCTTAAGATGTTCTCGAACAATACGGACTTGCTCTTCAGCGTGCTGAATAATGTCTGGTCCCACGAGTGGTCGTTCCCCAGTTTCTGACCAATTCAGAGGGGTTCGACACTTACGTCCATAAAGTACTTCGAAGGGAGCCATTTTCAAGCTGGCTTGATAGCTATTGTTATATGAGAATTCCGCATAAGGAAGAGATTCTTCCCACTTCTTGCCGAACGATATAACATAAGCCCGAAGCATGTCTTCAGGCACTTGATTAACTCGCTCGACTTGGCCTTGGGATTGAGGGTGATAAGCTGAACTCCAGGTAATATGAGTTCCCATAGCTTCTTGGAAACTTTCCCAGAACTTGGAGGTGAAAAGACCGCCACGGTCCGAACTAATCTCCTTCGGAATACCGTGGAGTGAAACAATTCTGGAGATATACAACTCTGCTAACTGACTAGCAGTGATAGTTTCCTTGACAGGCAGAAAGTGTGCAACTTTAGATAGTTGGTCAACGACGACGAGAATAGCATCGCGCCCCTTCTGTGACTTGGGAAGGCCAGTAATGAAATCCATTTGAACCTTATCCCATTTCCACAACGGAATAGGAAGTGGTTGCAGGATTCCGGCAGGCTTCTGATGTGCTGCTTTAACGCGACGACACACATCACATTCAGCAACATATCGAGCAATATCCTGCTTCATTCTAGACCACCAGTACCTTTGACAGAGATCACGATACATCTTGGTGCTACCTGGATGAATAGACAACGGGGTATCATGTGCCTCCTTCATGACCTTGTCGGTCATAAGCTCGAAGTGAGGTACGACAATGCGGTTTCTGAAATACAAGGTTCCATTTTCAGACATCTTGAAATCCCTGTACTTTTCAAGGTGAAGATCTTTCTTCATCAGATCAATTTCAGCATCTTTAGCTTGCGCATTCTTAACAACTTTCTCAAGATCTGGTTGTATCACAAGGTTATTAAGAGAACCCTGTGGAACAATACACAGATTCAGCTGGCGCAGTTCTTCATAAAGACGAGGTTGAGCTCTCCTAACCATGAGGTTGTCGCAATAGGACTTGCGGCTTAAGGCATCAGCCATCACGTTAGCCTTGCCAGGGGTATAGGAAATACCCAAATCATAGTCCGCAATGGCCTCCATCCATCTTTGCTGATGGAGGTTTAGAGATGGCTGAGTGAACAAGTACTTCAGACTTTTATGATCCATGTATATCTCGCAACGATTACCGAGAAGGTAATGTCGCCACAACTGCAGTGCATAGATGACAGCAGCTAGTTCTAGATCATGTACCGGATAATTCTCTTCATGTGGGCGCAACTGACGAGAGCCATAGGCAATCACTTTACACTCTTGCATTAGGACACAGCCTAATCCTTCACGGGATGCGTCACAATAGATCACAAAATCTTTGCGAGAATCTGGTGGAGCAAGTACTGGAGCAGATGTCAGCTTGTCTTTGAGTGTTTGAAAACTCTCCTGACATTTTTCTGTCCATTCAAATTTAACGCCCTTGTGAAGCAGATCAGTCAGGGGCTTAGCAATCTTGGAAAAGTTCTCGACAAATCGACGCCAATAGCTTGCAAGGTCGAGAAAACTTCTCACTTGCTTGACGTTCTTCGGAGGAGTCCAGTCAAGAATAGCCTGAACCCGCTCCGGGTTAACAGCAATTCCATCCTTGGAAATCACATGACCAAGGTAGGTTACTTTAGAAAGCCAGAATTCACATTTGGAGTATTTGGCATACAACTGGTGTTCTCGGAGCCTTTCCAGTACAAGATGGAGGTGTTCGGCATGTTCTTATTTGTTCTTCGAATAGACCAGAATATCATCCAAGTAAACCACGACGAACTTGTCGAGGTAATCCATGAAGATGTAATTCATTAGATGGGAGAATGTGGCTGGTGCATTTGTTAAGCCAAATGACATGACAGTGTACTCGTAAGAGCCATAGCGAGTAACAAATGCAGTCTTGGGAATATCCTCTTCACAAACACGGATCTGATGATAACCCAACCTCAAGTCGAGTTTAGAAAACACCGATGACCCAGCAAGTTGATCATACAAATCATTGATCCGAGGAAGCGGATATTTTTTCTGGATTGTGGCTTGGTTAATGAGCCGATAATCCTGAACCAATCGGTTAGTTCCATCCTTCTTATTAACGAATAGTGAAGGTGCTCCCCAGGCAGAGGAACTGGGGCGGATGAAACCCTTCTTAAGTGACTTGTCGATTTCTTCCTTAAGCTCGAGAAGATGATGCGGAGGCATTTTATAAGGACGCTTCGCAATAGGAGTTGTGCCTGGTTTCAAGTCGACGACAAACTTGACAGCTCTAGCAGGGGGTATTCCTGGAAGTTCTTCTGGAAAGACATCTTGAAAATCACGAACAACTAGAACGTTCTCGATGCCTTCAAGAGGTGAAGCATTCAATGCATTCAGAGCATATATCTGGCTCTCAGCATCCTGAGCTATTCGGGCTAAGTATTTGACTGTCTGGCCAGAAGGGTGAGTGAGCTAGACTGTCTTAGTAGCGCAATCAATCAAAGCGTTATGGGCTATCAACCAGTCCATACCGAGAATGATGTCTATGTCGGAAGGTCCAAGTACAATGAGAGAAACTGGAAAAAGTAGACCTCCAATCTCGATGTGGTTGTGAGGGCTTAGCATTGTGGTTTGCCACTTGGATCTCGGGGACTGAACCATTAGAGGAGTGGGTAATTCTTCCAAGTATAACTCATGTGACTGAGCAAATTGTTGGGACACAAAAGCATGCGATGCTCCTGAATCAAAGAGAACAGAGGCTGGTACTGAATTCACGGAGAGTGTTCCCAGCACGATAGTCGGTTCCTTCTGAGCCTTTTCAGCATTGACGTGATTGGCATGGCCAAGTACAATAGCAGACGGTATGATATTACGGTTTCTGAATTAGCGGTTTCGACAATTCTTCTTATGACCATTAGGAGGACGTGGTGCAACCTGAGGAGAAGCCATAGCATCAGGCGGTCCATCATGAACCGTTAGCTGTCTCGGCGGTGAAGGCAGACGAGGTGCAACATATGACGGCCTTGGTGTTGGAGCAGGTCGGTGGTAAACATTGTGGGGAATCCAGACTTGACGTTTCTGAACAGGTCGACCCGAAGACGAGCCGACATCTCGAGTATGCTTGAGCGACTCCTGGTATTTACTCAGAGCAGTTTCAACTTGGAAAGATTGGCTGACTAGCGTTGCGAAGTTTGTGCAATCATGGACAGCAAGTGCAAGGTTTATATCAGTACACAGTCCTTCACGGAATTTCTCCTGCTTGCGTGTGTCAGTGCAGACGTCATCTTCAGCATAGCAGGACAATTCAAGAAATTTCCTCTGATATTCATCCACAGTCATTGTACCCTGAGAGAGTTTGCGGAACACCTGCTTCTTCTGGTCCATCAGACCTTGAGGAATGTACCATGCATGAAAAGCTGACTGAAATTCCTGCCAAGTGGTTATTGTTTCAGCAGGCAACATACCCTTGTGGCTTTCCCACCATTGAGCAGCTGATCCCCTCAGGTGATACGTCGCATAGGTGACGTAACTGTCAGGGATAACATTGGCCGACTTCATCTGGAAGGCAATGTCACAGAGCCAATCATCAGCATCCATTGGATCAGTCGAGCTACGAAAAGTGGACGGATTGAGGCGCACAAATTCCGGTAGAGTTATTGGTGTAGGCTGTTGATGAGCATTCTGGTTTGGGAACTGAGCCAATATCCCAGTCATAACCTGACGGTTCAATTCAAACTGCTGCATCATTTCGGCAATATAGGGTGGAGGTGGAGGATCGTCAGCCATCCTGCCAAATCAACAGGGACAGTTTAGCAAGAAAAACTGCAGGTGTATGGAGTTATTCATGATGTAACACGGGAAATGAACAGGAAAGGCATTAGATATATGATAGTAGTCATTAAAGACATACCAATCCATGCACAGAGTTGGATTCAAATGGATAGTACACGCTCGGGAATGCTCGCAGCTAGATAAACTAGGCGGCGCGCAGGCACGCGGTGAGGATTACAACAACGTGACATAGCAAAGGCTACATCATGTCGGAGAAAACTGCTGGAGCGAGGAATCTGCAAGTGACAACACAGGTTGCCCTCGATAAAAGGATCCTGCAAGCAGAACCTGGCCCACAATCTTAAAGGAAGGGGGAAAATTTCAGAACACCGGGTGGATGTGCTCACGAGAACCTAAGGTTGGAGTTAGTAAAATTTTAACCCGAAAGGAAGAGAGATCAGAGTCCCAGAGTATAGACGAGGAATAAAAGATACTAATACCACCCAATTGGCGACGTGGGCCCGTAAGCCACATAGCCAAGTTAGTAAACAGTCTTTGGTTACTAGACTCAACTTCGGCCAAGGAGTTAGAAAGGGGATTCCTAGAGGTAGTCGGCTCTGATAGCAACTTGTGACGCCCCCGGCTTAATCGTGCACTAATCATACACGCAAATCCACACGATCAAGCCTAAGGACTCACGGGAAGATATCACAACACAACTCTAAAACATGAATAATGTCATACAAGCTTTATATTACAAGCCAGGGGCCTCGAGGGCTCGAATACATAAGCTCGCATACAAGCATCAGCGGAAGCATCAGATATCTGAGCACAGATATAAAAGAAAACACAGATAGGCCCTTAAAAAGGCGGGGCAAAATAAAACACTACGATCGAAAGGCGCATGCCTCCTGCCTGGGACCCTCCGAACCTACTCCTGGTCGTCGGCCAGCTCGTAGTAGTAACCACCCTCAGGGAGTAGTAGCGATCGTCGGCGTGGGCAGCTGTCTCAGGGGTTCCGTCATCTGGTTGCATCAAAAGGGATATGGGGGAAAAAGAAAGCAAAGCAACCATGAGTACTCATCCGAAGTACTCAGCAAGCAAGGATCTACACTACATATGCAACATTATCAAAGGAAAGCTGTATATGTGGACTGGGCTGCAGAAATGCCAGAATAGAGAGAAGGCCTAGTCCTATCGAAGACTAGCATCTTCAGCGGACTTGCAGCATTAGAAGAGTGTAGATTAGTACCGTATATAGTAGTAGTATCATTAAGTCTCAACCTCACCCAGAGATCCTTTCTCGACTCCCTGCGAGAAAGCAATCCCAGAGCCATACTGTCATCAACCTCGGCCAGAGATCCTTTCTCGACTCCCTGCGAGAAAGTAATCCTAGAGCCATACTCATCATAAGTTTCCAGTTCTAGTTGTATCGATCGGGATACAACTCCGAGCGTCCGTTACCAAGGATCTGGCTATGCATAGATTAGTTCTTCCCTGCAAGGGTGCATCAACTTACCCACCTCGCTTGCTTAACTCCGGCCGGACACACTTTTCCGGATCATGCCCGGCCTCGGCCAAACGACACACCGCAACCCTACCTAGAGCTCAGCAGAGAGGTCCCCGCCGGTCTACAACCTAAGCGCTCAGGGGTCTTGGGCCATCGCCCTGTGCACTCCGGGTCGTTGTGTGCAGGGTGGATACCAGCACCGCCTCGGATGGTCGGTACGATCCGACCGTGCCACAATGCTGAACTGGACGTCTGACAGAACTTTCGGCTGATGCCATGATGCGGAGTGCCCATAACTTTTCCCGCGTGATGGTTAGTGCTATCGGGCTAGAGGCCCACTCGAATCAAATATCCAAATCATTAGTACCTTGGGGGTGCGGTAACGAGCAGAGACTTACGATCGATGTGACCCCGTCGCCCCGTCTCGAGGACTTGCGGCAAGGGCTAAGAATGCCCGGCCGCACCTCGTATTCATCTCACAATTAAACTCCAAGTCAACACGACTTCTCAAAAGACTGTCGGGAACTCAGGTCCACCTCAACCGGGTGGTACCGCCTGTCCCTCCAGTCCTGCAGTAACAGTCTCACGGGTACCCCTCGGGGCCGACCCGCCTTTCCAAGTATCAGTAGTACAGTCCAAGTATCCGTGTGTCCAAACATCAAGGGAAAATCCGAGGTATCACCCTCGATGGATACCCACTCGATGTAACTGTCAAGGTGCATGTAGGAGGAATCACCCTCGAGGTTCACACTTGAGGGGTTGCACGACAGTGTCGTTATCGGGAGTGGTGAAGAAGGAATCACCCTCGATGACCACGGCTGATTAACTAACCTACAAAGTTATCATCAGAGGTGCTGATGAGGTATCACCCTCGGCACTCGATAGTAATGCTGCAGTGTCATTACAACTAAGGGGGTGATGTGCGGTGCTGGGGCCTGGTCGTCGAGTCTTCTGATGATCCAGCGGGGCAATCGGGACAAGTGGGGTCACTGATAGGTCTCTACCCAGCCTTTACTAGACAGTTTAGGATAAGCAGGTAAGGTTTCAATAGCTGGTTACAACAAACAGGCTATGCCTCAGAATAGGTAAAGCAGTAGCAACAGCAATTCAAATGCAAGCATGAGAGAGAAAGAATAGGCGATATCGGTATGCTCAGGTGGGGGGGGGGTGCTTGCCTGGTTGCTCGGCGGCAAAGGCAAGGTCGTCAACACCGTAGTCGATCGGGGCAACAGTGGCGTCGGTCTCGTAGTATATCGGAGAGAAGAGGGGGAAGAAACAGTAAATACGGAGCAAACAAAGTATCACAAAACACAATCATGATGATACGCGGTGCCGGGTGTGTCCTAACGTATGGTTGCACGTCACCTAGGAAGGGGGAAACCATCCGGGAATGTTTTCCCGGTTCCGGACATTTGTCAGACAGATGACCGGAGGGGAACGGTTCCATGTTCGAATAGTTAGGGACGTGTGGCGTCTCAACGGACAGCGTATTAAGATTCGTCTCGTCGTTCTGAGCAATTTTCATGTACAAAGTTTTTCGATCCGAGCTACGGATTATTTTATATGATTTTTCAAAGTTTAAACAATATTCTGAAATTACAGATTTATTATTAATTCGAATTATCCAAAATAGTAAATGGTGACATCAGCATGATGAAAAGATGACGTCAACAGTCAACTCTGGCTGACCAGAGTCAAACCTGACAGGTGGGTCTAGTGGGGCCCACATGTCAGCCTCTGATAGTATTAAACAGAGTTAAAACTAACTAAATAACCTAATTAGCTAGTGGGCCTGCACTGTCAGTGACTGATTAAGTTAATTAATTAATAACTAAAATTTAGTTATTCATTTTAAAACGCTTAATGGGGTGGGGCCCGCGTGTCAGTGACAGCGGCTGCCGCGTCACCACAGTTGACCAGGTCAACTGGTCAAAGTGGGGCCCCTGGGCCCACTAGTCAGTGGCCCAGGCGGTGCCACGTTGGCGCCACGCCAGCGGGGGCTGCCGGAACTGCGCCGGCGAGCCTTCCGCGGCGGCGACCTCGCCGGAGAGCGTCGGAATCGCGCTGTACTGAGCCGTTTCGCGTCATTTTTGTTGCGTTCGAAAGGCTACTTGCTCGCGCGTCGATCTACGGGGTCAGAGTGAGCGGAGGTGGCCGTTAAAGGTGCCGGCGTCGAGCTTTGGCGGCGGCGGCGTTTGGGTGGTGTTGGTAACGGCGAAGCAGGGCTCAAGGAGGTATGCGCGTGCGCGCGTTGGGTTCACGGGGAGAAGCTGAGCCGAACCGCGTGCTCGAATGGGCATGAAAGCAACTAGGGCGACGGCGACGAGCTTCGCGGCGGAGCACGGATCGGCCATCGCCGGCGACAGCGTCAGAGGCAGCTAAACAGGGAGGAGGTAGAGGGGAAACACTGCGGGGCTCACCTAGCGGCTCAAGAAAGGCCCCTGGTAGATTTGTAGCGCAGGGGAGCTCGGGGTCGATGGGGATCGCCGGCGATGGAGAAGATGAAGCCGAGGTCGATCCTGTCCTTGCGGTCCTCCTCGAACTCGATGGCGAAGCGCAGTCGAAGGAGTTGGGCGAGGCGGAGCAGACGGGCACGTCAGAGCGACGAATGAGAGGCGGTGGCCGCGCTAGTCCACGGCCATGGCGGTGCCGGCTTTCGGAGAGGTGGGGAACGGGAAAGAGAGAGAGAGAGAGAGAGTGAGAGAGGGGGGAAGGCCAGAGGAGCGCGGGAGCTGCGGCTTTAACCTCGACAGGCGGGCGCCGGCGCGTTGTCGACCAGGGGAGAAGGGGGGCCGGGGCGCGGCGGGCGCGTGCGGTCGACAGCGACGCGGGCAGTGAATAGAGAGGAAGGAGGGGACAGGCGTGGGGTGTGGGCTGGGCCGGCTCTGTTTGATTAGAGCCCAGCCACTCGGGGCCCTTTTCCTTTTTCTATTTTCTTTTCTATTTTTCTTTTGTTTCTATTTTGCAATAATGTGTGGCCTCCAACATTATTTTGTAAAATAGGTAACTTGTCCCAGTAATTATGGTGCATTAGTTAATACTGCTAAAAATTGGTTTGGAGGCTAATGGAGTTCACACAAATTTTGTATTAAATAAAATATAGTAACCTTGCTGTTTTGGTACTGTTTGAGTCACTTAATTAATCTATTAAATGTTGGTTACAATTTTAGAATAGTCTCTGGAATATTTTTTATTTAATGAACATTTTAGATTCTGATTTGAACAACTTTTATTTTTACTTTAAGTTTGAATTTCCATTTTGAATTTGAATTATGGAAGGAGATATGTGACTAATGATGATTAAGCACTGTTGATCATGATGACCTGGCATAATCAAAAGGGTGATCACTGTAGCTTAATACATGGGGTGTTACAAAGAGTTGGCTCGGGGAGAAGAAGACGAGCGGCGCCGCAACTGTGGCCGCACGGGCGGCACAATGCTCGTGGTCGTGGCGGCCGCCGAGAGCTTCTCCGGCGAGGGGAGGGGTCTAGAACGACCAGGTGGAGGAAGGAGAGGATGTCGACGCACGGAGACAAGCCACTGCGACGAGAGGCAGTCGGATGCGACGCCACAGACACGGGCGCGGTGCAAAGCGCGCGCAATGGCATGCCATTTTCGTGCTCACCACAAAAGTTGTTGTCTAGAGGCCACTAGAGCCTGGCGTTTCTTGTCTGGCACATCGACCCTCGATCACTCAGATCACCTACACCTCTGGTTTGGCTTGTCTCAGTCTGAGATGAGGGGTAGCCTCAGATACAGTTTCTGACAGTGAACTAGAGAGAGATCTGGAGAAGTGGTGAGCTGCGAATGGTGCCAGTGGAGATGTCCAGGATGATCTAGGTTGGAAGGACTCAAAACTGGTCAAGTTTGAGAAGGTTTGGTTGAGATTTGAGGGTAGTTCATGTGTAACCTACCAATCTGGTCCAGAATGTGAAAGTTGAAGCCCTGCTCATATGAATGATCTTTAGATGCTGAAACTTGGTGGAGGGAAGCCATTTGTAGTTGTCCTCATGCCATAGAAATTTTAGATCATTTGGACAAACCTAGCAGGTACTTCCTTCACAAAGGTCCAGACTGACCAGGAACAAAAATGAATTGTTTTGCAAAATATTTGAACTAGGCCATGGAATATTTTTGGATATTGGGGCAAGATATGGTCCAAGGTATTTTAGGGAATTATTTGAGAATTTTCTGGCCATCCAAACTATAGGTTGCTTCACAACCCATAGTGATGACCTAAATTCCCAAATAAAAGAAAAGGGTTATTGGAAAAGATTTAAATAGGGATTTGGGTCCTAGAGGTACTTGGCAGGGTTTTGGCAAGGTGATGAGGCTTTGGATTACTTGGAAAGGATTCAAAAGTTTCCAAGACCAAATGAAAAGGTTCAAAAACCATTCAACTTTCAAATAAAGCCAAGAAAAAGTTGCCAAAATCAGGGTGTCACAAACCTACCCCCCTTAGGATGAATCTCGTCCTCGAGATTTGGTTGCTTAGGGAACAAATATGGATATGCGAATCTTAGAAAATCTTCTCTTTCCCAAGTAGCCTCTTCCTCGGTGTGGTGCTCCCACAGCACCTTATAAAATCTTATCACCTTACTCCTAGTGGTTCTTTCCATCTCATCCAAGATCCTGACAGGTTTTTCCTCATAGGTCAAATCCTTAGCCAATTCTAATTAACTCATATCCGCTTGCTTGGCTGGGGGTGCAATCCATTTCCTTAACTGTGAGATGTGAAAGACATCATGAACGTCTGACAATGCTGGTGGCAATTCCAACTGATATGCGACTCTGCCCCTCCTAGCAATCACTGGAAAGGGGCCGATGTATCTTGGGGCCAACTTTCCCCTGGTGCCAAACCTCTTCACTGCCTTCATAAGGGTTACTCGCAAGTAAGCATAGTCTCCAGGCTCGAAAGTTACTTCCCGGTGTTTTGGGTCGTAATAGCTCTTCTGTCGGGACTTGGCTGCTCGCAGATGCTCTTGAATATCCTTGACTTGTCTTTCAGCCTTGAGCATCAAGTCCGTACCAAAGATGCGACTATCTCCTGTTTGGGACGAGTTCAGCGGTGTGCGACACTTTCGTCCGTACAATGCCTCAAAAGGCGACATATTGAGACTTGCCTGATAGCTGTTGTTGTAGGAGAATTCAGCGTACGGCAAACTATCCTCCCATTTGGGTCCATGGGAGAGAGCACATGACCGAAGCATATCCTCTAATATTTGGTTCACTCGCTCGGTCTGTCCATCCGTCTGTGGATGGTACGTTGTGCTGTGTTTCAGCATGGTTCCCAGAGCTTGATGTAGCCGTAGCCAGAATGCTGAGGTAAATAGGTAACCCCTATCTGAATTGATAGACTTGGGTACTCCGTGCAGACTGACTATCTGGGACATGTAGAGTTGTGCCAGCTGATTTGCATTGAAAGTGGTCTTTACTGGGATAAAGTGAGCCACTTTCATGAGGATGTCTACAATGACCCAAATAGCATCATTGCCTCTCGTGGACTTGGGCAGTCCCACAATAAAATCCATACATATGTCGTCCCACTTCCACTGGGGCACCGGTAAAGGTTGCAGTAGCCCAGCGGGTTTCTGATGCTCTACTTTGACCTTGTTGCAAATGTCACAGCAGGCAACATAGTATGCTATATCTTTCCACATTCCAGGCTTGTGGGCCCCTCAGAGGTCCTTTAACCCTAGTTCCACCTCTATAAATTCCAAAATATTCCCCAAACATCAGAAGCGTCCACCAAAATACTTTTCCACCGCCGCAAGCCTCTGTTCCCGTGAGATCCCATCTTGGGGCCTTTTTCGATGATCTTCTGAAGGGGGATTCGATCATGGAGGGCCTCTACATCAATGTTGATGCCCCTCCGATGATGCGTGAGTAGTTTACCATAGACCTACGGGTCCATAGCTAGTAGCTAGATGGCTTCTTCTCTCTCTTTGATCTTTAATACAATGTTCTCCTTGATGTTCTTGGAGATCTATTCGATGTAATACTTTTTTGCGGTGCATTTGTTGAGATCCGATGACTTGTGGATTTATGATCAGATTATCTATGAATATTATTTGAGTCTTCGCTGAACTCTTTTATGCATGATTAAGATATCTTTGTATTTCTCTTCGAACTATCGGTTTGGTTTGGCCAACTAGATTGGTTTTTCTTACAATGGGAGAGGTGCTTAGTTTTGGGTTCAATCTTGCGGTGTCCTCACCCAGTGACAGAAGGGGTAGCGAGGCACGTATTGTATTGTTGCCATCAAGGATAAAAACATGGCATTTATATCTTATTGCTTGAGTTTATCCCTCTACATCATGTCATCTTACTTAAGGCGTTACTCCGTTCTTATGAACTTAATACTCTAGATGCATGCTGGATAGCGGTAGATGTGTGGAGTAATAGTAGTAGATGCATGCAGGAGTCGGTCTACTTGTCACGAACATGATGCCTATATTCATGATCATTGCCTTAGATATCGTCATAACTTTGCGCTTTTCTATCAATTGCTCAACAGTAATTTGTTTACCCACCGTATGCTATCTTCAAGAGAGAAGCCTCTAGTGAAACCTATGGCCCTTGGGTCTATTTTCCATCATATATTTTCAGATCTATAAACCAAAAAACCAAAAAATACCTTGCTGCAATTTATTTACATTTACTTTAGTTTGCTCTTTTATTTATCTTTTATACCTATCTCTATTAGATCTCACTCTTGTTCATGACCGTGAAGGGAATTACAACCCCTTTTTCGCGTTATGTGCAAGTGTTTGTTAGTTTGTGCAGGTGCATAGATTGGAGACTTGCTTGTGCCTCCTACTGGATTGATACCTTGGTTCTTAATTGAGGGGAATACTTATCTCTACTTTGCTGCATCACCCTTTCCTCTTCAAGGTAAAAATCAACGCAAGCTCAAGAAGTAGCAGGAAGAATTTGTGGCGCCGTTGCTGGGGAGGTTCTACATCAAGCCTACAAAGTGCCCATCATAAACTCTCATCTCTTGCATTACATTATTTGCCATTTGCCTCTCATTTTCCTCTCTCCACTTCTAAAATGTTTTCAGAAAAACTCAAAAATATTTGCCTTTTTATTCGCCCTTCTTTCGTTCGTCTTTTTGTTTGCTTTTCGTTTGCTTGTGTGCTAGATTGCTTGCTTTGTCACGACATCTCAATAAAATACTAAATTGTGTGAATTTTCCAATACTAATAAAAATGATTTTATTAGTACTTCGATTGCTCCCGCCACTAGTGCGGAATCTTATGAAATTAATGCTGCCTTGTTGAATCTTGTTATGAAAGAACAACTTTCCGACATTCCTAGTTGTGGCACCCCGGCTCAGAGTAAACCGGAACGCCCCGTATTCTAGCCCAGGGACAAGTCCACTGGAATATGGCATTGTTGGCATAGAACAAATCAGCTCTTTATTACAATGGATATGGTTACAAAGGGTACAAGGATTACATCGGCACGGCGACACTACGCCTGCCCGGGGTAGCTCTATGCTAACAGTGGAGTAACTCTCTCGGCAGCGGAACAACGATGACGGTGATGGAGTCCACTCCGCAGGGACTCTGGCTAGAACGCGTATCCTAGGTCGCAAACTCGGGATCCTCGACATGCAAGCAATCATGGCATGACCTGGAAACTGGCATGACACGCCAGGTGAGTACTTTGAATGTACTCGCAAGCTCACAGCAAACATCAACATTAAGGCAAGACAACATCATAGTAGTCAAGATTAACAAGCAGGGTCATCCAGCAAGATAACTTCTGAAGTAAATGCAGTAAGGTAAAGCATATTTAATTTGTACTCCGAAAAATCTCAAGATCAAATCCGAATCTGTTCCAAGTCCAATCCCAATCATGTGGTCATCCGACCACTCATCTTATTGCCATCCCATGGCTGACATATCATATACCTGATACCATCTGCACCACAAGTCTGACAAACTTACTCTCTTCCGGGTTGTCTCACAACCCTTAGAATACTCACAATCCACCGAGCACTTCTGATCATACGACGAGTTCTTCCATCATTATCATCACTACCATGGTTGACCACCTAGTGAGGTCTGGTCGGACTGTCCAATACCGTGGACACGGCTATTCGAATAGATTTTACACTCTGCAGAGGTTGCGCACTTTACCCACACCATGGAGCACCTGACCTCGTGATCCCATTCGGGTGGACCAGCGTTGCTCCAACGAAACCTGCCTGACCCGTGACTCTCCCATCGTACCACCGGCAATCATCCTCCCCCGGAGTCCTGCCCTGGGTGGCCCCTGTGTCACCGCGTGACACCTGCCACTGTCGTGGCTAACAAACTGTCCCAAACGGGGACCTGGTACCATATAACTCAACTGGGCTCACAAGGTTATCACCGCCTACCGGGCCAGGGTAGCGCGCACGCATAACCTTCCCTGTCGGGCGGTACCGGTGAAAGAGCACGCGATCAGACCAAGTCAAGGCCGTCCCATACCGGCAAATGTGGTTGCACGGATAAGTCCGGACAGGTGACTCAAGGTCAACCGACTAAATATCACATCTCCGAATAATATTTCCGTCATAGCTGACCTTCCGATATCATAATAATTCAAGTCAAAACGTTAACCAACTAGCAATCCAAAATAACCATAGACGGTAATCTCAACATAATGGCATCAACGAGTAGGTAAACTACTAGTCACTAATAATCCGGTACTCAACATGGTAGTCACCTATCCGAGAATTAACTCCAACATTGCATAGTCCAATTCATTTCACAAATAACTCATACTTGCTATTAACGTAATTAGTTAAACTATGATATTGCAATGCAATGATGCAGATGAGAGTTGTGGCTTGCCTGGAGATGAAGGAACCATCGGGAAGGAGTGCGGAGAGTCCGCGGAAGGAGTTGCCGGAAACAGTTCTCTCTCGGAGGGCCTGTTTATGGGCAAGGGCAAAATAGCCATTTTCACAGTAGAACCACATAGTGAAAATGTTACCAACACGACGGGCTCGACGAGACGAAGAAGTGGGCTTTGGAATCACCTCGATCGGAGTTACGGTTAAAAAGTTATAGCCTGATGAAGTCCAGGGACCAATCTGTAAAAAATTAATTCGTAGACAGGTCCTTGGCTGATAAAACAGAAAGTGTACTGAGGGAAATACGTTTTCTGCAAGGGGACACGTACTTTTAGCCGCAGTAGATTGAAGATACGTTTTCCAATCGGGAAAACGTACTCAGCCGAGTACGCTTCCACTTATCCACATGGACCCGTGGCTGGAGCCACTTCCAGGCGGGGCCCTGGGGCAGGGGAGGGGCACGGGCGCTCGTCTCCCTCCTCCAGCTCGCTATGTTCTTCAGTGAGACAGAGGAGGAGCAGGGGAGGGGAGGCAGCGAGGGGGCCGGCCGGCCCAGGCCAGCTCTGGCCAAGGGGAGGGCACGGGCGGCTGCGTCGGGGCTTGCCGCGCCCGTTCAGAGGCCCAATTGCGCCGGGGAGGGATGTGGCCGCGGCACCACGCGGAGGCAGAGAGCGGCGGCGGCGGCCAAGCTCGGGGCGCGCGGCCACAGTTGCTCCGGCGACGAACGAAGAAACTGGGGAGGCTAGCGGTTGTGGGTAGGGGCCTCTGGTGGTGGTGGAGCAAAGGGAGGGGCGCGGCATCGCCAGAATCAGAGAGAAACTGAGGCGGCCATGGGCAGCGAGGGGAGCTCCGGGGCTCGGGCTAGAGGTTGGGGAGGGCTAGGAGAGCTCAGTGAGGAGGCTGGTGAGCTCAAGAGGCTGCAGGGAGGGCTATATATAGCCACGAGGAGGAGGGCTCGCGATGGTGGCCGAAGCACCGAGACGCACGGCCACGGCGGCGATCTTAGCCGCATACTGGAGCTTGCAGGCGAGCTGGCTGGACGGGAGCGTTGCCGACCTAACGAGCATTCACTGCGACGGGATGGCTCAGGGAGGAAGGAGCCAACAGAGGGAGGTGACAGTTCGGTCACGGGCGAACAGGGTCTCGGCGGCGATCGCCGTGACATGAAGAGGAAGAATCCGGAGGGGGAGAGAGTTCCAGAGCGCAGGCGGCGACGAGAGGAAACCCCTGGACACGATTGTATGGCGAGGGAGAGGAGGAACGTGACAAAACCGAGTGGTTCCATTGCCAGAGCACGCTGTTGGCCTGCTCTCAGCGTGGTCACCACGTGCATATGATGCCAAGGCCACGTCTTTGGCACGAAATCTTGTCCGGTGTGTAGTCCCTCCAAACTACATTGCACATGAGGTGATATATCGACTAGAGGAGCTGTGCCTGGATGGGAGTGGTCACTGCAAGTTTGCTGTAGCAAACTTAGGCATGAAGCTATGAGGAGTAGAGAGGTGATAAGAGACAAACAAGATGTCTGGGAGTGTTATGGTAGGAAGGACTACAGTCCTGGATGTTTTGAGGGGATTTGGACCACAAAATAACCTACTTGCTTTGCAACTGCCATTTGGGTCCAGAAACTAGATCAGGAAGGTGCACTCACATGGAGTATCAACTGGAGCTCAAATTGGGTAGAGCATGATGATTTGGACAGGTGATGATGTTGTAAAAATTTCATACCAATTGGACAAGCAAAAATGGTACTTGTTTCACAAACATCCTTACTGTCCATAAACTTGGGAAAATTCTATAGGAATATTGGCTCCATGAATTCATCCCAAAATTGATGGAGAGAGGTTTTATGGTCATGAGAAAGCTCTGGTAAATTTTCAGCCAAAATGAAGCAATATAAAATATACTTGCTTCACAACCTGAAAATATTAGCGGAATCAAAGATTTGGTCCTGTGCTCACATAGATGATTGGATAGGGCTGAAATTTGGAGGAGAGTCATGATTTGAGAATATGAAGATGCTTGCAAAATTTCAACTTATTCGGATACTCCTAGCTAGCACTTGTTTCACAAAGATTCCAGTTGCCCAGAAACTTTGGAAATTAGCCAAGAGAGATTTAATATCCAAATAAAGTTTAATTTTGGCATGTGGCAATGATATGGATAGTAAAGAGTGCACAAAAATTTTGAGAGCAAGCAAGCAAATATAAAGGGTACTTGCTTCTCAATCTGACAGATAGGGCAGAGTCAGAAATGGAATATTTGTGAAATATTTGCGAACATGTCAAGGAAGGGTTTGATATATTTGTGGAAGATATGACCCAAACAATTTATGAGAATTATTTGCGAATTTTGGGAATGATGGAAATGTGGGTTGCTTCACAACCCAGAGCAGACAGGGTTATTCCTTTAATAAAAAAAGAATTTCCCAAGGAAAGAATATTGGGGTTGGTTCAAGATGGAAATGACAAGGTCTTGGGATGGTTTTGAGGTTGGCAAGCCACTCGGGAAGAAAAATGAAGGGTGATCCCTCCAGGTTGCAAGACTATCAAGCCACAGAAAAGCGAATCCAGACCAAAATCAAAAGAAAAAGAAATGGGCAAAATCCAGGGTGTTACAAACCTACCCCCTTAAAGAAATCTCATCCTCGAGATTTGGTTGCTCAGGGATCAAGCATGAGTATTTCCACTTGAGGAAACCGTTTTCCAACTCAGGTTTCCTTTTTACCTTTGCATAATGTTCTCACTGAATTTCATATGACTGACTGCCTTGCTTCGGGGTGGTTTGCTTTACTGGATTCTTTTCCTGGCAAATCTTACCTCATATGTTACTCTGACTCACTCATTTTGTGTCTGCTGACCTGTCTGGGGCAATAAATTATCCTGACCAAACTATGAGCCCTGTTCATAAGTCTGAGGGGTGATTCCTCATGGACGTGTCATGACGAAGTTCAATACGGACAACCGTTCACTGAGTTGTGAACAGATTCTCTTGGTAGACATGAAATCTTCTACTCATTGCATTGGGTGACTTCAAATGGATGTGTATCCTCCTGGCTCAAAACAGTACTATGAGTCGTATCGTTCTCCTGGCGGAATCTGACTTCTCGCACGGTTTGATGAGTCATCTTGAGTATCTTCACTGTCTTGGGTATAAGGCTCCTACCAAATAGTTGACTGTCACCTGTCGTGACCAGCATAAAGGTGTATGGTGATATTATCCATAGACTTGACTGACAGTGGTCCTGGCAGCAAAATCTTATTCACGGCAGGTTAGTCTTTAACTGATTCCCATCTATGAGTACACATGCTTCGAGACTGTTGTTCATCCTTCCGATTACTCAGTCTGTCGGTATCTCTATGTGGATGGTAAGCCGTGTAATGCTTTAACACTGTCGCTGCAATCAAACTGCTGAATTAATCTTTCGGCTGACCTGACCAGCTTGGTTACCTTCTTCTGACAATTCTGAGCATATCCAGTTGTCTGGGCGGGTGGTCTCAATATGGGGTCCTTGCAAACGGAATAAACCCCGTGGGTGTGTATCCATGGTGACTGGTACCAAACCAGGCTTCTCTGAGTATCTGTACCATGTTGATCCTGCAACAATTATCATACCTTGCTCCTTCATTATGGTTCTCTTTGCCTGGACCCTTTGCTGAAAGAGCTTGGCCTGATGTGCTCTTGGTTCTTCGGATGACCATGGGTATTATCGGGTGCGACATTCCGGCAGGCATACTACTTTGCAAGTTTTAGCTGTAGGGTAACGACCGTCTGAACCCTCGGCTAAAACCGGCAAATAAACCAGTAGCCACCAGAACGGTCTTTACAACTCAGATCTGGGACATCACTGGAGTAACTCAACCCCGACTCAAGACGGCTGAAAAGCAGCTCAGAGCATGAGACGGTGTCGATAAGAAGAAAGTAGCAACTCCCTAAGATGGCCGAAAAATAGCTCAGAGCATAGGGTCATTGCTACGACGAGAAATTTAGCAGCTGCCTGAGACGGCCGAAAAGCAGCTCAGAACACGGGCCAGTTGCTGACAAGAGAAATAAAAATCGGCATCCACCTCGGACGGCCGGAAACAGCTCAGAACACAGGCGTGGTGCTGTTACCAAAGAAAGACAGGCAAGGGTTCATCCGCGCCCCATACAGCTCACTATTATGCATGCAGGTATAAGCATAATAATTTGAACATACCGGAATAACACAGAGCAATGTTATAGGGCATATACCAGATAGTCGTCTTGCTTCATAGGTTGTTGGTCATCACACTGAAGTGTATAACTGGCGTTCTCTTCTTCTTACATAGCTCATGCAATAGTCAGATCCTCACCGAGCTGGCATCATTGTATGAGTAACCCATATGACCTTGGCAGCATGTCCACCATATCTATGGAAACATGTGTAGCTGGCCACTTGATTCCCGAGGCAAGTTTGTGTCCTGACTGATTTTTGTCTTCGGACCAATTGTTGCGGACCTGACCTTGGGGATGCATTATCATATGCTGCTAACTGTCAACAGATTTGCTTGTGCTGGTGAGGATGTGATGCCTTACGGGCGAAGGTTGCTTAGCTTGTGTTGGAAGCCATCGGGTATCTTACTGAGGAAGCCTGAGTACCTTGCATCGGAAGATGTCCATGTGTCGTAACAAGGAAGACACAGGAATCCTTGCGTCGTATGCTTCTCAGGTAGCTTGTAAGGGAAGGTTGAGTTGCTTACACCAAAAATTTCTTTAGGTCATATGCGGACTGAGTGCATATATATATACATTGATATGACTGCTGTCGGTTACTTGTTGTAGGAAGAACATTGTTTGACTATCCTTCTTGCTGAGCACTAAGTTCATAGCACATTCTGGCTTGCTTCCGAAACATAGCAGGTTCAAATTGTACTGAGAGAAGACTCAAACCTTGTATATATAAATCATACCTTTGGCACAGAATGCACGGTGAGTCATATACACGGTTTGCCTTCTTGCTGATGCGATCTTTACTGCTGTAAAAGTTGCACTGATGTATACTTGATGCTAATAACCAATCCAACCAGGATATCATTTATATTCAGGCCTGATATTCCCGATATAACACAGTGTACTGAAAATTCCATATTGCTGAGCTGAGCTTCCACATGACTGTCTCTTCGCTGACTCTTTGGGTTCAGGGTCGGTGAGCAACTTCCTTAAGGGGAAAATAAGGTAACACCAAGGGCCCAAAGAAACGACTAAAACAAAAGCACACAAAGCATCAAGATCACACACACAAGCAATATCACATACTACAGCTATTCACAGCAATAATATGCATTCCTACTTAAGCACACAAATCTCGCGGAGACTCCGGTATTACGGTCTAATATGATGTGCACGAAAGTGAATCAATGTGTGGAAGAAAATTGGTGTAAACAAAGCTACACCAAATACGGGCTTAACACGGATGGAAGAAGAAAAATTGCTTAAGATTGATGATTTGGCTAGGAACATTGATAGAATTTCTCTTGAGATTGATTCTTCGAAGATTAGATCTATGCCACCCAAGCATGATATTAATGAATCTCTAAAAGCTATTCAAATTTCTATGGATGAGTGTAAAGAAAGAACCGCTAGGATGCGTGCTAAGCGAGATTTGTTTGTAAAAGCGTGTTCTTCTATTTCTTGTGATAATAATGATGAAGATCTTAAAGTGATTGGTGTGACTCCTATTGAATCTTTGTTTGCTAATATAAATCTTGATAAATATGGGACTAGAGATGATTCAACTTTAGGTAGAAGGTGTCCCAATAATTTGGAGTTAAAAGATCTTAATGAAAAATTTGATAAAAGTGGGATTGGAGAGGTCAAAACTTTAAGTAGCGATGAACCCACTTTTTTTGATTTCAAGGACTTTAATTATGATAATTTTTCTTTGATAGATTGTATTTCCTTGTTGCAATCCATGTTAAATTCACCTCATGCTTATAATCAAAATAAAACTTTTACTAAACATATCATTGATGCTATGATGAAATCTTTTGAAGAAAAACTTGAGTTGGAAGTTTCTATCACTAGAAAGCTTTATGATGAGTGGGAACCTACAATTAAGATTAAAATTAAGGATTATGAGTGCAATGCTTTGTGTGATTTGGGTGCTAGCGTTACCACTATTTCGAAAACTTTATGTGATGTGCTAGGTTTCCATAAATTTGATGATTGTTCTTTGAATTTGCATCTAGCGGATTCCACTATTAAGAAACCTATGGGAAGGATTAATGATTTTATTATTGTTGCAAATAGGAATTATGTGCCCGTAGATTGTATTGTGCTTGATATAGATTGCAATCCTACATGTCCTATTATTCTTAGTAGACCTTTCCTTAGAACGATTGGTGCAATTATTGATATGAAAGAAGGAAACATTAGATTTCAATTTCCGTTAAGGAAGGGCATGGAACACTTTCCAAGAAAGAAAATTAAGTTGCCATATGAATCTATTATGAGGGCTACTTATGGTTTGCATACCAAAGATGATAATACCTAGATCTATGTTTTATGCCTGGCTAGGGGCGTTAAACAATAGCGCTTGTTGGGAGGCAACCCAATTTTATTTTTATGTTTTATGCTTTTGGTTCTGTTTTTCAATAAACACAAATTATTACCTCTATAATAATTGTGTTTTGGTGTTTTAATTAGTGTTTGAGCCAAGCGAGACCTTTGGGATGCTTTGGTATATCGTTGATTTGGTTTTGCTGAAAAACATAAACTTTTGTGTCCGGTAACATAATTGTTTAAATTCGTTGGTGCGTGGAAAAATTCTGAATTTTTTACACAATATTGATGAATTTCCTATGTTGTACTAATTTTTCAGAATTTTTGGAGTTACATAAGTATGATTAATATTCTGGTTACTACAGACTGTTCTGTTTTTGACATATTCTGTTTTTTATGTGTTGTTTGCTTATTTTGATGAATCTATGGCTAGTATCGGGGGGTATGAACCATGGAGAAGTTGGAATACAGTAGATATAACACCAGTATAAATTAAGAATGAGTTCACAACAGTACCTAAAGTGGTTATTTATTTTATTATACTAACGGATCTTATGAGTTTTCTGTTGAGTTTTGTGTTGTGAAGTTTTCAAGTTTTGGGTAAAGATTTGATGGACAACGGAATAAGGAGTGGCAAGAGCCTAAGCTTGGGATTCCCAAGGCACACCAAGGTAATATTCAAGGACAAACAAGGATCTAAGCTTGGGGATGACCCGGATGGCATCCCCTCTTTTGTCTTCAATCCATCGATAAACTTACTTGAGGCTATATTTTTATTCACCACATGATATGTGTTTTGCTTGGAGCGTCTTGTATGATATGAGTCTTTGATTTTTAGTTTGCCACAATCATCCTTGCTGTACACACCTTTTGAGAGGGACACACATTAATTGTGAATTTATTAGAATACTCTATGTGCTTCACTTATATCTTTTGAGCTAGGCAGTTTGCTCTAGTGCTTCACTTATATCTTTTTAGAGCACGGCGGTGGCTTTATTTTATAGAAATTGTTGAACTCTCATGCTTCACTTATATTATTTTGAGAGTCTTAAACAACATGGTAATTTGCTTAGGTTATGAATATAGTCCTAATATGATGGGCATCCAAGAGGGATATAATAAAAACTTTCATATAAAGAGCATTGAATAGATGAGAAGTTTGATTCCTTGCATTTGTTTTGAGGTATAAAGATGGTGATATTAGAGTCATGCTAGTGAGTAATTGTGGATTGGTAGAAATACTTGTGTTAAAGTTTGTGATTCCCGTAGCATGCACGTATGGTGAACCGTTATGTGATGAAGTCGGAGCATGATTTATTTTTTGATTGTCTTCCTTATGAGTGGCGGCCGGGGACGAGCGATGGTCTTTTCCTACCAATCTATCCCCCTAGGAGCATGCGTGTAGTACTTTGTTTCAATGGCTAATAAATTTTTGCAATAAGTATGTGAGTTCTTTATGACTAATGTTGAGTCCATGGATTATACGCACTCTCACCCTTCCACCATTGCTAGCCTCTCTAGTACCGCGCAACTTTAGCTGGTGCATTAAACCCACCATATACCCTTCCTCAAAACAGCCACCATACCTACCTATTATGGCATTTCCATAGCCATTCTGAGATATATTGCCATGCAACTTCCACCGTTCTGTTTATTATGACACGTACCATCATTGTCATATTGCTTTGCATGATCATGTAGTTGGCATAGTATTTGTGGCAAGGCTACCGTTCATATTTTTTATACATGTCACTCTTGATCATTGCACATCCTGGTACACCACCGGAGGCATTCATATAGAGTCATATCTTGTTCTAGTATCGAGTTGTAATTCTTGAGTTGTAAGTAAATAAAAGTGTGATGATCATCATTATTAGAGTATTGTCCCATGTGAGGAAAGGATGATGGAAGCTATGATTCCCTCACAAGTTGGGATGAGTCTCCGGACTTTATAAAAAATAAAAGAGGCCAAATAAGCCCAAACAAAAGAAAAAAAAGAGAAGAAAGAAAAAAAAATGAGAGAAAAGAGAGAAGGGACAATGTTACTATCCTTTTTCCACACTTGTGCTTCAAAGTAGCACCGTGATCTTCATGATAGAGAGTCTCCTATTTTGTCACTTTCATATACTAGTGGCAATTTTTCATTATAGAACTTGGCTTGCATATTCCAATGATGGGCTTCCTCAAATTTCCCTAGGTCTTCGTGAGCAAGCAAGTTGGATGCACACCCACTTAGTTTCTTTTTGAGCTTTCATACACTTATAGCTCTAGTGCATCTATTCCATGGCAATCCCTACTCACTTGCATCGATATCAATTGATGGGCATCTCCATAGCCCATTAATTTGCCTAGTTGATGTGAAACTTTCTCCTTCTTTTTGTGTTCTCCACAACCACCATATTCTATTCCACCCATAGTGCTATATCCATGGCTCACGCTCATGTATTGCGTGAAAGTTCAAAAAGTTTGAGAACATAAAAAGTATGAAACAATTGCTTGGCTTGTCATCGGGGTTGTGCATGATGAAATACTTTGTGTCATGAAGATGGAGCATAGCTAGACTATATGATTTTGTAGGGATAACTTTCTTTGGCCATGTTATTTTGAGAAGACATGATTGCTTTATTAGTATGGTTGAAGTATTATTGTTTTTATGTCAATATTAAACTTTTGTTTTGAATCTTATGGATCTGAATATTCATGCAACAATAAAGAAGATTACATTGATAAATATGTTAGGTAGCATTCCACATCAAAAATTCTGTTTTTATCATTTACCTACTCGAGGACGAGCAGGAATTAAGCTTGGGGATGCTTGATACATCTCCAACGTATCTATAATTTTTGATTGTTCCATGCTATTATATTATTTGTTTTGGATGTTTTATATGCATTAATATGCTATTTTATATTATTTTTGGGACTAACCTATTAACCTAGAGCCCAGTGCCAGTTTCTGTTTTACCTTGTTTTTGAGTTTTACAGAAAAGGAATATCAAACGGAGTACAAACGGAATAAAACTTTTGCGATGATTTTTCTTGGACCAGAAGACACCTACGTAACTTGGAGAGAGGGCCAGAAGGTTCCCAAGGAGTCCACAAGCCTGCAGGGCGCGCCCCCGGGGGGGGGGGGCCCTGGCTTGTGGGCCCCTCGGAGGTCCTCTAATCCTAGTTCCACCTCTATAAATTCCAAAATATTCCCCAAACATCAGAAGCGTCCACCAATATACTTTTCCGCCGCCGCAAGCCTCTGTTCCCGTGAGATCCCATCTTGGGGCCTTTTCCAGTGATCTGCCAGAGGGGGATTCGATCACGGAGGGCCTCTACATCAACCTTGATGCCCTTCCGATGATGCGTGAGTAGTTTACCACAGACCTACGGGTCCATAGCTAGTAGCTAGATGGCTTCTTCTCTCTCTTTGATCTTCAATACAATGTTCTCCTCGATGTTCTTGGAGATCTATTCGATGTAATACTTTTTTGCGGTGCGTTTGTTGAGATCCGATGAATTGTGGATTTATGATTAGATTATCTATGAATATTATTTGAGTCTTCTCTGAACTCTTTTATGCATGATTAGGATATATTTGTATTTCTCTTTGAACTTTCGGTTTGGTTTGGCCAACTAGATTGGTTTTTCTTGCAATGGGAGAGGTGCTTAGTTTTGGGTTCAATCTTGCGGTGTCCTCACCCAGTGACATAAGGGGTAGCGAGGCACGTATTTTATTTTTGCCATCAAGGATAAAAAGATGGTGTTTATATCATATTGCTTGATTTTATCCCTCTATATCATGTCATCTTACTTAAGGCGTTACTCCGTTCTTATGAACTTAATACTCTAGATGCATGTTGGATAGCAGTCGATGTGTGGAGTAATAGTAGTAGATGCATGCAGGAGTCGGTCTACTTGTCACGGACGTGATGCCTATATTCATGATCATTGCCTTAGATATCGTCATAACTTTGCACTTTTTTATCAATTGCTCAACAGTAGTTTGTTTACCCACCATATGCTATCTTTAGGAGAGAAGCCTCTAGTGAAACCTATGGCCCCCGGGTCTATTTTCCATCATATATTTTCAGATCTATAAACCAAAAAACCCAAAAATACCTTGCTGCAATTTATTTATATTTACTTTAGTTTGCTCTTTTATTTATCTTTTATACCTATCTCTATTAGATCTCACTCTTGTTCGTGACCGTGAAGGGATTGACAACCCCTTTTTTGCATTGTGTGCAAGTGTTTGTTAGTTTGTGCAGGTGCATAGATTGGAGACTTGCTTGTGCCTCCTACTGGATTGATACCTTGGTTCTTAACTGAGGGAAATACTTATCTCTACTTTGCTGCATCACCCTTTCATCTTCAAGGGAAAAATCAACGCAAGCTCAAGAAGTAGCACGACCATGCACATAGTTGCCATTTCCGAAGCATGTGTGATGTCAGACAATATCACAAATGGTGTGAGCAAACTAAATGTTTGTGATAGTCGCCTTATCATACACGGTTTACAATTATGAACTATTTCGGATGTCGCAGGCATCGTAAACGTTGCATCACATAATAGCATGTGCGATAGTTATCCTGTACGACATTGGTCCGACGGTCCGACATTTCGTAATCCTATCCGACACTCGTACGATGATTAGGTAATATTCTTAATTACAGATTACATATGGTTCGGGAGAATTGAATGTGTGTGATAGTCTCCTTATCGCACATGATTGGCAATCATGAACTGTTTGTGATGGAGTGCGCATCTTAAACGTTGCACCACATAATAGCGTGTGCAATGGTAGTGCCAGCACACACGAGTAGCAAGGATGGAGCGTTTGCGATATTCGATATATCACAAACAGTTGTGTGAAGAATCGCGTTTGGGATAGATGCAGCCATCGCATACGCTTTGTTCTGGAAAATGTATGCATTCCGACTCCATATCCCCGATGGTTTCTGGGTCGTGTGGGAAGGACCCCCCTAGCGCCCACACTAGCAAGGCGATGGTTTAAAATGTCGTCACGGAAAGGGGTTAAAAACCGTTTGTATAGCAACTCGCTGTACCAGTGATATTACAAAACCCTACATTGGGAATCCCACACGTGTGCATGGAATGGAGGGCACCATAGGACAATACCAAAATAAAACATACAACTCAAACCAATCACGATCATCAATCAACCCATAGGACAAAATGAATCTACTCAAACATCATAGGATGGCGACACATCATTGGATAATAATAGGTGTCATAAAGCACCATGTTCAAGTAGGGAGTACAAGGGGTTGCGGGAGAGTGGACCGCTGAGTATAGATGGTGAAGGGATGGAGGCGTTGATGAAGACGATGAAGTTGTTGGTGTTGATCACCGTCATGATGGTTCCCCCGGGGGCACTTCGGAGCCACTGAGAGAGACGGGGAGAGGCCCCCCTCCTCTTTCTTTTTGCTTGGCCTCCCTCCTAGATGGGAGAAGGATTCCCCCTTTGGTCTGTGGCCGCCATGGCCCCCGAGGGGTGGGAGCCCCTCTAGATTGGATCTCTCTCTGTTTTCTTCTTTGTTTTGCATTCTTGTTTTCTGGCCGAACGCCATTTCTTAAATATCCGGAGATCCAAACTCCGATCAGGCTGAAATTTTAACACAATTTCCCCCAGATATTAGCTTCTTTGCGCCTGAAGGAGAGACCGAACTGACTTAGGAGGTGCCCACAAGTCACCTTGCCACACCCTGGGGGGGGGGGGGGGTAGGCATGCCCCCTGCCTTGTGATGGCTGTGGGCCCCCGCTTGCGTTGATTCTTGCGCCAAAAAAGCACATGTATTCCAAAAAAAAATTCCATAAAATTTTATCACGTTTGAACTTCGTTTGATAAGGTTTTTCTGCGAAACAAAAGACATGCAACAAACAGGAACTGGCACTGGGCACTAGATTAATATGTTAGTCCAAGAAAATCATATAAATTGTTGCCAAAAGTATGTGGAATTAGTAGGTGACGGTGTCCTGAACTAAGGGGTATCAACCTAGTTGGCCCACAGTCCATGGGCCGAGTTTATGGCCTGCCGATCTCACAAGGAAGGACTCCGAGAGCCTTGAACCCAAACGTGATCAAGACGGACACTGTCGAAGACTTGGCGTGTACTTCAAGGACGACTCTAGCTATCGGCGTGTATATTCCTAGTTGGCTACCGACCATGTGTAACCCTAGATACCCCCGGTGCCTATATAAACCGTGGGTTTAGTCCATGGGGATAGAATCACAATTACTAGCCTTAGGGTTCAGTTAACAACATACGATCTCGAGGTAGATCATCCTATACTCGATACTCCATCATCAATACAATCGAAGCAGTATGTAGGGTTTTACCTCTTTGAGAGGGTCCGAACCTGGGTAAACATTGTGCCCCCTGTCTCCTGTTCACCGTCGTTCCTAGATCCACAACTCAGGACCCCCTACCCGAGATCTGCCCGTTTTAGTATCGACAATAGGATAATGGAATGAAATAATAAAAAATTATAGATACGACGAAGACGTATCAGCATCCCCAAGCTTAATTCCTACTCATCATCGAGTAGGTAAATGACAAAAACAAAGATCATTTTTGATGTGGAATGCTACCTATCACAATCTTAATCTAATAATATAATCATGGCATTAATATTGGGATATGAGTGATTCAAGGCAATAGTATATCATTTGACATAAAGACATCAATACTCAAGCATACTAGCAAATAATCATGCCTTTCAAAATAAAGATGCTAAAGAACGTTATCCCTACTCATCTAATCATGTAAGCATGGCATAGCTGGTTCTTCCTAGCATAAAGTATAAATCATGAACACCCCGTGTCCAAACCAAGCAATTGTATCATACTTTTCTCACTTCAGCTTGTTCAACTCTACTCAGTACATGAGCGTGAGCCATGGACTTAGCACTTTGGATGGAAAAGAGAATGAGGGTAGAGGTATATAAGGGAAGACAAAAAGTTGAGAAAGTCTCGCATCGACTCGACAGATCTTTAGGCAATGGAGAGGCCTTACAATCGATGTCAATATGAGGAGTAGGGATTGCCATGCAATGGATGCACTAGATCTATAAGTGTATGAAAGCTCCCTATGAAACTAAGTAGGTGTACATCCAACCTGCTTGCTCATGAAGACCTCGAGTATTTGAGGAAGCTCTTCATCATAATATACAAGCCAAGTTCTATAATGTAAAATTCCCACTAGTATATGAAAGTGACAAATCATGGAGACTCTCTATATGAAGATGGTTCTACTTTGAAGCACAAGTGAGAAAAAAGGATAGTAGTGTGCCCCTCTCTCTTTTTTTTGTTTTTTGTTTTTCTTTCCCCCCTTTTCCCCCTTTTTTATTTTGTTAGAACAGTCTCATGGACCTCATCCCCACTTTTTCAAGGACTCATTAGTCTCCACCATTCTTTTCCTCACTGGTAGGGGAAACACTAATAATGATGATCATCACACTTTAATTTACTTAAAACTCGATAAACTGAAGGAATATAACTCTATATGAATGCCTCTGCCAGTGTACGAGGATGTGCTATAATCTAGCATTAGCGAAGATATCAAAAAATGGACAAGCCATGGAATATCATGCCATCTATCTTACGACATGCAAAGCAATATGACAACGAATGCTCAAGCCATGTGAATAGTAACGGTGGAAGTTGCATGGCAATATATCTCGGAATGGCTATGGAAATGACATAATTGGTAGGCATGGTGGCTATTTTGAGGAAGCATATAATAAGGCTTATGTGTGGTAGAGCATATCATATCATGGGGTTTGGATGCACCTGTGAAGTTTGCACCAAGTCTCGAGGTGAGAACACACAATGCACGGTACCAAAGAGGCTAGCAAAATATGTATAGGTGGAAGTGCTTATAGTCCAAAAACTCACATTAGTCATAAAGAACTCAGATACTTATTATGAAAGTTTATTAGCCCTCGAACCAAAGTAATCTCGCATGATCCTAGGGAGGAGGTTGGTGGGAGTTAACCATCGCGCACCCCCGATCCGGACAACACAAAGGATATCAATTAAGGATAAATTACGCTCCGAGTTCCTCGCCATGCCATAATCGACACTTTCATAAAATAGAGAATGACAAACCTTAACACCAATATTATTACTAAATCATAATCATCCACCAATACACCTACATATTACCATCTCAATATCGCAAAACTATTGAAAGGAATCAAATTTATCATATTCAGTGATCTACAAGCTTTATGCATGTTCTTATGACTAACCATGTGCATGTACAATTCCCGTTAGCTCTGTAAATGGATATAAGTGAAGCCTGAGAGTTTAAATCTTTCTACAAAAGACTTGGCCAAGCTCTAACAAATATAAGTGAAGCAACAGAGCATTCTATAAAGGGTTTTCTGTGACGCCCCGGCTTAATCGTGCACTAACCATACACGCAAATGCACATGATCAAGCCTAAGGACTCACTTGAAGATATCACAACACAACTCTGAAACATAAATAAAGTCATACAAGCTTTATATTACAAGCCAGGGGCCTCGAGGGCTCGAATACATAAGCTCGCATACAAGCGTCAGCGGAAGCATCAGACATCTGAGTACAGATATAAAAGATAAAACAGATAAGCCCTTAAGAAGGCGGGGTAAAAGAAAACACTACGATCGAAAAGGCGCAGGCCTCCTGCCTGGGACCCTCCGATCCTAATCCTAGTCGTCGTCAAGCTCATAGTAGTAACCACCCTCAGGGTGGTAGTAGTAGTCGTCGGCGGGGGCAGCTGACTCCAGGGCTCCATCGTCTGGTTGCATCAAACGTATATGGGGAAAAAGAGGAAGCAAAGCAACCGTGAATACTCATCCGAAGTACTCAGCAAGCAAGGATCTACACTACATATGCATCATTATCAAAGAAAGGCTGTATATGTGGACTGGGCTACAGAAATGCTTGAATAGAGAGGAGGCCTAGTCCTATCAAAGACTAGCATCTTCAGCGGTCTTGCAGCATTAGAAGAGTGTAGATTAGTACAGTATAAAGTAGTAGTAGCATTATGTATCAACCTCGGCCAGAGATCCTTTCTCGAATCCCTACGAGAAAGCAATCCCAGAGCCCTAGTATCCATTTCTCATCTCATCATTAAGTTCTAGTTGTATCAATCGGGATACAACTCCGAGCGTCCGTTACCGAGGATCCGGCTATGCATAGATTAGTTCTTCCCTGCAGGGGTGCACCAACTTACCCACCACGCTCGATTAACTCTGGCCGGACACACTTTTCTGGGTCATGCCCGGCCTCGACCAAACGATACGCCGCAACCCGACCTAGGCCTAATAGAGAGGTCAGCACGCCGAACTAAACCTATGCCCCCTGGGGTCTTGGGCCATCGCCCCGGGAACTCCTGCACGTTGCGTGGGCGGCCGGTGAGCAGACCTAGCAACCCACACTATCAAGGCGGTTGCGTTACGCGGTCCAACCTGGCGCGTGCCACTCAGTCGCTGACGTCCATTAAGCTTCGGCTGATGCATATGACGCAGGGTGCCCATAACTGTTCACACGTGATGGTTAGTGCTATCGGGCCAAAGGCCCACTCAGATCAAATATCCAAATCGTTAGTGTATTGGGGGTTGTGCGGTAATGAGCAGAGACTCACAATTGACGTGACCCCGTCACCCCATCTCGAGGACTTGCGGCAAGGGCTAAGAATGCCCAGCCACGCCTCGTATTTATCTCTCGGGTACCCTCCAGGTCAACCCGTCTCCACATCACTCGCGGGTACCCCTCAGGGTTGACCCGCCTTTCCAAGTAACAGTTGTAAGGTCCAAGTATCCGTGTGTCCATAACATCAGGGAATCTGAGGTATCACCCACGTTGGATTCCTATTCGATGTATCCGTCAAGGTGAACTCGGAGGAATCACCCTCGATCGGTTCACACTTGAGGTGTTACACGACAGCGTCGTTATCGGGTGTGGTGAAGGAGGAATCACCCTCGATGACCATGACCGAATAGCTACTCTACAGAGTTAACATCAGAAGTGCTAAGCGACATATCACCCTCGGCACTCGATGGTAGCGCTGCAGTGTCGTACAAATAAGGGGGTGATGTGCGGTGCTGGGGCCTGGTCGTCGAGTCTTCCGATGATCTAGTGGGGCAATTGGGACAAGTGGGGTCACTGGGGTTCACTCACCAGCCTATTCTAAGCTATTTAGGATAAGCAGGTAATTATCAGAAGCAGGTTACAAAAACCAGGCTATGCATCGGAATAGGTAAAGCAGTAGCAGCAGCAGCAATTCTAATGCAAGCACAAGAAAGAAGAGAATAGGCGATATAGGCATGTTCAAAAGGGGGGTGCTTGCCTGGTTGCTCTGCGGCAAGGGCAAGGTCGTCAACGGTGTCATCGGGCTCCTGAGCTGCATCGGTACCGGGGCCTACCGAGAGAGAAGAGGGGGAGGAAACAGATAAATACATAGCAAACATATGCAACACAGAGCATGCTATGCTAACGTGCAGTGCAGGGTTGCCTAAAGATATGTCTAAATCATTTTAGTTATTTTAGGATTAAAGTTGGATTTATTAACCAGTAGGTATGCACTATTCATCTATCGGAAACAGGCTAAAAGTTGCGGGTTCACCTCCGTATAGGGTCCCGACACAGAAACGAATGGCACGGTTGGATTCGTCTCGCTTTTCTGATCAACTTTCATGTATAAAGTTTTTCGATCCGAGCTACGGTTTATTTTCTATGAATTTTTAAAGATTTAAAGATTTTCTAAAATTATTTTATTCATCTAGTTCAACATTATCCAGAACAGTGTTTGCTGACATTAGCATGAGGTCATGATGATGTCAGTGGTCAACAGTCGGCTGGCCAGGTCAAACCTGACATGTGGGTCCCACATGTCAGTGGCTTAGTTAATTAAATAGGGTTAATTTTAACTAAATGGGTTAATTAGCTAGTGGGGCCTACTGTCAGTGTCAGATTAATTAACTAATTAACTGATTATTTATTTAATAAAAATGTTTTATCGAGCGGGACCCACATGTCAGTGGGCCACGGCGCCCAGTCAGCAGTTGACCCAGTCAACTGGGTCAACTGGGGCCCGTGGGGCCCACGGTCAGTGGCACTGAGGGTGAGGCCCGTGGTGCCACGTCGGTGCTGAGTCAGCACCGGCCACCGGAGAGCTCCGGCGAGGTCGCGCGATGGCGAACAACTCCGGCGAGCCCGGGTTTCTTCTACGGGGCAGCATTTTGGCCGGGGTTTGGCTTGCTCGAACGAGCACTCCAGGCCGCATTCGGTGGTGGCCACGGCCAGAGCTGGGAAGGCCGGATGGGTCGCCGGCGATGATGGTTGGCGGCGGCGCTTTCGGATGGCGTGCGGGGACGGCGATACGGTGCGCGCGTGGGCGATCTAAATAGCGAGGCGAGGCCTACGCGTGCGTGCGAGCAGAACGGGCAGTAGCGCACGACCATTTGGTCGCCGGAGACTCGCCGATGATGAGCTCCGCGGAGGCGCATTTGGGTACGGGCGAGGCGACGGCTGTAGTTACGGGAAGAGGACGGGGAGATGGGGAAGAAGACGCGGCAGCTCATAGTGGCCCTGCAGGTGTGCGTAAGTGGGCTCGGGGTAGCTCGTGGCGGCCGGATTCGTCGCCGGATTGCGTCGGAGATGAGGAAGAAGACGTCGCCCGATCCAGCAATGCGGTGCTCCCCGGCTCGCGCTGGTCGGGGTAGAAGGAGTAGTCGATTGTGGCGGCTCGATCCAGCACGGAGACGAGGCGCGGCGAGGTCAGAGGCCACGGCTACGGCTCGCCATGGCGGCGACGGCGTCAGGCGTTTGTGGGAGAGGAAGGAGACGAGTGAGGAGGGGGGGGGGGGGGGATTGGGGGCGCTAGGGTTTGTCAACGGGGTCGGGACGGGGGTTAAGATGCCGTCCAGGGCTACAGGGGGGCGCCGGTGTCGCCCATCGCGCGGCGCATCACGCGCGCACGCCCTGCCATGGCGACAGCTAGGGAGGAAGAAGGTCTAGCTGGGCTGGGCTGGGCCGCAGGGCACTGTTCCACTTTAGCCCATAGGCACAGTAGCGTCTAACCGTTTTTCTTTTCTATTTCCTATTTCTTTTAAACACTACTGTCCTGCTAATTGTTAGGCTTCCAACTGAGTTTTGTAAAATGGGTTGGTTGGTTCAAATATTACAGTGCAACATTACCTACCACCAAAAACTGGTTTGGGCAAAATATAATTTCATAATTAATTTAGATTAAATAAAAGGTTATTAAATGTTGCTGTTAGCCACTGTTGGAGGTTGTTAGGGTCACTTAACTAATCCCATTAATGTTGGTTACAATTTTATAATTGCCTCCGGATTATTTGCAACATTATGTACATTTTAGTTTTGCTGTTTGAAGAAATAATTATTTGACTTGCATTTTGAATTTTGAATTGAAGTTGAATTATTTCCTAATGCAATTTCATGAAGATGATCATGATGACATGGCAATCAATGAGCTTAACAACAGGGTGAAGATCTGGGGATGTTACAAATCTCCTCCACTACAAGAAATCTCGTCCCGAGATTTAAGTGGGGAAGTAAAGAGTAACTTCGGGAGAACTGACCCTTATAGGGTCGATTATCTAGTGGCAATTCAGGAAATGTGGCAGAAGTATTTTTCGAGTTGAAACTTTAAGAAAACATCGAGAGCAAAGTATGAAGGTACAATAAGAAGTTTCAAGGGAATGGACAAACGATCGATACCTGAACAGAGTGTGAGAAGGGGGTTCAGAGCATCGGTAATAGATCATCTCTCGGAGGGTGGCTCGTGATAACACACAAAACCAAGGGCATAGGATACTTCGGAATCAAGGATATACAGGAGAATCAGGTTCCGATCCTGTGGAACTGTGATGAGGGTCGATTGAGAGTAGGTAGAACGGTGACATCTTACCGGTCACGACAACAAGGTATGTCAGAGGATAGTCTATCAGTTATGTCGGGGACAACATCGGTACCAAGGGCGAGGGACGAAGAGAACCATTTTCCTGCTTGTTAAAATGAGGCTGACCAATATGCAAAGTTCTCGTCCATCGGTGGTTACCGGATTGTCTTCAACAATAGTAACAGGGTCTCACTGACAAGGTTGTACATCGGGGTGTTTTATAAGCAGGGAATTATTTCTGCTTATATCATATAGATCACACGAAAGGTTAAACAAAACAATGGAAAGGAAAATGTGTTTATGCACAGGAATTAGGAGTGTAACTTTTCCCAAGGAAAAGTAGAGCACGATATACATGTCAGATCAACAAGTACATCACCATTTAAACAAATGGGCAAGGGAATTCATGATGTTATCCATACAATGGTGTCTGGATAATAGAGCAAGAAACATTTGGCAATGTGCCTCCAATGTTCTTGTTGATATTCGGAATACCACAGCCATGCTTCGAGGTAGCATTGGTATGGTGTTTCAAGTAAAAAGTTGGATCTGAAGAGCACAAGAGTTGCAAAGGAACAATTCACAGATACAAGATGAACTTATACCAAGGGAACAATTGATTTTAAGAGAAGCTTCCATGATAAGATCTACATCGTGTCTATGGGCATGAACACAAAGTTCAAGGTCGACTCCCACTTCTTCAATGCATAACCTTTCATTCACTCCTTGTTTTCGAAGAAATTGTAGTGCGGAAGATTTATCTGGTGAAGCACCAGAAGAGTATGACTCGCATAACTTTCGAGTTCACACGGATTAGGGAAAGCATAGGTTCAACCCGTAGGGGTATCTTAGGAACCTATACCACAAATCCAGGAGTAGATAACACAAGCTCGAAAGTAATCAGAGGATTCAATTTACCAAAGCCATTATGTATCAGAGGAAGAGCTCACAAGATTTGTTGAATAAAAAGGACTTTGTCAGATATTAATCCAACAAAAGATTAGGTGGTCGGCAAAGGATCTGATATGAGTATCGGTACTCAACCAGAAGAAGAAGCCGCAGCTTAAATACGAAGGGTTTACGATTCCAAAATCGGGGGATCAGAGGCAGATGCTCTGATAAAAAGATGAGTATGTTGAATAGAATTAGATGGCCAATCAATCAGCTCATATCCAGAATGACGTCTGAGCCGGAAGGATGAAGTTCCAGATTCGACTGATGATTGCGAGCATTCGCAACATATTGAAACAAGGGACTCGGAATGGTAATGGCAAAGGATGTTAATGAATGTTTCTAAACATATGGAATTAGCCATAATGCAAGCAAGCAAGATTTTCGGGAGCAATAGGCTGCAGAGGATTTTCGGGAGATCAGATAACATTTCAAAGTATTTTGGAAAGCACATGAACAACTGGGGATGAAGGTACAAATGGCAAAGACGTATAGCTGTTCACTGTGATTATCGGTAGTAGGGAACTTGCAAAAGCAGTGGGCATAATGGTCTTGGAAACTTCGAGGAGTATCTTCGGAGTCTTCTGATGATGACACGCCATCTTCTGGAATGAGGGGGGCTCTCCGGGAGGAAGCGGTTATGAGAACCTAGTGTTGGAGTTCGCAAAATCTTTACCCGAATAGAAGAGAGATCAGAGTCCCAGAGTATAGACGAGGAATAAAAGATCCGAATACCTCCCAATTGGCGACGTGGGCCCGTAAGCCACACAGCCAAGTTAGTAAAACAGTTTTGGACGACTATACTCAACTTCGGCCAAGGAGTTGGAAAGGGGGATTCCTACAGGCAGTCGGCTCTGATACCAACCTGTGATGCCCCGACTTAATCGTGCACTAACCATACACGCAAATGCACATGATCAAGCCTAAGGACTCACTTGAAGATATCACAACACAACTCTAAAACATAAATAAAGTCATACAAGGTTTATATTACAAGCCAGGGGCCTCGAGGGCTCGAATACATAAGCTCGCATACAAGCATCAGCGGAAGGATCAGATATCTGAGTACAAATATAAAACATAAAATAGATAAGCCCTTAAGAAGGCGGGGCAAAAGAAAACACTATGATCGAAAAGGCGCAGGCCTCCTGCCTGGGACCCTCTGATCCTACTCCTGGTCGTCGGCAAGCTCATAGTAGTAACCACCCTCGGGGTGGTAGTAGTAGTCGTCGGCAGGGGCAGCTGACTCCGTGGCTCCGTTGTCTGGTTGCATCAAACATATATGGGGAAAAAGAGGAAGCAAAGCAACCGTGAGTACTCATCCGAAGTACTCAACAAGCAAGGATCTACACTACATATGCATCATTATCAAAGAAAGGCTGTATATGTGGACTGGGCTGCAGAAATGCCTGAATAGAGAGGAGGCCTATTCCTATCAAAGACTAGCATCTTCAGCGGTCTTGCAGCATTAGAAGAGTGTAGATTAGTACAGTATCAAGTAGTAGTAGCATTAAGTATCAACCTCGGCCAGAGATACTTTCTAGAATCCCTGCGAGAAAGCAATCCTAGAGCCCTAGCATCCATTTCTCATCTCATCATTAAGTTCTAATTGTATCGATCGGGATACAACTCCGAGCGTCCGTTACCGAGGATCCGGCTATGCATAGATTAGTTCTTCCCTGCAGCGGTGCACCAACTTACCCACCACGCTCGATTAACTCCGGCCGAACACACTTTTGTGGGTCATGCCCGGCCTCGGCCAAACGATACGCCGCAATCCGACCTAGGCCTAATAGAGAGGTCAGCACACCGGACTAAACCTATGCCCCCAGGGCTGTTGGGCCATCGCCCCGGGAACTCCTGCACGTTGCGTGGGCGGCCGGTGAGCAGACCTAGCAACCCACACTATCAAGGCGGTTGCGTTACGCAGTCCAACCCGGCGCACGCCGCTCAGTCGCTGACGTCCATTAAGCTTCGGCTGATGCATACGACGCAGAGTGCCCATAACTGTTCCCATGTGATGGTTAGTGCTATCGGGCCAAAGGCCCACTCAGATCAAATATCCAAATCGTTAGTGTATTGGGGGTTGTGCGGTAACGAGCAGAGACATGATCGATGTGACCCCGTCGCCCCGTCTCGAGGACTTGCGGCAAGGGCTAAGAATGCTTGGCCACGCCTCGTATTTATCTCTCGGATACCCTCCAGGTCAACCCGTCTCCACATCACTTGCGGGTACCCCTCAGGGTCGACCCGCCTTTCCAAGTAATAGTTGTAAAGTCCAAGTATCCGTGTGTCCATAACATCAGGGAATCCGAGGTATCACACTTATTGGATTCCTATTCGATGTATCTGTCAAGGTGAACTCAGAGGAATCACCCTCGATGGGTTCACACTGGAGGTGTTGCATGACAGCGTCGTTATCGGGTGTGGTGAAGGAGGAATCACCCTCGATGACCATGACCGAATAGCTACTCTACAGAGTTAACATCAGAAGTGCTAAGTGAGGTATCACCCTCGGCACTCAATGGTAGCACTGCAGTGTCGTACAAATAAGGGGGTGATGTGCGGTGCTGGGGCCTGGTTGTCGAGTCTTTCGATGATCCAGTAGGGCAATTAGGACAAGTGGGGTCACTGGGGTTCACTCACCAGCCTATTCTAAGAAGTTTAGGATAAGCAGGTAATCATCAAAAGCAGGTTACAAAAACCAGGCTATGCATCAGAATAGGTAAAGCAGTAGCAGCAGCAATTCTAATGCAAGCACAAGAAATAAGAGAATAGGCGATATAGGCATGTTCAAAAGGGGGGTGGTTGCCTGGTTGCTTTGCGGCAAGGGCAAGGTCGTCAACGGTGTCGTCGGGCTCCTGAGCTGCATCGGTCTTGGGAACTGCGTCGGTACCAGGGTCTACCAAGAGAGAAGATGGGGAGGAAGCAGATAAATACACAGCAAACATATGCAACACAAAGCATGCTATGCTAACATGCAGTGCATGGTTGCCTAAAGATATGTCTAAATCATTTTAGTTATTTTAGGATTAAAGTTGGATTTATTAACCGGTAGGTATGCACTATTCATCTAGCAAAAACAGGCTAAAAGTTACGGGTTCACCTCCGTAGAGGGTCCTGACACGGAAACAGATGTCACGATTGGATTCGTCTCATTTTTCTGATCAACTTTCATGTATAAAGTTTTTCGATCCGAGCTACGGTTTATTTTCTACGAATTTTTAAAGATTTAAACATTTTCTGAAATTATTTTATTCATCTAATTCAACATTATCCAGAACAGTGTTTGCTGACATCAGCATGAGGTCATGATGATGTCAGTGGTCAACAGTCGGCTGGCCAGGTCAAACCTGACATGTGGGTCCCACATGTTAGTGGCTTAGTTAATTAAACAGGGTTAATTTTAACTAAATGGGTTAATTAGCTAGTGGGGCCTACTGTCAGTGTCAGATTAATTAACTAATTAACTGATTATTTATTTAATAAAAATGTTTTATCGAGCGGGACCCACATGTCAGTGGGCCATGGCGCCCAGTCAGCAGTTGACCCAGTCAACTGGGTCAACTGGGGCCCGTGGGGCCCGCGGTCAGTGGCACTGAGGGTGGGGCCCGTGGTGCCACGTCAGTGCTGAGTCAGCACCGGCCACCGGAGAGCTCAAGCGAGGTCGCGCGACGGCGAACAACTCCGGCGAGCCCGGGTTTCTTCTACGGGGCACCATTTTGGCCGGGGTTTGGTTTGCTCGAATGAGCACTCGAGGCCGCGTTCGGTGGTGGCCACGGCCGGAGCTGGGAAGACCGGATGGGTCGCCGGCGACGATGGTTGGCAGCGGCGCTATCGGGTGGCGTGCGGGGACGGCGATACGGTGCGCGCGTGGGCGATCTAAATAGCGAGGCGAGGCCTACGCGTGCGTGCGAGCAGAACGGGCAGTAGCGCACGACCATTTGGTCGCCGAAGACTCGCCGACGACGAGCTCCGTGGAGGCGCGTTCGGGTACGGGCGAGGCGACGGCTATAGTTACGGGAAGAGGACGGGGAGAGGGGGAAGAAGACGCAGCAGCTCACAGTGGCCCTGTAGGTGTGCGTAAGTGGGCTCGGGTAGCTCGTGGCGGCCGGATTCGTCGCCGGAGTGCGTCGGAGACGAGGAAGAAGACGACGCCCGATCCAGCAATGCGGCGCTCCCCGGCTCGTGCTGGTCGGGGTAGAAGGAGTAGTCGATGGCGGCGGCTCGATCCAGCACGGAGACGAGGCGCGGCAAGGTCAGAGGCCACGGCTACGGGTAGCCATGGCAGCGATGGCATCGGGCGTTTGCGGGAGATTAAGGAGATGAGCGAGGGGAGGAGTTGGGGCTCTAGGGTTTGTTAACGGGGTCGGGGACGGGGTTAAGTAGCTGTCCAGGGCTACATGGGGTCGCCGGTGTCGCCCATCGCGCGGCGCATCGCGCGCGCGCCCTGCCATGTCGACAATTGGGGAGGAAGAAGGTCTGGCTGGGCTGGGCCGCAGGGCACTGTTCCACTTTAGCCCATAGGCACAGTAGCGTCTAACCGTTTTCTTTTCTATTTCCTATTTCTTTTAAACACTACTATCCTGCTAATTGTTAGGCCTCCAACTGAGTTTTGTAAAATGAGTTAGTTGGTTCAAATATTACAGTGCAACATTACCTACCACCAAAAACTGGTTTGGGCAAAATATAATTTCATAATTAATTTTGATTAAATAAAAGGTTATTAAATGTTGCTGTTAACCACTGTTTGAGGTTGTTAGGGTCACTTAACTAATCCCATTAATGTTGGTTACAATTTTATAATTGCCTCTAGATTATTTGCAACATTATGTACATTTTAGTTTTGTTGTTTGAAGAAATAATTATTTGACTTGCATTTTGAATTTTGAATTGAAGTTGAATTATTTCCTAATGCAATTTCATGAAGATGATCATGATGACATGGCAATCAATGAGCTTAACAACAGGGTGAAGATCTGGGGATGTTACATTTTCTATTTCTGTGCCCCTCATTGCTTATTTCTCCTAAGTTTTGCCCATGCACCCTTATTTTGCTCACCTGCGCCACCCACTCTCACAAATGCCCAAATGGGGGTTTGCGTTGGTCAAGGGAGTTGGCTGTTAGACTGCGCTATTACTGACGCGTGGGCCATACCGTGCCAGGTGGCGCTCTCACGATCGGCGGTGTGCGTGCCTGCATGCATGAGTAGTCCCATCACGGTCACGTCGGCGCTTTCACACATGGGAAGCATGCACCACGCGGTTTCCCATGCAAGGATTCGCGTCGCCGGCGTTCCCGACAGGCGTCTATTAATGCATTTTATAGCCACGCGGGGGCGCACAAGCGTGCATCCACTCTTGTCCCATTCCCCTCCCCTCGCTGCCCCACAGCCTTCTCCGCCATGCACCTCCACCAAACCCTAGCCACCTCCACCAAATCCTAGTCGCCTCCCCTATCAGCACCCGCAACAATGTCCAGCCACAATGGAGGTCACACGTATGTCATTCCTGGCCTGTCGCGTGCCCTCCGGGTCGAAGAGGTGTCACTCCTCGCCCATTGCGGCGTCATGGTGCCGATGGTCACACGCCTGCCGACCGGATGGCAACTGAGCGCCGGGGGCTCCCAGTGGAGCCTATCCCCACCGGTGGCACGCCGGCCATGTCGCGCTCAATACGTGACTTTCAGCAAAGCCTATCGCCGGCGGAGCGGTCGAAGCAGCGCTACGCGCTCGGCATCCCGCTGTGGATGGAGATCCTGGCGGAGGAGAACACCGCCCGCATCCAGCACTACGATGGCTTGTACCCACCGTCGTCGCGGCACAACATCTATGAGAGGTACGCCTTCTGGGAAGGTGTACCATCCTCGATGTCATGGCCAGGTGACGTGTCCAGCTCGGTCTGCGAGAAGCCGACTGGGTTTCGCCGCCGCAGGTCATGGCTCGATCCACGATGGGGGCCACGCCCACATCCGGAGGAGGCGGCGCTGGTGCCAGCAGCAGCAGGGGCCTTCGCGTGCCCAAGCAGGAGGCAGCGACGCTAGGGATGAGCTCGCATGACCCCTTGCTCGTGCCCAAGCCGAAGGCGGGGACGAGCTCGCGTGACCCCCTACGCATGCCCAAGCCTGAGCCCGGGATGAGATCGCGCGACCCCCTGCGTGTTCCCAAGCCGGAGCCGGAGCAGTCACTGCTGGCGGAGTATAGGGTAGTGGTGGCCAGCGAGCCCGTCGACCCTGCAGACCTGCCAGGGCTACTTCTAGTGCTGCGCGAATCAACGAAGGGGCCGCAGCGCCACCCTGATGACCCGGTGGACTCGCAGGGGCTGCGACAGGCGGTCGTCGCCTCGGTGGCTTATGTCACCATCGACCTCGTGAGGGATGACGATGAGGATGAGAAGAAGGACGACGATGACGAGGACTACTTCAGCGGCGGCAGCGGCTCCGACGTGGACGACGATGATCAGTAGCTTTGTTTAGGGTTTATGTCTGTACAAATTATAAACTTTAAATGAAATTTGTGTTGTTTGAATGTCCAATTTGAATGTTTGTATCTATGCATGTTTGAATGTCCAATTTGTGCCCTGTTTGCTTGTATATGACTAGTGGTGACCCAAATTTCATGATGATGCAAAAATAATTGGGTGTTTTCAATCGAATAGTGTCAATTTTGTGAAGGTCTTTTTAACAGACTTTTTGTTGCAAGTTTAATATTTTCCCACAAACTAGTGCACTTACGATGGCTCAGTGCCAAGGCATTTGAATTTTTGAGCCTTTTTTCATTTTCTTTGTTTTTTTCTTCAGTTTGGGGTCAAACTTGCAGTGTTAACCATTCATACCAAATGCTTTGGAATTCCTACTTGCCTTGTCCCAAGTTCATCCACAACCAATATTGTACCATAAAATGATTTTTCAAAAAATTCAGGAGCAATCTACATCACACTTGTAGTGCAAATTCGGGTCTTTTCTGATAATTCACTATAATCAACTAAATGCATGTAATATAACAATATTACTCTCAAATTGCTGAAACCTGGTTAGTGCCCATCCAATGTGGCCTGCTTTTGATGAAAAATGAAATGGAACAAATTTCAAAATTATTTGAGGCACTTCCTTCACAAACAAATGTCATTTTCGAGGCTTGGAAATTGGAAATTTTATTTTTTATTACAAAATAATTGCAAATTCCTATGAAACATTGTCCGCAATGGTAACATCAATAGTTGTGCCAAATTTGGGCATGTTATCATGGAATTTGCCATGTGTGTGGCCATTTCCATGTGCATATGCCTTGAAATCCACACAAGTCCATTCTAGATAGTCCATTTTGTGAAGTTTTTTTTTCAGACTTGTGGTATTGCAAGTTTAATATTTTTCCCACAAACTAGTTCAATAGGATGGCTCAGTGCAAAAGGCATTTGAATTTTTGAGCCTTTTTTCATTTTCTTTGTTTTTTTTCAAACTAGGGTCAAACTAGTAGTGTTGACCATTCATACCAAATGGTTTGGAATTCCTACTTGCCTTGTACCAAGTTCATCCACCACAAATATTGTACCATAAAATGATTTTTCAAAAATTTCTGGAGCAATCTACATCACACTTGTAGTGCAAATTTGGGCCTTTTGTGATAATTCACTAAAACTCAACTAAATGCATGGAATATAGCAATATTACTCTGAAATTGCTGAAACCTGGTTAGTGCCCATCCAATGTGGCCTGCTTTTGATGATAGAACATATTTCAAAATTATTTAAGGCACTTCCTTCACAAACAAATGTCATTTTCGGGGCTTGGAAATTGGAAAATTTATTGTTTATTACAAAATAATTGCAAATTCTTACGAAACATCGTCCACAATGATAACACCAATAGTTGTACCAAACTTGGGCATGTTATCATGGATTTTGCCATATTTGTGGCCATTTCCATGTGCATATGCCTTGAAATCCACACAAGTCCATTCTAGATAGTCCATTTTGTGAATTTTTTTCAGACTTGTTGTATTTCAATTTTAATATTTTCCCACAAACTAGTGCATATAAGATGGCTCAGTGCAAAGGCATTTGAATTTTTGAGCCTTTTTTTTTTCATTTTCTTGGTTTTTTTCAAACTGGGGTCAAACTTGTAGTGTTGACCATTCATACAAAATGGTTTAGAATTCCTACTTGCCTTGTCCCAAGTTCATCCACCACCAATATTGTTCCATAATATTATTTTTTAGAAAATTCAGGAGCAATCTACATCACACTTGTAGTGCAAATTTGGGCATTTTCGGATAATTCACTAAAACTCAACTAAACACATGGAATATAGCAATATTACTCTAAAATTGTTGAAACCTAGTCAGTGCCCATCCAATGTGGCCTGCTTTTGATGAAAAATGAAATGGAACAAATCTCAAAATTATTTGAGGCACTTCCTTCACAAAAAAAATGTCATTTCCGGGGCTTGGAAATTTTATTTTTATTACGAAGTAATTGCCAATTCCTATGAAACATGTGTTTTTTATGATAGTGCCCCTGGTTCCTTAGTTGTGCTCTGTTGTCCCCACACTCTAAACTTTTGCTCACTTTTCCCCACACTCTTGTCTGAAACTCTCACAAACGGTCAAACTGGATGTTTGTCGTCGGGTCAATGGCTTGACCGTTATCTGCTGACGAGTGGGGCTAGGGCCGGGTCCTCCTTTGACCGTTAAGTCCTGACGAGTGGGGCCGTGATACGTCTCCAACGTATCTATAATTTTTGATTGTTCCATGCTATTATATTATCCATCTTGGATGTTTTATATGCATTATTATGCTATTTTATACCATTTTTTGGGACTAACCTATTAACCTAGTGCCCAGTGCCAGTTGCTATTTTTTTCTTCATATTTTTGTCTTCTACAGAAAATCAATACCAAACGGAGTCCAAACGGAATGAAACTTTTTGACAATTTTTCATGGACAAGAAGACACCTAGGAAGCTTTGGAGGAGGCCAGAAGAGCCACGAGGCCACGACAAGCTCGGAGGCCGCACCCTAGGGGGGGCGCCTCCCGAGCTTGTGGCCCCCCTATGGCTCCTCCAACCCTAATCTTTGCTCCATAAATACCCAAATATTCCCCCTATACCAGAGGGCACACCAAAAATACTTTTCCGCCGCCGCAAGTTTCTGTCCTCATGAGATCCCATCTGGAGACCTATTCCGGTACTCTACCGGAGGGGGATTCAATCACGAAGGGCCTCTACATCAACCTTGCTGCCCTTCTGATGATGTGTGAGTAGTTTACCACAGACCTACGGGTCCATAGCTAGTAGCTAGATGGCTTCTTCTCTCTCTTTGATCTTCAATACAATGTTCTCCTTGATGTTCTTGGAGATCTATTCGATGTAATCTTCTTTTGCGCTGCGTTTGTTGAGATTCGATGAATTGTGGATTTATGATCAGATTATCTATGAATATTATTTGAGTCTTCTCTGAACTCTTTTATGCATGATTAAGATAGCTTTGTATTTCTCTTCGATCTATTGATTTGGTTTGGCCAATTAGATTGATTTTTCTTGCAATGGGAGAGGTGCTTTGTAATGTGTTCAATCTTACGGTGTCCTCACCTAGTGACAGAAGGGATAGCGAGGCACATATTTGTATTGTTTCCATCAAGGATAAAAAGGTGGGGTTTATTTCATATTGATTGGATCTATACCTCTACATCATGTATCTTGTTTAAGGCGTTACTCCGTTCTTGTTAACTTAATACACTAGATGCATGCTGGATAGCGGTCGATGTGTGGAGTAATAGTAGTAGATGCAGGCAGGAGTCAGTCTACTTGTCACGGACGTGATGCCTATATTCATGATCATTACCTTAGATATCGTCATAACTTTGCGCTTTTCTATCAATTGCTCAATAGTAATTTGTTTACCCACCGTATGCGTTCTTTCAAGAGAGATTCCTCTAGTGAAAACTATGGCCACCAGGTCTATTTTTTATCATATTATTTTTAGATCTATAAAACTAAAAACCCAAAAATACCTTGTTGCAATTTATTTACCTTTACTTTATTTTGCACTTTTATTTATCTTTTATACCTATCTCTATCAGATCTCATCCTTGCAAGTAACCGTGAAGGGATTGACAACCCCTTTATCGCATTGGGTGCAAGTATTTGTTTGTTTGTGTAGGTGCAACCATTGGTGACTTGTGTGTTCCTCCTACTAGATTGATACCTTAGTTCTCAAACCGAGGGAAATACTTATCTCTACTTTACTGCATCACCCTTTCCTCTTCAAGGGAAAAACCAACGCAAGCTCAAGAAATAGTAGGAAGAATTTCTTGCGCCGTTGCCGGGGAGGATCTACATCAAGCCTACCAAGTACCCATCATAAACTCTCATCTCTTGCATTTACATTATTCACCATTTGCCTCTCGTTTTCCTCTCCCCCACTTCTAAAACATTTTCAGAAAAACAAAAAATATTTGCCTTTTTATCCGCCTTCTTTTCATTTGCTTGTCTGCTAGATTGCTTACTTTGTCATGATGTCTCAAGAAAATACTAAGTTGTGTGATTTTTCCAACACTAATAAAAATGATTTTATTAGTACTCCTATTGTTCCGGCCACTAGTACGAAATCTTATGAAATTAATGCCGCTTTGTTGAATCTTGTTATGAAAGAACAATTTTTTGGCAGTCCTAATGAAGATGCTGCATCCCATCTAAATACTTTCGTTGAATTGTGTGATATGCAAAAGAAAAAAGATGTGGATAATGATATTGTTAAATTGAAGCTATTTCCATTCTCGCTACAAGATCGTGCTAAAACTTGGTTTTCGTCCTTGCCTAAAAATAGTATTGATTCATGGAGTAAGTGTAAGGATGCTTTTATTTCCAAGTATTTTCCTCCCACTAAGATCATCTCCCGTAAGACATAATGAATTTTAAGCAACTAGAATATGAACATGTTGCACAATCATGGGAGAGGATGAAATTGATGATAAGAAATTGCCCTACTCATGGTTTAAGTTTATGGATGATCATACAAAGTTTTTACGCTGGATTGAATTTTGCATCTAGAAATCTTTTAGATTCTTCTGCGGGTGTTACTTTTATGGAAATAACATTAGGAGAAGCTACTAAAATCCTAGATAATATTATGGCAAATTACTCTCAATGGCATACCGAAAGATCTTCTACTAGTAAAAAAGTGCGTGCTATTGAAGAAATTAATACTTAGAGTGGAAAGATGGATGAACTTATGAAATATATTGCTAGCAAGAGTGCTCCTATTGATCCTAATGATATGCCTTTGTCTACTTTGATTAAGAGTAATAATGAATCTATGGATGTGAATTTTGTTGGTAGGAACAATTTTGGTAATAACGCATATAGTGGCAATTTTAACCCTAGGCCATTTCCTAGTAATTCCTCTAATAATTATGGTAATTCCTACAACAATTCGTATGGTAATTATAATAAGATACCCACTGATCTTGAGAATAATATTAAAAAAATTATTAACTCCCAAAAGATTTTCAGTGCTATGGTGGAAGAAAAATTGCTTAAGATTGATGATTTGGCTAGGAACGTTGATAGAATTTCTCATGAGATTGATTCTTTTAAGATTAGATCTATGCCACCAAATCTTGATATTAATGAGTCTATAAAAGCTATTCAAATTTCTATTCACGAAAGTAGGGAGAGAACCGCAGGATGCGTGCTAAGAGAGAATGGCTATAAAATGTATGTTCTTCTAGTTTTTCTGATAATCATGATGAAGATCTTAAAGTGATTGGTGTGACTCCTATTGAATCTTTTTTTGCTAATATAAAACTTGATAAAGAAGGGACGGGATATGATTCAACTTTGGCTAGAAGGCGTCCCAATAATTTGGAGGGTGAAGATCTTTATGAAAAAATTGATAAAAGTGGGTTTGGCGAGGTCAAACTTTAACTAGTGATGAGCTCACTCTTTTGGATTTCAAGGACTTTAATTATGATAATTGTTCTTTGATTGATTGTATTTCCTTGTTACAATCTATGCTTAATTCACCTCATGCTTGTAATCAAAATAAAGCTTTTACTAAACATATCGTTGATGCTATGATGAAATCATTTGAAGAAAAACTTGAGTTGGAAGTTTCAATCCCTAGAAAGCTTTATGATGAATGGGAACCTACTATTAAAATTAACATTAAATATTATGAGTGCAATGCTTTGTGTGATTTGGGTGCTAGTGTTTCCACTATTCCAAAAACTTTATGTGATGTGCTAGGTTTCCATAAACTTGATGATTGTTCTTTAAATTTGCACTTAGCGGATTCCACTATTAAGAGACCCATGGGAAGAATTAATGATGTTCTTATTGTTGCTAATAGGAATTATGTGCCCGTAGATTTTATTGTGCTTGATATAGATTGCAATCCTACATCGCCTATTATTCTTGGTAGACCTTTCCTTAGAACGATTGGTGCAATTATTGATATGAAAGAAGGAAACATTAGATTTCAATTTCTGTTAAGGAAGGGCATGGAACACTTTCCAATAAAGAAAATTAAGTTGCCATATGAATCTATTATGAGGGCCACTTATGGATTGAATACCAAAGATGACAATACCTAGATCTATGCAATATGCCTAGCTAGGGGCGTAAACCAATAGCGCTTGTTGGGAGGCAACCCAATTTTATTTTTTATTTTTTGTTTTTTCTTCTGTTTTTCAATAAATATGCAATTATACTTCTGTTATAATTGTGTTTGAGAGTTTGAATTAGTGTTTGAGCCAAGTAAGACCTTTGGGATGATTTGGATGATAGTTGATTTGATTTTGCTGAAAAACAGAAACTTTTGCATCCAGTAGCAGAATTGTAAAAAAATTCTGGAACGAGGAAAAATTCTGAATTTTTTACACAAAATTTATATACAGATTGCCTCCGTTCTCCTAATTTTTCAGAATTTTGGACTTAAATAAGTATGACTTTAATGCGGGTCTTTACAGACTGTTCTGCTTTTGACATTCTGTTTTCGTTGTGTTGTTCGCTTATTTTGATGGATCTATGGGTAGTATTGGGGGTATGAGCCATGGTGAAGTTAGAATACAGTAGATATAATGCACATATAAAATTTGAATTAGTTTACAACAGTACCTAAAATAGGAGATTTGATTTATTATACTAATGGATCTCACGATTTTTCTGTTGAGTTTTGCGTTGTGAAGTTTTCAAGTTTTGGGTGAAGTTTTGATGGACTATGGAATATGGAGTGGAAAGATCCTAAGCTTAGGGATGCCCAAGGCACCCAAAGTTAATATTCAAGGACAACCAAGCATCTAAGCTTGGGGATGCCCCGGATGGCATCCCCTCTTTTGTCTTCAATCCATCGGTAAATTACTTGAGTGTATATTTTTATTCACCACATGATATGTGTTTTGTTTGGAGCATCTTGTATTATATGAGTCTTTGCTTTTTAGTTTGCCACAATCATCCTTGCTGTCCATACCTTTTGAGAAGGACACACATTAATCATGAATTTATTAGAATACTCTATGTGCTTCACTTATATCTTTTGAGCTAGGTAGTTGCTCTAGCGCTTCACTTATATCTTTTTAGAGCACGGCGGTGGTTTTATTTTGAAGAAATTGATGAAATCTCATTCTTCACTTATATTATTTTGAGAGTCTTATAAATAGTATGGCAATTTTCTTAGGTTATGAATTTAGTCCTAATATGATGGGTATTCAAGAGGGATATAATAAAAACTTTCATGAAGATTATTGAATATATGAGAAGTTTGATTCCTTGCATTTGTTTTGAGATATAAAGATGGTGATATTAGAGACATGCTAGTGAGTAATTGTGGTTTAGTAAGAATATCTGTGTTAAGGTTTGTGATTCCCGAAGCATGCAAGTATGGTCTCTCGTTATGCGATGAAGTTGGAGCACGATTTATTTTTGATTGTCTTCCTTATGAGTGGCGGTCGGGGACAAGCGATGGTCTTTTCCTACCAATCTATTCCCCTAGGAGCATGCTTAGTAGTACTTTGCTTTGAGGGCTAATAAAATTTTGCAATAAGTATGTGAGTTCTTTATGACTAATGTTGAGTCCATGGATTATACGCACTCTCAACCTTCCACCATTGCTAGCCTCTTCGATACCGTGCATTGCCCTTTCTCACCTTGAGAGTTGGTGCAAACCTCATCGGTGCATCCAAATCCCGTGATATGATACACTCTTTCACACATAAGCCACCTTATATCTTCCTCAAAATAGCCACCATACCAACCTATTATGGCATTTCCATAGCCATTCCGAGATATATTGCCATGCAACTTCCACCGTTTCATTTTATTATGACACATGCCATCATTGTCATATTGCTTTGCATGATCATATAGTTGACATAGTATTTGTGGCTTGCCACCATTCATATTTTTTATACATGTCACACTAGATCATTGCACATCTCGGTACACTGCCGGAGGCATTCATATAGTCATATTTTTGTTCTAGTATCGAGTTGTAATTCTTGAGTTGTAAGTAAATAAAAGTGTGATGATCATCATTATTAGAGCATTGTCCCATGTGAGGAAAGGAGGATGGAGACTATGATTCCCCCACAAGTCGGGATGAGACTCCGGACTTAAATAAAAAAGAGGCCAAAGAGCCCAAAATAAAAAAAGGAGAAAAAAGAAAAAAATGAGAGAAAAAGAGAGAAGGGACAATGTTACTAGCCTTTTCCACACTTGTGCTTCAAAGTAGCACCATGTTCATCATGATAGAGAGTCTCCTATTTTGTCACTTTCATTTGTTACTAGTGGGAATTTTTCATTATATATTTGGCTTGTATATTCCAATGATGGGCTTCCTCAAATGCCCTAGGTCTTCGTGAGCAAGCAAGTTGGATGCACACCCACTTAGTTTTCTTTTGAGCTTTCATACACTTATAGCTCTAGTGCATTCGTTGCATGGCAATCCCTACTCCTTGCATTGACATCAATTCATGGGCATCTCCATAGCCCATTGATTAGCCTAGTCAATGTGAGACTTTCTCCTTTTTTGTCTTCTCCACACAACCTCCACCATCATATTCTATTCCACCTATAGTGCTATATCCATGGCTCACGCTCATATATTGCGTGAGAGTTGAAAAAGCTAAAGCGCTTTAAAAGTATGAAATAATTGCTTGGCTTGTCATCGGGGTTGTGCATGATAAATACTTTGTGGTAAGAAGATAGAGCATGACCAGATTATATGATTTTGTAGGGATAACTTTCTTTAGCCATAATATTTTGCGAAGACATGATTGCTTTATTAGTATGCTTAAAGTATTATTGTTTTTATGTCAATATTAAACTTTTGTTTTGAATCTGAATATTCATGCCACATAAAGAAAGATTACATGATAAACATGTTAGGTAGCATTCCACATCAAAATTTCTGTTTTTATCATTTACCTACTCGAGGACGAGCAGGAATTAAGCTTGGGTATGCTTGATACGTCTCCAACGTATCTATAATTTTTTATTGTTCCATGCTATTATATTATCCATCTTGGATGTTTTATATGCATTATTATGCTATTTTATATCATTTTTTGGGACTAACCTATTAACCTAGTGCCAAGTGCCAGTTGCTGTTTTCTCCATGTTTTTGTCTTTTACATAAAATCAATACCAAATGTAGTCCAAACGGAACGAAACTTTTTGGCGATTTTTCTTGGACCAGAAGACACCTAGGAAGCTTCGGGAGGAGGCCAGGCGAGCCACGAGGCCACGACAAGCTCGAAGGCCGCGCCTTAGGGGGGGCGCCTCTCAAGCTTGTGGGCCCCCTGTGGCTCCTCCAACCCTAATCTTTGCTCCATAAATACCCAAATATTCCCCGTATACCAGAGGGTACACCAAAAATACTTTTCCGTCGCCGCAAGTTTCTGTCCTCATGAGATACCATCTAGAGACCTATTTCGGTACTCTGCCGAAGGGGGATTCGATCACGGAGGGCCTCTACATCAACCTTGCTGCCCTTCTGATGATGTGTGAGTAGTTTACCACAGAACTATGGGTCCATAGCTAGTAGCTAGATGGCTTCTTCTCTCTCTTTGATCTTTAATACAATGTTCTCCTTGATGTTCTTGGAGATCTATTCGATGTAATATTCTTTTGTGGTGCATTTGTTGAGATTCAATGAATTGTGGGTCAGATTATCTATGAATATTATTTGAGTCTTTTCTGAACTCTTTTATGCATGATTAAGATAGCTTTGTATCTCTCTCCGATCTATTGATTTGTTTTGGCTAACTAGATTGATTTTTCTTGCAATGGGAGAGGTACTTTGTAATGGGTTCAATCTTGCGGTGTCCTCACCCAGTGACAAAAGGGGTAGCGAGGCACGTATTTGTATTGTTGCCATTAAGGATAAAAAGGTGGGGTCTATTTCATATTGATTAGATCTATCCCTCTACATCATGTCATCTTGCTTAAGGCGTTACTCTGTTCTTGTTAACTTAATACACTAGATGCATGCTGGATAGCGGCCGATGTGTGGAGTAATCATAGTAGATGCAGGGAGGAGTCAGTCTACTTGTCACGGACGTGATGCCTATATTCATGATCATTATCTTAGATATCATCATAACTTTGCACTTTTCTATCAATTGCTCAATAGTAATTTGTTTACCCACCATATGCGTTCTTTCAAGAGAGAAGCCTCTAGTGAAAACTATGCCCCCCGGGTCTATTTTTATCATATTATATTCAGACTTATAAAACTAAAAACCCAAAAATACCTTTCTGCAATTTATTTACCTTTACTTTATTTTTCACTTTTATTTATCTTTTATACCTATCTCTGTCAGATCTTGTCCTTGTAAGTAACCGTGAAGGGATTGACAACCCCTTTATTGCATTGGGTGCAAGTATTTGTTTGTTTGTGCAGGTGCAACCATTGGTGACTTGTGTGTTCCTCCTATTGGATTGATGCCTTGGTTCTCAAACCGAGGGAAATACTTACTCTACTTTGCTACATCACCCTTTCCTCTTGAAGGGAAAACCAACGCAAGCTCAAGAAGTAGCAGGCCACAAGGAGACACATCGGAGCAGCTTGTCTGAAACAGATCGAGCCACTCCCGTGTGTCTCTTCCTCCTCTACCGCCATCGTGCCCTCCACCCTCTAACCCTATTTCGTCCGTCAGCGATGCCGCGCCTTCGCCACATCAACCCCCTCCCCCCAATCTGGGATTAAGAAGCGATGTCGGGGGTAGATGCCCTCCGGCCCATCGACCATGGAGATGATTGGGTCAAATCGGAGGCGGATAATTCATGGATTCCATCTGGGTAAGCATCGTTTTCCCTCGAATTTATGAGAAAACTCGTCAATTAGGCAGTATTTGACCACTACTCGCTTGAATCGTACCAATTTGGGTTGCTTAATTTTTCACCCTTTATTTCGATTGAATAGGATTGATCATGCGCTTGCTTTTCGGCTGGCGATTAGAATGGAAACTAGCATGCTGCATGGTACTAAACCGCATATGATCTCTGGATTTTTCTACACGAAGGTGGTAGAAACTAGCATTTCGTTCAAAGATTTTCACGATGCACTCCGTTTCGTGTATGACTGGAGCTCTGCCGATGTTGTTGAACTGAAATATTTCAACTGTAGCGAGCAAAGATTTCTCCCACTAACTTGCGACGAGCATCTGGAATTGCTATTTAGTTTGAATGTTGACAGACGTTTCGGTAAAATCCCTATCGAGGTGCTTCAGCCACGCAAAGAACGAGACAAGGGGAAGAGTGTTCATGCATCATCTGTCTATGATAATAGCGAGCGCCCCGACACTGCTTGTAGGTCAAGACCAAGTAAACCTAGTGGTTCTGAAAGCCACAACATGTCTGCTGCCGCTTCTGCTGCTGCTAGTGCTGCCACTTCTCCTGTCCCTTCTGTAGCTGCCGTAGAAGTAGATGCAGAGTTTGACGAGGAAGTGCCTCAACTTGATGATGAGGATGAGATGATGTAACTTGAACTAGTAGATACAGTCAGTCAATAGGCAATGGAAGATGAATATCCAGAGAGCCCAGCAGTCGTGCTAGATTTGATGACACCGACGATGAAGAGAGGGATGAGAACATTGACAGCTTAGTTTTAGATGCATACGATGGTGACGACATGCCAACAATTGAGTGGAACAGGGAAGATCCTCAGCTTACACCAGGAACCATATTCGAATCGATGTTGGACTGTCGTAATGTAGTGACTACATATTGCATTCTCACTGAATATAATTATGTGATTGATAGGAGTGAGCCCACAAGGTTCACTGTTCATTGCCCATATGATAGGTGTAGGTGGAGGCTGCATGCATCCCGTATGCGAAAAAGCAAATTGATTCAGGTATGACACCTCATTGTGGATTTCAGTTTATTTATCCATTATATGTTCATATCATTGTGTAATGTTTCTTAATTGTACTTTATTTTGTTTCAGATAAAACAAAACCCAAACCGGCACACTTGTCCACCTGGAGGGGGAGGGGGAAAGACCAAAACAAAGCTAGCAAATACTAGGTGGGTGGCAGATGCAATCTTGGATTGGCTGAGAGAAACACCAACACTTGGTCCAACAACACTCCATGGGAAGCTTTTTGAGAAGTACAAAATTGATATACCTTACATGAGGATTTTTATGGTAGGGAAATGGCTCTTGAAAGGATAAATGGTCCATGGAATGAGAGTTTTCAGTTGCTTTACACTTACAAAGCTGAAGTAGAGATGGCTAGTCCAGGGTGTGTTGTAGAGATTGACAAGCATACAATTTTCATACAAAATAAGAGGGAAGTCATTTGAGAAGGAGTGCTTCAGGAGGGCTTTTGTTTGTTTCAGGGCTTGCTGGCAGGGGTTTCTGGATGGTTGCAGGCCCTATTTAGCTATCGACGCAACTGCTTTGAATGGAAGATGGAGAGGATAGCTAGTAGCAGCTTCTGTAGTTGATGGACACAACTGGCTATTCCCGGTTGCATTTGGTGTGTTGGAGGCAGAGTCCGAGGAAAGTTGGGTCTGGTTTTCTGCAGAAGTTGTGCAACATTATAGGTACACCCCCAGGTTTAGCTAGACAAACAGATGCTTGGAAGGGTTTAGAGACTACAGTAGGAATTGTATTCGCTGGAGCAGAGCATAGGGAATGCATGCGACACCTAGTGCAGAATTTTAAAAAGAAATTCAGAGGTAAAGTTTATGATGAGAACCTATGGCCAGCATCATACACATGTAGCTGGAGGAAGCATGAGCACCATTTGAGAGTGTTGTATGCTCACAATCCTGAGGTGAAGGAGTACTTGGAAGCACACCATGGAATGGTGTGGTCAAGAAGCAAATTCAATGAAATCTGCAAAGTAGACTATGTGACCAGTAACCTCGCGGAGTGCTTCAATGCAAAGGTCAAGTCAGTGAAAGGGCTATTGTTGTTGCAAGCATTTGATAAGATAAGGCAGATGATCATGATAAAGATGCCTCTTCATAAAAGAATTGCAGAAACACAATACGTTGGCCATGTTATGCTCCCATCTCTGATTAAGGCATTGCATGCCAAGGCAAGAGGACTGAAGATGAAATGCATTTGACCGTTGACATATGAGGTTAGGTGTGACACCCTGATTTTTGCAACCTTTTCTTTTCAAACTTTTCTTGGCTTTATTTGAAATTTGAATGGTTTTTGAACCTATTCATTGATCTTGGACATTTCTGAACCCTTTCCAAGTGATCCAAAGCCTCATCACCTTACCAAAACCCTGCCAACTACTTCAAGAACCCAAATCCCAATTTAAATCATTTTCTATAACTCTTTCCTTTTATTTGAGAATTTAGGGCATTACTATGGGTTGTGAAGCAACCTATAGCTATGATGCTCAGAAAATTCCCAAATAATTCCCTAAAATACCTTGGATCATATCTTGCCCCAATATCCAAAAATATTCCATGACCTAGTTCAATTATTTTGCAAAATAATTCAATTTTGCTTAAAGTCAGACTGGATCTTTGTGAAGGAAGTACATGCTAGGTTTATCCAAATGCTCTCAAATTTTTGTGGCATGAGGACACCTACAAATGACTTCCCTACACCAAGTTTAAGCATCTGAAGATCTTCCAAGTGAGCAGTACTTCAACCTTTTGATTCTGGACCAGTTTTGCAGGTTACACATGAACTACCCTCAAAACTTATCCAAACCACCTCAAAATTGGCCAGTTTGGAGTCTTTCCAATGAGGATCACTCGAGACACCATCTTTGGCTCAATTTCTACCTCATTTCTTCCCTGGAATCTCCCCAAGTTTGCTGTCAGAGACTGTTGATGATCTTACCTCTCATCTCTGCGTGAACCAAGGCAAACCAAGCCTGTAGGTGATCTGAGGGATCGAAGGTCGACGTGCTAGACAAGAAACGCCAGGCAAACGTGGCCTCCTGGCGCCGAGCACCATGGTGAGCACGGCGCTGGCATGCCTGTCGCCGCGCTCTGTGCTGCGCCAGGCTCGGGTCTCATCCGAGCGAGACCACGGCGCTGCAGCAGCTTGTCTGGGCATGCCGACATCACCTCTGGTCGACACGCAGCTCCTCCAGAACCCTCGCCCTCGCCGGCCGCCACGCCATCGCCGCACTGTGAGACCCGTGCGGTCATAGTTGCGGCACTGCTCGTCGTTTCCTCTCGAGCCGTCGCCTCCCGCATTGAATGCTGCTGCCCTCTCAAGTCCCTTCGCCGCAAGCATCCAGCCAGCGCGGCGTACATCTCACCGGCGCCATGGCCCGCATCTCGTCGCATCCAGAGAGCTCGCCGAGCGCCTCTTCTCGGCTATAAATAGCCCCGTCCAGCCTCGCTGAGCTCCTCACCCCTCTCCCTCCTCCTCAATCGCCCCCACAAAGCAAGAGCCAAGGCCGAGAGGCCCTCTGGCCTCGAGCTTCGCCAGAGCTCCGCCGCCAGCTGAGCTCCATCACTAGCCCTCTCCAAGCCATCCCAACTCCGCCCGAGCCCACCACTGAGCTCGTAGTGTTCCACTGGTGCTTCCAGACCCTTCCCCAAATCAAACCACCGCCAGAATCCCCATCGCCGACGATCACCGTAGCACCCGTCCGCTGGACAAGAAGGGCGCGACGCCGTTAGGCCATCTCCGGTGGAGCTACGGGTACAGGGTGAACCGCCGTCGAACGCCCGATCCATCCCCACCATCCACGAGCCTCACCGCCGTCGCTATCGCCGGCAATCATCACCGGTGAGCCACCCCTCTTCTCTGCTCTCTCTCTCCTCTGTTTTAAATGAAGGGCCCCACCTGTCAGCAACTTACCAAAGCGGTAAGTTGAGGCGCCCGGGGCAAATACGCCTTCGACGTGGCCCATTCTGGTTTTTTTTTTCATTTTTGATTTATTTACCAGAGTTGACCAGTAGGTTTGACTGCTTATAACTTTTTACAGGAAGGTCCATTTGACCTGATTCTTTTTGCATTGTGTTCATAATGAAGCCCTTTATTTTTCCACCAAGTTTGGTATTTTTCCAATACTCACTAAATTGTTGGTGAATAAAAAGGCTTGATGTGACATTTTCTTTTGCCATTTAAAAATATTTTCAGACGGAGATACTTGTGGATTTGAAGACCAGGAGTTTCTGAACACACCCAACTAATCAAGGCAAGCCAGGACATCCATATTATGAAGCATTTCATAGCATTGCATAATTCATATTCATTTCTTGCATTTAAATTATCATTGATAATTCAAAGTAAATTATTCAAATGCCTTATGATGATAACTCAAATTGATATGATGATTAACCTTGCTTGCTAAGTGAAACTTAGTTGGTTGATCAAGAGTCACCTGTCCGGGCTTACCCGTGCAGCCACATTTACCGGTATGGGATGTCCTTGACTTGGTCTGGCTCAGTGCTCTTTCATCGGTACCTCCAAAGAGGGAGGGTTATGCGTGCGTGCTGCCCTGATCAGGTAGACGACGATAACCCTGTGAGCCCAGTTGAGTTGTTTGCCGGCGTCCCTGTTTGGGACAGTTTAGTTAGGCCACGACGATGGCAGGTGTCACGAGGTGACACGGGGCCACCCAAGGCTTGACTCCGGGGGAGTGTGATTACCGGTGGAAGGATGGAAGAGTCACGGGTCAGGCAGGTTTCATTGGAGCAATACTGGTCCACCCAAATGGGATCACGAGGTCAGTGCTCCATAGTGTGGGTAAAGTGCGCAAACTCTGCAGAGTGTAAAATCTATTCGAATAGCCACGTCCACGGTATTGGACAGCCTGTCCAGACCTCTCTAGGTGATCAACCATAATAACCATAGTAATGATGGAAGAACTTGTCTTATAAGCAGAAATACTCGTCGAGGTCGAGTATTCTGCGGGTTGTGAGACAACCCGGATATGAGTAGGTTGGTGGCAGTAAGTGAATCACTTTGAATTTAACCTGTTCATTGCCATGCTATTATTTGCTGCATATTTGGTTGTCATTTGCTTGCGAGTACATTCAAAGTAGTCACCTAGCGTATCATGCCAGATGCAGGAGAAGACTGAGACGGAGGTCTCGATGTCCATATTGCGATGCCTAGGATGTGTCCTCAGCAGTGTCCCTGTGGATGGAGTTACATTCATGTGCCGCTACACAATAGTCTTCCGCTGTAGTACCGAGGCCCTGATATGTTAGATAAATAATGTAGATACTGTCATAGCACTAGATGTGCCTTTGGCCTCGATGATTATGTAATATATGAGCTTGTACTCGACTATCATCAATAAAAGTTCAGCTATGTTCTGTCCCAAGTTGTTGTGTGTTTGCAGAAGACATGATCTCTGGGTTGGAAACACTGGTAAACCGGTTCTCTGAGCCGGGGTGCCACAACGCTTGGTATCAGAGCCGTGCTGACTGTAGGACACCCTAGGTAACCCGCGCTAGGACCGCGATTAGCATAGGATTTTGAGTGTGCATCCTGCTTGTTTCATGCCATGCCTCATGCATCATAATTCATTATGTTACTAACCCTTGGCATTGTGAGTGTAGATGGCACCAGTTCCATATCATTTCCATCATGAGCCAGAACCCCACACTTTTCCAACTCTGCTTCGTATCGTCTGGCTTCGGCTGTATCCCAACGGTGACGACCCAGTATACCAGGTGTTTTGGGAGCAGTTGGGCGAGTCAGTATATGAGTACCATGCAGTGGCTTACATGACCGCGACTTCGGATATTGGAAGATCTTGTCGCTCTTCTAAGGGTGGAGTGGCTTCTACTCCGGAGCTGGCGATCCAGTTTGCTGCCATGGAGGCTATTACTGATTTGCGCTTCTACGAGGTCGAGATGCAGACCGATCCAGGTTTCTTCCACTATCCCACCCTGTCGCCTGCGACAGGGCGAGTCCTTTTCTCACCTATTGACCTGGCGTGTGATCATGCGGCTGGTGTTTTGTCTCGCTACCTGAACGCCAGTTACCGTATGATCATTTCCTTGGCTGAGGAGCTGTGTCGTGTTCAGGGGGCACTTGCAGCTGTGACTCCAGCTCCTCCTCCTCCTGTAGTTCCACCCAGTTATTCACCACCAGTTCCACCTACGCGTGTGTTTGATACCCCTTATGGTTCTTCTGGACCATCAGGCTTAGCGTCTTGTAGTCGACTCGAGACCCCAGTTGAGTGGGCCTCACTCCTAGCCACTCCTGCTCCGCCGATGCTGAGGCGACGTGCTCTTTCTCCCGCGGAAGGAGAGCCGTCTCAGCAGCGACGTCGTGTATTCTTTGATCCGGTGACTCACATCATCAGTTCTGATTCCGACTCAGGATCTGACAATGAGGATTCTTCAGATGGGCAGTGCTCGTGTCACCAACGCTACTAGACTGGAGTTTGAGTAGTAATGCATGCATCTTTGCATATGCCGACTGTCGTATGAACAGTCTAGTCATGTTATTCCCTTACTAGCTTGCCATGTATGATGTTGGGTTATCTTGTATAATTATCTTGTTTTCTTTATTCGCCTTTTTCATGAATTCCCTTTTGGTGTCATATTACCATATTTCTCCTTATGGAAGTTGCTCATCAATTCGGTATTTGCCATGGGAACAAAATTAGGATGAAGAAAGGAAGTAGCAGTCAAGGCGGCAATGGAAACCCCGTCCGTCGATCCGCCAGGCAGGCAGGGTAATCGCCCGAAGACTTACCACCACCACCACCTCAAGCACCAACCACAGATCAGATAATGAGAATGTTTGAGGAAAAGAGAAACCAAGACCTCATGGAATTTCTCAAGAGTATACAGACAATAGTAGGTCAGAATAATGGCAATGGGGTGCATTCCAATCTGTCTGACTTCCAGCACACAAAACCACCCAACTTTGGTCAGGCCGTGGATCCTATTGAGGCGGATGACTGGTTAAGGACCATGGAGAAGAAATTGGACATCGCTCGTTGTGAAGAAGCAGATAAGGTCCCATTTGTCACCCATTATCTCGAAGGCCCGGCAGCCATATGGTGGGACAACACCAAGTTAATGTGGCCTGCTGAAGAGATTTCTTGGGAGAAATTCAAAGATCTGTTCCGCAAGTATCATATTCCCACGGGTATCATGAAAGTGAAGCAGAGGGAATTCCTGGCCCTCACACAAGGAAACATGTCTGTGGGAGAATACTTAAACAAGTCCAACAATTTGGCCCGATACTCTCCTTATGATGTGGCTACCGAAGAAAGGAAAATAGACCGGTTCCTCGGAGGACTTAATCACGCCCTCCGATGTCAGCTATGCATGTTGGACTTCCCCAATTTCTAGACATTGGTGGATAAGGCCTTCATCGCCGAACGAGAACACAAGTCTGGGAATGATGATCGTAAGAGGAAGTTTGAGCCCAAGAAGGACAACAAGGAACCATATGCGCAAAAGCTGCGCAGTTGGTAGCCAGGGTCATCTGAAAACAAAATAGTGTGGAACAATGGTGGCAATAACAGCAAGCCAGGCAACCAGAGCAAGACCTTCGGCAAGCAGCCAGTCATAGAGGACTGCCGCCACAATAACACCTGTTTCACTTGTGACCAGAGTGGACACTACGCTAAGCAGTGCCCTACTACTAACGGGAAGCAATCAGCTGACCACAAGCCACAAGTCAATCACCTTGGACGCCGCCCCAACCACAACTTTAGCCACGGATGTGTCCACCACATCTCTGCCGAAGAAGTCTGCGAAGCTCCAGACATTGTCCTTGGTATGTTTTCTATCAATAACATACCTGCCATAATTTTATTTGATTCTGGGGCTTCCCATTCGTTTATTTCGCGAAGTTTTACCACTTTGCACAAATTTTCTCCTTCACTTTTGGACAAAATCATGGTGGTACAATCCCCTGGCTCTATGCTTAGAACAAATATAATATACAAGGATCTGGAAATTTCAATTCATGGAGTCAAATTCCCGGCCACCCTTGTTGCTATTGACTCCCCAGGACTGGATATAATACTAGGAATGGACTGGTTGGCACCACACCAAGTGTGTATCAACTGCGCCACCAGAACGGTAACATTGGTGAACCCTGCCGGACAGACCGTCCAATTTCTGGCCAGCAAAATGATAACAAGAAAGGGCACGACATACCAGACCACTGTTACAGATATGAATCTGATCCCGGTAGTGGGTGAATTTCCGGATGTGTTTCTTGAGGAATTACCAGGAATGCCACCCGACCGAGAATTGGAGTTCGCCATTGAAGTAATTCCTGGTACAGCTCCAATATACAAGAAATATTATTGTATGCCAGGCCCAGAGCTGGCAGAGCTAAAGAAGCAGTTAGACAAATTGCTACAGAAAGGATATATTCGTCCAAGCATCTCGCCATGGGGGTCACTAGTATTATTTGTCAAGAAGAAGGATGGAAGTCTACGAATGTGCGTAAACTATCGCCAGCTTAACGAGGTCACTATCAAGAACAAGTACCCGCTCCCTCGAATTGATGACTTATTCAACCAGTTGAATGGAGCACGGGTATTCTCTAAGATCGACTCAGAACGGGATATCATCAACTGAAAATCCGAAAGGATGATATCCCCAAGACAGCGTTCACCACTCGCTATGGACTATATGAGTTTACAGTTATGGCATTTGGATTAACCAACGCTCCAGCCTATTTCATGAGTATGATGAACACAGTTTTCATGGACTTTCTGGACAAGTTTGTAGTGGTGTTCATTGATGACATCCTGATATACTCTAAGGATGAAGAGGAGCATAAACAACATCTCAGAGCTATCTTGGAAAGGTTGAGAACCCATTGCTTATATGCCAAGTTCAGTAAGTGTGAATTTTGGCTAAAAGAGGTGGGATTCCTTGGACATATTCTATCAGAAAACGGGATAGCTGTTGATCCCAGTAAGGTTACTGCGGTCTTAAACTGGAAGACACCAGCTACGGTGACTGAAGTCCGTAGTTTCCTAGGCTTGGAAGGCTACTACCGTCGCTTCATTGAAGGTTTTTCTAAGAGAGCCAAGCCTCTGACAGAATTGCTGAAAAAGAACCAAAGGTTTATCTGGACAGATGAGTGCAACAGCAGTTTCCAGGAATTAAAGACAAGGCTAACCACGGCCCCAGTCTTAGTCCTCCCAGACATTCACAAGAGTTTTGACATATACTGCGATGCATCCAGGCGTGGGATCGGATGCGTGCTGATGCAAGAAGGGAAGGTTGTAGCTTATGCATCACGACAGCTACGACCTCATGAGGAGAACTATCCCACACATGATTTGGAGCTAGCTGCTATGGTTCATGCCCTGAAGATCTGGAGGCATTACCTTATCGGACAGCGATGTGAAATATACACAGACCACAAGAGTCTCAAGTCTATTTTCACTCAACCCGACCTGAACCTCAGACAACGAAGATGGCTTGAGCTAGTCAAGGACTATGATGTTGGAATAAACTATCATCCAGGGAAAGCGAATGTGGTCGCTGATGCCCTGAGCAGGAAACAAGCTGCTGTGAATGCTCTAGTTGAGGGTATGCATCCGAGCATACAAGAGGAGTTTGTTAAGCTCAATATGGTGCTATGCGGCCCAATGACCCCAGACACGTTGGAAATTACTTCAACCCTCATGGAGGAAATGAAGGAAGCACAAAAGTCAGGTGAGGAAATTCGGAAGATCAAAGAGTTAATTCAGCAAGGGAAGGCCAAGCCCTTCCGTGTAGATGAACAAGGTACCGCGTGGTTCGAGAAACGAATTTGTGTGCCGAATCAGAACAACTTGAGACAACAAATACTCAAGGAAGCACATGAGTCCGCATATTCGATCCACCCGGGAGGTACGAAGATGTATCAGGACTTGAGAGAAACTTTTTGGTGGTCAGGAATGTGGAAAGATATAGCATACTATGTCGCCTGCTGTGACATTTGTAACAAGGTCAAAGCTGAGCATCGGAAACCCGCTGGGCTACTGCAACCTTTACCAGTGCCCCAGTGGAAGTGGGATGACATATGTATGGATTTTATTGTGGGACTGCCCAAGTCCACGAGAGGCAATGATGCTATTTGGGTCATTGTAGACATACTCACAAAGGTGGCTCACTTTATCCCAGTAAAGACTACTTTCAACGCAAATCAGCTGGCACAACTCTACATGTCTCGGATAGTCAGTCTGCATGGAGTACCCAAGTCTATCACTTCATATAGGGGTTCCCTATTTACCTCAGCATTCTGGCTATGGCTACATCAAGCCTTGGGAACCATGCTGAAACACAGCACAGCGTACCATCCGCAGACAGATGGACAGACCGAGCGAGTGAACCAAATATTAGAGGATATGCTTCGGTCATGTGCTCTCTCCCATGGACCAAAATGGGAGGATAGTTTGCCATACGCGGAATTCTCCTACAACAACAGCTATCAGGCAAGTCTCAAGATGTCACCTTTTGAGGCATTATACGGACGGAAGTGCCGCACACCACTGAACTGGTCCCAAACAGGAGATAGTCGCATCTTTGGTACGGACTTGATGCTCGAAGCTGAAAGGCAAGTCAAGGATATTCAAGAGCGTCTGCAAGCAGCCAAGTCCCGACAGAAGAGCTATTACGACCCAAAGCACCGGGAAGTAACTTTCGAGCCCGGAGAATATGCTTATCTATGGGTAACTCCTATGAAAGGAGTAAAGAGGTTTGGCACCTGAGGAAAACTAGCCACAAGATACATCGGTCCCTTTCCAGTGATTGCCAGGAAGGGCAGAGTCACATATCAGTTGGAATTGCCACCAGCATTGTCAGACGTTCATGATGTTTTTCACATCTCACTGTTAAGGAAATGCATTGCACCCCCAGCCAAGCAAGCTGATATGAGTGAATTAGAGTTGGCTAAAGATTTGACTTATGAGGAAAAACCTGTCAGGATTTTGGATGAAATGGAAAGAACCACGAGGGGTAAGGTGATAAGATTTTACAAGGTGCTATGGGAGCACCACACTGAGGAAGAGGCCACTTGGAAAAGAGAAGATTTTCTGAGATCCGCATATCCATATTTGTTCCCTGAGCAACCGAATCTCGAGGACAAGATTCATCCTAAGGGGGGTAGGTTTGTGACACCCTGATTTATACAACTTTTTCTTTTCAAACTTTTCTTGGCTTTATTTGAAATTTGAATGGTTTTTGAACCTAATCATTGATCTTGGACATTTCTGAACCCTTTCCAAGTGATCCAAAGCCTCATCACCTTACCAAAACCCTGCCAAGTACTTCAAGAACCCAAATGCCAATTTAAATCATTTTCTATAACTCTTTCCTTTTATTTGAGAATTTATGGCATTACTATGGGTTGTGAAGCAACCTATAGCTATGATGCTCAGAAAATTCCCAAATAATTCCCTAAAATACCTTGGATCATATCTTGCCCCAATATCCAAAAATATTCCATGATCTAGTTCAATTATTTTGCAAAATAATTCAGTTATGCTTCTGGTCAGACTGGACCTTTGTGAAGGAAGTACATGCTAGGTTTATCCAAATGCTCTCAAATTTTTGTGGCATGAGGACACCTACAAATGACTTCCCTACACCAAGTTTCAGCATCTGAAGATCTTCCAACTGAGCAGTACTTCAACATTTTGATTCTGGACCAGTTTTGCAGGTTACACATGAACTACCCTCAAAACTTATCCAAACCACCTCAAAATTGGCCAGTTTGGAGTCTTTCCAACAAGGATCACTCCAGACACCATCTTTGGCTCAATTTCTACCTCATTTCTTCTCTGGAATCTCCCCAAGTTTGCTGTCTGAGACTGTTGATGATCTTACCTCTCATCTTTGCGTGAACCAATCCAAATCAAGGCTGTAGGTGATCTGAGGGATCGAAGGTCGACGTGCTAGACAAGAAACGCCAGGCAAACGTGGCCTCCTGGTGCCGAGCACCGTGGTGAGCATGGCGCTGGCATGCCTGTCGCCGCGTTCTGTGCTGCGCCAGGCTCGGGTCTCATCCGAGCGAGACCATGGCGCTGCAGCAGCTTGTCTGGGCATGCCGACATCACCTCTGGTCGACACGCAGCTCCTCCAGAACCCTCGCCCTCGCCGGCCGCCACGCCATCGCCGCACTGTGAGACTCGTGCGGTCATAGTTGCGGCGCTGCTCGTCGTTTTCTCTCGAGCCGTCGCCTCCCGCATTGAATGCTGCTACCCTCTCAAGTCCCTTCGCCACAAACATCCAGCCAGCGCGGCGTACGTCTCACCGGCGCCATGGCCCGCATCTCGCCGCATCCAGAGAGCTTGCCGAGCGCCTATTCTCGGCTATAAATAGCCTCATCCAGCCTCGCTGAGCTCCTCACCCCTCTCCCTCCTCCTCAATCGCCCCCATAAAGCAAGAGCCAAGGCCGAGAGGCCCTCTGGCCTCGAGCTTCGCCGGAGCTCCGCCGCCAGCTGAGCTCCATCACCAGCCCTCTCCAAGCCATCCCAACTCCGCCCGAGCCCACCGCTGAGTTCGTAGTGTTCCACTGGTACTTCCAGACCCCTCCCCGAATCAAACCACCGCCGGAATCCCCATCGCCGACGATCGTCGCAGCACCCGTCCGCTGGAGAAGAAGGGTGCGACGCCGTCCGGCCATCTCTGGAGGAGCTACGGGTACAGGGTGAACCGCCATCGAACGCCCGATCCATCCCCACCATCCACGAGCCTCACCACCGTTGCTATCGCCGGCAATCATCGTCGGTGAGCTGCCCCTCTTCTCTGCTCTCTCTCTCCTCTGTTTTAAACGAAGGGCCCCACTTGTCAACGACTTACCGAAGCGGTAAGTGGAGGCGCCCGGGGCAAATACGCCTTCGACGTGGCCCATTCTAGTTTTTTTTGATTTATTTACCATAGTTGACCAGTAGGTTTGACTGCTTATAACTTTTTACAGGAAGGTCCATTTGATCTGATTCTTTTTGCATTGTGTTCATAATGAAGCCCTTTATTTTTCCACCAAGTTTGGTATTTTCCCAATACTCACAGAATTGTTAGTGAATAAAAAGGCTTTATGTGACATTTTCTTTTGCCATTTAAAAATATTTTCAGAAGGAGATACTTGTGGATTTGAAGACCAGGAGTTTCTGAACACACCCAACTGATCAAGGCAAGCCAGGACATCCATATTATGAAGCATTTCATAGCATTGCATAAGTCATATTCATTTCTTGCATTTAAATTATCATTGATAATTCAAAGTAAATTATTCAAATGCCTTATGATGATAAGTCAAATTGATATGATGATTAACCTTACTTGCTAAGTGAAACTTAGTTGGTTGATCAAGAGTCACCTGTCCGGGCTTACCCGTGCAGCCACATTTGCCGGTATGGGACGGCCTTGACTTGGTCTGGCTCGGTGCTCTTTCACCAGTACCTCCAAAGAGGGAGGGTTATGCGTGCGTGTTGCCCTGATCAGGTAGACGGCGATAACCCTGTGAGCCCAGTTGAGTTGTTTGCCGGCATCCCCGTTTGGGACAGTTTAGTTAGGCCACGACGGTGGCAGGTGTCATGAGGTGACACGGGGCCACCCAAGGCTTGACTCCGGGGGAGTGTGATTGCCGGTGGTACGATGGAAGAGTCACGGGTCAGGCAGGTTTCGTTGGAGCAATACTGGTCCACCCGAATGGGATCACGAGGTCAGTGCTCCATAGTGTGGGTAAAGTGCGCAACCTCTGCAGAGTGTAAAATATATTTGAATAGCCGCGTCCATGGTATTGGATAGCCCGTCCAGACCTCTCTAGGTGATCAACCATAATAACCATAGTAATGATGGAAGAACTTGTCTTATAAGCAGAAATACTCATTGAGGTCGAGTATTCTGCGGGTTGTGAGACAACCCGGATATGAGTAGGTTGGTGGCAGTAAGTGAATCACTTAGAATTTAACCTGTTCATTGCCATGCTATTATTTGCTGCATATTTGGTTGTCATGTGCTTGCAAGTACATTCAAAGTACTCACCTGGCGTATCATGCCAGATGCAGGAGAAGACTGAGACGGAGGTCTCGATGTCCGTATTGCGACGCCTAGGATGTGTCCTCAGCAGTGTCCCTGTGGATGGAGTTACTTTCATGTTCCGCTACGCAGTAGTCTTCCGCTGTAGTACCGAGGCCCTGATATGTTAGATAAATAATGTAGATACTGTCATAGCACTAGATGTGCCTTTGGCCTCGATGATTATGTAATATATGAGCTTGTACTCGACTATCATCAATAAAAGTTCAGCTATGTTCTGTCCCAAGTTGTTGTGTGTTTCCAGAAGACATGATCTTTGGGTTGGAAACACTGGTAAACCGGTTCTCTGAGCCGGGGTGCCACATTGAGGTAACATATAATAACACTAAAAATAGGGAATGGAGGTATCCAGTGAACCTAGCAACTAGGGAATGCAGTTGTAGGCAATGACAGATCCGTGGGAAGCCATGCATACATGCCCTACATCTCATGACTATTATCGGGGGTGAAGATGATGAAGTTGATCAGTATTGCTCTGAATATTTCTCTGGTGCCAAATATCGGGATGCTTATGCTGAGAATGTACCTGCATTCTTGGTAAAAGACCAATGGAACGTAGTAGATCCAGGGTTCAAACTATGTTCTCCTGTACTTACTAGACCATCAGGAACACCAAGGAAGAACAGGATAAGAGCAGGTGAAGAGGGTCGTGTAAAAAGACAACGTACGTGCAAAAAATGTGAAACCCTAGGGCACATTGCTAGGCTTTGTACCAATCCAGTGGATGCATCATTTGGAGAAGAGGAACAATGGGCAGCAGCAAATGCAGAGCAAAATGCAGCAGCAGAGGAGAAGCACCGGCATCTTGGTATGTGTGCAGTAGAAGCACCGGCATCTTGGTATGTGTGCAGTAGAAGCACCGACATCTTGGTATGTGTGCAACCTTCCCTTTTTTGTATGCATTTGTTCTCTTTTTTATCAATGGCTTATCCCTAATCTTATTTCTATTTGACCCAGCTCTAGGATAGGTGGAGACAAAGGAGATAAAAGGCCTAGAGAGGAAGAAACTTCTGTTGAACCATCATCTGATGCATAATTTGAAGCCATGGCTTATGATGGTTTTGAACCTATAAAAGAGGAGCAACACATGGTTCATGTCGTTCCTTTAAACATTATGGAACCAATAGATGACCGTCAACAAGTCATCAAGTGCTCGGGAAACCAGGAGCAGCTATCTCAAGTGAAGATCAAAAAGAAGAAGACAAAGCCGCAGAATATCCCAGCTAGGGAAACCAGGAGCAAGACAGTTAAGCCATCTGCGAACACAAGGAGCAAGTCAAATAGTTGAATTTGAACTTTGAACTACTGTGAAAACTTTTAAGGTGTAGTAATGCAAAATGATATTTGTACTTTGATGTCAAATTTGTGGTAGAATTCAAATTTGAGGCAAATTTTGAATTTGAACCAACATTTGAAGTCCATTGCCCTGTGTGTGATGTTGCAATGTTTTCTAAACTGTTATACATTTGCTCCAAAATGAGATCCTAAGCTCCAAATGAGCTCACAAGCTCCAAATGCTCAAAATGAGCTCCGAAGCTCCAAATGCTCAAAATGAGCTCCGAAGCTGGGGTAAACAACCCCATTTGTAATCAAGTTTTTTTCCACCTTGTCTAAATGAGCCAAATAATTTTTATTAAGACCTATTAAATCTATATAATGTCCATTTGAAGTCTCACTATTTATTGAATTAATGTCCATTTCTTGATTTTTTAAATTAGTTACGCTTTTATAGAAAACCATTAGAAAACATGCTTAAAACATGCAAATGGAAAAGTAAGTTCAGATCCTTCTTAGTCACTCCATAATGAAGCATTTATGATTTTATTGAATTTTTTCAATTCAAAACCCTAAACCCCTCTCACTTGCGCCTTGAACTCTCTGCAACATCATTCGAGGTAACTAGGCTTTGTGAAGGTTTTTCATAAAACTAACCATAGACCAAGTTTATATTTTTTTTATTGATAGTATATCACTTGAAATGACTATGTGCACCTGTTTTGTATTTTTTTGATTTTTTGAATTAGTTATGCTTATCTGAATGTTGGTCAAACCCTACAAAACCCTGTTGACCGTCTCCAAATCCCTCCAAACCCTAGCACCAAACTGCAGCCGTTTGATCATACCCTAGCGCCGAACTAGAGCTGTCAGATATGGTTTTCTAGAAGGATTGGCGAGGCGATCCACGAGAGGTTGGTCTCTGCGACGTGATTGGCTGCGTATGACTAGGCTATTCGCGAGAGGCTGATGACTGGGCCGTGTGTGGGGCCAGTGATCACAATGACATGTGGGGCATGTTTTAGACAATGTCCTCCCCTCCTCTGCTCCCGCTCCCGCCCCCCTCCTCTGTTCCAGCTGCTGTCCCCATCCTCTCCCCTGCCATTTTGCTCATCGCCTCCCATCCTCGCAGCGTCATAGATCTCCTGTAGCGACTCAAGGACGGCATGGTTTCGTGGGGCGATGGCGAGGAATCCTCGACCGACCAGAACTCCCTTGGCACCGATGTAAGTGTTGCATTCTCGTCAATCTACGGTTAGGGTTCATATCAATTTGGGGATTTTTGATTTCAACACTGATTTCTGTTTATTTACTAGGGAAACCCTATTTACTATGGATATTTGTATTGTTAGGGTCCAAATACAATGTACGATTCTGATTATAGCGGATTAGCCGATGATGGAGATAAGCCTATCCGTTGTAAATGCAATTCCGTGCCCTCCAAATTTGTTGCTTTTGAAGGATGTTGGACTGGCAGGAGGTTCTTGGCCTGTTCAGGGGAGGTCTGTGAACTTATTTATAGTCATTCAAATTAAGTTTTTTTTGTGTAATTTCCTAATAGATTCTGCTATGTCATATATATTGTAGTTTGGAGACAAATGTGACTTTGTGCAATGGGTTGATATTATGTGTCCGAGTCCACTGATTAAATCCCTGTTGAAGCTATGGGAAATGTACACTGAAGTGAGAGATGGTAGAGTTTGTGATGCCTTCAACAATGTTGAAACAAGGATTAGTTCACATATGAGATTGAGAAGCTTCACCATGACATGAGGAATGCCCAAGATGAGCTTAAGCAAATGGTTGAGGAAAATCAGGTGACACTAGCCCTGAAGGCCAAAGCTGAAGAAACTCTGGCTGATGCAAGAGCTGAATTGGAGGAGAAGAAGAAGCTTGATGCATCAACTACCAGCATGCACAAGTTTTTGTTGGTGAAAGCAGAGAAGGAAAGGGATCAGTTCAAGGAAGATAAGAAGAGGCTGGAGTACATGATTAAAGATCTGCTGAAACAGAAAGAAGGGTTCATGTCAAAGATCAAAAAGATAAAATATACCTGTGATGAGTAGAATCTTTGTTATTGGGCAAATATTATTTATGTGTTGAACTATATTAGTGTTTCTTCATTTATGATATGTAATAGATTATTTATGATTGTGTTTTCATCATTATGTGTTGAATTATGAGAGTTGGTTTGATATTTGTGAACTCTTGATATTTGTGTTGAATTGTACCAATTGTATGTGGGGGCCATGGCTAGCTAGCTCATGAGTATACTATTGGATTGAGTCATCTTCATGTAAAAATATGAAGATTAATTCAATAAATAGTGAGACTTCAAATGGACACCATCACATTTTTCTAACTTTTTTTGCCCATATATTTGGCCCAATAATAGTAGTGAGATATGGCCCAATGAGATTAATTCAATAATAGTGAGAATTCAATAAATAGTTTGGCTCAATAATAGTGAGATTAATTCAATAAATAGTGAGAATTCAATATTTTTGAGAACTATGAGAATTCAATAAATAGTTTGGCTTAATATATTTGGCCCAATAATAGTGAGATATGGCCCAATGAGTATACTATATAGGCATATATGTACCCCACAAATTCAGCATTGCGAGGGCTCTTCTTTTCTACTTTGTTTTGATGATATATATGGCTGAAATTAAATCCAAACTTTGTTCCACACCATCTCATTTTTTTTACAGATTAGCCGATCCAGGAGGAGGCACGCGCGGCTGTGGGCTCTCGTGGCTGGCACACCCCCACCAGTATTTATTCGCGAAAACAAAATTATTAGCCGTGCCAAAATTTGGGACAAATAAATATAACGACACACAACATTAATATAAGCCCTTAATATAACACTCATAACATATAGGACATATATAGGTATATAACACGCGGCATATATAACACGTACACAACATTAATATAATTAAGGGTAGCTAGATTAAAGTTCACGCGGTACACACGATCGAACAAAGCACAATATATAGAAGGGGGATAATAAAGCCCTAGCTAGCTAGCTAACACTATATAGCTAGCTAGGGCAGCTAGGGCAATAGAACATGAAATCCGCGTCTTCACCAGCTGCTTCACTGTCTTCACCATCGTCTTCCACCTGGGCCTTCACCACCGGCATCTTCACTCTGCGTGCTCCTCCTCGCCTAGATAATAGGGGAGAGTGTGCATGCGGTCTTCGGTGGGGAAGATGCTCTCGACGTTGGTGAAGATGTTGTAGGTTGTGAATGCGGTGAACTCGCAGCCACACCAAAACACCTTGCCGAGGAGGTAGTAGGCGTCGAAGCAATTAGTGAAGTGGGCAAGGAGTGCACTCGGGTGGTGAGTTGGAGTTGGGACGCATTTCCTCGAGGCGGAACATGATCGGCGAGCCCGCTGGGAGGTGGGCAAAGCCAGCACGGAGGAACCACTCGGCCAACTCCCTAGCATCCCGCCAGCTCGAGATCGCCCACACGTGAAGTGTGGTCTCCACCACGACGCCGACGGGGTAACGCCGCTCCAGCATAGTGGGTGGCAGGAGGAAAGTGGGCTTTTAGTACTTCATCTTCAATTGGATCTTGCTCTGGGTAATTTGGTGAAGAGAAGACAAGGGCAACGCAGATGGAGCAGTGTGTTAGAAGAGGTACACAGGGCGGGGTGGTTTAAATAACTGTGTTGCTACACTGAAACGAGGCGTGTTGATCTGTATGCATGCATGCCCTTGCCCTTGACCTGCATGTAATGCACATGCGTGGGGGTGCATCATCGGTAATGCCCTTGCTTTAGGGGCTCACACTGAAAAAGAGGCCACGCATCGAAACAAGGCACTTTGACCGGTATGCGCGGTCGTGGCCAGCGAGCTGCTCCCCTGAGTTAATGCGACAGAGCTGAGTCGAGCGACCAACATCTGTGTGCGGCAGCGGCGTGGCAAGCAGCTGTCCGTGGCGGCATGGCTAGCAGTTGTCCATGGCGGCGTGGCTAGCAGCTGTCTTTGGCGGCGCTGTGGCCAGCAGCTGTCTGTGTCGGCGCCGTGGGCCGTGGCCAACAACACTAAATCCTGGCAGCACACATGCATGCATGTCAAGTTCAAAGATGCCCCCATGCATAGGAGACTAAATCATCGAACCACAGCCATCTGTCCTACGCGGCCCGACTCCGACAATGACCAAAAAAAAAGTCCGATGCGGCCCCACTTGTCAGCAGTTAACGGTCAAACATTGACCCGACCGCAACATCCAGTTTGAGCATTTGTGAGGGTTTCAAACAAGGGAGTGGGCAAAAGTGAGCAAAAGTTTAGAGCGTGGGCAAAACTGAGCACAACTAAGGAACCAGGGGCACAAAAATAGAAAACCCATGAAACATTGTCCACAATGGTAACACCAGTAGTTGTGCCAAATTTGGGAATGTTATCATGGATTTTGCCATGTATGTGGCCATTTCCATGTGCATATACCTTGAAATCCACACAAGTCCATTTTAGATAGTCCATTTTGTGAAGGTTTTTTCCAGACTTGTTGTATTGCAAGATTAATATTTTTCCCACAAACTAGTGCACATAAGATGGCTCAATGCAAAGGCATTTGAATTTTTGAGCATTTTTTTCATTTTCTTTGTTTTTTTTCAAACTGGGGTCAAACTAGTAGTGTTGACCATTCATACAAAATGGTTTGGAATCCTACTTGCCTTGTCCCAAGTTCATCCACCACCAATATTGTACCATAAAATGATTTTTAAAAAATTTTAGGAGCAATCTACATCACACTTGTAGTGCAAATTTGGGCCTTTGCTGATAATTCACTAAAACTCAACCAAATGCATGGAATATAGCAATATTACTTTGAAATTGCTGAAACCTGGTGAGTGCCGTCCAATGTGGCCTGCTTTTGATGAAAAATGAAATGGAACACATTTCAAAATTATTTGAGGCACTTCCTTCACAAACAAATGTCATCTATGGGGCTTGGAAATTGGAAAATATATTTTTATTACAAAATAGTTGCAAATTCCTATGAAACATTGTCCACAATATGGCCTGCTTTTGATGGAAAATGAAATGGAACAAATTTCCAAATTATTTGAGGCTCTTCCTTGACAAACAAATGATTTTTGAGGACTAAACTAATTTCTGTGGCCTATTTTTGTTACTTTGCTTGTCCCAAGTTCATTCACCAAACCAATAGTCAGTACTAAACTAATTGGGTTGACTAAAGTGCATTCACCACACCAAATGGCTTGAACAAAACTATTAACACCCCGATGGTATACTACATATAATGAGTAAACGGTTGGCTTTTGCTTCGCTTCGTTTAGTGCATAAAATGGTGAGGACTGTTTCAAAAGTCACGTACATACTTGTTCGGTTGGCTCCTGTGCCTCTCTTTGAGTGTGTGTTCTCAGGTTCGTGTACTCTTCCTGGCTTAATAAGCCACCTCTTTTTTTCGGTTGGCCCAGCCGCTGACAAAGGTGTCCTACAAGCCAATAACTACACCCACCACCTACAACCGTGAAGCCACTTATAAAGGTGTCCCACACGCCAGTGACTGCGACCACCACCTATGACTACGTAGCTGCTAACAGAGGTGTCCCACAAGTTAGAATATGCGCCCACCATCTACGATCGTGCAGCCGCTGACAGAGGTGTCCCACAAGTCAGAATATGTGCCCACCATCTACGAGCGCGCAACCCCTGACAGAGGTGTCCCACAAGTAAGTATATGTGCCCACCATCTACGAGTGGGCAGCCGCTGACAGGGGTGTCCCACGCATCAGAAACCACGCCTAGTAACAGTCAAAGACTTTGACCTGACAAGAAATCCCTGTTTGGACTTTTGCGAGGGTGGGCCGCGCGGTCGAGGGGAAAAGGGAGGACTGGCTTAGAGCGTGGGAAAAACTGAGGTGAACTAAGCGAAGAGGGGCACAAAAATAGAAATCCCTTCTATAAATAATGGTATTCCCAATGTAGAGAAGCGAGCATCCAAACTACAAAAGATATAAGTGATGCACACGAAGCATTCTATAAAGTCATACTAAAAAGATATAAGTGAAGTGCAAAGAGCATTCTATAAATCAAACAAGGACTATGTCATACCAGCATGGTGCATCACTAAAAGCAAAATAAAAATCACAAGATTCTCCAGGAATTTATGCATATCATGTGAACAATACAAAAATTGAGACACATCGATAATTGTTGAGGAAAGATGGGATGCCTTTCGGGGCATCCCCAAGCTTAGATGCTTGAGTCTCCTTGAATATTTACTTGGGGTGCCTTGGTAATCCCCAATCTTGAACTCTTACCTCTCCTTATTCTTCTCATATCAATGTCTCCTCGATCTTCAAACACTTCATCGACACAAAACTTAACCAGACTTTTATTAGAGGGGTTAGTACATATAACATTAAATCCCATCTTGTATTGCTGTAACAATATTGTATAATTATAATCCAACATTACCCACTGTATGCTAACACAATTCTAATGCTCCCACATCAATGGGGCTTGGCAAAATTGCAAACATAAGCAGATAAAGAAAGTATAACAGCAATATGTGAAAACAGTATAGTCTATAAAGATGTAGATGAAACATATACTTATGTAACTCCAAAAATTCTGAAAAATTAGGAAGAAATAATTTTTTTGCATAACAGTGCCGTGTAAAAAAATTCATAATTTTTGCATGTTCCAATAAAATATGATAATTCAAATGCTACAACAAATTTTTTTGTTTCTGCACTGCACATACCAAATAAGAAATTTAAACACCCTAAAGGTAAATCTTGGCACATTATTTTTATAATACAATGAATTTGTACAAGGGTATAATTGTTTTTGTTGAAATTTTTCTGTAGTTCAAGATTCACAGAGTTTTCATGGGCATGAAAAGAAGTTCAAGGACGCCCCCCACTTTAACGGTGCTCGTCTTTCTCACTTTCACTTTTCTTTTTGAAAAAGTTTTAGGTTCCCCTCTATGTTTTTTGTTTTTTGAATTTTTTTAATATCACACAACAAAATAAAATGACTCTAAAACGTCTGGGTGGTCTCCCAGGCGCTTTCTTTAAATCCATTAAGCTAGGCATAAAGTGCTCAAGTAATCGATCCACCAGGATCCCAAGGTATATCAAAGCCAATATTAATTAACAATGATTTATAATTTAGTAGTGAGCACTAAGCAACATATATCATGTAATGACGAAGTCTAACTCTCTTCCTATGCATCGGCATGTCATACAAGAAAAATTCATACACACATAATAAAGGCCAATACATAGTATATGCAATTTATTGCAATTTTATCGCAATAGAAACAAATATGAGGTTCAAACCCAACGAGGAGCTAAAGGTAGAATTTATAGTCTTCAAGTTCTATCGACCACCGATATAACTCTACATACACTAACATTTGCTTTACCTAGAACAAGAATAAAACTAGTTTGTAGGTGTAATGGGATAGGTTTGCAAGATAATAAAGGACATGGAAATAAAAGTTAGGTGTTGTTTTAATTAGAGATCAATAAAATTAATATAGCGACTATGGAAAAGTGGTGGTTGGATGTGCAAAATTGTCCCTAGTAAATTGATATCTAGATCGGTAATCCACATATACTTAAGTGTTAATCCACATACACTACTTAACATACAGTACTTAACAATCAGGATTTCAGGAAATCATTGGCCTGGAATTGCATCATCGCATGTCGTCAATGAAAAGGAAAAGCCCTTTAGTGCCTTCGTACAACATCAGCATAATATTGGATCGCTTTTTCAAATGTGGACGCATTGCCATCTCAGCCTCCATTTAGTAACGTCCATGGTTCCAATTCTAGGGGATATTATGTATCTTGCCATGAACTTCTTGTTGTGACCAGTAGCTAGTGTGATTGGACCATGCCTGGGCATCAATTCAGGAACAACGGAAGGCGGCAACATCTGTTAAAAGTGGGAAAAAACAATCGTGACACTATAGGAAGCAATAGTTCATTGAGAGCATATTTAACATAAAATGCTGTGTACCATAATTTTGTGAATGATACAATTCATCCTGTCCAAGGTATACACCACTGATACGTCCATTTTGCATCATGTTTTCCTAGTGTTATTTATATTGTTTTAAAGTTATATTCACTTTTATGTGCAATTATAATGCCTTTTCTCTCTTAATTTGCATGTTTCATAACATGAGGGAGATTGTCGGCAGCTGCAATTCTGGACTTGAAGAGAGCTACAACAGAGATAACTATTCTACGGAGCTCCAAATGACCTGAAAATTTATGGAGATTTATTTTGGAATAAATAAAAAATACTGGAACATCAAGGGAACCCCACCAGTGAGCCACAAGCTCAGGTGGTGCGCCCCGCCCCTCCCGGGCGTGCCATGTGAACTTGTGGGCCCACCAGCAGGCCTCCATTGCCGTCCTTCTCCTATATGAAGCCCTTTTCCCTAGATAAAATCAAGAGAAGACTTTCAAGATGAAGCGCCTCCGTCTCGAGGCGGAACCTAGGCAGGAGCACTTTTGCTCTCCGGTGGAGCCATTCCGCCGGGGATACTTCCCTCCGGGAGGGGGAAATCAAAGCCGTCGTCATCACCAATGTTCCTCTCATCATGGGATGACTCATCTCCATCAACATCTTCACCAGCACCATCTCATATCCAAACCCTAGTTCATCTCTTGTATTCAGTATTTGTCCTAAACTTCAGATTGGTACTTGTGGGTTGCTAGTAGTGTTAATTACATCTTGTAGTTGATCCCAGTTGGTTTATTTGGTGGAAGATTGTCTGTTCAGATTGTCAATCATATATTATTCTCCTCTAATCATGAACATGAATATGATTTGTGACTAGTTCCATTTGTTCTTAGGACATGGGAGAAATCTTGTCATAAGTAATCATGTGAAGTTGGTATTTGTTCAATATTTCGATGATGTGTTATGTTGTTCTTCCTCTAGTGGTGTCGTGTGAACGTTGACTATGTGACACTTCACCATGTTTGGGCCTAGGGGAAGGCATTGTGGGATTGGTAAGTAGATGATGGGTTGCCAGAGTGACATAAGCTTAAACCCTAGTTTATGCACTATTCCGTAAGGAGTTGGTTTGGATCCATATGTTTCATGCTATGGTTAGATTTATCTTAATTCTTCTTTCGTAGTTGCAGATGCTTGCGAGAGGGGGGGGGGGTAATCATAAGAGGGTTGCTTGTTCAAGTAAGAAAAACACCCTAGCACCGGTCCACCCACATAACAATTTATCGAAGTAGTGAACGTGAATCAACTAAACATGGTGAACGTGACTAGAGGAAATTCCCATGTGTCCTCGAGAACACTTTGCTTAATATAAGAAGTACTTCTGGCTTGTCCTTTGCAAGAAAAGGATCGGTCCACCTTGCTGCACCTTGTTACTTTAGTTACTTGTTACTTGCTACCAATTATTTTGCTATCAAACTATCTGTTACTACTCTTTTACAACACTTGCAGAGAATACCTTGCTGAAACCGCTTATCAATTCCTTTTGCTCCTTGTTGGGTTCGACACTTTTACTTATTAAAAGAACTAAGATTGATTCCCTATACTAGTGGGTCATCAAAACTCTTTTCTGGTGTCGTTGCCAGGGTGTGAAGCGCTTTTGGTAAGAGGAATTTGGTAAGGAAACATTTATAGTACATGTTGAATTTTATCTTCACTTGTCACTATGGAAGATAATCCTTTAAGGGGCTTGTTCGGGGTATCATCACTTCGACTGAAAGTGGAAGAGCCTCTCATCAACCTACTCAACCTGCTGAAAATATTTATTATGAAATCCCTTTTGGTATTATTGAAAAGTTGCTTCCTAAACCTTATGCAGGAGATAGAATAATACATCATGATGTGAACTTAATCTATATAGGTGAACTTTGTCGATTGTTTAAACTTGCAGGTTTACTAGGGGATGGAGATAAGAAGAAATTATTCCCTTTATCTTTGAAGGGAATAGCATTGTCATGGTATAGGCTATTGTATTAACCCAAAACATGGGACTGGAATCGACTGAACCTGCAATTCCATCAGAAATTTGATCATATGCACTTGGTTCATCGTGATCGGAATTATATATATAATTTTTGGCCTCGTGAAGGATAAAGTATCACTCAAGCTTGGGGGAGGCTTAAGGACATGATGCTCAAATGCCCCAATTGTGAGCTCTCAAGAGATATGATTATTCAAAACTTTTATGCTCGGTTTTCTCATAATGATAGAGCAATGCTTGATTCTTCTTCAGCTGGTTCTTTCTCAAAGAGAAGTATTGAATTCAAATGGGATCTTATTGAAAGAATTAAATGCAACTCTGAAGATTCGGAAATCGACAAAGGTAATGAGTCAGGTATGAATCTCGAATTTGATTGCGTTAAGTTTTTTGTAGAAACAAATTTTTTCATAAGCTTAGTGAAGAATATGGACTTGATTCTGATATAGTAGTTACATTGTGAAAATCCTTTCTGCTCATGTTGGTCTTCCTAAGGAGAAATGGTTTAAATTTCATTCTCCCATTAAAGATATTTGCGAGGAACCAGTTATTGCTAAAACTGAAACAATTGTTTATACCGCTGATCCTGTTGTGCCTACTACTTATATTGAGAAACCTCCTTTCCCTTTTAGGATTAAGAAACACACTAAGGTACAACTGTGATTCATAAGATTAATATTAAAACACTTAAACCTTCTGAACAAATTAAGGTAGAACCCTCTATTGCAATGGTTAAAGATCTCTTGTTGATAATATTAATGTGCATGTTATCTATTTCTATGATGAAGCTACTAGAATTGCCAAACAAGTAAGAAATGAAAAGATGTGTCAGATAATAATAAGAAAGTTGTTGGCATGCCTGTTGTTTCTGTTAAGATGAGAGATCATAACTATCATGGTTTATGTGATATGGGTGCTAGTATAGCGCTATTCCATTTTCTCTCTATCAAGAAGTCATGCATGAAATTTCACCTGCTGAGATAAAAGAGATTGATGTTACTATTAAGCTTGCAAATAGGGATACCATTTCACCGCTTGGGATTGTTAGAGATGTTGAAGTCTTGTGTGGTAAGATCAAATATCCTACTGATTTCTTAGTACTTGGTTCACATCAAGATAATTTTTGTCCCATTATATTTGGTAAACCTTTCTTGAATACCTTAATGTTGAAATTGATTGATCAAGGAAAGGTTAGTGTTAAGTTCGGTGATTTATCTCATGAATTTAATTTCTCTGTTTAATAGACAACCACATGATAAAGATTTGCCTAATTAGGATGATATTATTGGTCTTGCTTCCATTATTGTGCCTCCTACTGATCCATTAGAACAATATTTGCTAGACCATGAAAATGATATGCATATGAATGTAAGAAATGGAATAGGGGAAATATTCCTTAGGCAAGCACCTATCCTTAAGCATAATTTGCCCGCTGAGACTCTGGGAGATCCTCTTCCACCTAAGGCTGACCCTGTGTTGGAATTAAAGAAAGTCCCCGATACACTAAAATATGTTTATCTAGATGAAAAGAACATATATCCTATTATTATCAATGCTAACCTTTCAGTGCACCAAGAAAAGATATTATTGAAAACTTTGAAGAAACATCGTACTGCAATTGGGTATACTCTTGATTATATTAAAGGCATTAGGCCTACTCTATGTCAACACAAGATTAATACGGAGCCCGATGCCAAACCAGTTGTTGACCATCAACGCCGCTTAAATCCTAAAATGAAGGATGTTGTATGAATAAAAATACTAAAACTTATGGAGCCAGGTATAATTTATCCTATAGTTGATAATAGATGGGTAGATCATGTTCATTGTGTCCCTAAGAAAGGTGACATTACTGTTGTTCCTAATGATAAAAATGAACTTATCCCACAAAGAGTTGTTACAGGATATAGAATGGTAGTTGATTTTAGAAAATTAAATAAAGCTACTAGGAAAGATCATTACCTCTTGCCTTTCATTGATCAAATGTTAGAAAGATTATCTACGCATACACACTTCTGTTTCCGAGATTGATATTTTGGTTTCTCTCAAATACCTGTATCGCAAGATAATTAAGAGAAAACCACCTTTACTTGTCCTTTTGGAACTTATGCTTATAGACGTATGCCTTTTCGTGTGTGTAATGCACCTGCTACTTTACAAATATGTATGACTGCTATATTCTCTGATTTCAGTGAGAAAATTGTTGAGGTCTTCATGGATGATTTTTCAGTATACGGAACATCTTTTGATGACTGCTTGAGCAATCTTCATAAAGTTTTCCAGAGACGTGAAGAGATGAACCTCATCTTCAATTGGGAGAAGTGCCACTTTTGTGGTAAATGAAGGTATAGTGCTTGGTCATAAACTTTCTAAAGGAGGCAGTGAGGTAGATAAAGCTAAAGTTGATGCAACTGATAAAATGCTATGTCCTAAGGATATCAAAGGTATAAGAAGCATTATAGGTCATGTAGGTTCTATAGAAGGTTCATTAAGGAATTCCTTAAAATTTCTAGGCCTCTTACTAATCTTCTACAAAAAAATGTTCCATTTATTTTTTATGATGATTGCGTAGAAGCCTTTGAAATACTTAACAAAGCTTTAATAGCTGCACCTAGTGTTCACCCACCAGATTGGAATTTACCCTTTGAAATTATGTGTGGTGCTAGTGATTATGGTGTCAGTACTATTCTAGCTCAAAGAGTTGAAAATAAATTAAATGTTATTCATTATGCTAGTAAGATCTTGCATAGTTCTTAGAGAAATTATGCCACTACAGAAAAGAATTCCTAGCAGTTGTGTTTGCATGTGATAAGTTTAGACCCTATATTGTTGATTCTAAAGTTACTATTCACACCGATCATGCTGATATTAAATATCTTACGGATAATAAGGATGCTAAGCCTAGGTTAATTAGGTGACTGCTTTTATTACAAGAGTTTGATTTGCATATTGTTGATGGAAAGGGAGCTGATAATCCCGTAGCAGATAATTTGTCTAGGATGGAAAATATTCTTGATGACCCAATACTTGTTAATGATAGTTTTCTTGATGAGCAATTAGTTGTTATCAATGATTCCACATCTCGTGATAATCCTTGGTATACATATTATGCTATTTCATTGTTGCTAAATATATACCACATAATTACACTTATCAGCAAAACAAAAAGTTCTTCTTTGATCTAAGACATTACTTCTGGGATGACCCACATCTATATAAAGGAGTAGATCATGTTATTAGACGTTGTGTACCTGAGCATGAGCAGGAATAGATCATAGGGAAGTGACACTCTGATGCATACAGAGGACACCATGCTGGAGACAGAACTGCACACAAGGTATTACAATCTGGTTTTTATTGGCTTACTCTCTTCAAGGATGCACGTAAGTTTGTCCTTTCTTGTGATGAATGTCAAAGAATTGATAATAGTGGTAGACATCAAGAAATGCCTATGAGTTATTCACTTGTTATTGAACCTTTTGATGTTTGGGGATTTCATTATATGGGACATTTTCCTTCCTCTAATGGTTATACTCATATTTTAGTTGTTGTTGATTATGTTACTAAGTGGGTAAAAGCTATTCCAACTAGTAGTGTTGATCATAGGACTTCTATTAAAATGCTTAAAGTGGTTATCTTTCCTAGGTTTGGGGTTCCTAGATATTTAATGACTGATGGTGGTTCACATTTTATTCATGGTGCTTCCCGTAAGGTTCTAGCAAAATATGATGTAAATCATAAGGTAGCATCACCTTATCATCCTTTGTCTAGTGGGCAAGTTGAATTGAGTAATTGAGAAATAAAGTTAATCTTGCAAAAGACTGTTAATAGATCTAGAAAGAATTGGTCTCGGAAACTTGATGATGCATTGTGGGCGTATAGAACTACTTATAGAAATCCTATGTGTATGTCCTCGTATATGATGGTCTATGGAAAAGCATGCCATTTACCCCTTGAGTTGGAACATAAAGCTCACTGGGGAATTAAAGAACTTAATTATGATTTCAAACCTGACGGTGAAAAGAGGCTATTTGACATTACTTCTCTAGATGAGTGGAGAATGCAAGCTTATGAAAATGCCAAGTTATTTAAAGAAAAAGTTAAAAGATGGCATGGTAAAAGAATTTAGAAATGAGAATTTAATATCGGTGATAAAGTTCTCTGTACAATTCTCATTTTAGACATTTTGCAGGCAAACTTCTCTCCAAATGGGAAGGCGCATACATTGTCGAAGAAGTTTACCGTTCTGGAGACATCAAGACCAATAATACTGAAGGAAACAATCCGAAGGTGGTTAGTGGGCAAAGAATTAAACATTATATTGCAGGTACCCCCATTAAAGTTGGAACCAACATTATTCAAGTAATCACTCCGGAGGAATATCTAGAAGAAACCTTCCGGAGTACTCCAGAACCCTGAAAAAGGGATAGGTACATGCTGCGGTAAGTAAACCGACTCCAAAAATTCTAGAAAATACTTTCTGTCCATTTTTAATATATAAAAAGAATAGGAAAAATAAGAAACAACTGAGAAAGTTCACGAGGGGGCACAAGCTTAGGTGACGCGCCCTACCCCTTGGGGCGTGCCAACCAGGCTTGTGGGGCCCTCGTGAACCTTCCCGACTCCGTTTTTCTCCCATAGACTTGTCCTGCAAGATAAAAAATCATTTATATATCTTTCGATGTTTTGACCTCCATATCGCAAGTTTCTCCTCTTTTCTTGTTCTAGGCTGTTTGATCTTCAAGTTCCTCATGGCTCCCCGAAGGCTTAGCACCAATCATCATACCATCCAACCTTCCCCGGGTAAACATCCCTTCAGCGAAGTCTACTACGAGTGGTCATCTAGTGAGGAGGATGATACCGAGTAAGAGGAGACGAACATAACCGTGTACTTTGTGAGACCATAAAAAAGATGAATGAGTTTGCGATGTGGAAGGACAAGCCCACCTCTTCATCACTATCATCACCAAAGAAAGAAACTTGAGTACATAGGTATGGGCACCACCCTTAGCTTGTTCCAAGCTTGGGGGAGGTGCCCCGATATCGTATGACCATCACTTTTTATCTCGTCTATCTTAGTTTGATCCTTGGTTATTTCATGATCTAGAATAAAAGTACTAGTATGAAGTAGTTTGAGTGCTTGTTTCATTTCAGTGTTATTAATGTAGTCATGCTTGAAAGTTATAATAAAGAGTAGTATGAGTTTGAGTGTTTCTTTACTCTTATTCTTTTGCATAGATCATGGCAATGATAATAAAAAGTTTATATACTAACCCCATGGGGAGTGATGGCTTCACATAAAAGAAGTATAGTTGATAAAATTTATTGGAAGTTAACAAACATAGCATTGTAGCATTGGTCATGATGCAATTCATGAAAGAATAATAAAGGAAGAGAGATTTCACATATAAATTATTTCCAATCAAGTAGTTGATGTTGGATAAGGAAGGCAATGTAATGAGTTATGTTTTCTTATATTCACATAGAAGTTATATTGTCATGGATCCTATAACTTGTAGTGCTTGCTTATAATCTTCTGCTAGCCAACATTCTGTCCTAAGTAGAGATACTACTTGTGCATCCAAATACCCTTAAACCCAGTTTCTTTTCACAAGAGTCCACATATATACCTATGGATTGATTGCTCCTAAATATGTATGATCTTTTATTGTAAGCGAAAATAAGCTTTGTACAAACTTGTGATGGTAACGCAATAAAAGGGACAAACTACATAATAAAGGTTGCCATCATAAGGGGCAATATAAAGTGACGTTCCTTTACATTAAGAGCTAGCACATCTAAATAAAAAGCGCATGGCAACCTCTACTTCCCTCTATGAAGGGCCTACCTTTTACTTTTCAGTCTTTACTTTTATGCAAGAGTCAAGGTATTCATCCCTATTCCAACCTTAATTATTCTCCACTTAGTAAGCATTATGTGGTAGGGAATGATGCAGGCACATATATCCAGTTGGATATAGGTAATCATGAGTTATTACTGTTGATATTATTCCTGAGATAAATAAGTTGGGTGGTGAAACAATAAACCCCCATCTTCCTCTATGTCTGGTTGAAACTAGTTGTACTAAAAATATGCTTTGAGTGCCAGCAATTATGGAAGACTAAATTATAGTTGAGTATGTGGCATTTGCTAAATCAAAAGCTCTTACATAGACTCTTCCTAAAATATGATGAATTGTAATTACTTTGATGACTGAGAAGATAGTTTGTTGGTTTTCAAGAAAGTTTATGCTTTATACTTTAGCTTGTGAATGAATTGTTACTTGATCATGAGAAGCTATATGATTGATACTTGTTGTTATGATAATGATCATGATGCTGCCATGTCCATATTTTGTTTTATCGATACCTCCCTCTATAAGCCCGTGGTCATGATTATCGAGTTTGGTATTCGCTTGAGGACAAGCGGAGTCTAAGCTTGGGGGAGTTGATACGTCCATTTTATATCATGTTTTCCTACTGTTATTTATATTGTTTTAAAGTTATATTTCACTTTTATGTGCAATTATAATGTCTTTTCTCTCTTAATTTGCAAGTTTCATCACAAGAGGGAGATTGTTGGCAGTTGGAATTCTGGACCTAAAGAGAGCTAGAACAGATATAACTATTCTCTAGAGCTCCAAATGACCTGAAAATTTATGGAGATTTATTTTAGCATAAATAAATTTTTTTGGAAGAAGAATCATCAGGAGGGGCCCCACCAGCGAGCCACAAGCTCAGGTGGTGCGCCCCCTCCCGTGGCGCGCCATGTGAGCTTGTGGGCCCACCAGCAGGCCTCCGTCACCCTTCTTCTCCTATATGAAGCCATTTTCCCTAGAAAAATTGGGGGAAGACTTTCGGAACAAAGTGCCTCCATCTCGAGGTGGAACCTGGGTAGGAGCACTTTTTCTCTGCAGTGGAGCGATTCTGCCGGGGATACTCCCCTTCGGGAGGGGGGAATCAAAGCCATCGTCATCACCAACGTTCCTCTCATCATGGGAGGACTCATCTCCATCAACATCTTCACCAGTACCATCTCATCTCCGAACCCTAGTTCATCTTTTGTATTCAATCTTTGTCCAAAACCTCAGATTGGTACTTGTGGGTTGCTAGTAGTGTTGATTACATCTTGTAGTTGATGCTAGTTGGTTTATTTTTTGGAAGATCATATGTTCAGATTTTTAATCATATACTATTCTCCTCGGATCATGAACATGAATATGATTTGTGACTAGTTACGTTTGTTCTTGAGGACAAGGGAGAAGTCTTGTTATAAGTAATCATGTGAAGTTGGTATTCGTTTAATATTTTGATGATGTGTTATGTTGTTCTTCCTCTAGTGGTGTCGTGTGAACATCGACTACATGACACTTCACCATGTTTGGGCCTAGGGGAAGGCATTGTGGGATTAGAAGTAGATGATGGGTTGCGAGAGTGACAGAAGCTTAAACCCTAGTTTATGCACTATCCTATAAGGGGCTGATTTGGATCCATATGTTTCATGATATGGTTAGATTTATCTTAATTCTTCTTTTGTAGTTGCGGATGCTTGCGAGAGGGGTAATCATAAGAGGGTTGCTTGTTCAAGTAAGAACATCACCCTAGCATCGGTCCACCCACATAACAATTTATCAAAATAGCGAACAGCAATCAACTAAACATGGTGAACGTGACTAGGCGAAATTCCCATGTGTGTCCTCGAGAACACGTTGCTTAACATAAGAAGTACTTCCGGCTTGTCCTTTGAAATAAAAGGATTGGGCCACCTTGCTCCACCTTGTTACTTTGGTTACTTTTGTTACTTGCTATGCATTATTTAGCTATCAAACTATCTGTTACTACTCTTCTACAACACTTGCAGCGAATACATTGCTGGAACCGCTTATCAATTCCTTCTGCTCCTCGTTGGGTTCGACACTCTTACTTATCGAAAGGATTTTGATTGATCCCCTATACTTGTGGGTCATCAACCTCTGGCACACATGTTCCCATCTGGCCTCCAACATGGAACTGCTTAGTAAGGGAATCAAGTCTACCAACAAATTTGATGAGATGCTTCAAGTCTTTCCTATGAAATTGGGATGCAGGAGTAACCACCATCTCTTTAACTACATATTTAACAAGCCATGGATGAAAATAAAATACTAATTAGTAAGTCCGGAGAGATACATTATTTTTGCTAAGTTGTAGTTCAACATGCAAGAATTTGAAAGAAAACTAACTGTCGGGGGGATGGCCCCCGGGCAGGCAACGGAACCCGGATCCATATTTTAAACATCGGGGCTGCCCAAGCCCCTCAATCCGGCTTGCCCCCAGCTGGCTCCCCAGCGTGAGCCAGCCGGGTGCTGCGACTCGGCCGGCCGGCTGACGCATGCCGGCCGTCCATGAGAAGTCAACCCCCAAACGGCAAGAGGGCGTGGCTACAATGCACCTCCCTTTGCGCCAGCCCCGGCAGGCGTAGCTACAGCGCATCCCACGCCCCCGCCCGGGGCGGGCGATGCCCTATAGCCAGGCAGCGCTGGCCACCCCCTGACGCCTGGCGGGGCATGCCATAGTATCCAGCAACCCGTACCCGCGCCCAGCGTCCCCGGCGAGACTCGTGCCCGGCGGACCCGGCAGGCCCCCACTACCAGCTCCCAGACGCTAAAGCCAGGGCCCTGTGCCCATGTAACTTTACCATTGTAACCCTGGGGGGCCAGCCTATAAGACCCCCCGGTGCCCCTCCATGCAGAGGGGTTCAGGTCGGTTGATCCTTAGAACACACACACACACACATACGAGGCAGAGCAGAGGACAAGTTCCCTCTTCCTCCTCCATCAAAACAGCTCCAGGAGCAACTCTGTAACCTATCACATATCATCCATTCGGTAGGACTAGGGGTGTTACCTCCCACGGAGGGCCCCGATCCTGGGTACCACTACTGCAGGATGCTGCTAACACGACACTACGATTAGAGACCCTTTGACGAAACTGTGTGTGATGCATTAATCGCAAATGGTGATGTAAAAAAACCGTCAAAAAGATGCAAAACATTTGCGATGAAGGATACATCAAACACGGTTCAGATTTTAGTTGTGTGTGTGATACGGGGCATACGGTTCAGTTCAATTAACTATTTGCGATAAGGCAGAACAAAAGAAACGGGCAGCCAGATGAAGGCGTGTGCGATATACGGCATACAGTTCACTCGGATAAACTGTTTGTGATGCGGCGGAACAACAGAAACGGGCAACCATATGAAGGTGTGTGTGATATACGACATACAGTTCACTCGGATTAACTGTTTGTGATTAGGCAACACAAAAGAAACGGTCAGCCAGATCAAGGTGTGTGCGATATACGGCATACGGTTCACTCGGATGAACTATTTTTGATTAGGCAACACAATAGAAACGGTTCAGCCAGATCAAGGTGTCTGCAATGGAGGGCATACAGTTCATTCCGATAAACTGTTTGTGTTGAGCCAAGAGAACAGAAACATTTCACATAAACAAGATGTGTGTAATACGCGACAAACATCCAATTACATAGTTGGCTAGCACACACATGACATTTCCACACACCAAAGTAAACTATTACATGCATAATTAACTAGGATAAACGGTCATCTGATCATCATCTACTTCTTGTGCTAGCTCGATGTTCCTTCTATGCTAAGTTTCCATTAATTGATGGCGTTCTATGAACACGCCATCGTTTCCCGCCATTTCCTCACCGGTTTCCCGCCACCTAGCGATATTGCGCATAAACCTAGGCGGCACGCGACGCATGTAGGCGACAAGCGCAGCCTGTAGCACATCCACCTTTTCCAAGCATGCCAACCCACCAAAGCACCGCTTCTGCCATCAACCTCGCCGATGAGGAAAACGAGAAGGCACCACGGCCCGTCGAGGCCGAGGCGCTCCCCGGCAATGCGATGGACAACGCCGTGATGCGCGTCATCGCTAGGGTTGAGCAGACCCTTGGCGCATGGTGCTCCAGCGCCGCGGATCAAGATAGGCATGTCAGCGCCGAGAGGCTGCAGCTCACCGCACAACATGATCAATGGCACACCACAGAGCAAGCTAGGCGCGTCCGCGCCGATAGGCTGTGGCTCGCCGCACGGCGAGACCGTTGGAGCGCCGCAGAGCGAGAGGCACGGCGTGCCACACAGCAAGAGTGGATCCATCGGCACTTGCCTGCTGTCGATTGGGGGTCGCAGCTAGGTACACGTCCCGTCAGTACCCCCATTCCTCGCCAGGAGTGGGTAGAGGCCCTCTGTGCCATACTTGCACCAGAGGTCGGCCGTGCCGTACTTGCACCGGACGCCCGCCGCGCCGTTCGCATGGGTCGCGCTGTTCGCTTTGTCCGCAGCCCGCTCGATGCCAACGCGCTAGTCGCTAGGCTCGACAGCCTCCTTAGCCCAGGTGTCCACCTGGGCGCAGTAGAGGAACATGGCCGTCGCATCCTCGAGCTTGTGACCTCCGATGAAATAGCCAACTTGGAGCTCGAGATCGCGCTCCAGATGTACCGCGAGCGTGTCGACTGCTTGGACGAACGCCTGCACGAGTTCAGGCAGAGCCAAGAGCTACCGTAGGCAAGGGCTGCTGGTCATGGTTTCATGGACGCATTTTATTTTGTTGAGTCATTTCGACGTGGATCGCTATGTATTCACAACAATCATAATATTGCTCTATTTATTGCTCTGTTTCAATGTGTGTACTCTGTTTTCCGTTCTTATATGTTCTGTTTCAATGTGTGTATATATGCTTTCCATTCTGTATATGTGGATGATAACAGCTAGATACAAATTAGTATACAAAAACAAATAGAAAATGGAATTCATAATATATATATATATATTAATTGTTCATTAGTTCATCACAGAATATATATAATATCATCACACATACGTGATGATACTTAACTACTAGGTACAATGCATAAAATTGAAAACGAACAATACTAAAACTAATAATCCCTCCTGGGGGCAGTATTCCGACAGCCCCTCGCCAGCAGCTCCCCGGTGCGTGGCGTCTTCCCAGCGCGGAGGCAGTACTCCGCCTCCTCCGCCTCACAGCGCTTGACGTACCGATCTGCCTCTTGCTGGCGGACGAGCGCGAACGATCTTGCCATTTCGTTGGGCGCCCACCGGAGCTCCTCATCGGTGGCACGCTGGAGCTTATTGGCCCACCTCCACGCAGCAATGAGGCACCTAGCGCCTTTGACCTTCCTCGCTAAGTACCCGTCTTTGTACACCTCCTCCGCATGATGACGCACCCGCCCCCAAAGCTCCACCGCCCCTTTTTCCAGGCGGCATCACGGGCTTCACAGGCCGCCTGGTACCTGGCTTCCTCCTCCACCATCTCCTTCTTGAATGCCACTTGCTCGGCTTTCTCAGTCGGCGGCAGTGACTTCCACAGACAAAGATTGTACTGGCCCCAAAACCAATCCAAAGTTGGGGGGTTCGGCGCAACCTCGTCTGGCGGCGCGTAGGGGTCCTCCTCGTCACTGCTCTTCGACTGAGCGTCCTCGGGGGGCGGCGACTCCTCGTCGGCGCGTGGGCAGATCGGCGGTGCCATGGCAGAGATTTGAGAAAGAGAGAGAGAGGGAGAGTGAGGGGAGGATGTAGATGAGAATGCAGGTGGGATGATTCGAGCAAGATAGTATTTATTGGCGGCCGGAATCTAGATCGACGGGAACAGTACACACGCCAGTCGCCGGAATTTACGAGTACTGTAGTTTGAATTGCACACGATTCCCGCAGCAAAATCCATGTGTGAACTTAATAGCTGACGGTTTCCAATACAGAATCGTGTCTGATTAATAACCCGCGCCACTCACCTTCCAAACCTCGAGGCGCGAAATAGATTGCCAATCGTGTGGGGGCCGGTTGTCTTACCAGATCTTTACATTTTCTTTTTTGAACACCAGATATTTACATCGTCTGATGATTTTTTAATTTTTTGGAATTTAAATGCCATGGCACTCCATGCATGTGTCCAAGCTGTGACACCAATATGTTTGAAAATTCGTTCTAATTTACTGCACATGGAATTAACTCTCACACAAGTACACAAATATTTTTTTCAAACCATTATGGTTAGCCCCTACATGTAGATGTAGTTCAAATTTGGATTACAGTCATTAAATGGCTAGAAAATCACCTAAAAGTCTTAAAAAGGTCAAATGACCCCTGCAATTTTCCAAATTTTGACATGATAGTTGTATTAGTGCATGTTAACTGTAGAAATTTTTTGAAGCCCATAAGAGGAAGCTATCGCCAGTTCGTCATCAAACATGCATTGTTCCCTCTCGAAACCACAAGCCTTCTAGTGAGTTGCTCCGGTTTGTGAGGGGTATGTGTCCAAACTTTTGTCAAACGGGGCAATTATTTTACCACATGATCTTGGTGGCATGACATTACGTCAAACAAGGTTTCATGTGTTTCTGATCATTTTTTTTATTTTTTGGAATTTGAATGGCATGGAGCTCCATGCATGTGTGTCCAGACCATGACACCAATATGTTTGAAAATTCCTTCCAATTTACTGCACATGGAATTAACTCGCACACAAGTACACAAAAATATGATTTTTCAAACCGTTATGGTTAGCCGTTGCATGTAGATGTAGTTCAAATTTAAATTACGGTCATTAAATGGCTAGAAAATCACTTAAATGTCTTTAAAAGGTCAAATGACCCCTAGAATTTTCCAAATTTTCACATGACAGTTGTATTAGTGCATGTTAAAAGTAGAAAAAATTTGGAGGCCATAAGAGGAAGCTATCTCATGTTCGTCATCAAACATACATTGTTCCCTCTCGGAAACACGAGCATTCTAGTGAGTTGCTATGGTTTGTGAGGGGTGTGTGTCCAAACTTTCGTCAAACAGGCCAATTTTTTTACCACATCATCTTGGTGGCATGACATTACATCAAGCAAGGTGTCATGTTTTTCTGATCATTTTTTAATTTTTTGGAATTAAAATGCCATGGCACTCCATGCATGTGTCCATGCCGTGACACCAATATGTTTGAAAATTCCTTCTAATTTACTGCACATGGAATTAACTCGCACACAAGTACACAAATTTGATTTTTCAAACCGTTATGGTTAGCTGTTGCATGTAGATGTAGTTCAAATTTGAATTACGGTCATTAAATGGCTAGAATATCACTTAAATGTCTTTAAAAGGTCAAATGACCCCTAGAGTTTTCCAAATTTTCACATGACAGTTGAATTAGTGCATGTTAAATGTAGAAAAAATTTGAAGGCCGTAAGAGGAAGCTATCTCCGGTTCGTCATCAAACATGCATTGTTCCCTCTCGGAACCACGAGCCTTCTAGTGAGTTGCTCCGGTTTGTGAGGGGTGTGTGTCCAAACTTTCGTCAAACAGGCCAATTTTTTTACCACATCATCTTGGTGGCATGACATTACATCAAGCAAGGTTTCATGTTTTTCTGATAATTTTTTAATTTTTTGGAATTAAAATGCCATGGCACTCCATGCATGTGTCCATGCCGTAACACTAATATGTTTGAAAATTCCTTCTAATTTACTGCACATGGAATTAACTCGCACACAAGTACACAAATATGATTTTTCAAACCGTTACGGTAAGCTGTTGCATGTAGATGTAGTTCAAATTTGAAATACGGTCATTAAATGGCTAGAAAATCACATAAATGTCTTTAAAATGTCAAATGACCCCTAGAATTTTCCAAATTTTCAAATGACAGTTGTATTAATGCATGTTAAATGTAGAAAAAATTTGAAGGCCGTAAGAGGAAGCTATCTCCCGTTCATCGTCAAACATGCATTGTTCCCTCTCGGAACCATGAGCCTTCTAGTGAGTTGCTCCGGTTTGTGAGGGGTGTGTGTCCAAACTTTCATCAAACATGCCAATTTTTTTACCACATCATCTTGGTGGCATGACATTACATCAAGCAAGGTTTCATGTGTTTCTGATCTTTTTTTAATTTTTTGGAATTTAAATGCCATGGCACTCCATGCATGTGTCCAGGGCGTGAGACCAATATGTTTGAGAATTCCTTCCAATTTACTGCACATGGAATTAACTCGCACACAAGTACACAAAATATGATTTTTCAAACCGTTATGGTTAGCCGTTGCATGTAGATGTAGTTCAAATTTGGAACGGTCATTAAATGGCTAGAAAATCACTTAAATGTCTTAAAAAGGTCAAATGACCCCTGGAATTTTCCAAATTTTGACACAACAGTTGTACTAGTGCACGTTAACAGTAGAAATTTTTTGAAGCCCGTAAGAGGAAGCTATCGCCCGTTCGTCATCAAACATGCATTGTTCCCTCTCGGAACCACGAGCCTTCTAGTGAGTTGCTTCGGTTTGTGAGGGGTGTGTGTCCAAACTTTCGTCAAACATGCCAAATTTTTTACCACATCATCTTGGTGGCATGACATTACATCAAGCAAGGTTTCATGTGTTTCTGATCTTTTTTTAATTTTTTGGAATTTAAATGCCATGGCACTCCATGCTTAATTGTGTCATAGCCGTGAGACCAATATGTTTGAAAATTTCTTCCAATTTACTGCACATGGAATTAACTCGCACACAAGTACACAAAATATGACTTTTCAAACCGTTATGGTTAGCTGTTGCATGTACATGTAGTTCAAATTTGAATTACGGTCATTAAATGGCTAGAAAATCACTTAAATGTCTTAAAAGGTCAAATGACCCCTGAAATTTTCCAAAATTTGACATGACAGTTGTATTAGCACTACAAATTTTCTCGTACATTTAAAACACCATCCGTTGCCACTTTACTTCAAATTCGTCTTTCACAGCTAATAAAAAATATCAACAACATCACACACAGTTTTTTGTAGGAACCGTTTGAGATGAAAATCCAGTGCTGGCAACCCCCGAATCCATGAATCCCGATCCCCATTCCCATAACCCCTTCTTGCAAAGAGGACGCCATGGAAACACTTCGTGAAGGCCCATACGGTGGCCACGTCCTCCCCGAGCGCGGCCGCCTGCGCCGAGAGCGCGGCCGCCTACGCCGAGAGTGCTGCCGCATCTGCATTGAGCTCGGCCGCATCCGCCAAGAGGGCATCTGCGGCAGCCGACAGGGCAGCTGTAGCAACCGAGACGGCTGCAGCTGCTACTGCGACTGCAAACGCCGAGAGCGCTCGAGCTGCCGTCCGTGCCGCCGATGTCGCCCTGGCCCGGGTCGAGGCCATCCACGCCAAGATCGAGGACGCACACGCTAAGATATTCCAGGCCACCTCGGAATCCAGCAGGCAACCCACATCCGAAAAGGTGGCGGTGGCCACGGAGCACCTGCTTCCTCATGAGATCACCGAGTGGGAGCTGGAGATGCAAGAGGCGGCGGAGATCGAGGAGCGCCGGGAGGAGGAGTTGCGCGTGGCCGAGGTCGAGGTAGATAAGAGTCTGTCCGTCGAGGAATCGGCGGTGGAGTACCAACGCGAGCTCTGGCGCAGCCACTACTACGAGTACTACAACCTTGAGGGCGGCGCTGAGGACGAGGATGAGGATGAGGATGAGGACAAGGACGCGGTCGACTTCAGCAGGGGGGACGCGGAGTCCACCAACGGCGGCATGTCGCCAGGACAAGTCATCGACGTCTCGTCTCACACCGGCGATGCATAGGCCGGTGCGGCGGCAGCTTTGTTAAAAATGCATACTTAGGCTTTGTTTTTAATGCTGGTCTTTTGTTAGAGCAATGTTTAGGTCAACTGGCTCTATTTAATTACTAAAATTGCTCGATTCAGTAAGTGTGGTCTGTGTGCTGTACGCTCCCTTGTGTGCCCAAATTAGCAAGCGATGTTAAATTATGCAATGACATGGATGAGGATAGTACCCAGGGAAATTTCCACCAAAATTTGAATTATCAAACTCATCCCATTCACGTAAAGTAGAAGAATCATTTGCGATGCACACAATCGTTCAAAGTGAATGGTGTCCGGCGGCACCACGTGCAAAGTTTCCCTCCACATTTCAAAATTTTTGGCCTATCGCCGAAATATCTACCGCCGCCCCCTTCCCCACCCCCTTTTCTCCCCGACCAGAAGTCACATTTCCCTTGTTTCCTCCTTCCTTCCTAAGCTATAGCCGCTTCTTCGCTTGCTTCCTCGCTCTCGCCGTCTCGCATCCTACCACCGGGGTCGCCATGGTCTTCTTCAATGACCTCTCCAGCGGTTCCTCCTCCTCCTCCGACTCCTTCACCACTCGGGTATGCCTCTCTTCTCTCTCTCGGGCTATGACTTGGAATGAAGGATTTTAACCCGGCGGTTGATTTGAGTCATTTCTTCCTCTTGTAGCTCCCTAGAACCATCAGTTGCAACGAATGGAGCGGGGTGGCTGAAGATCTGTCTGGTCGTTGTCACCATCAATCTCCATGCGTGAAGCTAGTTGCGTATGAATCTATGGACAGTGGGAGGAAGTTTCTGGCATGTGCAGAGAAGGTTAGCCCCACTTTCATTGTTACAAATCATTTGTTAGATGTGATTCCGACACTGTCACGGTCCCAACCCATTCATACCACACCTTTAATCAAACGCATCCTAAGACAGTGTCACAGTTTGTACCTAGTATCTAAAAATGTTGCCATCTCATCAGCGGTGCCATTAGAAAATTATTTGGCACCACTTCAGCAGTTTGTGCAGCCAACTTTGGTCCACACATCCAAGCAGCCAAGCAGTAAAATACTAAATCTTTATGGCACGAAGGAACTGGGCATCGAAGCAACTAGGTGCTCCGGAGTCCAGGTCCCTGCTTTTTTCCCGCTGCATCGGCTCGCCAATGTAGGGCACCGGTGCGAAATGTAGCAACAATTGTCTTTACAACGGTTTTGGCATACATAGTGGACAGCCTTAGTGCTATTAGTTCGATGTTACTAAATTTGTGCATGTACACACCTGTTAGTATCAATTTGCTGTCATCCGAACACTGTCGCTATGCTATTGCAGTTATATTTAGCTTCCTCATAAAATGTTCAATTTGTTATTTATAGTACATGAGTAAGAACTTGTAGCGTTGTTGTAGTTAATTATAGCTTCTGATGTTTCAGAATTTGGTTGTTGTCTCAGTAGCAATTAATTCATTTGCACATTGATCTTTTTGAAAAGATATGTCATAATTAACCTGTTTCTTCAGTTTTTCAAAATAAGTATTGGTGATTTTCTATGTTGCTATAAACCCATTTCCCCTACATTTGTTACTGATCTAGTTTTAAATATTATAGGATGAACGGAAGTGTTCTTACTTGGAGTGGGTTGATCAAGAGTGGCCACAGTCTTTGAAGATGTGCCTAGCAAAGCTCTGGAGCATGTATGAGGAAGAGAACAGAGGTAGGCTTAGAGAAAATGTTGTCAATGCTGAAGAATATTTGAAGACGCGGGATAAAAAGAGGAAGGTGGAGAATGAGCTCAGATTTTTTAAATCAAACTTTGCTAAGATGGTGTTGGCGAAGGAGGAGGCACTTTCCCAGTTGGCCAGTGCAAAACAGGTTCTTACTGAACTGAAAGCAGAGGTGGATAAAACGAGCCTGGATGATCTCGATTAGGGAAATGAATATATTGTTCTAATATTGTTCTTATGAAGCTGAACTAGCTATATGCTGTACTGTGCTGTTTTCAGGTAGCTATCGTACTGTGATGTTAAAATATATTTATGTGCCTGATATGAAATTGGCAAACAGCTGTTCGATATGAAATGTGAATTTGCGTAATACTGGAATTATTAATTGTAAACTAATAAACATGCTAAATGGGTCATGGAACTTTGCAAACGGTTCTAGCAGTAAAAGCGCATGTGATGGATAGCCTAATGCCACACAGTTTTCTTCATCAAATTGTGTGTGATGTAGTTGAATAAAAGCAAACGGTTAACCGAGGCAGAGCGTGTGTGATAGTTACACCTATCACACACTAGCCTATACATAAAACTGTGTGGGATGTACATATGAATGGAAACGTTTTCCCTGGATTGACTGTGTGGGATGTACATATGAACGGAAACGTTTTCCCTGGATTGACTGTGTGGGATGTACATAAGAACGGAAACGTATTCCTTGGATTGACTGTGTGGAATGTACATAACAAATGGAAACGTTTGTTTGGGACTGACTGTGTGGGATGTACTTACGACCGGAACCGATTGGGCCTGTATAATCGTATTTGATCGCTCGCCCGTCGCACACAACCTCATTTTGCCGAGCATGTGTGCCAGGAGAGCCTATCCCCGACGGTTTCTGGGTCGTGTGGGAATGACCCCCCTATCGCAGTCACTCACTAGGCGATGGTTCAGAACGACGTCACGGAAAGGGGTTAAAAACCATTTGTATAGCACCTCGCTATACCAGTGTACGTCTCGTGTCACATAGTTGCGTGTGCCAACCTCGCCTCTAGAACCCACCGGTGCCCTTGTGTCTCCCCCTACCTTTAGCCATCCCTTGGCATCTGCCGTGAGATCACCACGACAGTTGGCGCCCACCGTGGGGCACCTCGCGGCGCCGGCCAGAGTCAAGTTCCAGATGAGGCCCTTCACTGACTCCGGCAAGCGCATTGTGCACGGACTGGTCCCCGCGCTCGGCGCTGCGTCAGCCAGCCTCGCCGGCTCGTTTGTCGTGCCCTCCGGCGCACTGCGCATCTTCGTCGCGCTCACCCCGATGAGTACCCCAGCGGGGTGCTCGACGTCACCGATTCCCCCGTCCCCGTCGGCTGTGCCATCTCCAGCGACATGGCGGACCTTTGCACCCACGTGGAGGTGCTCACCACTGGCTCCACCACCTCTTCGCCAAGTGCCGCGGTAAAGGCCGCCGCAGCCAAGGCCATGGCGGCTCGCGCCGCTCGAGCTGCCCTGCTGCGCGCTACGGTTCAGAACCTCAGCATTCCCATCACCACCAACATCGACGCCACGCAGGCCAGGGTCCGGCTCGACAAGGAGTGCGTGTGCCTGCTGGACGAGGCCACGGCCCTTGCTGCTACGTAGCACCGGCTAGAGTACGCCCAGCGGGAGCGCGATGCCGCGTACGTCTTCATGCCGGCCGCGGTCGAGCCTAGCCGGGTCGCCGAGGTGCGCGTCCGTGGCGGAGCCCTCGGCCGCATGCTAGGCGTCATCTCGCTCGTCTACACCACGCCCGTCAAGAACATGTGCGCCGCGGAGGGCCTGGAACTCCTGCAGGGCGAGGAGCTGCAGCAACGGCAGCAGCGCATCAGAAGCTCGTCGACTCCCCGGAGGCTCACGCGGCATCTATTTCGCAACGCTCCAGAGACCCCGAGCGGCGGAACATGACATCTTCCCCGCACCCCAGCGAGGCCCAGTCCGGGAAGACCCGGAACGGCCGTACCCGGTGCAACCGCGCACTCACCATCGCCGACAGGCAAGACGGGGGGCCGGATCCGGATGCCCCGTGCCGGCAGGATCCTCCCCCGCCAGCCTGCCCCGTGCCCATCTGGCTTCCACCGGGCTAGCTCCCCACGGTCCCATCAACAGCCGGCTGGGCCCGCGCGACATCCACAACGACGACGCCCGCCACCGCATCGAGCAGCTGGCTCTTTCCCTCCAGCTGGAGGAGGACGACGCGGTTGGCCTGAGCTGCTTCGGCTCACACATCCATGACGAGCCCTTCACCAAAGGGTTCACGCTTCCCCATGACACCCCCAAGTACAACGGTACCGCCAAGCCGGAGGACTGGCTCATTGGCTACACCACCGCCATCGGCATGGCAGGCGGAAACCGACGCCTGGCCGTGCGCTATGCTCCCCTCATGCTGCAAGGCTCGGCCCGGACGTGGCTGAACAGCCTGCCGACTGGCAGCATCAACTCCTGGCTCGACTTCGAGCAGGCGTTCGTGCGCAACTTCACCAGCACCTACAAGCGACTCAGCCGGCCTCGCTAGCTCGCCATGTGCATGCAGGGGCCGGAGGAGACCGGCCGCCAGTACCTCATGCATTGGACCGAGCTCCTAAACAGCTGCGAGGGAGTCCATGAGGTCCAAGCCATCCAATACTTCATGGATGGGTGCCGAGATGGCACCCTGCTCAAGCACAAGCTTCTGTGCTCCGAACTGACCACGATGGCCGCGCTCATGGGCACGGCGGAAAAGTATGCCATGGACGCTGCCGCCATGAAGGTCCAAGTGGTAGTAGACGGCGCTGCAAGGCGTTGCTGACACCGCCCTCCAAGCCGGTTGGCGAGAGCAGCCGCCAGCAGAACAATCATCCTGGCAACAAGCATAAGGGCGAGCAACCGGCTCCCCATTACGACAATCGTCTCGTCACCGCGGCCGAGCAGGTGCCCCCCACTGAGCAGGGCGGCGACCAGCGTCAGCGAACTGGTAAGACCGCCTGGCAACCCGCCATGAGCTTTGAGCAGATGCTCGATGCTCCCAGCAAGCACAACAGCAGCGCAAGGCCCTCGACGCACACGCTCTGGCAGTGCGCCATCACCCAGCGCATCATGAGGTGTGATATCCCTTCGCCTCCTCCTCCGGTGTCGGGTGCGGGGCAGCTACCTCCGCCGCCGCCTCCAGCAACCACTTTCGGCGCGAGCCCATCTGGTTCGAGGTGGTAGACCTGTCCAACCCCTACCACGCGCTGCTGGGCCAGCCTGCGCTGGCAAAGTTCATGGAGGTTCCCCACTATGCTTACCTAAAGATGAAGATACCGGGTCCCAAGGGCCTCATCACCATCATCGGCGACTATAAGAAGTCCCTGGAGTGCGCCTGAGCCAGCTCCAAGCTGGCCGAGTCGCTGGTCATCACCAAGGAGAGGCGCCAGCTCGACCGGATCGTGGCGCTGGCTGGCGAGCAGCCGGCCATGCCGGCTACGGCCAGGGAGTTGGCCGGCGAGGCCTCATTCCAGCCGTCCAAGGACACCAAGAAGGTCCCGCTCAACCCGGCTGACCCCAGCTGCAGCCAGTACGTTGTTGTCGGCACGCGCCTCAGCAGCAAATAGGAAGGCGAGCTCATCGACTTCCTCCGTGAGAATCGAGATATCTTTGCATGGTCCCCCAAAGACATGCCGGGTGTCTCGAGGGAGTATGCCGACCACAAACTACATGTCCGCAAGGATGAAAATTCTATCCGCCAACAGCTACGCCACTTTTCGGAGGAAAAGCGAAGAACCATCGGTGAAGAGATTGCCTGGCTACTCGCAGCCGACTTCATCATGGAAGTGTTTCACCCGAGTGGCTGGCCAACATAGTCCTTGTCCTGAAAAAGAATGACAGCTGGCGCATGTGCATCGATTACACCAGCCTCAACAAGGCATGCCCGAAGGATCCTTTTGCCCTGCCGCGGATAGATCAAGTGATCGACTCCACGGCCGGCTGCGAGCTCTTGTCCTTTTTGGACTCCTACTCCGGCTACCACCAGATCAAGCTGGACTTGGCCGACGCCCTCAAGATGTCTGTCATCACGCCCTTCGGGTTGTACTACTACATCACCATGTCGCTCGGCTTGAAGAATGCCGACGCCACCTTCCAGCGCTGCATGCAGAAGTGCTTGCTGCAGCAACTCGGCCGCAACGTGCATGTCTACGTCGACGACATCGTGGTGAAGATCAAACAGCACCTCACGCTCCTAGCCGACCTCAAGGAATCCTTCGCCAACCTGCGCCGGTACCAGATCAAGCTCAACCCAGAGAAGTGCGTGTTTGGCGTGCCAGCCGGCTAGCTCCTCGGCTTCCTCGTCTTGGAGCACGACATTGAGGCAAACCCAGAGAAGATCAAGGCCATCGAGCACATGCGCAAGCCGACCCGGCTGTGCAATGTCAAGAAGTTCACCGGCTGCTTGGCCTCTCTCAGCCGGTTTCTCAGCCGGCTGGGCGAGAGGGCCCTACCCCTGTATCAGCTGATGAAGAAGACATCGTTGTTCGAGTGGAATGACTAGGTGGACGAGGCTTTCCGCGACCTCAAGCGCATGCTCTCCACCACGCCCGTCCTGGCCGCGCCGGCTGACAAAGAGCCACTCCGGCTCTACATCGCCGCCACCTCGCGGGCAGTCAGCACAACACTGGTGGTCAAGTGTCCGGAGGAAGGCAAGATCCAGCAGGTCCAGCGTCCAGTGTACTACCTGAGCGAGGTGCTCTCCGCCTCCAAGCAGAACTACCCCCACTACCAGAAAATGTGCTACGATGTGTACCTCACCGCCAAGAAGCTAAAGCAGTACTTCCAGGAGCACACGATCACCGTGGTGAGCATGGCCCCCATCGGCGAGATCATGGGCTGCCGGGATGCCTCTGGCCGGGTGGCCAAGTGGGCCATCGAGTTGGCCAGCCGCACTATCCACTACGAGCCACACACCACCATCAAGTCGCAGGCGCTAGCCGACTTCCTCGTCGAATGGACAGACACCCAGTACCTGCCGCAGCTGCCCGACTTGACGCACTGGCGCATGCACTTTGATGGCTCCAAGATGCGCTTCGGCCTGGGAGACGACATCGTGCTGTCCTCTCCCAAGGGCAACCGGCTGCGGTACGCATCGCAAATCCACTTCGCCGCCTCCAACAACGTTGCCGAGTATGAGGCGCTCGTGCATGGCCTTCGGCTGGCCAAAGAGATCGGCATCCGGCGCATCCTCTGCTACAGCGACTCGGATTTGGTGGTACAGCAGGTATCTGGCGAGTGGGATGCCCGGGAAGCCAACATCGCCAGCTACAGCTTCCTGGTCAAGCAGCTAACCGACGGATTCGACGGATGCGAGTTCCTTCATATCCCCGATGCGGACAATGAGGCCGCTGACACACTGGCCAAGATAGGCTAAACACGGCAAGCAATCCCACCCGGTGTCTCCCTCGAGCGCTTGCGGAAGCCGTCCATCAAGCCGTCTCCCTACTCCGAGTCCATCTTCATCCCGGATGACCCCGTGACATCCCCGCCCAACCCTGATGACCCCGGCCCAGCCCCGGGGGCTGCCGACTCCGGCTCGGTGGCTGCCGGCCTGGTCTCGGTGGCTGCCGGCTTCAGCTCGAGGGCTGCTGGCCCGTACCCGGGGGCTGCCGGCTCCAGCTCGAGGGCTGCCGGTCCTGACCCGGGGGCTGCCGGCTCCAGCTCGGGGGCTGCCGCCCCGGACCCCGTCCACATGGCCGTCTTTACAGTGGTGACAGCTCCGTCTTGGGCCCAACCAATCCTCGCCTTCCTGGAGAGCGGAGCGCTCACCATGGACGAAACCGAGGCCCGACAAGTGCAGCGCCGAGCTTCTGCCTACAGCATCATCAACCATGAGCTCGTCAAGCGCAGCGCGACGGGTGTGTTCCAGCACTGCGTCGAGCAGGACAAGGGCATGGAGATCCTCCTCGACATCCACCAGGGCGAGTGTGGGCACCACGCCGCCTTGAGGTCCCTGGTGGCTAAAGCTTTCCGCCACGGGTTCTACTAGCCCACAACCCTCAAAGACGCTGAGTCGCTCATCCTCAAGTGCGAGGGCTGCCAACGCGTCAGCAAGCACAGTGACTAGCCGGCCACGACCCTTCAAACCATCCCGATCACCTGGCCCTTCGCCGTCTGGGGGCTCGACATGGTGGGGCCATTAATGACCGCCTGAGGCAGCATGACACATTTGCTGGTGGTCGTCAACAAGTTCACCAAGTGGATCGAGGCGCGGCCAATCAAGAAACTCGATGGGCCGACGGCCGTCCGATTCGTCAAAGACATCGCGGTGCGCTACGGCGTCCCGCACAGCATCATTACGTACAACAACACCAACTTCGCCAAGGGCACGCTGTCTCCGTACTGCTCTGTGTCCGGCATCCGGCTCGACTTGGCCTCCGTCGCGCATCCCAGTCGAGCGGCCAGGTCGAGCGCACGAATGGCCTGATCCTGGCCGGCATCAATCCGCGACTCGTCGAGCCCCTTGTGCACTCACCCAGCAGTTGGCTCGATGAGCTGCCAGCCTTCCTTTGGAGTCTCCGGACGACGCCCAATCGGTCGACCGGGTTCACCCCGTTCTTCCTCGTCTACGGAGCCGAAGCAATCATCCCCACTGACATTGAGTTTAACTCGCCTCGAGTCACCATGTACACGGAAGTCAAAGCCAAGGAAGCCCGCGAAGACGGCATCAACCTGCTCGAGGAGGCGCGCCTTTTGGCCCTCAGCTGATCTGCCATCTACCAGCAAAGCCTACGGCACTACCACAACAAGAAGATCAAGCCCCTCGTGTTCTGTGAGGGCGACCTCATACTCTGGCTCGTCCAGCAGCAAGCCGACCAGCACAAACTGGCCTCCCCTTGGGAGGGCCCCTTCATCGTCAGCAAGGCCCTATGTGACCGCAACACTTACTACCTCATCGACGCACGCAAGCCGAACAAGGGCAAGAGAGACACATCGGGCGAAGAGACATGCCAACCCTGGAACACGGAGCTCCTCCGCCTGTTTTACAGTTAGCTGTATGCATGTATGTATCGCTACCTTTTGAGTTCAATGAAAGCAACAGGTCCGCCGAACGACACTCGGGGGCTACCTTTCTCTATGAAGAACCGTGCGCGCACACATTTATGATTTTACCCCTCCCTCCGGGTCGGTTCATCCGGCTTGGGGGCTAGCTGGCTCGACCGCACCCGTCGTTCCCCTTAGTCCATTTCGGCATGTCCAAGTCGCCGAGGCCCTCCTCTTTGCCCCAAGCCATAGTCCGGCCCCGGCTGTCCGGATGGCAAGAGCGCAAGGCCAAAGGCGCCGGCACATGGTGATTTGCTAAGTTGGATCGGCCTATCCGGCACCCCCATATCCAAATGGGACTTTTACATTTCAGCCCTTAACTCGAACCCACTACTCATATTTAGCCCTAATTTCAAAGTGTGCTCAAATTTGCCCCTTTGTCGTTATGTGGTATTATAGAAATACCCCTAAACGATATTTTTGTCGGGTCTTCTCTACTTTGTAACCTTCGCAACTTCCCTCTGTAGCTGCTGGTGCTTTCCGTTCTTTTGTAGCATTCCTGAGCATCTCCATGGAGGACAGTTCCTGTTTTCGGGTGTTTATGTTTTCAGGGAAAATAAATATTTTTAGGAATGCTACAAAAGAACGGAAAGCGCCAGCAGCTACACAGGGATGTTGCGAAGCTTATAAAGTAGAGTACACCTCACAAAAACATCATTTAGGGGTATTTCTATAATACCACATAACTACAGAGGGGCAAATTCGAGCACACTTTGAAATTAGGGATAAATCTGAGTACTGGGTTCGAGTTAAGGGCTGAAATGTAAAAGTCCCTATCCAAATTGCCGCACGACCGGCTACGCGCCAGCCGGCTCCGCCGTCTGCCGCCAGCCGGCCCAGTGCGTGTTTTGCTCGCGCTCAACGTCTGAAAAAACCTAAGTATTGTGTGTCCCTTCCCAAGGCCGAACTCCTTGTCATAGACCGACACGCGACTGTTCGACTACCGGGAGGGAGGCCCAAAGAGGGGGCAAACAATAAAGGGCCTAAAGATGGGAGGCAAAAGCAAAAACGCCAGCAGATATTTACATAACAAAGGCCCATGGCCAGGAGTTCATTACATTCACACTACACCCTAGTTGGTGGACCAATTACTTAACAAAGTTCAAAAGAGAAAAACAGGCTGGCTTCACGCGGTAGCCGTGTTGGTCCCCATGCCCACTGGCTCCTCCATGCCGGCCGCGGTCGTCGCGCCAACATCAGCTTGTGGCGGCTTCTCCGCGCCGGCCACCGGATCCGCCGAGGCTCCGGGTCGCCCAACGCGGCCTCGTCGTCCGCATAGGCCCCCCTCTCGTTGGAGCTGCCGGTCGGGTCATCGAGCTATAGACCGAAGTCGTCGGGCGGAGGCTCTTCGCCGTCCTTCGTTCGCTCCACGTTGAACTCGTCATGCACGGCGAACGAGGTGAGATAGCTGGCTCGTTCGGCGATCCGACGGGCTCGCGCCTCCAAGTCTGCTTTCGTGCCTGCTCGCTGGGCCGCCAGTTGATTTAAGTCCTAGGCCGGGTACCAAGACATGGTGAGACGCAGGGCCAAGTCTGCGCTGGCACGAGCCGTGGAGACTCGCCACATCTGGAGCCGATGCACGCCGGCCTCTAGCCAGCACGCCAGCCGCGTGACGCTGTTGGGCGCCACCGCCTCCGGCCAAAGGGTGGCCATCATGCCCAACCCGGCCGAGAACAACCTCTTCATCTGCTTGTCGATCTCGTTCAGGTGGGGGTCGGCAGCAAGGATGATCTCTGTAAAGGACCAGGCAGCGAACCGGTCAAAAATGGCGCCAGCATCCTCATGGGCGATCCGGTGGACGCGCACCGCCTCCTCCGCCATCTCCTGTGTCTCTAGGAAGATCCCTGCAAAAGCGAAGAAAGCAGTCTATTAGAAAGGCAAAGGGTCTGCCAGTTTGCAAGACGGCAGGTCAGCCGAAGAAACACTCATGAGTGGGAAGCTCGTCGAGATGCTGTGCTTCGCACAGCATCCTATTCTCCTGCACGGCCCACGGGCGGCTGCGGGCCTCGAGCTCCTTCTCAAACCCGACACCCTTCTCGACGGCCGCCTTCAGCTCGGTGACCTTCGTGGCGGCCGCCTTCCCATGCTCGTCCGCCAGCTGGCGCAGCTCCGCATGGAAGGCCTCCTACGCCTTGGCGGCCTCCGCCTTCAGCCGCTCCACCTCGGCCCGAAGCTGGCTGTTGTCAGCGGCGGTTTGGTCACGCTGCTGGCTGGCTTCGGCCAGCCGGGTTCGGAGGTCTGGCATCTCAGCCATGGCGGCTGCACACTGGAACCACAAGTCAGACACCAGAAAGAATAAAAAGACAAAAAAGCTTTAAGATTCGACCCGGCTGCTCCGCAGTCGGCCCGAATCTCGGGGGCTACATCCAGTGGGCGCGCTGATGCGCCCCCACCGGAAGCACGCAAACCATACCTTGGGCTTGGCGAAGTGCCTCCTCCTTGGCGGCAAGCTGCGCCATGGCGGCCTGGTACTTCTCCAGAAGCCGGTTGTGCGCGCCAACCCGCAGGCCATCCAAATGCTACGGAGGAACAAGTATGAGTAGAAAGTACAAGCACAAATAAGACCCGACCCGGCTGCCCTGCAGCCGGCCCGGGCCTCGGGGGCTACACCCAGTGGGTGCGCTAGCGCGCCCCCACTGATTAGCCACAAAACAGGCAAAAGGAAAAAACTTTACCGCAATGGCGCGCTCCAGGTCCCGCGTCCGCTCTAGCTCATTTTGGACAAAGGCCTGCAGACGGCTCTCGCGCCACCGGAGCTGCTGGCGCACGACGTCCATCGCCACATCCTCCTAGGCACGGCCCGACCATGACTTCTTCGGCACCCGCCCGAGGTTGCTGCGACCCGGCGGCAAGGCCACTCCCCGATGCTCGCTCCATGTTCACGGTGGCCTGCGGCTGCACGACCACCAGGGCATTGCTACCTCCTGCCAGCACCTCCACGGCCGGCGTCGATCCCAACACGTTGGCTGGCATTGCCGGCGCCGCATCAGCTGAGGGGGCGTCCTCCCCGCGGTCTCTTCCTTCAGCCTCGCTCCCAACCATCGGGCCGGTTCGGGGCGGCATGTCCATGACGATCACGCGTCGGCCTCCGACTCGTCGTCGGCCGGCTCCGCCTGCCCGTCCAGGTCACGCCTCTCCTTGGTCTGTGGCTCGATGATCGTTTCGACCGGCGCCGAGCCCGCTTCCCACTCCGGCTAGAACGGATCCGTGGTGGTCCTCCCCCTCGCTTCAGCGGCCCTCGCCCATGCCCGAGCCAAGGCCTCCCTTGCCGCCTTCTCGGCCGCCCCCAGATCCCTCTCGACCGCTGCCCGATCCTGCCAGGCCGAGGTCCTCCACGGGCGGGTCTTCACCGCGCTCAATAACGCTTCTCCGGGTCCTCCTGAAAATTACCTTGTTTCCGGACGCGGTCGCCGTCGCTGCCAGCGCCAGCTCGAGGGTCGACCTACACGTGGTGAAGACAACATGAGAAAGACATAGCCAAATGGCAAACCAAGACCAGCAAGTTACACTTACCCGATGGAGGTGGGGATGGCCCGTCTTGGCGCGATGGTCGGGGCAGCTCGACGTGCCTTCTTGGCGGTGCCCTAGTCGCGTGCCGCCTGCGCCTCCGCGTGTGCTTCGCGGTTGGGCGCGACGCTGCTAACTCCTTCCCGTGTGGCCGGGGTGCGGCTTTCGGCTCATGGGACGACCCCGTCCAGGCCGTCTTCTTCAACCGCCTTGGTGGGTCGAAGCTACCATCTCCTCCCGGCGGTGGCGCTGCACTGCCAACGCCCGTCAAGCCCTTATCGTCATCATCCGGCCAGCCGCGTAGGAGATCTGGGTGCGGAGACTTACCCGCATGACGTGCCATCCTGGCATCGGTGCCAGTCGGCTGCGTCTCGGCCTGCCCCATGTTCTCGGTGACGGACTCGCCCTCATCCGAGTCGGGGTGCTCGTTCGCCAAGACCTGCGTCCTCGGTCCATCATGGATTTGTTGGGCCGCGAGCAGCCGCGGCTCTCCCGTCGTGTGAGGACAGAGGAAAAGCTTGGACATTACAAAAAAGGGGGACCAGGGACTCACCACTGGCGCCGGTTGTTGCTGACTGTAGGGCGCCTTCCCGAAGGTCCAATCCAAGGCCAACCCGACCTTGGATATGTTGTTGACGCGGTCGGCGATTTGCGCCAACGTCATCTCTCGGGTCGACATCCAGGTGGGATCATGCCGGTCGCCCTTCTCGGCGATGGTGTGCGCCCGGCGCTGCAACGGCAGCACCCGGCGCGTGATGACGGCGGTGATGAGATCCGTCCCGGCGAGCCCCTCGCGTGCCGTCATCTCGGTGATCCGGCTGCACAGGTTCAACATCTCCTGCGGCGGGTTCTTGGGCAGGTGGCCGCAGTTCATCTTGGCATGTGGTGGCTCATCGACGAACGGTGGCAAGTTGATGCAGTCCACCCTCGGGTCGATGTTGCGCACGTAGAAGAACGAGTTCTGCCACTTCTTGGCAGATTCCTTGATGGGCATCTTGGTGAATGGCCCATTTGGCCGGCCTGAGATCACGGCAGCCCCGCAGTCGCACATGACACCGGCAGACGACCCTTGCTGCTTGAGGAAGAACAGCTTGGCTCACAGCCCCGTGTCAGGCTCCCGCCCAAATATCCCTCGCAGAGCGTGGCGAGGCCGGCGAGCTACAGCATGGCATTGTCACCCAGATGGTGTGGCTGCAGCCCGAAGAAGCTCAAGAAAGATCAGAAGAAAAGGCTCGAGGGAAGGCTGAACCCGCGCTTGAAGTGGGTGGAGAATACCACGCGCTCGCCCTCCTGTGGCCATGGCTCAATCTCCCCGCCCGCCGCGCGCGCAGTCACCACCGCCGCCGGTGGCAGCCGCTTGGTGTCGCGGAGGTACTAGATGTCTGCCTTGCTGGTTTTGGACCCCTGCTAGGATCCCTTCGGCAACGCCATCAGTAGGGTTCTTCGGGGGAGCGGGGCGCGGTGGTGAGAAGCAGAGCGGGGCGGTCGTCGAATGCTGTGGGTGGCTGCCGGGCACTGTGACTGGGGTGCGCTCGGAGCTTGGAGGAAAGGAGGAAGACGAAGGGAGGGCAAGGGGAGTGCGCAACGGTGTCTCCGCCACGCCCTCCCTCCGTTTTATAACCACGGTAAATCATGGGGAAGTGGGATCAGTTGCGCTCGCTATTCCACTTTCCCGCATTGTGCGGGTACGTTTCCCGCACGCCTTAATTATGTGGAGAAGTGCACCCGCCCGCCGCTGGCACAGTAAATCCCCCATGCGCGGGCCAAAGGTGCGGCGTGGTGGGGTCCAGCCCGCCGTTATGTCCCATCGCGCGTGTTGCCTGGTAGGGCCTCACCCGCTGCTGTTCACCACATGGTGGCGTATCGGGCCGCGGTAGGCGTGTCCTTCCCTCTCAAGTCAAGATTCAGCTGACGTTTCGGTTTCCCGCCCAGGTCGGGATGCCGCGATCCGGCTTCCGGAAACCGGCACATAGTGGGTGTTGCCGGGACCTGGCAGTCGCAAGCTTAACCAACACAACCACCTCCTCAGGGGGATAAGCCGCGAAGGCACCCCTCCTTGGAGCCGGCGAGCCTTCATAGCTTCGGGAACTACTGTCGAGGGGATGGCCCCTGTGCAGGCAACAGAACCCAGATCCCTTTTTTAAACATCGGGGCTGGCCAAGGCCCTCAATCTGGCTCGCCCTCGGCCGTCTCCCCAGCGTGTGCCAGTCGGGTATCGCGACCCGGCCGGCCGGCTGACGCATGCCGGCCGTCGACGAGATGTCAACCCTAAAACGGCAAGGGGGCGTGGCTACAGCGCACCTCCGTTAGCGCTGGCCCCGGCAGGCGTGACTACAGCGCATCCCACGCCCCCGCTCGGGGCGGGCGATTCCCCCGTGGCGTGACCCTGTAGCCAGGTGGCGTTGGCCGCCCCCTGACGCCTGGCTGGGCGTGCCACAGTATCCAGCAGCCGGCCGTACCCGCACCCGGCAGACCCGGCGAGACTCGCGCCCGGCGGCCCACCCTGCCGGCTCCCAGACACTGACACTAGGGCCCCGCGCCCATGTAACTTTACCATTGTAACCCCGGGGGGGCAGCCTATAAGTCCCCCGGTGCCCCTCCATGCAGAGGGGTTCTGCTCGGTCGATCCTTAGAACACACACCCACACACACATACGAGGCAGAGTAGAGGACCAGTTCCCTCTTCCTCCTCTACCCAAATAGCTCTAGGAGCAACTCTGTAACCTATCACATATCATCCATTCGGCAGGACTAGGGGTGTTACCTCCCACAGAGGGCCCCGAACATGGGTACGTCTCGTGTCACAAACTTGCGCGTGCCAACCTTGCCTCTGGAACCAACCGGTGCCCTTGTGTCTCCCCCACCTTTAGCCATCCCATGGCATCTGCCGTGAGATCACCACGACACTAACTTAGGTTGTTGGTCCATCAAGGGATCTCAGATGGTATGGACAGACTTTAAGTGTTATATCCACTAACCATTAAATGCCAACTTTAAGTAAGTAACGCGTAGCAGGCTAAGAACCCACAAGTACAGGGGATCACGACAGTCTTTGAGGGTAGTATTTAACCCAAATTTATTGATTCGACACAAGGGGAGCCAAAGAATATTTATGAGTATTAGCAGTTGAGTTGTCGATTCATCCACACCTGGAGAACTAAGTATCTGCAGCAAAGTCTTTAGTAGCGCAGTAATATGATAGTTTGATAGCAGTAGTAATAGTAGCTGTCGTGCGTACGACCATCTATGGGACCATGGCGATCCTTTTGCGGTTCGACTAGAGGGATCGATGAGCACAAAGAGTGGAGCTAGCAGAAAGCACACGAGGTTTACCTAGGTTCGGGCCGCTGTGAAGCGTAAAACCCTACTCCTGCTTTGTGTATTGGATGTGTATGTGTCCAATTACAAGGAGCGCACATCCGGCAAGGTGCAAGAACAATGCAGCTACACGTGCAAATGGACTGGGTTTGGACCCTTGTTAAGGTAGCCATGGAGCTCCTTTTATAGACTAAGGGGTCACCACAATGGCAAGATTGTAAATATACACTGTAAATAGTGGCTACAGTGCTCTTCACCTAACTCTGACGGGTTAGGACAAACACATTAATTGCACCGTGAGGTGTCTTGTCGATGGAGCTCCTCGGCAAGGATGGTCTCTCCTTCTGTGCCATTCACCCATCTACCTCTTATTTCCTTGACACATCGCCTGGACGAGTGTCATTAAAGTTGTCTTCAGGGCGGCGAGCTTCCACGTGCCCAGACAGGCCTCACCTAACTACCTGCCTGCTCGACACCTAATCGACAAGTGACAATCTGATCGATGAGGTGGAGCAGTGGCTAGGTAGTGGGATTCTTGCCGGGCACTCGAGTTGTATCTTCCGTGTTTTTGATCTCTGTCTTCGGAGATCTTCTTTGTATTCTTGTAAGCTGGTCTTGAGTTAATCTTCAGTTATCCTCCAGCAAGCCTTGCCGTCAGGAAGGCTACCATTGCTTGTGCATAAGTCTAGGGTATTAAGGACCCCATTCTTCTTAGGGATAATTGGTTGTATGCCCTTAGTTGGGTCACACTCGGCTGGTTTACCCCTAGTTTCCGAAAACACGCGTTCCTGCCCAAACCACTTTGCTCATCTTATGCTTTTGCCCTTTGACCATTTGACCATCATTTTGAAAACTTCATATCAAATTCATACTAACTCAGAAAAATGCAAATAATATATCAAATTGTTCAGAAAAACGTCACCTATATGTGCATGACATTTGCATTCATGAGAAAAGTGTTGGAAAGTCCCCATCTCATTTTTAGCTCATATAGGTGATCGGGACTTTTGTAACACCCCATGTCATTAGCCACAGTAATCACTTTTGATAATGACAAGTCAGCATGTTTAACAGTGCATAATCATCATTAGCATCATATTGCATTTCAACTCCTAACTCAAATTCAAATTTAAATGAAAGTGGAAAATAAAAGTTGTTCAGCATAGGAACTAAAATGTTCATTCAATAATAAATATTACAAAGACCATTCTAAAATTGTAACCAACATTTAATAAATTAATTAGGTGACCCATACCTCTTTTAACAGTGGCTGGAAATAATATTTAATAGCCATTTAATTAATCTAGATCAAATATGAAATGATGTTTTGCCCAAACTAGTTTTTGGTGTTAGGGTATAGTGCACTGATATTTAAGGACTAGCTCACACATTTTACAAAATCCATTTGGGGCCCAAATAATTAACAAAACAGAAAAGAAAGAAACAGAAAAAGAGAAAAGGAAAAAGGCCTAAAGAAGCTACTGTGCACTTGGCCTGCTCGCTACAGCCGCGGCCCAGCCCACCCCGCGCCTCCTCCCACCTTTCACTGCTCACCGCCGCCCCGCTGTCGAATGCGCACGCGCGTGCACCCCAGGCCCCCCCTCTCCCTAGCTCGACAGCGTGTGCCGCGCCATCTCGCCGTGGATAAGAGACCGCCCCGACCCCTCTGGAGAACCCTAGCCGCCCCGTTCGCCCTCCTCCTCGTTCCCCTCACCTCTCCCGACGCCGCCATGGCTGCGCCTCCCTAGATCGCGCGTCCACCGTGCCCCGTTCGCCTCCCCGATGTGTCCTATGTGCTCGCCGTCGTCCTCTCCTTCGACTGCGCCAACGAACTGAAGCCGAACACCCCTACATCGACCCGGCGCCATCGTCTTCCTCCTCGGATCCCCGCCGCCATTCGTCATCGACTCCGGCTCCATCGCGCTTCCCCGAGCCCTCTGCCCAGATCCCACGTTCCCCCGGTGAGCCCCTGCGCCGGATGCGACCTCCCCTGCCTCCTCAAACCGTCTGTAGCGCCCGCTCCACGTTCGGGCAAACCCACCGCCGCGGACCTCGTCGCCGGCGACAGTCCGGCGACCATTTGGTCATGCGCTGCTGCCCATTCGCTTCGCCGCCTCGCATAGGCCTCGCCTACCCCTTGCTTCGCCCGTAGAACACGCTGTGGCGCCGTTCCCCTAGCTCGCCCGAGAAGCCTCACCGCCGACGAGCTCCTGCCGCTCGACTCCGGCCTCCCCAGCACCCCGCACCGCCACCGTTCGACCGGGCGAATCCCGAACCTCGCTGGCTCGCTCCGCCGGGTTGGAGCTCGCCGGAGCACTCTCCGGCCGGCGTCCGATGTGGCGGTGGGTCCCAACCCTCGTGCCACTGACTGTGGGCCCCCTGGCCCCCAGTTGACCCGTTGACTCGGGTCAACTGCTGACATGGCCGTCCCTGTCTCACTGACATGTGGGGCCCGACCATTTAAACAAATTTAAATAAATAGAAAATTTGTTAATTAGTTAATTAATTAGTTTAAACGCTAATCAGACACTGACTGCTGGGCCACACCTGTTAATTAACCCAATTAGTTAATTTAACCCCTCTGTTAACATCTCAGTGTATGACATGTGGGCCCCACTTGTCAGGTTTGACTCTGGTCAGCCAGAGTTGACCTGCTGATGTCACCCTGACCTCATGCTGACATCATCATTCACTATTCTGGATAATTCGAATTTAAATTAATAATTAAATTCGGAAAATGTTTAAAACTTTAGAAAATCATATTAAATAAACCGTAACTCCGATGAAAATAATTTATATAAGAAACTTGCTCAGAATTCCGATACGAACCCGAATACGCCCTCCGTATTCCTATCAGATGCCCCTAGGTATATAAACATTGAACTTTTAGACCGAATTTGATAAATGAATAGTGCCCATTATTGATTAAATAAATCCGAATAAATTCCTAAATTAACTAAATCATTTAGTTAGGCAGTAGAACACCCCGGCATATCATTTAGGCATGTCATACATATTGTTTGCATTATTGCCGTGAATTTATTGTTTCTCTCCCCCCCTTCTCCTTCGATAGACGCTGAGACCGACGACGCTGCAGCTGGGTACGACTACACTACCGACGAGCAGCCCGTTCACGACCCCTCTCTCTTGCCAGAGCAACCAGGCAAGCCCCCCCTTGAGCATCCAGATATCGCCCATTCTATTCTCCTGCTTGCATTAGATTTTGCTACTGTTAATGTATGCTCCTATTCTGATGCATAGCCTGCTGTTGTAACCTGTTCATTGTTACCTTACCTGCCTATGATAAACTGTTTAGTATAGGTTGGTAGTGAACCATCAGTGACCCCACCACCTTATCCTTGTTGCCCCTGCTTGATCATCGACGACTCGATCAACGTGATCGTCGACCAGAGACCGACACCTCACTTCACACCCCCTTAGTTGTACGACTCTGCGTAGTAACTATCGAGTGCCGAGGGTGATACCTCGTAACGCACTCCCGATGAATACTCTGCAGTGTAGCTGTTCGGTCGTGGTTATCGAGGGTGATTCCTCGGGTTTCCCCCTTGATGTTATGACCACACGATTACTTGACCTTTGTTACAGGCGGGTCCACCCTGGTGGGTAGCCGTTGGGGATCTATGATGTCGGGTGTGCCAGAAGGGCACTCGAGTGTGATATTGTGGCAGAGCATCAGAGACTCTGATTGTCTCCGCGTGATACTAATTGAGCCTATTGGATTTGGGTTTGTGATCTGAGTGGGTCGACGTGCCCTATACGCACTACCACCACGCGGGATAATGGTTATGGGACCCTCTGCGATGTACGTTTCTCCCGAAAGCTCGTCTGACGTCACGATTCACCGTGCGGGCTGATTGTCGGGATTGGGCTGGATACTTCACTGACGAGTTCAGTGTCGAGCCTGCACCCCAGCCAGTCTCGCAACGCGCAGGGTGCCCAGGGCGATGGCCCAAGACCTCTGGGTGTATAGGTTAGTCCGGCGTGCTGACCTCTCTGCCGAGCCTAGGTAGGGCGCTGCTTCGTGTTGATCTTCCGAGGATGGGCATTACCCAGCAAGTGTGTCCGGCCAGAGTTGATCGAGCGTGTTGGGTAACAGTAGTGCACCCCTGCAGGGATGAATCATCTATCGATAGCCGGTCCTACGGTAAAGGACGCTCAGTTTGTGTATTCCGAACTACTACTTGAACTGGATACTTGTTACTTCATTGAAGCTTCGGGATCGCTTTCTCGCTTGGGAGTCGAGGAAGGATCTTTAAGCTGTACTTCAACATGTTTGCTAAATAAAATGCTATTCTACTCTCTTCTACTGCTGCAAGATGATGGCCTTGTGAAGATGTTTGAAGATGCTAGTCTTCGATAGGACTAGGCCATCTCTCTATTCTGGCATTTCTGCAGCCCAGTCCACTTATACAGCCTTTCTCCATTGATAATGTTGCATATGTAGTATAGATCCTTGCTTGCTGAGTACTTCGGATGAGTACTCACGGTTGCTTTACTTTCTCTTTTCCCCATACCCCACCTTGACGATACATCAGACGATGGAGTCCAGGAGCCAGATGCCACCACAGGAGCTTACTACCAGGAGGGTCCAGAGGGCACTTACTACTGGATCGAGCCAGCCGACCAGGAGTAGGATCGGAGGCTCCCAGGCAGGAGGCCAACGCCTTTCGATCTAGTGTCGCTGTTTGTGCTAGCCTTCTTAAGGCAAAACTTGTCTAACTATGTTTGTACTCAGATAATATTTGTATGACTGACTTATGTATTCGGATCTTCGGATCCCTGGTCTGTAATATTGTGGATCTCCGTTTAAATTGTGTTAGAGTTGTGTTGTGATATCTTCCCGTGAGTCCCTGTCCTTGATCGTACACGTTTGCGTGTATGATTAGTGTACGATTGAGTCGGGGGCGTCACAAGTTGGTATCAGAGCCGACTGCCTGTAGGAAGCCCCCTTCCAATTCCTTGGCCGAAGTTGAGTCTAGAAACCGAAAAACTAATTTACTAACTTGGCTGTGAGGCTTACGGGCCCACGTCGCCAACTGGATGGTATTAGGATCTTTTACTCCTTGTCTATACTCTGGGACCCTGATCTCTCTTCTACTCGGGTTAAATAAATTTTACTAACACCGACACTTAGGATCTCGTAAATGCCGTCTACCCGGAGAGCTGGATATCTGTGCGATTTCCCCGTCATTGATATGATTAGTCTGATAATCATTTTCCTTTCCATTGTTTTGTTTAACCTTTCTCTCCAAGTTGTGTTAAACTTCTCATTGTCATTTGACAAATCTGAATTTCCTCTGTTTCAGATGGACCGTTTGTTTCCACCACGTCCTACGACACAGCTTGTGCTTCGCACTTGGGCTCGTGATGCCCCTGGGTTTCCAGCTATCCTGATCGCTCTCATGACCAGACTTGGCTACCGTTGGTACCCTGAGTACATGGTTTATGAGGATCACCGTGAGTTCAATCAGGAGCAGTACCATGCTGATGTTCGTATCTATGATTAGCAAAATGACTCAGACACCGAGCTACACCTTTTCCACGGTATCGGCGTGACGATTGAGATGGCAGTCCATGATGCCGCCTACTCTGCTGTCGCACGTCTCCGAGGACAGTTCAGCGATATCTTGGATGACTCTAAGTTCTGATACATTTCGTATGCCCCTGCTGGAGATGCTACTGGATACTACACAACTATCTGTGCCCCGTACGAGCCTAGTCGCTATGACCCGCGTGTTCTGATTCAGTGCAGTCAGGCTCTGGATCGCACTGTTCGGGCTCTTGCCGTCGAGTTGGTTGCCTCTCGAGCACGTCTCTACGATGCTATGATGTAGTTGCTACCCGCTGTCCGTGCAGGGATACATCCGGAGCACATCCTTTATCCGCGTAGGACTCAGATGTATGCTGGTATTGATTGGCCTACTGTTGGAGGTCACACACCGGCACGTGGACCTCTTCTTACAGCTCGAGACCGGATTCTGCATCAGAGTGCACATGGAGCGCAGGATCCTTCCGCGATGAACATTCGTCGTCCGCACTTGCAGTTACCCCATTTCAGTGGTTTTCTCCGACGTTGATGTAGCCTTTGCTATGTCTCGTTGTGTACTTCCTTACCGCGTGCCTGCGCGCCGCCTAGTATGTCTAGCTTTTGAATTTGCGCCGTTATGCTGTCTGCATGTACCCGACTCCGTGTATGGATCTGTATGTCTTAATTGACTACTGTTATGTATTTGTTACACTACTTAAATTGTTGTCGAGTTACATCATGTTTGTCACTAAACGCTCGCAATTGCTTTTACTAAACTACCCCTATTGATACTTAGCAGGATGGTTAGACCAGGTGGTCGTGGTCGTGGTACCCCTGAACACCCACCACCGCCAGACTATATGGCAGCTATGATGCAACAGTTTGAGCTTAACCGCCAGTTCATGACTGGAATCATGGCTCAGTTTCCGCATCAGAACAACCAGAACCAGAACCCAGCTTCAATAACTTTGACAGAGTTTATGCGACTTAACCCAACTCAGTTCCGCAACTCTGACAAGCCACTGGATGCTGATGACTGGCTCCGCGACATCACTCACGAGATGGAGTCTGCTAATGTCGCCCCTACCAACTTCGTCAACTTCGCGGCCTTTTTCTTAAAGGGACCCGCAGCTCAATGGTGGGACACACACAAGCGTACTCTGCCTGTTGGAACAGTCATCACCTGGTATGAGTTCCAGGTTGCTTTCCGTACACGTTACATCCCTCAGGCAATTATGGAACGCATGAAGACCCAGTTCCGTAACCTCACTCAGGGCAACAAAACTGTCGAAGCTTATCAGCGGGAATTTCTAGACCTCTCCCGCTATGCTGAAGAAGACATCGCCACAGATGCCCGTAGACAGGAGAAGTTCCGTAATGGACTACACCCCGACCTCAAGCTTGCACTTGCTGCTCAAGACTTCAACGACTTTTCAACTCTAATGAACAAGGCTATTCTTGTTGACACCGCTCAGATGGAATACAAAGACTCGCAGAAGCGTTATGGTGATGCTGGCTCATCTTCGGGCTCAGCACAGAAGCGTCGAGTTTGGATTCCCAACAATGCGATCCGTCCCAATACCTCTGCGCCAAAGAACAACTATGCTGCACCACGCCTGCCTCCTCCACCACCGAGGCAGCCAAAAGCTCAAGCTATTCAAAACAATGCTCCTCTTCGTCCTGAAGATGGTCTGTGCTTCAAGTGCCGCAAACCAGGTCACCAGGCTAAAGACTGTCGCCAGACTCAGAACCAGTTAGCTTTTCCTCGTGCTGGCCGTGGCAATGGTCGTGGCAACAATCAGACCCGCAACTATAATACTGGGTCTGCTGCACATGGTCGTGGACACGCTTACAACATTGACATTGAAGAAGTCCAGGATCAACCTGCTACTGTGATGGGTACCCTTCTCGTTAACTCAGTACCTGCTTCTGTTTTATTTGATTCAGGAGCATCACATTCATTCATCCCTGGAAAATTTGCATTTATGCATGGCATTCGATATGAGAAAATGCATACTCCGTTAGTCATTAAAACTCCCGGAGATCACTGTCATGCTGACATGATAGCACCTAACATTACCGTCGAAATTAAAGGGTTGGAATTCCTTGCATCGCCCATCGTCTTGAAGTCTTCCACCATAGACCTCATTCTTGGAATGGATTGGTTGAAAGCTCACATTGCTTCGATCAATTGTGCCACTAAAGTCGTCCAACTTCTTCACCCCTCCGACGAGATAGTGAACTATACCGCCCGCATTACACGGGACGCTGAAGCTCAGATATATGTTCTGAATGCTTTGAACGCCTCACCTCTGGAAGGAATCGAGAACGTTCCTGTCGTTCGAGATTTTCCAGACGTCTTTCCAGAAGAACTTCCAGGAATACCCCCAGCTAGAGCTGTCGAGTTTGTCATTGACTTGAAGCCTGGCACTGTCCCTATTGCCAAGCGACCTTATAAGATGCCTCCGCATCACCTACTCGAGCTTATGGAAGAAATCGACAAGTCGCTTAAGAGTGGTTTCATCCGCCCCAGTTCCTCTGCTTGGGGAGCACCTTCACTCTTCGTTAGGAAGAAGGATGGAACTAACCAATTGGTTCAGGATTATCAGCCCATTAACCAAGCCAGAATCCAGAATAAATACCCACTGCCCCGGATCAATGATCTTTATGATCAACTTGCTGGATCATCGGAGTTCTCTAAACTCGACTTGAGGTTGGGTTATCACCAGATCCGTGTCCGTGAAGAGGATATTCCCAAGACTGCATTCGTCACTCGTTATGGCTCCTATGAATACACCGTTATGTCATTTGGCCTAACGAATGCTCCAGCAACTTTCTCCCGTCTGATGAATTATATATTCAGGGATTACCTCGACAAATTCGTCGTGGTTTATTTGGATGATATCCTTATCTATTCTAAGAATAAAGAAGAACATGCCGAGCACCTCCGTCTTGTACTGGAAAGGCTCCGAGAACACCAGTTGTATGCCAAGTATTCCAAATATGAATTTTGGCTTTCCGAAGTAACTTACCTTGGTCCTGTGATTTCCAAGGATGGAATTGTTGTTAACCCCGAACGAGTTCAGGCTATTCTTGACTGGACTCCCCCGAAGAATGTCAAGCAAGTCAGAAGTTTTCTCGGACTTGCTAGTTATTGCCGTCGATTCGTTGAGAACTTTTCCAAGATTGCAAAACCATTGACAAATCTGCTTCACAAAGGTGTTAAATTTGAGTGGACAGAAAAATGTCAAGAAAGCTTTCAGACACTAAAAGATAAATTGACATCTGCCCTAGTATTAGCACCCCCGGATTCCCAAAAGGATTTCGTGATATACTGTGATGCCTCCTGTCAAGGATTAGGCTGTGTCCTAATGCAAGAACACAAAGTGATTGCTTATGCCTCTCGACAATTGCGTCCTCATGAAGAAAATTACCCAGTGCACGATCTCGAACTTTCTGCGGTTATTTATGCCCTGAAGCTATGGCGACATTACCTTCTCGGTAACCATTGCGAGATATACACGGATCACCAAAGTTTGAAGTATTTATATACTCAACCAGATCTGAACCTTCATCAACAAAGATGCCTCGAGACAATAGCCGATTATGATATGAATATTTCATATACCCCTGGCAAGGCTAATGTAATGGCCGATGCTTTGAGCCGTAAGTCTTATTGCAACAATCTTACAGTTCAGGAAACACAACCTCCTCTCCATGAAGAGCTTCGCAAATTGAACCTCCATATTATTCCACAGGGTTATCTCAATACCCTGGTTGTCGAACCAGATTTAGAACACAGCATCAAGACTATGCAACGGTATGACTCTGAAGTTGAAAGGATCAAGCGATACCTCGAAAAAGGAAAGCCGTCGGAATTCCATCTTAATGATGATGGGATCCTATTTTTCCAACACCGTCTCTTCGTACCCAAGTTCAAGGATGAGAGAGAACACGTTATGAAGGAAGCTCATGACACTCCTCTATCAATTCATCCTGGTAGCACAAAGATGTACCGTGACATTTGTCAGAGATACTGGTGGCCTAATATGAAGTGAGATATTGCTCGTTATGTTTCTGAGTGTGACGTTTGCCGCCGCATTAAAGCAGAACATCAAAGGCCCGCTGGAACTCTGCAACCCCTTGCAATTCCTGAATGGAAATGGGACAAGGTCCAAATGGATTTCATTACTGGTTTTCCCAGATCTCAGAAGGGTCATGATGCTATTTTTGTCGTCATTGACCGATTCTCCAAGGTTGCTCACTTTCTGCCAGTTAAGGAGACAATCACTGCTAGCCAGTTAGCAGACTTGTATGTTTCCCGAATTGTGTCACTCCACGGAGTTCCGTTGGAGATCAGTTCTGATCATGGCAGCCTCTTCACCTCCAGATTCTGGAATAGTTTCCAAGAAGCTATGGGAACTCATCTGTCTTTCAGCACCGCTTTTCACCCTTAGTCACAGGGTCAAGTTGAACGAGTTAATCAAGTGCTCGAAGATATGCTTCGAGCTTGCGTCATCTCCTTCGGTAAGAAATGGGAGGAATCTCTCTCGTATGCCGAATTCTCTTACAACAATAGCTATCAGGCTAGTCTGAAGATGGCACCGTTTGAAGTTCTTTACGGATGTAAGTGTCGAACCCCTCTGAATTGGTCAGAAACTAGGGAACGCTCACTCGTCGGACCAGACATTATTCAACAAGCTGAAGAATAAGTCCGCATTGTCCATGAACATTTGAAAACTGCCCAGTCTCGTCAGAAGAGCAACTATGACCGAAAGCACCAGGAAATGGTCTATCAACCTGGCGAGCAAGCTTACCTCCGCGTCACTCCGTTGAAAGGCACTCATCGGTTCGGAATCAAAGGCAAGTTGGCCCCTCGCTACATTGGCCCGTTCCGTATTCTTGCCCGTCGAGAAGTGGCATATCAGTTGCAATTGCCGCCAAATCTTTCACAAGTACATGATGTCTTTCATGTATCCCAACTCCGTCGCTGCTTCAAGGATCCTATTCGAGCTGTGGATCACAAAGTGCTTGAATTACGGGAAGATCTGTCTTATCCAGAATATCCCATCCGTGTTCTTGATGAAGCTGAACGTCGGACTCATCAAAAGTCAATCAAATTCCTCAAAGTTCAGTGGTTGAATCATTCTGAAGATGAAGCCACTTGGGAAAGCGAGGATCGTCTTCGTGAAGAATACCCCACTTTCTTTCAGTCTTCCTCTTAATTCTCGGGATGAGAATTCTTGATAGATGAGGAGAATTGTAACACCCCATGTCATTAGCCACAGTAATCACTTTTGATAATGACAAGTCAGCATGTTTAACAGTGCATAATCATCATTAGCATCATATTGCATTTCAACTCCTAACTCAAATTCAAATTTAAATGAAAGTGGAAAATAAAAGTTGTTCAGCATAGGAACTAAAATGTTCATTCAATAATAAATATTACAGAGACAATTCTAAAATTGTAACCAACATTTAATAAATTAATTAGGTGACCCATACCTCTTTTAACAGTGGCTGGAAATAATATTTAATAGCCTTTTAATTAATCTAGATCAAATATGAAATGATGTTTGGCCCAAACTAGTTTTTGGTGTTAGGGTGTAGTGCACTGATATTTAAGGACTAGCTCACACTTTTTACAAAATCCATTTGGGGCCCAAATAATTAACAAAACAGAAAAGAAAGAAACAGAAAAAGAGAAAAGGAAAAAGGCCTAAAGAAGCTACTGTGCACTTGGCCTGCTTGCTACAGCCGCGGCCCAGCCCACCCCGCGCCTCCTCCCACCTCTCACTGCACACCGCCGCCCCGCTGTCGAACGCGCACGTGCGCGCACCCCAGGCCCCCCTCTCTCTCGCTCGACAGCGCGCGCCGCGCCCTCTCGCCATGGATAAGAGACCGCCCGACCCCTCTGGCGAACCCTAGCCGCCCCGTTCGCCCTCCTCCTCGTTCCCCTCACCTCTCCCGACGCCGCCATGGCTGCGCCTCCCTAGATCGCGCGTCCACCGTGCCCCGTTCGCCTCCCCGACGTGTCCTGCGTGCTCGCCGTCGTCCTCTCCTTCGACTGCGCCAACGAACCGAAGCCGAACACCCCTACATCGACCCCGCGCCATCGTCTTCCTCCTCGGATCCCCGCCGCCGTTCGCCATCGACTCCGGCTCCGTCGCGCTTCCCCGAGCCCTCTGCCCAGACCCCACGTTCCCCCGGTGAGCCCCTGCGCCGGATGCGACCTCCCCTGCCTCCTCAAACCGTCTGTAGCGCCTGCTCCGCGTTCGTGCGAACCCACCGCCGCGGACCTCGTCGCCGGCGACAGTCCGGCGACCATTTGGTCGTGCACTGCTGCCCATTCGCTTCGCCGCCTCGCATAGGCCTCGCCTACCCCTTGCTTCGCCCGTAGAACACGCCGTGGCGCCGTTCCCCTAGCTCGCCCGAGAAGCCTCGCCGCCGACGAGCTCCTGCCGCTCGACTCCGGCCTCCCCAGCATCCCGCACCACCGCCGTTCGACGCGCGGCGTCGAGCCGCGTCGAACGCACCTTTCCCCAGCCCCGGAGACGCCCTGCGGGCGAATCCCGAACATCGGCGGCTCGCTCCGCCGCGTTGGAGCTCGCCGGAGCGCTCTCCGGCCGGCGTCCGACGTGGCCGGTGGGTCCCAACCCCCGTGCCACTGACTGTGGGCCCCCTGGCCCCCAGTTGACCCATTGACTCGGGTCAACTGCTGACGTGGCCGTCCCTGTCTCACTGACATGTGGGGCCCGGCCATTTAAACGAATTTAAATAAATAGAAAATCTGTTAATTAGTTAATTAATTAGTTTAAATGTTAATCAGACACTGATTGCTGGGCCACACCTGTTAATTAACCCAATTAGTTAATTTAACCCCTCTGTTAATGTCTTAGTGTATGACATGTGGGCCCCACTTGTCAGGTTTGACTCTGGTCAGCCAGAGTTGACTTGCTGACGTCACCCTGACCTCATGCTGACGTCATCATTCACTATTCTGGATAATTCGAATTTAAATTAATAATTAAATTCAGAAAATGTTTAAAACTTTAGAAAATCATATTAAATAAACTGTAACTCCGATGAAAATAATTTATATATGAAACTTGCTCAAAATTCCGATACGAACCCGAATATGCCCTCCGTATTCCTATCAGATGCCCCTAGCTATATAAACATTGAACTTTTAGACCGAATTCGATAAATGAATAGTGCCCATTGTTGATTAAAAAAATCCGAAAAAATTCCTAAATTAACTAAATCATTTAGTTAGGCAGTAGAACACCCCGGCATATCATTTAGGCATGTCATACATATTGTTTGCATTATTGCCGTGAATTTATTTTTTCTCTCCCCCCCCTTCTCCTTCGATAGATGCTGAGACCGACGACGCTGCAGCTGGGTACGACTACACTACCGACGAGCAGCCCGTTGACAACCCCTCTCTCTTGCCAGAGCAACCAGGCAAGCCCCCCCCCCCTTGAGCATCCAGATATCGCCCATTCTATTCTCCTGCTTGCATTAGATTTTGCTACTGTTAATGTATGCTCCTATTCTGATGCATAGCCTACTATTGTAACTTGTTCATTGTTACCTTACCTGCCTATGATAAACTGTTTAGTATAGGTTGGTAGTGAACCATCAGTGACCCCACCACCTTATCGTTGTTGCCCCTGCTTGATCATCGACGACTCGATCAACGTGATCGTCGACCAGAGACCGACACCTCACTTCACACCCCCTTAGTTGTACGACTCTGCGTAGTAACTATCGAGTGCCGAGGGTGATACCTCGTAACGCACTCCCGATGAATACTCTGCAGTGTAGATGTTCGGTCGTGGTCATCGAGGATGATTCCTCGGGTTTCCCCCTTGATGTTATGACCACACGATTACTTGACCTTTGTTACAGGCGGGTCCACCCTGGTGGGTACCCTCTGGGGATCTATGATGTCGGGTGTGCCAGAAGGGCACTCGAGTGTGATATTGTGGTGGAGCATCAGAGACTCTGATTGTCTCCGTGTGATACTAATTGAGCCTATTGGATTTGGGTTTGTGATCTGAGTGGGTCGACGTGCCCTATACGCACTACCACCACGCGGGATAATGGTTATGGGACCCTCTGCGATGTACGTTTCTCCCGAAAGCTCGTCTGACATCACGATTCACCGTGCGGGCTGATTGTCGGGATTGGGCTGGATACTTCACTGACGAGTTCAGTGTCGCGCCTGCACCCCGGCCAGTCTCGCAATGCGTAAGGTGCCCAGGGCGATGGCCCAAGACCTCTGGGTGCATAGGTTAGTCCGGCGTGCTGACCTCTCTGCCGAGCCTAGGTAGGGCGCTGCTTCGTGTTGATCTTCCGAGGACGGGCATTACCCAGCAAGTTTGTCCGGCCAGAGTTAATCGAGCATGTTGGGTAACAGTAGTGCACCCCTGTAGGGATGAATCTTCTATCGATAGCCGGTCCTACGGTAAAGGACGCTCAGTTTGTGTATTCCGATCTACTACTTGAACTGGATACTTGTTACTTCATTGAAGCTTCGGGATCGCTTTCTCGCTTGGGAGTCGAGGAAGGATCTTTAAGCTGTACTTCAACATGTTTGCTAAATAAAATGCTGTTCTACTCTCTTCTACTGCTGCAAGATGATGGCCTTGTGAAGATGTTTGAAGATGCTAGTCTTCGATAGGACTAGGCCATCTCTCTATTCTGGCATTTCTGCAGCCCAGTCCACTTATACAGCCTTTCTCCATTGATAATGTTGCATATGTAGTATAGATCCTTGCTTGCTGAGTACTTCGGATGATTACTCACGGTTACTTTACTTTCTCTTTTCCCCATACCCCAACTTGATGATACATCAGACGATGGAGTCCAGGAGCCAGATGCCTCCACAGGAGCTTACTACCAGGAGGGTCCAGAGGGCACTTACTACTGGATCGAGCCAGCCAACCAGGAGTAGGATCGGAGGCTCCCAGGCAGGAGGCCAATGCCTTTTGATCTAGTGTCGCTGTTTGTGCTAGCCTTCTTAAGGCAAAACTTGTCTAACTATGTCTGTACTCAGATAATATTTGTATGACTGACTTATGTATTCGGATCTTCGGATCCCTGGTCTGTAATATTGTGGATCTCCATTTAAATTGTGTTAGATTTGTGTTGTGATATCTTCCCGTGAGTCCCTGTGCTTGATCGTACACATTTGCGTGTATCATTAGTGTACGATTGAGTCGGGGGCGTCACAACTTTCCATCAATTTTTTCATGGATGCAAATGGCATGCACATATAGGTGATGTTTTTCTAAACATTTTGATATCTTATTTGAATTTTTCTGAGTTACTATGAATTTTTTATGAAGTTTTCAAAACGATGGTCAAATGGTCAAAGGGCAAAAACATAAGGCGGGCAAAGTGGTTTGGGCAGGAACGCGTATTTTCGGAAACTAGGAGTAAACCAGCCGAGAGTGACCCAACTAGGGGCATAAAACCAATTATCCCTTCTTAATACACCGACAGGAGCCCCCGGGCCTGGGCCACACACGCCTGCGAGGCTTCGTTGGGCTAGGCCCAAACAATGCATAGTCACGCGTGGTAGAGAATAACTACCACAATCTGCCATAATCTTCTCTTTTACTGCGCCCCACCATGCGCATTAAATGCGGAACATGGGAGAGGTGGATGAAAACGGCTGCTACGGTAATGCACCTATAAAAGCGCGTCCACATCGGATCGTAAAGAACCAACCCCGCTCCTTCCTTCTAAAAAGGAATCCACAGGGGAGTTGCTCATTTACTTCCCCTCTTTCCAATCTAGTAGTTGCCATCATCTTCTCCCTTTGTCTTCCTCCTTCCGCTGCTTCTCCCAAAAAACCACTGCCGTGATGGCGAGAGGCAGGGGCCGAGCCCGATCATCCGCCGTCGCTTTGAGTTCTTCTCCCCAAAGCCACATGTGCATTCTGGTTATGGCTGCAGGGGCCGGCTCCAGCTCCCTTGGTAGGGTTGTATCTCGGGGCCGCGGAAGGCGAGGCACTCCAAGCCGGGGTGGCCATGGCGGCACACTCCTCCCTTCACCCCAGGTGGAATCCCATGTAGGCGAAATGGTGCATGAGTTTGTTGTGGCGTTGCACCGTGAGGCACGCAGCTGGTTCCGGTTTACAGATCCCTTTGCAAGGGTAATGGAAGATAATAGGCCGTTAGGCCTATGGCTACGGGCGGACGACTGCTGCAATGGCCCTGCCTGGGTAGTGGTCAAGTTCTCCCCTGCAGGCGCCATGTATTTGACGCGGGGGTGGAAGTCATTCGCCCGTTGCCATGGCCTAGGATTGAGGCATCTCCTCCAATTCAAGTTTGATGGATCTACCATGCTTTCTGTGAAGTTCTTCAGGGCTTGTGTCGATCGTCTGGAGTGCTGCGCGGAAAGCTTGAGCGGCAGTCACTTCAACTCCTCCTACGAGAGTGACGAAGACAATAGCTCTCCCAGTGTCAAGAGCGAGGGCGATGATTCTGACTAGACGCGAATAACGCCTTAGTTGAATCTTGAATCGCGCCCTAGCTAGGTTCTTTTCTTTTGCTCTTGTATCACCCCCAATGTAACCCTGTGGGGACGCATGAAAAATGTTATCGGGCACTTTTGGCTAAATATCAACTGTTTATTATGTTTGATGAATGCGTGCTGTTTCCCCTTGTCCATTTCTGTTTTTGCATGGTGTGTCCCCTACACTGTTTTGAAACTTGCTGGTGCGCACACTTGCCGTGAGTGCTTGAGGAACGGTCCTTAGCAGCCTGCTGGAAATGCCACCGCCGGCAAGGTAACTTGACGGTCACAGTGCAGCTGCTAATCTTGCTGAGCGGACTCGAGAAAAGACAAGAGTGCAATTCGATTACGACAAGGTTCCTTCATGTGCAGTACAAAAGACAAAAAACGTTCAAGGGAGAATAGCTCTACAACAAAAAATTTGTTTGAAAGTTTTTCAACTTAGCTTTTCTTTGCTGTACTTCTTGTCGTTGAGTATTTAACTTGAATATCACTTGCTGGTGTCCATATCATCACTCCCCCCGGCAAACTTGCACGCGAGGCAACCTTCTGTCCTTTGAGAAAAAGAAAGAAGGGAAAATAGTGATATAATAACATTACAGAGAAATACACATAATTAAACATGTGAACTGACAAGAGTTGCGAAACACTTAGCTTTATTTCACTATGCACAGGTTTTGCGCCTGGCTTTGTACAAAGGATTACATGCTTTGCTAGCAAACTTGTACAAAAGATGGTTGCTGGGTGGCCCGACAACCCGCGCCTTACGGGTAGAAATTGCGAAGATGCTCAATATTCCATGAGTTATGCACTGGAGTGCCATCTTCGGTCTCTAGGTCGACTGCACTAGGCCTAGTGACTCGTACCACCCAGTAAGAGCCTTCCCACTTTGGTGTCAACTTGGTTGAATTCTTGGCGGACTGAACTCACCGAAGAATAAGGTCTCCTTCCTCAAGGCTCCGGGCATGAACTTTGTGGCTGTGGTAGCAGCACAAAGCTTGCTGGTAACGTGCATCATGTACAGTAGCCTGGAGACGATCTTCCTCAAGAAGTGTGGCATCATCTTGTCACAACTGCTCTTTCTCAAGCTCATCATAAGCGAGCACTCGAGGTGACCCATACACAAGTTCCATGGGGGGTACCGCTTCTGCCCCATTGACTAGGGAGAAAGGTGTCTGGCCAGTAGCTCGAGTTGGTGTCCTCCTGAGTGACCAAAGAACCGCCGAAAACTCTTCAATCCAGTGTCTTCCACACTTGTGCAGCTTGTCAAAAGTTCTTGTCTTGAGCCCACACAACACTTAGCATTTGCTCTCTCCTCCTGGCCGTTGCTCCTTGGATGAGCAACAGATGCAAAGCAAAGCTTGCTGCCGAGGTCGTCAAGGTACTGCAGGAAGGCACGACTTGTGAACTATGTGCCGTCGTCTGTGATGACCCTATTGGGCACTCCAAAATGGCAAACTAGTCCTTTGAAAACTGACTGTGATGTCACCTTCCTCACCGGCTCCACTTCCGGCCAATTTGTGAACTTGTCGATTGCAATGTACAAGTACTGAAAGCCCCCGACAGCGCATGGGAAGGGGCCCATTATGTCGAGGCCCCAGACCGAGAAGTGCCAGGAGAGAGGAATTGTTTGAAGAGCTTGAGCTGGCTGATGCGACTGCTTTGAATGGAACTGGCATGCTTCATACTTGGTTACTAGCTCAGTTGCATCCTGGAGGGCAGTGGGCCAAAAGAAGCCTTGCCAAAAAGCTTTGCCGACAAGGGCCCTTGATCCTATGTGTGAGCCACATATCCCCCCATGTATCTCTGCCAACAGCTTCTGTCCATCTTCCCGATAAATGCACTTTTATTTCACCCCATTTGGTCTCTTTCTGTATAGGTCATCACCGACAAACTCATACATACTAGATTAATGGGCTACTCTTTTAGCTTCTTCTTGATCTTCGAGAAGTTCTCCTGTTTGAAGGAATTCGACAATCTGCTGTGCCCATGTTCGAGCCTATGGCTTGACAACATGGACTAAAGGCATTTATTTAGCTGTGGGAGTCCTAGCTTCTATGGCGAGGACTTGGGTTCCCGCCGGAGCTTTCTTCTCACCGGCAAGCTTGCCGTTGTCCCCGGCAAGCTCCTTGCCGCCAGCTCTTGGCAGCTCGGCGGGAAAGTACTTGCCAGAGTTCAACTTTCTTCTCTTGTTCTGCCCAACTGATAGTGTTACGGATGGCTGAGTCAAATGGAGCACAAAAGTCCGTGGTTCCACAGGTAGCTTGAGTGCGGCACGCTTTGATATATCATCAGCTATGCTATTTTCTGCACGAGGAATGTGCTCTATTTGTAATCCGTCAAAATGCTCTTCCAATTTCCTCACCTCATCAACGTAGGCTTCCATCAACGGGCTCTGATAATCATTGTTGACTTGCTTTAGAACCAACTGCGAGTCGCCTTTGATAATGAGCTTTTTGATTCCAAGGTCTGCCGCAATCCTGAGACCGACAAGCAGCCTTCATACTCAGCAGTGTTGTTTGTCGCATTCTCCCTGGGGAAATGCATCTGAACTACATACTTGAGGTGCTCTCCGGTGGGTGTGACAAGTAGCACTCCAGCGTCGGTGCCTTGCCAGGGAGAGAGGTTTCTGGAATTTCTTCGTCTAGCGTTGGCGTCCATTCTGCAATGAACTCCGCCAAGGTTTTGCTCTGAATTGTTGAAGTTCTTTCAAACATGAGATCAAAGCTTGACAATTCCAACACCAACTCCACAATCCTGCCTGTTGCATCTGGATTTCTCAAGATCCTTTGCATTGGAAAGCGAGTGACAACGGTGATCTGGTGTGCTTGAAAGTAGTGGCGCATCTTCCTTGAGGTCATGAGGAGACCAAAAAGCAACTTCTGCATACCAGAATATCTTGATCTAGCCCCCTGGAGAAGGGAGCTGACAAATAGACTGGGCGCTGCACCAACTTCTTCTTCTACACAACTTGTTGTTCTGATTCATCTTCTTGCTCCGCGCTTGAGTTGCCAGCACCGGGACTTGCCGAAGAAGATTCCGGTTCGTCACTTCCCAGGGCTACATCCACTGCTTCTTCATTTTTAGCTTCCCTCTCCGCCACTTGTGCAACACTGTCCACTTGATTTGTTGCTGTCAAGTATAACATCAAAAGCTCTTGGTGCAACCAGTGTTGGCGCAGAAGAAAGGTATCTCTTCAAGTCTTGCAACGCTGACTCCGCTTCGGGAGTCCATTTCATTGGACCCACCTTTTTCAAAATTTTGAAAAATGGCAGGGTGCGCTCAGAAGACTTAGGGATGAACCCCGAAAGCGCATGTTTACTCCCAGAGGGGTGGGGGTGAATGGGAGATTTTTAGAAATTTGTCAAACTCCGAGGAATTTGACGAAGATCAGAGTGAAGAAATAGAAACACAATGGAACTAAATCATCACAGAATCAGAGTACATGCATACAGGCTACATAAGGATGAAGAACATGCAATCATACAGACATACAAGCTTGAAGAATATGAACTGAGGAAATGAAAGACAGCATGACGAAATTCTTCAGTTCAAGTTCATCAGAAGATGGATCACAAATTCTTCAGCAGCGGAATAACGTAAAGGTAAGGGTGCGGAATTTGAAACCAGGTTGGATCGATGAAGACATCAATTTGGTAGACTAGTTCTAGCTGCTGTATCAACTGTACGTCTGGTTGAGGCATCTGAGTCGCAACTTAGAGAACACACAGTCCTCACCATATTCCTCTTGAGCTAAGATCACTTAGACCTCGCCCAATCACTCGTGGTAAGTGTTCAAGGTAGAATTCCAAAAACTTCACAGACTTGTTCACCGGCACACCACAATGACTCTTGGTGTACTCAGAACTTGACGCCTAACCCTCTGGAAGAATGACAGTCTTCAAAGGTAATAGGCATCAGATCACACATATCAATCTCTTCACTGATGCTCAATCACTTTGGCTCTGGGTTTTTCCTCACTAGTATTCTCTCAAAGTCATTAGAGGATGGGTTGCTCTCAAATGACAAGTGTCAAGTTTGTAGCCAACCAACAAGTGGTTGTGGGGGGTGGCTATTTATAGCCAGGGGAAACCTGACATGAACTGTCATAAATGCCCTTCTCTGATTTGACCGTTGTCAGGATAAGGATCCACTCGACAGCTGCCCTCAGCGCAGCAACGGTTGGAATTTGAACTCTCAATTCATCGGGGCACTCAATTTACTCACTTTTAGGTAGATCGCACTGGCAAAATCCTAACGCCTCAGCGTGACCAAATTCGTCAGCGACCAGATGAACTTCATCACTATCACTAGCAATTTTGTCAGCTGTAGTGGAGATTTCCAAAGGCTTCACTCAAAGCGGCTAGAGTGGTATTGGTTTGAGCATCACTTTGGAAATGTGAAATATGTTTCACCAATACCCCCTTTAACAGTACGGTTTTTCCTATGACTCAAATAAGAAGAAAGAAACTACGAAAACAAAAGTCTTCAAGCTTCCAGCCTTCACATCAAATTCTTCAAAGGTTGTACCAATTTCATCACCAAATTCTTCACTTGAAGAAATCCATTTTTAGGGTTCGTCTTCCATGTGTTAAACCAAATCTTCAAGGACTCTGTCTCCTATGTATACTCACATATACATTTGTTCGTCAACCTATTTGTCTTCAATACTCCAAAACCACTAAGGGGGCACTTGATGCACTTACAATCTCCCCCTTTTTGGTGATTGATGACAAATTGGTTAGGCTTTCAACGGGAGTAAAATAATTGAAGTGTAAATACAGATTATGAAGAAATTGGTTACAAGATATTGAGGAATTCCCCCTGAAGATGTGCATATGAAGATTTTGCTTTGGATTGCAAATGCAGATGGCAGGTTGAAATTGTGGAGTTCTCCCCCTATATCTTGGAAACCAACCATGCATGATCATAAGGTATTTGAGGAATATGAATGCATGATGAAAATTGGTGTCTAAATAAATTGTGCATGCATGAGAGCATGCATATCAAGTGTAGCAAAAGAGTCAGACGTCCAATAGTTATTAAGTTACAACTCATCATAGAGCGAATCAAATGAAGACCGAGAGTTGCAACTTAAGCAAAAACAGCCCATATATAGACCCGCTTGAAGACTAACTCATACTTCTCCCCCTTTGTCATCAAATGACCTAAAGGTGAGGAATATGGGGACTAACGCCCCTGAAGGAAATCATCATGGTGAAGACGAGGGAGCGCGAATGTTGCTGGGGTCATGTGATGCAGAAGGACTAGCAACAGTGTCTTCAACAGCTTCATTTTCATCAGTGGTGCGTGACAAAGACTCTGATCTCGGCATAAGAGGAGGAACTTGAGTTTTCTTGAACTTCTTTCTTGGCAGATCAACCCAATCAAAGTTCATTTGAAAATCCATGGCAGCAAGTTCTTCATCTGATTTGAGGTGTGAGAGTATGGCCCAAGTGTAGTCAAATATTTCATGGGCATAATAGTGATTCTTGCACACGGTGTTATGCATCACTGTCATGTTGGCTTGAATAGCAGCAAACGGACGCTTAACCCAGCGGTGATTTTTTGTCAACTTTCTGGTGCAAGCTTATGAGCAACTCATAGTCCGTCATGACACGTTGTGCTACAGGTGAAGATGATGGTCTTGAAGCCTTTGCAGCAGTGTCCTGGTTGGCAGTTTCATCAACAGTTGAGGTAGAGATAGGCTGATGGAATTTTCCATCAAGGGGACACATTCCTTCATCAATTACGGTCTTGACCTTGCCAGGTACTATGGAGACTGTGCTCTGAAGAACTTCAACTTCAGGTAGATAGCTTAGATGATTCTGACGACTAGCCTGGTAGTGAATTGAAGATCGTGATATGATGAATCTCATGATCCATGGAGCATATGGCTTCAGATCAAATGGTGACTGTGCCACTGTGACCAAAGTCCTCAAGAAGAAATCATGGATGTTGATGGGAGTACCATGAATGATGTGGAACAATAGATTCTTCATAACTCCCACAACTTCTTCAGTATTGGAGTTGTGACCTTTGATGGGACTGAGGGTCTTGGACAGAATGCGATAGAGTGTTCTTGGCACATACATCAAATCCTTCACTAGGAAGGTTGTCCTAGGAGCAATTCCTTCAGCCATTGGTTTCATAAGCACTTGCATCAGGTGGTTGGGTAGTTGATAACCCACAAGTGTAGGGGATCAATTGTAGCCTTTCTCGATAAGTAAGAGTGTCAAACCCAATGAGGAGCTAAAGGTAGAATTTATATTCCCTTCAAGTTCTATCGACCACCGATACAACTCTATGCAGGCTTATTGTTCGCTTTACCTAGAACAAGTATGGAACTAGAAGTACTTTGTAGGTGTAAAGGGATAGGTTTGCAAGATAATAAAGAACACGTAAATAAAAGCTAGGGGCTGTTTAGATAAAGAAATAATTAAGTTAGTTTTAGTAGAGAGCTTTTTGTCACAAGAAAGTTATTTGTCCCTAGGCAATCAATAACTAGACCGGTAATCATTATTTCAATTTTATATGAGGGAGAGGCATGAGCTAACCTACTTTCTCTACTTGGATCATATGCACTTATGATTGGAACTCTAGCAAGCATCCGCAACTACTAAAGATCATTAAGGTAAAACCCAACCATAGCATTAAGTATCAAGTCCTCTTTACTCCCATACTCAACAACCCCCTTACTCGGGTGTAAGCTTCAGTCACTCTAGCCACCCACCATAAATGAATAATGAACATATTGCAACACCCTACACCGGGAATCCCTCATGCTTGCATGACACGGAGGGCACCATAGGACAGCACCAAAATAAAATATACAACTCAAACCGATCGCGATCATCAGTCAACCCATAGGACAAAATGGATCTACTCAAACATCATAGGATTGCCACATATCATTTGATAATAATATATAGTGTTGAGCACCATGTTTAAGCAGAAATTACAGCGGGGATAAGAGGTGTTACACCGCTGCATAGAGGGGTAGAGAGTTGGTGATGACAACGGCGAAGTTGTCGGTGTAGATCGCTGTCACGATGATTGCCCCGGCGGCATTCCGGCGCCACCGGGAGAGAGGGGGAGAGAGCTCCCTCCTCCTTCTTCTTCTTCTTCCTTGACCTCCCCCCTAGATGGGAGGAGGGTTTCCCCTATGGTACTTGGCCTCCATGGCGGTGGAGGGGCGGGAGCCCCTCCGAGATTGGATCTATCTCTCTGTTTCGCGACCCTATTTTCTCGCCTTTCACCGTTTCTTAAATATCCGGAGATCCGTAAGTCCGATTGGGCTGAACTTTTAACACAATATTTATCTAGATATAAGCTTCCTTGTGTCCAAAGGACACCTCCAACGACCTACAGGGTGGTCACAAACTTGCTAGGTGCGCCCTGGGTAGGGGGGCGCGCCCCTTGAGCTTGTGGCCCCCTTGGGCATCGTCTCGCATTGATTCTGCTTCCCAAAAATCACATACATTCCAAAATAATTCCTTGTAAATTTTTATCATGTTTGGACCTCATTTGATATGTATTTTCTATGAAATAAAAAACATGCAACAATCAGGAACTAGCACTGGCACTAGATCAATATGTTAGTCCAAGAAAATCATATAAATTGTTGCCAAAAGTATGTAAAAGTTGTAGAATATTGGCATGAAACAATAAAAAATTATAGATACGACAGAGATGTATCAGCATTCCCAAGCTTAATTCCTGCTCTTCCTCGAGTAGGTAAATGATAAAAAAATAATTTTTGATGTGGAATGCTACCTAGCATAATCTTGATCATATAATATAATCATGGCATGCATATTAAGACACGACTGAATCAAAGAAATAGTCTATAATTTGATATAAAGACATCAATACCCAGGCATCCCAACAAACAATCATGCCTTTTAGAATAAAAATGCTAAAGAACGCTATCCCTACAAAATCATATAGTCTTGTCATGCTCCATCTTCTTAACACAAAGTATTTATCATGCACAACCCCGATGACAAGCCGAGCAATTGGTTCATACTTTTTAACGTGCTTAAGCTTTTTAAATCCCCACGCAATACATGAGCACAAGCCATGGATATAGCACTATGGGTGGAATAGAATACGGTGGTAGATATTAATATGGAGAAGATAAAAAAGGAGAAAGTCTCACATCGACGAGGCTAATCAACGGGCTATGGAGATGCCCATCAATTGATATCAATGCGAGGAGTAGGGATTACCATGCAATGGATGCACTAAGAGCTTGTAAGTGTATGAAAGCTCGAACTGAAAACTAAGTGGGCGTGGATCCAACTTGCTTGCTCATGAAGACCTCGGGCATTTGAGGAAGCTCGTCATCGGAATATACAAGCCAAGTTCTATAATGAAAAATTCCCACTAGTATATGAAAGTGACAACATAGGAGACTCTCTATATGAAAAACATGGTGCTACTTTGAAGCACAAGTGTGGAAAAGGATAGTAACATTGCCCCTTCTCTCTTTTTCTCTCATTTTTTTTGTTTTCTTTTGTTTTCTTTTTTTTGTTGGACTCTTTTTGGCCTCTTATTTTTTCTTCTTTTTTTCTTTTTTATTTTCGTCTGGAGTCTCATCCCGACTTGTGGGGGAATCATAGTCTCCATCATCCTTTCCTCACTGGGACAATGCTCTAATAATGAATAATGATGATCATCACGCTTCTATTTACTTACAACTCAACATTACAACTCGATATCTAGAACAATATGACTATATGAATGCCTCTGGCGGTGTACCAGGATGTGCAATGATCTAGCATATCAAAGAGATCAAAAAACGGACAAGCGATGAAAATATCATGCTAGCTATCTTACGATCATGCAAAGCAATATGACAATGAATGCTTAAGTCATGTATATGATGATGATGGAAGTTGCATAGCAATATATCCCAGAATGGCTATGGAAATGCCATAATAGGTAGGTACGGTGGCTGTTTTGAGGAAGATATAATGAGGCTTATGTGTGATAGAGCGTATCATATCATGGGGTTTGGATGCACCGACGAAGTTTGCACCAACTCTTGAGGTGAGAAAGGGCAATGCACGGTACCGAAGAGGCTAGCAAATTGCGGAAAGGTAAGAGTGCGTGTCATCCATGGACTCACATTAGTCAAAAAGAACTCACATACTAATTGAGAAACTTTATTAGCCCTCAAAGCAAAGTGCTACTACGCATGCCCTTAGGGGGATAGATTGGTAGGAAAAGACCATTGCTCGTCCCCGACCACCACTCATAAGGAAGACAATCAATAATAGATCATGCTCCAACTTCTGAGCATAACGAGAGACTTTACGTGCATGCTTCGGGAATCACAAACCTTAACACCAATATTCTTACTAAACCATAATCATTCACTAGTACGTCCCACATATTATCATCTCTATATTGCAAAACTATTGCAAGGAATCAAACATATCATATTCAGTGATCTACAAGTTTTATGTAGGATTTTATGACTAACCATGTGAATGACCAGTCACTACTACAGGATGCTGCTAACGCGACACTACAATGAGAGACCCTTCAATGAAACTGTGTACAATGCATTAATCGCAAATGATGATGTAAAAAAACTATCAAAAAGATGCAAAACGTTTGCGATGGTGGATACATCAAACACGGTTCAGATTTTAGTTGTGTGTGTGATGCGGGGCATATGGTTGATCCATACGAACTGTTTGCGATGAGACAGAACAACAGAAATGGGTAGGCAAATCTAGGTGTGTACAATATACGGCATACAGTTCACCCCAATGAACTGTTTGTGATCAGGTGGAACAACAAAAACATGCAGCTAGATGAAGGTGTGTGTGCGATATATGGCATACAGTTCACTCGGATGAACTGTTTGTGATTAGGCAACACAAAAGAAACGGTCAGCCAGATCAAGGTGTGTGCGATATACGGCATACAGTTCACTCGGATGAACTGTTTGCGTTGGGCCAAAAGAATAGAAACGGTTCAACTTAACAAGATGTGTGTGATACGCGGCAAACAGGTCTGTAATCGGAAATGTGTGGGAATACTGATAACAACACAGACGATTCCTGTTAACAAGCCGTGTAGGTTGTGTCGGCTAGAAGAGGGGAAATCGTGGGTGTTTATTGGCAAAAAGATTTGCAAAAACGAAGTGTGTGGAATGACTTGGATCATAAGTTTACCCGTGGGTGATGAGGTCAAAGTTACACAGAAGGGTGATGATGGATACTCGAGTGCAATAATTAATTATGTGCTTTACAGGGCACACAGTTGAAGAAACCAATTATGTGCAATAATGTTGAAGATCGCAGTCAAGTTAGCTATACAGATCGACAAGGGAAACACATTCGAGAATGGTTAATAAAATCTAAGTCCATTGCATATTAAGGTCAAAATAGTACTACCAATATACGAGTCTCATACGATGCCATTTCAACGATTGTACCACAAAAGCCCGAAATATTACAAGGTTCAAAGTCCAGAGTTATATGGCTCAAATTCGAAGATTACAAGGTTCAAACTGATATTAGAAATGAAATTCAGCCCATGCATTCAGCTGCAAACGCCTGTGCTGATCAGCTGAACATGGATATAAGAGAGGTTCAAACTAATAATACCACTAGTAAGGCTGGATTTGAAACCTCATCATTTCTGCAAAGGGATCAGCCGCTGACAAGTCATGTATGGGGTTGACACAATGACTTTCGATTACTCTGTCATCTGAACATCCAAAATGAAATTAAGCTTTTTCGGAGCTTTTTCCATTCTGCCTCAGCCGCCAGCGCTGATCAACAAACCATTCATTTATGCGAAATAAATGCAGGGCAAACCTCATTACCTTCAGCACCCTTGCGCTGACAACAAAGAATCTGGCAAATATAATCTCCGGTAAGGTCCCTCGGTAAGAGTTCAACTAAGAGATGCAGATCTAGGCATTCGATGTGATTGTTATATTGTATCACATTATCCACCACCGGGCCTATTATTATCTGCAAAAGAAGAGAATGTGTTAGTGCCTACATGCAGTTTTGAACACTACTACAGGCCTATTTGGTTTGCAGGATTTGTAAAATGCACCAACGTGCCATCCTCGATCCGACATGATAAACATGGGCATTTGATTACAATCTAGAAAAATGTAGCCTACTTCACAAGAGGTTGGAGTGGATGAAAAATTCCCTAAGAAAACTAGTACAGATGAATCCAAAGGAGAAGTGCTTATGGATTGTAACCATATGAATCAAGCAACCAATATGGGGTGGGGGGGGGGGAATGTATGTACTGAAATCCTCCAAAATTCCTTCAGAAATCGTAGTACATTGTCATTGTAAACTTGGGAAAAGGTGCCAAAAACTGAACTCCCTTATGGTTAACATTTAAGAGGAAAGGAACATCACCTCGATATACAGCTTCTCCAGGCATGGAAAGCATCTCAGGAAACTGACAACTTGGTGTATGTTGGGGCTGATAGATTCTAGTGCCTAGACCTTCACTGTGCGCAGATTCGGGGTAAAGCTTGACGAAATCATTTTCTGGATGATAGACGAACATGCATCTTCAAAATTAGAAATAATGTTGATATCAAGAAGGAGAGGTAGAAGCCGACTGTTGTACCTGAACGGGTGTGGATCCAATAACAACTTCAGAGTATTTGACAGACGAGTAGCCCACCGCTGTCAATTTCGGCTAGAAATGACATTGATTCTTGTTGGACCTTCTTGATCAACTACAAGTAATCTCTCAATTGAAGGTGTGTTCTCAATAACCATATTGTGGTCCACCTTTCATGATCTCTCGTTGCAGCACCAGCAACACACATAAATAGTCCGGAGAGTCATGGAGGTGATGTGGAAGCTACTCAACCCATTAATCGCCTGAAGATGAAGGTACTCGAGTGCAGTACAGCCGCAGAGTAGGCTCTCCATGTCATCCTTTGGGATGCAGATGGCGACGAGCTTGAGGTCCTTCAGTCGTGGTAGAAAAAGAGTGGGCGCGCCATTAAGGGGGTGGGGAATGGCAGTTCATGAACTTGGCGAGGAGCAGCGTGGGCACGAAGCAGAGCGCGGACGTTGGCGGTAAGCGCATATGCCCATCATTAAAATTGAGCTCCTCGAGCTGATCTAGGGCGGGGGATCGGAACCACTCGTCAAGCTTGGCTCGGTCCTTGCCGTTGGAACAGAACTTGCCCTTGATAAGGCCTATGATTGGGCCATGGTAGTGACTGCCGAGGATCTAGGAGAATACATCCAAGCTTTTGCAATAGCCGTGGTAGAGCCTGTGGGCGTTGATGAGGTCAAGAGGGGTGGATTGCCATAGGGGCTGGCACCGCCAGGAAAGGACGGTTATCCTCGCCCCATATTTGATTGGGAGGAGGGAGATGATGACTATCAACATACCATCGGGGAGGCTGCTGATGAAGTCTAGGCCTGCTGGAGTCGCTTGCGGTTCTTTCTCGACCCGCCTCCGCTTGTTGGTAGCCTTGTTCCCCACCTCTGGAGTCTCCTCGCCAGCGGTGCTTTCTGATAGAAGTGGGAGTACATGGAACATTTAGTTAAGACAGGGCAAAAGAAAAGTGTATTGGTAACTAGAAGTTAGTAGGTAGGAATATAGTAAGAAAATGGAATAATAATTGGTTGCTTAAATACTACACAATTCCTTTGATATTGCTGGGTAAGTCAACATGCAGATACTTGAAAAGAACACTTACTTCGAACAAAGTCTGGACGGATGATATCATCGGGGAAGTTAGCATATGTCTCATGACCAGGCTCTTTTATGTGCAGTGCAATTTTAGTGCCAGCTTTCAGTACACAAAACTTAGAAATTTCTATCCAAAGGCCCGTGCCAAAATAGGAGTGACCACGTACATCAAGTCTTACAGTAGCAACGATTGTAAATCCATGGCTTGTGTTCAGTATGGCATCCCTGCAGTCTTGAGTTATGTAAAGGGTAAGATTGTGTGCTACAGATGTTGTTGCATAGCAAGGGATGTGCTGCAGAAAATCGTAGGGTTGTTAAAGAATATGGTAAAATGAAAATATGGGCGAAACTGAAAGAACAGTACAGTAGTTGAAATCAAAGGACAAAAAACTATAATTAAACAGATAGTGTAACCATGATGTCATGGAAATATGAGAGTAATCGAAAGAACAATACATCATTAATTTTCCTAATATAGAAAGAAGAGGAAAAAATCCCCTTTGACATATATGCTACATGTGGCACCTTTTATCCAGATGTAGCAATATATAGTATATGTTCAGGAAAGTAGGCCATGCAAACGGATGTATGGTGAGATTGAACATATCGTGCGCTTCCTGAAGTCATCTGGTACGGTGAGCTGGAACTCCACGGATGTCTGGCCGAGGCCACAAAGTCCTGATGTGTCGGCACACTATACACTCTATGAATGAAACAAAACCCTCAAATCATCTCGAATAAAAATGAATTCACGGCGATTTCGGCCGGGTGAGTAAAGGAGGCAGATGAACTGGGATACCGAGGATTCCCCAATCGGGCGGAGCTGGTGTCACACCCTGATTTCAATGCCACAACACATAATCTAATAAACCATAATAAAAAAAGGTTTAACAAAAACTTCTGAGTGTTTTGGTCTCTGCTTTGATTTGGATTTTTGTTTGATGTTTGTAAGTGCTCTAAAAATCAAATAAATCCTCCAACTCTTCTACTTCTTCTCCTTGATCCAAATTTTTTCCCAATGATCATGCCATGTGTATAGGACATAATAGTATTTTCTTACAAAAATAATTTGGCCAAAAAGTATTTTCTAAATTAGGTTTTCCAAAAACCCCTTTGTTAAGGCTTGAACTACAAGTACTTAAATTGGGATGTGAAAAATCTTTCAAAAATTATATTTGAATCCTATTAGGTATAGGACTCCCTAAAACCACAAAAATATTATTTTAAAAGTTATTTTGATATTTTATTTAAAGGCTTTTTCTTTAGGCCAGAAAAGGTCTTTAATGGGTAAAAAATATTTTAATGTTTTAAACATATTTTAGAAAATTTAGGGGGACTCAATGGACATATATTGTCCATATATATGAGTTTCAACACATGGTCATGACAAAAATATTGTACAAAGCCCTTCAAAACCATTTCTGCATATTTCAAGCATTTGAAATATTTCTGTAAGAAATATTGTCAAATAAATCCAGGAAAATTTTAGAAAGTCACATCTGCCTAAAGTGATGATTTTGCAAAGTTTCACCCCAATCAAAATATTTTTGGTTCACAAAGGTGCCCCAAAACCATTCCTATCCAGATCCAAATTTGAGCAACTCTACATTGCCAACTGTCTCCTTTTGATATCAAATTTTGTGTACATTCTCTAATCCCCAAATAATGACACTACACCAAGTGGTGCATCAAGGAGAATTGATTAGCTTAGCTAGATCTAAGCAAACCTGATTCTGCTGATTTATAGGGTTTGCCAAAGTTGCATTGTCGACTTTCTTCAAATGAGCCCACACTTGGTGATTAACCCCATTTTGTTCTGCTATTTGATCCTGTTAAATATCATGGCAAGTAGAATCTTTTCACTTGCCCAAACCAGCATCAAACACCTTCTGCCATTTTTCCAAAATCACCATTTTGACCACTTACACTATTCTCCTTGAGCTCAACTTTTTACCAGGGCTTCTCCTAACCCTCACCTATCTCCAGTAGCTCCCACTCCTCCACAGCTCAATGATTGACAGTTGAAAACCCTAATTTTCACCCCTGGTCAGCACTGTTTCTTCTCCCTCTCAACCCCCTCCTCACTCCAGAGGCATCCATGAGCATCCAATGCAACCCCCACCTTGTTTACTCCCCCTAGAACCCTTAGACACGAGTGGGCATGCCCCTACCCCTTAAAGAATGCCAAGGCATGCCAATGGCATGCTCTGGAGTGCGCTATAGTGCACCAGGGCACTGTAGCTGCCCTCTGCCCGATGCCTCCAACCACCTCGGGCCTCCCCAGAGTGTCTCCTGATGTCGCCTCAGCGTCCGGGACACGGCATGCTGCCGGCCCCCTCCTAAACCTCTCTACTCTCCCCTTCGCGAGCTCACCCGAGCATGTCCGTGGATGCTTCCCACGGTGCACCGGCGCCTCCCCCATATATGCCACCCCGAGCTCTCTCTCGCCTCGGTTGGAACCCCCTATCTCCCATGATCCTCTCAGACACTCCCTCTCTCTCCCTCATGCTCTCTGTCCACCTCCGTGGCCGGAGTGCCACCGCTGTGCCCTCGGGCGTACCCGAGCCTCTGTTGCTTCCCCGCTCCCACTGACCGCTCACGAGGACACCCACGGCCCCAAGGAGCCTCTCCCGCACACCAGGTCCTCCTCCCCACGCCTGCCCCGCCGTGCCCGAACCTCGCCGTCGGCCTCGTCCACCTTGACTGGCGCCCTCCATGACCTGGGCCTCCCCGGCTAGTGCTGATGAGCGGAGCCGAAGCAGCTCACTCCCCCGAGCACGCCCATGCCTCAGGCGCCCGGAGCGGTGGCCTATAGCTCCGGCAACCGCCGCTGGGAGCCGCCCTGCCTCGGCTCGGGCATGCGCGGGAGGAAGATGAAGGCGCCGTGTCAGCCAGCGGGCCTCGCCTATGAATGACTCGGCGCAAGCCTGAGCCACCGACAGGTGGGCATGTCTCGTTTAAATGGACACGGGTCCATCTCGGGGCCGCCTTCCATGAGGGAAAGCGTATTCACCGCATGTGCCTTCGACGTCGCCCAAGCACCCACGCGGCTGAGCTACTGGGCCGGCCCACTGCTATCTCAGGCCCCCTGCACTTGATAAGGGTACTGCTCTTTCCTTTTTCTTTTTCATTTCGAGTGAACTTCTAAAATCCATAACCAAATGATTTGAACTCCAAATTTGGTGATTCAAATTCCTAGTGCCTCTATAAATCATGATCAATCTCATGGTGCAGTTTGCACCTTTTTCCAGAAAGATTTCCTTCACAATTATTTAGCAAATCCTATTTTTTCATTTCTGTGATAAACTTTATAAAGTCACAGAGAGCCCATTTTTTATCCAAATGCCATGATTCAAATTCCTAGATACTTCTAAGTTACTTAGTTTTGGAACATTTTTCCCAATAATTTCTGTGCCACATCAAATATTGGTCCATTTCTCCATGTATAGCCAACTTTGAAAATCCCTAGGAAAATCATTACAACTCCAAATCCAGTGAAACCAACTCCTAGGTGCTTCTAAAATCATACCTTGTTAAATGGGTGCCTCTTCTCATTTAAAAAAAAGGCTTCTATTGAATTCTTGCAAATCCATTAACCTCTTGATCCCATCGTATTGAAATGTTCAAGAATATCCATTGATCCAATCCCAATGAAACCACCCTGGTTATTTTTCACATAACGAGAGATGTCCTAGAAAAGTCCAACTCACATTTTTAGAGCACTTTTATTTTTGCTTTGTTGTGTCGCTTATTGTGATTGTTTCCGATGATAGTTGACGAAGTAGACGGAATACTCGGAGATGGACTAGAAGGATTGAAGACCTTGCGGAGCCAGGCAAGCAGCCCTTTGACCATGATGAACCCTTTTACATCATAATAGCATTTCCCGTTGTTTCATCGAATGCATGATATCTTGAATGGCAACCTTGCTAGGCTTGCCTCCGTTGCATACTCCGTTGATACTCACATTGTTCATGACTCTACCCTTGCTTAGAGTCGTGGTGGTAGAAAGTAGATATATGATATAGTAGTTGGCTACGCAAACGGGCCAGTGTTATGCGTTGAAAGAAACAAGTGTGGTTTGACATACTTTCGAAAGTCCAAGTGGGTGCCACTGATGCCCCTGGGTGATGATGTTGAGCTAGGTCACTACTTAATGGAGGGATAGTGTACCGTGGCATGGTGAATGTGTTGTTTCCAGAGATGGATTAGATTTAAGATTTGTCGACCATCCCAACCAAACATGCGCAACCACTCTACCCTTACATGGGAAAGGGCATTATTGATTACCTAGTTCATGCTAGCATGGATGCCCGCATTACTAGTGATGGGAGTGGCGTGGTCACTCTCGGGACGGGGTCGTGCTTGGATAGGCGGCCATGACTGTTTTTACAGGGCACCGGACACACCGTTGATACCCCATGCTTGTGTTATGTGATGAATATGGGAGCATGGCTCCACAAAAAATTATTATGTGATAATGCTTGGGGGCTGCTACCAACCGAGTGGACTCTTTGTTAGTCACGGCTAGGGAAAGGTTGTGATCGGGTGCTTACCCCATGTACTTGAGGTACCACGTGTCGTGGATGACACGGAAGTTCCCCGTATCTTGTGGGTAAAGTGTGCAACCTCTGCAGAGTGTCAAACTATTCGAATAGCCGTGTCCACGGTCAAGGACAGTTGGGTGGTACTGCTTAGACTATGTCCATATGTTTCTGACAAACAACACGGTTTGGTAATATTGTTGATGTGATTCATGAGGAAGTCACGATGAGCTTGATCATGAGTTGTTCATAACTCTTCCTCGATGTTGATGTCTGTAAACAACTGATACTTGTTGCAGACACATTCATGATTCCAATAAGTGTTGATCATACTTGCATGAGAAAAACTAGGTTTACACCAAAAATGCCAATTTAGTAGTAGAGCCTTGCATAATTATTCTGTTATCACTCTTGGGTTGCTTGCGAGTACATTCAAACATACTCACTGGCTTGTCCCTGGCTATTTACTTAGCCAGGCATGGAAGAACAGGATATGATGAAGAGTACCTTCGTGACGAACATGCGAGCTAGGACGCTTCCCAGTCAGAATGCCTGTAGGGTTAAGGCAGATGGCATGGGTTCACGCTATCATTGAAGATTTCCACTGCGAGTTTATGAAGACGTGGCCATAAAGGCCATATTTGAGTAAAACGGTATGTACTGGATGTAAGACTCTTGTTATTCAGTTTATGTGTGTTCAGTGAGCATTGATCTCTGGGATCACTGTACACGTGCATTCGGTGATCACGACCTATGAGTCGGGGTCCCCACAGAGCTGGTATTAGAGCCATCCTGACTGTAGGAAGCCTTAGTGACCATGGTCGTTAGTTAGCGTAAAACTGCTTTCAAAACTATCACTAATTTTTCAAAACTATCTCTACTTCTCTTCGCTTCTGAAGTTTTCGAAAACTAAGATATATTTTCCTTATTGTTCTCTTCCCCTTCAAAACTTTTGTAAATGGTCGCGAGTACCCTTATGCCCCTGACCATTGGATTCCGTGTAATCCTCGTGGATAACCTAGAAGGAATATGCCTTGCCAGACGTTCGCCCACATCTTCTGAACACAAGTCTGACGACACCACGGCAAGACGATGCCAACCGAAGATACCATCAAGACCAAGAAGATGGTGACACCCTCGACACTTCCCCAAGACGATGCAACCATAGCCTATGATGATCAGGGCATAAGATATGCAATATCATGATGTACATCGCTAATAGAGTAACCATGTCATTACCGTTGTTGTATCAGCAACCACCGGTGGATGAGAACCTCGCCAGTTGGTCCGCCTCACTATAGTGAGCAGGAAAATGGTTCTCTCCATCCCCCGCTCTTGGTGTCCATGTTATCATCAACGTAACCGACAGATTGGCCCTCTATTATGCCTTGTTAATGTCATTGCATAAAGGATTGCCTACCAGGTACCCTCGACGCCTTAGAAGGAAAAAGGGATCATTATGATTAAGAAGACAACAGAAGACCGAGTCAATGCCAGCTACGAGGAACCACCTTCACCCCGTCAGCTCATCAGGTGAGAAGTTCTTGAAGATTCTTCAGGCCCAACCCTGATTGTTCCATCGAACAACTACAAGAAACGTAGCAACACCTGAGGAAGACCCAGAAGACTTCACGTCCTTCCCTCAGAGACACGAAGCAAGCACGACTATTGAGTCCGAGAACCCCTAGGGTAGGATGAGCCGTGTATCCCCTATGCGAAGTTGAGTCTGTGCGATGGTTCAAAAGGAACCATGTTTTGTGTTGCATGTTTTTATTTGTTTGTGTTTTGATATAAGTCGCACTTTTGCCCTAGGCAACAAGTACGCGACTATATCACCTACCTTATTTTATTGCTTGTGTTGGCCCTTTTGGCACTTGTTTGTTTGCACTTGCACTATATCTCCCCCCCTTTAGGCACCTCCTCTATGCTACCATTCCCTCTCATCTCTCTCATCAACTGAAGACCAACAAGACAAGATGCACCAAGGATTCTACCTCGGCAACCAACTAGCCCTGAAGACTTTTGCTACAGTATCCTCAACCAAGTGCAACCCCGTAGAGTTGTGTTTACCCCTGAAGACTGGAAACCCATCACTAGATCCTTCGAGACTTCATGAGATACCCCAACTCAAATCCTTAACCATGTGCTTAACCTACGAAATTGCAAGAGAAACCAGTTAAGCTTCAGTAACCTTTGCTCATCAATGGGTTCATTATGGAACTAGTGGGCATAGTGAACAAGAACATTATCATCCTAAGATCGAACTAGAACTGACGATGCCATAGGGAAGACCAATTTGAGGACAAATGACTTGATGAGGTTATATCAGTGACCTTGAGGAAAAATCTGAGACTCTTTGGTGGATTATGAGGCTTTCGTGTTGGTAGATGAACTTGGTGGGATCATGGTAATAGAGTGGCATAACTTTCATCACCCTAGAGTAAATTGGATTTAGTAGGACAATTATGATCGCGAGCTGAAATTCTTGGAAGTATAAGGACTTGACTTAACCAGGGGATATTGATAGGAAATTGGTGATGATATGAAAATGACTTGGAGGAATAGTAGAAATTCTTGTTGGGCATGAGATTTGGATTTAAATAGGTGATCCTAATAGGGTGTTGATGATAAATGGGACTACATGGTTCGGAGTAGATTGGATTTAGTCTGATGATCTTGATCATGATACCATGTTTCTTGGTGGACGATAAGCTAGGAAAATTGGATTGTTATCAATAACTAACTTAGGGGTCTGTATGAGCTTGATCTTGGAGTTTACTTGATCGCGATAATGGGAATTAGTGGACCGACTATAGTAAGGATAGCCTTTCAAGGATTTGGGAATTATAGGACATTAAAAGACATTGTGGAACACCATAGATATTAGATTTGTAGAATTAATGGATCATATAGTGATTGGAGTAAATAGGTCAATGGAGTTGATACATAGGAAGGCAACAAGATTTTGGATTTGGTATACAACGTGTTTCCTTAGGATAGAGATGCACTATCTTGGACCTTGGAAGAATAGGCTGAGCACTTGGATTGTGACATTTAATTCAAGCTTAGTAGCTTGTATGTTCTACCCATGGATTTTTGCCTGAGGATAACCATACATATGAGTTTGGGGATAGTTGACATATATGATTTTGTTACACCTCCTCTCGGGAGTCATGAGGATATGAAAAGCATGAGTGATGATTGGAATTGACCTATACAAGATGCTACCTTCGCTGGTGTAAGGAGATTTGTCTCGAAGACTAGATATAACAATTGGCATCTCAGAAATTGTGCTCAAGAATAAGATGTTCACTCGCACACTAGAATCCTTGAAACCCTTAAGCCCTACCAAGCCGTAACAAGGTCAGATCATGACCATGGGCTTTGGCTCTAGGTCGAGAAGACCTTGGCCAATACTCAACCGTGACCACCACAATACCCCAGCCTACTTTATGTACCCCATGGGCAAGTCTTCATAGAATACTTGGACAAGATGGTTGTCATCTTTATTTGGCAACATACTTGCCCACCCGAAGACGGAAGAAGAGTCGTTCAGCTAGTTAGAGAACATTTGAAGACCGCCATGTCAAGGAGGGAGAACTATACCAACCACCATCGTCAAGAAGTAAACTTCCGCGTCGAAGACCATGTGTACCTACGGGTCACTCCTCTCAAGAGAATCAAGCATTTCCATGTCAAAGGTAAGCTCACACCAAGATCTACCGACCGTCTTCGAGATCACTACAAGCCAAAGAGAAGATGGTTACCAGCTGGAGTTGCCACCTGAGTTGTCTAAATGTGCACAACGTTTTCCACGCGTCACAACTGCGGATGTGTTTCCAAGTTCATAACAAGCACGATCCCTACAAGGGCATCGATCACCGAGCCATCGACCTCCAGCCCGATCTGACCTACTACGAGAGACCCATTTGCAACCTGGATCAAGCAGAACATCATACACGAAGCCACACCATCAAGTACTTCAAGGTTCAGTGGGGCAACCACACCAAGGAAGGAGCCACATAGGTTATGCATTGAAAGAAACAAGTGTGGTTTGACATACTTTCTAAAGTCCCAGTGGGTGCCACTGATGCCCCTGGGAGATGATGTTGAGCTAGGTCACTACTTAATGGAGGGGTAGTGTACCGAGGCATGGTGAATGTGTTGTTTCCAGAGACGGATTAGATTTAAGATTTGTCGACCGTCCCAACCAAACATGCGCAACCACTCTACCCTTACATGGGAAAAGGCATTATTGATTACCTAGTTCGTGCTGGCATGGATGCCCGCATTACTAGTTACGGGAGTGGCGTGGTCACTCTCGGGATGGGGTCGTGCTTGGATAGGCGGCCATGACTATTTTTACAGGGCACCGGACACACCGTTGGTACCCCGTGCTTGTGTTATGTGATGAATATGGGAGCATGGCTCCACAAAAATTTATTATGTGACAATGTTTGGCATGGGGGCAGCTACCAATCGAGTGGACTCTTTGTTAGTCATGGCAAGGGAAAGGTAGTGATCGGGTGCTTACCCCTCGTACTTGAGGTACCGCGGGCCGTGGATGATACGGAAGTTCCCCGGATCTTGTGGGTAAAGTGTGCAACCTCTACAGAGTGTCAAACTATTTGAATAGCCATGTCCACGGTCCAGGATAGTTGGGTGGTACTTCTTAGACCATGTTCAAATGTTTTTGACAAACAACACGGTTTGGTAATATTGTTGATGTGATTCATGAGGAAGTCACGATGAGCTTGAGCATGAGTTGTTCATAACTCTTCCTCGATGTTGATGTTTGTAACCTCCTGATACTTGTTGCAGACGCATTCATGATTCCAATAAGTGTTGATCATACTTGCATGAGAGAAACTAGCTTTACGCCAAAATTGCCAATTTAGTAGTAGAGCCTTGCATAATTATTCTGTTATCACTCTTGGGTTGCTTGCGAGTACATTCAAACGTACTCACTGGCTTGTCCCTAGCTATTTACTTGGTCAGGTCTGAAAGAACAGGATATGATGAAGAGTACCTTGGTGATGAACTTGCGAGCTAGGACGCTTCCCAGTCAGAATGCCTGTAGTGTTAAGGCAGATGGCATGGGTTCATGCTATCGTTGAAGATTTCCACTGCGAGTTTATGAAGACGTGACCATAAAGGCCATGTTTGAGTAAAACGGTATGTACTGGATGTGAGACTCTGATTATTCAATTTCTGTGTGTTCAGTGAGCATTGATCTCTGGGATCATTGTACACGTTCATTCGGTGATCACGACCTATGAGTTGGGGTCCCCACAGCTGGATCAACAGCGAGCAGCGTCAAGAAAGTCGATGGTGATAGGCGTCGGCAAGCGGAAGTGGTGAAATGCGGTGGGATTTGCCGGCAGCCTAGCGGCGGCGATAGGCGTCGAGCTAAGTGGTTGCCGCGGCGATAGGCGGTGCCATGCAGAGTCACGGAGGAGCTTGTGCATGTGTGAATGGGGACCGGAGGGGGTGGTGTCCGGGGTGAGGGTTTTTGTTACGTGGGGATGGTGAGGGTTTTCTTTTTTCCTTTTTGAATTGGGTGGTGAGGGTTTTCTGTCCCATAAAGAGTTTGCAGAAGGCAACGGTTTGCTAGAGCCAACCGTGTCTGATTGACACAACTAGGAAAATGAAACCCTAGGATTTCTATTCCAAAAGGGGGGAGGCAGGAGTAACCAGAGTGTGACGCACCGGCTTAATCATGCACTAATCATACATGCCAATGCGCACGATCAAGCCTAAGGACTCACTTGAAGATATCACAACACAACTGTAAAACATAAATAAAGTCATACAAGCTTTATATTACAAGCCAGGGGACTCGAGGGCTCGAATACATAAGCTCGCATACAAGCATCAGCGGAAGCATTAGATATCTGAGTACAGATATAAAAGAAAACACACATAAGCCTTAAGAAGGCGGGGCAAAAGAAACACTACGATCAAAAAGGCGCAGGCCTCCTGCTTGGGACTCTCCGATCCTACTTTTGGTCATCGGCAAGCTCGTAGTAGTAGCCACCCTCGGGGTGGTAGTAGTAGTCGTCGGCACGGGCAGCTGGCTCCGGGGCTCCGTCATCTGGTTGCATCAAACGGATATGTGGAAAAAGAGGAAGCAAAGCAACCGTGAGTACTCATCCGAAGTACTCAGCAAGCAAGGATCTACACTACATATGCAACATTATCAAAGAAGGGCTGTATATGTGGACTGGGCTGCAGAAATGCCAGAATAGAGAGAAGGCCTAGTCCTATCGAAGACTAGCATCTTCAGCGGTCTTGCAGCATTAGAAGAGTGTAGATTAGTACAGCATAAAGTAGTAGTAACATTAAGTATCAACCTCGGCCAGAGATCCTTTCTTGACTCGCTGCGAGAAAGCAATCCCAGAGCCCTAGTATCCATTTCTCATCACAAGTATCCAGTTATAGTTGTATCGATCGGGATACAACTTCGAGCGTCCGTTACCGAGGATCGGCTATGCATAGATTAGTTCTTCCCTGCAGGGGTGCACCAACTTACCCACCATGCTTGATTAACTCCGGCCGGACACACTTTACTGGGTCATGCCCGGCCTCGGCCAAACGATACACCGCAACCGGACCTAGGCTTAACAGAGAGGTCAGCACGCCGGAATAAACCTATGCCCCCAGGGGTCTTGGGCCATCGCCCCGGGCGCTCCTGCACGTTGTGTACGCGGACGGTGAGCAGACCTAGCAGCCTCCAGTACAACGGAGGGTGCTTAACATGGTCCAACCCAGCGCACGCCGCTCAGTCGCTGACGTCCATTAAGCTTCGGCTGATGCATATAACGTAGAGTGCCCATAACTGTTCCCACATGATGGTTAGTGCTATCGGGCCAAAGGCCCACTCAGATCAAATATCCAAACCGTTAATGTATTGGGGTTGTGCGGTAACGGGCAGAGACTCACGATCAATGTGAACCCGTCGCCCCATCTCGAGGACTTGCGGCAAGGGCTAAGAATGCCCGGCCACGCCTCGTATTTAACTCTTGGGTACCCTCCAGGTCAACCCGTCTCCACATCACTCGCGAGTACCCCTCAGGGTCGACCCGCCTTTCCAAGTAGCAGTTGTAAAGTCCAAGTATCCATGTTTCCAAAACATCAGGGGAATCTGAGGTATCACCCACGTTGGATTCCTACTCGATGCATCGGTCAAGGTGAACTCGGAGGAATCACCCTCGGTGGATTCACACTTGAGGTGTTGCATGACAACGTCGTTATCGGAAGTGGTGAAGGAAGAATCACCCTCGATGACCACGACCGAATAGCTACTCTACAGAGTTAACATCAGAAGTGCTAAGCGAGGTATCACCCTCAGCACTCGATAGTAACGCTGCAGTGTCGTACAACTAAATGGGTGATGTGCGGTGCCGGGGCCTGGTTGTTGAGTCTTCTGATGATCCAGCGGGACAACCGGGACAAGTGGGGTCACTGGGGTCTCTGTCCAGCTTATACTAAGCAGTTTAGGATAAGCACGTAAGGTATCAATAGCAGGTTACAATAAACAGGCTATGCATCAGAATAGGTAAAGCAGTAGTAGCAGCAATTCTAATGCAAGCATATGAAAGAAGAGAATAGGCGATATAGGCATGCTCAGGGGGGGTGCTTGCCTGGTTGCTCTGCGGCAAGGGCAAGGTCGTCAACGGTGTAGTCGGTCTCCGGAGCTGCGTCGGACACGGGGACGACGTCGGTGTCGGGGTCTACCGAGAGAGAAGAGGGGGAGGAAACAAATAAATACACGGCAAACGTATGTAACACAGAGCATGCTATGCTAACGTGCAATGTAGGGTTGCCTAAAGACATGTCTAAATCATTTTAGTTATTTTAGGATTTAAGTTGGAATTATTATCCGGTGCATATGCACTATTCATCTACTGGAAACAGGCTAAAAGTTGCGGGTTCACCTCCGTAGAGGGTCCCGACACGGAAACAGATAGCACGGTCGTCTTCGTCTCGTCGTTCTGAGCAACTTTCATGTATAAAGTTTTTCCATACGAGGTACGGTTTATTTTCTATGAATTTTTAAAGATTTTAGACATTTTCTGGAATTTATTTTATGTATTTAAATCAACATTATCCAGAACAGTGTCTGATGACAGCAGCATGATGTAAAGGTGATGTCAGTGGTCAACAGTCGGCTGACCAGGTCAAACCTGACATGTGGGGCCCACATGTCATACACAGGGGGCTAACAGAGTTTAGATTTAAACTAGTTTTAGTTATTTAAGCTTCTGGGCCCACCTGTCAGTGTTAGATTAGGCTAATTAAATCAATTTTAACTAATCCTGTTAATTAGTGGGGGTGGTGGCCCACCGGTCAGTGACTGTGCTGCCCAGTCAGCACAGTTGACCGGGGTCAATGGTCAGCTGGCCCCCCTGGGACCCACTGGCAGTGGCCCAGGGGTTGGCCCCAGTAGGCCACATCGGCGGCGGCTGGCGGTTCGCCGGCGGTGACACAAAAACGCGGCGGAGGGCCTCGGGTGTCGCCGGAAATCGTCTACGCGTAGCCATTTCGCGCGCGCGAGGGCGCGTTCGAACGAGCGGATGACGCCGCGTCGATCTGTGGCGGTGGCCGGAGCTGGGGTGGCCAAAAACGGCGCCGGCGATGAGCGAAGGCGGCGGCGTTTTCGGGCGCTCGTCGGGGACGACGGTACGGCGCGAGTGCGGGCGAAAGATTGGTGATGGCCGCACCACAGGAGTGCCCCGAGCACGATAGCGTGCTCGGACGGCCACGACAACTACGGGAACCTCAGCGGCGATCAAATCAGTGGAGCGGATCTCCGGCAACGGCGTTGGCATCGCGCGCAGCTGGCCACGGTCGCACAGAAAGGAAACAGGCGGGGAGAGGAAGAGCAGAAGCTCACCGAGCGGCTCAAGGGGGCCCGTGGAAGCTTAGGAGCGCAGACCGGAGCGGATCGGCGGCAGCGGAGCGTCGGGGATCCGAGGAAGAAGAAGAGGATGGGCAGCTCCTGGAGGTGTCCGGCGTCGCGTGGCTCGACGAGGAGACGTGGTCGACGGAGACGGAGCGCGAGGACAGCTCGGAGGGACGAGCGGATGCCGGTGGCCACGGTTTTGTCAGTGGTGCGGCGCCGAGCGCGTCGGGGGAGGTTGGGATCGAGAGGGAGAGAGACGATGGAGGAGGGGGGATGGATATGAACGACGAGGGAGTGGATGGGGTCTCCCTTATCCCCTCGGCCGCTCCTGTAGCGTCGATGGGCGTCGCGCTGTCGACGTTTCGCCGGCGCGGCGCTTGGCGACCATGGGCGAGGCGACACGCGCAGGAGAGAGAGATGGGCCGGCCTCAGGCACTGTGCACTTATGCTCAGTGCACAGTGGCCTTTTTCCTTTTTCTCTTTTATTTTTTTGTTTTGCTTTTTCCAGAGAGGGTTTTGAATTAATTGAGCTGTCAAATATTTTTGTACAAATGTGAAACTTGGTCACATAAATACAATGGAATATTCTGCACTGCCCCAAAAAGTTTGAGTTTTGGAATCCTTTTGAATTTTTCAAAAATGAATATGGCATTTAAAGTGCTATTTTGGCACTGTTTTAAAATGCTTAGGCCCACTTTGACTTGATGATGATGTTGTATTCCTTAACAACAAATGGTTTTGGAATATTTGCTAGAAGGTGAACATTTTTCCAGCAAACTTTGAGCAACTTTATTTTGCACTTAAAATTTGAATTATTTTCAAAGAGGAATTTTGAATTGTGTTGAGCTAACACTGTGATCAAGCATTGCATAGATGATGACTTGGCATGTCTAACAGAGAGTCATAGTGCTAGGTTACATAGGGGTGTTACAAATTCTCCTCCTCTAAAAGAAATTCTCATCCCGAGAATTCAGGAGGTAGAAGGGAAGATGTCGGGGTATTCTGTTCGAAGATGATCCTCGCGTTCCCAAGTGGCTTCATCTTCTGTATGATTTGACCACTACACTTTCAGGAACTTGGTCGTCTTCTGACGGGTTCGATGTTCTGATTCATCGAGGATGCGGATCGGATGCTCCTTATAAGAAAGTTCATCTTGCAATTCGAGCATCTCGTGATCCACTGCGCGGTGCGGAGATTCCTTGAAGCAACGACGAAGTTGCGACACATGGAAGACGTCGTGGATATGAGAGAATTGCGATGGCAACTCCAATTTATATGCCACCTGACCATGTCTTGCAACATTGCGGAAAGGACCAATGTAGCCTGGAGCTAAAGTGCCCTTGATTTTGAAGCGGTGAGTGCCCTTGATAGGAGTGACACACAGATAAGCTTGATCGCCAGGTTGATAAGTCAAACCCCATCGTTTGCGATCATAGTTGCTCTTCTGGCGGTCCTGAGCCGCCTTGAGATTTTCTCGAATGATGCGGACTTGCTCTTTAGCGTGTTGGATAATATCCGGACCCACGAGCGGTCGTTCCCTAGTTTCTGACCAATTCAGAGGGGTTTGACACTTACGTCCATAGAGTACTTCGAAGTGGGCCATTTTCAAGCTGGCTTGATAGCTGTTGTTATAAGAGAACTCGGCATACGGGAGAGACTCTTCCCACTTCTTGCCGAAAGATATAACACAAGCTCGAAGCATGTCTTCAAGAACTTGATTGACTCACTCGACTTGGCCTTGGGATTGGGGGTGATAAGCTGAACTCCAGGTAATATGAGTTCCCATAGCTTCTTGGAAACTTTCCCAAAACTTTGAGGTGAAAAGACCGCCATGGTCCGAACTAATCTCTTTCGGAATACCGTGGAATGAAACAATTCTGGAGATATACATATCTGCTAACTGACTAGCAGTGATAGTCTCCTTGACAGGCAGAAAGTGTGCAACCTTAGAGAGTTGGTCGACGACGACAAGAATAGCATCGTGACCCTTCTGTGACTTGGGAAGGCCAGTAATGAAATCCATTTGAACCTTATCCCATTTCCATAAAGGAATAGGAAGCGGTTGCAGAATTCCAGCAGGCTTCTGATGTTCCGCTTTAACGCAATGGTAAACGTCACATTCAGCAACATAGCGAGCAATATCCTGCTTCATTTTAGACCACCAGTACCTTTGACGGAGATCACGATACATCTTGGTACTACCTGGATGAATGGACAGCGGTGTATCATGTGCCTCCTTCATGACCTTGTCAGTCATAAGCTCGAAGCGAGGTACCACAATGCGGTCTCTGAAATACAAGGTTCCATCTTCAGACAGCGAGAAATCCCTGTACTTTTCTAGGTGAAGATCTTTCTTCATCAAATCAACTTCAGCATCTTTAGCTTGCGCACTCTTAACAGCTTTCTCAAGATCTGGCTGTATCACAAGGTTACTAAGAGAACCCTATGGAACAATACGCAGATTCAGCTTGCGCAATTCTTCAAAAAGATGAGGTTGAGCTCGCCTAACCATGAGGTTGTTGCAATAGGACTTGTGGCTTAAGGCATCAGCCATCACATTAGCCTTGCCAGGGGTATAAGAAATACCACAGTCATAGTCCGTAATTGTTTCCAACCATCGCTGTTGACGGAGATTAAGATCCGGCTGAGTAAACAAATACTTCAAGCTTTGATGATCAGTATATACCTCACACCGGTTACCCAGAAGGTAATGTCGCCACAGCTTCAATGCATAGATCACTGCAGCAAGTTCAAGATCATGCACTGGATAGTTTTCTTCATGTGGACGCAATTGACGCGAAGCATACGCAATTACTCTTCATTCTTGCATTAACACACAGCCTAATCCTTGATGAGAGGCGTCCCAATAAATCACAAAGTCATTGAGAGAATCCGGAGGAGCAAGCACTGGAGCAGAAGTTAGCTTGTCCTTGAGAGTCTGGAAACTTTCCTGACATTTGTCTGTCCACTCAAACTTAACGCCTTTGTGAAGCAGGTTAGTTAGAGGCTTAGCAATCTTGGAAAAGTGCTCGACAAATCGACGGCAATAGCTTGCAAGGCTGAGAAAACTTCTCACTTGCTTGACGTTCTTCGGAGGAGTCCAGTCCAGAATAGCCTGAACCCGCTCCGGGTTAGCAGCAATTCCATCCTTGGAAATTACATGACCAAGGTAGGTTACTTCAGAAAGCCAGAACTCGCATTTGGAATACTTGGCATAGAGCTGGTGTTCTCGGAGCCTTTCCAGAACAAAACTAAGGTGTTCAGCATGTTCTTCCTTATTCTTTGAATATACCAGAATATCATCTAGATATACCACGATGAACTTGTCGAGGTAATCCAATAAGATGTAATTCATCAGATGGGAGAACGTAGCTGGAGCATTTGTTAAGCCAAAAGACATAACATTGTACTCATAAGAGCCATGGCGAGTAACAAATGCAGTCTTGGGAATATCCTCTTCGCGGACACGGATCTGGTGATAACCCAACCTCAAGTCGAGTTTAGAAAACACCGATGATCCAGCAAGTTGATCATACAAGTCATTGATCCGGGGAAGTGGATATTTATTCTGGATGGTTGCCTGGTTAATGGGCCGATAATCTTGAACCAATCGGTTAGTTCCATCCTTCTTCTTAACGAAGAGTGATGGTGCTCCCCAAGCAGAGGAACTGGGGCGGATGAAACCCTTCTTAAGTGACTTGTCGATTTCTTCCTTAAGCTCGAGAAGGTGGTGCGGAGGCATCTTATAAGGACGCTTCGCAATAGGAGTTGTGCCTGGTTTCAAGTCGATGACAAACTCGATAGCTCTAACAGGGGGTATTCCTGGAAGTTCTTCTGGAAAAACATCCTGGAAGTCATGAACAACTGGAATGTTTTCGATCCCCTCAAGCGGAGAAGCATTCAATGCATTCAAGGCATAGATTTGAGCCTCGGCATTTTGAGTGATATGAGCATGATAATTCACTAGCCCAGCTGTTGGGTGCATGAGATGTACAACTTTAGAGGCACAATTGATTGAGGCGTAGTGAGCCTTCAGCCAATCCATTCCCAGGATAAGATCAATGTTGGAAGTATTCAGGATAATGGGGAAGGCCTGAAAATTCCTCCCTTCAATCTCAACAGAGACTTCGGGGCTGAATATGGAGGCTTGGCATTGACCCGCGGGTGTGTTTACCACTAATGGATGGTGTAGCATTTCACATTTAACGTCATGCATGAGCGCAAAATGTTCTGACATGAATGAATGCGATGCTCCTGAATCAAATAAAACAGATGCAGGTACTGAATTAACAAGTAGTGTACCCATCACAGTTTCTGGTTGATCTTGAGCTTCAGCCATGTTGACATGATAAGCCTGCCCACGACCATAAGAAGGCCTGGCATTGTTGTTGCGGGCATTAGGAGGCGGAGCCAGTTGCTTCTGATTCTGATAGCAGTTCCTCGCAAGATGACCTGGTTTGCCACACTTGTAGCAGAGCCCATTGTCTGGATGAATTGCAGGAGCTCGGGGTGGTGCAGCTCGAAGAAGCTGCCTCGGTGGTGGAGGTGGCAGACAAGGTGCAGCATGGTACGGCCTTGGTGCAGGTGCAGTTGGACGGTACATGCTGTGGGGAATCCAGATACGGCACTTCTATGAAGACGAGCCCGAAGATGAGCCAGCATCACGATAGCGCTTCTGTGACTCCTTGTGCTTGATCTGAGCAGTTTCAACCAGAATAGCCTTGTTCACAAGGGTAGCAAAGTCGGTGAAGTCTTGAGCAGCAAGTGCAAGCTCGATGTCTGGGTGGAGTCCACTACGGAATTTCTCTTGTCTACGAGCATTGGTGGCGATGTCTTCTTCAGCATAGCGGGACAGATCAAGGAATTCCTGCTGATAGGCTTCGACAGTCTTTTTGCCCTGAGTGAGGTTGCGGAACTGGGTTCTCATCCGGTCCATGATTCCCTGAGGAATATATCAGGCACAAAAAGCAGCCTGGAACTCAGGCCAAGTAACGACTGTTCCAGCAGGCAGTGTACGCTTGTGTGTGTCCCACCATTGAGCAGCGGGGCCCTTTAAGAAAAAGGACGTGAAGGTGACAAAGTTGGCAGGGGAAACATTTGCAGACTCCATCTCGTGAGTGATGTTGCGAATCCAATCATCAGCATCCAGTGGCTTATCCAAGTTGCAGAACTGAGTGGGGTTAAGACGCACAAATTCCGACAGAGTTATTGCAGCAGGGTCCTGGTTCTGGTTGTTCTGATGCGGGAACTGAGCCATAATCCCAGTCGTGAACTGACGGTTGAGCTCGAATTGTTGCATCATAGCTGCCATATAATCTGACGGTGGTGGATGTTCAGGGGCACGACCACGACCACCTGGTCTAACCATCCTGCTAAGTTTCAACAAGGGTAGTTAGTAAAAGCAATTGCGAGTGTTTAGCGACAAGCATGATGTACCACGACAATAATTAAGCAGTGTAAAGATACTTAACAGTAGTCAATTAAGACATACATATCCATACACAGAGTCGGTTACATGCGGACAGCATAACGGCGCAATTTAGAAGCTAGACCTGCTAGGCGGCGTGCAGGCACGCGGTAAGGAAGTACACAACGAGACATAGCAAAGGCTACATCAACATCGGAGAAAACTGCTGGAGCGAGGAATCTGCAAGTGACAACACAGGGTGTCCTTGATAAAAGGATCCTGCAAGCAGAACCTGGTCCACAAATCTTGAAGAAAGGGGGGGGGGGTAATTTCAGATCTCCTGGTGGATGTGATCACGAGAGCCTAATGTTGGAGTTAGTAAAATTTTAACCCGAAAGGAAGAGTGATCAGAGTCCCATAGTATAGACGAGGAATAAAAGATCCTAATACCACCCATTCGGCGACGTGGGCCCGTAAGACACACAGCCAAGTTAGTAAAACAGTTTTCACGACTAGACTCAACTTCGGCCAAAGAGTTGGAAAGGGGGATCCTACAGGCAGTCGGCTCTGATACCAACCTGTGACGCCCCCGGCTTAATCGTGCACTAATCATAGACGCCAATGCGCACGATCAAGCCTAAAGACTCACTTGAAGATATCATAACACAACTCTAAAACATAAATAAAGTCATACAAGCTTTATATTACAAGACAGGGGCCTCGAGGGCTCGAATGCATAAGCTCGCATACAAGCGTCAGCGGAAGCATCAGATATCTGAGTACAGATATAAAAGAAAACACAGATAAGCCTTAAGAAGGCGGGGCAAAAGAAACACTACGATCGAAAAGGCGCAGGCCTCCTGCCTGGGACCTTCCGATCCTACTCCTGGTCATCGGCAAGCTCGTAGTAGTAACCACCGTCGGGGTGGTAGTAGTAGTCGTCGACGGGGGCAGCTGGCTCCGGGGCTCCGTCATCTGGTTGCATCAAACGGATATGGGGAAAAAATAGGAAGCAAAGCAACCGTGAGTACTCATCCGAAATACTCAGCAAGCAAGGATCTACACTACATATGCAACATTATCAAAGAAGAGCTGTATATGTGGACTGGGCTGCAGAAATGCCAGAATAGAGAGAAGGCCTAATCCTATCGAAGACTAGCATCTTCAGCGGTCTTGCATCATTAGAAGAGTGTAGATTAGTACAGCATAAAGTAGTAGTAACATTAAGTATCAACCTCGGCCAGAGATCCTTTCTCGACTCGCTGCAAGAAAACAATCCCAGAGCCCTAGTATCCATTTCTCATCACAAGTATCCAGTTATAGTTGTATCGATCGGGATACAACTCCGAGCGTCCGTTACCGAGGATCGGCTATGCATAGATTAGTTTCTTCCCTGCAGGGGTGCACCAACTTACCCACCACGCTCGATTAACTTAGGCCAGACACACTTTACTGGGTCATGCCCGGCCTCGGCCAAACGATACGCCGCAACCCGACCTAGGCTTAACAGAGAGGTCAGCACGCCGGACTAAACCTATGCCCCCAGGGGTCTTGGGCCATCGCCCCGGGCGCTCCTGCACGTTGCGTACGCGGCCGTTAAGCAGACCTAGCAGCCTCCAGTACAATGGAGGGAGCTTAACGCAGTCCAACCCAGCACGCGCCGATCAGTCGCAGACGTCCATTAAGCTTCGGCTGATGCATACGACGCAGAGTGCCCATAACTGTTCCCACGTGATGGTTAGTGCTATCGGGCTAGAGGCCCACTCGGATCAAATATCCAAACCATTAATGTATTGGGGTTGTGCGGTAACGAGCAAAGACTCACGATCGATGTGACCCCATCACCCCGTCTCGAGGACTTGCGGCAAGGGCTAAGAATGCCCGGCCAAGCCTCGTATTTAACTCTCGGGTACCCTCCAGGTCAACCCGTCTCCACATCACTCGTGGGTACCCCTCAGGGTCGACCCGCCTTTCCAAGTAGCAGTTGTAAAGTCCAAGTATCCGTGTGTCCAAAACATCAGGGGAATCTGAGGTATCACCCTCGTTGGATTCGTACTCGATGTATCCATCAAGGTGAACTCGAAGGAATCACCCTCGATGGGTTCACACTTGAGGTGTTGCATGACAGCGTCGTTATCGGAAGTTGTGAAGGAGGAATCACCCTCGATGACCACGACCGAATAGCTACTCTACAGAGTTAACATCAGAAGTGCTAAGCGAGGTATAACCCTTGGCACCCGATAGTAACGCTGCATTGTCATACAACTAAGGGGGTGATGTGCGGTGCCGGGGCCTGGTTGTTGAGTCTTCTGATGATCCAGCGGGGCAACCGAGATAAGTGGGGTCACTGGGGTCTCTATCCAGCTTATACTAAGCAGTTTAGGATAAGCGGGTAAGGTATCAATAGCAGGTTACAATAAACAGGCTATGCATCAGAATAGGTAAAGCAGTAGCAGCAGCAATTCTAATGCAAGCATAAGAAAGAAGAGAATATGCGATATAGGCATGCTCAAGGGGGGGTGCTTGCCTGGTTGCTCTGCGGCAAGGGCAAGGTCGTGAACGGTGTAGTCGGTCTCCGGAGCTGCGTCGGCCTCGGGGACGACGTCAGTGTCGGGGTCTACCGACAGAGAAGAGGGGGAGGAAACAAATAAATACACGGCAAACATATGCAACCCAGAGCATGCTATGCTAACGTGCAGTGCAGGGTTGCCTAAAGATATGTCTAAATCATTTTAGTTATTTTAGGATTTAAGTTGGAATTATTAACCAGTGTATATGCACTATTCGTCTACCGGAAACAGGCTAAAAGTTGCGGGTTCACCTTCGTAGAGGGCCCCGACACAAAAACAGATAGCACAGTCGGCTTCGTCTCGTCGTTCTGAGCAACTTTCATGTATAAATTTTTTCCATACGAGGTACGGTTTATTTTCTATGAATTTTTAAAGATTTTAGACATTTTCTGGAATTTATTTTATTTATTTAAATCAACATTATCCAGAACAGTGTCTGATGACATCAGCATGAGGTAAAGGTGACGTCAGCGGTCAACAGTCGGCTGACCAGGTGAAACCTGACATGTGGGGCCCACATGTCATACACAGGGGGCTAATAGAGTTTTGATTTAAACTAGTTTTAGTTAATTAAGCTTCTGGGCCCACCTGTTAGTGTTAGATTAGGCTAATTAAATCAGTTTTAACTAATCTTGTTAATTAGTGGGGGTGGTGGCCCACCGGTCAGTGACTGTGCTGCCCAGTCAGCACAGTTGACCAGGGTCAACGGTCAGCTGGGCCCCCTGGGACCCACTGGTAGTGGCCCAGGGGTGGGCCCCAGTAGGCCACGTCGGCGGCGGCTGGTGGTTCGCCGGCGGCAACGCAAAAACGCGGTGGAGGGCCTCGGGTGTCGCCAAAAATCGTCTACGCGCAGCCATTTCGCGCGCGCGAGGGCGCGTTCGATCTGTGGCGGTGGCTGGAGCTGGGGTGGCCAGAAACGGCGCCGGCGATGAGCGAAGGCGGCCGCGTTTTCGGGCGCTCATCGGGGACGACACTACGACGCGAGTGCGGGCGAAAGATCGGTGCTGGCCGCACCACAGGAGTGCCCCGAGCACAATAGCGTGCTCTGACGACCAAGACAACTACGGGAACCTCAGCGGCGATCGAATCAGCGGAGTGGATCTCCGGCAATGGCGTCGGTGTCGCGCGCAGCTGGCAACAGTCGCACAGAAAGGAAACAGGCGGGGAGAGGAAGAGCAGATGCTCACCAAGCGGCTCAAGGGGGCCCATGGAAGCTTAGGAGCGCAGACCGAAGCGGATCAACGGCGACAGAGCGTCAGGGATCCGAGGAAGAAGAAGAGGTCGGGCAGCTCCTAGAGGCGTCCGGTGTCACGTGGCTTGACGGGGAGACGTGGTCGACGGAGAGGGAGCGCGAGGATAGCTCGGAGGGATGAGCGGATGCCGGTGGCTGCGGTTTCGTCGGAGGTGCGGCGGCGAGCGCGTCGGGCGAGGTTGGCATCGAGAGGGAGAGAGATGATGGAGGAGGGGGGATGGATATGAACGACGAGGGAGTGGACGGGGTCTCCCTTATCCCCTCAGCCGCTCCTGTAGCCTCGGTGGGCGTCGCGCTGTCGGCGTTTCACCGGCAGGGCGCGCGGCGACCATGGGCGAGGCGACACGCCCAGGAGAGAGAGCGGGAGGAGAGAGAGCGGGAGGAGAGAGATGGGCCGGCCTCAGGCACTGTGCACTTAGGCCTAGTGCACAGGGGCCTTTTTCCTTTTTCTCTTTTATTTTTCTGTTTTGCTTTTTCCAGAGAGGGTTTTGAATTAAATGAGCTGTCAACTATTTTTGTACAAATGTGAAACTTGGTCACATAAATACAATGGAATATTCTGCACTACCCCAAAAAGTTTGGGGAGTTTTGGAATCCTTTTGAATTTTTAAAAAATGAATATGGCATTTAAAGTTCTGTTTTGGCACTGTTTTAAAATGCTTAGGCCCACTTTGACTTGATGATGATGTTGTATTCCTTAACAGCAAATGGTTTTGGAATATTTGCTAGAAGGTGAACATTTTCCAGCAAACTTTGAGCAACTTTATTTTGCACTTTAAATTTGAATTGTTTTCAAAGAGGAATTTTGAATTGTGTTGAGCTAACACTATGATCAAGCATTGCATAGATGATGACTTGGCATGTCTAACAGAGAGTCACAGTGCTAGGTTACATAGGGGTGTTACACAGAGAAACCCTAGGATGTATTTGACACATAAATGGGCATAGATGACTAACCGGTTGCCCGTCGTTGTCGGATTCGTCGCCAGAGTGGTCGTCGGAGTTGTCGCCCGAGTCATCACCGGAGTCGTCACCGGAGTCGGTGTGGACCTCCGGCTCTGGCTGTGGAAGCACGACGCCGTCGATGCCGTCAAGGTGCAGCGATACCTTGTTGGCGGCGACGGCAACCTCTGTCTCCATCTTCATGCCGTGCTCCGGTGCTTCAGCAGCCCCTGCGTCGCCACTCCCTCCGATGGGGCGCTTCAGCGGAATCCTCATACACTGATGGCTTTGAGGACTAAGAGCGGCATCGAGGATGTGGGCGGAGAGAGAGGATTTTGTGTGTGGCGAGGATGGGGGTGCGGCCGCTTGGGCGCGCCATTAATATGGAGTAGTGGGAGAGAGGCGAGCGTCGGTCAAACGCTGGCTCGCCTCCCAGTGAGCCTGCGCAGCGGACTGCTGGCATGCCTACCGTCATTTCACACAGCTACTCGCACACCTCAGGATGACACTACGCAGCGAGCACGCCTCCCGTCAATTCACACACCTGCACGCACAACTCCTAGTCTGCCTGTGCGGCGGACTGCTAGCATGCGTCCCGTCAACTCATGCCTACTCACACGGCACACGGGACGCGTCGCGGCACGTATATTGTTTTTCTATTTTGAAGATTAATGTTGCCGCTTTATTGCTTAACCGAAGGATGGCACGTATCCATTGTTGGTCTAACGCCCACGGTTCGAATAAATAATCCACTTGCGATATTGGTTCCCAATTATTAATAATCTCCCGTTTGCAAGAAGATAAAAATTACATCAAAACTTATCTCAAATTTGACAAAAAGGTACAATACCACTATGTATTGGTGTCGATATGACAACACAATAATTTTCATGAATTACAACTAAGTTTTGGATGTACTACTAGATTTTAAAAATCCAGATTCTCAATGTTTGAAATTTCTTGCACGGAGAGTAAACATGCACCCAGTGACACATATGTGTTTTTCCAATCCATTTAGGTGCATTGTCACGTGTGCATGTAGCTCAAATTTGATTTTTGCACATTATACCCCTACAAAATCAATCCATGTACCAAAACGTCTTAATGATCTCTAGGTTTTTTTTTCAAAATTAAAATGTCCCTCCTTTGGTAACATATGTTCACCGCGGAAAATTTTAACATGCATTGTAGTTGTGTGTGTGCGTCTGGGGGGGTGTCTGGCAGTACACTACGAGTCGTGAGCCACCGTGTGGGATTGATCGTTTTGTGAGGCAGGTGCCACATCAAAGCCATGAGTTTGTTATCTAAAACATTACACAACCCTTTCATACATACATGATTGGGCCACATGCAGTCGGTGGTTGTTCTACACGACACTCACTCGCATGTGACGCTTTCTGTGGGCCCGCGAGGTCATCGTCCATCACTTCGACCTACAGCTGGCAGAGAGGTTAATTTGACCAGCAAGGTTGAATCTTTCTTGTTTGTGTTACGGTGGGAGTACGTATATAGTACGCGTCGAAGAGGTGGGAGGGGACCAGCATATATATACTACATACGCGTCCATGAACACACCTCACTCAGTGTGGGGACTTTTCGGTTTTCGAGGCACGTGCCACATCAAAGTTGTGCATTGGCTATTCAAACATCACACAACACCTCTTTGGGCCACATGCATGTGCAGGCGGTGGTTATCCTAGGGCAATCACATGTGATGCTTCCATCTGTGGGCCCACGAGGTTGTCGTCCATTTGCAGGCATCACTTTGACCTACATCAGGAGAGGTTAATTAATTTCACAATCAAGGAGGGTTCTTTTTGGTTTGTATTACGTTAGGAGCATATAGTATGCGTCGAAGAGGGGGAAGGGGACCAACATATATACTATGCTTCATGAACCTCGCTCTGTGTGGGGACTTTATGGTTTTCGAGGAATGAGCCACTGCTACTTCTTGAGCTTGCGTTGGTTTCTCCCTTGAAGAGGAAAGGGTGATGCAGCAAAGTAGAGATAAGTATTTCCCTCAGTTAAGAACCAAGGTATCAAATTCAATAGGAGATACAAGCAAGTCCCCAATCTATGCACCTGCACAAACAATCAAACACTTGCACCCAACGCGATAAAGGGGTTGTCAATCCCTTCACGGTCACTTGCAAGGATGAGATCTGATAGAGATAGATATAAAATATTACTAAAAACATAAAACAAAATAAAAGTAAATAAATTGCAGCAAGGTATTTTTTGGTTTTTTGGTTTATAGATCTAAAAATATAAGATGGAAAATAGACCCGGGGGCCATAGGTTTCACTAGAGGCTTCTCTCTTGAAGGCAAATAATATGCTGGGTGAACAAATTACTATCGAGCAATTGATAGGAAAGCGCAAAGTTATGACAATATCCAAGGCAATGATTATGCATATAAGCATCACGTCCGTGTCAAGTAGACCGAAACGATTCTGCATCTACTACTAATACTCCACACATCGACCGCTATCCAGCATGCATCTAGAGTATTAAGTTCATAAAGAACGGAGTAACGCCATAAGTAAGATGACATGATGTAGAGGGATAAACTCAAGCAATATGATGAAAACCCCATCTTTTTACCCTTGCTGTCAACAATACAAATACGTGCCTTGCTACCCCTACTTTGTCACTGGGTGAAGACACCGCAAGATTGAACCCAAAACTAAGCACCTCCCCATTTCAAGAAGAACCAATCTAGTTGGCCAAACCAAACCGATAATTCAAAGAGAAATACAAAGATATCAAATCATGCATATAAGAATTCAGAGAAGATTCAAATAATATTCATAGATAGTCTGATCATAAATTCACAATTCATCGGATCTCGACAAACACACTGCAGAAGAATATTACATCAGATAAATCTCCAAGAACATCGAGGAGAACATGGTATTGAGAATCAAAGAGAGAGAAGAAGCCATCTAGCTACTAGATATGGACCCATAGGTCTGTGGTAAACTACTCACGCTTCATCGGAAGGGCAATAAAGTTGATGTAGAAGCCCTCCGTGATCGAATCCCCCTCCGGCAGGATGCCGGAAAAGGCCCCAAGATGGGATCTCATGGGTATAGAAGGTTACAGCGGCGGAAAAGTATTTTGGTGGACGCTTCTGGTTGTTTGGGAATATTTTTGAACTTATAGGCCAAAGATTAGGGTTGGAGGACTCCCGTGGGGCCAACAAGCCAGGGGGCGCCGCCCCCTAGGGCGCGCCCTGAGGGCTTGTGGAGCCCTCGAAACTCTTCTGACTTCCTCTCCAAGTCCTATGTGTGTCTTCTGTTCCAAGAAAAATCATCGTAAAGTTTTATCCCGCTTGGACTCCGTTTGATATTCCTTTTCTGTAAAACTCAAAAACATGGAAAAAACAGAAACAGAAACTGGCACTAGGCTCTAGGTTAATAAGTTAGTCCCAAAAATAATATAAAATAGCATATTAATGCATATAAAACATCCAAAACAGATAATATAATAGCATGGAACAATAAAAAATTATAGATACATTGGAGACGTATCAAGCATCCCCAAGCTTAATTCCTGCTCGTCCTCGAGTAGGTAAATGATAAAAATAGATTTTTTGATGTGGAATGCTACCTAACATATTTATCCATGTAATTTTCTTTATTGTGGCATGAATATTCAGATCCATAAGATTCAAAACAAAAGTTTAATATTGACATAAAAACAATAATACTTCAAGCATACTAATAAAGCAATCATGTCTTCTCAAAATAACATGGCCAAAGAAAGTTATCCCTACAAAATCATATAGTCTGGCTATGCTCCATCTTCATCACACAAAGTATTAAATCATGCACAACCCCAATGACAAGCCAAGCAATTGTTTCATACTTTTGATGTTCTCAAACTTTTTCAACTTTCACGCAATACATGAGCGTGAGCCATGGATATAGCACTATAGGTGGAATATAATATGGTGCTTGTGGAGAAGACAAAAAGAAGGAGATAGTCTCACATCAACTTGGTGTATCAACGGGCTATAGAGATGCCCATCAATAGATATCAATGTGAGTGAGTAGGGATTGCCATGCAACAGATGCACTAGAGCTATAAGTTTATGAAAGCTCAAAAAGAAACTAAGTGGGTGTGCATCCAACTCGCTTGCTCACGAAGACCTATGGAAATTTGAGGAAGCCCATCATTGGAATATACAAGCCAAGTTCTATAATGAAAAAATCCCACTAGTATATGAAAGTGACAACATAGGAGACTCTCTATCATGAAGATCATGGTTCTACTTTGAAGCACAAGTGTAGTAAAAGGATAGTAGCATTGCCCCTTCTCTCTTTTCTCTCATTTTTTTCTTTTTTTTCTTTTTTTTGTTTGGGCTTCTTTGGCCTCTTTTATTTTTTTTGTAAAGTCCGGGGACTCATCCCAACTTGTGAGGGAATCATAGCTTCCATCATCCTTTCCTCACATGAGACAATGCTCTAATAATGATGATCATCACACTTTTATTTACTTACAACTCAAGAATTACAACTCAATACTTAGAATAAAAATATGACTCTATATGAATGCCTACAGCGGTGTACCAGGATGTGCAACGATCTAGCATAGGAATGACATAAAAAAACGGACAAGCCATGAAAACATCATGCTAGCTTTCTTATGATCATGCAAAGCAATATGACAATGATGGAGCGTGTCATAATAAAACGGAACTATGGAAGTTGCATGGCAATATATCTCGGAATGGATATGGAAATGCCATAATAGGTAGGTATGGTGACTGTTTTGAGGAAGGGTATATGGTGCGTGTAATGCACCGGCGAAAGTTGCGCGGTACTAGAGAGGCTAGCAATGGTGGAAGGGTGAGAGTGCGTATAATCCATGGACTCAACATTAGTCATAAAGAACTCACATACTTATTGCAAAAGTCTATTAGCTATCCAAACAAAGTACTACATGCATGCTCCTAGGGGGATAGATTGGTAGAAAAATACCATCTCTCGTCCCCGACCGCCACTCATAAGGAAGATAATCAATAAATAAATCATGCTCTGACTTCATCACATAACGGTTCACCATACGTGCATCCTACGGGAATCATAAACTTTAACACAAGTATTTCTACCAATCCACAATTAATCACTGGCATGACTCTAATATCACCATCTTTATACCTCAAAACAATCATATGGAATCAAACTTCTCATAGTATTCAATGCTCTTTATATGAAAGTTTTTATTTTATCCCTCTTGGATGCCCATCATATTAGGACTAAATTCATAATCTATGCAAATTACTATGATGTTTAAAGAGGCTCTCAAAATAATATAAATGAAGCAAGAGAGTTCAACAATTTCTATAAAATAAAGCCACCGCCGTGCTCTAAAAAGATATAAGTGAAGCACTAGAGCAAAATTGCTTAGCTCAAAAGATATAAGTGAAGCACATAGATTATTCTAATAAGTTCACGATTCATGCGTGTCCCTCTAAAAAGGTGTGTAAAGCAAGGATGATTGTGTCAAACTAAAAATCAAAGACTCAAATCATACAAGACGCTCCAAGCAAAACACATATCATGCGGTGAATAAAAATATAGCCTCAAGTAAATTTACCGATAGACGAAGACGAAAGAGGGGATGCCATCCGGGGCATCCCCAAGCTTAGATGCTTGGTTTTCCTTGAATATTACCTTGGGGTGCCTTGGGCATCCCCAAGCTTAGGCTCTTGCCACTCCTTATTCCATAGTCCATCAAATCTTTACCCAAAACTTGAAAACTTCACAACACAAAACTCAACATAAAACCCATGAGATCCGTTAGTATAAGAAAATAAATCACCACTTTTTTGGTACTGTTGTGAACTCATTATTTATTTATATTGGTGTAATATCTAATTTATTCCAACTTATCCATGGTTCATACCCCCCGATACTACCCATAGATTCATTAAAATAAGCAAACAACACATAGAAAACAGAATCTGTCAAAAACAGAACAGTCTGCGAAGATCTGAATTTTTCTAATACTTATGTAATTCAAAAACTTCTGAAAAATTAGGAAAACATAGTAAATTTGTATATCAATATTTTTTAAAAAATTCAGGGTTTTTACATGCACCCGTGGATTTAAACAATTCTGTTACTGGATGCAAAAGTTTCTGTTTTTCAGCAAGATCAAATCAACTATCACCGTAAGCCATCCCAAAGGTATTACTTGGCTCAAACACTAATTAAAACACCAAAACACAATTACTACATAGGTAATAATGTTTAATTTCATAAAAATATAAAATAAAACTATTGGGTTGTCTCCCAACAAGCGCTTTTCTTTAAAGCCTTTTAGCTAGGCGTTGATAATTTTAATGATGCTCACATGAAAGATAGCAATTGAAACCCGAAGAGATCATCATGTAGCATGTGAAAAACAAGTTTAAGTGTAACATACTTCATATGCATAGGCATTTTATAGGGAAAATATTTATCAAGACAAGCAAAAACTAGCATATGCAAGGAAGAAGAAAGAAACAATAGCAATCTCAACATAACGAGAAGTACTTCGGTAGCATGAAAATTTCTACAACCATATTTCCCTCTCTCATAATAATTACATGTTGGATCATATTCAAATTCAACAATATAGCTATCATATAACATATTCTCTACATGATCCACATGCATGCAAAGTTGACACTCTTCCAAAATATTGGGATTAACATAGAATAAAGTCATTACTTCTCCTAGCCCACTTTTATCAAAAATTTCATAAGATTGATCAAACTCCAAAGTAGTGGGATTATTATTTCCTAAAGTTGACACTCTTCCAAACCCACTTTTAATATTATTGCAAACATATTCATCATGAGGCTTAAATAAATTTTCAAGATCATAAGAAGAATCACCCCAATCATGATCATTACAATAAGTAGTAGACATAGAAAAATTAGCATCCCCAAGCTTAGGGCTTTGCATATTATTAGCGCAATTGAAAATAATAGGATTTATAATAACATCATTGGAGTCATGCTTTCCATTCAAGGAGCTACCGTCAATCAATTTATAAATTTCTTCTTTTAACACTTCATCACAATTTTCAGATTCACTAATTTCAAGCAAAACTTCATAAAGATAATCTAGTGCACACAACTCACTAGCAATTAGTTCATCATAATTGGATCTCTTAAAAAGATGAGCAAGTGGATGAGGATCCATAAACTTTTTGTTTTCTGATTTTCAATAAATACACAATTACTACAAGCAAACAAGCAAACAAACCAAGTAAGACATAAAGGCAAACGGAAAGAATGCAAATATTTTTGTGTTTTTCTGAAATCATTTTAGAAGTGCGGGAGAGGAAAATGAGAGGCAAATTGCAAATAATGTAATGCAAAAGATGAGAGTTTATGGTGGGTACTTGGTAGGCTTGATGTAGAACCTCCCCGGCAACGGCGCCAAAAATTCTTCCTGCTACTTCTTGAGCTTGTGTTGGTTTTTTCCCTTGAAGAGGAAAGGGTGATGTAGCAAAGTAGAGATAAGTATTTCCCTCAGTTAAGAACCAAGGTATCAAATCCAGTAGGAGATACAAGCAAGTCCCTAATCTATGTACCTGCACAAACAATCAAACCGTTGCACACAACGCGATAAAGGGGTTGTCAATCCCTTCACGGTCACTTGCAAGGATGAGATCTGATAGAGATAGATATAAAATATTACTAAAATGTAAAACAAAATAAAAGTAAATAAATTGCAGCAAGGTATTTTTGGTTTATAGATCTGAAAATATATGATGGAAAATAGACCCGGGGGCCATAGGTTTCACTAGAGGCTTCTCTCTTGAAGGCAAACAATATGGTGGGTGAAAAAATTACTGTCAAGCAATTGATAGAAAAGCGCAAAGTTATGATGATATCCAAGGCAATGATTATGCATATAGGCATCACGTCCGTGTCAAGTAGACCAAAACGATTCTACATCTACTACTATTACTCCACACATCGACCAGTATCTAGCATGCATGTAGAGTATTAAGTTCATAAAGAACGGAGTGTCGGTGTACTAGAATAGGGGTACCCTAGTACCCCGTACTTGTGCACGGGCAGTAGCAGCATCCCGCGGCCAGGCTTACGGGAGGACAGCCAAAGAGAAGCTCAAGGTTATTAAGCCATTCAAGAACAAAGTATACAAAGCAAGAGTCAAGGCCCCGGCAAGAGGAGCTTCCGGGAGGGACAGTTGAGGCCCAGCCTGAGGTTTGCTGTAGCAGAGTACTTGCCCCGACAAGTAATTGGCTGCGGCAAGGTATTGGTTGCGGCAAGATAGCAGCCGCGGCAAGGTACTTGCCCCGGCAAGTTACCTTGCGCGGCAAGCTATTGGTTGCGGCAAGCTGTCAGGTGCGGCAAGGTCTTGCCGTGGCAAGCGTTATTGTACCACTGTGCTACTGTGCTGCTCCGGTTCCTCTGCCAGCGTGGCGCTCTGGGTCCTTCCAAGCGTGTGTGGCAGGGCACTGTGTAGACGGCGGTACTCTGTAGCTAGCGGTGCAGGAGCAGGTGGGATAGGCTTTTCCCACGTCCAAGACGTCCGGGTACATGTATCTGGACAGCTAAGGCATGGGCATTTAATGCCCTTGTCCCCTGCCGTCAGTGGTAGGTAGGACATGTCATCCTAGTAATAATGGCCTTACTGTAGCAACTTTCCACCTCTACCTTTACTGTTTGCCACCTGTTGGTGACCCCTTTGTGCGTATAAAAGGAGGCCCATAGGCAACATGGAGGAAGGTTAGGAACTGGGAGATGGAGAACTCCAGTATTGTACGCAGCTACTCTGTACTGTAGTGCTCCTGGAGCTAGAACAATCATCCAGATAATAAACCAAAAAGCAGGAGTAGGGTTTTACGCATCCGTGCGGCCCGAACCTGGGTAAATCTCTCTCGTGCGCTGTCGTGTTCTTCGCTAGATTTGCTCTTCGTGCGACCGTCTCTCCCTGCCGAACGTAAAGGGGTCATTCCCTGGGTCCCATAGGTGATCGCGGATTCGTCCCCGACATCTTTGGCGCGCCAGGTAGGGGTCGAACCTACGACCTTCTCCAAGTCAGCTGAGAGCGCCCTGCCATTTTTCAAAATCTTAAAAAAGGCAGGTCCATTGAAATGGACTCCGGAGGCGGAGGCAGCGCTGCAAGACTTGAAGAGATACCTCTCCTCTCCTCCAATACTTGTCGCACCTAAACCACAAGAGAAGTTGTTGCTGTATCTAGCGGCAACCAATCAAGTGGTTAGTGCTGCGCTGGTAGCGGAGAGAGAGGTGGATGAGGAAGCAGTAACTGCGGCAAGCACGTCCAGCGACGAGCTGGGGGCTCCCCCGACAAGTTTTGCTGCCGACAAGGATTCGTCTGCGCAGTCAGGCGAAGTGATACAAAAGAAGAAAATGGTGCAGCGCCCGGTCTACTTTGTGAGCTCTCTTCTGCAGGGAGCTAGGTTAAGGTATTCTGGTGTGCAGAAGCTGCTTTTCGGCCTTCTCATGGCCTCGAGAAAGCTGCGCCATTACTTTCAAGCACATGAAGTTACCGTCGTCACTCGCTTCCCGCTGAAAAGGATTTTGCAAAATCCAGAAGCGACAGGCAGGATTGTCGAGTGGGCGTTGGAGTTGTCGAGCTTTGGTCTCAAGTTTGAAAGTACATCAACCATACAGAGCCGAGTTTTGGCAGAGTTTGTCGCAGAATGGACACCAACGCTAGACGAAGAAATCCCAGAGACGACTCTCCCCGGCAAGGAGACAAGCAAAGAGTGGCTTATGTACTTTGATGGTGCCTTTTCGCTGCAAGGCGCCGGTGCTGGCGTACTGCTTGTCGCACCCACCGGAGAGCACCTCAAGTACGTGGTCCAAATGCACTTTCCCAAGGAACAGGCGACGAACAATACTGCAGAATATGAGGGGTTGCTTGCCGGTCTCAGGATCGCGGCAGACCTTGGGATCAAGAAGCTTATTGTTAGGGGAGATTCGCAGCTTGTCGTCAGGCAAGTGAACAAGAACTACCAATGCGCATTGATGGAAGCTTATGTAGATGAGGTGAGGAAGTTGGAGGAACGCTTTGACGGCCTACAAATGGAGCACGTCCCACGTGCTGAGAATGACATTGCCGATGGTTTGTCAAAGCGCGCCGCACTCAAATTGCCTGTGGAACCAGGCACTTTTGTGCTCCAACTAACTCAGCCATCCGTGACGCCATCAGTAGGGCAAGGCAGGAAGAGGAAGTTGGTTTCTGGCGACTACTTCCCAGCAGAGCTCCCCGAAGCCGCCGGCAAGAAGGCTGCCAAAGCCAGCGCCAAAGATGCAGAGGGGCAACTTGCTCCGACAAGGCCTCACGCTCTTGTCGTTGAAGCGGGAGCTCCTAGGCAAGAGGCAAAGGGGCAACTTGCTCCGACAAGACTTCGGGTCCTTGTCGTTGAAGCAGGCGCTCCTGATCGAAGCGCTGAGGAGCAAGATGCTTCGACGAGGCCTTGGGCTTCCGTCGTTGAAGCAACTGCTCCCGACGAGCTTGTTGAAGGACAGCACGCTCCAGCAGGGCCCCAGGCTCTCGTCGTTGAAGCGGCTGTTCCCGCCAAGCTCGTCGGGGAACGGCCGGCTCTGGTAGAGCGACAAGCTCTTGCCGTAAGGCCTAATGTTCCCGCGGCAGAAGAAATGCCTTTAGTCCTCGTTGTCGAGCCACAGGCTCCAGCGTGGGCGCAGCAGATCGTCCGTTTCCTTCAGACAGGAGAACTTCCCGAAGAGCAGGAAGAAGCGGAGAAAGTAGCCCGATGGTCCAATATGTATCAATTTGTCGATGACATGCTGTGCAGAAAAAGACCAAATGGTGTGAAATTGAAGTGTATTCCCCGGGAAGAAGGACAGGAGCTGTTGGCGGAGATTCATGGAGGCATATGTGGTCACCACATAGGGTCAAGAGCCCTTGCTGGAAAGGCTTTCCAGCAAGGTTTCTTTTGGCCCACCGCTCTCCAGGATGCAACTGCACTATTAACCAAGTGTGAAGCGTGCCAGTTTCATTCCAAGCAGATTCATCAGCCAGCTCAAGCTCTCCAGACAATCCCTCTCTCCTGGCCATTTTCGGTCTGGGGGCTCGACATCCTCGGCCCCTTTCCCCGTGCCACCGGGGGCTTCGAGTACTTGTATGTGGCCATCGACAAGTTTACGAAGTGGCCGGAAGTGGAAGCAGTGAGGAAGGTGACAGCACAATCAGCCATCAAGTTCTTCAAGGGAATTGTTTGTCGCTTTGGTGTTCCTAACAGGATCATCACCGACAATGGTACCCAGTTCACGAGCCACGCCTTCATGCAGTATGTCGAAGACCTTGGCGCCAAGGTCTGTTTCGCTTCTGTTGCTCACCCGCGAAGCAATGGTCAAGCTGAAAGGGCAAATGCTGAAGTGCTGCGTGGGCTCAAGACGAGAACTTTCGACAGGCTGCGCAAGTGCGGTAAGAACTGGATCGAGGAGCTGCCAGTGGTTCTTTGGTCGATCAGGACGACGCCAAATCGAGCTACTGGCCAGACGCCTTTTGCTCTAGTTTATGGAGCAGAGGCAGTTCTCCCCACGGAACTCCTATACAGGTCACCTCGAGTGCTTGCTTACGATGAGCTTGAGCAAGAGCAACTGCGGCAAGATGACGCTGTGCTCCTCGAGGAGGATCATCTTCAGGCTGCTGTGAGAGCTGCTCGCTACCAGCAAGCTTTCCGTCGCTACCATAGCCGCAAAGTTAATGCCAGAAGTCTCGAGGAAGGCGACCTTGTTCTTCGGCGCGTTCAGTCGGCCAAGAATTCAAACAAGTTGACGCCGAAGTGGGAAGGCCCTTATCGGGTGAAACGAGTCACTAGGCCCGGCGCTGTCCTCCTGGAGACCGAGGATGGCATTCCAGTGATCAATTCCTGGAACATTGAGCATCTTCGTAAGTTTTTTCCATAAGGCGCGGTTGCCGGGCCCTTCCCCGGCAACCACCTTTTGTACAAGTCTTGCCGCTGTTGCATGTAATCCTTTGTACAAAGCCAGGCGCAGACCCTGTGCATAAATAAAGCTTTTGTATTTCGCAGTTTTTGACGATTTCATGTTTACTTTTATTTTGCATGATTATCTGACATACTGTGAAGTACAGCCTCCCCGGTAAGCATTAACGAGCCGCCAAGCTCCTATATCTTTATTTTCTCTTCTTTCTTTTTCTCAAAGAGACAGAAGCTTCCCTCGCGCACAAGTTTGCCGGGGGGGATGGGATAATGATATGGACCAGGCGTCGTTCAAAGAAACTTTGCCTTGCCGGGAAGAAGGCAGCGGCAAGCAGTGACAAGACCTTGCCGCGGAGAGATCAGCGACAAAGCTAAGTGCCAAAGTTTGAACAATCAAATTCTTTTTTATTTTCAAGGTTATTTTCCTTGAACGATACTACTCTTTGTATGGAAAACCTGTGCGCGACGGAACCTAAGCGTAATCGGTCGCGCCCTTACCTTGTTTCGAGTCTGCTCAACAACCTAAGTGGCTGCACTGAGCGCGACAAGGTTGCTTGCCGGCAGCGGCACCTCCAGCAGGCTGCTGAAGTCCCGCACCCAGTGCTCGCGGCAATGGTGCGCGCACTGGCAAGTTCCCTATAAGCGTAGGGCAAGTACACACAAAGAAAGAAATTGCTCAAGGGAGATGACATGCATTAACTCCAAAATATTGCAAGTTATATTACAAGATAAGTTGCCGCGGCTTAAACAGATTGTTCTTTAACATGTCTAGCGGCGGCAAGGAGGGAGAAGAATGGGCTCTCTAATTGCGATGCTCGCCTTCGACTCTCTGGATATGGTCCACCCTCTCCACGATGGGCGCGACAAGGGCCTCTAGTGGCGCGGGGTCGTATCCCTTCGGCAAGCTTTTGAAGATGTTGCTGAAGTCGACGCCCGGGTTTCTGTATGCTATCTTCACCAACAACCTCCGGAGAACTCCCCGGCAAAGCCTGCGTGACTCGTCGGCCAGTTGAGCCTTGTGATTGACTTGGAGCTGTTGGAGTGCTTCTACTACTCCGTCGAAGAACTCGGCTAGCTTGACGCTAGTTTGCGTGTTCTTGTCGGTGGAGTACCCGAAGTCCGGCACCTTCAGGGCAGTCAGCTCCTTGTCGATGTCCTCGGCGGCGCTGGCAAGCCTATCTGTGAAGACCCCCACGTTATCCCTGAACTTCTTGTGGGTCGCAATAGCGTCTTGAAGCAGACCCTTTTCCTTCTGGAGCTCTGTCATTAGAAGCCCTTCGCGCTTTCTGGTGGTGTCGAGCATCTCCTTCAGCGTGGTCAGCTTCAGCTTCAGGTCTGCTCTGGAGTCGTTGGCGGCAGCAAGTAGATTGTTCTTCTTGGCTATGGTAACTTGCATCTCCGCCAAGGTGTGGGTCACCTTTGCCCTCTCACTTTCAAGCGTTGAGAGCTTGTCACCGTTTGCCTTGAGGGCGGCCTCTAGTCTTGCCACTTTCTCCTCCGTTTCCTTCTTGTTTACTTCTGCAGCAGCGACAGCGTTGGTGGCCTCCACCAACTTGCTGGCGTACTCTTGGGCCAAGGCTTCGATTTCCTTCTGGTGTTTTTGTGCCTGCCCCTGGGTCCGCTCTGCGACAAGTCTTGCCACCTCCTCGTCTTTCTGCTGGAGGGTTTCGGCAAGTTTCTTCTTGCGCTCGGCAAGTTCCTCTTCGTGGGCATCAAGGTCCAATTTCCACTGGTTCAGATCACCGGCCTGAGCAGACAACTCCTTGGCGGTCTCCTCCTGTTTTTGTTTAATGTCTTGCTTCATCAGGAGGAGGGCCTGCCGTTCTTCGGCCAGCTGTGCCCGCTTGACCTCTAACGCATTAAGAGATCGCGCGCGGACGTCCGTCAAGATCTCCGCGCGCCTCAACATGTCAGCTTCGGCCTTCTCGATGAGCGCCTCCCTGGAAGCTAGCTTCTCCCGTCGGGCGCGATGAAGATTTAGCAGCTTTTTGGAGCAGTTGCTCCTCTTCAGACGTGCTGCTGCTGCTGGCGCCTGGCGCATCCACAAGCTGGAGCCCGGCAGCGGCAAGGATCTCCTCGTCCACAACATCCTCCTCGGTTGGCGCTCTGGAGCCCACCGTCCAGGGGAGGCTGACGTAGACGTTCTCGCCGACCCGGATGTATTTGCTTGGCGGAGGCGAGTTGGGTGCTGCCGCCTCGTCAGTGGTTGAGGGACCCGTGTTCGGAGTAGCGCCTGGTGCTCCTGCGGCCTCAGGGCCGTCAGTACGACCACCGGCTCCCTCGCCGGCCTCCTCAGCAGCCTTCTGGGCGACCTCAGCTTCAGCAGCCTTGGCTTCTTCATCGGTGGGCGCCCTGGCAGTATTATCCTCGGCGGCCTTGCCGGCCTCTTCGGCAGCCCTGGCAGCTTCTTCGTCGGCAAGCTTGTCGGCTGCCAGCTTGTCGGCCTTGGTAGCGGCGGCCTTGGCGGCCTCGTCGTCGACGGCCCCTGCGGTGTTCTCCTCGGCAGAAGAGTCAATGTTCATTGGCTCCACCGAGGAGGGCTCTGCCAACCCGAGAAGTAAAGCAAAAAGAGCTTCAGGAAGAAATTCAAGGAGACAAAAGAAAGAAAGCAGAAAGAGTTTTGCGGCAAGTGGGTTTACCCGTGTTGAGCTTAGGAGCGGTGGGCTCCCCTCCCCCATCAACGTTTGTCATTGGGGTGGGGTCGCCAGCGCTGGTGCTTGGCGCTTCGGTGCTTGCCGGCTCCTCTTCGTGGCTCGGCTCGCTAGTGGGAGCCCTTACCAGAGATCTTCTCCTTGGCGGTGTGGTCGAGGGGGTGGTACTTCTGGAGCACCTTCAGATGGCTCCACTTGCTGCTCCTCTCCTACACGCCCAAAGATGTCAGTGACAAATGCTTGTTCCTCAGCGACCGCCAGCGAAAGGTAGTTGAAATACTTACGCTGGGGGCTGCGCTGGGGGCTGCGACGAGGGCTGGGCTCCGAGCTGGTCGGGATGGTCTCAGACGCTCCCCCGGTGGTTGCCGTGGGCTCATCTTCGACGACCACCACGGTCTTGCTCGTCGAGACCTTAGCTCTCTTCCTTATCCTCTCCGCCAAGGTTTCCTCCCTGTGGAAGCAAGGCCGGAGCGCGACAAGTGAGGACAGAAACAAAATCTTACAAAGATTGAGGGTCGCGGCAAGGGAACTTACTCTTCCTCGTCGTCCTCTTCGCTGAGAGCGGAAAAATCAAAGTCCGCCTCTGTGTGAGGAGGGGGAGGAGGGGGAGCTGGGCTCCTTGGCCGCTTGGCGGGGGTAGTAGCAGCAGTCTTTGCTGACCCTGCTCCAGTTGCCGGGGCCGCATGAGACGCTCCCGCAGCACCAGCCCTTGCCGCGGTCGAGCGCGTCGAACGGCGCTCCAGCGGTTGTTGAACTTCTTGCCGCTCAGCCACTTTGCCAAGCCTGCGAAGGCGTTTCCTCCTGAGAGGGGCTAGGGACTCTGACTGCGGTGGGCTTTCGATGCCCTCCTTGGAAGAGGAGCCCTCATCCTTCGAGCTGCCTGACTCGTCGGCAGGCTGGCTTGGCCCGACATCCTTGCCGGGTGCGGCGAGCTCGCCCTTCCCGGCAAGCATCCCCTGCTCGGCAACGCTCTCCTTTTGTGCCTCGTCGAGCTCCGCCAAAGTATAACCAAAATCGCCAGCTTCCCTGGCGAGCCTGTCCTCCTCCACTCTTCGAGCAATGAATTCTATTTCTTGCTTAGTGGTGTTGCGGACGAGCCACTCCTCCACCCGGACCTGCTTTTCGACCGTGGAGTCAAAGAATCGCCGCACGTCTTCTTCGAGCGGCACGTCCCAAGTTGCTTCAACGCTGTGCGCATTGCAGAGCGGCATCATAGCGATGATTGCACTCAATGCGAAGTTTTTGCAAAGGGGCACGATGTGCTTCGGCAGCGTGAACGCCTTGTCGCGCTTCTCTGGATCTGTCTCTTGCTTGAACAGTTCTCGCATGAAGAAGTCATGCTGCAGAACTGTGAAGTTGTTGATCAGTCCAGGGCGCAGCCGCATGATATCGGCTGGGTTCTTCCAATCAGAGGCCGGCCTTCCTCTCTGCTGCAGAGGAGCAATGCGGCGGCGGAGGAAGTCTGCGCCAACCATCCCTATGGTGAGCCCGGCGTCCCTGAGCCGTATGATCCTGGTAGCGGCAATCTCCAGCTTCTTGTCCTGGGGATCCAGATCGCTCCAGTCCGTGCCACGCGCTGCTGGGGTCTTGCGAAGCTCACAATATGGTGGCGGCTCGTCGTCAATGATCCAACACCATTCAGATCGGATTTCTCCCCATCTTGGGTGGAGATCCCCCTTCAGATAATGCTCCTTGGCGCCCAATCTTGAAACGAACGAGACGCCAACAGTGAGAGGCTCCCCCTTTTCAGCACGGGGAGTGAAGTAATGCCTGAACAGCGCGGTGTTGGGTACGACGCCGACGAAGTTCTCGCACAGATGTGCGAATATTGCCATGGTGGATACGGCATTCGGTGTGAGATCCAGTAGACGGAGATTGAAGGTGTACATGACGTCGCTAAAGAAATCCGAGTACGGTGGGCAGAGCCCGCACCAAAAGTAGCAAGCAAAGAAGGGGTACTTGCTCACTTCGCTCTCGTCGGTGGCTGGGCGAACGCGGGTGGCCGGATGCGCCTTGGTCCTCATGGCCCACATGCCTTGGAACTTGGCCTTCAGATCCGCCCCCGTGAGCGTGGGAGCGAAGAGCGCGTACTTCTGCCTCTTCAACTGCGCCTGGGTCTCCGTCCTTGAGGACTTCCCCGTCTTCCCCTTTTCTCCTTTGGGAGGCATGGCGAAGGCGGAGCTGAGGTCCGAGGGAGATGCGGACGCGCGCGGTGGCGGAGGATTGGGAAACCGCTTTGTTTTGGAGCGGAGGAAGAAGAAGGCGGAGATTTGGAGATCGAGAATGGTGAGAGGGGTGTGTGAGTGCTTCTGCAGGTCCCTCCTTTTATGGGGAAAGATGCGGAACCATCCGCCCCTTCGTCACTCGAGATAACTGCGCACGCTTCCCATGCTCCGCATTCAACGCGCGATGCGTGGGAGAGCGTGCAACTAAACAGCGTAGAGACGTTTCGGCTTATCCCAGCCACGCGTGCCCGTGCACTGTTTGGGCCTGGCCCAACAACGCCCGGCACCGTGTGTGGCCCAGGCCCGGGGGCTCCTGTCGGTGTACTAGAATAGGGGTACCCTAGTACCCCATACTTGTGCACGGGCAGTAGCAGCATCCCGCGGCCAGGCTTACGGGAGGACAGCCAGAGAGAAGCTCAAGGTTATTAAGCCATTCAAGGACAAAGTATACAAACCAATAGTCAAGGCCCCGGCAAGAGGAGCTTGCCGGGAGGGACAGTTGAGGCCCAGCCTGAGGTTTGCTGTAGCAGAGTACTTGCCCCGGCAAGTAATTGGCTGCGGCAAGGTATTGGTTGCGGCAAGATAGCAGCCGCGGCAAGGTACTTGCCCCGGCAAGTTACCTTGCGCGGCAAGCTATTGGTTGCGGCAAGCTGTCAGGTGCGGCAAGGTCTTGATGGCAACAATACAAATACGTGCCTCGCTACCCCTACTTTGTCACTGGGTGAGGACACCGCAAGATTGAACCCAAAACTAAGCACCTCTCCCATTGCAAGAAGAACCAATCTAGTTGGCCAAACCAAACCGATAATTCAAAGAGAAATACAAAGATATCAAATCATCCATATAAGAATCCAGAGAAGATTCAAATAATATTCATAGATAATCTAATCATAAATCCACAATTCATCGGATCTCGACAAACACACCGGAAAAGAATATTACATCGGATAGATCTCCAAGAACATCGAGGAAAACATGGTATTGAGAATCAAAGAGAGAAAAGAAGCCATCTAGCTACTAGCTATGGACCCGTAGGTCTGTGGTAAACTACTCACGCTTCATCGGAAGGGCAATAGAGTTGATGTAGAAACCCTCCGTGATCGAATCCCCCTCCGGCAGGATGCCAAAAAAGGCCCCAAGATAGGATCTCACGGGTACAGAAGGTTACGGCGGTGGAAAAGTATTTTGGTGGACGCTTCTGGTCGTTTGGGAATATTTCTGAATTTATAGGCCAAAGATTAGGGTTGGAGGACTCCCGTGGGGCCCAAAAGCCAGGGGCGCCCCCCTAGGGCGCGCTCTGAGGGCTTGTGGAGCCTTTGGGACTCTTCTAACTTCCTCTCCAAGTCCTACGTGTGTCTTCTGGTCCAAGAAAAATCATCGTAAAGTTTTATTCCATTTGAAATCCGTTTGATATTCCTTTTCTGTAAAACTCAAAAACAAGGAAAAACAGAAACTGTTACTAGGCTCTAGGTTAATTAGTTAGTCCCAAAAATAATATAAAATAGCATATTAATGCATATAAAACATCCAAAACAGATAATATAATAGCATGGAACCATAAAAAATTATAGATACGTTGGAGACGTATCAGCCACATCAAAGTTGTGCATTTTGGGTATTCAAACATCACAACCACACACACCTCCATACATATGTTTGGCCCACACATGCAAAGCGATGGTGGTTGTCCTCTGGCACACGTTCACGTGGTTATCAGTGATATTGATGCTTTCCATCTATGGGCCCGCTTGGTCCATCACTACTTTGATCGACAACGAGAGAGATTAATTTGACTTAGGAGGGGATTATTTTTTGGTTTTATATTACGGTATATAGGTCATGCTCTGGGATGGCATGATATAGTTTGAGCACATGCATGTGTACACATATGAATCCCTCCCACCGAGTCGAAGTGGGCAGCGGGGGGAGGGGCAGTGCACAACGACACATCATGATCTGATCTTGCTCTGTGAGGGGACTGTACGATTTTCGATGCAGCGCGCCACATCAATGTTGTGCATGGTATTCAAACAGCACGCACGCATCACCTCCATATATACATACGCATGAGGTGGTTGTCTTCGAATGGTACTGTCCCTCACGTGGTTATCAGCGGCCGGCCTATATATTCGTGGGCCTGCGTGGACATTCTTGATCACTTTGGCCGACAACGAGATAGGTTACCATGCATGGTGGATTCTTCTTCTTTGGTTCGTGTTATCGTTGTAGGTCATGGTGAGATTCCAGACCTAAGTTTGAGCACATGCGTACATATGCATGCATATGAATCCCCGTCATCGGCTCGAAGTGTGGTGTGACATACATATATATATATACAACGCGTCGTCAACTAACCCTCGCTCCGTGTGGGGATTTCTGGTTCCAAAGCACAGTGCCACATCAAAGGTTTATTCCATTGGGTATTCAAACATCAACACTGATCCATACATATGTTTGCGCCACACATGCAGGCAGTGGTTGTCTTCGGGCACTAGCTACTTGCGTGATTATTGGCAAGCTAGCCCATCTCTGGGGTCGTGTGGACGTCCATCACTTTGACCAACAACAAGACAGAGGTTTGTACAACCTAGGTGGATTCTTCTTGGTCCATTTTATGATCCATCTTGGTGAGATGTCCTCTCCCCCCGACTGAAAGTATGTGTGTGTGTGTGTGTGTGTGTGATTGAAGGGGGGGGGGGGATTGCTACTTCACACTTTGACAGGTGAACCTCCGTGGGGTTTGGGATGTCTGGTTAATTTGCGAGGCATGTGCCGCATCAAAGTTGTGAATTGGGTATTTAAATATCACTCCACCTTTTTCATACATATAGTTGGGCTACCCGCAGGTGGTTCGTGTGATGCCCCCGGCTTAATCGTGCACTAACCATACACGCAAATGCACACGATAGAGCCTAAGGACTCACTTGAAGAAATCACAACACAACTCTAAAACATAAATAAAGTCATACAAGCTTTATATTACAAGCCAGGGGCCTCGAGGGCTCGAATACATACGCTCACATACAAGCGTCAATGGAAGCATCAGATATCTGAGTACAGATATGAAATAGAAACAGGTAAGCCTTTAGAAAGGCGGGGCAAAACAAAAGCTACGATCGAAAGGCGCAGGCCTCCTGCCTGGGACCCTCCGATCCTACTCCTGGTCATCGGCAAGCTCGTAGTAGTAACCACCCTCGGGGTGGTAGTAGTAGTCGTCGGCGGGGGCAGCTGACTCCGGGGCTCTGTTGTCTGGTTGCATCAAAAGGAAAAGGGGAAAAAGTGGAAGCAAAGCAACCGTGAGTACTCATCCGAAGTACTCAGCAAGCAAGGATCTACACTACATATGCAACATTATCAAAGAAAGGTTGTATATGTGGACTGGGCTGCAGAAATGCCACAATAGAGAGAAGGCCTAGTCCTATCGAAGACTAGCATCTTCAGCGGTCTTGCAGCATTCGAAGAGTGTAAATTAGAAAAGCATAAAGTAATAGTAGTAATAAGTATCAACCTCGCCCAGAGATCCTTTCTCGACTCCCTGCGAGAAAGCAATCCTAGATTCCTAATATCCAAGTATCAACCTCGGCCAGAGATCCTTTCTCGACTCCCTGCGAGAAAGCAATCCCAGAGCCCTACTGTCCATATCTCATCACAAGTATCAAGTTCTATTTATATCGATCAGGATACAACTCCGAGCGTTCATTACCGAGGATCCGTCTATGCATAGATTAGTTCTTCCCTGTAGCGGTGCACCAACTTACCCACCACGCTCGCTTAACTCCGGCCGGACACACTTTTCGGGGTCATGCCCGGTCTCGGCCAAATGACACACCGCAACCCTACCTAGAGGTCAGCAGAGAGGTCCCCGCCGGTCTACATCCTAAGCGCTCAGGGGTGTTGGGCCATCGCCCTGTGCACTCCGGGTCGTTGTGTGCAGGGTGGATACAAGCACCGCCTCGGATGGCCGGCACGATCCGACCGTGCCACAATGTTGAACTAGACGTCTGACAGAGCTTTCGGCTGATGCTACGACGCAGAGTGCCCATAACTATTCCCGCGTGATGGTTAGTGCTATTGGGCCAGAGGCCCACTCAGATCACAGATCCAAATCGTTAGTGTATTGGTAGTGCGGTAACGAGCAGAGACTCACGATCGATGTGACCCCGTTGCCCCGTCTTGAGGACTTGCGGCAAGGGCTAAGAATGCCCGGCCATGCCTCGTATTTATCTCTCGGCCACACTCCAGGTCAACCCGTCTCCACATCACTCGCGAGTACCCCTCAGGGTCGACCCGCCTTTCCAAGTAACAGTTGTAAAGTCCAAGTATCCGTGTGTCCATAACATCAGGGAATCCGAGGTATCACCCTCGTTGGGTTCCTACTTGATGTAACCGTCAAGGTGAACTTAGGAGGAATCACCCTCAAGGTTCACACTTGAGCTGTTGCACGACGGCGTCGTTATTGGACGTGGTGAAGGAGGAATCACCCTCAATGACCATGACCGAATAGCTACTCTACAGAGTTAACATCAGAAGTGCTAAACGAGGTATCACCCTCGGCACTTGATAGTAATGCTGCAGTGTCGTACAGATAAAGGGAATGTGATGTGCGGTGTTGGGGCCTGGTTGTCGAGTCTTCCGATAATCCAGCGGGGCAATTGGGGCAAGTGGGGTTACTGGGGTCTCTATCCAGCCTATACTAAGCAGTTTAAGATAAGCAGGTAATTATCAAAAGCAGGTTACAAAATCAGGTCATGCATCAGAATAGGTAAAGCAGTAACAACAGCAATTCTAATGCAAGCACAAGAGAGAAGAGAATTGGCGATATAGGCAAGCTCAAGGGGGGGGGGGGGTGCTTGCCTGGTTGCTTTGCAAACAACAACGGGTCTTCGATGAGGTAGACGATCATCTGGACATCATCGGTCTTGGGGTCTATCGGATGGAAGAGGGGGAAGAAACAATAAAAAACAGAACAATCAAAGCATCACAAAACATAACAAAGCAGATACGCGGTACTAGGGGAGACCTAGCGAAGGGCTACACGCTGCAGACGGAGCGGGAAAACATCTGGAGGTATTTAACCAGCTCCGGGCAATTATCGGTCAGATGAAGCGGAGGGGAAAGTTCCATGTTCATCATGCTAGAGGCATGTGACAGTTATGAGGAGGGCATAATCGGATTCGTCTCGTCGTTCTGAGCAACTTTCATGTACAAAGTTTTCCCATCCGAGCTACAGATGAATTACTATGAATTTCTGAAGTTTAAGCAATATCCGGTAACTCTGAAATTCTGCCAAGTCGGAGAATTGCTCGGTTTTAAACATCACTTAGCTGTTTTCCGGAGGCTATAGCTATTGTTCTGTACATCCTATGATTTTGTGCCTTATATCAATTGTGAGCATTTTTCTACGATCTACACGTTAGTAACACTTTCATCCATATTAGAGTTCATTAGCTTGATCATCAACAGCTCTAAAGTAGCCATGAAACTAAAGTTGTTTTTCAGTTCTTCACTTAACAAAACTTAGCATTTTGTGATTTTTGTAGGAATTAATCCACGCATTATCTGAAACTGGTCCAATGGATCAAAATGTAGCTTGTTACGTCTACTTTCTGTTCATATAATTTTTACTCATGTTAGGACTTGTCTTGTCGCTGTTTAGGGGGCTGTTTAGAGGGCTAGTCAGTGTATTATCAGCGAAGCTAGCTACTGCTACAGTAACTGAACGTTACTGTAGCAGAGTAGCAGCAAAATGCAGTAGCAGCGGCGCGGTAGCAGAGAACAGCAGCCAGCAGAGTAGCGGCAGCCGGAGGCGAGCACGAGCAGCAGCAGGTAGCCGTAGCAGGGGAGAGCGGGCGTGGCCAGCGCCACACACACACACACTGCACGCACACACACACAACATACACACAGGCTGCACACACCCATGGCCATGGCCGAGCGGCTGTAGCGGCGGGCGGCGGTTTGGGGCAGCAGGCGGCGGCCGCGGGGAGCAGGACGGGGTGGCGCGGCGCTTGGCAGCGGGCGGCGCAGTGTGGGGTGGTGGACGGGGCGGAGGCCGAGCCCGGGCCGCGGTTAGGCGCGGCGGGGCCGCGGCAAAGGGGCAGCAGCGAGCAGCAGCTGGGCGGCCCGGGGCGCGACGAGCGCGGCCGGCAGTGCAGCGGGTAGCAGCGCAGCGGCTGCAGCAGCTTACAAGAGTGGGCGGCGCAGGGCAGCAGCAGCAGCAGCAGCTTCAGCAGCTGGAGGGGCTGCGCGGGCGCGCGTGGGTGGCGTAGGGAGCGCGCCCAGGTCGGTTAGAGGCACGGTGAGCGCGGGCTTGCACGAGATCGGGCGGCGGTGTAACACGACGTCTACGACGATGGGAGCAGAGGAGAAGGGGGAAATGGAGGAGGGGCTCACTGGGAGCTGTAGGAAGGTGGCAGCGGGCTCGAGGGGGGGGGTCCGGTGGGGTGAATCCGACGCGGCGAGGGCGGTGGCCGGAGTTGATGAAGACGGACGAAGGCGATGATGTGCGACTGATCTCGTTCGATCCAGGGACGTAGTCGACGTAGACGGACGCGGCGGAACTTCAGGAGATGGTGGAGCGGCGAATGGGCCTCGGTGGCCACGGGTTTGATGGCGACGCAGCCATGAAGCTCTCGGGTTTGCAAGGGGAGGAAGGAACCGAGAGGGGAAAGGGGATTTGGGAGCTAGGGTTCGGCCAGGGAGGTCGACGGCGACCTTGTAGGGTGCCGGGGTGGTCTGGATGGCCGCCAAGCGGCGGATCCGCGACATGGACGCACAACCGGCCTCCAGCGCGCATGGTGAACAGGGAGGACGATGGAGGGGCCAAGTTGAGCTACGCTGCACCGTTCACGATGGGCCAAAGTGCACAGGAGAATCTTATTTTCCTTTGCTGTCAAAACTTTTGTCTCAATTTTCTAATTATTTTAGGCACTAAGTGATATTAGTTCTACAAGATACTGCACATATAATTCAACTACAATATTTTGGGTGCTACGCACAAGGTTTCATTTTTATTTGGAAATGTTTATATAATTGTTTATTTTGAAAAGGGCATTTTATGATTAGCAAAAATAAATTATAATGATGTGGCACTATTAACCAGGGTTTACGGTGGCATGACACCCGGGGTGTTACAAATCTCCTCCACTACAAGAAATCTCGTCCTGAGATTTTAGCAGTGGAGTAAGAGGTGACTTTGGGAGAACGGACCTTTGCAAGGTCGATTATCTGGCAGATAATTCAGGGAATGTGGCAGAAGTATCTCTCAAGTTGAAACTTAGGAAAACATCGAGAGCAAAGTATGAAGGTACAATAAGAAGTTTCAAGCGAATGGACATCCGATCGGTACCTGAACATAGTGTGAAAAGGGTTCAGATTTACAGGAGAGTCAGGTTCCGATCCTGTGGAACTATGGGGGTGTCTATCAAAAGTAGGGAGAACGGTGGCATCTTACCGGTCACGACAACAAGGTATGTCGAAGAATAGCCTGTCAGTTATATTGGCAACAACATTGGTACCAAGGGCGAGGGATGAAGGGAACCATTTTCCTGCTCGTTGAAACTAGGCGGACCAATAGGCAAAGTTCTCGTCCATCGGTGGTTACCGAAATGTTATCAACAATATAGTAACAGGGTCTTACTGACAGAGTTGTACACCGACATGCTTACTTATGCAGGGATTTATTTCTGCTCATATCTTATAGATCACAAGAAAGGTTAAACAAACCAATGGAAAGGAAAAATGTGATTATCAGTTTAAACAAACCAATGGAAAGGAAAATGTGTCTTCACACAAAAATTGGGAGTATATCCTTCCCAAGGTAAAGCGGAGCATGACATTCATGATAGGACAGCAAGTTCAAAAGCATTTAGATAAAGGGGCAAGGGAAGAATCATGATATTACCCATACAACGGTGTTTGGATAATAGATCAAGAAGCATTTAGCATTATGCTTCCAATGTTCTTGTTGAGATTCAGAATACCAGAATCATGCTTCGAGGTAGCATTAATATGTTGTTTCAAGTAAGGGTTGGGTCTGAAGATCACAAGAGATACAAAGGAACATTTCCAAGATTATCTCGAAATGTAAGGTATAACCAAACACGACCAAGTCTGTGTTGGCAGGAAGTCAAGGATGTCATCGATGATATCACAAAACATTGAGGGGCAGGGATGGTATTTCTAGCCATGAATTCAATTGACGTCTCTGAAGAAGCTAAAGTGTTGACGGTGATCACGACAAATTTTGTGGAGAGACTCTATGAAGATGTCATCGAACAATGATGACATCAAGCAAAAGGAAGGATGAAGTGAAAGGCTATGAAAACCACGGATTCGACACAAGCTCAAAATCAAGCTTGTTGTTCAAGGTGAAATGATAAGATGAGGAAGATCGATGTAAGCTTAGCTCATCATCAAAAATTGTGCTCCGTGAAGAAGGACCCGGTAGCAGAGTTAAAATTTAGCATGATATTGATATAGCCGATCAGGCTAGGAATGATGTGATGGAGTATCATCCCAATAAGAATTCACAAGAGGTAGTGCAATGACAGGATGACATGGGGCAATACTTGAAGGTAGATCAGAATAGAGGTTGGACAGGTGAAATGATCTGCAGAAGACAAGTATTTTAACTTGTTCGGGAAATGGAATCAAGGGGAAAATATGGTTGGAACCATGATTGCAAAGGATCAATTCATAGATACAAGATAAACTTATTCCAAGGAATAATTATTTTTACGAGCAGCTTCCATGATGAGTTCTACATCGGGTCCATGGGCATGAACACAAAGTTCCAGGTCAACTCCCACTTCTTCAATGCATAACCTTTCATTCACTTCTCGTCTTTGAAGAAGTTGTAGTGTTAAAAATTTATCCCCGCATAACTTTCAATTTACACAGGTTAAGGAAAGCATATGTTCAACCCATCCGGGCATCTTAGGCACATACACCACAAATTGCAGGAGTAATAAACTCAAGCTCGGAAGCAGAGCATGGTTGATAGAAGGAGATGATACATTTTACCAAAGACATTCTGTATCTGAGGAAGGACTCGCAAGGTTATTGAATATGATCGATGTTGTCGGATAGCAACCCAACAAAAGATCAGATGGTTGGCAAGGATCCGATGTGAGTATCCGTACTCAAATAGAAGAATAAAGAATGCAAGGCGTCGGATTGTAGAAACAACTGAATAATTCAACGCTTAAATACAAAGGAATTATGGTTTCCAAATGGAGGGATCAGAAGCAGATGCTCTGATCAAGGATGGACATCTTGAGTAGGCTTGAGGGTACAGTCGACGACAAATAGATTGGTCAAGAACCAATTCATGTTCAAAATGAGGTCTGAGCCGGAAAGATAATTTAAAAGGATCAACTGATGATTGCGTGCATTCACACTCATGTTGAATCAATAAGACCGAAATGACGGTGTCAAAGGATACTAATAAATATTGCCAGACATATGGAATTAACCATAATGCAGGTAGGCAAGACTTTCCAAAGCAATAGGTTGCAGTGGATTTTTGGAACATTAGATAGTATTATGAAGTATTTGCCAAAACACATGATCAACTGGGGATGAACGAATCCCCGGAAGGTGTGAGGAATAATCTGCAGTGCGAAAGAAGATGCAAAGCAGTAGGCACTAAGGATTCTCGGATCAACGAAGAGTATTCCGGGGTATCTTGGAATAAAAAGGGCAACCGGAAAAGAAGGTACAAACGGCAAGGATGCATAGTTATCCACGGGGGTTTATCAATGGTAGGGAACTGCAAAAGCAGTGGGCACAAGGGTCTCGGGAAACATCGAGGAGTATCTTCAGAGTCTTCTGATGAAGTAGACGATCATCTGTGGTGAAGGAGCTCTCCGGGAGGAAGCGGTTACGAGAACCTAGTGTTAGAGTTAGCAAAATCATTAACCGAATAGAAGAGAGATCAGAGTCCCAGAGTAAAGACGGGGAATAAAAGATCCTAATACCACCCAATTGGCGACGTGGGCCCGTAAGCCACACAACCATGTTAGTAAAACAGTTTTCATTGACTAGACTCAACTTCGACCAAGGAGTTGGAAGGGGGGTTCCTACAGGCAGTCGGCTCTGGTACCAACCTGTGACGCCCCCGACTTAATCGTGCACTAACCATACACGCAAATGCACATGATCGAGCCTAAGGACTCACTTGAAGATATCACAACACAACTCTAAAACATAAATAAAGTCATACAAGCTTTATATTACAAGCCAGGGGCCTCGAGGGCTCGAATACATAAGCTCACATACGAGTGTCAGCGGAAGCATCAGATATCTGAGTACATATTTGGAACAGAAACAGATAAGCCTTTAGAAAGGCGAGGCAAAACAAAAGCTACGATTGAAAGGCGCGGGCCTCCTGCCTAGGACCCTCCGATCCTACTCCTGGTCGTCGGCAAGCTCGTAGTAGTAACCACCCTCGGGGTGGTAATAGTAGTCGTCGGTGGGGGCAGCTGACTCCGGGGCTCCGTCGTTTGGTTGCATCAAAAGGAAAAGGGGAAACAGAGGAAGCAAAGCAACCGTGAGTACTCATCCGAAGTACTTAGCAAGCAAGGATCTACACTTCATATGCAACATTATCAAAGAAAGGCTGTATATGTGGACTGGGCTGCAGAAATGCCAGAATAGAGAGAAGGCCTAGTACTATAGAAGACTAGCATCTTCAACGGTTTTGCAGCATTCGAAGAGTGTAGATTAGCACAACATAAAGTAATAGTAGTAATAAGTATCAACCTCGCCCAGAGATCCTTTCTCGACTCCCTGCGAGAAAGCAATCCCAGAGCCCTAATATCCAAGTAACAACCTCGGCCAGAGATCCTTTCTCGACTCCCTGCGAGAAACCAATCCCAGAGCCTTATTATCCATATCTCGTCACAAGTATCCAGTTCTAGTTATATCGATCGGGATACAACTCCGAGCGTCCGTTACCGAGGATCCGGCTATGCATAGATTAGTTCTTCCCTGCAGGGGTGCACCACCTTACCCAACACACTTGCTTAACTTCGGCCGGACACACTTTTCTAGGTCATGCCCGGCCTCGGCCAAATGACACACCGCAGCCCTACCTAGAGCTTAGCAGAGAGGTCCCCGCCGGTCTACATCCTAAGCGCTCAGGGGCTCTTGGGCCATCACCGTGTGCACTCCGGGTCGTTGTGTGCAGGGTGGATACCAGCACTGCCTCGGATGGCCGGCGCGATCCGACCGTGCCACAATGCTGAACTGGACGTCTGACAGAGCTTTCGGCTGATGCTACGATGCAGAGTGCCCATAACTATTCCCGCGTGATGGTTAGTGCTATTGGGCCAGAGGCCCACTCAGATCACATATCCAAATCATTAGTGTATTGGTAGTGCGGTAATGAGTAGAGACTCATGATCGATGTGACCCCGTCGCCCCGTCTCGAGGACTTGTGGCAAGGGCTAAGAATGCCCGGCCACGCCTCGTATTTATCTCTCGGGCACCCTACAGGTCAACCCGTCTCCACATCACTCGCCGGTACCCCTCAGGGTCGACCCGCCTTTCCAAGTAACAGTTTTAAAGTCCAAGTATCAGTGTGTCCATAACATCAGGGAATCCGAGGTATCACCCTCGTTGGATTCCTACTCGATGTAACCGTCAAGGTGAACTTAGGAGGAATCACCCTCGAGGTTCACACTTGAGCTGTTGCACGACGGCGTCGTTATCGGACATGGTGAAGGAGGAATCACCCTCGATGACCATGAACGAATAGCTACTCTACAGAGTTAACATCAGAAGTGCTAAATGAGGTATCACCCTCAGCACTCGATAGTAACGCTGCAGTGTCGTACAGATAAAGGGAATGTGATGTGCGGTGCTGGGGCCTGGTTGTCGAGTCTTCCCATAATCCAGCGGGGCAATCGGGACAAGTGGGGTCACTGGGGTCTCTATCCAGCCTATACTAAGCAGTTTAGGATAAGTAGGTAATTATCAAAAGTAGGTTACAAAATCAGGTCATGCATCAGAATAGGTAAAGCAGTAACAGCAGCAATTCTAATGCAAGCACAAGAGAGAAGAGAATAGAAAATATAGGCATGCTCAAGGGGGGGGGGTGCTTGCCTGGTTGCTTTGCAAACACCAACAGGTCTTCGACGAGGTAGATGATCATTTGGACATCATCGGTCTCGGGGTCTATCGGATGGAAGAGGGGGAAGAAACAATAAATAACAGAACAATCAAAGCATCACAAAACATAACAAGGCAGATACGCGGTGCTAGGAGAGACCTAGCGAAGGGCTACACATTGCAGACGGAGCGGGAAAACATCCGGATGTATCTTACCAGCTCAGGGCAATTATCGGTCAGATGAACCGGAGGGCAAAGTTCCATGTTCATCATGCTAGAGGCATGTGACAGGTATGAGGAGGGCATAATCGGATTCGTCTCGTCGTTCTGAGCAACTTTCATGTACAAATTTTCCCATCCGAGCTACGGATGAATTACTATGAAATTCCGAAGTTTAAGCAATATCCAGTAACTCTGAAATTCTGGTAAGTCTGAGAATAGCTCGGTTTTAAACTTCACTTAGCTGTTTTCCGGAGGCTATAACTATTGTTCTGTACATCCTATGATTTTGTGCATTATATCAATTGTGAGCATTTTTCTGCGATCTACACGTTAGTAACACTTTCATCCATATTAGAGTTCATTAGCTTGATCATCAACAGCTCTAAAGTTGCTATGAAACTAAAGCTGTTTTTTCAGTTCTTCACTTAACAGAACTTAGCATTTTGTGATTTTCGTAGGAATTAATCCACGCATTATCTGAAACTCGTCCAATGGATCAAAATGTAGTTTGTTACGTCTACTTTCTGTTCATATAATTTTTACTCATGTTAGGACTTGTCTTGTCGCTGTTTAGGGGCTGTTTAGAGGGCTAGTTAGTGTATTATCAGCGAAGCTAGCTACTGCTACAGTAACGGAACATTACTATAGCAGAGTAGCAGCAGAATGCAGCAGCAGCGGCTCAGTAGCAGAGAGCAGCAGCCAGCAGAGCAGCGGCAGCCGGAGGCGAGCGCGGGCAGCAGCAGGCATCCGTAGCAGGGGAGAGCGGGCGTGGCCGGCGCCACACACACACACTGCACGCACACACACACACAACATACACACACGATGCACACACCCACAGCCGCTCGGCCATGGCTATGGCCATGGCCAGCGGTAGCAGCGGCGGGCGGCGGTGTGGGGCAGCAGGCGGCGGCCGCGGGGACTAGGAAGGGGCGGCGCGGCGCTTGGCAGCGGGCGGCGCAGCGCGGGGTAGTGGACGGGGCAGAGGCCGAGCCCGGGCCGCGGTTAGGCGTGGCGGGGCCGCAGCAAAGGGGCAGTGGCGAGTAGCAGTTGGGCAGCCTGGGGCGCGACGAGCGCGGCCGGCAGAGCAGCGGGTAGCAGCGCAGCGTCTGTAGCAGCTTACAGGAGTGGGCGGCGCAGGGCAGCAGCAGCTTCGACAGCTGGAGGGGCTGCGCGGGCGCGTGTGGGCGGCGTAGGGAGCGCGCCCAGGTCGGTTAGAAGCACGGTGAGCATGGGCTTGCACGAGATTGGGCGGTGGCGGAACACGACGTCTATGGCGACGGGAGCAGATGAGAAGGGGGAAACGGAGGAGGGGCTCACAGGGAGCTGTAGGGAGGTGGCAGCGGGCTCGAGGGGGGTCCGGTGGGGCGAATCCGACGTGGCGACGGCGGTGGCCGGAGTTGATGAAGACGGACGAAGGCGATGATGTGCGACTGATCTCGTTCGATCCAGGGACGTAGTCGACGTAGACGAACAAGGCGGAACTCCAGGAGACGATGGAGCGGCGAATGGGCCTCGGTGGCCACGGGTTTGACGGCGACGCGGCCATGGAGCTCTTGGGTTTGCAAGGGGAGGAACGAACCGAGAGGGGAAAGGGGATTTGGGAGCTAGGGTTTGGCCAAGGAGGTCGACGGCGACCTTGTAGGGTGCCGGGGTGGTCTGGATGGCCGCCACGTGGCGGATCCGTGACATGGACGCACAGCCGGTGTCCAGCGCGCACGGTGAACAGGGAGGACGATGGAGGTGGCAAGTTGGGCAGCGCTGCACTATTCATGGTGGGCCAAAGTGCATAGGAGAATCTTATTTTCCTTTGCTGTCAAAACTTTTGTCTCAGTTTTCTAATTACTTTAGGCACTAAGTGATATTAGTTCTACAAGATACTGCACATATAATTCAACTACAATATTTTGGGTGCTACACACAAGGTTTCATTTTTATTTGGAAATGTTTATATAATTGTTTATTTTGAAAAGGGCATTTTATTTGTTGTTGGAGCATTTATTAATTTTCTAGGGATTATTTGGTGAGTCAAATGATGTTGGTTTCAACATGACAAATGATGAGGGGAATTTAAAGAATAATGCGAACATTTTATTTTTATCATTTGAAGTAATAATAATTTGACTTGTCTTTTAAATTTGAATTTGAGGTCGGTTTGGAACAAAGTGATGATTAGCAAAAATAAATTATAATGATGTGGCACCATTAACCGGAGTTTACGGTGGCATGACACCCGGGGTGTTACAGTTCGTATGTGGTCTCACCCCATCTCGCGCCAGAAGCACACATTTCTGGGCCCGCACACGGTCCACCTTTCACTGGAAACGAAAGGGGGCATGGTTTGACCTTGATGGACTCCCATAGGTTTAGTGTTACGGTAGGGTGATATGTTAGACCTAGCGATTTGGGTGCATGCGTTCATAGCTAGGATTCCCCTCCTGCCGACAAGCGGGGGGCGGGGGGTAAGCAATACCGTGTGCTTTGTGAGACAGGTGCCACATCGAGGTTATGCATTTGGTATTTGCACATCAAACCACCATTTTCATTCATAGTTTTGGTCCACATGCAAGTGTGTTCGTGTTCTGACCCTTTCCCACGTTGTTTTCGCCAAATTTATAAACATTAGACAAGTCGGATGACGCAACAGACACGGTTCACTCACACTACCCGTGTGCCACGCCGGTGCCCCTGTCACTCACATCAGCACAGTACATTGGGCTCCACGAGGCTTCCCTCGCAATCTCCAAAATATCTACCCGCCTGCAGGGTTTTCTATTTGATAACACACGGTTATTAAGTTTCAACCGTGTGTGATGTTTGTTGTTCCCACTCCCGCCTGCATCCCTCGAACATATCTGCCCGGCCCGAGGGTTTTTCTGTTTGATAACACATGGTTGGTATCTCCGGACCGTGTGCAATGCATCATCCAAATTTACAGTAGTCCCGGCATTTTACTCCCGCATAGTAAATTTTTTAGTAGCTGCGTCATTTCCTCAAACACCTCCCCTCCCCTCCACACACACCCCAAAAACTCCTCGCGCGCGCGCACACACACACACATACCACAACCCCTCCCTCACTCGAAACCCTAGCAAGGTCACCGCCGCAAGGCCTCCATTATCAACATCTGCCGATTTGCCCGTTCAGCTTACCCACCGATCTCCATACCCTATAGCCGCCATGAGTTTCTTAGATGACGCCTACCAAACGCCCCCTTTCACACAGATCCCCACCCCATACCCGTCCCCCACTCCAGAGCGTCGCAGCCAAACCCGGTTACGCTTGCCATGTAGCTCAAGGAGCGACTGGCCCAAAAGAGGTGTATTACGGCCTCTTCGCCCGACATCGCCGAGGTGGCCGTCGAGGAAGCTGACAACCATTACTGGCTGCAGGCACTCAATCAGCGGGCTAGAGTATGCGGGTATGTCACGGACGCCGGCTACGACATCGAGGTCGTTGACAGCGACGACCTAACATGGGCTATGTCACAGGTTAAGTGGCCCAACCCCAACCCCTCGGGTTCAACCGCAGTCGATCTCATCCATGTCCCCGCCGCTGATCTCCTCTGGCTCGCTGTCAAGAATTTGCCATCCTACATCGCCATCGAGCCCCTTTTGTCATTTCTGAAGGATACATTTTGTGACACTGGCTTGGGATCCACAGCTGCCAAGTTAGACCTCATCGACGGCGACCACGAGGAGGGCACCCTCTCTGGCTCTTCCAAGGGGAAATAGCCAATCTGCGACATCAGGGAGGGCACCCTACAGTCGTGCTCTTCCAAGGGGAAGGAGCCCATCTGCGACAACATGGAGCGCACCCAGGGTCCATGCTCTTCCCACGGGAAGGAGCCCATCTGTGACAAGTGAGGAAACCCATGATTTGTTTTGCCATGCCTCTTCACAAGGGGGAACCCATGATTTGTTTTGTCGAGTCCCTTTTGTAGTGTAGTGAGAATATGTCCAGTTTTAATTGCTATATTTGGTTGTTTGCAGTATGCCTTGTTTATTTCAGTTGTTCACAATGTGATGCTCTATATGTGCAACTATTTACTGTGCAGTACATTTTCATCAGTACCAGTTTTAAACATATATACCAATAGGAATGCATATATTTGCTTGCTGTTAAGCCTGTTATAGCTAGCATATGCCTCTTTTAAATTTTTTTGGTTGTTTGGTTGTTTGTAGTTAGCATATGTCCAGTTTCAAATGCTATCTTTGGTTGTTCATAGTATGCCTTGTTTCTTCCAGTTATTCACAACATGATGTTCTATATGTGTAAGTATGAACTGTGCAGTTCAATTTCATCAATACCAGTTTCAACAATACCACTACGAATGACTACATTTTGGTTGCTGTTAAGCATGTTGTAGTTAACACGCCTTTCCATTTTTATTTAACAATAACCAGTGTACTTAGACCGGCATAATACCAGTTTGAATGACTATATTTGCTTGTTGTTAAATGTTAGGCCTGTTGCAGTTAACACACCTTTCCACTTCTTGTTTTGCTTAACTAGCTAGCGTGCTTAAACCTGCACACTGAAGCTATCGTTCGGAAATTATTTTGTCTGCCATGAATATAGTTGGTTGATGTTTAGCCTGTTGTGCTTAACATGCCTCTCGATGTACTTACACAAGACAATTTTGGGAACGACTGCTATTTTCCATCGAGGTTAGTTTCATCCCATGGCTTATATATTCTCACTGTTCAGGATATCGGTAGCTGGTACCATATAGGCTGGGGGCTGATAAGGGAGTTATCGGTGAATCGGACTTTTAACTGAATATATCTGCAACCCATTTGTCAGTAGGTTAACTAGGGCCATATCTAATATATCTGAGGCTACATAGCAACTTGCACTGTACTGAATGTATAAATATGCAATCGTAGGCTACATAGCAACAAGGAAGATTGTTACCTTAATGTTCTGATGATGTCTAGATATACGTAGAAGAGCAGCAACAACAACAACGACAACAACAACAACACAACAGCAGTTAATCAGCCGATAATTTGTAAAATTGCAATAAACTCCCTCCGACCCATAATATAATATGCTAATTCATACAATATGTGAGTATATTGGATGTTATAAGATATTATATAATGAGACGGAGGGAGTGTTGTACTACATCGTTGTGCAATTGCTGTTTAGCTTCTAATATTAACTTGGTGCTTTTAGGTACATATGTCATTGGTAAAGATCCGCGCTTCGACCCTTTCTGCGTATGCGGTAATGAGATATTGATGAACCAGCATCAAGTGAGGAAGCTGATAAAGATTGTTAGTAAAATGGGTCAAAAGATGGCAATTAAACTTTTTGTTTACACTTTATCCAAGACAACAACGAAATACAGGATGGTAAGTAAGAACTCTGCAGCCTTCTTTTTACTGCCCATAATGAGTTGTGTTACATGACAATGTCTGAATCTTTTTCCTTTGAAGTGGTTCCCAAAGCAGTTTACTCAAGATTACCTCCCAAACTACATGATTGGTGGGCATGCAAAGGTTAAAGTATTTCTACCAGAACACGATGACTATCTAGATGTGTTCATGAAGACAGTGAAGGATGCGCGGTCGGCCATCACAAGGGGTTGGACTAGAGTCGTGTGTGCCTTCTTCATGGAGGAGGGCACAATATGGGCATTTTGCTTCACCTTGTTCAGCAACCAGAATGTATTTCGCCTCTTTCTTTACCATCTTTAATAGTACAAGTATACAACTATGGTTCATCATTCTTTATTTGGTGCTTATGTAATTCTTGAACATATGTACCTGTGAATCGAATAATGCATTGGTTGTTTGAACCTGATGGATATGAATAAAGCTATAGCATACTTTCAAATTCAAATTTAGTATAATTTTAAATAGCAGCAATTAAATTAGGGTGAAATTACGCTCTGCTGGTCGTTACGGCGCACACGGTTGGTAAAACACAAACGTGTGTGATATACACCATATTCTGACACGGTTCACAGAGAGGAAACGTGTGCGAGCATGCACACAGTTGCGGTGCAAATTGTGTGTGATGTCAGACAATATCACAAGCGGTGTGAGCAAACTAAATGTTTGTGACAGTCGCCTTATCGTACACAGTTTACAATCATGAACTGTTTCTGATGTGGTACGCAGGGTAAACGTTGCACCCCAGAATACCGTCTGCGATAGTTATGATGTATGACACTGTTACAATGTTCCAACATTTCGTAATCCTATCCGACACTCATACGGTGATTAGCTAATCTTCTTAATTAGTTATCGCATACGGTTCGGGAAAAGTGAATGTGTGTGATTGTCTGCTTATCATACACGTTCTATAATCATGAACCGTTTGTGATGGGCCACGCATCGTAAATGTAGCACCACACAATACCGACTGCGATGGTAATTGATGTTGCTTGAACTACATCGGTAGTTCCCCAAAGATGAAGGGATGATGCAGCACAGCTACGGTAGGTATTTGCCTCAGTTATGAAACCAAGGTAACCAAGCAACACTATGTAAACGGTACCTGCACACAAATAACAAATACTTGCAACCCGACGATTAGGAGGGGTTGTCAATCCCTCTACGGGTAACGGTGCCAGAAATTAACAAGTTGACGGGATAAAAATTGTATAGATTGGATAGATAGCTCTCGATAAAACATGAAATAAAAAAAATAGCAAAAAAGTGCAGCAAGATATTTTTGGGTTTTTGGAATAGTAGATCTGAAAATAAAAGCGAATAAAAATAGATCTCGAAGCAAATATGATAAAGAATAGACCCGGGGGCCGTAGATTTCACTAGTGGCTTCTCTCAAGAAAATAGCATACAGTGGTTAAACAAATTACTGTTGGGCAATTGATAGAACATCAAATAATTATGACGATATCTAGGCAATGATCATTATATAGGCATCACGTCCAAGATTAGTAGACCGACTCCTGCCTGCATCTACTACTATTACTCCACACATTGACCGCTATCCAGCATGCATCTAGTGTATTAAGTTCATGGAAAAATGGAGTAATGCAATAAGAACGATGACATGATGTAGACGAGATCTATTCATGTAGGAATAGCCCCATCTTGTTATCCTTAATAGCAATGATACAAGCGTGTCTTGCTGCCCCTTCTGTCACTGGGAAAGAACACCGCACGATCGAACGCATCACAAAGCACCTCTTCCCATGGCAAGAAAAATCTATCTAGTTGGCCTAACTAAACCAAAGATTCAAAGAAGAAATATGACGCTATAAGTAATCATGCATAAAAGAGATCAAAGAACTCAAATAACTTTCATGGATATAGATCTGATCATAAACTCAAAGTTCATCGGATCCCAACAAACACACCGCAAAAAGAGTTACATAAAATAGATCTCCAAGAGACCATTGTATAGAGAATCAAAAAGAGAGAAGAAGCCATCTAGCTACTGCCTACGGACCCGTAGGTCTACAATGAACTACTCATGCATCATCGGAGAGGCACCAATGAGGATGATGAACCCCTCCGTGATGGTGTCTAGATTGGATCTCGTGGTTCTGGAACTTGCGGCGGCTGGAATTGTGTTTCGTCGACTCTCCTAGGGTTTTTGGAATATTTGGGTATTTATAGGGCGAAGAGGCGGTGCGGGAGGCCACCGAGGTGGGCACAACCTACCAGGGTGTTCCTAGGCCCCCAGGCGCGCCCAGGTGGGTTGTGCCCCCCTCGGGGCACCCCTCTGGTACTTCCTTGGCCCAAGTTGTTCCTTCTGGTCCATAAAAATTCTCCAAAAAGTTTCGCTGCGTTTGGACCCCATTTGGTACTGATATTCTGTGAAGTAAAAAACAAGCAAAAAATAGCAACTGGCATTGGGCACTATGTCAATAGGTTAGTCCCAAAAAATGATATAAAGTTGCTATAAAATGATTGTAAAACATCCAAGAATGGTAATATAATGGCATGGAACAAGCAAAAATTATAGATACGTTGGAGGCGTATCAGCATCCCCAAGCTTAATTCCTACTCGTCCTCAAGTAGGTAAATGATAAAAACAGAATTTTTGATGTGGAATGCTACCTAACATGTTCATCACATATTCTTTTCTTTTGTAGCATGGACATATGGACTTTTATATGGTTCAAAGCAATAGTCTTGTTTTGACATGAACATTTCAATACTCAAGCGTATCAACAAGCAACCATGTCTTTCAAAATATCAACACTAAAGAAAGTTATCCCTAGCCCATCATGCTCAATCATTGATCCATTCATGAAACACACTCGCATATTAGCTATACCCAATGCTCAAGTACGATCATAGTGCCCCTTAGTTGGTGCTTTATAAGAGAAGATGGAGACTCAAATAAAAAATAAAAATTGCAAAAAGTAAATAGATAGGCCCTTGACAGAGGGAAGTAGGGATTTGTAGAGGTGCCAGAGCTCAAAGCTTAAATTGAGAGATAATTTTTTTAGAGGCATACTTTTCCTGTCAACGAAAATGACCGAGTAATTCCCAACACTTTCCATGCTAGGTATATCATAGGCGGTTCCCAAACAGGAAATAAAGTTTATTCCTGTTTCCACCATTCTTTCACTTTCCATGGCTAGCCGTATCCACCGGTGCCCTCCATACCAACACTTTCCAAGGAATTTATTATTTGACAACATAAAGTAAATTTCTTTTTCATTTCGGGACTAGGCATCCCTATTACGGTTGCACTCTCGTGCAATGACAAGTGAATAAACACTCATCTTGAGAATAACACATCTAGCATGGAAAATATTGGCCACCCCTTGCCGCTTCATGAGCGGTACTAGCACACAAAAAGGAAATTTATTTTGAAAATTAGAGATGGCACATACAAATTTGCTTAGAACGGCACGGGAATACTGCATATAGGTAGGTATGGTGGACTCATATGGCAAAACTGGGTTTAAGGATTTTGGATGCACAAGTAGTATTTCTACTTAGTACAAGTGGAGGCTAGCAAAAAGATTGAGAAGCAACCAACCAAGAAACAAAAAATCACATAAGCGAGCATTAAGCATAACTAACACCAAATAATGCACCACATGTAGGATGTAATTTCATTGCATAACTATTGACTTTCATGCTTGCATAGGGAATCACAAACCTTAACACCAATATTCTTACTCAAGCATAATTACTCACCAACATGACTCACATATCACTATCATTATATCTCAAAACTATTACAAAGAATCAAGTTTATTTTGTCCAATGATCTTCATGAAAGTTTTTATTATATCCCTCTTGAATATCTATAACTTTGGGACTAATTTCATATGTTGCATTTGCTTTTAACAAGCTCAAACAAATCTAAGTGAAGAACATGTGCATAAAATTTTTCGTCTCTCAAAATAATATAAGTGAAGCATGAGAGAATTTCTTCAAAAATTTACTAACTCTCAAACAAATCTAAGTGAAGCATGAGAGCATTTCTTCAAAAATATTAAAGCACACCGTGCTAAAAAAGATATAAGTGAAGCACTAGAGCAATTCCATAGCTCAATTTTTTTAAGTGAAGCATAAAGAGCAATTCTAACAAATCATAGCATAATTTTGGCTCTCTCAAATAGGTCTGTCCAGCAAGTATACTTGTGACAAACTAAAAAGCAAAACAAGCAAAGACTCATATAATACAAGATGCACCCCAGCAAAACTCATGATATGTGACGAATAAAAATATAGCTCCAAGTAAAATACCGATGGTCGTTAGAAGAAAGAGGGGATGCCTTCCGGGGCATCCCCAAGCTTAGTTGCTTGGTTCTCCTTGAATATTAACTTGGGGTGCCATGGCTCATCCCCAAGCTTAGGCTCTTCTTACTCCTTATTCCTTCATCCATCGCGATCTCACCGAAAAGTTGAAAACTTCAATCACACAGAACTTAACAAAACCTTCGTGAGACACGTTAGTATAAGAAAACCAATCTTTATTTTAAGTACTGTAGAAAACCCATTCAAATTTTGTTATTACATTATATCTACTGTATTCTAACTTTTCCATGGCTTATACCCCCCGATACAATCCATAGAATCATCAAAATAAGCACACAATGCAAAGAAAACAGAATCTGTCAAAAACAGAACAGTCTGTAAAGGCTCAAATTTACTCATACTTATGTAACTCCAAAAATTCTGAAAAATAAGGAAAACATAGGAAATTTGTATATCAATCTTGTGTAAAAAATTCAGAATTTGTTGTCACTTCTGTGAATTTAGACAATTATTTTACTGGACGCAAAAGTTTCTGTTTTTCAACAGGATCAAATCAACTATTACCAAAGCTATCCCAAAGGCTTTACTTGGCACAAAAACTAATTAAAACATAAAAAACAAAATCATAATAGAAGCATAATTGTGCAAAAACTCAAGAACAGAAAGAAAAAGGAAAAAATAAATTTTATTCATTGGGTTGCCTCCCAACAAGAGCTATTGTTTTATGCCCCTAGCTAGGCATAGGATTACAACGATGCTCACACGAAAGATAATAATTGAAACACAAAGAGAGCATCATGAAATATGTGACAAACACATTTAAGTATAACATACTTCCTATGCATAGGAATTTTATAGGAAAAAAAATTATCAAGACAAGAAATATCTGGCATATGCATAGGAGAGGAATAAAATATTGACAATCTCAACATAACGAGAGGAAATTTAATAACATGAAAATTTCTACAACCATATTTTCCTCTCTCATAATAATTATATGTTGGATCATAATCAAATTCAATAATATAGCTATCATATAAAACTTTCTCTTCACGATCCACATGCATAAAAGTTTTTTGATCTTCCAAGATAGTGGGATTAACATAAACTAAAGTCATGACCTCTCCAAACCCACTTTCATAAAAAAATTCATAAGATTGAACATTCTCCAAATATGTGGGATTCTTTTTTCCTAGAGTTGACACTCTTCCAAACCCACTTTCAATAATATTGCAAACATTATTATCAATTTCATATTCATCATGAGGCTTAAATAAATTTTCAAGATCATAAGAAGAATCACCCCAATCATGATCATTGCAATAAGTAGTGGACATATCAAAATTAGCATCCCCAAGCTTGGGGTTTTGCATATCATTAGCACAATTGACATTAATAGAATTTATAGTAAAATCATTGCAATCATGCTTTTCATTGAAAGAGATATCACGAATCACTTTATCAATCACTTCATCACAATTTTTAGATTCACGAATCTCAAGCAAAATTTCATAAAGATAATCTAGTGAACTCAATTCACTAGCAATTGGTTCATCATAAATGGATCTTTTGAAAAGATTAGCAAGTGGATGAGGATCATTATCAATAGATTTTTAGCAAGTGAAGATGCAAGCAAAATAGAAGGCACATGGCAACACAAGCAAACAAGAGATCTGACGAGAAAAAGATGAACGAAAAAGAGGGCAAATGAAACGGCAAATTTTTGTGAAGTGGGGGAGGTGAAAATGAGAGGCAAATGGCAAATAATGTAAATTGCAAGGAGATGAGATTTGTGATTAGGAACCTGATAGATGTTGATGATGTCTCCCCGGCAACGACGCCAGAAATTGGCACGTGGACGGCAGACTATCTTGACTTGATCCTCCCCGGCAACGGCGCCAGAAATTCCTTTGATGTCGCTTGAACTACGTTGGTATTTCCCCAAAGAGGAAGGGATGATGCATCATAGCTATGGTAGGTGTTTCCCTCAGTTATGAAACCAAGGTATCAATCTAGTAGGAGAACCAAGCAACACTATGTAAACGGTACCTGCACACAAATAACAAATACTTGCAACCCGACGATTAGGAGGGGTTGTCAATCCCTCTACGGGTAACGGTGCCAGAAGTTGTCATGTTGACGGGATAAAATTGTATAGATTGGATAGATAGCTCTCGATAAAACATGAAATAAAATAAATGGCAAAAAAGTGAAGCAAGATATTTTTGGGTTTTTGGAATAATAGATCTGAAAATAAAAGCGAATAAAAATAGATCTCAAAGCAAATATGATAAAGAATAGACCCGGGGGCCGTAGATTTCACTAGTGGCTTCTCTCAAGAAAATAGCATACGGTGGGTAAACAAATTACTATTGGGCAATTGATAGAACATCAAATAGTTATGACGATATCCAGGCAATGATCATTATATAGGCATCACGTCCAAGATTAGTAGACCGACTATTGCTTGCATCTACTACTATTACTCCACACATCGACCGCTATCCAGCATGCATCTAGTGTATTAAGTTCATGGAAAAATGGAGTAATGCAATAAGAATGATGACATGATGTAGACGAGATCTATTCATGTAGGAATAGCCCCCATCTTGTTATCCTTAGTAGCAACGATACATGCATGTTTTGCTGCCCCTTCTGTCACTGGGAAAGAACACCGCACGATCGAACCCATCACAAAGCACCTCTTCCCATGGCAAGAAAAATCGATCTAGTTGGCTTAACTAAACCAAAGATTCGAAGAAGAAATACCAGGCTATAAGTAATCATGCATAAAAGAGATCAAAGAGCTCAAATAACTTTCATGGATATAGATCTGATCATAAACTCAAAGTTCATCGGATCCCAACAAACACACCGCAAAAAGAGTTACATCAAATAGATCTCCAAGAGACCATTGTATTGAGAATCAAAAAGAGAGAAGAAGCATCTAGCTACTGCCTACGGACCCGTAGGTCTACAATGAACTACTCATGCATCATCGGAGAGGCACCAATGAGGATGATGAACCCCTCCGTGATGGTGTCTAGATTGGATCTCGTGGTTCTGGAACTTGTGGCGGCTGGAATTGTGTTTCGTCGACTCTCCTAGGGTTTTTGGAATATTTGGGTATTTATAGGGCGAAGAGGCGGTGCGGGAGGCCACCGAGGTGGGCACAACCTAACAGGGTGTTCCTGGGCCCCCAGGCGCGCCCAGGTGGGTTGTGCCCCCCTCGGGGCACCCCTCTAGTACTTCTTTGGCCCAAGTTGTTCCTTCTGGTCCATAAAAATTCTCCAAAAAGTTTCGCTGCGTTTGGACCCCGTTTGGTACTGATATTCTGTGAAGTAAAAAAACAAGCAAAAAATAGCAACTGGCACTAGGCACTATGTCAATAGGTTAGTCCCAAAAAATGATATAAAGTTGCTATAAAATGATTGTAAAACATCCAAGAATGGTAATATAATGGCATGGAACAAGCAAAAATTATAGATACGTTGGAGACATATCAGTAATGCCAGCACACACGAGTAGCAAGGATGGAGCATTTGGGATATTAGATATATCCCAAACAGTTGTGTGAAGAATCACATTTGGGATAGGTGCGGGCATCGCATACGCTTTGTTTTGGAAAACGTATGCATCATGGCTCCCTATCCCCAACAGTTTCTGGGTCATGTGGGAAGGATCCCCCTATCTCCCACACTCACTAGGCGATGGTTTAAAATGCCGTCGCGGAAAGGGGTTAAAAACCATTTGTATAGCACGTCACTGTACTAGTGAATTCCTATTGACTATCTAAATAGATATAAGTGAAGAAAGAGAGTTTAATTATTTCTACAAAATATTTTCCCACACTCTAACAAATATAAGCAAAGCAGAAGAAAATTCTACAAATGGCGGTTTTCTATGTGTAGTGAAACAGGCAATCCAAACTTCAAATGATATAAGTGACGCACATGAAGCATTCTATAAAGCCATACTCAAAAGATATAAGTGAAGTGCAAAGAGCATTCTATAAATCAAACAAGGGCTATCTCATACCAACATGGTGCATAAAAGAAAAGGAAAAAATAAACACAAAAGACTCTCCAAGATTTACGCATATCATGTGAACAAAACAAAAACCAAAACATACCGATAATTGTTGAAGAAAGATGGGATGCCTTCCAGGGCATCCCCAAGCTTAGACACTTGAGTCTCCTTGATTATTTACTTGGGGTGCCTTGGGAATCCCCAAGCTTGAATTCTTGCCTCTCCTTATTCTCCTCATATTGACCACCTCGATCTTTGAACACTTCATCCACAAAAAACTTAACCAAACTTTATATTAGCGGGGTTAGTACATATAACATCAAATCCCATCATGTACGGCTGTAACATTATTGTATAATTATAACAAAACATTGCCCACTGTATGACATCACTATTCTATGGCCCCAAGTCAAAGGAGGCTCAACAAGATCTCAAACATACGCAAATATTGAAACTATAATAGCAATCTGTGAAAACAGGACAATTTGCAAAGATGCAGATGGTACATATACTTCTGTAACTCAAACAATTCTGAAAAATTAGGACAAAATAAACAATTTCAATAGCAGTACCGTGTAAAAATTTCAGATTTTTTTGCACATTGCAGTAAAAAAAGTAAATTCACGCACTATAAAAAAGTCTGTTTTTGCACCGCACATACCAAACAAGCAATCTAATCATCCTAAAGGCAAATCTTGGCACATTATTTTTATAATACAATGGATTTCTACAAGGGGATATTTTTTTGTTGAAAATTTTCTGTAATTCAAGATTTTCAAAGTTTCCATGGGCATGAACAAAGTTCAAGGAGCTCCCCCACTTCAACGGTGCTCGTCTTTCTTACTTTCACTTTCCTTTTTGAAAGTTTTAGGTTTCCCTCTATATTTTTTTGTTTGTAAACGTTTTAAAAGCACACAATAGAATAAAATGACTCTCTAAGACTTCCGGGTTGTCTTCCTGGTAGCGCTTTCTTTAAAGCCATTAAGCTAGGCAAAAAGTGCTCAAGTAATTGATCCACCCGGATCCCAAGGTATATCAAGCCAATTTTATTTAACAATGATTTGTATTTTAGTATTGAGAACAAAGTAATATATCGTGCAACAACGAAGTCTAACTCTCTTCATATGCATTGGCAGATCATAAAAGAACAATTCATGCACACAAAGCAAAGGCCAATGCATAGTATAAACAGTTTCTTGCAATTTTATCGTATTGGAAACATAGAGAGATGGAGATGTAGTTCCTCTCTCATAATAATTACAAGTAGGAGTAGCAAGCACATGCATATTATATCTATCAAAATCATCATGTGTAATGGCAAATCACAACCCATCAATATAATCCTTAATAAGAGCAAACTTCTCCGATATAGTGTAGTTGGGAGAATTCAAAAAGATAATAGGACTATCATGTGTCGGTGCAATAGTAACAATTTCATTTTTAACATAAGGAAATATAGCAAGTTCATCTCCATAAGCATAATTTATATTGGCATCATGGCCACAAGCATAGCATGCATTAATTTCATCAAAAATGGATATGTCAAATGAATCCAAGGGATCATAGCAATCATCATAGCATTCATCCTTCGATAAGCACGGAGGGAAATTAAAAAATGTATGAGTTGAAGAGTTACTCTCATTAGAAGGTGGGCACGGGTAGCTAATCTGCTCTTCCTCCTTTTGTTCTTTGCTCTCCTCATCATCTTTTTCATCTAATGAGCTCACAGTGTCATCAATTTCTCCTTCCATAGTTTCCTGCAAAATATTAGTCTCTTCTTGGACAACGGAGACTTTCTCAATAAAATCATTAATATAGGCATTATATTCATAATTCTCATAGCAATATTTAAGTATAGCATAATTTTTAGGTATGTAAACAACATCATCATAATTTTCATACTTTTCAAACAAAGATTCAATTTCATAAGCACCCTTAAAAGTGACAAATTCTTCTATTCGTTCCACATCATAGTAATCATATATACCATTGGCATAAGAAGCCAAGGTTTCATTATCATTAAATTCACATGAAAAGGGAAGGTGTGGAGCCTTCATCTTAGAGCAACAAGTATAATCATATCTCAAGCATAGATCCCAAGCATACCAATGCAACATTTCAATTTGACCCCATAAGAGTTTCTCTTTTTGAGTCAAGCGATAATACCTAAAGTATTTACGTTGATCCAACATGTCTCCCATTATGAAGTTGAATGAGGTTTTCTCAGGATTATCAAAGTAGTGTTTAATATTTTTCACATAACGAGCATCGAGGATTTTAGAAGGTTCCCCATCTCCATGAGTAGCAAGTACACCAATTTTTTTTGTATTTCGTGTTCCATATCCATAACTAAAGATAGAGAACAACTTAGTATAGAAAATAAAATCTACTTACTGATAAAGCAAACAAGCACACACGAGAGTATTCACCACACGCTATTGCTCCCCGACAACAGCGCCAGAAAAAGGTGTTGATAACCCACAAGTGTAGGGGATCAATTTTAGCCTTTCTCGATAAGAGTGTCGAACCAACGAGGAGCTAATGGTAGAATTTATATTCCCTTCAAGTTCTATCGACGACCGATACAACTTTACGCACACTTATTGTTCGCTTTACCTAGAACAAGTATGAAACTAGAAATAGTTTGTAGGTGTACAGGGATAGGTTTGCAAGATAATAAAGAACACGTAAATAATAGCTAGGGGCTGTTTAGATAAAGAAACAATTAAGTTAGTTTTAGTAGGGAGATTTTTGTCACAAAAAAGTTATTTGTCCCTAGGCAATCGATAACTAGACCGGTAATCATTATTGCAATTTTATATGAGGGAGAGGCATGAGCTAACACACTTTCTCTACTTGGATCATATGCACTTATGATTGGTGTCGGCGTTCTGGGATCGGGGGTACCCAGATTTGCCTGCCTACGGCGCAGCGCGTGGACCCATCGACGGCCCGGTATGGCCCAGTTACAAGACTCTGTGAGCAAGGCCTTCGCGAGGGCCCCCCAGCCTCACGAGGGGAATGACACCAAGTCCTCCCGAGGGGTGGCTTCCTGAGCCTCCTTCCTGAGGAGCGGAGATCTCTATGCAGGTACCCCGCCTCACGAGGCTTGCGGTGACATGAGCCATGACGAGCAAGGCCAGGCGGGTGCCAGCGGGCGCAGAGGTGGACAGTTTCCTCTTTGGTGCTAAAGCGGCAAGGACCAGCGCCGGTTCCCGAGGGATCCCCCAAAGGTTTCCATTCCGGTGCAACAAGACCAAGACCACGAGCTCAGCAGGACGGATGTCATCACCGAGCCCACCACTGCGTCATGGCCAGAAGCTTTGCAGGTGAAGACCACCTTTCGTCAGGATAAGATGTACCTCTTTTCCCCTTTCAAATTGGCCGTTGTGGAATCCCTTCCCGCCTAAGCTATGAGGGAACAGGACCAAGGCCACTATAAATATAGGCAAGTCTCCACCGTAGAGAGGGGATCATTCCCTACGAGATCCTCCCTCGGGCAGATCCGTTCTCATCCACTGAGCCCTCGCGAGGCTGCTCACCCACTGTACTAGTTCATCCTCAACCTCCTCGTGAGGCCAATCCACCCCAAAGCAGGAGTAGGGTTTTACACCGCAAGGTGGCCCGAACCTGGGTAAACTGCTGTGTCCTTTCTCTCCCCGCTCGCATGAACTCGACGAGACCAAGCCATGGAGCGATGAGATTGAGGCTGCGGCAAGGCTAGAGCTTCGTACACACCCTAGAGTCCAAACTTTGTTTGGTCCGCGGAGCCCCGATTCCGACATTTGCCACTCCAGGTAGGGGTGTGTCGAAGTGCTCCCTTTTGTTCCGCTCGTTCTCGCCCCATCGCTTCCATGGGCGACGATGTTCGCCTCGGCACTCTGCTTGCCGCCTCGGGGAGCCCCGCGGGTTGCCCGGCCTTCACTCCTGACCTGCGCCGAGTGCGATGGCCGGTCAAGTTCAGGCCGGTGCTCCCCCCGTGCTACGACGGCGCAGCCGACCCCGAGGTGTTTCTCCACCTGTATGCCCAGAGTATTTAGGCTGCGGGAGGCGATGACAAGGCCATGGCGAACTGGCTCCCTCTGGCCCTCACAGAGGTCCCGCACTCTTGGCTCCACGGCCTCCCGGAGGCCTCGGTATCCTCCTGGGAAGAGCTCCGTGGTCAGTTCATTACGCGCTTCGCGGCTCCGGGGCCCCCCGCGGTCGCTTGCATCCTGTGCGTGTCGTAGGCGCCCGTGTCTGGTCGTCACGTCAAGCAGATCTTCCGTCAGGCTAGTGCCGCTGTGCTTCGGCCCGAGACCGTGCAGAGCCGCGCGCGGCGTGAGGTCGCCATCACCTTCGACTCCAGGGACCGCCCCGAATCTACGGCCGCTGCCGGTGCGCTCCCCATGCTGTGCACGCCCACCATCAGTAATGTTGCGGTCACCAAGACTCTCATCGACGATGGCGCCGGCATTAGCGTACTCTTTGTCGAAACCTTTGAGATGCTTCAATTACCATACGACTAGCTCCTGCGAACTAGGCTCTTCTCAGGGGTGACAAAGGGCTCCGCCACCCCCCTGGGGTAAGTGAGCCTCCCCGCAACCTTTGGCAAGCGCGACAACTACCGCACTGAGCTCATCGACTTCGACGTGGCCCGCATCAGCCTCCCATACAACGCCATCCTGGGATACCCTGTCCTTGCCAAGTTCATGGTGGTGACCCATCCAGGCTTCAACATCATCAAGATGTCGGGCAGTGGTGGAGTCATCACCGTGGCTGGCGACAGAAAGGATGCGGTGCGGGTCCTCAAGCTCGCCTACGCGGCGGCGGCGGCGGCTTCACACCTGGACGCTGAGGGCGCCCCGAAGGATACCGAGGCCGTGCCTACAAAGAAGAAGTAGCTGTTCTCCTAGGACCGCACCAAGACAAAGAAGGTGCCTGTCGATAGCAGCGGCTCGGGCCCCACCTTCACCATTGGCGCCCGTCTTCCCCCAGAGCAGGAGGAGGCACTGGTCAGTTTCCTCCGGACAAACAAGGACGTGTTTGCATGGGAGGCGTCCAATCTGGTGGGCGTCCCGAGGGAGGTAATCGAGCACCAACTGGCGGTATGCCCCGGCGCCCGCCCAGTGAAGCTGAAAGCGTAGCGCCAAGCACAGGAGAAGCAGGCGTTCATTGTTCAGGAAGTGCGCAAGCTGCAAGAAGCCAGAGTCATTCGAGAGGTGCGGCACCCGAAATGGCTGGGCAACCCGGTTGTTGTTCCCAAGAAGGGCGGAAAGGAGCGCATGTGCGTCGACTTTACAAGGCTCAACAAGGTTTTCCCTCAGTACCCTTCCCGCTTTCGCGTATCGACCAGATCGTGGACTCCACCGTAGAGTGCGATCTGCCGTGCTTTCTGGACGCTTTCTCGGGCTATCACCAAATCAAGATGGCGACCGAGGACGTCGAGAAGACAGCCTTCATTTCCCCATGTGGCGTGTACTGCTACACCTGCATGCCCTTCGGGCTGAGGAGCACCGGTGCCACCTTCCAGCGGCCAATGCACATCGCGCTGGGAGCATAGCTGCGGAGAAATGTAGAAGCATACATTGACGACATCGTAGTCAAGTCACGCAAGGCAAAGACCCTGATCGAAGATCTGGAGGAAACGTTCGCCAACCTGCGCAAGGTGAATCTGAGGCTTAACCCGGAGAAGTGCATTTTCGGGGTCCTGTCTGGTAAGCTGCTTGGCTTCCTTGTCTCGCATCGAGGGATCGAGGACAAACCCGAGAAGATCAAGGTAATTGAAAAGATGCGACTGCCTCAGACCCTGAAGGAAATGCAAAAGCTGGCAGGGTGTGTGACTTCCTTGGGGCGCTTCATCTCTAAGCTTGGCGAGCGCGACCTTCCCTTTTTCAAGCTGATGAAGAGAATGGGCCCCTTCGAATGGACCCCATAAGCAGAGGCGGCATTCGAGGACCTCAAGAGGTACCTCATGAGCCTCCCCCATCATGGTGGCACCCCATCCTTGCGAGCCCTTGGTGCTCTATTTTGCTGCCACCCTGCACTCGGCCACCGCGATGGCTTGTGGCGGTCCGAGAAGAGCGAGCCAGCACCAGCGCGGGGCCTGGCGGCCTGCGTAAAGCCGCCTGGCCTCCACCACCACAGGACAACGCCCCAGGGGCCCCCGCCCCTCTATCGCCCGATGAGGCGCCCGAGCCCCTTGCGTCCCGCGCGAGGTAGGATGCCATCAACGCCCATCGCCTCATCGAGCATCCGGTGTACTTCGTCAGCACCGTGCTACTGGATGCATGCGCATGCTATCCTATGCAGCAGAAGCTCCTCCTCGCGCTCCTTGTTGCTTCCAGGAAGCTGCGCCACTGTTTCCAGGGCCATCCCATCAAGATTGTATCTGCATACCCCCTGGAGAAAGTGCTCCACAGCCCCAACGCTCCCGGCAGAGTCGCTGAGTGGAACATCGAGCTCCAAGCTTTCTAGCTAGAGTTCAGTACAACTCGAGTTATCAAGGGGGTGGCCCTTGTCGTCTTCATGGAAGAGTGGACGGATGCTCCTATCTAGGGGCCGAGCGAGGACCGGTCCCTCGCGGCCGGCGATGAGGGGCTCGATGGCTGGGTCATGCACTTCGATGGCGCCTTCGCGCGACAAGGCGCGGGGGCTGGAGTCGTGCTCATTTCCCCAGCCAAGGACAAGCTCTTCTACGCCGTACAACTCTGTTTCCAGCGTGGCAAGAAGGTCTCCAACAACATCATGAAGTACGAGGGCCTGATCACCGAGCTCAAGGCCACGGCCACCCTGGGGTCAGGTGCCTCACCATCAAGGGTGATTCCCAGCTCCTTGTCAACTTCTCCAACAAGGATCACAAACCGAAGGATGAGCACGTGGAGGCATACCTGGAAGAGGTACGTAAAATCAAAAAGCGTTTCTTGGGCTTGGAGTTGCAGCATGTCCCGCGTGGCATGAACAGGGAAGCAGATGACATCGCCAAGAGGGCATCCCGCCATGAGCCTCAGAAGCCGGGCTTTTTCGAGGAAAGTCTCTTCAAGGTGTCGGCTGCACCTCCGCCTGCAGGTGTCGGGACCCCGATCCTAAGTCACACCGATCTAGCATGTAACACATCATATCACTTTGCAGCCTCAAGCACGGTATTCCCAAGGCTGCAGCCTTACCTAGGACAGGACTGATGACCCACAAGTATAGGGGATCAATCATAATCCTTTCAATAAGTAAGAGTGTCGAACCCAACGAGGAGCAGAAGGAAATGACAAGTGGTTTTTAGCAAGGTATTTTCTACAAGCACTGAAATAGTCGGTAACAAGTAGTTTGATAGCAAGATAATTTGTAATGAGCAAGTAACGGTAACGGTAAATAATGTGCAGCAAGGTAGCCCAATCCTTTTGTGGCAAAGGACAGGCCAAAATGGTTTCTTATGATAAGCAAAGCATTCTTGAGGGTACACGGGAATTTCATCATATCACTTTCATCATGTTGGTTTGATTCATGTTCGCTACTTTGATAATTTGATATGTGGGTGGACTGGTGCTTAGGTGCTGTTCTTACTTGAACAAACCTCCTGCTTATGATTAACCCCCTCGAAAGCATCTGCAACTATGAGAAAAGTATTAAGATAAAAATCTAACCATAGCATTAAACATTTGGATCCAAATCAATCCCTTACAAAATAGCGCATAAACTAGGGTTTAAGCTTCTGTAACTCTAGCAACCCATCATCTAATAACTACTCCACAATGCATTCCCTTAGGCCCAAATATGGTGAAGTGCCATGTAGTCGACGTTCACATGACACCACTAAGGGAATCACAACATACATATCATCAAAATATCAAACACATATCAAGTTCACATGATTACTTGCAACATGACTTCTCCCGTGACCTCAAGAACAAAAGTAACTACTCACAAATAATAATCATGCTCAAGATCAAAGGAGTATTAAATAGCATAATGGATCTGAACATATAATCTTCCACCAAATAAACCATATAGTAACCAACTACTAGATGTAATCAACACTACTAGTCACCCACAAGCACCAATCTAAGGTTCCGGTATAAAGATTGAACACAAGAGATGAACTAGGGTTTGAGAGGAGATGGTGCTGTTGAAGATGTTGATGGAGATGGCCCTCCCAAAGATGGGAGAGTTGTTGGTGATGACGATGACGATGATTTCCCCCTCCAGGAGGCAAGTTCCCCCGGCAGAATCGCTCCGCCGGGGGGCAAAAGTGCTCCTGCCCAAGTTCCGCCTCAAGACGGTGGCGCTTCGTCCCAAAACTCCTCTTATTTTTTCTAGGTCAAAATGACTTATATACCAGAAGAGGGGCACCGGAGGTGGGCCGAGGAGGGCACAACCCACCAGGGCGCGCTTGGGCTCCCTGGTGCGCCTAGGTGGGTTGTGCCCACCTGGTGGGCCCCCTCTGGTAGTTATTTGCTCCAATATTCTTCATATATTTTGAAACAATTCTCCGTAAATTTTCAGCTCATTTGGAGATGTGCAGAATAGGTATCTGACGTAGCTTTTTCAGGTCCAGAATTCCAGCTGCCGGTATTCTCCCTCTTTGTGTAAACCTTGGATAATATGAGATAAAAGGCATTAGAAATACTCCAAAAAGCATTATTATGCATAAAAACATTATAAATAACAGTAGGAAAACATGATGCAAAATGGACGTATCAACTCCCCCAAGCTTAGACCTCGCTTGTCCTCAAGCGAAAACCGAAATCGAAAAACATGTCCACATGCTTAGAGAGAGAGGTGTCGACAAAAACAAAATATGGACATAGAAGCATCATGCAAATTATTATAACAGCGAAGAACTTTAACATAAAACTTTATCAAATAACTTTTATCACATAACTTTTATCATATAACTTCTCATGAACAAGTAACAATTCATCACAACATTGAAGTATAAAGCATAAACCTTATTGAAAACCAACAAACTATGTTCTCAGTCAACTTCGCAACTACAATTCATCATATTTTCAGGAAGGGTCACATATCGGAGCCTTTAGGCAAGTCCACATACTCAACCATCATTTAATCTTCTATGATTGCTAACACTCACAGCGTACCCATGAACAAAAAGTTTCAACCGGACACATAGAAAGATAGGGGCTTATAGATTCGCCTCCCAATGTATTCACCTCAAGGGTGATGTCAACAATAATAACTCATGCCTACTCGTATCCAACTGGATATATGTGCCTAGATCTTTCCTCACCACATGATGCTTGCAAAAAGAGAAAATAAAAAGGAATAGGGAAGAAAACTTTGACTCTTCATGAAAGTAAATGCATAAAAGTAAAAGATAGGCCCTTCGCAGAGGGAAGCAGAGGTTGTCATGCGCTTATTTGTTTGTATGCCAAATCCCTTAATGCAAAAGAACGTCACGTTATATTGCCCCTTATGCAGTCAGTCGCTTTTATTACTTTGCCATCACAAGTTCGTACAATGCTCAATTTTCTCTTACACTAAATGATCCAACACATTTAGAAGCAATTTTTATTGCCTTATTGCACCGATGACAACTTAGTTGAAGGATCTTACTCAATGCATAGGTAGGTATGGTGGACTCTCAAAATAAGATTTGGGTTAGGGGTTTTGGATGCACAAGTAGTATCTCTACTTAGTGCGGAATTTTTGGCTAGAAAAGATATTGAGCAAGCACCACATGTTAAAGGATCTATGACAATATAACTTCTATGTGAATATGAACAAACATAAATCATTACGTTGTCTTCCTTGTCCAACGTCAACTATTTTGACACAAAATATTTAATGGGGGCTCACAATCATAAAACATGTCCAAGATAGTGTATTTGCATGTGAATCTTCTCTTCCCTTATTAATTCTTTCATGAGTTCCATCATTGACTAATGCTATGTTTGTCAATCTCCAACAAATTTTACCACTTATACTTTTCCTTATGTGATGTCATTACTTACCATAAGATTAGCATATGATCTTTTCCATTTATTTTCCTTTATTTTATTGAAACATAAAAGTAAAGATACAAAACTCAAACTACTCTTTATTATATATCTCGCACACGATTACATCGATAGGTAGATCACTAAGCAAACACTCGAAAAGAAAGGATCAAACTAAACTTTTGTTCAACTAAATCATAGGAAAACTAAAGATCGAACTAAAATAGATGAAAGCAAAGACAGTGGTGGTGATACGATACCAGGACACCTCCCCCAAGCTTGGCACAAGCCAAGGGGAGTGTCCATACCATGAACTCAAGTCTCCTTTGGTGATGAAGAAGGTGGTGGTGGTGATGAGGTAGTATCCTTCTTATCTTCTGGTTTCCAAGGCAATGGCTCACAATCATAAGAGGTGGAGAGAGTCTCATGAGTCCTGCAACTAGAAGCCAAACTCATACCTTTAAACCTTGCCTCATATTCAAAGACTTGGTTTTGGAGATCATAGATTTGGCTTTGCAGAAAGTTGATTTGCTCATTGAAGGTGAAGATGATGTCCTTCATGGATTTGCCATCCACCTTGAGATCACGGGTGTAATCCGCGATCATGAGGTGATTGGCATTGAGTCTACGTTCCACCATCCCCTTGCACTTAAAGACCTCCTCCTCCATAGCTTCGAGCCTGGCCTCCACAGCCCCCGTCCCCTTGGGACCCTGGACGTCCCGGATGTGGAGCACCCCCTGACGCATCTCAATGGCTTGAGGGTGCTCCATCACCTCCTGCAAATACGGGTTGATGACGTTCTCGAAGAACTTGTCCTTGGAGGAGCCCAAAGCGGCCATTGCGATCTAGATCTGTCAGAAAACAGCAAGAAAGAAAAATAGAAGATTTCTCCGCAATACGATGGTCAATACGTTCAGGGGGTATATAAAGATTTTTTATCTTGGGAAATAAGCAAACGAGAGGAAAACAGAGTCTGGAAGGTTCCCGAGGTGGGCACAACCCACCTGGGCGCGCCAGGGGGCCCCAGCGTGCCTTGTTTTCTTGTGCCCTCCTCGGGTGCCTTCCTGGTTGTTTCTTATTTTCCTAATTTTTAAAATATTCTAAAACTGACAGAAAATATTTTTGCGGATTTTTCGGAGTCCGTTTACTTACCGTATCACGTACCTCCTATTTTTTTAATTATTCTGGAGTGTTCTGGAAGGTCTCTTTTATGTGTTCCTCAGGTGTCATAGTTTGAATAATATTGCTTTCAACATTAATAGGCGTACCTGAAATATAATGTTTAATTCTTTGCCCATTGACCACCTTCGGGTTAGTACATTTGGCATTATTTATTTTGATAGCTCCAGAGCGGTAAACTTCTTCGATGATGTATGGTCCTTCCCATTTAGAGAGAATTTTTCCTGCAAAGAATCTGAAACGAGAGTTGTACAAAAGAACATATTCTCCAACTTTGAATGCCCGCTTTTGAATTCTCTTGTCATGCCATCTTTTAACCTTTTCTTTAAATAACTTGCCATTTTCATAGGCTTGGGTTCTCCATTCATCCAGTGAGCTAATATGAAATAACCTCTTTTCACCGGCAAGTTTGAAATCATAGTTGAGTTCTTTAATTGCCCAATATGCTTTATGTTCTAACTCAAGAGGCAAATGACAAGCTTTTCCATAAATCATTTTATAGGGAGACATACCCATAGGATTATTATATGTTGTTCGGTAGGCCCAAAGTGCATCATCCAATTTCTGAGACCAATTCTTTCGGGACCTATTAACAGTTTTCTGTAATATTAGTTTTATTTCTCTATTACTAAGTACAACTTGACCACAAGATTGGGGATGATAGGGTGATGCAATTCTATGGTTAACATCATATTTAGCAAGCATTTTACGGAAAGCCCCATGAATAAAGTGTGAACCACCATCAGTCATTAAATATCTAGGGACTCCAAACCTTGGGAAAATAACTTCTTTAAGCATTTTAATGGAAATGTTATGATCAACACTACTAGTTGGAATAGCTTCTACCCACTTAGTAACGTAATCAACAGCAACCAAAATATGTGTATACCCATTAGAAGAAGGAAAATGTCCCATATAATCAAAACCCCAAACATCAAATGGTTCAACAGCAAGTGAATAATTCATAGGCATTTCTTGATGCTTACGAATATTACCAATTCGTTAACATTCATCACAAGATAAAACAAACTTATGGGCATCCTTGAAGAGAGTAGGCTAATAAAAACCAGAGTGCAATACCTTGTGAGCAGTTCTATCTCCCACATGATGCCCTCCATAAGCTTCGGAGTGACATTTCCGTAGGATTTGTTCCTGTTCATGCTCAGGTACACAACGTCTAATAATAACATCTACTCATTCTTTATAAAGATGTGGGTCATCCCAAAAGTAATGTCTTAAATCATAGAAGAACTTTTCTTTTGTTGATAAGTGAAACTAGGTGCTATGTATTTAGCAAAAATATAATTAGCATAGTCAGCATACCAAGGAGTGTTATGAGAAACATTTATTGCAGCTAATTGTTCATTAGGGAAGCTATCATCAATAGGTAGTGGGTCATCAAGGATATTCTCTAACCTAGATAAGTTATCAGCTACGGGATTCTCAACTCCTTTTCTATCAGTGATATGTAAATCAAATTCTTGTAGCAAGAGAACCCACCTAATGAGTCTAGGTTTAGCATCTTTCTTTTCCATAAGATATTTAATAGCAGCATGATCGGTGTAAACAATAACTTTAGAATCAACAATGTAAGATTTGAATTTGTCACAAGCAAACACAACTGCTAAAAATTCTTTTTCAGTGGTAGCATAATTTCTTTGGGCACTATCTAGAGTTTTGCTAGCATAATGAATAACATTTAGTTTCTTATCAACTCTTTGTCCTAGAACAGCACCAACAACATAATCACTAGCATCACACCTAATATCAAAAGGCAAGTTCCAACCAGGTGGTTGAACAATAGGTGCAGAAGTTAAGGCTTTCTTAAGTGTTTCAAAGGCTTCTACACAGTCATCATAAAAAAAATGAAACATCCTTTTGTAAAAGATTTGTAAGAGGCCTAGAAATTTTAGAGAAATCTTTAATAAACCTCCTATAGAAACCAGCATGGCCAAGAAAACTACGAATACCTTTAATATCTTTAGGACATGACATTTTCTCAATTGCATCAACTTTAGCTTTATCCACTTCAATACCTCGTTCGAAAATTTTATGCCCCAAGACAATACCTTCATTAACCATAAAGTGGCACTTCTCCCAATTCAAGACAAGATTAGTTTGCTCACATCTTTGCAAAACTCAATCAAGGTTGCTCAAGCAATCATCAAAACAAGATCCATATACAGAAAAATCATCCATGAAAACCTCAACAATCTTTTCACAAAAATCAGAGAATATAACATTCATACATCTTTGAAAGGTAGCAGGTGCATTGCATAAACCAAAAGGCATACGTCTATAAGCATAAGTTCCAAAAGGGCAAGTAAAGGTGGTTTTCTCTTGATCAGGTTGTGAAACAGGTATTTGAGAAAAACCAGAATATCCATCAAGGACGCAAAAGTGTGTGTGCTTTGATAATCTTTCTAAAATTTGATCAATAAAAGGCAAGGGGTAGTGATCTTTTCTAGTTGCTTTATTTAATTTTCTAAAATCAATAACCATTCTATAGACAGTAACAATTCTTTGTGGAATGAGTTCATTCTTATCATTAGGAACAACAGTAATACCTCCTTTCTTAGGGACAATGAATGGGACTCACCCATCTGCTATCAGCTATGGGATAGATTATACCTGCTTCTAGAAGCTTTAATATTTCAGTTCTTACCACTTCTTTCATTTTAGGATTCAAGCATCGTTGATGATCAACAATAGGTTTAGCATCAGGTTCCATATTAATCTTGTGCTGATAGAGCGTGGGACTAATGCCCTTAAGATCATCCAGAGTATATCCAATAGCAGCACGGTGCTTCTTCAGAATTTTCAATAATCTTTCTTCTTCATGTTCTGAAAGGTTAGCACTAATAATAACAGGATATATCTTTTTCTCATCAAGATAAGCATATTTCAAAGTGTCAGGCAATTGTTTCAATTCAAAAACAGGATCACCTTTAGGTGGAGGAGGACCTCCTAGAGTTTCAATAGGCAAATTATGTTTGAGCAGAGGTCGTTGTTCAAAGAAAATTTTATCTATCTCATTTCTTTCATTCATATGCATATCATTTTCATGGTCTAGCAAATATTGTTCCAAAGGATCAGTAGGAGCCACGGCAATAGAAGCAAGAACAATTATTTCATCCTTACTAGGTAATTCTTTCTTGTGAGGTTATCTATTAAACTTGGAAAAATTAAACTCATGAGACTCATCACCAAAGCTAACACTGACAGTTTGTTTATGACAATCTATAGTAGCATTGACAGTATTCAAGAAAGGTCTACCAAAGATAATTGGACATAAATCATCTTGTGGGGAACCAAGAACTAGAAAATCAGTAGGGTATTTTATTTTCCCACACAAGACTTCAACATCTCTAACAATCCCAAGTGGTGTGATGTTGTCTCTATTAGCAAGTTTAATAGTAACATCTATGTCTACTATTTCGGCGGGTGCTATGTCATTCATAATTTCTTGGTATAAGGTAAAAGGAATAGCACTCACGCTAGCACCTAAATCACATAAACCATGATAACAATGATCTCCTATTTTAACAAAGACAACAGGCATGCCAACAACAGGTCTATGTTTATCTTTTTCATCGGGTTTGGCAATTCTAGCAGTTTCATCACAGAAGTAAATAACATGCCCATCAATATTTTCTACCAAGAGATCTTTAACCGTAGCAACACTAGGTTCTACTTTAATTTGTTCAATAGGTTTAGGTGCTCTAATATTACTTTTGCGAACCACAGTTGAAACCTTAGCATGTTCCTTTATCCTAACAGGGAAAGGTGGTTTTTCAATATAAGCAGTAGGCACAACTGGATCAACATTCTAAATAATAGTTTCATCCTTAGCTATGCCGGGTTCTTTAATTTCTTCTTTGATAGGTGGATGATATTTAAACAACTTATCCTTAGGGAGATCAACATGAGTAGCAAAAGATTCACAAAAGGAGGCTACTATCTCAGAGTCAAGTCCATATTTAGTGCTAAACTTGTGAAAAGCATCGGTATTCATAAAAGATTTAACACAATCAAATTCAAGCTTAATACCTGACTCTTTACCTTCATCGAGTTCCCAATCTTGAGAGTTGCGTTTAATTCTTTCTAAAAGATCCCACCTGAATTTAATAGTCTTCTTCATAAAAGAACCAGTACAAGAAGTATTGAGCATGGATTGATCATCACGAGAAAGCCGAGCATAAAAATTCTGAATGATAATTTCTCTAGAGAGCTCATGATTGGGGCATGAATATAACATTGACTTAAGCCTCCCCCAAGATAGAGCGATACTTTATCCTTCAGGAGGCCAAAAATTATATATATAATTCCGATCACGATTAACTAGATGCATAGGATATTTTTTGGTGAAATTCCAATTTCAATCATTTCTAGTTCCAAGATCCAATATCATCCAATAGCCTATACCATGTCAATGCTTTTCCCTTCAAAGATAAAGGGAAAACCTTCTTATTAGCTTCATCTCTGAATAAACCTGCAAGCTTAAATAATCCACAAATTTCATCCACATATATCAAGTGCATATCAGGATGTTCAGTTCCATCTCCTGCATAAGGATTAGCTAGCAGTTGTTCTATCATACCTGAAGGAATTTCATAACCAATATTTTCAGTAGGTGCAGTAGGTTGAGGGGTAGCTAATTGTGGTTCCGATCGAGGTGAAGATACCCCGAACAAACCCCTCAAAGGATGATTCTCCATAGTAACAAGTGACAATAAATTTCAGCACTAGTAATAATTTTCCCTTACCAATTTCCACTTACCAAGAGCGCTTAACTCCCCGACAACGGTGCCAAAAAAGAGCCTTGATGACCCACAAGTATAGGGGATCAATCGTAGTCCTTTCGATAAGTAAGAGTGTCGAACCCAACGAGGAGCAGAAGGAAATGACAAGTGGTTTTCAGCAAGGTATTTTCTGCAAGCACTAAAATAGTCGGTAACAAGTAGTTTGATAGCAAGATAATTTGTAAGGTGCAACTAACGATAATGGTAAATAATGTGCAGCATGCTAGCCCAATCCTTTTGTGGCAAAGGACAGGCCAAAACAGTCTCTTATGATAAGCAAAGCGTTCTTGAGGGTACACGGGAATTTCATCATATCACTTTCATCATGTTGGTTTGATTCGTGTTCGCTACTTTGATAATTTGATATGTGGGTGGACTGGTGCTTAGGTGCTGTTCTTACTTGAACAAACCTCCTACTTATGATTAACCCCCTCGCAAGCATCCGCAACAACGAGAAAAGTATTAAGATAAAAATCTAACCATAGCATTAAACTTTTGGATCCAAATCAGTCCCTTACGAAATAGCGCATAAACTAGGGTTTAAGCTTCTGTCACTCTAGCAACCCATCATCTAATAACTACTCCACAATGCATTCCCTTAGGCCCAAATATGGTGAAGTGCCATGTAGTCGACGTTCACATGACACCACTAAGGGAATCACAACATACATATCATCAAAATATCGAACACATATCAAGTTCACATGATTACTTGCAACATGACTTCTCCCGTGACCTCAAGAACAAAAGTAACTACTCACAAATAATAATCATGCTCAAGATCAGAGGAGTATTAAATAGCATAATGGATCTGAACATATAATCTTCCTCCAAATAAACCATATAGTAATCAACTACTAGATGTACCCAACACTACTAGTCACCCACAAGCACCAATCTAAGGTTCAGATACAAAGATTGAACACAAGAGATGAACTATGTAACACCCCTGTGTAATAGCCACTGTGATCATCTGCTAATAATGCCAAGTCACTTCATTTGTAGTGCCTAGTCATAGTGGTTAATGAAAACAATTCAAATTCTATTCGGAAAATCAACTCAAATTCAAAAGTGAAATTTGAAGTTGCTCAAAGCTTGTGGGAAAAATGTTCAATAAATAGCAAATAATCCAGAGGCAATGATAAAATTGTAATCAATAATTATAGAATTAGTTAAGTAAATCAAACCACCTCAAATAGTGGCTGAAAACAACATTTGATAACCTTTTAAAATTAATACACAATAAAATGAAATAGTATTTTACCCAAACTACTTTTTGGTGTTAGGATATTGCACTGCAAATCAAGTGCTAGGTCACACATTTTACAAAAATCATTAAGCGCTCAAGCAATTAACAAAACAGGAAATAAACAAAGAAACAGAAAGAAGAAAAAGAAAAAGGCCTGGACCGACTGGGCCTTAGTGCACAGTGGCTGGCCCAGCCGGCCCAGCCTGCCCCGCTACAGTCATCGTCCTTCTCATCGCCGTGTCGCCCGCGCCCTAGTCGCCGCGCGCTGCTCCGATCGTTCGTCGACATGCCGACACCACCGACGCAGGGAAGGATAAGGCCGAAGCCCGTGCACTCCTCCTGGTCCTCCTCCTTCATTTCCCCCTCTCCCCTCTCTCGCTCCGCCCTTCTCCCCCTTCAGATCCGTCGAGGCCGACGCGATCGCCGCCGCGCCTCACACCTCTCCGCGGCCACGGCTACCGTATCGCCTCGCCGACGTGTCTGTCGTCTTCGTCCTCGTCTTCCTCGTCGCCTGGAGGCCGCAGCTGGAGCTTGGAGGCACCGCAGCGCCGGAATTCCTCCGTCCCCATCTCCGATTGCCGCCGCTCTTCCTCGGCTCCAGCGACCTCCGCTGCAGCTCCTAAGCTTTCGAGGGCCTTCGGCGTGCCGCTCGATGAGCTCCGCCACCTACTCCCCCTTCTCCTTTGACCTGCCGCGCCCGTAGCTCACTGCTCCGCTTATGGCCGAACCCAGCGCCGCCGTCGAGCTCATCGACATGGCCCCGTTCACCGTTGAGCTCGTTCGAGCTCGTGGTCGAGATCAGCACGTGCGTAGGGCTCTGCTGCGCCAGCTAGCTCGCTCCGCCGCGTTGTATATCGTTGAATCCGACGATGCGCCAAACACCTCGCCGCCGGCGAGGTCCTAGCGATCATTTGCGGCCATTTTAGCTCACGCTCGTGCCACAGATCGACGTGGAATGCTGTTGCCGTTCGAACGTGACCAGCCGCCGTCGTTTTGGTCGCCGGACGGCAAAACCCGAGGTCCTCCCGCACGCGCCGCCACGTTTTGGGCCACCGGAGCAACTCTGGCGCCGGCCATCCACGTGGCACACCTAGGGCCCGCCCCTGGGTCATTGCCAGTGGGCCCCTGGCCCCAGTTGACCATGTTGACCGTGGTCAACTGTGCTGACTGGGCGGCCCTAGTCACTGACAAGCGGGCCTCACCGCACATTTAATTTAATTAAAACCTTTTAATAATTAAAACTAATTAGTTTAGCTAATTAGTCTATGGCAGGTGGGGTCTACCTGCTAAATAACTCAGTTTAGTTAAAATAATTCCCTGTTAAAGCCACTGTCACTGACATGTGGGTCCCACTGGACCCACAGGTCAGGTTTGACCCTGGTCAACCGACCAGTTGACTGCTGATGTCAGCATTGCAACATGCTGAGGTCATATTTTCTTTTCTGTTGAATTAGATAATTCCAGAAAATGATTTAAATCTTTGAAAATTCATAACTTTAAAACCGTAGCTTAGATCGAAATTTTTTGTACATGAAAGTTGATCAGAACGACGAGACAAATCTGATCGTGTTGTCTATTTCCATGTCGGAACCCAATATGTAGGAGAACCCATAACTTTTAGCCTGATTCTGGTATAGGAATAGTGCATATTCACCGTTTAATAAATCCAACTTAAATCCAAAAATAATTAAAATGACTTAGACAAATCTTTAGGCAACCCTCACTGCATCTTAGGCATAGCATGCTCTGTGTTGCAATATTGCTATGTATTTATTTGTTTCCTCCTCCTCTTCTCTCTCGGTAGACCCCGACGTCGACGTAGCTCCCGAGGCCGACGCAGCTCCGGAGGTCAACTACGCCCCTGACGATCAGACCCTTGCCGCCGAGCTTCCAGGCAAGCACCCCGCTTTTGAGCATTCCGATATCACCTACTCTCTTCTCTCTTATGCTTGCATTAGAAGTTACTGCTGCTATTATCCTAATTCTGTTGCATAGCCTATTTATTGTAACCTTCTATTGTTACCTACCTGCTTATCCTAAACTGTTTAGTATAGGTTGGGTAGAGACCATCAGAGACCCCACTGTATCCTGACTGCCCCGCTGGATCATCAGAAGACCCGATCAACGGGATCGAAGACCAGGCCCTGGCACCGCACATCACTTCCCCTTAGTTGCTCGACACTACTGGGTTACTATCGAGTGCCGAGGGTGATACCTCGTCAGCACTTCTGATGATAACCTTGTAGGTTAGTTAATCGGTCGTGGTCAGCGAGGGTGATTCCTCCTACACTACCCCCGATAACGACACCATCGCGCAACTCCTGAAGAGTGGACTTCGAGGGTGATTCCTCCTTCGTTCACCTTGATGTTTACGTCAGTTGGGAATCCAATGAGGGTGATGCCTCGGATTCTTTCTTGATGTGGTAGCCACACGGATGCCTTTACATTACTGTTGATACTATTTATTCTGGATAAAGACGGGTCGGCCCTGAGGGGTACCCGCACGAGATTATGATGAGAGTGATATGGAGTCGGGTGGACCTGGACGATGCCCGTGAGATATCTACGAGGCGTGGACGGGCATTCTTAGCCCTTTCGGCAAGTCCTCGAGACGGGGCGATGGGGTCACATCTTTCGTGAGTCTCTGCTCGTTACCGCACATCCAACACACTAACGATTTGGATATTTGATTCGAGGGGCCTCTGGCCTGATAGCACTAACCATCACGTGGGCATAGTATGGGCGTTCTGCGTCGTATACATCAGCCGAAGATTAATTGATGTCACTAAGGAGCGGCGCATGCCGAGTTGGACTGGGAACGCAACCGCACTTGTATAAGGGGTTGCTAGGTCTGCTCTCGGTGGCCCCGTAACGTGCAAGAGTTCCCGGGCTGATGGCCCAAGACCCCTGGGGGCATAGGTTTAGTCCGGCGTGCTGACCTCTCTTTTAAGCCTAGGTCGGGTTGTGGCGTATCGTTTGGCCGAGGCCGGGCATGACCCAGTAAAGTGTGTCCGGCCGGAGTTAAGCGAGCGTGGTGGGTAAGTTGGTGCACCCCTGCAGGGAAGAACTAATCTATCATTAGTCTGTCCTACGGTAACGGACACTCGGAGTTGTATCCCGATCAATACAACTAGAACTTGTGATGATAACTGGTTATGATGGCTCCGGGATCGCTTTCTCGCAGGGAGTCGAGGAAGGATCTCTGGGCGAGACGGTTACTTGACACAACCACTACTATTTTATACTGTGGTGATCTACTCTCTTCTGTTGCTGCAAGAGCGCTGAAGATGCTAGTCTTCGATAGGACTAGGCCTTCTCTCTATTCTGGCATTTCTGCAGCCCAGTCCACATATTCAGCCCTCCTTTGAAAATGTTGCATATGTAGTGTAGATCCTTGCTAGCTGAGTACTTCGGATGAGTACTCATGTTTGCTTTGCTTTCTTTTTCTCCCCATATCCATTTGTCACAATCAGATGACGGAGCCCCTGAGCCAGCTGTCCCCGCCGACGGCTACTACTACTACTACTACCCTCCCGGCGAGTACTACTACGAGGAGCCGTCCGACGACCAGGAGTAGGTTCGGAGGGTCCTAGGCAGGAGGCCTACGCCTTTTGATCATAGTGTTTTATTTTGCCCCGCCTTGTTAAAGGCCTATCTGTTTATCTGTTATATCTGTACCTAGATATCTGATGCTTCCGCTAACACTTGTATGCCATCGAGCTATGTATTCGAGCCCTCGAGGCCCTGGCTTGTAATATAAAGCTTGTATGACTTTATTTATGTTTTAGAGTTGTGTTGTGATATCTTCAAGTGAGTCATTAGGCTTGATTGTGTGCATTTGTGTGTATGGTTAGTGCATGGTTAAGTCGGGGTCGTCACAGGTTGGTATCAGAGCCGACTTCCTCTAGGAATCCCCCTTTCCAACTCCTTGGCCGAAGTTGAGTCTAGTAACCGAAAACTGTTTTACTAACTTGGCTGTGTGGCTTACGGGCCCACGTTGCCAACTGGGGGGGTATTAGGATCTTTTATTCCTCGTCTTAACTCTGGGACTCTAATTTCTCTTCTATTCGGGTTAAATAAATTTACTAACGCTGACACTTAGGATCTCATAAATTCCGTCCATCCGGAGAGCTGGATATCTGTGCGACTTCCCTGTCATTGATCTGATTAGTCTGACAATCATTTTCCTTTCCATTGTTTTGTTTAACCTTTCTCTTCGAGATTTGTTATACTTCTCATCGTCAAATGACAATCATGAATTTCCTTTATTTCAGATGGATCGTCTGTTTCCACCACGTCCTACGACGCAGCTTGTGCTTCGCACTTGGGCTCATGATGCCCCTGGTTTTCCAGCTATCCTGATGGCCCTCCTGACCAGACTGGGTTACCGCTAGTACCCCGAGTATATTGTCTACGAGGTTCACCACGAGTTCAACCAGGAGCAGTACTATGCTGATGTTCATATCTATGATCAGCAGGATGACTCAGACACTGAGCTGTACCTTTTCCACGGTATCGGCGTGACGATTGAGATGGCAGTCCATGATGCCGCCTACTCTGCTGTCGCACGTCTCCAAGGAGAGCTTAGCACTAGCTTGGATGCCTCTGAGTTTCGATACATTCCGTATGCCCCTGCTAGAGATGCTACTGGATACTACACGGCTATCTGTGCCCCGTACGAGCCTCGTCACTACGACCCGCAGGTTCTGATTCAGTGCACTCAGGCTCTGGATCGCACTGTTCGGGCTCTTGCCGTCGAGTTGTTTGCCACTCGAGCACGACTCTATGACGCTATGACGCAGTTGCTACCAGCTGTTCGTGTAGGGATACATCCGAAGCACATCCTTTACTCGCGCAGGACCGAGATGCCACCAGGGATCGATTGGCCTGCTGTGGGAGGTCACACACCTGCATGTGGACCTCTTCTTTCAGTTCGAGACCGAGTTCTGCATCAGAGTGCACATGGAGCGCAGGATCCTTCTGCGACGAACATTCGTCGTCTGCACTTGCAGCTACCCCATTTCAGTGGTTTTCTCCGACATTGATGTAGCCTTTGCTATGTCTTGTTGTGTACTTCCTTACCACGTGCCTGCGTGCCGCCTAGCATGTCTAGCTTTTGAATTTGCGCCGTTATGCTGTCCGATTGTAACCGACTCTGTATGGATCTGTAAGTCTTAAATGACTACTGTTAAGCATCTATTACACTACTTAAATTCCATCGTGTTACATCATGCTTGTTGCTAAACACTCGCAATGGCTTTTGCTAAACTACCCATGTTGAATTTAGCAGGATGGGTGATAACAATCCACCACCGCCGCCACCGCCTGACTATATGGCCGCTATGATGCAACAATTTGAACTCAACCGCCAGTTCATGACGGGGATTATGGATCAATTTCCCCGTCCCAATGCCAACCATCAGCCAGCTTTAATCACGCTACCAGAGTTTGTGCGTCTCAACCCATCGGTATTTCGCAACACAGTTAATCCGCTGGATGCCGATGACTAGCTGCGTGACATCTTCTATGAGATGGAGTCAGCTGATGTTCCCCCTGTCAGCTATGTCACATTCATGACATACTTCTTGAAGGGACCCGCAGCACAATGGTGGGCAACTCGCAGACAGACCTTACCTCCTGGAACTATCGTCACCTGGGTGGAATTCAAGGCTGCTTTTCGTGCCCGGTATATTCCTCAAGGGGTTATAGATCGGAAGAAGGCCGAGTTCCGTAGCCTCGTTCAGGGAAACAAGACTGTAGAAGTCTATCAGCGAGAGTTCCTTGACTTGTCTCGCTACGCTGAAGAAGACATTCCCACTGATGCTCGTAGACAGGAGAAGTTCCGTGAAGGGCTACACCATGACATTTAGCTAGCCCTGCTCGTCCAAGATTTTCCTGACTTCGCGACCTTGGTGAACAAGGCTATTATGGTCGAGACTGGTCTGAAGAAGCACAAGGAAGCGACCAGACGCACCCGTGAAGCGGGCTCATCTTCGGGCTTGTCTTCTCAGAAGCGCCGCATACGGATTCCACAGGCATGTATCGTCCAACAGCTCCAGTGTACAGACCTACTTGCGCTGCACCTCGTCTGCCTCCTCCACCACCGAGGCAGCGTCTTTGAGCCCCACCACCTCGAGCTCCTGCACCACGTCCTGACAGTGGACTCTGCTTCAAATGTGGCCAGCCAGGTCACCATGCCAGAGACTGTTCTCAGAGTCAGAATTAGCTAGTGCCTCTTCCTGCTGGCTGTGGTAATGGCCGTGGAATTCCTTAGCAGCGTAACAATAATGTAAGGCCTTCTTATGGTCGTGGGCAGGCCTATCATGTCAACATGAGTGAAGACCCAGACCAACCAGCTGCAGTCATGGGTACACTACTTGTTAATTCAGCACCAGCTTCTGTTTTATTTGATTTAGGAGCATCTCGTTCATTCATGTCAGAACATTTTGCACGCATGCATGACATTAAGTGTGAGTACATGAACACACCTTTAGTGGGCGGTTGCCGAACTTCCGTGGTTAGTTATAATGTTCCCATTGAAATCGAAGGGTTGGAGTTCCGCGCGTCTCCTATTATCCTGAAGTCTTCCAAAATTGATCTTATTCTGGGAACGGATTGGTTGAAGGCTCATTACGCCTCAATCATTGTGGCACTAAAGTTGTACACCTCCTGCACCCATCAGATGAGATAGTGAATTATCATGCTCTCCTCACTCAGAACGCCGAGGCTCAGATTTATGCCTTGAATGCGTTGAACGCTTCTCCGCTTGAGGGGATCGAAAACATTCCAGTCGTCTGTGACTTCCAGGATGTTTTTCCAGAAGAACTTCCAGGAATACCCCCTGCTAGAGCTATCGAGTTTGTTATCGACTTGAAGCCTGGCACCACTCCTATTGCGAAGCGTCCTTATAAGATGCCTCCGCACCACCTTCTCGAGCTTAAGGAAGAAATCAATAAATCACTTAAGAAGGGCTTCATCCATCCCAGTTCCTCTGCTTGGGGAGCACTGTCTCTCTTTGTCAAGAAGAAAGATGGTACGAATAGGTTGGTTCAAGATTACCGTCCTATCAACCAGGCAACCATTCAGAATAAATATCCGCTTCCTCGGATCAATGATTTATATGACCAACTTGCTGGATCTTCGGTGTTCTCTAAACTCGACTTGAGGTTGGGCTATCACCAGATCCGTGTCCGTGAAGAGGATATTCCGAAGACCGCCTTTGTTACTCATTATGGTTCCTACGAGTACACCGTGATGTCGTTTGGTTTAACAAATGCTCCAGCTACGTTCTCCCGCCTGATGAATTATATCTTCATGGATTACCTCGACAAGTTTGTCATGGTTTATTTGGATGATATTCTAGTATATTCGAAGAATAAGGAAGAACATGCCGAACATCTTCGCCTTGTTCTGGAAAGGCTTCGAGAGCACAAGTTGTATGCCAAGTACTCCAAATGTGAATTCTGGCTTTCCAAAGTAACCTACCTTGGACATATGATTTCCAAGGACGGTATTGCCGTTAACCCGGAGCGTGTACAGGCTATTCTTGACTGGACTCCTCCGAAGAACGCCAAGCAAGTCAGAAGTTTTCTTGGTCTAGCAAGTTATTGTCGTCGATTCGTCGAGAACTTTTCCAAGATTGCCAAGCCCCTGACTAATCTGGTCCACAAAGGCGTTAAGTTTGAGTGGACAGACAAATGTCAGGAAAGTTTCCAAACCCTCAAGGACAAGCTTACTTCTGCTCTAGTGCTTGCTCCTCCCAATTCTCGTAAGGACTTTGTGATATATTGCGACGCTTCTCGTCAAGGATTAGGCTGTGTCCTAATGCAAGAACGAAAGGTAATTGCATATGCCTCATGACAATTGCGTCCGCATGAAGAAATCTATCCAGTGCATGATCTCGAACTCGCTGCTGTGATCTATGCTTTGAAGCAGTGGCGACACTACCTCCTTGGTAATCGGTGTGAGATTTATACTGATCATTAGAGTCTGAAGTATTTGTTCACTCAACCGGATCTTAATCTCCGTCAACAACGATGGTTGGAAACAATCACGGACTATGACTGTGGTATTTCTTATACCCCTGGCAAGGCCAATGTGATGGCTGATGCCTTGATCCGCAAGTCCTATTGCAACAACCTCATGGTTAAGCAAGCTCAACCCCAGCTATATGAAGAACTGCGTAAGCTGAACCTCTGTATCGTTCCACAGGGTTCTCTTAATAACCTTGTGGTACAGCCAGATCTTGAGAAAGCTGTGAAGATTGCGCAAGCCAAAGATGCCAAAGTAGATCTGATGAAGAAAGAGCTTCACCTCAAGAAGTACAGGGATTTCTCAATTGCTCAAGACAGAACCTTGTATTTCAGAGACCGCATTGTGGTACCTCGCTTCGAACTTATGACTGACAAAGTCATGAAGGAGGCACATGATACACCGCTGTCTATTCATCCGGGTAGCACTAAGATGTATCGTGAACTTCGTCAAAGGTACTGGTGGTCCAGAATGAAGCAGGACATTGCTCGATATGTTGCTGAATGTGATGTTTTCCGTCGCGTGAAAGCAGAACATCAGAAGCCTGCTGGAATTCTTCAACCACTTCCTATTCCTTTGTGGAAATGGGATAAGGTTCAAATAGATTTCATTACTGGTCTTCCCAAGTCTCATAAGGGTCACGATGCTATTCTTGTCATCGTCGACTAACTTTCCAAAGTTGCACATTTTCTGCCTGTCAAGGAGACTATCACTGCTAGTCAGTTAGCAGAGCTGTATATCTCCAGAATTGTTTCACTACACGGTATTCCAAAGGAGATCAGTTCGGACCGTGGCAGTCTTTTCACATCCAAGTTCTGGGAAAGTTTCCAAGAAGCTATGGGAACTCACATTACCTGGAGTTCAGCATATCATCCACAATCCCAAGGCCAAGTCGAGCGAGTTAATCAAGTGCTTGAAGATATGCTTCGGGCTTGTGTTATATCGTTCGGTAAGAAGTGGGAAGAATGTCTCCCGTTTGCCGAATTCTCTTATAATAACAGCTATCAAGCCAGCTTGAAAATGGCCCCCTTCGAAGTGCTTTACGGACGTAAGTGTCGAACCCCTCTGAATTGGTCAGAAACTGGGGAACGACCACTCGTTGGACCGGACATTATCCAACACGCCGAAGAACAAGTCCGCATTGTCCGAGAAAATCTCAAGGAGGCTCAGGACCGCCACAAGAGCAATTATGATCGCAAACGATGGGGCTTGACCTATCAACCAGGTGATCAAGCTTATCTTCGTGTCACTCCTATGAAGGGCACCCGTCGCTTCGGGATCAAGGGCAAGCTAGCTCCACACTACATCGGCCCCTTTCGCATCGTTGCCAGACGTGGACAGGTGGCTTATAAATTGGAGTTGCCACCGCAATTCTCTAATATCCGCGACATCTTCCATGTGTCACAGCTTCGTAAATGCTTCAAGGAATCTCTGCACCGCGCAGTGGATCACGAGATGCTCGAATTACAAGACGATCTTTCTTATAAGGAGCATCCGATCCGCATTCTCGATGAAGCTGAACTTCGAACTCGTCAGAAGACGACCAAGTTCCTGAAAGTGCAGCGGTCGAATCACACTGAAGATGACACCACTTGGGAACGCGAGGATGATCTTCGGGAATAGTATCCCGACCTCTTTCCTTCTACCACCTAATTTCTCGGGACGAGAATTTCTTTTAGAGGAGGAGAATTTGTAACACCCCTGTGTAATAGCCACTGTGATCATCTGCTAATAATGCCAAGTCACTTCATTTGCAGTGCCTAGTCATAGTGGTTAATCAAAACCATTCAAATTCTATTCTGAAAATCAACTCAAATTCAAAAGTGAAATTTGAAGTTGCTCAAAGCTTGTGGGAAAAATGTTCAATAAATAGCAAATAATCCAGAGGCAATGATAAAATTGTAATCAATAATTAAAGAATTAGTTAAGTAAATCAAACCACCTCAAACAGTGGCTGAAAACAACATTTGATAACCTTTTAAAATTAATACACAATAAAATGAAATAGTATTTTACCCAAACTACTTTTTAGTGTTAGGATATATTGAACTGCAAATCATGGGCTAGGTCACACGTTTTACAAAAACCATTAAGTGCTCAAGCAATTAACAAAACAGGAAATAAACAAAGAAACAGAAAGAAGAAAAAGAAAAAGGCATGGACCGACTGGGCCTTAGTGCACAGTGGCAGGCCCAGCCTGCCCCGCTACAGTCATCATCCTTCTCATCGCCGTGTCGCCCATGCCGTGGTCGCCGCACGCTGCTCCTATCGTTCGTCGACACGCCGACGCCACCGGCGCGGGGAAGGATAAGGCCGAAGCCCGTGCACTCCCCCTGGTCCTCCTCCTTCATTTCCCCCTCTCGTCCCTCTCGCTCCGCCCTTCTCCCCCTTCAGATCCGTCGAGGCCGACGCGATCGCTTCTGCGCCTTGCAACTCTTCGCGGCCACGGCTACCGTATCGCCTCACCGACGTGTCCGTCGTCTTCGTCCTTGTCTTCCTCGTCGCCTAGAGGCCGCAGCTGGAGCTTGGAGGCACCGCAGCGCCAGAATTCCTCCGTCCCCATCTCCGATTGCCGCCGCCCTTCCTCGGCTCCGGCGACCTCCTCTGCAGCTCCTAAGCTTTCGAGGGCCTTCGGCATGCCGCTCGATGAGCTCCACCACCTACTCCCCCTTCTCCTTTGACCTGCCACGCCCGTAGCTCGCTGCTCCGCTTATGGCCAAACCCAGCGCCACCGTCGAGCTCATCGACATGGCCCCGTTCACCGTTGAGCTCGTTCGAGCTCATGGTCAAGATCAGCACACGCGTAGGGCTCTGCTGCGCCTGCTAGCTCGCTCTGCCGCGCTGTATATTGTTGAATCTGATGATGCCCGAAACACCTTGCCGCTGGCGAGGTCCTAGTGATCGTTTGCGGCTGTTTTAGCTCACGCTCGTGCCACAGATCGACGTGGAATGCTGTTGCCGTTCGAACGCGACCAGCTGCCGTCGTTTTGGTCGCCGGACGGCGAAACCCGAGGTCCTCCCGCACGCGCCGCCGCGTTTTGGGCCATCGGAGCAACTCCGGCGCTGGCCATCCATGTGGCACACCTTGGGCCCGCCCCTGGGTCACTACCAGTGGGCCCCTGGCCCTAGTTGACCATGTTGATCGTGGTCAACTGTGCTGACTGGGCGGCCTCAGTCACTGACAAGCGGGCCACACCGCACATTTAGTTTAATTAAAATGTTTTAATAATTAAAACTAATTAGTTTCGCTAATTAGTCTATGGCAGGTGGGGCCTACCTGCTAAATAACTCAGTTTAGTTAAAATAATTCCCTGTTAAAGCCACTGTCACTGACATGTGGGTCCCACTGGACCCACAGGTCAGGTTTGACACTGGTCAATGGTCCAGTTGACTGCTGATGTCAGTATTGCAACATGCTGACATCATATTTCCTTTTCTGTTAAATTAGAAAATTCTAGAAAATGATTTAAATCTTTGAAAATTCATAACTTTTAAACCGTAGCTCAGATCGAAATTTTTTGTACATGAAAGATGATCAGAACGACGAGACGAATTTGATCGTATTGTCTGTTTCCATGTCGGAACCCCCTACGTAGGAGAACCCGTAACTTTTAGCTCGATTCTGGTATAGGAATAGTGCATATTCACCGATTAATAAATCCAACTTAAATCCAAAAATAACTAAAATGACTTAGACAAATCTTTAGGCAACCCTACACTGCATCTTAGGCATAGCATGCTTTGTGTTGCAATATTGCTATGTATTTATTTGTTTCCTCCCCCTCTTCTCTCTCGGTAGACCCCGACGTCGACGTAGCTCCCGAGACCGACGCAGCTCCGGAGGTCGACTACGCCCCTGACGATCAAACCCTTGCCGCCGAGCTTCCAGGCAAGCACCCCCCTTTTGAGCATTCCGATATCGCCTACTCTCTTCTCTTTTATGCTTGCATTAGAAGATACTGCTGCTGCTGTTATCCTATTTCTGCTGCATAGCCTGTTTATTGTAACCTGCTATTGTTACCTACCTGCTTATCCTAAACTATTTAGTATAGGTTGGGTAGATACCCATCAGAGACCCCACTGTATCCCGACTGCCCCGCTGGATCATCAGAAGACCCGATCAACGGGATCGAAGACCAGGCCCCGGCACCGCACATCACTTCCTCTTAGTTGCTTGACACTACTGGGTTACTATTGAGTGCCGAGGGTGATACCTCATCAGCACTTCTGATGATAACCTTGTAGGTTAGTTAATCAGTCATGGTCAACGAGGGTGATTCCTCCTACACCACCCCCGATAACGACATCGTTGCGCAACTCCTCAAGAGTGGACCTCGAGGGTGATTCCACCTTCATTCACCTTGATGTTTACGTCAGGTGGGAATCCAACGAGGGTGATGCCTCGGATTCCTTCTTGATGTGGTAGCCACACGGATGCCTTTACATTACTATTGATACTATTTATTCTGGATAAAGACGGGTCAGCCCTGAGGGGTACCCGCACGAGATTATGATGAGAGTGATATGGAGTCGGGTGGACCTGGACGGTGCCCGTGAGATATCTACGAGGCATGGCCGGGCATTCTTAGCCCTTGCTGCGAGTCCTCAAGACGTGGCGACGGGGTCACATCTTTCGTGAGTCTCTGCTCGTTTCCGCACATCCAACACACTAACGATTTGGATATTTGATCCGAGGGGCCTCTGGCCTGATAGCACTAACCATCATGTGGGCATAGTATGGGCGTTCTGCGTCATATACATCAGCCGAAGCTTAATTGATGTCAGTAAGGAGTGGCGCACACCGAGGTGGACTAGGAACACAACCGCGCTTGTACAAGGGGTTGCTAGGTCTGCTCTCGGTGGCCCCGTACCGTGCAGGAGTTCCAGGGGCGATGGCCCAAGACCCCTGGGGGCATAGGTTTAGTCCGGCATGTTGACCTCTCTTTTAAGCCTAGGTCGGGTTGCGGCGTATCGTTTGGCCGAGGCCGGGCATGACCCAGTAAAGTGTGTCCGGCCGGAGTTAAGCGAGCGTGGTGGGTAAGTTGGTGCACCCCTGCAGGGAAGAACTAATCTATCGATAGCCTGTCCTATGGTAATAGACACTCGGAGTTGTATCGCGAACAATACAACTAGAACTTGTGATGATAACTGGTTATGATGGCTTCAGGATCGCTTTCTCGCAGGGAGTCGAGTAAGGATCTCTGGGCGAGACTGTTACTTGACACAACCACTACTATTTTATACTGTGCTGATCTACTCTCTTCTGTTGCTGCAAGACCGCTGAAGATGCTAGTATTCGATAGGACTAGGCCTTCTCTCTATTCTGGCATTTCTGCAGCCCAGTCCACATATTCAGCCCTCCTTTGAAAATGTTGCTTATGTAGTGTATATCCTTGCTTGCTGACTACTTTGGATGAGTACTCACGTTTGCTTTGCTTTCTTTTTCTCCCCATATCCATTTGTCGCAACCAGATGATGGAGCCCCTGAGCCAGCTGTCCCCGCCGACGGCTACTACTACTACTACTACCCTCCCGGCGATGATGGAGTTCCTGAGAACATTTTCAATGAGACAATCCACCATGTACTCCTACATGGCCTCTCATCGCTACCTTTACCAAATCGTGTTCACACACTTAGCTCTCAACGGTAGGACATGTTCATCACCATCCTCATCCATCCCAGATGAATCAGACTTGACACAACTCTAAGCATAGTAGGCATAACAAGCAAGCATGAATGAGTAGGCACATCATGGCTCAAACAACTCCTACTCATGCTTGTGGGTTTTTACTAATTACTGTGGCAAAGACAGGTCATGCAGAGGTATGGGTTCAACTACCGCAACATGTAACAGTTGAATCATTGTTGTCCTAATGTAGTAAAAGAGAGCAGGAGCGAGAGAGGGGATTATATCGAAGTGATCAAGGGGGGGTTGCTTGCCTGGCACTTCTGAAGATAGTATCGTGTCTTCATCAGTGTCATCGATCACATCACCGGAACAACGTCTACTGAGAGGGAACAGACACTGGCAATAAGAGGGAACACAATCAATGCAATGCAACAATATGATGCATGATCATGACATGGCTACATGCTATTGATTGAGCTAATGCAATTTGCTAAAGGATTAAATGAAGTTGATTTGAACCAGGGGTTCAAACTTAAACTCCATATAAAACATTTCTTATGCCATTCATTTGATTTGTCCAATTCAGCAACTATAAGTTGTTATAACATGCATGAAAAATGTATAGATGGATAGATTGATTTTTTCTGATATTTTTTCATATATAAATTATTTCAATCTTAGCTACAGTTCATTTTATATGATTTTTTTGAAGTTTAGGCCATTTTCTGGAATTTCCTGGATTATAAATAATCCAGAAAATCATTGATTGCATCAGCACTGTGTCATGCCTGTGTCAGCAAGTAAGCTATGCTGACAGGGGTCAAACCCGATGCATGGGGTCCACACGTCAGTGACACAGGATTTAAGTAGGGGGTTATCAGCCCAATTATTAATTAGTGGGCTCTGGGGCCCACTTGTCATTGACCCAGAGGGTCATTAGATTAGTGTTAAAAGGGGGGTTTGACCGGCGTTAAGCCGCCGGCGAGACCAAATGCGGCGAAGCGTGTCTGGATCGTTGTTACGGCGTCCATTTGGGCGGCGGAGGCCACGGGCGAGGAGTCGGGGCTCGTCTACGTCATTTGGAGCAAACAGGAGGGGCGGGGGTGGCCTGAGCTCGCCAGAACAGAGCTCGCGGCGGCGGCCAGAGTTCGGCCAACGGCGGAAGCAGCGTAGCAGCGTGCAAACTAGGTGGCTTGTGCACCCTATGGTTCCTGCGGAGGCTCACGAGGCCGTCGGACACGGCGGGGTGACCAGTAGGTCACCAGAGTGGCGCCAGCAATGAGTCCAAGCGGAGGTGGGCTTCGGCCATGGTGGTTCTAAGCCCTAGGGGATGCAAACAACGAAGGCGATACGGGGAAATACTCAGGGGCTCACAGCGGTGTCGCGGGGGTGCTTGGCGGCTCGGGGGAGGCGTCGGAGGAGACGGGCGATCACCGGCGATCTTGAGCGGCCGAGGTTGAAGACGGCGATGGCGACGGTGATGCAGGTTGTCCGGAGATGCTTGGCTCGGCAAGGAGCTTCAGCGCGAGGAGGCGGAGCTTCCTGACACGAAGGAGGGACGAGGCGGTGGCTGTGGCCGCAGCGGTGCACGGCGGCGCTCTCGGACGCGTCGGATCCGAGCGAGAGAGAGAGAGAGCAGAGGAAGGTGGAGGGCATGGGGGAGAGTGAGAGAGGTTCGGGGTGAGTTGTGGCGACGTCCAGAGAGACCGGGGCATCAAGGGGGAGGGGCAGGCAGGCAGGTGGCGTGGCGTGGCGCCCATGCGAGCGTGCGACGAGCGCGTGCCCCTCGTCCTCCTGGCGCCAGGAGGACGACGACTGGCATTGGCTATGGGCTGGGCCACCAGCTGGGCCGCCTGCTGGGCTGTGAGGCAGGTAAGCCAGGTTAGTTCCCTTTTCCCTTTTTCTTTCTGTTTTTCTAATTATTTGACTCTGTTTTGATTTAGTTTTCAAACTAAACCATTTTATATGCTTCTGAAAATAGTTATGTGGTTAGATGTAAAATATCTAGAACCACATATAATGTTTCAGAATTATTGGACATATACTTAATATATAACAAATATAAATCCAATGCAAATATTTATTGAATTAACTCAAATTCCCAAAATAAATATTTCTGAGCTCCCAAAAATATTGGTTTGAATTTTACCTCTTGCCAATATTTTTAGAGAAAAATAGGAAAATTTTCTTGGACTTATTTGAAGCAATTTTTATCTTGATCATTTAAAAAAATGATTTCTGAGGCTTTCAAATATCCGCATTTCAAATTCAGTTGAGATTTAAACATGATGGAAACATGACTAGCTAGACTGGAGCATTACCAGAAGCTAGGGATGTGACAACTCGCCCCCACTAAACAAGAATATCGTCCCGAGATTCAAGCGTAGGGTAAATGGAAGAGGGGACTCGAACTATCACAATCTTCATGATCCAACTGCCCTTCTCAAAGATGTTGATTATTGCATCATATTGATCTTGACGTCTTTGCTTTCGAGATCTTCATCCAACATGATGACGACAGAAAGAAACTCTACAAGAATTGATCTTCTCGAAGACCGGGCAACTCAAGATCAACTCATGGAGTGAGACGTAAGAACACCTCTTGAGTTGAGACACAAATCACACATAGGGAGGGGTCAAGAGGAATAGATGATGAAAGTTCATTTTGGTAGGTAACAATTCCACGCTTGAGTAATATGGTACATGAGTTCAAAGTAGCAAGGAAATAATTGCCATGATTCCATAACGGGGCACCTTAGGGGAGGTGACTCATAGAATTATTCCCTTAAGTGGCAAAAATAATTACTTTTGATACAGAGATCATTGAACCTCTTCATACCAGGCTAAGGAAATCCACAAAAGATCGATTGAAGGAGTTTTGAAGAAATGGCATACTCAGCTCAGAAAGGAAACTACGGTTATAGAGCAACTCGGCAAACGGAAGGCACATTCCAATTGATATCGAGGATATAACCTAGTGTGTGAGCATGCTCTCAAGATCTTGAGCATTTCCATATTCATCAGGGTTTTACCAACATCTGTGCCAAAGATCTTGGTGACACCTCGTACTACCACGATGAAAAATGAGGGAGAATCCAAATGCAAAGGAAGACAACACTTTCTCAGATTTCACCTTGACTGGGCCAAGGAAATGAAATCTGGATGATCAACCGAGAGACATTTAGCACTCCGCTTCTAATGTTCTCCGTGATGTACTAGTCATCACGATCATGCTTAAAAGCATCATCGATATGGTCATCAAGTAAAGGTTGGACTTCAGGAGCACAAACATCCATAAGGATCAACTTTTAGTATAAATCATATGAAATCCTCTTGGAGAAGATGGTCAAATTGCTCAATCAAGATACTACAATAGTAGATATTCCAGCTAGGTGTGCCGGCCAGAACATCAACCTTGTCGGAACCTACATCCTAGATCTTGGAAAAGTTCCAACCATCATATCTGCCTGAGATTCAGATCTGGTTGGTAACAGAATACTTCACACTCCTCATGTCTGAAGAAAAATGAAAGTTTGCAACACAAATCGATGAGATGACGTTCCGAAATTCTCGAAAAATGAACTACGATAGCAAGCTCCAAAACCTAAGCTGGTTTGCAAAATACATGTGACAGAATGTCCAAGACAATCGTGGCCACATAGAATCTTACAACAAAATTACTACCGAGTTCTGGTTTGGAACCATCATTAATGATATCAAAGTCTTGTGCATGATCTAGAATGAACACAATAGACTCCTTTATCTTGAACAAATCAATTAGTGGCTTGGTGTGCTAGGAAATACATGTGTGATGGAGGTAGCTAATCTCTCAACCCATAGTATACTTTGCACATGCATGACTGACTTGGGATGATTCCAAAGGAGGCAAATAAAAACTAACTTTCTCGAATCCACGACGGCAACTTGCACTAAATGCACATGAACTTAGAGGAAGTCACTTCTTTCATCATGAATTATACTTCATGGGTTAACACGAATATAATGTTTAAGAAAGTTTCCAACACTAGCTTTAATGTTCAACATGAATCATGGAGAAGATAACACATGTTTCCGATGGGCTCGACAACAATTCATCGAGATTTCCATACAAATGGAGTTCCATAACTATGTGAACAAGATGATAGCATTGGTTAGACCAAGAGATATAATGGTGTATGCTAGAGAAAACAACCACGAGTAAGACAACATTATGACCATCGTTAGTTCTAATTTGATTTGACGATAGCCCACACTCAAATCAAAATTTTGACAAGAAAATAGATACAACAACTGATCACGAGGACCAATTGATGAAGATATCATCTTTCTTCAACACACACACAAAAAAGATATCCCTTAGTGATGAACTAAGTTGGACAAGCTTTCATCTTCCAACTCTCCAAGTTGTTGTTTAGCTTAACCAACTAGCTCAGGGGTATCCAACACGGATTCTTGGAGAAGGGGTGGTTTGGAGAATACCAACTTGATCACGAACTCAACATAACGGTCAGGGGTCAACCTAGTGATACTTCCAAGAAGATATATGAAAAATCATGAACCTCCGATATGTTATTAAGCTCGAGAATGATCTTGCTTTCCAGGCAAGATGATATGATAAAAAATGAGGGATTGACACAATCCTAACTCATTGATCGAAGAGTGCACCAGGAAAGATGGACTAGGTAGCACAATCTATCTTAGAATGATGATTCAATAACCAACACGCTAAGAATGAAGTTATCATCCATTAACTACCAAGCAACACGGTTGCTAGGAGTATTGATTTCACACACCACGGTTCACTTGTCGGTATTCCAGTCACAACAACACGAAGACCAAGAAATAAATGATGATGGCGAGAAGTATCACTATATCAAGAATTCATAAGGGGTGGTGCAATTCTCATGACATTCCTGACATAAAGAGGGCAACACTCCATGGTAGTACAGAACAAAAGCTGGATTGGCAATTTGATCTGCGGAATACAACTACTTTGACCCAATCCTATATATGGATGAGGTACTGGAGTTTGTTTCTCCTAGTCATTCCAGAATAGAATGGCTTGATGGACCACAAGAGTAAAAGGCATCGATGAACACGAATGCATAACTACTCCTGACTATGAACTGATAGATGAAGGTCGAAATACAGCTACAAAGGGAACAACTCAAGGGAACACATGATTTTCTGAGTTGTGAATGCATGGATTAGCATGTCAAACAAGTTCAACATATTTCTTACGGATAACCCATGCAGAAAGGTAGGACTAGCAGAGTCACAAATATAATGGAGAACTCATCAGGAGCACTCTTGTTGTGATCTTTTGGTTCAAAAGAACTACCGAGGATGGTTCATGGTATTGGAAGAACGATATACCACGGACCTCGAAGACTATCACAAGGTTACTAATATCCTAAAGGAACGAGCAACATTATCAACAGGAATGAGCGGAATGAATCATGGGTTCAAGAACCCAGAAGTAGAATACCTACTAACTAAATAACATCACGAGATGCTTTCAAGAATGGTAGCCAGAATCATCACACTAGGAACACAAATCATGGCTAGGTTACTAGGTGGTTCTCAAAGATATCTTAGTCTCCTGATAACTTCAACATATATGTTGAGGCAACGGAGTACCTCAACACACCAATTAGTGTGGTTAATCTGACCGAAAAGGACATCGGGAGCAGGGAGGAAAGATTTGCAAATGCATCAAATTGTTTAGAAACCTGGGACAACTCGGACAGCATAACGGCTGTAAATGCTCAAAAGATTTTGAGACATCCTGCAAAATGGTGGCATAACCACTCAACATTACAATATCAAGGTTCCGAGACCAACTGTTAACACACCGAAGTACTAGAAACTAAACTGGGACTTGAATCCATCATTCCTATAAGTCACGGATTAGTAACACGTGATCCTCATAGAAGAATGAGAAGCCTAGTTCTTAATCCACGCAGAAAAGAAGAGGGTGACTCAGATCAGAAGGACATAAGGTAAAGGAGTAAAAAGAGCCTTACATTCCCTTCCATAATCAATTCCCTTATATAATTAAAGCATTTCTAGACTCGACTTTGACCAGTTTGGCTTGGTAATCCTACAGGCAGTCAGGCTCTGATACCAAAGCTGTCGGGACCCCGATCCTAAGTCACTCCGATCTAGCATGTAACACATCATATAACTTTGCGGCCTTCGTTAGGGTATTCCCACGGCTGCAGCCTTACCTAGGCCGGGATTGTTTGTGCCTTTTGGCTCACGTATATGATAGTGCCGCTAGCATCCATATGACAGAGAACCCGGGCCGACATGACTAGTCGTAAACCCAAAGTGGCACAAACTTACAGGGACAGGCATACATGACCCAACAATGCACGTGTCGGTCAGCAGCGAGTGTAACTGAGTCGTAGCAAGCTACAAGGACTCCAGTAAAACACCGCGTGACATTTCCCTGAAGGGACATACACAGGAGCAAGGAAGGACACATGCCGGTCAATCCATGTGTTCCGAAGTAGTAGCAAGCTACCATGGCTCAGTGGAAGCACTAGGTGGCATTTTCCCATAAGAGAGGCTACCAAGAATAAACAACTAGGTGCTGGATCCCAGGCATAGCAATACACATTACACGTACGCATAACACGCAAGTATGTGTCGTACAACATGGCATCACAACATAACTCAATAACTCATATAGATAAAGGCCCAGAGAGCCATCAAAGCATTTATTACAAGTAGTGGGTCTCATGACCCTTCACACACAGTCATTGAAGCCAAGCGAAAGCATAAACATGTCTGAGTACAGACATCTGAAAAGAGAGAAGGCTAGAAAGCATGTCTACCTACAAGACCCTCCATTGGAACCAGACCCCTATCTGGGATTCCCAAGCTAATTGTCGAAGCCCACGTGAAGCTACTAGTGAGAACGAAGTCTCTCTGCAAAAACATAAGTTAAGCAAACGTGAGTACAAATGTACCCAGCAAGGCTTACATCATAAATAGCTACATATGCATCAGTATCAACAAGGGGGTTGTGGGGTTTAACTTCAGCAAGCTAGCTTTGACTCGGTGGCTATCCTGTACTACAAGTACTTTCTTTGAGGTGGCGCACACGAGTCCACATATTCACCATAACAATACACCACTATGGATCCACTCCCATCTCCCGACAAGAAGGCTATCCATAGCACTCATGCTTATCTTGCACATTTTAGAGTATCCACTTCAAGTTATCTATGAACCATATAAGCGTTCCAAGTAATCCATATCCGCGGACGCGGCTATTCGAATAGATCATATTACCCTGCAGTGGTGTACTTCTTCACATACGCTCTCACCAGTTATCGCCGTTTACACGACATGTACTCGGCAACCTTCAAGCGGAAGCCCAGCGTGGGTGTCGGCCATGACCTGAATAACCACACAAGCCTCTAGTCCAAGTTTATCACCTATTCGAGTTCCATCCGCAAGGAAGTCCAGCCGGGGTTTCCACTACGGCCCCAAACGATGTGAGCAGGGTTCCCAAGCGCACCATCCGGGTGCCACTTGGTACATCATGCCACTGTGCCTAGTCTGTCCCAAGCCCACCTGGCCTTGTGCCACTTGGTAGACTACTAACACAACCTACAAACACTAGAAACTAGTTGCAACTCCTGGACAGAGATCAAGGCGATTAATAAGTCGAGAGAGCTTGGAGTGCCCGGAGCCCAATGTGTGGTAGTAACTGTCTTTGATCACAAACACAAAACTTAGTTCCTGAGAATGGTTTCAATGATACAACCCACCATGTACTCCTACATGGCCTTTCATCGCTACCTTTACCAAATCGTGTTCACACACTTAGCTCTCAACAGTAGGACATGTTCATCACCATCCCCATCCATCCCAGATGAATCAGACCTGACAAAACTCTAAGCATAGCTGGCATAACAAGCAAGCAAGAATGAGTAGGCACATCATGGCTCAAATAACTCCTACTCATGCTAGTGGGGTTTTACTAATTACTGTGGCAAAGACAGGTCATGCAGAGGAATGGGTTAAACTACCGCAACATGTAACAGTTGAATCGTTGTTGTCCTAATGCAGTAAAAGAAAGCAGGAGCGAGAGAGTGGGATTATATCGGAGTGATCAATGGGGGGTTGCTTGCCTGGCACTTCTGAAGATAGTATCGTGTCTTCGTAAGTGTCATCGATCACATCGCTGGAACAATGTCTACTGAGAGGGAACACACACCGGCAATAAGAGGGAACACAATCAATGCAATGCAACAATATGATGCATGATCATGACATGGCTACATGCTATTGATTGAGCTAATGCAATTTGCTAAAGGATTAAATGAAGTTGATTTGAACCAGGGGTTCAAACTTAAACTCCATATAAAACATTTCTTATGCCATTCATTTGATTTGTCCAATTCAGCAACTATAAGTTCTTCGAACATGCTTGAAAAAGGTACTGATGGATATATTGAATTTTTTTGATAATTTTTCATAGATAAATTATTTCAATCAGAGCTACGGTTGATTTTATATGATTTTTAGAAGTTTAGGCCATTTTTTGTAATTTCTTGGATTATAAATAATCTAGAAAATCATTGATTGCGTCAGCACTGTGTCATGCCTGCGTCAGCAGGCTAACTGTGCTGACTGGGGTCAAACCTGACGTATGGGGTCCACACGTCAGTGACGCATGATTTAAACAGGGGGTTATCAGCCTAATTATTAATTAGTGGGCTCTGAGGCCCACCTGTCATTGACCCAGAGGGTCATTAGGTTAGTGTTAAAAGGGGGTTTGACCGGCGTTAAGCCGCCGGTGAGACCGAACGCGGCGGAGCGCGTCGGGATCGTCGCTCCGGCATCCATTTGGTTGAAGGAGGCCACGTGCGAGGAGCCGGGGCTTGTCTGCATCGTTTGGAGCAAACGGGAGGGGAGGGATGGCCTGAGCTCGCCGGAACGGAGCTTGCGGCGGTGGCCAGAGTTCGGCCAATGGCAGAAGAACATAGTAGCATGCAAACTAGGCGGCTTGTGCACCCTACGGTGCCTGCGGAGGCTCACGAGGCCGTCGGACACGGCAGGGTGACCAGTAGGTCACCAGAGTTGCGCCGGCGACGAGTCCAAGCGGCGGTGGGCTTCGGCCATGGTGGTTCTAAGCCCTAGGGGATGCAAACAATGAAGGAGATAGGGGGAAAATACTCAGGGGCTCACAGCGGTGTCGTGGGGGTGCTCGGCGGCTCCGGGGAGGCGTCGAAGGAGACGGGCGATTGCAACGGCGATGCAGGTCGTCCGGAGATTCTTGGCTCGGCGGGGAGCTTCAGCTCGAGGAGGTGGAGCTTCCTGACACGATGGAGGGACGAGACGGTGGCAGTGGCCGCAGCGGTGCATGACGGCGCTCTCGGACGCGTCGGATCCGAGCAAGAGAGAGAGAGAGAGCAGAGGAGGGAGGTTGGCACTGGGGAGAGTGAGAGAGTTTCGGGGTGAGTTTTGGCAACATCCAGAGAGACCGGGGCATCGAGGGGGAGGGGCAGGCAGGCAGGTGGCGTGGCGCCCATGCGCGCGTGCGACGAGCGCGTGCCCCTCGTCCTCCTGGCGCCAGGAGGATGACGACTGGTGTTGGCTGTGGGCTGGGCCGCCAGCTGGGCTGCCAGGCAGGTAAGCCAGGTTAGTTCCCTTTTCCCTTTTTCTTTCTTTCTGTCTTTCTAATTATTTGACTCTGTTTTGATTTAGTTTTCAAACTAAACCATCTTATATGCTTCTGAAAATAGTTATGTGCTTAGATGTAAAATATCTAGAACCACATATAAAGTTTCAGAATTATTGGACATATATTTAATATATAACAAATATAAATCCAATGCAAATATTTATTAAATTAACTCAAATGCCCAAAATAAATATTTCTGAGCTCCCAAAAATATTGGTTTGAATTTTACCTCTTGCCAATATTTTCAGAGAAAAACAGGAACATTTTCTTGGACTTATTTGAAGCAATTTTTATCTTGATCAATAAAAAAATGATTTCTGAGGCTTTCAAATATCCCCATTTCAAATTTAGTTGAGATTTAAACATGATGCAAACATGACTAGCTAGACTAGAGCATTACTAGAAGCTAGGGATGTGACAGCAGGCTCGACGCTGCTTTGGGAGGAGCCACCGCTAGCGCCGCCCTCAGGCGCCCCAGCATGCGGCCCGGCCTCGGGAGCCCACCTGCTCCTGGCGTTGGAACCTCAGGCGGGCGATTGGACCAAGGAGTTCAAGGCGTACTTGCTCTGTGGCGCCCTGCCGGAGAAGGAGGAAGATGCAGAGCGCGTGGCTCGACAGGCCACTGCTTATTGCTTGCAGGACGGCGAGATGTACCGCAGGTGCCCCAACGATGTCTCGCTGTGGTGCATATTCGAGGAGCAGGGGCACGAGCTGTTGGCCGACATCCATGGTAGAGATTGCGGGCACTATTCTTCATCACGCACCCTCGTGGGAAAGGCATTCCACAGCGGGTTCTACTGGCCTACGGCGCTCCACGACGCCACTGAGCTGGTCTGGTCTTGCGAAGCCTGCCAGTTCCATGCCAAGCAAATTCACCAGCCAGCGCAGGGGCTCCAGACCATCCCGCTCTCTTGGCCTTTCACGGTCTGGGGGTGATGTTGGCTTGAACTACGTTGGTATTTCCCCAAAGAGGAAGGGATGATGCAGCACAGCAACGGTAGGTATTTCCCTCAGTGATGAGACCAAGGTTATCGAACCAGTAGGAGAACCAAGCAACACTACGTAAATAGCACCTGAACACAAAGAACAAATACTTGCAACCCAACGTGTTAAAGGGGTTGTCAATCCCTTTCGGGTAACGGCACCAGAAATTGGCAAGTTGACGGGAGATAAATTGTAGTAGATTGGATAAATAGATCGCGAATAAAATAAAGTGCAGCAAAATATTTTTGGGTTTTTAGAAATATAGATCTGAAAATAAAAGTGGCAAATACCAAAATAGATCTGAAAATATATGATGAGAAAATAGACCCGGGGGCCGTAGATTTCACTAGTGGCTTCTAACGAGAAAAATAGCATACGATGGGTAAACAAATTACTGTTGGGCAATTGATAGAACTTCAAATAATTATGATGATATCCAGGCAATGATCATTATATAGGCATCACGTCCAAGATTAGTAGACCGACTCCTGCCTGCATCAACAACTATTACTCCACACATCGACCGCTATCCAGCATGCATCTAGTGTATTAAGTTCATGGAGAAACGGAGTAATGCAATAAGAACGATGACATGATGTAGACAAGATCTATTTATGTAGAAATAGACCCCATCTTGTTATCCTTAATAGCAACGATACATACGTGTCGGTTCCCCTTCTGTCACTGGGATCGAGCACCGTAAGATCGAACCCATCACAAAGCACCTCTTCCCATTGCAAGAAAAATCGATCTAGTTGGCCTAACTAAACCAAAGATTCGAAGAAGAAATATGAGGCTATAAGTAATCATGCATATAGGATATCAAAAGATTCAAATAACTTTCATGGATAAAAACCTAGATCTGATCATAAACTCAAAGTTCATCGGATCCCAACAAACACACCGCAAAAAGAATTACATGAAATAGATATCCAAGAGACCATTGTATTGAGAATCAAAAGAGAGAGAGAAAGCCATCTAGCTACTACCAACGGACCCGGAGGTCTACAATGAACTACTCACGCATCATCGGAGAGGCACCAATGAGGACGATGAACACCTCCGTGATGGTGTCTAGATTGGATCTGTGGTTTCTGGAACTTGCGGCGGCTGGAATTGATTTTCGTCAACTCCCTTAGGGTTTCTGGAATATTGGGGTATTTATAGAGCAAAGAGGCGGTGTGGGAGGTGGCCGAGGTGGGCACAACCCACATGGGCATGCCTGGGCCCCCAGGCGCGCCCTAGTGGGTTGTGCTCCCCTCAGAGCCCCCTCAGGTACTTCTCTTGGCCCAACTTGTGTCTTCTGGTCTAGAAAAAACCTTAAAAAAGTTTCGCTACGTTTGGATAAGCTGCTATAAAATGATTGTAAAACATCCAAGAATGATAATATAACAGCATGGAACAATAAAAAACTATAGATACGTTGGAGACGTATCAGCATCCCTAAGCTTAATTCCTGCTCGTCCTCGAGTAGGTAAATGATAAAAACAGAATTTTTGATGTGGAATGCTGCCTAACATGTTCATCACATATTCTTTTCTTTGTAGCATGGAAATTTGGACTTTTATATGATTCAAAGCAATAGTCTAGTTTTGACATGAAGATTTCAATACTCAAGCATATCAACAAGCAGCCATATCTTTCAAAATATCAGTACTAAAGCAAGTTATCCCTAACCCATTATGCTCAATCATTGATCCATTCATGAAACACACTCGCATATTAGCTACACCCAATGCTCAAGTATGATCATAGTGCCCCTTAGTTGGTGCTTTATAAGGGAAGATGGAGACTCAAAATAAAATAAAAATTGCATAAAGTAAAAGAAAGGCCCTTCGCAAAGGGAAGTAGGGATTTGTAGAGGTGCCAGAGCTCAAAGCGAAAAAAGTAGAGATAAAACATTTTGGGTGGCATGCTTTTCCTGTCAATGAAAACGATCGAGTAGTTCCCAATACTTTCCATGCTAGATATATGATAGGCGGTTCCCAAACAGAAAATAAAGTTTATTCCTTTTTCCACCATATTTTCACATTCCACGGATAACCGAATCCACGGGTGCCGTCCATACCAACACTTTCCAAGGAATTTATTATTTGACAACATAAAGTAAATTCATTTTTCATTTCAGGACTGGGCATCCCTAATACCTTTGCCGTACTCTCGTGCAATGACAAGTGAATAAACACTCATCTTGAGAATAACACATCTAGCATGGAAAAATATCAGCCACCCCCTACCGTTTGAAGAGCGATACGAGCACACAAAAGAGAAATTTAATTTGAAATTAGAGATGGCACATACAAATTTTCTTAGAACGGCACGGAAATACCGCATATAGGTAGGTATAGTGTACTCATATGGCAAAACTGGTTTAAGGATTTTGGATGCACAAGTAGTGATCATACTTAGTGCAAATGAAGGCTAGGAAAAGATTGAGAAGCATCCAACCAAGAAACGAAAAATCTCATAAGCGAGCATTAAGCATAACTAACACCGAATAATGCACCACAAGTAGGATGTAATTTCATTGCATAACTATTGACTTTCGTGCTTGCATAGGGGATCACAAACCTTAACACCAATATTCTTACTAAAGCATAATTACTCATCAACATGACTCACATATTATATCAACATATCGCAAAACTATTACAAGGAATCAAGTTTATTTTGTCCAATGATCTTCATGAAAGTTTTTATTATATCCCTCTTGAATATCTATCACTTTCGGACTAATTTCATTTGTTGCTTTTGATAGCTCAAACAAATCTAAGTGAAGAACATGAGCATAAAATTTTCTTCTCTCAAAATAATTTAAGTGAAGCAAGAGAGAATTTCTAAAAAAAAATTACTAACTCTCAAATAAATCTAAGTGAAGCATGAGATCATTTCTTCAAAAATACTAAAGCACAGCATGCTCAAAAAGATATAAGTGAAGCACTAGAGCAATTCCATAGCTCATAAAGATTTAAGTGAAGCATAGAGAGCAATTCTAACAGGTCATAGCATAATTTTGGCTCTCTCAAATAGGTGTGTCCAGCAAGGATTCATGACTAAAAATAAAAAGCAAAACAAGCAAAGACTCATATCATACAGGACGCTCCAAGCAAAGCTCATGATATGTGACGAATAAAAATATAGCTCCAAGTAAAATACCGATGTTCGTTAGAAGAAAGAGGGGATGCCACTCGGGCATCCCCAAGCTTAGTTGCTTGCTTCTCTTTGGATAATGGCTTGGGGTGCCATGGGGTATCCCCAAGCTTAGGCTCTTCTTACTCCTTATTCCTTCATCCATCGTAATCTCACCCAAAACTTGAAAACTTCAATCACAAAAAACTCAACAAAACCTTCATGAGATCCTTTAGTATAAGAAAACCAATCTTTACTTTAAGTACTGTAGAAACCCCATTCAAATTTTGTTCTTGCATTATATCTACTGTATTCTAATTTTACCATGGCTTATAACTGTGACACCCCCGGCTCAATCGTGCACTAATCATACACGCAAATGCACACGATCAAGCCTAAGGACTCACTTGAAGGAATCACAACACAACTCTAAAACATAAATAAAGGCATACAAGTATTATATTACAAGCCAGGGCCTCAAGGGCTCGAATACATAAGCTTGATGTCAACAAGCATCAGCGGAAGCGTTAGATATCTGAGTACAGATATAAAAGAGAAACAGAAAAGCCTTTAAGAAGGCGGGGCAAAACAAAGGCTACGATCGAAAAGGCGCAGGCCTCCTGCCTGGGACCCTCCGAACCTAGTCCTAGTCATCAGCCAACTCGAAGAAGTAGCCATCTTCGGGGTAGTAGTAGTGATCGTCGACAGGGGCAGCTGGCTCCGAGGCTCCGTCATCTGGTCGCATCATTCGGGTATGGGGAAAAAGAGGAAGCAAAGCAACCGTGAGTACTCATCCGAAGTACTTAGCAAGCAAGGATCTACACTACATATGCAACATTATCAAAGAAAGGCTGTATATGTGGACTGGGCTGCAGAAATGCCAGAATCGAGAGAAGGCCTAGTCCTATCGAAGAGGAGCATCTTCAATGGTCTTGTAGCATTAGAAGAGGGTAGATCAGCACAACTTAAAGTAGTAGTAGTGTTATCAACCTCGCCCAGAGATCCTTCCTTGACTCCCTGCGAGAATGCAATCCCAGAGCCATACTATCCATTTCTCATCACAAGTATCCAGTTCTAGTTGTATTGATCGGGATACAACTCCGACTGTCCGTTACCGAGGATCCGGCTATTCGAATAGATGTTTTCTTCCCTGCAGGGGCGCACCAATTTACCCACCACGCTCGATTAACTCCAGCCGGACACACTTTTCTGGGTCATGCCTGGCCTCCGCTAAAAAACACAACGCAGCCCTACCTAGAGCTCAGCAGAGAAGTCCCTGTCGGTCTATATCCTAAGCGCTCAGGGGTCTTGGGCCCATCCCCCTTTGCACTCCGGGTCGTTGCGAGCATGGTGGATACCAGCGTCACCTCGGATGGCTGACATGATCTGGCCGTGCCGCAATGCTGAACTAGACGTCTGACAGAGCTTTCGGTTGATGCCACGATGCAGAGTGCCCATAACTTTTCCCGCGTGATGGTTAGTGCTATCGGGCCAAAGGCCCACTCGGATCAAATATCCAAATCTTTAGTGTATTGGTAGCATGCGGTAACGAGCAGAGACTCATGATCGATGTGACCTCGTCGCCCCGTCTCGAGGACTTGCGGCAAGGGCTAAGAATGCCCGGCCATGCCTCGTAATTATCTCTTGGTCACCCTCCAGGTCAACCCGTCTGCACATCACTCGCATCTTATGTTCGCTCGGGTACCCCTCAGGGTCGACCCGACTTTCCAAGTAACAGTTGTAAAGTCCAAGTATCCATGTGTCCTTAACATCAGGGGAATCTGAGGTATCACCCTCGTTGGATTCCTACTCGATGTATCCGTCATGGTGAACTCGGAGGAATCACCCTCGACTGGGTTCACACTTGAGGTGTTTGCACAACAGCGTCGTTAACGGGAGTGGTGAAGGAGGAATCACCCTCGATGACCATGACCAAATAGCTACTCTACAGGGTTAACATCAGAAGTGCTAACGAGGTATCACCCTTGGCACTCGATAGTAACGCTGCAGTGTCGTACTGATAAAGGGGATGTGATGTGCGATGCCGGGCCTGGTTGTCGAGTCTTTCGATCATCCAGCGGGGGCAATTGGGACAAGTGGGGTTACTGGGGTTTACTAACCAGCCTATTCTAAGCAGTTTAGGATAAGCAGGTAATTAGCAAAAGCAGGTTACAAAATCAGGCTATGCATCAGAATAGGTAAAGCAGTAGCAGCAGCAATTTCTAATGCAAGCATAAGAGAGAAAGAATAGGCGATATCGGCATGTTCAAGGGGGGGGTGCTTGCCTGGAAGCTCTGCGGCAAGAGAAGGGTCGTCAATAGTGTAGTCGGTCTCCGGAGCTGCGTCGGTCTCGGGGACAATGTCGGGACCGGGCTCTACCGAGAGAGAAGAGGGGGAAGAAACAGATAAATACACAGCAAACATACGCAACATAGAGCATGCTCTGCTATGGTGCAGTGCAGGGTTGCCTAAAAGCATGTCTAAGTCATATTAGTTATTTTAGGATTTAAGTTGGAATTATTAACCGGCATATATGCACTATTCGTCTACCGAAAACAGGCTAAAAGTTGCGGGTCACCTCCATAGAGGTTCCCGACACGGAAACAGATGGCACGGTTGGATTCATCTCCTCGTTCTGAGCAACTTTCATATATAAAGTTGTTTGATCTGCGCTACTGTTCAATTTCTACGGATTTTAAAAGATTTAAACATTTTCTGGAATTATTTAAATTAACAGAAATCTATTAATGCGTCAGCATGATGTCAGCATTGCGTCAACAGTCAGCTGAGCTGCTGACTGGTCAAACTGACAGGTGGGGCCCACCTGTCAGCCACTGTGGGGTTAATCAGTGTTTAAACTAATCTAACAAAACTAATTAGGGGTGTGGGCCCCATGTGTCAGTGACTATACTGATTAACAGATTAGTTTTAAAATCCTATTTAACTTAATTAAGCGTAGGGGCCCACACGTCAGCGACTTAGGGTGAACAATAATTACGTTGACCCTGGTCAACACGGTCAAACAGGCGCAGGGGCCCACTCAACAGTGACCCTGTGCGGCTCCCACACGGCGCCACGCTGGCGGCGGCGCCGGAGACGGCTCCGGCGAGCGCCAGACGCAGCAGGGAACTCCGGCGAGTTCGGAATTCCACCACGGGGCTCCATTTCATGCGTTCTGGGGCTCGTTCGAACGAGTACCTCATCCCGCATCTAGCTACAGCGTCGGAACGTGCGGGTGTGGCCAGAAACACGCCGGCGTTGGGCCATGGTGGCGAGGAGCTTCGGCCGAAAATGAGCGCGCGGCTACGGGGTGATTTAAAGCACGCTAACAGTTGCGTTCGAGCCAGTGCGGAGTGCCACGTCGAGTCAAGCTATTGCGCGGCCTCGAAGATGACCGGAAGCGGCTGGACGGCGAGGCGCCGCGGCGGCGTTCTCGGGTGTGTTACGGGCTCAATGATGCATGGCACGAGCGGCGCCACGGAGGGCACCAGCCACACCCTAGAGGTGCCCTGAGCACAGCAACGTGCTCAGATGGCCGTGACAATGATGAGAACTATGGCGGCGATTCGCGCAGCGCAGCTGAGCTCGGGTGGTAATGGCGACGGCGGCTAGAGCTCGAAAACAAGATCGAGGAGGAAAAAGGAGAGGGAGGAGCTTACGTAGGAGCTCACGGAGGCTCGGCGAGGGGATTAGTAGCAGCAGGGGGGCCGGGGACACCGGTGATCGCCGGCAATCCAGACATGGGGAACCGGCCCGATTCACACGAGGGAGGCTCTCCGGCTCCGCCTGCACGCACCAGTTGATGTGGGGGACGCTGGCGAAGCTCGTGGACAAGGTTAGTGGCCACGAGGCCGCCGGTGGCCATGGCGGAGCGGAGGTGCGGCGACGGCACGTTTAGGCAGAGAGGGGGAAGCACGCCCGAGCGAGGGAGAGGGAAGGAGGAGTAGTGAATGGAGGAGGGGACCAGGGGGGAAGGGCCTGGGGCGATCCTTATCCCCTCGGTGTCTGTGCCGTCACGCTATCGACAAACGGCCGGAGCACGCCTGCACGGCCACGGGTGCGGCGTCACGCACAGGTGAGTGATAGGGAGGAGAGAGAAAGAGGCCTGGTGGGCTAGGCCTCAGGCACTGTGCACTTAGGCCCAGTGCATAGTGGCCTTTCTCCTTTTCTTTTCCAGTTTTTCTGTTTTTCTTTTTGAGTGATGGTTTTAGAATTAAAATGGGCTGCCAAATGATTTGTACAAATGTGAAACTTGGTCACATAAATACCATGGTATATTTTGCACCGCCACATAAAGTTTGGGCAATTTTGAAATTCATTTGGATTTTCCAAAAATAGGAAAGGCATTTTTAGTGCTGTTTTGGCACTGATTTAAATGCTTAGGCCCATCTTAGGTTGATGGTGATGTTGTTTTCCTTAACAACAAATGTTTTGGATTATTTGCTGGTTGGTGAACATTTTTCCAGCAGATTTTGAGCAACTTCAAAATTGCACTTTGAATTTGAATTGAATTCAGAGGGAAATTGAAATGAGAAATGATTAACTCTGTGATCATTACTCACTAAACAAAGTAGCTTAGCATTAAGATGGTGATCACTGTAGCTAATTTGCAGAGGGGTGTTACAATTCTCCTCCAATACAAGAAATCTCGTCCCGAGATTTAAGTGGGGAAGTAAAGAGTAACTTCGGGAGAACTGACCCTTATAGGGTTGATTATCTGGTGGATAATTCAGGGAATGTGGCAGAAAGAATCTCTCGAGTTTAAACTTAGGAAAACCTCAAGAGCAAAGTATGAAGGTACAATAAGAAGTTTCAAACGAATGGACAAACAATCGATACGTGAACAGAGTGTGAAAAGGGGGTTCAGAGCATCGTGAATAGATCATCTCTCGGAGGGTGGCTCGTAATAACACACAAAGCCAAGAGCATATGATACTTTGGAATCAAGGATATAGATAGGAGAGTCAGGTTCCGATCCTGTGGAACTATGAAGAGGGTCGATCAAGAGTAGGGAGAACAGTGTCATCTTACCGGTCACGACAACAAGGTATGTCATAGAATAGTTTGTCATTTATGTCGGTAACAACATCGGTACCAAGGACGAGGGAAGAAGAGAACCATTTTCCTTCTTGTTAAAACGAGGCAGACCAATAGGCAAAGTTCTCGTCCATCGGGGGTTACCGCAATGTCATCAACAATAGTAACAGGGTCCCACTGACAAGGTTGTACATCGGGGTGTTTTATAAGCAGGGAATTATTACTGCTTAGAGCATATAGATCACAAGAAAGATCACACAAACCAATGGAAAGGAAAATGTGATTATCAGGATTAAATTAACCATTGGAAAGGAAAATGTGTATACACGAGTATTAGGTGTATAACCTTCCCAAGAACAAGCAGGGTGGGATAATCATGAATTCGATTGATATCTTAGATCAAGTCAGTATTTAGATGGTGATCATGACAAATTTTGTCGAGAGGCTCTATGAAGATGCCATCGAGCAGCGACGACATCAAGCAAAAGGAAGGATGAAGTGAAAGGCTATGGGAACCATGGATACGACACAAGCTCGAAATCAAGCTTGTTGTTCGAGGTAAATTGATATGACGAGAAGATCGACGTAAGCTTAGCTCATCATCGAGAATTGCTCCGGGCATAAGGACCAGGTAGCATAATTAAAAATTGATACGATAATGATATAGCCGGTCGAGCTAGGAATGATGTGATGGAGTATCATTCCAATAAGAATTTCACGAGAGGTAGTGCAATGAAACAATATCCATGAGATAACATGGGGCAATACTTGATGGTAGATCAAAATTAGAGGTTGGACAGGTGAAATGATCTAAAAAAGACAAGTAATTTTATCTTGTCTGAGAAATGGAATCAAAGAAGAACAATCATGATCAGGACCATGGTTGCAAGGGACATAACACAGATACGAGATGGTATTATATCAAGGGGATAACTATTATTATAAGGAGCTTCCATGATAGGATCTACATCATGTCCATGGGCATGAACACAAAGGTTCCAGGTCAACTCCCACTTCTTCAATGCATAACCTTTCATTCACTCATCGTTTTCGAAGAAATGGTAGTGCTGAAGATTTATCTGGTGAAGCACCAGAAGAGTATGACTCACATAACTTTTGAGTTCACACGAATTAGGGAAAGCATAGGTTCAACCCATCGGGACATTTTTACGAAGCTATACAACATAATAATAGGAGCGACGGATACACACTCGAAAGCAAAGGGCTGGCGATACGGAGTAGATGATGCAATTCTCCAGAGGCATTTTCTATCAGGGGAAAGTCATCAATGATTTAAAATACGAAGGAGCTGTCGGATAGTAATCCACCAAAAGATCAGGTGGTCCGCAAAGGATCTAATGTGAGTATCGGTACTCAACCAGAAGAATAAGGGATGCAAAGGAATCGGTTTATGGAAACATCTGAATAAGCCAAAGCTTAAATGCGAAGGGTTTTTGATTCCAAAATCGGGGAATCAGAGGCAAAGGCTCTGATAAAAAGATGAATATGTTAAATAGAATTAGATGGCCAATCAATCAAGAATTGATTTACCGAGAGCCAGCTCATATCCAGAATGACGTCTGAGCTGGAAGGATGAATTAGTAGGAAACAACTAATGATTGCGAGTATTCGCACACATGTTGAATCAATAGGATCAGAATGATAGTGACAAGGGGTATCAACGATGTTTACTTGACATATGGAACTAACCATAATGCAAGCAGATTAGAAGAATATCAAAAGCAGTAGGCTGCAGAGGATTTTTGGGAGATCGGAAAGCATACGAGGTATTTCGTGAAACACAAGAACAACTGGGGTGAACGAATCCTGGGTAAATGAATTATCTGCAGTGCGAGAAGAAGCTGCAAAGCAGAAGCACAAAGGCTTCTCGGAACAACAAAGAGTATTGGGGTAACTCATACATAAAGGAGTAACTGGGAATGAAGATACAAACAGCAAAGATGTATAGCTGTTCACGGTGATTATCGGTAGTAGGGAACTTGCAAAAGCAGTGGGCATAATGGTCTCAGGAAACTTCAAGGAGTATCTTCGGAGTTTTCTGATGATGACACGCCATCTTCTGAATGAGGGGGGGGGCTCTCTCCGGGAGAAAGCGGTTACGAGAACCTATTGTTAGAGTCAGCAAAACTTTAACCTGAATAGAAGAGAGATCAGAGTCCCAGAGTATAGACGAGGAATAAAAGATCCTAACACCACCCAATGGCGACGTGGGCCCGTAAGCCACACAGCCATGTTAGTAAAATAGTTTTGGAAGTCTAGACTCAACTTCGGCCAAGGAGTTGGAAAGGGGGTTTCCTACAGGCAGTCAGCTCTGATACCAACCTGTGATGCCCCCGGCTCAATCGTGCACTAATCATACACGCAAATACACACGACCAAGCCTAAGGACTCACTTGAAGGAATCACAACACAACTTTAAAACATAAATAAAGGCATACAAGCATTATATTACAAGCCAGGGCCTCGAGGGCTCGAATACATAAGCTTGATGTCAACAAGCATCAGCGGAAGCGTTAGATATCTGAGTATAGATATAAAAGAGAAACAGAAAAGCCTTTAAGAAGGCGGGGCCAAAAAAGGCTACGATCCAAAAGGTGCAGGTCTCCTGCCTGGGACCCTCCGAATCTACTGCTGGTCATCAGCCAACTTGTAGAAGTAACCATCTTCGTGGTAGTAGTAGTGATCGTCGATAGGGGCAACTGGCTCCGGGGCTCCGTCATCTGGTCTCATCATTCGAGTATGGGGAAAAAGAGGAAGCAAAGCAACCGTGACTACTCATCCGAAGTACTCAGCAAGCAAGGATCTACACTACATATGCAACATTACCAAAGAAAGGCTGTATATGTGGACTGGGCTGCAGAAATGCCAGAATAGAGAGAAGGCCTAGTCCCATCGAAGACTAGCATCTTCAACGGTCTTGCAGCATTAGAAGAGGGTAGATCAGCACAATATAAAGTAGTAGTAGTGTTATCAACCTCTCCCAGAGATCCTTCCTCGACTCCCTTTGAGAAAGCAATCCCAGAGCCATACTATCGATTTCTCATCACAAGTATCCAATTCTAGTTGTATCGATCGGGATATAACTCCGAGTGTCTATTACCGAGGATCCGGCTATTCGAATAGATGTTTTCTTCCCTGCAGGGGTGCACCAACTTACCCACCACGCTTGATTAACTCCAGCCGGACACACTTTTCTGGGTCATGCCCGGCCTCGGCTAAACTACACAGCGCAGCCCTACCTAGAGCTCAGTAGAGAGGTCCCCGTCGGTCTATATCCTAAGCGCTTGGGGGTCTTGGGCCCAGCACCCTTTGCACTCCGGGTCGTTGCGAGCAGGGTGGATACCTGCGTCACCTCGGATGGCCGACATGATCCGACCGTGCCGCAATGCTGAGCTGGATGTCTGACAAAGCTTTCAGCTGATGCCACGATGCAGAGTGCCCATAACTTTTCCCACATGATGGTTAGTGCTATAAGGACAGAGGCCCACTCGGATCAAATATCCAAATCGTTAGTGTATTGGTAGTGTGTGGTAACGAGCAGAGACTCACGATCGATGTGACCCCGTCGCCCCGTCTCGAGGACTTTCCGCAAGGGCTAAGAATGACTAGCCATGCCTCGTAATTATCTCTCGGGCACCCTCCAGGTCAACCCGTCTCCACATCACTCGCATCTTATGTTCGCTCGGGTACCCCTCAGGGTCGACCCGACTTTCCAAGTAACAGTTGTAAAGTCCAAGTATTCCTGTGTCCTTAACATCAGGGGAATCTGAGGTATCACCCTCGTTGGATTCCTACTCGATGTATCCATCAAGGTGAACTCGGAGGAATCACCCTCGATTGGGTTCACACTTGAGGTGTTTCCACGACAGCGTCATTAACAGGTGTGGTGAAGGAGGAATCACCCTCGATGACCATGACCGAATAGCTACTCTACAGGGTTAACATCAGAAGTGCTAACGAGGTATCACCCTCGGCACTCGATAGTAACGCTGCAGTGTCGTACAGATAAAGGGGATGTGATGTGCGGTGCCGGGCCTGGTTGTCGAGTCTTCCAATCATCCAGTGGGGGCAATTGGGACAAGTGTGGTTACTGGGGTTTACTAACCAGCCTATTCTAAGCAGTTTAGAATAAGCAGTTAATTATCAAAAGCAGGTTACAAAATCAGGCTATGCATCAGAATAGGTAAAGCAGTAGTAGCAGCAATTTCTAATGCAAGCATAAGAGAGAAAGAATATGCGATATTGGCATGCTCAGGGGGGTGCTTGCCTGGAAGCTCTGCGGCAAGAGAAGGGTCATCAACAGTGTAGTCGGTCTTCGGAGCTGCGTCGGTCTCAGGGACTACGTCGGGACCGGGCTCTACCGAGAGAGAAGAGGGGGAAGAAACAGATAAATACACAGCAAACATACGCAACATAGAGCATGCTATGCTATGGTGCAGTGCAGGGTTGCCTAAAAGCATGTCTAAGTCATATTAGTTATTTTAGGATTTAAGTTGGAATTATTAACCGGTATATATGCACTATTTGTCTACCGAAAACAGGCTAAAAGTTGCGGGTTCACCTCCATAGAGGGTCCCGACACGGAAATAGATGGCACGGTTGGATTGATCTCATCGTTCTGAGCAACTTTCATATATAAAGTTTTTCGATCTAAGCTACGGCTCAATTTCCATGTCGGGATTTAAACATTTTCTGGAATTATTTAAATTAATAGAAATATATTAATGAGTCAGCATGACGGCAGCATTGTGTCAGCAGTCAGCTGAGCTGCTGACGGGTCAAACTGACAGGTGGGGCCCACCTATCAGCTACTGTGGGGTTAATCGGTGTTTAAACTAATCTAACAGAACTAAATAGGGGTGTGGGCCCCATGTGTCAGTGACTATACTGATTAATAGATTAGATTTAAAATCCTATTTAACTTAATTAAGTGCAGGGGCCCACACGTCAGCGACTTAGGGTGAACAGTAATTACGTTGACCCTGGTCAACACGGTCAAACAGGCGCAGGGGCCCACTCGTCCGTGACCATGGGCGGGTCCCATGCGGCGCCACGCTGGCGGCGGCGCCGGAGACGGCTCCGGCGAGCACCAGACGCAGCAGGGAACTCCGGTGAGCTCAGAATTCCACCACGGGGCTCCATTTCGTGCCTTCTGGGGCTCGTTCGAATGAGCGCCTCATCCCGCGTCTAGCTACGGCGTCGGAAAGTGCGGGGGTGGCCGAAAACATGCCGGCGTTGAGCCGTGGCGGCGTGGAGCTTTGGCCAAAAATGAGCGCGCAGCTACGGGGTGATTTAAAGCGCGCTAGCAGTTGCGTTCGAGCCAATGCGGAGTGCCGTGTCGAGTCAAGCTATTGCGTGGGCTCGGAGATGACCGGAAGCAGCCGGACGGCGAGGCGCCGCGGCGGTGTTCTCGGGTGTGTTACGGGCTCGACGATGCACAACACGAGCGGCGCCACGGAGGGCACCGGCCGCACCCTAGAGGTGCCCTGAGCATAGCGATGTGCTCAGATGGCCGTGACAACGACGAGAACTACGGCGGTGATCCGCACGGCAGAGCTGAGCTCGGGTGGTAATGGCGACGGCAGCTAGAGCTCAGAAACGAGATCGGGGAGGAAAAAGGAGAGGGAGGAGCTTACGTAGGAGCTCATGGAGGCTTGGTGAGGGAATTAGTAGCAGCAGGGGGGCCAGGGACGCCAGTGATCGCATGGAGGCTCGGCGAGGGGATTAGTAGCAGCAGGGTGGCCGGGGACGCCGGTGATCGCCGGCGATCCAGACGTGGGGAACCGGCCCGATTCGCGCAAGGGAGGCTCTCCGGCTCCGCCTGCAAGCACCAGTGGATGTGGCGGATGCTGGCGAATCTCGTCGACAAGGTCAGCGGCCACAAGGCCGCCGGTGGCCGTGGCGGAGCAGAGGTGCAGCGACGGCGCGTTCGGGTAGAGAGGGGGAAGCACGCCCGAGCAAGGGAGAGGGAAGGAGGAGTGGCGAATGGAGGAGGGGACCAGGGGGGAAGGGCCTGGGGTGATCCTTATCCCCTCGGCATCGGTGGCGTCGCGATGTCGTTGAACGGCCGGAGCGCGCCTGCGCGGCCACGGGCGCGGCGACACGCACAGGTGAGAGAGAGGGAGGAGAGAGAAAGAGGCCTGGTGGGCTGGGCCTCAGGCACTGTGCACTTAGGCCCATGCACAGTGGCCTTTCTCTTTTTCTTTTCCAATTTTTTTGTTTTTCTTTTTCAGTGGATTTAGAATTAAAATGAGCTTCCAAATGATTTTGTACAAATGTGAAACTTGGTCACATAAATACCATGGAATATTTTGCACCGCCACATATAGTTTGGGCTATTTTGAAATTCATTTGGATTTTCCAAAAATAGGAAAGGCATTTTTAGTGCTATTTTGGCACTGATTTAAATGCTTAGGCCCATCTTAGGTTGATGGTGATGTTGTTTTCCTTAACAACAAAGGTTTTGGATTATTTGCTGGTTGGTGAACATTTTTCCAGCAGATTTTGAGCAACTTCAAAATTGCACTTTGAATTTGAATTGAATTCAGAGGGAAATTGAAATGAGATATGATTAACTTTGTGATCATTACTCACTAAACAAAGTAGCTTAGCATTAATATGGTGATCACTATAGCTCACTTGCAGAGGGGTGTTACAATAACCTCCAATACAAACCATAGATTCATCAAAATAAGCACACAATGCAAAGAAAACAGAATCTGTCAAAAACAGAACAGTCTGTAAATATGCGAAATTTTGTCATACTTATGTAACTCCAAAAATTCTGAAAAATTAAGATAACAGAGGAAATTTGTATATAAATCTTGTGTAAAAACTTCAGAATTTTACGTCGCTTCTGTGAATTTTCAAAAATTGTTTTACTATACGCAAAAGTTTCTGTTTTCCAACAAGATCAAATCAACTATCACCAAAGCTATCCTAAAGGCTTTAATTGGCACAAACACTAATTAAAACACAAAAAACACAATCATAACAATAGCATAATTGTGCAAACACTCAAGAATAGAAAGAAAAAGACGACAATACATTTTATTCATTGGGTTTCCTCCCAACAAGCGCAATCGTTTTACGCCCTTAGCTCGGCATAATGCATAGATCTAAGTGTTGTCATCTTTAGTTTCATTTTCCTTAGAGGTGTTTTTGTCAGGAGGTTTTGCAAAAACAACATAAAACACCTTATCCATAGAGACTTTAGCACTATCAAGTTGCTGATCATCATACCCCCACTTGATTTCCGGCAACAATCCAAGAATAGTGCTGATTAACATCATTGAAAACTTGTTGGATTATATCTAAAACGGGGACGTCCTTTTTAAGGTTATCATCAAAGATTTGATTATCCCCAAGCAAATGTCTTCGCACATAATCACTATTGTAAAGGATTTCATCTATCACTGGTTTTTCACGATTCATACCATAGAGATCAAAAATTTCCCTAGCTTCCCGTACTATGTGATCAAATTCATTCATAAGAACAAGGGTGGCCAACTTTTTTGCTTTGGGATTCTTTATAACGGGTAACTCAAAAAACAATCTTTGCAAGGTAGGATGGGTACGGATAAATTTATTTTCAAGTTTCAAAACTAGTGCTGATATAGCTTCCGCATAAGATTTAGTTCTTTTAAGTATAGGAACATCGTCAAGACTTAAGTTTCCAACACAATTGAAAAATTCTTGGATACGTTCTTTTCCTATAACATTCCCTTGCCCCAAAACAAAAGTTTTAGCATCCACATTGCCAGATTGTCCAATTTTAGGAGTTAGGCCACCATCTGTTTCTGCCATACCAAAGTCACTCATGATGACAAGTTCAAGCAATTAAGAGATCTAACGAGAAAACGGCGAACGAAAAAGAGGGCGAATAAAATGGCAAATTTTTGTGAAGTGGGGGAGAGGAAAACGAGAGGCAAATGGCGAATAATGTAAATTGCAAGGAGATGAAATTTGTGATTAGGAACCTGGTAGATGTTGATGATGTCTCCCCGGCAACGGCGCTAGAAATTCCTTTTGATGTTGGCTTGAACTACGTCGGTATTTCCCCAAAGAGGAAGGGATGATGCAGCACAGCAACGGTAGGTATTTCCCTCAGTGATGAGACCAAGGTTATCGAACCAGTAGGAGAACCAAGCAACGCTACGTAAACAACACCTGCACACAAAGAACAAATACTTGCAACCCGACATGTTAAAGGGGTTGTCAATCCCTTTCGGGTAACGGCACCAGAAATTGGCAAGTTGATGGGAGATAAATTGTAGTAGATTGGATAAATAGATCACGAATAAAATAAAGTGCAGCAAAATATTTTTGGGTTTTTAGAAATATAGATCTGAAAATAAAAGTGGCAAATAAATAAAAAGGCAAATAGCAAAATAGATCTGAAAATATATGATGAGAAAATAGACCTGGGGGCCGTAGATTTCACTAGTGGCTTCTCTCGAGAAAAATAGCATATGGCGGGTAAACAAATTACTGTTGGGCAATTGACAGAACTTCAAATAATTATGATGATATCCAGGCAATGATCATTATATAGGCATCACGTCCAAGATTAGTAGACCGACTCCTGCCTGCATCTACTACTATTACTCCACACATCTACCGCTATCCAGCATGTATCTAGTGTATTAAGTTCATGGAGAAATGGAGTAATGCAATAAGAACGATGACATGATGTAGACAAGATCTATTTATGTAGAAATAGACCCCACCTTGTTATCCTTAATAGCAATGATACATACATGTCGGTTCCCCTTCTGTCACTGGGATCGAGCACCGTAAGATCGAACCCATCACAAAGCACCTCTTCCCATGGCAAGAAAAATCGATCTAGTTGGCCTAACTAAACCAAAGATTCGAAGAAGAAATACGAGGCTATAAGTAATCATGCATATAAGAGATCAAAAGACTCAAATAACTTTCATGGATAAAAGCATAGATCTGATCATAAACTCAAAGTTCATCGGATCCCAACAAACACACCGCAAATAGAATTACATGAAATAGATCTCCAAGAGACCATTTTATTGAGAATCAAAAGAGAGAGAGAGAGAAAGCCATCTAGCTACTACCTACGGACCTGTAGGTCTACAATGAACTACTCACGCATCATCGGAGAGGTACCAATGAGGATGATGAACCCCTCCGTGATGGTGTCTAGATTGGATCTGTGGTTTCTGGAACTTGCGGCGGGTGGAAATGGTTTTCGTCGACTCCCTTAGGGTTTCTGGAATATTGGGGTATTTACAGAGCAAAGAGGCGGTGCGGGAGGCGGCCGAGGTGGGCACAACCCACCTGGGTGCGCCCTGGTGAGTTGTGCTCCCCTCGGAGCCCCCCTCAGGTACTTTCTTGGCTCAACTTGTGTTTTCTGGTCCAGAAAAAATCAGCAAAAAGTTTTGCTGCGTTTGGACTCCGTTTGGTATTGATTTCCTGCGAAGGAAAAAACAAGCAAAAAACAGCAACTGGCACTGGGCACTATGTCAATAGGTTAATCCCAAAAAATGATATAAAGTTGCTATAAAATGATTGTAAAACATCCAAGAATGATAATATAACAGCATGGAACAATCAAAAATTATAGATAAGTTGGAGACGTATCAGGGGGCTGTACATTCTGGGCACATTACCTCGGGCGGCTGGCGGTTATCGCTACCTCTACGTCACCATCGACAAGTTCACTAATTGGGCAGAGGTGAAGCATGTGCGCACCATCCCCACAGGATCGGCTGTCAAGTTCATCGAGGTCCTCGTGAGCCGATTCGGTCTCCCCAACCACATCATCACCGAAAAGGCTCCCAGTTCACAAGCAATCTCTTCAGGTCATATTGTGCTAACCTTGGAACACAGATATGCTACGCTTCAGTGGAGCACCCGAGGGGCAACGGCCAGGCCGAGCGCGCCAACGCTGAGGTCCTGAGGGGCCTCAAGACCAGAAGCTTCCAAAAGAAGCTTGAGGCCTGCGGCAGGGGCTGGCTCAATGAGCTGCAGTCCGTGTTGTGGTCCATCCGCACCACCACGACTAAGCCCACCAGTGAGACCCCATTCTTCCTTGTCTACGGGGCCAAGGCGGTCCTCCCGCTCGAGATCAAGCATCGTTCCCCGCGAGTATTGGCATTTGACGAGGCGTGTCAGGACATCTTGCGGGGGACTGATCTTGTGCTTTGGGAGGAGGCCCGCCGCCAGGCCTCTCTCTGAGCAGCAAGGTACCAGCAGGCTGCGGTGCTACCACTGCCGCAGCGTCCGGCCCTAGACTCTCAAAGTCGGAGACCTAGTCCTGAGGCGGGTCCTCTCTAGGGAGGGCCTCCACAAGCAATCGCCCATGTGGGAGGGCCCGTTCAGGGTCGCCCGCATATCAAGGCCTGGCACTGCGTGCCTGGAGATGGAGGACGGGGTCCCCATCTAGAATGCCTGGAACATCGAGCACCTCCGCAAGTTCTACCCGTGACACTCTCACGTAATAATGAGTGGGGCTGTACATGCCCCAGAATCTCGCGGTGCGCCGTTTCACGCCTCGCGGGAGCTCCCACTCACGCCCTAGTGGAAGCCCCATGCTCCGTGCTGGTGGAAACGATCGAACAGTGACTATGCCCACGCCCAAGTGGAGGCCCCATGCTCCGTGCTGGTGGCAAGACTAGTATAGGTGCCAGACGCGGCCATTTTTCATCCTCTTTGTAATCGAATTTGCTATTTCTTGGAATGAACTTTGAAGTTTTCACATCTTTGTTTGAAAAGGGGTCAGGATTTTCTCCTTGCGGTGTTTCCCTTCTTGAATCTTGTCTTTTAAAGGAATAGGCGGCTGCCTATTGCTCCCTCCCGCGCGTCCCATGAGCGGTGGCTGGGCATGGTGTTTAGGCTTGGGCTAGCCCAGCGGCATTGAGGACCCATGCCCCAACAGCCACGGGTCTGCCCGTACGCACACCTCGCGAAGGCTTTGGTGCCTAAGTCCTCGCGCGATGCTCTCGAGTGAGCCAATAGGTATGCGTTGCCACGGCCCAGCATACTAGCGACGACTGACCCTCACTCGGGGGCTTTAGGCGCAGGGCCCGACGCCTGGCTGAGGCGCCTCAGGAGGCCCAAAACCCTTGCGAGCCCCCGGGCCTCGCAAGTCTCCCGAGCCTCCGAAGTCGTCCGGTCCATGAAAAGGAAGCCTCCTCGACAAGCTCCTCCGGCTGCCTCGACGCTCCAGCAGCATCGTTGGCGGAACAAGAAGTGTACATAGGATCAAAGGATCCGGAGAAGTGTGCCCCCATGATGCAGGAACCCGCCAAGGGCCACGAGCGCACCAAGCTAAGTTATCCTAATCGCGCCAGGCAGGAACCTTCTGATTAATGCCAATATAATTGAAGAACATGAGCAGGAAACACTAATATAAAGGTGCAAGCGCCGCAGTTCATTACACGCCCCCGCGGGGCTCTTCATGATTCTTGGTGCAGGAAATAAAGAAAAACAAAAGGTGGCCTCCTGAAGGCCGCAGCTCCTGAGGCGCTGGCTCTGACGCCACAGCGCCTAGTCGGAGTCCTCCTCCTCCTTGACCGGGGCATGGCGACGCGGTGGCTCGTCATAGTCATCGTCACTCAAGCTCCCCTCGGAGGAGGTGTCACCGCTGCTAGAGGTGTCGCGGCCGTCGCCAAGGGCAAGTTCACTGCCGAGGACGTCGCCGCCACGACGGCTGTCATCGTCGGACTAGCGGTCGCCATCGTGGCTATCGCCCTCCGGGCAGCACCCCAGGCGCCTGCCGTCTTCCCCGAAGATCTTAACAAAGAGCGTCATCGCCCCGTCGTACTTGAAATGGAGGGTGTGCCTCCCCTTCAAACAGTGGGCGCGGGCGAACGTCTGCCACCCACGGGCCAAGAACACGTGGCCCGCGGGGGTAACCTCGACCTCCTCCCACGAGGATTGGTTGCAGCAGCCATCGGGCTGCAGCCACAGCCCAACGGGTCCTCCGGTCGGCAGCTCTTCCGCGAAGGAGCGCGGAAGCTGGATCCAGGTGCCGGGCGGACTCTTCATCCAGACCACGAACTCGTGGGCCATGTCATCCGAGTGGGCCCGCGGGCGAGGCGGCCGGGCAGACACTACGTGCCTCCCCCTTGGCCTCGGCCACTATGGCTCCCATGGCCGCTTCCGCGGGAGGGGTTCTTTGCACGGCTGCCGGAACTAGCGCGAACCACTAGTGGAGGGCACCCATGCCCCCAAGACGATGCTGCGGGCGTAGCCGCGGACTTGCGGGGGCGACCACGCCCCTCTTGGGCTGCGGCGAATCCGGTCCCTCTTTGGGAGCTTTGCCCTTCTCTTCGGCGATGAACCTCTTCACTGGTGCCATGGTTGCTGCGGCAAGGATTGGAGGAGAACGGGCGAGAAAAAAGACATGGGATGGGGCTCTGCCCCCCTCGCCTTCTTATAGGCAGTCGGAGGAGGCCAACCGGCACCCCTCCACCTTCGTGCAATGATGGCCTCACAGCATGCATGAACCTTTATCAGTCTGCGCGGTTGCCGAGGTGACATGGGAAGTGGAGGCGTCCATGTCCCGTTGCATGCCACACGTCAAGCCTGGCCCGCAGGTGATTGGGGCCCGTGTCGCTTCACCCTTCACTCTTTGCCTTCGCTTCGAAGCCAGGTCGAGTGTGCCTTGGGCCCGGGGGCTACTGTCGGTGTTCTGGGATTGAGGGTACCCAGACTTGCTTGCCTGCGGCCCAGCCCGTGGCCCTGTCGATGGCCCAGTATGACCCAGTTACAAGACTCTATGAGCAAGGCTCTCGCGAGGGCCCCCCAGCCTCACAAGGCGAACGACACCAAGACCTCGCGAGGGACGGCTTCCCGAGGAGTGGATATCGCTATGCAGGTACCCCGCCTCATGAGGCTCGCGATGACGTGAGCCATGACGGCCAAGGCTAGGCGGGCGCCAGCGGGCGCAGAGGAGGACAATTTCCTCTTTGGTGCTAAGGAGGCAAGGACCTGCGCGGGTTCTCGAGGGATCCCCCAAAGGTTTCCATTATAGTGCAAATGGACCAAGACCATGAGTTCAGCAGGACGGATGTCATCACCGAGCCCACCACTGCGTCATGGCCAGAAGCTTTGCAGATGAAGACCACCTTTCGTTAGGATAAGATGTACCTCTTGTCCCCTTTCAAATTGGCCATTGTGGAACCCCTTCCCGCTTAAGCTATGAGGGAAGAGGACCAAGGCCACTATAAATATAGGCTAGTCTCCACCGTAGAGAGGGGATCAATCTGTACGAGATCCTCCCTCGGGCAGATCCGTTCTCATCTTCTGAGCCCTCGCGAGGCTGCTCACCCACTATACTTGTTCATCCTCAACCTCCTCGTGAGGCCAATCCACCACAAAGCAGTAGTAGGGTTTTAGACCGCAAGGTGGCCCAAACCTGGGTAAACTGCTGTGTCCTTTCTCTCCCAGCTCGCATGAACTTGACGAGACCAAGCCATGGAGCGATGAGCTTGAGGCTGCGGCAAGGCTAGATCTTCGTACACGCCCCAGAGTTCGAACCTTGTTGGGTCCGCGGAGCCCCAATTCTGACAATTGGAACTCTAGCAAGCATATGCAACTACTAAAGATCATTAAGGTAAAACCCAACCATAGAATGAAGTATCAAGTCCCCTTTCTCCCATATGCAACAACCCCCTTACTTGGGTGTAAGCTTCTGTCACTCTAGCCACCCACCATAAAATAATCATGAACGTATTGCAACACCCAACAGCGGGAATCCCTCATGCTTGCGTGACAGGGAGGGCACCATAGTACAACACCAAAATAAAACATACAACTCAAACCAATCACGATCATCAATCAACCCACATGACAAAACGGATCTACTCAAACATCATAGGATAGCCACATATCATTGGATAATAATATATAGTGTTGAGCACCATGCTTAAGTAGAGATTACAGCAGGGAGAAGAGGTGTTACACTCCTGCATAGAGGGGGAGAGAGTTGGTGATGACGGCGGCGAAGTTGTTGGTGTAGATCACCATCATGATGATTGCCCCAGCGGTGTTCCGGTGCCACCGGGAGAGAGGGGGAGAGAGCCCACCTTCTTCTTCCTTAACCTCCCCCCTAGATGGGAGGAGGGTTTCCCCTCTGGTCCTTGGCCTCCATGGCAGTGGAGGGGCAGGAGCCCCTCCGAGATTGGATCTATCTCTCTGTTTCTCTTCTTTTCGTGACCCTGTTTTCTGGCCTTTAACCGTTTCTTAAATATCCGGAGATCCGTAACTCCGATTGGGCTGAAATTTTAACACGATTTTTATCTGGATATAAGCTTCCTTGAGGACGAAGGACACCTCCAACTGACCTACGGGGTGACCATAAGCTTGCCAGGCGCGCTCTGGGTAGGGGGGCACACCCCTCGAGCTTGTGGGTCCCTCGGGCATTGTCTCGCGTTCATTTCACTTCCAGAAAATCACATATATTTCAAAATAATTCTCCGTAAAATTTTATCACGTTTGGACCTAATTTGATATGGTTTTTCTGCGAAACAAAAAACATGCAATAAACAGGAACTGGAACTGGGCACTGGATCAATATGTTAGTCCAAGAAAATCATATAAATTGTTGCGAAAAGTATGTAAAAGTTGTAGAATATTGGCATGAGATAATAAAAATTATAGATACGACGGAGACGTATCAGTAGTTCAGGTTCTTCATAAATTTTCTTGTCTTCTTCATGGGGTGGATCAACTGGAAGAGCACAAAGTAGTTCGTCAATAGGTGCTTTGTAGTGAGTATCTTCACCCATCCAGTCCAGAGCCCATGTTGCTGTGTCATCAACGTTTCCTAAGAAATGCACTGTGGTCTATAATTGAAGAATAAGTTTTTCATTCCAATCACAGACATCAGAGCAGAAGTTGAGTAATCCAGCATCATGAAGAACAACCAGTACAGGCTGGAAGCATTGAGTAGACTCCATATCCACATGAGGAATATGGCAATGCGGAAATATTTTCTTCTTGTAAAGCATCAGTGAGGCACAATAATTCATCTGTTTCTTCGTCCAAAAATGCAGGTGCCTAATCTTGGATGTGTCATATGGAGACTCACCAACAAAGAAGTTCTTCTCTTCGAAGAATTTGGCATTGTTGAATTGAGGACGCCTGAGGACTCTGCCAATCTTGGGCATGACGGGAATAGGTTTAAGAGTGTGCTTCTTGTGGCGAACATCAAACACTGGTCTTGGAGACCCAGTGGAATCATTAGGATCAGTCACATCAAGAGATTTCGCAATTTCCTCAGCAGTGGCAGTCAGAACAGTATCTGTGTCTGCTGAAGGAATTGAATTTGTGGGCGGAGGAGATGTATTGATGACATCAACAATTGGGTCATCTTGAGTAATATAATCTGCTGCTATAGCTGGAATTTCTTCATGAATGGCCTGAAGAGAAGGTTGCCTTTCCCTGGAACCAGTATGAATTTCTTCAGTGCATGCAATCGACCGAGGCACTTGATTGAGGGTAGTGGTGATGGGTGAATTTGTGTGAGTAGCTTCCCAAAATTCATCATGTAGAACGGGCGTTGTAGCACTGTCAATATCCATGTCCTCTTCAGTTGCATCACTATCCAGATGAAGTATCAGCATTTTCTTCAGGCAATGGAGCTTGTGAGGGCTTTCGTGATGATACTTGTAGAAATGAAGCATCTTCTTCAACTTCGATTTCCTCATCCACTAGCTCTGTGGTAGCAGCAGAGTGGCTATCATTTTCTTCTTCATCATCATTATCCTGAGGAATTTCATATTCCACCCTATATGGAACAGTCTGATGATCATCAGTGGCAGGAGCAGGGGCGCTGATGAGATTGGAATAGCGTTAGTTGGAATAATAATTGAAGACAATGTTGCCGTCTTCAATTTCTTCACAAATCCAGGAGCATTGGGAGGAGCTGAAGCTTTTCTTTTCTTTGCTTCCTTCTCAGCAGCTTTGGTCTTGTTCGTTTCTGATGCAGAAGGATTGGTGATGATCTTCAACAATCAAGTGGTTAGTGGTGCTGCTGCTGAGGAACTTGATGGTTTAGTTTCTTCAGGCATGACTGATGTAGTCGCCCTGGCAATTTCTTTCGGCGCAACTTTGGTCACCCTGGCAGTCTCACATGGAGGAGATGGAGGCGCAGTCTCACTGGCCTGTGTAGTGGGTGGTGGAGCTGAGGAACTTTAAGGAGGCGCTTGACCAAACTTGGCAGCCTCACGCTTGTTGTGGTCATCAACTACCTTGGTGGTGGCAGTGATGAATCTTTCCTTGACGCCACAACAATGATTAGCTTGTCGCTCATATTCTTCAGACAGCTATTGTATCTTAGACTGTAAAGTCACAAGCTGCTGAGGATTTATAGAGAGCATGTTCTTCTTCAACTCCTTCTCCTTTTCGAGTTGCTTGAGAGGGACTTTCTTCATGTTGACGTCATAGTCCTAGAGGGTTTGCTTCATCCATAGCAACTGTGAGCAGCAGGCACCAGCGGCAATGTATTCAGCCTCAGTTGTGGAAAGAGCGATGCTGTTTTGCTTCTTTGAGGACCAACAAACAAGAGATCGTCCGAGGAAATGGCATGTGCCTAATATAGACTTGCAATCCACACGATCTCCAGCATAATCAGAATCAGAAAATCTAGCTAGATCAAAAGATTACCCCTTGGGATACCATAATCCAAGCATTGGTGTGTGAGCTAAATATCGAAGAATTTGTTTCACAGCCCGGTACCATGATTCCTTTGGTGTCGCTTGAAATCGGGAACACATGCAAATGCTAATCATAATATCTAGCCTAGATGCACATAGGTAAAGAAGGGAACCAATGATGGAGCGATATACCTTCTAATTGAAATCTTTACCATTTTCGTCGGTGCCTAGTTGACCATTAGTAGGCATTGGAATTTTAAGGCCTTTGTAGTCTTGCATGTCGAATTTCTTTAGGCAATCTTTGAGGTATTTCTCTTGAGAAATGAAGATGCCATTGGGTTGTTGATGAATTTGAAGACTGAGGATGAATTTCAATTCTCCCATCATAGACATATGATATTCTTCATGCATCATGTATGCAAATTCATCACTGAAACACTTGTTAGTGCAACCAAAGATAATATCATCAACATATATTTGGCATATGAACAATTCAACATCATAAATTTTTGTGAAAAGAGTAGGATCAAGTGAACCGGGTTTGAATCCCTTTTTCTTCAGGAATTCCTTCAGAGTGTCATAACAAGCCCGTGGGGCTTGCTTGAGGCTATAGAGAGCCTTGTTGAGTCTGAAGACTTTGTCAGGATGCTTTGGATTCTCAAAACCTGTTGGTTGAGCAACATATACTTCTTCCTCAAGCTTACCATTGAGGAATGCACTTTTCACATCCATTTGATATAAGAGAATATTGTGATGGTTAGCATATGCAAGCAATATACGAATAGCTTCAAGCCTAGCACCAGGTGAAAAAGTTTCACAGAAATCAATACCCTCAACATGTGTGTAGCCTTCTGCTACAAGACGGGCCTTATTCCTTACCACTTGCCCATTTTCGTCTTGCTTGTTGCGGCAGATCCACTTAGCGTTGATGATATTGTGCTTGCGTGGATCAGGACGATTCACAAGCTCCCACACATTGTTGAGCTCGAATTGTTGCAATTCCTCTTGCATGGCTTGAATCCATTCATGCTCCAGAAATACTTCATCAACTTTGGTGGGCTCTGTGATAGAGACAAATGCAAAATGCCCACAAACGTTAGCTAAATGTGAAGCTGTTGAGCGAGTGAGGGGACCAGGTGCATTGATGTTGTTGACAATCTTCTCAATCTACACTTCATTCACCACTCGTGGATGAGCTGGATGATGAACTTGATGTTGTTGAGCATTTTCCTTAGAGTCATTTTCTTCAGGATCAACAATTTCTTCATGACGGGGAATGATCATTTCTTCTTCAGCTATTTCTTCACTGGGCACAATTTCACCAGTGCCCATTAGCTTGATAGATTCCTGAGGAGGCATTTCATCTAGCACAGGAGGCAGGTGCTCTCTTTGCGAGCCATTAGTTTCATCGAACCGCACATCTATAGTTTCAACAATCTTGTTTTGATAAGTGTTGAAGACTCTATAGGCGTGAGAGTCCTTTCCGTAACCAAGCATAAAACCCTCATGTGCTTTCGGTGGAAATTTAGAATTGTGATGTGGATCTCTAATCTAGCATTTGGTACCGAAGACTTTGAAATAACTTACATTGGACTTCTTGTCAGTGAGGAGCTCATATGAAGTCTTCTTGAGGAATTTGTGAAGATATACCCAATTGATGATGTGACATGCAGTATCAATTGCTTCAGGCCACCATCAACGAGAAGTCTTGTATTCATCAAGCATATGCAAGCCATCTCAATGAGTGTCCTGTTCTTGCATTCTGCAACTCCAATCTGCCGAGGAGTATATGGAGCACATAGCTCATGAGTGATACCAAGTTCGCCAAGATAGTCATCAAGACCAATGTTCTTGAACTCGATGCCGTTGTCGCTTCTGATGTGCTTGATCTTGATGCCATAATTCGTCATGGCCTGATTCGCAAACCGTCTAAAGACACCCTGCACTTCAGTCTTGAAGGTAATGATATGCACCCAAGTGTAACAAGAATAATCATCAAGTATGACGAATCCGTAGAGTGATGCTGCATTGGTTAGTGTGGCATAATGAGTGGGACCAAAGAGATCCACATGAAGTAACTCAAAGGGAAAAGTCATGGTCATGATTGTCTTCACAGAGTGCTTGGATCTGGTCATCTTTTTAGACTCACAAGCACAGCAAAGGTGATCTTTGATGAATTTGACACCCTCGACACCAATGATATTCTTCTTCTTGACGAATGTGCTCAAATTCCTCATGCCAGCATGTCCAAGTCATCGATGCCATAGCCAGGATTCTGAGGCTGCCGGAATCGGGGCTCCGCGGACCCAATAAGGTTCGAACTCTGGGGCGTGTGCGAAGATCTAACCTAGTCATAGCCTCAAGCTCATCACTCCATGGTTTGGCCTCGTCGAGTTCATGCGAGCGGGGAAAGGAAGAACACGGCAGTTTACCCAGGTTCGGGCCACTTTGCGGTGTAAGACCCTACTCATGCTTTGTGGTCGATTGGGCTCACGAGGAGGTTGAGGATGAACTAGTACAGTGGGTGAGCTACCTCGTGAGGGCTCAAGGGATGAGAATGAGTCGATCCTGGGTCGATCCCTCTCTACGGTGGAGGCTAGTCTATATTTATGGTGGCCTTGGTCCTCTTCCCTCATAGCATAGGCGGGAAGGGATCCCACAATGGCCAATTTGAAAGGGGACAAGAGGTACATCTTATCCTAATAAAAGGTGGTCTTTGCCTGCAAAGCTTCTGGCCATGATGCGGTGGTGGGCTCAGTGATGACATCCGTCCTGCCGAGCTCGTGGTCTTGGTCTCGTTGCACCGGAATGGAAACCTTTGGGGGATCCCTCGGGAACCCACGCTGGTCTTTACCTCCTTAGCACCAAAGGGGAAAATGTCCTCCTCTGCGCCCGATGGCGCCCGCCTGGCCTTGGTCATCATGGCTCACGTCACCGCGAGCCTCATGAGGCGGGGTACCTGCATAGAAACCTCCGCTCCTCAGGAGGCAGGCTCGGGGAGCTGCCCCTCGGGGGGTCTTGGTGTCATTCTCCTCGCGAGGTCGGGGGTCCCTCGCGAGGGTCTTGCTCACAAAGCCTTGTAGCTGGGCCATACCAGGTCATCGATGGGGCCACCCGCTAGGCCATAGGCAGGCTAGTTTGGGTACCCCCGATCCCAGAACACCGACAGTAGCCCCCGGGCCCAAGGCGCACCCGCCCTGGCTTCGAAGCAAAGGCAAGAAGCGAAGGGTGAAGCGCCGCGGGCCCCAACCGCATGCAGGCCAGGCTTGACGAGTGGCACACGACGGGGTGCGGACGCCTCCACTTCCCCACATCGCCTCGGCTACTGCCCAGGCTGACAAAAAGCCTGGCGCACGCCACAGAGCCAACATTGCACGAATGCGAGAGGGTGTCGGTTAGCCTCCTCTGATTGCCTATAAGAAGGCGAGGGGGCAGCGCCCCATCCCATCTTTGTCTTCTCCCCCGTTCGCCACCAACCTCCGCCGCAGCGATGATACGTCTCCAATGCATCTATAATTTATGAAGTATTCATGCTGTTATATTATCATTCTTGGATGTTTTACAATCATTTTATAGCAACTTTATATCATTTTTTGGGACTAACCTATTGACCCAGTGCCAGTTGCTGTTTTTTGCTTGTTTTTTACATCGCAGGAAATCAATATCAAACGGAGTCCAAACAATGCGAAACTTTTTGTGGATTTTTTATGGACCAGAAGACATCCAATGGGCCAGAGTAGCACCTGGGGGGTGCCTCGAGGGGGGCACAACCCACCAAGGCACGCCTGGGCCCCCAAGCGCGCACCGGTGGGTTGTGCCCACCTCGGTGGCCTCCCGTACCCCCTCTTCGCCCTATAAATCATCAAATATTACAAAAACCCTCGGGGTAACCCTAGATCAGAAGTTCCACCGCCGCAAGGCCTCTGTATCCATGAGATCCAATCTAGACCCCATTTCGGCACTCCGCCGGAGGGGGAGATCATCACCGGTGGCCATCTTCATCATCCCGGCGGCCACCATGATGAGGAGGGATAAGTCCACCCTCAGGCTGAGGGTTTGTACCAGTAGCTGTGTGTTTAATCTCTCTCTCTCTCTCGTGTTCTTGAGATGCACAATCTTGATGTATCACAGGCTTTGTTAATATAGTCGGATCATATGGTGTTTTCCCCTCTCTATCTTGTTGTGATGAATTGAGTTTTCCCTTTGAGATTTCGTTTTATCAGATTGAATACTTTTATGGATTTGAGAGCACTTGATCTATATCTTGGCACTCAACTCGCAGATTCCCGAGGTGACATTGGGGTAATCTATGCATAGGGGTTGATGCACGTTCTTGTCTTTGTTTCTCCGGTAGAAATCTTTGGGCACTCTTTGAGGTTCTTTGTGTTGGATCGAGTATTATGAATCTGAAATTGTTTGATGCATATCGCATAATCAACTCAGGGATACTCGTGGTGACATTGGAGTATCTAGGTGACATTAGAGTTGGTTGATGTGTATCATATGGTGTTATTTTAGTACGAACTCTTGGTTAGATCGATCGGACAGAATAGCTTGGTCTTATTTTATTACGAACTCTAGGATAGATTGATCGGAAATAATAGCTTTGAGGTGGTTTCGTACCCTACAAACAATTTCTTCTTATGTTCTCCGCTAGATAAGAACTTTGGAGTGATTCTTCATCGCACGTTGAGGGAAGGTTATATGATCCAATTAGATTAGCATTGTTGAGAGATTGCACTAGCGAAAGTACGGACCTTAGGCCTTGTTTTCAAGCATTGCAATACCATTTGTGCTCACTTTTGTCACTTGCTACCTTGCTGTTTTCATTTATTCAGATTGTAAAAATATATTTCTACCATCCATATTACACTTTTATCACCATCTCTTTGCCGAACTAGTGCACCTATACAATTTGCCATTGTATTGGGTGTGTTGGGGACACAAGAGATTTCTTGTATTTGGTTGCAGGATTGTTTGAGAGAGACCATCTTCATCCTATGCCTCCCATGGACTGATAAACCTTAGGTCATCTACTTGAGGGAAAATTGCTACTGTCCTACAAAACTCTGCGCTTGGAGGCCCAACACGAGTCTACAAGAATAAAGTTGCGTAGTAGACATCAAGCTTTTTTCTGGTGCCGTTGCCGGGGAGGTTAGGTAAGCGACACTCACACCCCGTCAATGAAGCTTTTTTCTGGCGCCGTTGCCAGGGAGGTGAGTGCTTGAAGGTATATCTTTAGATCTTGCAATTGAATCTTTTAGTTTCTTGTTTTATCACTAGTTTGGTTTATAAAAGAAAACTACATAAAAAAATGGAATTGAGGTTGCATCATATTATTGATCATCTTTATAATATCTTTCTTGAAAATGATGGATCGGAAAATTGTGCTCAATTGTTAGAAGAAGAAGTCAATAAAATGTTTGGCACAAAATATTTGAATGATGAGCATGATTGCAATGTTGTTAGTATGAATTCCTTAAATATCCAAAATGCTAATGATTATTGCACTAGTCATGAGAAAAATGTCTCCTATAAGAATGTCAATTTTTGCGGAGTGAATTGGGAGTGCAATTGCACACCAAAAAGGGAAGATAGATTTTGTAAGAGGCATAAATATTTAGAAACGAAAAAATAGCAAGTGAGGCTAGATGATTGTGTTGAAAGATTTTTTTTTTGCCATCCTTGTGAACTTTGCAATGAACATGGTCATTTAAATCTCTAATGCAAATTCTTTCATGATCAAATCGTGTCCAAAAATTGTGATAACTTGATTACCCTTGAGCATCATAAAGAGCTTAGTCTTCTTTTGGGGTATGAAGAAATGAAACGTATAACTAAGGGTATTCCAAAATTTAATCTCGAGAGATTTCTTGATTTTGATCTAGAGGAAATTTATATGTTTTGTGCGGTAAATTGCATTGAGAATCCTTATATTGCCAACTATCTAAAGACAAGAAAACAAATAGAATATGAAGAGAGTACTAATGAAAGGGAAAATATTTCCCAATACCCTCCTAGTGTTTATTATGATGAATCAGGTAACGAGGAGGAGCTTCCTATCCAATCAATCTCTTCAACAAGAAGCTTGATAAAATTAATTAAACCCACACATGATGTGGTGAAGAAGAAGAAAAGAAGAAAGAATAGAGGTAAAAAGGTATCTCTCCCAAATAATGTTGCTCCTATTATTGTTGTGCCTCATGAAAATGAATCAAAAATAATTGTGGAAGATGATGCACTTGATGATGATTTTGTTATGCCTATTGCTTGTTGTGATGATTATGATTGGGAAGATAATGATACTTCTTATAATTTTGGAAATCTTTTTGGCACCAACTTGGGAAATTATGATGATAGCAATTGTTATTCCGTTGGTGCTATTCATACTATTAATGATGAGGGTGATTATGCTTATGATATGCCAAGCCACAAGCTTGGGGATGCTATGTTTGATGAGAATGACATGTTTGAGAATTTATTTGCTGCAATTAATGTTTGTCCCAAGGTTGGAGATGCTATGCTTAATGAAGATGATCTTTTTAGTCCCCCTACTTTGAATGATCAAATTTGCTATGATGATTGCATGCCTCCTATCTATGATGAGAACAAAGTTGCTACTTATGATGACTATTGTGATGAAACTTATGTTATAAGAAGTAGTGACGATTATATTTATAAAACTTTTCATAGTTATGATTACCCTTTTCCTGAACATTACTCTTTTAATGTGGGAACAATTTATAGTATTCGAGTTTCATATGATACTCCCACCATTGTGAATGAGGAGAAATTTTCTTATGCAGAGAGTAATAAAATTTCTATGCTTGGGGATCATGAAAATAATGTTTTATGTGATGGTTATATTGATGAATCTATTCATGATGCTACTGAAAATTATTATGAGAGAGGAACTTATGATTCATGATGCTCTTGTTATGTTTCAATCCTTATCTTTTATGCGAGCATCATTGAACTTATCATGCCTAGCTAAAAGGCATTAAAGAAAAGTGCTTGTTGGGAGACAACCCAACACTTTTACCTACTGTTTTTGTGTGTTCACATGATTATGCTACTGTGTTAATCATGTTTTATTGCTTTTGTTTCAATAAAGTGCCAAGTAAAGCCTTTGGGATAGTGTGGATGATAGTTGACTTGAATCTGTGCAAAAACAGAAACTTTTGCGCTCAGTCCAGGAATTTTTAAAATTCGCTGGAACGTGATTTTGATATGAATTTTTTACAGGTGATATATATACAAATTATTTACGTTTTCCTAATTTTTCAGAATTTTTGGAGTAGCAGAAGTATGGTTGGAGTACAGATTACTACAGACTGTTCTTTTTTTGACAGATTCTGTTTTCAATGCATAGTTTGCTTGTTTTCTAGTTTCTATGGCTTATATTGCTCAATATAAATTGTGGAAATGATATGATACAATAGGTATTGTGTGGAAACAATTATGAATCTTGTATTTGACAGTACCAAAGTGAAATGGTTTGCTCTTTATCATACTAACCTATCTCACGAAGTTCCGTTAGGTTTTGTGTGATCGAAGTTTTCAAGTTTTGGGTGAGATGTCGATATGAGGAGAATAAGGAGTAACAAGACCCTAAGATTGGGGATTCCCAAGGCACTCCAAGTTAAATATCCAAGGAAGATCCAAGCAACTAAGCTTGGGGATGCCCCGGAAGGCATCCCCTCTGTCGTCTTCAACATTATCGGTAACCTCACTTGGAGCTATATTTTCATTCGTCACATGATATGAGTTTTGCTTGGAGAGTCATTTTCTTTTATTAGGATTTTCTTGATGTTAGTTATAATAATGTTTTGCATCTTTTATTTCAATAAAAGTGGCAAGGATATCCATCACCATGTTTATTTTGCAAATATATGAGTTGCTGTTTCAAAACAGAAAGTTTATCGCTGTTGCAATAATTATCCAGAAAATTCAGAATGTGATAAACTTTTTAAACTTTATGCACAATAAGCTCTGATAAATTTTCTACAGTGTGGTAAATTTTCATAATTTTTGGAGTTTAAGAAGTATTGATACTCTTGCATTCTTTACAGACTGTGCTGTTTTGGCAGATTGCTGTTATGTTTGCATTGTTTGCATATGTTTGCTTGTTTAATGATTCTATTTGAGGATAGGAGTATTAAATATGCAGAGGCATTTAGTATTCAATGTTGAATAATAATTTTAGTGATTTGCTACAGTAGAGAATGATAAGGTTTTTGCATTGGTTTATACTAACTTATCTCACGAGTTCTTGTTGAGTTTTGTGTGGATGAAGTTTTTAAGATTTAGGGAAACTGTGATATAAAAGGAATTAAGGAGACACAAAAGCTCAAGCTTGGGGATGCCCAAGGCATCCCAAGATAATATTTCAATAAGTCTCAAGCATCTAAGCTTGGGGATGCCCCGGTAGGCATCCCACCTTTCTTCATCAACAATTATCGGTTAGTATGGGTTGAGCCTAAGTTTTTGCTTCTTCACATGAGTTGTGCTATTCTTGGAATGTATTTTTGTTTTGTTTTGCTTGCTGTTTTAATAAAATACTTAGATCTGAAAGTTTTTAAATAAGAGAGAGTCCACAATTATCTACCTATTTACTTAACTACTCGCTTGGTCTTCACTTATATCTTTTTGGAGTAGCTTGTCATTTACTCTTGTGCTTCACTTATATCCTATGAGTAAATTGTTGAATGAATTGAATATCATGAAGTTGAAATTATATGTTCATATCATGCCTAGTGGTAGCTTCACATTGGGTTTAGAAAGTGTAATCTTTTGAGGCTTGACAATCACAATATTGGTTATACAAGCAATTCATGAATGATTAGTAGAAGGAACAGAACTTTCACATGCAAATACACTATCTTGGAAATCTTTTGTGATTGTGAGCCCCCATCAAAATATTATATGCCAAATTTTTTGACGTTGGACAAGGAAGACAACATAATGATTTATGTTTGTTCATATTCACATAGAAGTTATATTGTCATAGATCCTTCAACATGTGGTGCTTGCCCCCCATCTTTGCTAGCCAAAAATTCCGCACTAAGTAGAGATACTACTTGTGCATCCAAAAACCCTTAAACCCAAATCTTATTTTCAAGAGTCCACCATACCTACCTATGGATTGAGTAAGATCCTTCAAGTAAGTTGTCATCGGTGCAATAAGGCAATAAAAATTGCTTCTAAAAGTGTAAGATCATTTAGTGTAAGAGAAAATTGAGCGTTGTACGAACTTGTGATGGTAAAGAAATAAAAGTGACAGACTGCATAATAAAGGTTGCCATCACAAGGGGCAATATAACGTGACGTTCTTTTGCACTAAGGGGTTGAGCATACAAACAAATAAGCGCGTGGCAACCTCTGCTTCCCTCTGCGAAGGGCCTATCTTTTACTTTTATGTATTTATTTTTATGCAAGAGTCAAAGATTTTCTCTCTATTCCTTTTTATTTTTCTCCTTTGGCAAGCATCATGTGGTGAGGAAAGATCTAGGCACATATGTCCAGTTGGATATGGGTGGCATGAGTTATTATTGTTGACATCACCCTTGAGGTGAATACGTTGGGAGGCGAAATTATAAGCCCCTATCTTTCTATGTGTCCGGTTGAAACATTTTGCTCATGTGTATGCGGTGAGTGTTAGCAATCATAGAAGACTATATGATGGTTGAGTATGTGGAGCTCTTACTTAGACTCTATTGAATAAGTTGAATTGCAATTGTTTGGTGACTGAGAACATAGGTTGTTGAGTTTCAAGATAATTCATTGTTTGAACCTTAACACGTGAATTGGTTGCTACTTTAACATGAGAAGTTTTATAAGAAATAATTGCTGTTATGACGCTAGGAAAAGTGATTGAAATTGTCATTGATCAAACTTGTGCACTTTGCTAGCATTCACACTTCATAAATTATTTATTTTATCATTTACCTACTCGAGGACGAGTAGGAATTAAGCTTGGGGATGCTGATACGTCTCCAACGTATCTATAATTTATGAAGTATTCATGCTGTTATATTATCATTCTTGGATGTTTTACAATCATTTTATAGCAACTTTATATCATTTTTTGGGACTAACCTATTGACCCAGTGCCCAGTGCCAGTTGCTATTTTTTGCTTGTTTTTACATCGCAGGAAATCAATATCAAACGGAGTCCAAACACCGCGAAACTTTTTGTGGATATTTTATGGAACAGAAGACATCCAATGGGCCAGAGCAGCACCTGGGGGGTGCCGCGAGGGGGGCACAACCCACCAGGGCATGCCTGGGCCCCCAGGCATGCCCAGTGGGTTGTGCCCACCTCTGTGGCCTCCCGTACCCCCTCTTCGCCCTATAAATCATCAAATATTGCAAAAACCCTCAGGGTAACCCTAGATCAGAAGTTCCACTACCGCAAGGCCTCTGTATCCATGAGATCCAATCTAGACCCCGTTCCGGCACTCCGCCAGAGGGGGAGATCATCACCGGTGGCCATCTTCATCATCCCGGCGGCCACCATGATGAGGAGGGAGTAGTCCACCCTCGGGGCTGAGGGTTTGTACCAGTAGCTATGTGTTTAATCTCTCTCTCTCTCTCTCATGTTCTTGAGATGCACAATCTTGATCATATGGTGTTTTCCCCTCTCTATCTTGTTGTGATGAATTGAGTTTTCCCTTTGAGATTTTGTTTTATCGGATTGAATACTTTTATGGATTTGAGAGCACTTGATCTATATCTTGGCACTCAACTCACGGATTCCTGAGGTGACATTGGGGTAATCTATGCATAGGGGTTGATGCGCGTTCTTTTCTTTGTTTCTCCGGTAGAAATCTTTGGGCACTCTTTGAGGTTCTTTGTGTTGGATCGAGTATTATGAATCTGAAATTGTTTGATGCATATCGCATAATCAACTCACGGATACTCATGGTGACATTGGAGTATCTAGGTGACATTAGAGTTGGTTGATGTGTATCATATGGTGTTATTTTGGTACGAACTCTTGGTTAGATCGATCGGAAAGAATAGCTTGGTGTTATTTTAGTATGAACTCTAGGATAGATTGATCGGAAAGAATAGCTTTGAGGTGGTTTCGTACCCTACAAACAATTTCTTCTTATGTTCTCCGCTAGATAATAACTTTGGAGTGATTCTTCATCGCACGTTGTGGGAAGGTTATATGATCCAATTAGATTAGCATTGTTGAGAGATTGCACTGGCGAAAGTACGGACCCTAGGCCTTGTTTTCAAGTATTGCAATACCGTTTGCGCTCACTTTTGTCACTTGCTACCTTGCTGTTTTTATTTATTCAGATTATAAAAATATATTTCTACCATCCATATTACACTTTTATCACCATATCTTCGCCGAACTAGTGCACCTATACAATTTGCCATTGTATTGGGTGTGTTGGGGACACAAGAGATTTCTTGTTTTTGGTTGCAGGTTTGTTTGAGAGAGACCATCTTCATCCTACGCCTCCCACAGATTGATAAACCTTAGGTCATCCACTTCAGGGAAAATTGCTACTGTCCTACAAAACTCTACGCTTGGAGGCCCAACACGAGTCTACAAGAATAAAGTTGCGTAGTAGACATCAAGCGACCATGGCACCAGTGGGGAGATTCACCACCGAGGAGAAGGGCAAGACTCCCCTGGAAGGACCAGGCTCACCACCGCCCAAGAGAGGGCGTGGCTGCCCTCGCAAGTCTTTGGCCACGCCAGCAGCGTCGTCCCGGGGGCGCGGGCGCCCTCCTCTTGCGGTCCGCACCAGCTCCAGCGGCCATGGAAAGAACCCTTCCCACGGGGGTGGCCGCGGAAGCCATGGTGGCCACGGCCAAGGGGGGAGGCGTGCGACGGACATTCGGCCACCTCGCCTGTGGGCCCGCTGGGATAACACGACCTGTGAGTTTGTTGTATGGATGGAGGGTCCGCCCCTCACTTGGATCCAGCTTTCGCGCTTCTTTGCGGAGGAGTTGCCCGCCGGAGGACCCGCTAGCCTGTGGCTGCAGCCCGATGGCTGCTGCAACAGGTCCTCGTGGGTGGAGTTGGAGGTTACCCCCACGGGCAATGTGTTCCTGAATCGCGGGTGGCAGACGTTCGCCCGCGCCCGCGGCATGTAGGGGAGGCACACCCTCCACTTCAAGTACGACGGGGTGGCGACGCTCTTTGTCAAGGTCTTCGGGAAAGATGGCAGGTGCCTGGGGTGCTGCCCAGAGGTGACAACAGCGGTAGCGACCACCTCTCCGATGATGACGGCCATCACGGCCGCGGTGTCCTCGACGGTGAACTTGCCCTTGGCGATGGCCGTGACACCTCCAGCAGCGGCGGTGCCTCCTCCGGGGGGAGCTTGAGTGACGACGACTACGACGAGCTGCCACATTGTCGTGCCCGGGTCAAGGAGGACGACAAGCCGCCGCACCGCCGTGCCCCTGTCAAGGAGGAGGACTCCGACTGAGCGTGGGCGGCACCGGAGTTGGGCTTCAAGAGCAGCGGCCCTCGGTAGGCCACTTCTTTTGCTTTGTGTTTTTTATTTCCTGCATCAAGAGTCGTGAAGAGCCCCGCGGGGGCGTGTAATGAACTGCGGCGCTTGCACCTTTATATTAGTGTTTCCTGCTCATATTCTAGCATTATATTGTCATTAATTGAATGGTTCCTGCCTGGCGCGGTTAGGATAACTTAGCTTGGTGCACTCGTGGCCCTTGGCGGGTTCCTGCATCGCGGGGGCATGCTCTTCCGTAGCTTTTGATCCTATGTACGCCCCTCGTTTCGGCACGATGTTGCTAGAGCGTCGCGGCTGCCGAAGGAACTTGTCGGGGAGGCTCCCTCCTCATAGACCAGATGGCTCAGGAGCCTCGAGGGGCTCATGGCTCGTGCAGCCCCTGGGGGACTTACGAGGGTTCAGGGCCTCCAGAGGTGCCTCTGTCAAGCATCGGTCCTCGTGGAGATGTAAAAAACACTTGGCGAAGGACTCCTTAATGATGTGCCTGACCGTGCTTGTGTTTTCCCAGGCCACCCTTCCTTGACGCCATCCTGCGTCTAGAGCCCCCGAGCAAGGGTCGATTGTCACTGGCATGCCGGGTCGCGATGCCTGGCAAGGTCAGGAGGCGAGCGCTCCTGAGGACAGCGGCCAGAGGCAACAGGTGCCTGTTGGCTCGCTCGAGAGTGTCGCGCGAGGATTCGGACGCCAAAGTCTTGGTGAGGTGTGCGCACGGGCGGACCCGCGACTGTCGTGGCCTGGGCCCTGATGCCGCCGGGGCTGGCTCGAGCGTACACACCATGCCCAGTCCCCGCTCGCGGGACACGTGAGAGGGAGCAATTGGCAGCCACCACTTCCTTTAAAAGCGAGATTCAAGAAGGAAAACACTACAAGGAGAAAATCCCAATCCTTTTCGAATAAAGACGCGAAAACTTCAAACTTCATTCCAAGAAGTGGCAAATTTGGTTACAAGAGAGAACAAAAGAACAGCCGCGTCCGACGCCTCAGCTAGTCTTCCCACCGGCGCGGAGTATGGGGCCTCCACTTGGGCGTGGGCATAGTCGCTGTTCGACCGTGTCGTCCGCCAGCGCGGAGCATGGGGCTTCCACTTGGGCATGGGCAGGAGCTCCCGTAAGGCCGTGGAACGGCGCACCAGGAGACTCTGGGGCGTGTACAGCCCCACTCATTATTACGTGAGAGTGTCACGGGTAGAACATGCGGAGATGTTGGATGTTCCAAGCATTCTGGACGGGGACCCCATCCTCCGTCTCCAGGCGTGTGGCACCGGGCCTGGAGACGCGGGCGACCTTGAACAGGCCCTCCCACATGGACGAGAGCTTGTGGAGGCCCTCCCTGGAGAGGACCCACCTCAGGACGAGGTCCCCAACTTCGAGAGTCCGGGGGCGGATATTGCGGCAGTGGTTGCGCCGTAGCACCTACAGGTACCTCGTGGCGCGGAGGGAAGCTTGGCGGCGGGCCTCCTCTCCGAGCACAAGATCAGCTCCCCACGAGGCATCCTAACATGCCTCGTCGAATGCCAAGACTCGCGGGGAACGATGCTTGACCTCGTGCGGGAGGACCGCCTCAGCCCCACAGACGAGGAAGAATGGGGTCTCACCGGTGGGCTTAGTCGTAGTGGTGCGGACGGACCACAACACGGACTGAAGCTCATCGAGCCAACCCCTGCTGCAGGCCTCCAGCTTCTTCTTGAAGCTCCTCGTCTTGAGGCCCCTTAGAATCTCCGCGTTGGCATGCTCAGCCTGGCCGTTGCTCCGTGGGTGCGCCACCGAAGCGTAGTATATCTGTGTTCCAAGGTTAGCACAATATGTCCTGAAGAGATTGCTTGTGAACTGGGAGCCATTGTCGGTAATGATGCGATTGGGGACACCTTATCAGCTCACGAGGCCCTTGATGAACTTGATGGCCGAGCCGGCGGGGATGGTGCGCACATGCTCCACCTCTGCCCACTTGGTGAACTTGTCGATGGCAACGTAGAGGTAGCGGTAGCCGCCGCCCGCCCGAGGGAACGGGCCCAGTATGTCCAGCCCCCAGACCATGAAGGGCCACGAGAGCGAGATGGTCTAGAGTCCTTGCACGGGCTGATGAATCTTCTTGGCATGGAACTGGCAGGCCTCGTACGATCGGACCAGCTCGGTGGCGTCGTGGAGCGCCGTAGGCCAGTAGAACCCGCTACGGAATGCCTTTCCAACGAGGGTGCGTGACGAAGAATGGTGCCCACAGTCTCCACCATGGATGTCGGCCAATAGCCCGCGCCCTTGTTCCTCCGATATGCATCGCAGTGAGACGTCATTGGGGTGCCTGCAGTACAGCTCACCGTCCTGCAAGCAATAAGCAGTGGCCTGCAGAGCCACGCGCTCTGCTTCTTCCTCCTTCTCTGGCAGGGCGCCACGGAGCAAGTACGCCTTGAACTCCTCGGTCCAGTCGCCCTCCTGAGGTTCCAACGCCAGGAGCAGATGGGCTCCTGAGGTCGGGCCGCATGCTTGGGCGCCCGAGGGAGGCACTAGCGACGGCTCCTCCCGAAGCAGCGTCGGGCGTGCAGCAAGAGGCGCAGCCGACGGCTTGAAGAGCCTTTCCTCGAAGACGCTTGGCTTTTGAGGCTCACGGTGGGATGCCTTCTTGGCGACGTCATCCGCTTCCCAGTTCGCGCCATGCTGAACACGCTGCAATTCCAAGCCCAAGAAACGCTTTTTGATTTTACGTACCTCTTCCAGGTATGCCTCCATGTGCTCGTCTTTCGGTTTGTACTCCTTGTTGGAGGAGTTGACGAGGAGCTGGGAGTCACCCCTGATGGTGAGGCGCCTGACCGCCAGGGCGGCCACGGCTTTGAGACCGGCGATCAAGCCCTTGTACTCCATGATGTTGTTGGAGACCTTCTCGCCCTGTCGAAAACAGAGCTGCACGGCGTAGAAGAGCTCTTCCGTGGTTGGGGAGATGAGCAAGACTCCAGCCACCGCGCCTTGCCGCGCGAAGGCACCGTTGAAGTGCATGACCCAACCGTCAGGCGTCTCATCGCTGGGCACGAGGGACCAGTTCTCGCTTGGCCCCTGGGCTGGAGCATCCGTCCATTCTGCCACGAAGTCGGCAAGAGCCGCCCCCTTGATGACCTGAGTCGTACTGAACTCAAGCTGGAAAGCCTGGAGCTCGATGTTCCATTTAGCGACTTTGCCGGCAGTGTTGGGGCTGTGCAGTATTTTCTCCAGTGGGTATGCGGATACAACCTTGATGCGATGGCCCTGGAAATAATGGCGCAGCTTCCTGGAGGCAACAAGGAGCGCGAGGAGGAGCTTCTGCTGCATAGGGTAGCACTCGGGTGTCCCGCATCACTATGCTGACGAAGTACACTGGATGCTCGACGAGGCACGAGGCGCTGACGTCATCTTGCCTCGCGTGGGACGCGAGGGGCTCGGGCGCTTCGTTAGGCGATGGAGGGTTGGGGGCCCCTGGAGTGCCGTCCTATGGAGGCGGAGGCCGCGGGGCCTTACGTGGGTCGCCAAGCCCCGCACTGGTGCTGGCGCGCTCTTCCTGGACCACCACAAGTGCCGCGCTGGCTGAGTGTAGGGTGGCGGCCAGGTAGAGCACCATAGGCTCGCAAGGACGGGGCGCCACCATGACGGGGGTGTTGGATTCAGGGCTCCACAGACCCAAGAAGGTTCGAACTCTCGGGCGTGAACGAAGGATCTCGCTTCACAACAATGGTCAGCTCGCCATGCCCCGGCCTTGATCTCGCTAAGTTAGCTAGATCGTGAGGAAAGGATGAACACAGATATTTACCCAGGTTCGGGCCACCTTGCGGTGTAAAACCCTACTCCTGCCTTTGGTGGATTGGCCTCACGAGGATGTAGAGGATGAACTAGTACAGTGGATGAGCAGCCTCGCGAGGGCTCAGGTGGTGAGGATGGATTGGTCTGGTTCCCCCCTCTCTACGGTGGTGGCTAGCCTATATTTATAGTGGCCTTGGTCCTCTTCCCTCATAGCTTAGGCGGGAAGGGATTCCACAACGGCCAATTTTGAAAGGGGACAAGGAGTAAATCTTATCCAGATGAAAGGTGGTTTTCGCCTACAAAGCTTCTAGCCATGACGCAGTGGTGGGCTCGGCGATGACATCCGTCCTGCCGAGCTCGTGGTCTTCGTCTCCTTGCATTGGAATGGAAAGCTTTGGTGCCTTCCTCGGGAACCGGAACCTGTCCTTGCCCCCTTAGCACCGAAGAGGAAACTATCCCTTCTGCACCCGCTGGCGCTCGCCTGGCCTTGGTCGTCATGGCTCACGTCATCACATGCCTCGCGAGGCGGGAGGCCTGCATAAAAATCTCCACTCCTCGGGATGCAGCCTGGGGAGGCCGCTCCTCTGGAGGTCTTGGCATCGCTCGCCTCGTGAGGCCAGGGCCCTCGCGAGGGTCTTGTCCTGGGGTAGTTGTAGCTGGGCCGTACCGGGACGTTATTGAGTCCGTGTGTTGGGCCATAGGCAGGCAAGTCTGGGTACCCCCGATCCCAGAACGCCGACAGTAGCCACCGGGCCCAAGGCGTGCCTGGCCTGGCTTCGTGGCGAAGGCAAGGAGCAAAGGGTGAAGCGTCACGGGCCCCCAATCGCCTGCGGGCCAGGCTCGACATGTGGCGCATGATGGGACGCGGATGCCTCCACTTCCCCATGTCACCTCAGCAACTGCCCAGGCTGACAAAAAGTCTGGCGCGTGCCACAGGGCCATCATTGCCCCGCCGCGCGCATGTCTTCCGCTCCTTCCTTCCTCCACAAGCTCGCGTTTCGCCCACTGGATCTCATGCCAGCTTCAGCCCACCGTGTCGCCATGGCACCTAGGAAGAAAAAGGGGCGAGGCCTCGTCGGCGACGAGCCACCAGGTGGGGCCAGAACCCGCGCTGGACTGGTCCACCGTGGTCAATCTCGAAGGGCTAGACAAGGTCCGACAGGTTATCGCCGCAGACTCCAACGAGTGGAAGGTGACGAAGATCTAGCCTGCCTCCAGGTCTTCAGCCGACCTGGAGGTTACCAACATCTCCCTTCACCTTCATGCCATCTTCGTCGGCCTGCTACAGCCGTTTTCAGATTTCTTCAATGCCGTGCTCACGTACTACCAGGTCCACGCGCTGCATCTTGACCCTGAGTCCATTGTCCTCCTCTCCGCCTCCGTGTTCTTGTGCGAGGCCTTCATGGGCATTGCCCCGTCCGTGGCTCTGCTCCGCCACTTCTTCTCCCTTCAGATGATCGCCGATGAGCGGCGCTTGGGATGAGTGTTGCTCCGAGTGGTGGATGCGATGGCGGGCATGGGTGTTGACGTTGAGCTTCATCCGAAAGCGAAGGGCTTCCGGAGGCAGTGGCTGTATGTTGATGCCGTCGTTTATAGCCCCCTGCTCCAGACTCCGACGACCCCCGCGAAGCCAAGCTCTAGTTGGGAGCATCCGAAGCTTGTCGACCCGCGGCTCACGCGAGTTATGGCAAGGCTGGCTGATCTGAGGAAGGCGGGCGTGATGATGTCGATGGTGGTGAGGGAGTTCATCCGATGGTGAATTGCTCCTCTCCAGCGTCATTCCTGTCCAATGTGGGCCTTCACCGACCGCGAGGACTCCATGAGGCTTCACGATGCTTCCCTTCCCTCCAATACGCTGCGCGGAACACTCCGCCTCCTGACCGGCGAAGAAGCTGCCGCGCTCCCTCAGGAAGGGCTCCCCCTGTACAATTATCCAAATGGGGGAGCCTATGCCAAAGTGATGCCGCACTTCAACGAGTGGGGGCTGCTTCCCAAAGGCCACACGGGGCCTCGCGACAACCCCCTCATGGTGGCACCCGGCACCCGGGGTCCCGAGGCTGAAGCCCCCGGAGCGACCACGAAGGAGCATGCCGAGGCGCCCACCCCGCAGCGGTCCACCTGCGCGGCTCCGGACGGCGAGGAAGACGCTCCTCCTGCGGACGCGTCCATCGCTCCATGCACGTGGGACCGCGCGCCGAACCCTGGCGCGCCGACTTCCGGCCTCCGCACTCCCCGGAGGAGGGGGAGGCACGGTGGCCGCGCCAGTCCGGCCCCGCGGGCCTTGAAGAAGAGGAAATGGATCGCCACGGATGAGTAAGTCTTCTACTTTCCCTGATCTCTGCTCGTCAAGCCCTCCTGAGCCCTTATTTATTAGGTTTCCGTCGGGCGAAGGGGCGAAGGAGCTCCCGTCGCCATCCTCCGGGGCGCCGGAGCACCCCACGGCCGAGCTTGCACCCTCTGGAGGGGCCACGATCCTCCCGAGGTGACCCCTGGCGGTCCACGACCCTGAGGCCCCGGCGGCCCCCGACAAGGGCAGCGTCAAGCTTACATGGGTGGCGCCGCCACTCATGCCGATGTCACCTAGTGACCCTTGGGGTTGCCACGGGACGATGAGCGGCCCGATGTCGATCTCACATGGGGCCACGCCACGGGCTACGAGAGCGGGCTCCGAGCCGGCCAGCCCCGGGTTCCCATCCAATGCTGCCGGACCTTCCGAAGCCCCCGCTGTGGCCCGGGGCACGGGCAGGTCCCTAGCCAAGCGTTGGAGCTTGCGCGCGGTCGGGGTGCCGTCCGGCACGGCCTTCTTCAAGATGCGAGGGGCGTGCTGGACTGGCTTGGAGCTGAGCCTGGCGATGTCGACGCCCACCTCGAGGCCGAACATCGGCGCCTGGTGCGCGAGTGGCGCCGACTCGAAGTGGCTGTGAACTTCAGCCACCTCCAGCATGAAGCCACTCATGCAAAGGACGAGGCGTCCACCATCGCGGCTAAAGAGTCCCCCGACCGCGCCTTCGAGGAGGCCGAGGCCGCGGACCGGTGGCGAAAGCCCGCAGAAAGGCGCGAGCAGGAGCTTCTGGCCTCCATCGCGACCCTGGAACAACAAGCTCGAGAGCATGGAGTCACTACGCTCATCCCTGCGAAAGGGTTGCCGAGCCGTGAAGTGGAGCTCCGTGCCCTAGGGGAGGCGTTGGAGCTGGTGGCGTCAGAGCAGGACCTGGAGAGCAATCGACTGGAGATGATGGAGCACCAAGTGATGACCGCCGAGGCCACCCTAGCCTCCCGAGAGGCGAGGGTCCAAGAGGAGGCCAGCGAGATGGTCGCGGGGGTCCGTCGAGCCCTTTCCCAGGACTATCCCGCGAAGCTGAAGCTTCAGGATTCCTGATTCTGCAAACGGCGCGACGAGCTGAAGGGCGAGGCCGACGGGATCAAGAAGAAGTTAGCCGAAGCGGAGCGGCGTGAGAAGGCCGCGTTGGACGCCTAGGCCACAGGCGAAGCAGAGCTGTCTTCCCTCTACGAGCAGGTGGCAGACGTCACCTCCCTCATGGAGCGGGCGTCGGACAAGCCGAATCGAGCCAGGGGACTGCAGCACACGCGCTCCCAGATGTTCCAGGCCCTTGAGCAGAGGGCCCGCCAGGCTCTGAGCAGCAACAGCGATGAGAGCGTCTCCAGCCTGCTCATTGCTGACGACGCCGGCTACCTCGGCTACTTCACTAGGGTCGTGGACCGTATTGAAGGAGGGGCTGAGAAGGTTCGCCGGCTCGTCGAAGAGAAAAGCCACAACCTTCTCGCGCGAGCATCCTCACGCGTCTTCAGCCACCTTCTTCGCTTCAACCCCAACTTCGACTTCGAGGCTGTGACAGCCCTTGTGCCCGAGGTGATTCAGGGCGCCCTGGGAGACTGGGTGGAGGACCATGTGGATGACCTGATTGTGGAGTTCACCCTCGTAGGTGGCGAGGGTCAGCCTGAGGTCGAGGGGCATGGGGCTGATGGCGGCGACGATGACATCGTGTCCCCTTAGGTTGTTTTTTGTTTGCGTGTCAAGATTTGAACATGACCCCGCGGGGATGTAAAAGTACTTTGGAAGAAACTCCCTTATGATGTATGAAGTAACGTTGTACTCCCTTAAGCCACCTTCCCTTTACTTGTTGCGAGCCCACAGCCCCTGAGCAGGGATGGATCGTTAAGGTTACGCTGGGCCGCGACGCCTGACTGAGGCCAAGAGATGGATGCTTGCCAGGGACCTCGGGCAACGTGTGCCTACTGGCTCGCTCGAGAGCGTCACGCGAGGACTCAGGCACCAAGGCCTTGGTGAGGTGTGCGCGGAGGCAGGCACGCGGCTGAGTGGCCGTGCTTGGGCTGACTTAAACGCAGGCACCGGCCCAGCCCCCGCTCATGGGACGATCAGGGGGTGGGTGTCAGGCAGCCATTGCTGCTCTTAAAAAGCTCGAGGAATAGAAAATGCCGCAGAAAAACCCCATCCCCTTTCGAATAAAGAAGCAAAAACTTCGAATTTCATTTCGAGAAGTGGCAAATTGGTTACAAGAGCGAACAACAAAAAAAGCCATATCCGGCGCCTATACTAGTCTTCCCACCAGCGCGGAGCATGGGGCCTCCACTTCGCATGGGCATAGTCGGTGTTCGACCGTGTCGTCCGCCAGCGCGGAGCATGGGGCTCCCACTTGGGCGTGGGCATAGTTGCTGTTCGACCGTGTCATCCGCCAGCACGGAGCATGGGGCTTCCACTTTGTCGGGGTACACAAACAGGGGTGTATGTTTTCCCCTGACTTGTGCATGGACAGCACCCCTCCGGTCCGGCAACTCTCAGCATCCAGGATAAGGCCAAACAGAAGAGATCAGCTCTTTGAGAAATCAAAGGGCAGATAAAAAAGACCAAGATCAACCCAAGGAGTAAAATACCATGATGGGAAAACCTCCCCTGTCGGGCAGGCGAGCCTGGCGGGGACAAGGTTGCCCCGAAGACAATCCTCAAGATTGCCCCCGCAGGCTTGCCAGGGACGCTGAGGGCGGATTACCCCACCAAGGCTCCACCGCTCCACCTCACAGCAACACAAGTCACCGATCCGTGCGGTGTCGAGCCCCCAAGATGCTAAGTGTCCGTTATTTGGCACGTGGCAGCCATCTCCTGAGGAAATCACCTCCAAATGACACTCGTCCAATGATGTGTCATGCAAGCAGGCGAGAAGGTGGCAAACAGAACGGCAAGGCTTGCCGGGCTAGGCTACGATGTGACACTAAGCGGTGCATTTAATGCGCACTGTCCTATCTGTAGAGTTAGGTATGATGGCACTGTTTGTTATCTAATCAGTACACAATGACTGATTTGCCATTGTGGTGACCCCTTGATCTATAAAAGGAGGGCCATGGCAACCTTAGAAATGATTCGGACCCCTGTACACTCATACGCGCGTAGCTGCTCTCGCCCCGAGGCAACCTTGCCGGGCAAGAGCGCTGCGCCTCCACCACAGTCCTCTCATCAATCCACCAAAGCAAGAGTAGGGTTTTACGCCTCGCGGCGGCCCGAACCTGGGTAAAAACTGCCCGTGTGATCGCTGCCGCGTTGCCCCGTGCCCTTCGCTCTTTGTGAAATGTGTCCTTCCCCCCTGCCGATCCACAAGGCCCCGATGGCCCCATAGATGGCCGTGTTTTCCCACGACACCTTTGGCGTGCCAAGTAGGGGTGGAGCGCTTGCGCGAACCCGAGATCATACGCAGCGCCTCATCTTCATCATCATCTTCTTCATCGGCAGCTTCATCATCCATGATGCCCAAGAAAAGGCGGAACACAGCAGGACAGAAGGGGAGCGGTATCGCTTCCCCGCCTACCCTGTCCAATCTCTATCGCCTCCCTCCGCCACGGCTGTAGCAGCGGCGGAGACCAGGAATGATGGCGGCATGATGGCCCTGAGCAGTTCGGGCGGCATGGTCACCATGCGAGCCCTATTTGGGAAAAGGAATAAGGCTTGGGGGCACAAGGTTTCTCTCTCCATCACTTCCACTTATTGACAATCGAGCTACTCTGGGTTCAGCATCATCAACATCGATGAGCCTGCGCGATACTCGGTCCAGCATTTACCCTGCTTAGGGAGATCCTGAGTAGAGCGCCAGTGCGAATCCATTGATCGACGCCCCGGCAAGTATGCTGCAGCAAGGCCGTCCGCGTTAGCATGACTTTTGTGCCAACCGCAGTCAGATTGTTTAAGAAAAAAGTGTGAAGGGGAGGAGAGGGAAGCCAATCGAGCCCTGCACCGCATCCTGCCGCCCGCAAGATACATATGATTACTGCCGGCACCTGCTAGGAGCCAGAGAGCAACCCGAGCAATGCCATTCTTCCCTAAGCATGCGAGCGTGGCAAGCAACCGCAGCTGAAAGAAGCGGGAGGAAGCAAGGATAAAAGCTAAGTCCGCACAATCGTTGCTTCATCTTAAACCTAAAATTTGCATTTGCTTGTCTCTTGGATACCAAGGTGTTCGTATGAGGAAATCCTTCGCGTGATGGCACCTTACTAGTTCTTTGTCTGCGCCCTCGTTCTATTCCGAGCCTGCTCGCAGAATGGGCGGCCACACCTCAAAAACTATCAAAGGAAAAACCTGCTGGGACATATCCATGCCAAGATGACTGTTAAGGGCCAGACCCTTACGACAATCGCGGCAATATACAACCAGCAGGCAACCAAAACGCGCATAGAGACCAATCATACGAACACCAACTGGTAAACTTAAAAGGGATAAGCATGCAGTTAAGTTTAAGTAAAGACATCAGTTCCATGCGAATAAAAGAAGTACGACATCTAAACACGAGACATGCCTCATGTTTTGTTACAGGACAACATGATAGCAAGGATAATTCAAGGCCGTGCCTAGCGGTCTCGCGGAACAGCGGGGACGCCAAGAACCTTGTTGGCATAGGGGGTAGCTTTCTCCTCGGCAGCAGAAGTGTCTGCACCCCTCGGCAGCTTCCTGAAGCCGTCGGCAAGGTCAAGGTCCGGGTGGCAATGGGCGATGTTGCTCAGAACCATGAAGAGGGCATCGCGGGCAAGCTTCCGAGACTCACTCGCGAAGCGACCGGGCCTTCCTTCTTTGTGCGCCTTCAGCTTGTCGATCAGCTTGTTGAAGAAGAGCCCTAGCTTGGCGCTGGGGACCTCATGCCTGCCGGCCGAGAAGACTGGCCCTTCCATGCCCATCGCCGCAGCTTGGATAGTGAGACGCTCAATAACGTCGACCAAGCTCTTGACCCAGAGGTTGACCTGCTCGGTGTGGTTCGCCAGTTTGTCCTCTGCATCCTTCTGGAGGAGCCTAGCGGTATCCAGGTCCTTCGATGGCTGCTTCTCGTGAGCCCCACTGGTTTTGGCCAAGCTCTCCAGAGTGCCGATCCTGGCCTTCAAGTCTTCAATAGTGCCGTTGGCGGTCTCAAGGCCCTGGCTCTTGGAGGAGAGCTGCGATTGCACGTCATTCAGAAGGATCTCTACTTTCCGCGCCTCCTCCTTGAGGGTCGTGACCTCCTTGGCGCTCCTGTCAAGCTCTTCAGTTAGTCTGGCCATCTGTTGTTCGAGATCGGTCTTGGCAGAAGATGCAGCGGAAACTTCATCAGGGAGCTTCTTCAGTTGGACAGTGGCATCAGCAGTGAGGACGTCCAGGGCTGCCTTATGCCTGGTCCTCTTGCTCTTTGGTACGCTACTGCACAAGGGATTCTAGTTCTTCGTCTTTGGCATGGAGGGTGGCTTCAAGTTTCTCTTCCCGGGAAGAGATATCCTTCTCCTTGGCGTCCAGGAGCGTCATGCGCTCTGCCAAGCGAATCTCCTGGGCGATGACATCCTCCCCGGCCATGGAAATCACCTCCTGCTGCCTCATGAGGACCTGGAACTGCTTGCCGTGCCAGTCGCGTAGCTTGTTACCCTTGTCCCTCAGCTTCTGGTCCACCTTGTTGGCGGACTTGCGCTCCTCCTTGAGCATCTGCCATTTCTGGCTGTGCCGGCCCTGCATCTCCTTAATGCCTGCTGCCATGGACTCCAGGAAAGACAAATCCATGGTGACGGTGGCAGAGTTGTCTGTCGGCGTTTTGGGAACCGGGGTACCCAGACTTGCCTACCTGCGGCCCACAGCGTGGCTTCATCAACGGCCTGGTACGGCCCTTCTCCAGCATCAACAACACAAGACCCTCATGAGGTGGACGACGCCAAGACCTCCGGAGGGAGCAGCTTCCCCAAGCCGGCTCCTGAGGAGCGGAGATTTCCATGCAAGCCCCACCTCGTGAGGTTCAGATGACGCAAGCCATGACGACCAAGGCCAGGCGGGCACCAGCAGGCGTAGTATAGCAGGTTTCCTCTTCGGTGCTAAGGAAGCAAGCGCAGACCCAAAGTCCCAAGGAATCAGCCAAAGGTTTCCATTCCCGTGCTACAAGACCAGGACGGCAGGACGGAGGTCATCGCCGAGCCCACCATGATGTCACGACCAGAAGCTTTGCAGGCGAAGACCACCTTTCGTCAGGATAAGATGTACTACTTGTCCCCCTTCAAACTTGGCCGTTGTGGGATCCCTTCCCGCCTTCATTTTTTGGGAAGAGGACCGAGGCCACTATAAATATAGCTAGGCCACCACCATAGACAGGAGAGACCGGATCATCCTCACCAGCACACACCAGCACAAGAACACTCCTCCTGAGGTTGTTCTTCCTCTGTACTAGTTCATCCTCAGCCCACCTTGAGGCCAATCCACCAAAAAGCAGGAGTAGGGTTTTACACCGCAAGGTGGCTTGAACCTGGGTAAACTGTTGAGTCCCTTTCCTTTCCTGTTCATCAAGCTAGGCGGTGAGATCGACGAGCGGCAGGCTGGAGAGATTGAGTTCTTCGCACGCACCCCAGAGTTTGAACCTTTCTTGGGTCTGCGGAGCCCTGAATCCGACATTTGGCGCGCCAGGTAGGGGTGCGTCGGAGCCTCTCTTCCGCCAGTCAGTCGCCTCCATCCCGCCGTTCTCATGGCTGATGCTCCTCGAGCTCATGCTGCGCATTGGGCCGGTCGTCCTGCCCGGGCGGCGCCTTCCGCCCAAGAAGATCTCCACCCCGCGCTCCCTGCAGCCCGCACGCTGGCCGGCGCTGTCGGCCGTAGGCGACATGGACCATTTCCACCCACACCCGCGCTGCGCCGCAACCGGGCCACCACACGATCTTTGAGCTTCGCCGCGGCAACGGCGCTGCACACCCGCCGAGAGCAGGCGAACACGCGAGCCACGCTCATCGTGGCACCGGAGCTGCTGCGATGCAGGCTGGTGGAAGGCGGCCACGATGCCTTGCTGGAGCGGGTCGCCGAGTTGCTGGACACCGCCTGCAAGGGTGCGGCACCCTTCTGCACCTTACCTACGCCACGAGCGCTGCCGGGGGCAAGCGCCAGCCCTCACTACGACCACGCGCGCTCCCCCAGGGGGCCCGAAGGGCCCCGCGGCGCCTTCCCGGCTCACGGCGCCGTTTGTCCTACCCAGGATGCGTTACCCCCGGGCGCCGCAGAGCTGGCGGCCCCTCTTGGGCCCGTGCCGAGATGCCACTCTGTGGTCGTGGTGACCTGGCGCCAAGGATGGCGAGCAACGACGCCGGATGGTAGGGCGATGGCTCGGGGATGGCGGCTTCGGGCACCCCTGTGCCTCTCCCAACGGACTCGTTGTATGCGCCAAGAGGAAGCTCCCGCCTGTTCCCCTCGCCAGCTTGGGCGTCGGGACCACATGAGGCCGAGGCTCTTCGCAGGCTACCTCGGAGCTTCACCGGATTCTTCGACGACAATGGCCACTGGGTACCGTCAATATCTCAGGGGCACGATTACACTAACCATGGACCGCAGGTGAACCAAGCCATGACAACAGCCGTGGACCTCAGGACGATGGCCCCGCCGCAAGCGGACGGAATGCACTGGGAGCTGCGCGGGGGGAGCCCGGTGCCAGGGCCTCCGCCGGGGAAGGCGCCGGCGAGCCCTTCCCCCTGGTGGGGGTCCTGCGATCACCGGGGCACCGCCAGTGTCCCCCTTGCCCCTTGGTCTCGTCCTGGTTTCCGGATGCCCCAACAGTGGTTGGGGGAGGCGCAGGGCGGGGCCCTCGCCTGGCGCCAAGGATACCCGTGAAGATCTCCGCTCGTGACACTCTCACGTAATAATGAGTTGGGGCTGTACACGCCCCGGAGTCTCCTGAGTGCCGCCCTTGGGCCTCACGGGGGCACCCACCCACGTCCAAGTTGAAGCACCATGCTCCGCGCTGGCCGTCGACACTGTCCCCCAATGACTATGCCCACATCCAGTGGAAGCACTTAGCTCCGCACTGGTGAGAAGACTAGTCTAGGTGCCGGACGCGGCTGTTTGTTTCGCCCTCTTTCTGTAACCCAGTTGCCATCTTTTGGAATGAGATTTGGAGTATCGTGTGCTTATCAAAAGAAAAAAGGGGGGGAGATTTTTTGATTCGTGGTGTTTTCTTTCCTTTTGGTTTACGTTAAAAGCAAGGCTCATGCCTGCTGCCCCCCCCCCCTCCCGTGAGCACCCTCGAGCGGGGGCTGGGCGTGGTGTGGGCGCTACGCGCGCGCTTGGGCCAGCCCGAGCGGTGCCGAGGGCCCCTCGGGACCAAAGGCGCATCTGTCACAGGACCACTGCGCGCACGCCCTGCCACGACTCGGTAGTCGGCTCCTCGCGCGGCGCTCTCAGGCGGCCCTACAGGCTCCTCAGGAGGTTTGAGCCCTCACATGCCCCTGCGGGGCCCGCCTCAGGAAGGAAGCGCCCTCACGACACAGGAACCCGTCCAGGACCGCCAGCACCTAAGATAAGTCACAACGAACCACTCTAGTAGGGGGGCCCTCCTGCCCTCGGCAGCTCGTTTCAAAATTAATTTAGAAGGCATATCATCATTTCATACATAACCGGGGAGCCCCCACCAAAAAATACTTTCCACGCCCCACGGGGCCATGCCCGAAGTTTTGGTATGTAGGTCAGGATCGAAAAGGAAACGTAAGCCTAGCAAGACGCGCTGCCATCAGCGTCGCCATCTTCATCATCACCATCATCGGCACCACCCTCTCCAGCTGCGAGTACGTCCACGCCATCTTCACGGGCGAACTCCGCGACCAGGTCATCCACATGGTCATCCACCCAGCTCGCCAGGTCGCCCTGCGTGACCCTGGGCACGGGGGCTATCGCGGTGTTGAAGTCGAAGTCAGGATCAAGGCTAAGAAGGTAGCTGAAGACAAGCGAGAATGCGTGCCCGAGGAGCCCCCTACTTCTTTCCTCGATGAGCTGGCGCGCCCTCATGGCCCGGTCTCCCAAACGGGTCACGACTTGGGTAAAGAAGTGGAGGTAGCCGGCGTCATCAGCCTCGTGCAGGCGGGAGACGCTCTCTTCATAGATGATATCCAAGGCCCAGTTGGCCCGGACCCTGAGGTCCTCAAGCATCGAGGAGCGCTCACGCTGCATCGTGCGGCGGTGGTTCGCTTCGTTCATAGCTTTCTCCACAAGAGACGTGACGCCCGCGACCTGCTGCTGGAGTGAGAACATGTCGGTTTGGGTGGAGGCCTGGGCCTCCTTGGCGGTCATCTCGCTCTGCTCTACCGCGGCAAGCTTCGCCCTGAGGGCGTCGGTCCTACCCTGCAACTCAACCTGCCGCTGTTGGAAGCGGGTCTCCTGGAGCCTCAGCTTCCGGCGGTATTCGCCAACATTTTTTGAGAGAGAACCACCTACTTATGTGTTGAGACCAAGACATTCCAATCCTACCACAAGAATCTTGATCTCTAGGCTTCCCCAAGTTACTTTCCACTCAAATCGTCTTTCCACCATATCCAAATCTGTGAGAGAGAGTTGAGTGTTGGGAGACTATCATTTGAAGCACAAGAGCATGGAGTTCATCATCAACAAACCGTCTATTACCTTTTGGAGAGTGGTGTATCCTAGATTGGTTAGGTGTCACTTGGGAGCCTCCGACAAGATTGTGGAGTTGAACCAAGAAGTTTGTAAGGGCAAGGAGATCGCCTACTTCGTGAAGATCTACCCGAGTGTGGCAAGTCCTTCGTGGGCGATGGCCATGGTGGGATAGACAAGGTTGCTTCTTCGTGGACCCTTCGTGGGTGGAGCCCTCCGTGGACTCGCGCAACCATTACCCTTCGTGGGTTGAAGTCTCCATCAATGTGGATGTACGATAGCACCACTTATCGGAACCACGCCAAAAACCTCCGTGTCTACATTGCGTTTGCCTTCTCCAAACCCTTCCCTTTACCTTCATATGCAATCTTTTACTTTTCGCTTCTACACTCTTAGAATTGCATGTGTAGGTTGATTCCTTGACTTGTACTAGTTGCTAAAATCTGCCAACACTTAAAATTGGGAAAACGCTAGATTTTTATTTGGTCAAGTAGTCTAATCACCCCCCTCTAGATCTACTTTCGATCCTACAAGTGGTATCAGAGCTTTGGTCTCCATTTGCCTTGATTTCCATAGCTTTGGTGATCATAGCCTTGGTTTCACAACCTAGGAGAGTATGGCGTCTAGCAAGGGAAATTACCACCATAGAGGTCCTGACTTTGATGGTACTAATTTTGCTAGTTGGAAGCATAAGATGAAAATGCATATTCTTGGTCATAACCCCACCGTTTGGGATATTGTGCGTATTGGCTTGCAAGGTGAATACTTTGAAGATGGAATAGAACCGGATCATGAAGCATTCGTGAAAGAGTTGAAGATGTTGCAATACAATGCTCAAGCTTGCGATATTCTCTTCAACGGATTGTGCCCCAAAGAATTCAACAAAATCAACCGTCTTTAGAATGCAAAGGAAATTTGGGATACTTTGGTTGATATGCATGAAGGTACCAAGTCCGTCAAGGAATCCAAATTGGATGTGCTTCAAAGTCAACTTGACAAGTTCAAAATGAAGGATGGTGAAGGAGTCGCTGAAATGTACTCTAGGCTTGCTCTCATCACAAATGAGATCGCCGGCTTAGGAAGCGAAGAGATGACCGACAAATTCATCATCAAGAAGATCCTAAGAGCCTTGGATGGAAAATATGATATCGTGTCCACCTTCATCCAAATGATGCCCAACTACAAAGATCTCAAGCCAACGGAAGTCATTGGTAGAATTGTTGCTCATGAGATGTCACTCAAGGATAAGGAAGAGCTCCACAACAAGTCAAGTGGTGCTTACAAAGCCTCATGTGATGCTCCTACAACATGAAGTGAGAAACAAGTCTTCAATGAAGAATTGAGCTTAATGGTGAAGAACTTCAACAAATTCTACAAGAATAGAAGCAAAGAGAGAAGTTCCATATCAAGGTCCTACAATGACAAAAGATCTTCTAGTCGTGATCGCAATTGCTACAATTGTGGAAGACCTGGACACAACTCCAATGAGTGTACGGCTCCCTACAAGAGAAGCGAAGATTCACCTAAAAGGAGAAGTAAAAGAGATGAATCACCACCAAGAGAGAGAAGGAGTAGAGATGATCATTATGAATGAAGACCCTCCCATAAAAGCAAGGATTCGGAAAGGAAGGACAAGTCATCAAAGAGCTACACAAGATGAAGACATCAAGCTCATGTTGGTGAATGGGTATCCGGTTCCAACTCCAACAACTACTCCGAGAGAAGTTATCACTCCGACTCCGAATATACTCAAGATGAAGGTGTTGCCGGTCTTGCACTTGTATCATCCAACTCCTACGACATATTTGACTCAGCAATTAAAGGAATTGGAAGATGCTTCATGGCTAATGGCCCTAAGGTATCACATCCTGAGTATGTTGATTTCAATAGTGATTAAGATGATTTGCTAGGTGATGATTATTTACTTGTTGACAACACTAGTGATGAAAACTATGATGAAATTGCTATTAATCATGCTAATCAAGATGAAACGAATGATAATGATAATAAGGAGATTGAGTGTCTAACTAAAGAACTAAACACTCTTAAGTTAGCTCATGAAACTACTTTAGAGGATCATCGAGAGCTTCTAAAGACTCATGAGAAGTTACGCTTCGAGAAGCTCAATTTAGAGCAAGAGCATGGGTTCTTAAAAGCAATCAATGATGATCTTCGAAAGAAGAGTTCTTCTTGCATTGCCAAGCGTTTACTCTTGTCTACTTATATGCCACAAGTAAAATCTAGCAACATGAACAAGAAAGATTCTTCTTCTAGTAGTAACAATAACAATGTTAAATCCAAGATTGTTGCTTCTAGTAGTTCTCTTGATTCCACTAATGAATCTCTTAGCCAAGTTACACTTGAGCAAGAAAATAGCTTATTGAAGGGAATTATAGAGAAAGGTGTTTACAAGCGCCTTTCCGGAAGTAAGCAATTTGAGGAAATTGTACGCAAGAAAGGGAGGCACCGAAAGAATCAAGGTGTTGGTTTTGAACGAAAGTTCAATGCCAATGGAGTTGAGTGGGAAGAAGATCAATACCCCAAGACGAAGTTTGTTCCTCAACAAGAGAAGTATGACCCCACTTATTTCAAGGGAACACAAGCTCAAGATTATCTTCCACCACAAGACCACAAGCTAAAAGGCAAGGACAAGCTTCAAGAAGAGATTGACTCATTTGAAGAAGCTCCTAAGGCCTTGGTCAAGTGGGTTCCCAAGACTACATCAAGTTCCACTACATCAAGTACAACTACAACTCTGAGGATTCCCATCAAGTTGATGTGGGTCCCAAAGAAGAAGAACTAGATAGTTCTCGAGGGTGACTCCTCCAACATACTTCACTCATATTCATTTTGGCAAGGACAAGTGCAATCAACTTCCATATCTTGCACTAGTTCAAGGAGTCACAAACCCTCTTGTTGGTAAGACAAGGGACAAGGTAACCTAATGCTTTCATGGACATCATCATATGTGTGTTTCACTCTATGTCTATGGATATTCTTGTGTGTTCCTTGTGGGACTAACCCATGTAGGTATTGAAAGTGCAACTCACTCCAATGGATTGCTCCAAATGATCTACATCAACAATGAGCATCCACATCTTCAACACCTACATGAAGTCATCATCGACAAAACCCAAGGTTAGTTCATCCCTCTAAGGGGGGATATCACATCTAGGGGGAGCTTTGCTCTAAGAATTGAGCTAAAGCAACTCAAATGGTGTGAACACAACAATGCTTTATGTAAAAGTGGTAACCCCACTTATGCTTAAACGATGAGTATCACCTATGATCAAATGTTCTCATTCGACTCCTAAGTCAATATACTCATATATAGATGACCTAGTCATCGCTATTTCTTGATAGATGCTAGACTGTTTGTGCATGCTTTGTCACATGTTTTATTTGCTATCTTAATGTGTGAGCATGTTGGTTGAATAATTTTCTCCATTCGAGGACATCCATTTGTTGCTTTGGTTGTTTGGTTTTTCTTTTGCAGATGGATGGACAAGAATGCCTTAGTACTCCCTCTAGCTATCTATGCTTTTCTCATCTCAAACTCTATTCATGCTACATCACAAAGTTTGAACAAGTCGAATTCGGACCTTCCGGGTGAGGAGCACTTGGAGCCACCGATCCATCAAGGAGTTAACCTCCAAAACCTCTTAATGATCTTCGGTCAGACCAACTCACTCTAATTTGATCTCATCGAAATCATTAAGTTGATCTAGGTTTTCATCTCGGTGCAACTGATTTGAACAATTCGGTCACACCGAGTTGCAGCAACTGCTAGTAGTTTTGCATCTCGGTGCCACCGAGTCATTCCACTCGGTCACACCGACAGTGACTGGGTATATATACCGCGGGTTGAAATTTTGGAAATTCCTCCAAACACTCGACCGCACCTCCCAGCTCTGCCGCCCCCTTTGTCTTCGGATCATCGCTGTCGTCGCCAGTGACCCCCTGCCACTGGTCTTCGCCGCCATCAACGGGATTCTCACCACCGTTGCCACTGTAGCAAGTTCATCGCCAAGTTAGGGTATGGACTTGACCTTTTTGTGCGTTCTATTATTCCAATTCTTGCACAAAGATCATTGCCATTGTTCTTCACACATATGAGACAAATCTGTCCACCAAAAGAATCCATTAGAATAGATTTGATGCAAAAACTTAGGGTTAGGTTTCCGCCGAACTCATCTCGGACCGACCGATCTGAAGATCTTGGTCTCACCGATTTGGCCCTGGCCATTGCACAAGTACAACTCGGTCTGACCGAAGTGTACTAATCGGTGCGACCGAAATAACTTACTCTGTGAAACCATAGCATCTCGGAGTCACCGAACTGCATTTTGGTCTGACCGAAACTATGTGTTTTGACTCTGTTTGTGCTTCGGTGTCACCGAGTTTGTCAAATCGGTAGCTCCGAAATGCTTTCTATAGAAAACTAAAATTAAGTTTTTGAATCAATAGTTTTGGAAAATAGTTGTAATTTGTGATGCTCATCCACTCTATCTATACCCAACTATTCACAGGGACAGTTTCAGCTATGTCAGAGGGCAGTGATAGTCAGAACAAGTCTGAAGAGTAGGTCAACCTTAGTGAGGGCACTAGTCCCTCAAGCAGTTATGATGAGGGGAGCAGAAGCACTCCCAGCAATTTGCCAAAGGCAGCAACTAGGCAAAGGAAGAAGAAAATTTCTGAATCTGAGGATGAGAACTTTGTCATTGAGGAGGAGGTGACCTCCAAGAAGAAGATACTCAAGAAAGAGTATGCTGCTGCTATCACAAAACCTGGAATGAAGAAGAAGGCTCCTGCTAGGAGAGCTCCAATGTCTAAAGCCAGAGCCTCAACTCTAGAGCAAGCACAACCAGCAAGTTGTGCTAGAAAAGAGAAGAAAGAAAGGAAAAGAGGAAGATGGTGCAAACTTGTAGATCCAATGGCTGAGTTTGAAAAGCATTCTTCAGATGAAGAAGATGAGGAGGAGGAATGACAGACCTACCACAGATACTTTTCAGAGAGTGCCAAGGGCACATAGGTCTTCAGCAGTGCTAGTTGTCAGTGATATCATGACTTCTATTTCATCACCTGTAGCAACTGCCACGATTGCACCTCTAGTTTCAACTCCTCCAGCGCCACAGACCTCAGCTGAAGCATTTGCCAATGGACTCCTCTCCACGCCATCTACGCACACCGGAGCAACCAGCTAGAAGACCCATTCAGCAGCTCCCGGAGATCATGCCTAGAGTGCCGCATAGCACTATACGTTTTCAAGCTTTTTGGTAACTTGTTGCCAAAGGGGGAGAAAATGTATAGATCATTAGGCTTTGAGAGAGAGAGAGTGTTTTGCCTTTTGTTGGTTTTATTTGCCTCTCTTGCTACTTTGATCATTTGCTTGTTTGACTCCTATGCTACTATATTTTTTATGCTCGTGAGATACTCTTGTGATCATGTGTTTGATCATACTATGCCTTAATGAGTGCTTGCATGATGATATCTATGATATTTGTGTATGATCAATCATGTTTACCCTTGGTGATGAGTGCATGTTATTTAACTCTTATCATTTTGAGCGCTCCACCAAGATGTATGTGACATGGAAGAGTGACCCATGGTCCAAATCGATTGTGCATTTGCATTCAAACGCAAATTTTAAATAGTGCACAAATTTAGGGGGAGCTCTTGCTTATCACATACTTCTCAAAGCAACGATGTATTTCATTCATATTATCATTTGTCGAAGCTTTGATCTATATGTTGTCATCAATTACCAAAAAGGGGGAGATTGAAAGTGCAACTAATCCCCAGGTGGTTTTGGTAATTCATAACAACATATAGCTCATTGAACTAATATCCATTCAAGTTAAATATTTCAGAAAGTTCAATGATTGCCATGGCATGGACTAGAGATGTGGACCCCTCAAAATGCTAAGGACAAAGATTGGCAAAAGCTAAGACTCTTCATTTCTATTTTAGTGATCCAAAATCACATTGAGTCCATAGGAAAGCCAATACTATTAAAAGGGGATGAGGTGTTGCATAATGGTCTACTTGCTCAAAGTGCGTAGTGATATTGCTCCAAAACCCTCAACCACTTTCTCATTTCCACATATGTCCAAAACTTCCAAGTCAAACTCGGCCCCGCCGATTTGATCTATCCGGCGCCACCGAGTTCAGTTGACATAGCCACTGCCAGAAACCCTAGACGATTCAGTCACAGCGATACGGATCTCAGTCTCACCGAGATGGCCCTACAAACTCTCTATTTCCCTTTGTAACATTTCGGTCTCACCGAAATGAGCAATCGGTCCCACAGAGTTTGCTTGACCAACTCTCTGTTTCTCATTGCTGAAATCGGTCTCACCGAGTTCAAGCAATCAGTCACACTGAGATGAGGTTTTGCCCTAGCCCTTGCACATCAGTCCCACCGAGTTGTTCCAGTCGGTCCCACCGAGATTCCTAACGTTCACATTTTGAACTGAATCGGTCTCACCGAGTTCTTCTTTTCGGTCTGACCGAGTTGGGTCAAATGTGTGTAACGGTTGGATTTTGTGTGCAGGCTATATATACCCCTCCACCCCTTCTCCATTTGTGAGAGAGCCATCAGAATGTGCCTACACTTCCACTACACATTTTCTGAGAGAGAACCACCTACTCATGTGTTGAGACCAAGACATTCCAATCCTACCACCAGAATCTTGATCTCTAGCCTTCCCCAAGTTGCTTTCCACTCAAATCATCTTTCCACCATATCCAAATCTGTGAGAGAGAGTTGAGTGTTGGGGAGACTATCATTTGAAGCACAAGAGCAAGGAGTTCATCATCAACACACCGTCTATTACCTTTTGGAAAGTGGTGTCTCCTAGATTGGTTAGGTGTCACTTGGGAGCCTCCGACAAGATTGTGGAGTTGAACCAAGAAGTTTGTAAGGGCAAGGAGATCTCATACTTCGTGAAGATCTACCCGAGTGAGGCAAGTCCTTCGTGGGCGATGGCCATGGTGGGATAAACAAGGTTGCTTCTTCGTGGACCCTTCATGGGTGGAGCCCTCCATGGACTCGCGCAACCGTTACCCTTCGTGGGTTGAAGTCTCCATCAATGTGGATGTACGATAGCACCACCTATCGGAACCACGCCAAAAACCTCCGTGTCTACATTGCGTTTGCCTTCTCCACACCCTTCCCTTTACCTTCATATGCAATGTTTTACTTTCCGCAGCTACACTCTTAGAATTGCATGTGTAGGTTTGATAGCTTGACTTGTACTAGTTGCTAAAATCTGCCAACACTTAAAATTGCGAAAAGGCTAGATTTTTATTTGGTCAAGTAGTGTAATCACCCCCCTCTAGACCTACTTTTGATCCTAAAGAGATTTACCCTGGTTCGGGCCACCATGTGGTATAAAACCCTACTCCCGCCTTTGGTGGATTGGCCTCACAAGGAGGTAGTGGATGAACTAGTACAGTGGATGAGCAGCCTCGCGAGGGCTCAGGTGGTGAGGATGGATCGGTCTGGTTCCTCCCTCTCTACGGTGGTGGCTAGCCTATATTTATAGTGGCCTTGGTCCTCTTCCCTCATAGCTTAGGCGGGTAGGGATTCCACAACGGCCAATTTTGAAAGGGGCAAGGAGTACATCTTATCCTGACGAGAGGTGGTCTTCGCGTGCAAAGCTTCTAGCCATGATGCAGTGGTGGGCTCAGCAATGACATCCATCCTGCCGAGCTCGTGGTCTTGGTCTCGTTGCACTGGTATGGAAAGCTTTGGTGACTTCCTCAGGAACCGGCACCTTTCCTTGCCCCCTTAGCAGCGAAGAGGAAACTGTCCCTTCTGCGCCCGTTGGCGCCTGCCTGGCCTTGGTCTTCATGGCTCACGTCATCGCGCTCCTCGCGAGGCAGGAGGCTTGCATAGAAATCTCCGCTCCTCGGGAGGTAGCCTGAGGAGGCCGCTACTGTGGAGGACTTGGCGTCGCTCGCCTCGCGAGGCCAGGGCCCTCGCGAGGGTCTTGTCCTGGGGGTGTTGTAGCTGGGCTGTACCGGTCCGTCGTCGAGTGCGCGTGCTGGGCCGCAGGCAGGCAAGTCTGGGTACCCCCGATCCCAAAATGCCAACAGGGGGGCTCGTGAGGTACCTCTTAAGGCCCTCGAAGGCCGCCTCTACTTCCGGGGTCCACTCAAAGGGGCCCGTTCTTTTCATCAACTTGAAGAAGGGGAGGGAGCGTTCCCCAGGCTTGGAGATGAAGCACCCCAGGGAAGTCACACACCCTGCCGGCTTGTGCATTTCCTTGAGAGTTTGAGGTGGTCGCATTTTTCAATTGCCTTGACCTTCTTAGGGTTGGCCTCGATCCCTCGATGCGAGACGAGGAAATCGAGCATCTTGCCGGACAAGACCCCGAAAACGCACTTCACTGTGTTAAGCCTCAGTTTCACCTTGCGTAGGTTGGCGAATGTTTCCTCCAGTTCTTCAACCAGGGTCTTTGCCTCACGTGACTTGACTACAATGTCGTTAACATACGCCTCTGCATTCCTCCCCAGTTGCGGTCGCAGCATGATGTGCATCAGCCGCTAGAAGGTGGCACCAGCGCTCCTCAGCTCGAAGGGCATGCAGGTGTAATAGTGCACGCCACACGGGGAAATGAAGGTCGTCTTCTCGACGTCCTCGGTCGCCATCTTGATCTGGTGATAGCCCGAAAAAGCATCCAGGAAGCACAACAGATCACATTCCGCGGTGGAGTCCACGATCGGATCGATGCGCAGAAGCGGGAAGGGGTCCTGAGGGCAAGCTTTGTTGAGGCTTGTAAAGTCGACGCACATGCGCTCCTTTCCGCCCTTCTTGGGAACGACAACCGGGTTGGCCAGCCACTCTGGGTACCGCACTTCCCAAATGAACCCGGCTTCTTGCAGCTTGCGCACCTCTTGAATAATGAATGCCTGCTTCTCCTGTGCTTGGCGTCGCACTTTCTGCTTCACTAGGCGCGCGCCTGGGCATACTGCCAGGTGGTGCTCAATTACCTCCCTCGGGACGCCCACCAGATCGGACGCCTCCCATGCAAACACATCCTTGTTTGCTTGGAGGAAGCAAACCAGCGCCTCCTCCTGCTCCGGAGGGAGTCCGGCGCCAATGGTGAAGGTGGGGCCCGAGCCATCGCCATCAACAGGCACCTTGTTTGTCTCGGCGCAGTCCTGGGAGAACTGCTGCTTCTTCTTTGTGGGCGCGGCCTCGGGGGCTTCTGGGGCGCCCGCCACGTCCAGGCATGAAGCTGTCGCCGCCCCGTAGGCAAGCTTGAGGACCCGCACCACATCCTTCCTGTCGCCAGCCACGGTGATGACTCCGCTGCTACCCGGCATCTTGATGATGTTGAGGCCTGGATGGGTTACTGCCATGAACTTGGCGAGAGCAGGGTATCCCAAGATGGCATTGTACGGAGGCCAATGCAGGCCACATCGAAGTTGATGAGCTCGGTGTAGTAGTTGTCGCGCTTCCCGAAGGTGACGGGGAGGCGCACCTGCACCAGGGGGTGGCGGAGCCCTTCGTCACCCCTGAGAATGGCTTGGATGGAAGGAGCTGTTCGTACAACACTTGAAGCATCTAAGGCCTCCACGGAGAGTATGTTGAGGCCAGCGCTGCCGTCGATGAGGGTCTTGGTGACCGCGATGTTACTTATGGTGGGCGTGCACATCATGGGGAGCGCACCAGCGGCGGCCGCAGATTCGGGGCGGTCCCTGGAGTCGAAGGTGATGGTGACCTCGCGCTGCACGGGGCATCGCGGGGTTCCGTGTTGAAGCCCAGCGATGCTCGCCTGTCGGAAGATCTGCTTGATGTGGTGACCAGATGCAGGAGCCTGTGACCCATCGAGGATGCAAGCGATAGTGGGAGGCCCCAGAGCCGCGAAGCGCGCGATGAACTGACTGCGGAGCTCCTCCCAAGAGGAGATTGAGGCGTCCGGGAGGCCGCGGAGCCAAGACCGGGGGGCCTCCGTTAGGGCCAGGGGAGCCAGTTCGCCATGGCCTTGTCGTCACCACCCACTGCTTGGATGGCCTATGTGTACAGCTGGAGGAACTCCTAGGGGTCCGCAGCACCGTCGTACCGCGGGGGCAGCACCAGCCTGAACTTCACCGGCCACTGCACCCGGCGCAGGCCGGGGGTGAAGGGCGGGCAACCCATGGCGCTCCCATAGGCTTCGGGCGGCCAAGCCTGGGAGACGGCATCTGCCATGGGAACAACGAAGTGAGGGCGGAGAGTGATTGATGAAGAAGCGGATCTTCGACACGCCCCTACCTGGTGCGCCAAATGTCGGAATCGGGGCTCCACGGACCCAATAAGGTTCGAACTCTGGGGCGTGTGCGAAGATCTAACCTAGCCGCAACCTCAAGCTCATCAATGCATGGTTTGGCCTTGTCGAGTTCGTGCGAGTGGGGAAAGGAAGAACACGGTAGTTTACCCAGGTTCGGGCCACCTTGGGGTGTAAGACCCTACTCCTTCTTTGTGGTCGATTGGCCTCACGAGGAGGTTGATGATGAACTAGTACAGTGGGTGAGCTGCCTCGCGAGGGCTCAAGGGATGAGAATGAGTTGATCCGGGGTCGATCCCTCTCTACGGTGGAGGCTAGTCTATATTTATGGCGGCCTTGGTCCTCTTCCCTCATTGCTTTGGCAAGAAGGGATCCCATAACGGCCAATTTGAAAGGGGACAAGAGGTACATCTTATCCTGATGAAAGGTGGTCTTCGCCTGCAAAGCTTCTGGCCATGACGCGGTGGTGGGCTCGGTGATGACATCCGTCCTACCGAGCTCATGGTCTTTGTCTCGTTGCACCGAAATGGAAACCTTTGGGGGATCCCTCGGGAACCCGAGTTGGTCCTTGCCTCCTTAGCACCAAAGGGGAAACTGTCCTCCTCTATGCCCACTGGCACCCGCCTGGCCTTGGTTGTCATGGCTCACATCATCGCGAGCCTCATGAGGTGGGGTATCTGCATAGAAATCTCTCCTCCTCGTGAGGCAGGCTCGGGGAGTTGCCCCTCGGAGGGTCTTGGTGTCGTTCGCCTCGCGAGGCTGGGGGGCCCTCACGAGGGTCTTGCTCACAAAGCCTTGTAGCTGGGTCATACCGGGTCGTTGATGGGGCCACGTGCTAGGCCGTAGGCAGGCAAGTCTGGGTACCCCCAATCCCAGAACACCAACAGAGGCTTTTGCCAGTAGACACGTGGCTGGTTGAGGACCTAGAGAGAGATCTACAATGTACAAATCACCTCTCCTAAAGCCTTCAAAGACTTTGGACTTGTCAGATTCCATTAGCACAATGCATCTATATTTGCAAAAGATGACAATCATATCAAGATCACAAAGCATTGAGGCAAACATGAGGTTGTATCCTAGGGACTCGGCAAGCATCACTTTTTCCATGTGTCGATCCTTTGAGATAGCAACCTTACACTACAAAAAAAACACTTCTGTGATGATACATGTTTGTCATAGTAGGTCACGTTTTCTGTCATGCATGTACATCCATGACGATTTTATGACATAATCAAGATAGTCATACCTGTGCTGTTGTAGAAGTGTTACATGACAATACTCAAATTAACATCACATAAGTGTCCACTTCCATGACGATAATCGGCACATGATGGAAGTGGTTTTGTCAAGGGTAACCGACACGTGGCATCTACCGTAACGGGTCACCGTTAAGCTATCGGGTCCGGTTTTGGATCCGATAACCCGATAACAGCCCAGACCAATGGGGATTTTCCACGTGTAAAATTCTCATTGGCCGAAGGAATAACGTGTCAACTCCTCACCATGATAGATGTCAGGCGTCCAATGGATAGGAGGCGCCTATGATACGTCAACATGTGGCAAGGCCCAACAGTGGCCCATTTAGGTTAAAAGGCCAGGCCTGTCAAAATAAGCTGGTCAGCCCATTACCGGCCTACTTGCGTCTGGCCCATTCACAACCACGGCCCATACAAGTTACAAAAAATCGGACCGTCAAAGACCTATTATAGATTTGACGCCATCCCAGGCCATCGTCAGTTCCAGCCCTTTAACCGCTCGCTATGTCTTAGGGCTTAATTGCGGCCTGAGTTTCTTTCGGCCTATTAGCAACCCATTATAGAGATGGGCCAATATCCCGCTGGTACGTCTTTCGGTCTTTTGTCGACCCATTAGGTACTTGGGCCAATTTCTAGCCCGTTGTGTCTTTTGGCCTGTTAACGGCCCGCACAACAATTGGGCCTTTGACGGTCCCACCTGACATTGGGTCCATTAGCGGCCCACATTCTCCATGGCACAATTCTAGCCCGACCCAACTTTCGGCATGTTAAAAGCCTATGTTGTACATTGGGCCTCTTTTGGCCCAAAACGCTTTAGGCCTCTTTATGGCCCGGCATGGAAATGGGCCGAGACAAAACTGATGCTTATTTCGGCCTGCTAGAGGCCCGTGAGCCATCTCCATTACTGCGTCCCTATCGAGCTTTTAGCCTCTTAACGGCCTGGTAAGAGCCCTTGTTACAATGGGCCCACATTCGGGGACGAAATCCACTAATTGTAACAGGCCTAATTCATTGGGCCATCTGGGCCATTATGAACCCACATAGATTAGGATGCACTAACTAATTAGTTGACCAGCCCAATTAAGGCCCGCTTTGACTACCCACATTTGTTCGTTTGGACAGCGTCCAGGTAATATTTGGGCGTGTTGGCCCCCGTTTCAACGATAGCATATACAAAGAATTATCCTACTTTATACTATACCCTCTAAAAAACCTACACTATAGAATAAAGAGATTAAAGCATAGAAACGAAGAATAATCCTACACTATACAATAAAGAAATTACATCATATTACATCCACTGGGCATCATAGTTCGCCACCAGTGATAATAAAGCGTACACAAACAGCAAATTACATACACTAGGCAAATAAAGCTCATACATCATGGACGCACATCAACATAACTTACCATTTGAACTGTAATCTCTTCAGAAAATAGGATTGGCTGGATTTAGATAGCACAAATTCCACTCTGCAAAATCTCCAACTCCTTTGTGGTTACCTTAGTGTCTTGTTTCATTTTTGACTTGTGCATCTGATATCTCCACCTCCAGTCTCAACGGGTTGATTACATGTTGAGACTCATATGCACGTTGTCTTACCACCTCTAGTTGATGCTCTAGAACATCAGCACATTCCAATGCCAATCCATAATGATTTGGTAATGGCCATTCCATACTGCTCTGAGATCTTTGTGTTGATGTCACTTCATCCTGAAATGTTTTTGTAAGTACACATGACTAGGACAAAAATATAGTTACAACAGTGAAGCAAGCAAGACAGACTATCTTGTACATGGCAAAACAGGACTAACAATAATGTACATATCATGAAGCATAAGCAGGTGATATTTTAAAAATTATAAAAAAGGTAGTCTGCGCAGCCCGCGTACAGAGATTTCTCATAGCTCACCAAAGGAGCATGATGTTGGGGCCAAATCCAAAACACTGACAGGTCACAAATTTTATATATCTTGTGTATAAGTAAGCAAGCAGTTAGCCATTCTGTAACTCGTATTAACTAGCTGGAACATTGTGTGCCATGTTCCAAAAGAGTCTTAGGGAGCATAATGTACTGCAGAGGGATTCACACAAACCTACTACAGCAAGCAAAACTATGGAATCATTAGCCTCGTATAAACTAGATTGTAAGCCTCATGCAGTAATAGTTGGTTAATAGACTTCAAAAGCTTCAGGCACACTTCCCCAGAGTAATGTAATATTAAGGCATTTAATTATGTCAACTAATAGTTATAACCCTACATTATGCATCATTGTTTGGCCATCTCATTAACTGAGAACAAATAAAGCAATTGAAAAGAGCAATTTAACTATGCCTGAAGCAAACAAGCAATTGAACTGTTGAGTTGGCAGCATGCATACATGCACGCCTCAATAACATCCTTGGCCTAGCTACATTTGAATCAACTGATGTATCATCTATATAATGGAACAAGTAATGTAAGTTTGTTTCCCCCTATGAAGTATCTTGACTAGTATGTCATCAAGATCCTAGTAATGATAGGGAGGCTAATGATGTGAACATGCGTTTGGTTATGACATTTATGACATCGAGAACTCTACCATAACAATAAGGAGTTTCTCACTGTTCACTAATATAAGATGTTTTAGATATTTAAATCTAGACTACATCCGTGCTGAAATGAGTGAATAGACACATTATAATGTGTCTATATACATCTGATTTACAAAAAAGTTAGAAGATCTTATAGCAGTGAGCGGAGGGAGTATTAATCAGTGGCTCAATGACTAGGTTACAAGTGAAGAACCCTACGCAAGCACAATGTCAGACAAATAGGATGTCCTGGTAACTGTAATACTGTGACTTACCATAACTGGTTGTACAGGCTCAGCGCTGCTCCACCTTCTCTTGCAAGGCTCCTTCCTAAAATCTTGTACTTGGAAATCCTAAATCTTTGCTTCATTGCACCCCCTCTACAAGGTGGCAAAAACTAGTTACTGGTCTCCTTACATGGAAGGTAAATATCCATACTTTCCAGTCTCTGAACAACACGAAAGCATGAGTTTATACCAAAACGACAGCACATAATGAAACATGCCACATCTCTTGCACACACTCAAATGAGCATTTACTATGTGTGCGTTATGTAAAAACTAGGCGTAACTTCGAACTGGACCTCCAGGTACTCTAGGAGCGCCTAGTTTAGTGTACAAGCAAACCTTTATGTCACCTATGAGTTATACAAGCCCCCACTAAAATAGCTCTTAGTATTCAAATCATTGACAAGCTCTGTTAGGTCAAGAACAGCAAGTAATCAAAGCAAACAGTTCTAGTATGGCTGGCTGATACAATCAAGCAATTGAACACATGTGTGAGCAAATCTTGCACAACACTGAATTACATATCAAGAAAACAAGCATAGAAGGAAGCTGAAAGACCATCACTTGACTGATCAGATTTAGGAGGCATTTGAACATCATGTGCAACGTATGAACTAACATAAACATTGCATATTTCAGATTCTATAATGAAATGCACATGTATTAGGTTATGCCATGTATGATGCCTAAATCTACACTCTAGCAGGCAAGAGTGGTTCATCATTGCATGCAGAATTGAATTGCAGGTTAAGGGCAAGTTCTATTCCACATTTTCAGAGCTCATTGTCAAAATAAGCCATGAAAGATCTAAAGAACTCGTTTTTGAGTTATGGGCATCGGCTTAACTTATTTCCACCACCAATTCCTTCACAATGAGAAAAAGCTTGGGGGGAGGGTGCTTCCCGTGGAAGCTTACTTAAAATTAAAGGGAAGGAGAATAGCGAAATGCCTCTGTTGTGTGCCTATATTACACTCAAAATGCCAATGCTCACGCTCGTGTCACACCTGACCCCCAAGTAAAAACAAACACATAAGCGTTCATTGCCCTGCCCGCTCGCATCTCCTCTCCCCTTCCCCTCTATCTCGATCCCCTGCCTGCAGCACTAGGGTTCCTCCAGGGAGCCACGGCCACAGGTCCCATCTGGCCTGCTCCTCGACGATGCTCTGTCCAACTAGGCTACATTGCCGGTGGGTAGGGCCCCATCTCCTCGGCTGCTTCTCCCTCTGGCTCCGCCCCTCACTCTCATGGTCTCTAGCAGCTGCTCCGCTATGGTCCGTCCAACGCTCTACTCAGGTGGTCGCTGCACAACTACGACTGATGCCCCACTCCGGCAGAAGGCACCTCGTTCCGCCTCCCCTCCTCTCAGGCCATGGCCTTGAGGTGCTGTTGCGGGATGAGCTCATCCAACAAGGGGAGGATATCCTATGATTTTATGCCAAATTTTCTTTCTGCTCTGCTATATGATGAATTGCTATGAGCTGCTGCTGCTATATGATGAATTGGTATGAGCTGCTGCTGCTGCTGCTGCTATATGATGAATTGCTATGAGTTGTTGCTGCTGCTATATGATGGATTGCTATGAGCTGCGATGGCGGCGGATGCTATATGATGAATTGCTATGAGCTACGGCTGCTATATGATAAATTGCTATGAGCTGCTGCTATAGGATGAATTGCTATGAGCTGCTACTGCTGTATGATGAATTGCTATGAGCTACTGCTGCTCCTATATGATGCTTCCAGGTGGTGCTGCTATATGATAATAACCAGCCACTTGGACCATGGAATTTTGATAAATCATGGTTCTTTGTTTAAATTTAGGCAATGGGTTCTTCATTTAAATTTAGGCAATGGGCTTTGTTTGGAAGACATTGACCAACATAGATTGTGCCAAGTACATGGTATCTTTGTATTTGCATTTTGAACAGATAATGATGGTCTGTTTTCCTATCATATTAATTACTGCAATGGGATCAATTCATGATGTTTGCAAGTAGAATTAATTTCTATATGGGCAACAAAATGACAAAATATAATGCAATCTAGACTTTTCCGTGATCATACCACAGATAAGCAGAAAAAGCAGGCAATGAAAAGAACTGGTTGGCTTATTATCTAGAGCTTATATTCAAAGGAGCTTATTTTCTTAGGATAACTACAAATAACTGTCCCTAAGAACCCTGACGAACATCACTGACATACAAATAACATGTCACGATGATTGCAATGGAGTGACCTACCATACCATGCTGTATAGGCTCACCGTTGCCCCTCCTTTTTTTGCGATGTTCCATGAAAATGCCACATACATCTTGTACATTTTCATTGCGGCACCCCATCTGCAAGTTGACACGGCTAATTAGAGATATCTCCACATGATAATACATTACATATCCCTTGAACATATTTAAACCACAAATTAACGATTGTGTGTGTCGCATAAACTAGCAATGACTCTGTCTACTGGACTTGCAGACACTCTAAGGGAGCCTAATTTAGTGCACTGGAATTCCTTCATGCTACCTACGATTTTGTGTAATATATGATGTCTACATCTCTAATTTAGCAGCCAATAGTGGAAATCATTGGTTGCACAAAGGGATTACTGGTCGAAAATCCTAACAAAGCACACTAGCAGGCACACAACAATACACAAGAGAGATGCACTTATAAGATCATAGCAATGCCTCAGTCCGGGATCTTGGTTGGCCAAGGTGTTAGATCCAGAAGAAACATCGTCCTTGTAGCTCTTGCCAGCTCCATAACATGTAATAGCGACCTGTTAGTATATTTGAAGTACATCTGGCATGTGATGCTGGACGGGTTTAAAGGTATCAAGTACCTAGACCATGGCGGGTGCTTGGCACCGTGACAGACGATGGGAATCAGGTTAGAAACGTCAAGGTTCTGGTTCTGGTTGTTCTGATGCGGAAACTGAGCCATAATCCCAGTCATGAACTGGCGGTTGAGCTCGAATTGTTGCATCATAGCTGCCATATAATCTGGCGGTGGTGGGTGTTCAGGGGCACAACCACGATCACCTTGTCTAACCATCCTGCTAAGTTTCAACAGGGGTAGTTCAGAAAAAGCAGTTGCGGGTGTTTAGCGACAAGCATGATGTAACACGACAATAATTAAGCAGTGTCATAGATACTTAACAGTAGTCAATTAAGACATACAAATCCATACACAGAGTCGGGTACATGCGAATAGCGTAACGGCGCAAATTCAAAAGCTAGATATGGTAGGCGGCGCGCAGGCACGCGGTAAGGAAGTACACCACGAGACATAGCAAAAGCTACATCAACGTCGGGAAGGTCCACTGAAATGGGGTAGCTGCACATGTGGATGACGAATGTTTGTCACGGAAGGTTCCTGCTCTCCATGTGCACTCTGATGCAGAATCCGGTCTCGAGCTGAAAGAAGAGGTCCTCGTACAGGTGTGTGACCTCCAACAGCGGGCCAATCAATACTAGCATACATCTGAGTCCTGCTCGGGTAAAGGATGTACTCTGGATGTATCCCTTCATGAACAGCTGGTAGCAACTGTGTCATAGCATCGTAGAGGCGTGCTCGAGTGGCAACCAACTCGACGGCAAGAGCCCGAACAGTGCGATCCAGAGCCTGAGTGCACTGAATCAGAACGTGCGGGTCGTATCGACGACGCTCGTACGAGGCACAGATAGCTGTGTAGTATCCAGTAGCATCTCCAGCAGGGGCATACGGAATGTATCGGAACTCAGAGGCATCCAAGCTATCGCTGAACTCTCCTCGGAGACGTGCGACAGCAGAGTAGGCGGCATCATGTACTGCCATCTCAATCGTCACGCCGATACCGTGGAAAAGATGCAGCTCAGTGTCTGAGTCATCGCGCTGATCATAGATACGAACATCAGCATGGTACTGCTCCTGGTTGAACTCACGGTAATCCTCGTAGACCATGAACTCGGTGTACCAGCGGTAGCCAAGTCTGGTCAGGAGGGCGATCAGGACAGCTGGAAAACCAGGGGCACCACGAGCCCAAGTGTGAAGCACAAGCTGCGTCGTAGGGCGTGGTGGAAACAAACGATCCATCTGAAACAGAGGAAATTCAAGACTGTCAAATGACAATGAGGAGTATAATACAACTCAGAGAGAAAGGTTAACCAAAACAATGGAAAGGAAAATGATTATCAGACTAATCAGATCAATGGTAAGGAATTAAGCACAGATATCCAGCTCTCCGTTACACAAGATTTACGAGATCCTAAGTTTCGGCGTTAGTAAAATTTTAACTCGAAAATAAGAGAGATCAGAGTCCCAGAGTATAGATGAGGAATAAAAGATCCTAATACCACCCAATTGGCGACATGGGCCCGTAAGCCACACAGCCAAGTTAGTAAAACGATTTTTGGTTACTAGACTCAACTTCGGCCAAGGAGTTGGAAAGGGGGGGTTCCTACAGGCAGTTGGCTCTGATACCAACTTGTGACGCCCCCGGCTCAATCGTGCACTAATCATACACGCAAATGCACATGATCAAGCCTAAGGACTCATGGGAAGATATCACAACACAACTCTAAAACATAAATAAAGTCATACAAGCTTTATATTACAAGCCTGGGGCCTCGAGGGCTTGAATACATAAGCTCGCATACAAGCGTCAGCGGAAGCATCAGGTATCTGAGTACAGATATAAAAAAAAAACACAGATAGGCCCTTAGAAGGTAGGGCAATAGAAAACACTATGATCGAAAGGCGCAGGCCTCCTGCCTGGGACCCTCCGAACCTACTCCTGGTCATCGGCCAACTCCTAGCGGTATCCACCCTCGGGGTAGTAGTAGCGATCGTCGGCGGGGGCAGTTGTCTCAGGGGCTCCATCATCTAGTTGCATCAAAAGGGATATGGGGGAAAAAGAAAGCAAAGCAACCGTGAGTACTCATCCGAAGTACTCAGCAAGCAAGGATCTACACTACATATGCAACATTATCAAAGAGAGGCTGTATATGTGGACTGGGCTGCAGAAATGCCAGAATAGAGAGAAGGCCTAGTCCTATCGAAGACTAGCATCTTCCAAGGTCTTGCAGCATTAGTAGAGTGTAGATTAGTACAATATAAAGTAGTAGTAATGTTATCAACCTCACCCAGAGATCCTTTCTCGACTCCCTGCGAGAAAGCAATCCCAGAGCCATAGTATCCAATTCTAGCTGTATCGATCGGGATACAACTCTGAGTGTCCGTTACGGTAGGACAGGCTATCGATAGATGTTTTCTTCCCTGCAGGGGTGCACCAACTTACCCACCACGCTCGCTTAACTCCGGCCGGACACACTTTCTGGGTCATGCCCGGCCTCGGCCAAACGACACACCGCAACCCTACCTACAGCTCAGTAGAGAGGTCCCCGCCGATCTACATCCTAAGCGCAAGGGGGTCTTGGCCATCACCCCTCGCCCTCCGGGTCATTGCGCATAGGATTTGATACCAGCGTCACCTCGGGTGGCCGACATGATCCGACCGTGCCGCAATGCTGAACTGGACGTCTGTCAAAGCTTTCGGCTGATGCTATGATGCAGAACGCCCATACTATGCCCACGTGATGGTTAGTGCTATCAGGCCAGAGGCCCACTCGGATCAAATATCCAAACCGTTAGTGTGTTGGTAGTGCGGCAACGAGCAGAGACTCACAAAGATGTGACCCCGTCCCCCCATCTCGAGGACTTGCGGCAAGGGCCAAGAATGCCCGGCCACGCCTCGTATTCTCACTCGGGCACCATCCAGGCAACCCGTCTTCACATCACACGCGGGTACCCCTCAGGGTCGACCCGCCTTTCCAAGTAACAATATTACAATTCAAGTATCCGTGTGTCCAAAACATCAGGGGAATCCGAGGTATCACCCTCGTTGGATTCCTACTCGATGTAACTGTCAAGGTGAACGTAGGAGGAATCACCCTCGATGGGTTCACACTTGATGTGTTGCACGACAGGGTCGTATCGAAAGTGGAGAAGGAGGAATCACCCTCGATGACCACGACCAAATAGCTACTCTACATAATTAACATCAGAGGTGCTACACGAGGTATCACCGTCGGCACTCGATAGTAACGCTGCAGTGTCGTTACAACTAAGGGGGTGAAGTGCGGTGTCGGGGCCTGTCTTCGATCCCGTCGATCGGGTCTTCTGTTAATCCAGCGGGGCAATCGGAACAAGTGGGGTCACTGATAGGTCTCTCTACCCAGCCTATACTAGACAGTTTAGGATAAGCATGTAAGGTTTCAATAGCAGGTTACAATAAACAGGCTATGCATCAGAATAGGTAAAGCAGTAGCAGCAGCAATTCTAATGCAAGCATGAGAGAGAAAGAATAGGCGATATCGATATGCTCAAGGGGGGGTGCTTGCCTGGTTGCTCGACGGCAAAGGCGAAGTCGTCAGTGGTGTCGTCGGGCTCCTGAGCCGCGTCGGTCTCGGGAAATGCGTCTGTAGCAGGGTCTACCGAGAAAGAAGAGGGGGAAGAAACAGTAAATATAAAGCAGACAAGAGTATGACATGGCAATACGTAGAGCTAGGGGTGTTCTGACGCGGTGCTACACGATATAGGTGAAGAGGGAAAACATCCGGGAATGTTTTCCCGAAGTTCGGTATTTCGGACAAATGAAACGAAGGGGGACGGTTGCATGCTCACTATGCTAGGGACGTGCGGCGGACGAACGGTCCTCGCATTCGGATTCGTCTCGTCGTTCTGAGCAACTTTCATGTAGAAAGTTTTTCGATCCAAGCTACGGTTTATTTTTTATGAATTTCTAAAGTTTTAAACATTTTTTGGAATTATTTTATTTATCTAATTTCGAATTATCCAAAACAGTAAAAGGTGACGCCAGCATGATGAAAAGATGATGTCAGCCGTCAACTGGTCGGCTGACCAGGTCAAACCTGACATGTGGGGCCCACATGTCATAGACTCAGTCTTAATCCAGTGTGTAAATTTAACTAAACTAATTAAACAGAGGGGGACCCACCTGTCATAGGGTGTTTGGTTAACAAATTAATTAAATTAACTTAATTAATCATCAGGTTAATTAGAGAGGGGTGGGGCCCACCTGTCAGCACAGTTGACCAAGTCAACTGGTCAACCGGTTCCCTTGGGCCCACTGGTCAGCGACCCAGTGGGGTGGCCCCGGGGGTGCCACGTAGGCGGCCAGGTCAGCATCGTCGCCGGAGCAACTCTGGCGACCTTGTTTCGCGGCGGCGCGCGTCAGGAGGCGGTCGGGAATCGCACACAGGGGGCCTCCGGACCCGGCGTTTGGCTCGTTCGGCTGCGGGCGAGCTCACGCGTCGAACGGCGGTGGCGGCAGAGGCTGGTGTGGCCGGAGCTGGCCGAAGCAGCGACGGTAGGCGGCGGCCGAAATCGGGCGAGGACGGAGCCGGGGCTAGGGGGTACGGCGAGCAGCGCGGGTTGGCTCTACGGGTCCCTTGGAGCCCTAGGAGCATGGGGCCGAGCTCGCTTTCGAGCTCAGGGGACCGAGGCCGTGACGGCGAGGCGAGCTGCAGCGGCGAGCTCTCGGACATGGTGGCGAGACTAGCTAGGGGGCGCGGGCGAGCGAACAGCGAGGGGGAGGAGAGGCGGAAGCTTACAGCGCGGCTCACGGTGGCCCTTGATGGGATTAGTAGCTGCAGACGGGCTCGAGCTCGTCGGAGTCTCGCCGGAGATGCAGAAGAGGGGCGGAGCTCGATGCAGTCACAGCATGGCTTCTCCGGCTCCGGCTGGTAGGCGTGGGCGACGTGGTCGGCCATGGCGCTCCTCCCAGACACGGTGGTAACCCGCGGGGATGCCGGTGGCCACGACAGCGCGGCAACGCGTCGGCGGAGTCGCTCGGCAGAGAGAGAGAGAGAGAGGAACCGAGTGCGAGGGGGGGAAGGGAAATGGAGGAGGCATCCAGGGGTGTGCAGGGCCTCACCCTTATCCACGGCGCGGGCGCAGCGACGCTGTCGAGCAGCGAGCAGGGGGGCGGGGGGAGCGTGCGCGCGTGCGCGCTCTGTGTGTTCGACAGCGGCCAGGAGTGAGCAGTGGGGTAGGGGACGGCGCCAGGCGGGCTGGGCCGCACTGTGCCACTTAGGCCCAGGCGCATAGGCCTTTTTTCCTTTTCTTCTTTTTGCTTTCTGTTTTCTGTTTTCTTTTCGGTTTACAAAAATGTTAGGCCACTTATGTACTTTTGTAAAATATGTGACCTAACCCAAATACTTAGTGCATTAATACCTTCCACCAAAAACAAGTTTGGGAAAAATATGACTTCATTTGGAGTTTTATTAAATGAAACGGGATTAAATGGGTGCTGTTTGTTGCTGTTCTAGGCTGTTTGAGTCACATAATTAATTTAGTAAATGTTGATGATAATTTTGGAATAGTCTCTGCAATATTATGAACATTTTAGTTATTGGATTTGAACAACTTTTATTTGCACTTTGAAATTTAATTGAAGTTTGAATTTCCATTTGAATTTGAACTGAAAGGGATATGATCCAAATGACGTTTAGGCACTGTTGATCATGTGACATGGCATTATCAAAAGGGGATTACTGTAGCCAACCACTGGGGGTGTTACAAGTCTCCTCCACTAATAAGAATTCTCGTCACGAGAATTAAGAGGGAGACCGAAAGAAAGCGGGGTATTCTTGGAAGTTCTTCCGAAGACACGTTCGGAAAATCTCGAATGACTGGAATGGTTTTCGATCCCCTCAAGCGGAGAAGCATTCAACGCATCCAAGGTGTATATTTTAGCCTCAGCATTTTGAGTTGTCTGGGCACGGTAATCCACTAGCCCAGCTGACTAACGGAGTATTCATTTACTCATAATGAAGGTCATGCATGAATGCAAATTTTTCCAGAGATGAATGAATGTGATGCTGCTAAATTAAATAAAACAAAAGCAGGTACTGAGTTAACGGGAAGGGTACCCATTTCGGTGGCAGGTTGATCCTGGACTTGTATAATATCAATGTTGTAAGCGTGTCCACGACCATATGTTTTTTGGCTTCTGTTGCTTTTGCGACTCCTTATGCTTCATTTAAGCAGTCTCAAGCAGAATAGCCTTATTCACAAGAGCAGTAAAGTCGGTGAAATCTTGAGCAGCGAGTGCAAGCTCGATGTCTGCGTGGAGTCCATTACGGAACTTCTCTTGTCTACGGGCATCCGTGGCGATGTCTTCTTCAGTATAGCGGGACAGGTCAAGGAATTCGCGCTAATAAGCTTCGACAGTCTTATTGCACTGAGAGAGGTTGCGGAACTGGGTTTTCATCCGGTCCATGATTCCTTGGGGAATATATCAGGCATGGAAAGCAGCCTGGAACTCAGGCCAAGTAACAGCTGTTCCAGCAGGCGGTGTACGTTTGTGGGTGTCCCACCATTGAGCAGCGGGACCCTTTAGGAGAAAGGAAGCGAAGGAGACAAAGTTGGCAGGTGAGACATTTGCCGACTCCATCTCGTGAGTGATATCGCGAATCCAGTCATCAGCATCCAGTGGCTTCTCAGAGTTGCGGAACTGAGTGGGGTTAAGACGCATAAATTCCGGAAGAGTTATTGAAGGAGGGTTCTGGTTCTGGTTGTTCTGATGCAGAAACTGAGCCATAATCCCAGTCATGAACTAGCGGTTGAGCTCGAATTGTTGCATCATAGTTGCCATATAATCTGGCGGTGGTGGGCGTTCAGGGGCACCACCACGACCACCTAGTCTAACCATCCTGCTAAGTTTCAACAGGGGTAGTTCAGTAAAAGTAGTTGCGGGTGTTTAGCGACAAGCATGATGTAAAACGACAATAATTAAGCAGTGTCATAGATACTTAACAGTAGTCAATTAAGACATACAGATCCATACACAGAGTCGGGTACACGTGAATAGCATAACGGCGCAAATTCAAAAGCTAGATATGGTAGGCGGCGCGCAGGCACGCGGTAAGGAAGTACACCACGAGACATAGCAAAAGCTACATCAACGTCGGGAAGGTCCACTGAAACGGGGTAGCTGCATGTGCGGACGATAAATGTTCATCGCGGAAGGTTCCTGTGCTCCATGCGCACTCTGATGCAGAATCCGGTCTCGAGCTGAAAGAAGAGGTCCTCGTACAGGTGTGTGACCTCCAACAGCGGGCCAATCATTACCAACATACATCTGAGTCCTGCTCGGGTAAAGGATTTACTCTGGATGTATCCCTGCATGAACAGCTGGTAGCAACTGTGTCATAGCATCATAGAGGCGTGCTCGAGTGGCAACCAACTTGACGGCAAGGGCCCGAACAGTGCCATCCAGAGCCTGAGTGCACTGAATTAGAACGTGCGGGTCGTATCGACGACGTTCATACGGGGCACAGATAGATGTGTAGTATCCAGTAGCATCTCCAGCAGGGGCATACGGAATGTATCGGAACTCAGAGGCATCCAAGCTATCGCTGAACTCTCCTCGGAGACGTGCGACAGCAGAGTAGGCGGCATCATGTATTGCCATCTCAATCGTCACGCCGATACCATGGAAAAGATGCAGCTCGGTGTCTGAGTCATCGCGCTGATCATAGATACGAACATCAGCATGGTACTGCTACTGGTTGAACTCATGATAATCCTCGTAGACCATGTACTCGGGGTACCAGCGGTAGCCAAGTCTGGTCAGGAGGGCGATCAGGACATGTGGAAAACCAGGGGCACCACGAGCCCAAGTGCGAAGCACAAGCTGCGTCGTCGGGCGTGGTGGAAACAAACGATCCAGCTGAAATAGAGGAAATTCAGGACTGTCAAATGACAATGAGGAGTATAATACAACTCAGAGAGAAAGGTTAAACAAAACAATGGAAAGGAAAATGATTATCAGACTAATCAGATCAATGGTAAGGAATTAAGCACAGATATCCAACTCTGCGGGTAGACAAGATTTACGAGATCCTAAGTGTCGGCGTTAGTAAAATTTTAACCCGAAAAGAAGAGAGATCAGAGTCCCAGAGTATAGACGAGGAATAAAAGATCCTAATACCACCCAATTGGCGACGTGGGCCCGTAAGCCACACAACCAAGTTAGTAAAATAGTTTTTGGTTACTAGACTCAACTTCGGCTAAGGAGTTGGAAAGGGGGGGTTCCTACAGGCAGTCGGCTCAGATACCAACTTGTGATGCCCCCAGCTCAATCATGCACTAATCATACACGCAAATGCACATGATCAAGCCTAAGGACTCATGGGAAGATATCACAACACAACTCTAAAACATAAATAAAGTCATACAAGCTTTATATTACAAGCCAAGGGCCTCGAGGGCTCGAATACATAAGCTCGCATACAAGCGTCAGTGGAAGCATCAGATATCTGAGTACAGATATAAAAGAAAAACACAGATAGGCCCTTAGAAGGTAGGGCAATAGAAAACACTATGATCGAAAGGCGCAGGCCTCCTGCCTGGGACCCTCCGAACCTACTGCTGGTCGTCGGCCAACTCCTAGCAGTATCCACCCTCGGGGTAGTAGTAGCAATCATCGGCGGGGGCAGCTGTCTCAGGGGCTCCGTCATCTGGTTGCATCAAAAGGGATATGGGGGAAAAAGAAAGCAAAGCAACCGTGAGTACTCATCCGAAGTACTCAACAAGCAAGGATCTACACTACATATGCAACATTATCAAAGAGAGGTTGTATATGTGGACTGGGCTGCAGAAATGCCAGAATAGAGAGAAGGCCTAGTCCTATCGAAGTCATGTGGACTGGGCTTTCGAGCTCAGGGGACCGAGGCCGTGACGGCAAGGCGAGCTGCAGCGGCGAGCTCTCGGACGCGGTGGCGGGACTAGCTAGGGGGCGCGGGCGAGCGAACGGCGAGGGGGAGGAGAGGCGGAATCTTACGGCGCGGCTCACGGTGGCCCTTGAGGGGATTAGTATTTGCAGACGGGCTCGAGCTCGTCAGAGTCGCGCCGAAGATGCAGAAGAGGGGCGGAGCTCAATGCGGTCACGGCAGGGCTTCTCCGGCTCCAGCTGGTAGGCGTGGGCGACGTGGTCGGCCATGGCGCTCCTCCCAGACACGGTGGTAGCCCGCGGGGACGCCGGTGGCCACGGCAGTGCGGCAATGCATTGGCGGAATCGCTCGGCAGAGAGAGAGAGAGGAACCAAGCGCGAGGGGGGAAAGGGAAATGGAGGAGGCGTCCAGGGGTGTGCAGGGCCTAGCCCTTATCCACGGCGCGGGCACAGCGACGCTGTCGAGCAGCAAGCAGGGGGGGCCGTGCATGCGTGCGCGCTCTGCGTGTTCGACAGCGGCGAGGAGTGAGCAGTGGGGTAGGGGATGGCGCCAGGCGGGCTGGGCCGCACTGTGCAACTTAGGCCCAGGCGCATAGTCCTTTTTTCCTTTTCTTCTTTTTGCTTTCTGTTTTCTCTTTTCTTTTCTGTTTACAAAAAATGTTAGGCCACTTATGGACTTTTGTAAAATATGTGACCTAACCCAAATACTGCAGTGCATTAATACCTTCCACTAAAAACTAGTTTGGTAAAAATATGACTTCATTTGGAGTTTTATTAAATGAAATGAGATTAAATGGGTGCTGTTTGTTGCTGTTCTAGGCTGTTTGAGTCACATAATTAATTTAGTAAATGTTGATGATAATTTTAGAATAGTCTCTGGAATATTTACAATATTATGAACATTTTAGTTATTGGATTTGAACGACTTTTATTTGCACTTTGAAATTTAATTGAAGTTTGAATTTCTATTTGAATTTGAACTGAAAGGGATATGATCCAAATGACGTTTAGGCACTGTTGATCATGATGACATGGCATTATCAAAAGGGGATTACTGTAGCCAACCACTGGGGGTGTTACACAACAATGTTCCTGTGCAGCTGTGGCTCGAACCCAATCTGCACGGCCCATGCGAATGTAGAACCAGCATTCTTCAGCACGAAGGGCATATGCACAAAGCAGTACGTGCCACATGGGGTGATGAAGGCGGTCTTTTCTTCGTCTTCCTTGGACATGAAGATCTGACGTGGAATCAACAATCTGATCAATGCGCGGCAAGGGGAAGGGGTCCTTTGGACAAGCTTTGTTCAAGTCAGTGAAGTCAATACAAAGTCTCCGCTTCCCATTAGCTTTGTGCACCACCACTGGATTTGCTAACCAAGTTGGATGCAGCAACCCTCGGAGCAAACCTACTGCCTCTAGTTTCTTGATTTCCTCGACAATGAACTGTTGCGGTTCCAAGGCTTGTTTCCTGATTTTCTTCCTGGGGGTGGCAGGATCTCCGGCGCTCTCAACGGACATTACTGCCTTCTACTTTCTCTTCTTGTTGCGTTTCTTGTTTTTCTTCCTCGGGGTGGCAGGGTCATCGTCGTCCTCCGAATCGACTTCGATGCTAACCTCTTCCCCCGGAACTCTCCTGCCTTCTTCAGCATGAGCACACTTATCCGCCAGCGTGTAGAGTTCGTTGACGGTCTTGGGCAACTGAACATTCATCTTAGCCCGCATTATACGGTTGCGCACATTCGTATGAAATGCGGCAATCACAGCTGCCAGGTGTATCCTGGGAATGTTGCGGTGTACTCGACTGAACCTCTGCAAGTATTTGCGCAAACTCTCTCCTTCCTTCTACAGAAGGGCTTGCAGGTCACTAGGCCGCCCTGGTTCTTGGTGTCCACCCGTGAAGGCGCCCACGAACTCATTGCACAAATCTACCCAGGAGGAGATGGAATCCTCCGGCAAGTGCATTAGCCATGACCTCACATTCGGCTTGAGCGCCAACGAGATGTAGTTGGCAAGACTTTCTCATCCCTTCCCCCAGCGGCTTGCACGGCGATCATGTAGATGCCCAAAAACTCTGTCAGGTTTGGCTTCCCATCGTACTTCTTTGGCAAGTCAGGTTCGAAGGTGTGAGAGGACGGCCACTGGACTTGCCGTAGCTCGCGAGTGAAGGCTAGGCAGCCTACCTCATAAGGCAGGTACCCGCCAACACTGGGAGCGGGCTCATCGACATCGGCACCATTACGCCTATCGGACTGACGGTGTGTCTCGCGACGCCGCTCATTGGTGATGCGGGCGACATCCTTCCTCCTGTCTTTCAACATTTGACGTTGATCTTACTGGAGTCGTCGATCCGACGAGGCCATTGATGCCTCATCACGATCATCGATCCCTTGAGATTGCTGAGCTCGCTGTGGCCGCCCCTGAGCGGGCTGCCGCGGAGGGACTGTACCGTAGGCACGGTCCTCCCCATCTTGACCACCCACATGGGCCGCTGGTGTCGCTGGAGGGTGCCGTGATGGCTCCACGCTCAGTGTATTATTGATCTCAGTGAACCCAAGGAGGCTTTGGATGGTAGCTCTCCACTCATCCATCCTGTCTGCAGCTGGAGGAAAATCCAACAACGGCTGAGCTCTCGCCACCGCTTCGGCCGCCGTCTCTGGCATGGCGTGGGAGGGAGAGCGCGACACTGCTCCGCTTTTGGTCGAGCCAGAAGGAGCGCCGTCGGACCCTCGCTACCTCAGCCTTGCCGCCGGAGGAGCTTGACGTGGCCGGAGCTACTCTTGGTGACCCGGCTCTTGGTCAGCCGGGCCCTTCCCATGCGGACGTGGTTGTTGCGTGTCGGAAGCACCGTTCGGGGTAAGGTTGCGCCCGCCCAATGTGGGACGAGGTGAACGTCCCGTCCCCGCCCTTCCAAGCGGCGCAGCCGGTGGGTCTTGGCTTGCGCCGGAGCAATCGTCGACATCGTTTTGGTTGAGGATTCCGGTGGGGTCAGCGGGAGGAAGTTGCGCGTCTCCGTGACCCGCACCGGCAGAAGTATGATCGGCGGCATGTTGAGGAGGACCGGTCGCTCCTACGGCCCCGGCCCCGACTCCAGCCGTGATGAGAGTGTTGACGACACCGCTCGGCTCGCCGGCTCCTCCTGCCGTAGCCGCAGAGCCTGCGGCACCCGCCGCTACGCGTGATGAAGCCTTCGAGGTGGAAGGATGTGCCCCTTCTCCACTTCTTTTCTTGGGATCCATGGATGATGGAGACTGACGAAGATCGATGCGCTGGTCATGGCTTTAGGTTCGCACAAGCGACGCCCCCTACCTGGCGCACCAAAGATGTCGGCGTGGAGCACGATCACCTATGGGGCAGGGGTGCCCCTTTATGGTTCGGCATGGGAACGGCCGCGTTGTACAAAGAGAAGAAGCAATGAGGGATAGCACAGGATGGACTCTCTCTCTCTCTCTCTCTCTCTCTCTTTTCCCAGGTTCTGGCCGCTTTGCAGCGTAAAGCACTACTCCTACTATGGTGGATTAATCTGGAGGAACATGAAGGCTCGACGTGCTCTAGCCCGGCAAGGCACCTTGGGGAGAGTGACGTGAGCTTACAAGTGTTGTCGGATCGAAAAATGTTCGAACCCCTTGCTTGGTTGCCTTAGGCCTCCTTTTATAGGTTATGGGGTGACTACTATGTGAAAACAGTAATTTGGGTGTGATTAGATAGCTAACAATGCTATCATACCTAACAATTGCAGTTAGGACAAAGTGCATTAAATGCACTGCTAGGTGTCGTGCCGAGGGCGAATCCCGGCATGCCTGTCGCGCCGCTTACCTGCCTCTTCTTATCAGCTTGACACGCCTCCTGGACGGGTGTTAATAAAGCTAATCTCTTCTCCTTGATGTTGCCACGTGCTTGATAGGATCCACCTGGTTGCTTAACACCTTGACACCGCAATGATTAGTGACTTGGGTGCGGTGAGGTGGAGCGGTGGCGTCTTGGTGAAGGATCCTTGTTGAAGGAGCCTGGCGGGGTTTGATCTTGGCAGCCCCTGCAAGCCGGCCGGGGCGAATCTGGACCTGTCCACGGGTGCAGCCTTGACCTGGCCAGGCTCTCCTGCCCGGCAAGGGAGGTCCTCCCAAGGTGGCCCTCTGCTACTTGTTCTTCTTAATGCTCTCCTTGATCTTACGAAGATCGGCTTTTTTTGGCTTGACCTTGTGACATGCATTGGTGCTGGATGTATGATCGTCAGCACGCCTGTGCATGAGTCCGGTCAACAAACGCGAATGTTTGTTGCACCGACATGTACCCACCATGCAAGTCATCTATGGTACATGCAATTAACTACTTATTTTTGAGAATCATACATGCAATTAACTCAAATGGATTTGATGTGACTATTATTTTCAGCATAAGAGCATCGCCAACGGTAACCGACAAATTTCATCCCGCTTCCGTCCGCGGACAAGGATGTCAGACAACGACATCGAACACCAGCGACATACATTTTGACAACAACTAGAACCAACCAGATGAAATTCATGCAAACACGGCCGGATTTCATATATACATGATAGATTTCATTACATTTACATGAACAAAGCAGTGCTAGTCCAGCTGTCATCGTATAATTAATACCTACTCTAAATGGTTGCTCGCGGATCCCTTTGTCTGGCAAACACTTGCGAGGTCGACGAAGGTCCTCGAAAGAGAAGAACCGGGCAAGACACGGCCTTTGTACGTAGTCGTTATCTTGGCGGTAGCTTTCATGGGACCCAAACAGCTGCGGCCTCCCGTGTTCTACTTCTCCTCAATGATGGCAGCAGACACTCCGGCGCTAGCCAATGACTCGTCGCTCTCCGCGCACCCAGCTTCTGTCTCTGCCTGCATGGTGCCGCCGCAGGCACTAGAGGTGCGGCCACCGCAGACACCAGAGGCACGGTACGATGAGGCATCGTCGACGGCAGTGATGACGCCCGTGCCGACATGGAGCAACTCGCCGCTCCTCATTGAGTTGAACTGGAGCGGAAGAGTTGCTGAACCACGCGTCGGCTTGGGGCGGCAACTGGCTCCGTAGGGCTAGGCGAGGTAGTTGGAGCAGCGAGCTGCCTCGCTCGTATCCAGAGGACTCGGCAAGCCACCCGGCCGGCTAGTATGATGAAGAACTGCTCGTCGGAAGCCATCGGAAGAGTGGAGTAAATGGTGAAGGAGGAGATGGGGGAGCTGCGGAGGGGTGTGATTCTTGTAGGGTGTCTGGCCTCATTTAAATAGAGGGCGGACGGGAAGAGCTTGGCTGGCATCTGGCCTCGTTTAAATAGAGGGCGGACATAAGGATTTCAGCCAGCGTTGTGTTTAATTTCGGCCCGCTCATGAACAGACGTGTGCCGGAGTAGGTTTATCGGTTTCCATGCGGGTTTAATGGAGGCGTTTGATGGTGGCGAGGAGGCGTGTTTAGCCGGGCGTGCCGCGGGCGGCGCACCACTCCCTACTGCTGCTGCTACTACTACTACTACTAGTAGTAGTAGTAGTAGTAGTAGTAGTAGTAGTAGTAGTAGTAGTAGTAGTAGTAGTAGTAGTAGTAGTAGTAGTAGTAGTAGTAGTAGTAGTAGTAGTAGTAGTAGTATTAGATTTGACAGCTAGCAAACCAGGACGGTAAAAAATTTGAGAAATGGACGGTAAAGTAGTAAACCAGGACAGTTCTCGGTATGGCTTTATTGCAGACGAGGGAGAGGGTAGCGGTTCCCGAAATGTTGAACGGCCAATGATGCATCCTCCTTCAATTAGCATCACTACAAAAAAAACACTTCTGTGATGATATGTGTTTGTCACAGTAGGTCACGTTTTCTTTCATGCATATACATCGATGACGATTTTATGACAGAATCAAGATAGTCATACCTGGGCTGTCGTAGAAGTGTTCCATGACAATACCAAAATTATCATCATGGAAGTGTCCACTTCCATGACGATAAACGACGCGTCATGGAAGCGCTTTCATCAAGGGTAGCACTAATGGTGAAGGTACCATCAGTGCCATCTTGCCACGCCGGAACTTTATTGGTTGCCGCGGGAGCAGCCTTGGATCTTTTGCTAGTTGAACTTTCCGGCAAGTCACTGGCGGGTGCGGCATTCTCCAAGGAGATGCGCTTCCCGGAGTCCTTATCAGAATCTTTGACGGCTTCCTTGACTTTCTTCTCCCTCTTGGCGGGAGCTGGGGCCCCGACGGCCTTTGCTGCAACCACATCTCTATACATCTTATCCAAACAAATAACTATGTCTTTCTTGTCTGACGGGATGGTGATGACTCCCATAGGACCAGGCATCTTCAAAGTGTTGTGGGTGTAGTGGGCCGCCGCCATGAACTTGGCCAGAGTTGGTCGGCCAAGAATCCCGTTGAATGGCAGGGGAAGTTCAATGACATCGAACACAATCTTCTCTGTCCTGAAGTTTATTTCCCCTCCAAATGTCACCGGCAAGGTAATCTTTCCCTTCGGCTGGTTCCTTCCTTGGTTGATTCCTTGGAAAGTGCCAGTCTTCTTCAAGTCCTTATCTGGAATCTGGAGTTTCTTCAGCACTCCAGGAGAAATCAAATTCAAGCCTGCCCAGCCATCAACCAACATCTTAGTAACCTTGAGGATGCGGATTGTTGGTGAAACCAACAATGGCAAACATCCTACCACAGTGGTGCGGTCTGGATGATCCTCAATGTCAAAGATGATGGGTGTGCGGGACCACTTGAGCGGTTCTTGAGCGCTTGCAACTAGTTCTACTGCATTAACTTCACGTGACCACTGCTTGACCTGGCGGTCAGAGGAATGCAAGGATGCACCCCCGTCAATGCACATCACCTCAGTAGCTTTCTGGAACTCCTATTCACTGGTTTCATCATCTTCCTCTTTGCTGTCATCTTCATTTTCTTTCCTCTCACGGCCTCTGGCGGTTTTTTCTTTCTGCTGATCAGACTTACCGCGGTGCTCGTTACGACCACCACGGCCCTTGCCGCCAGTACCATTCTAGTTTCTCTCCTTGTCGCGCCTTTCATACTCAGCTTTTGTTTCTTAACCAACTGCTCGACTTGCTTGCAATCTTGGAGATCATGACCCTTGGTCCTATGGATCTTGTAGTACGGCCCGTCAGACTTGCCATTTTTCTCAGCAGCCACTGCCTCCTGACAGTCAGCGCATGTACTAGCTTCCTTGCCGGGCGTCTCAGTTTTTGCTTTCTTGCCGGGCGTCTCAGTTTTTGCTTTCTTGGTGGTTCTAGGATCTCCGGCGCTCTCAACGGCCATTACTACCTTCTCCTTTCTCTTCTTGTTGCACTTCTTGTTTTTCTTCCTGGGGGTGGCAGGGTCGTCGTCGTCCTCCGAATCGACTTCGATGCTAACCTCTTCCCCGGAAGTCTCCTGCTTTCTTCAGCACGAGCACACTTATCTGCCAGCGTGTAGAGTTCGTTGACGGTCTTGGGCAACCGAACATTCATCTTAGCCCGCATTCTATGGTTTCGCACATTCGTATGAAATGCGGCAATCACAGCTGCCGGGTGTATCTTGGGAATGTTGCGGTGTACTCGAATGAACCTCTGCAAGTATTTGCGCAAACTCTCTCCTTCCTTCTACAGAAGGGCTTGCATGTCACTAGGCTGCCCTGGTTCTTGGTGTCCACCCGTGAATGCGCCCACGAACTCGTTGCACAAATCTGCCGAGGAGGAGATGGAATCCTCCGGCAAGTGCATTAGCCATGACCTCACATTCGGCTTGAGCGCCAACGGGATGTAGTTGGCAAGACTTTCTCATCCCTTCCCCCGGCGGCTTGCACGGCGATCGTGTAGATGCCCGAAAACTCTGCCGGGTTCAGCTTCCCATCGTACTTCTTTGGCAAGTCAGGTTTGAAGGTGCGAGAGGATGGCCACTGGACTTGCCGCGGCTCGCGAGTGAAAGCTGGGCAGCCTACCTCGTAAGGCAGGTACCCCCCAACACTTGGAGCGGGCTCGTCGACATCGGCACCATTACGCCTATCGGACTAACGGTGTGTCTCGCGACGCTGCTCATTGGTGATGCAGGCGTCCTACTTCCTCCTGTCTTTCAACATTTGACGTTGATCTTGCTGGAGTCATTGATCCGACGAGGCCATTCATGCCTTATGACGATCATTGATCCCTTGAGATTGTTGAGCTCGCTGTGGCCGCCCCTGAGCGAGCTGCCGCGGAGGGAATGCACCGTAGGCGCGGTCCTCCCGTCTTGACCACCCGCATGGGCCGCTGGTGTCGCTGGAGGGCGCCGTGATGGCTCCGCGCTCAGTGTCTTATTGATCTCAGTGAACCCAAGGAGGCTTTGGATCGTAGCTCTCCACTCATCCATCCTGTCTGGAGCTAGAGCAAAATCAAACAACAACTCAGCTCTAGCCACCGCTTCGGCTGCCGTCTCTGGCATGGTGTGGGAGGGAGAGCACGACACTGCTCGGCTTCTCGTCGAGCTAGAAGAAGCACCGTCAGACCCTCGCTGCCTCAGGCCCGCCGCCAGAGGAGCTTGACGCGGCCGGAGCTGCTCTTGGTGACTCGGCTCTTGGTCAGCCGGGCCCTTCCTGTGCGGACACGGTTGTTGCGGGTCGAAAGCACCATCCGGGGTAAGGTTGCACCCGCCCAATGTGGGACAAGCCGAACGTCCCGTCCCCGCCCCTCCAGGCGGCTCGGCCGGTGGGTCTTGGCTTGTGTCGGAGCAAGCATCGACGTCGTGTTGGTTGAGGATGCCGGTGGGGTGAGTGGGAGGAAGTTGCGCGTCTCCGTGACCCGCACCGGCGGAAGTATGATCGGCGGCATGTTGAGGAGGCCCAGTCGCGCCAGCAGCCCTGGCCCCCACTCCAGCCATGACGGGAACGTTGACGGCACCGCTCGCCTCGCCGGCTCCGCCTGCCGTAGCCACGGCGCCTGCGACGCCCGCCGCTACGCATGACGAAGCCTTCGAGGTGGAAGGATGCGCCCCTTCTCCACTTCTTTTCTTGGGATCCATGGATGATGGAGACTGACGAAGATCGACGCGCTGGTCACGGATTTAGGTTCGCACAAGCGACGCACCCTACCTGGTGCACCAAAGATGTCGCCGTGGAGCATGATCACCTATGGGGCAGGGGTGCCCCTTTGTGGTAAGGCATGGGAGCGTCCGTGTTGCACAAAGAGCAGAAGCAATGAGGGACAACACGGCGATGGACTCTCTCTCTTTTCCCAAGTTTGGGCCGCTTTGCAGCGTAAAGCCCTACTCCTGCTGTGGTGGATTGATCTGGAGGAACACGAAGGCTCGATGCGCTCTAGCCCAGCAAGGCACCTCGGGGAGAGCGACATGAGCTTACAAGTGTTGTGGGATCGAAAAATGTTTGAACCCCTTGCTTGGTTGCCTCGAGCCTTCTTTTATAGGTTAAGGGGTGAACACAGTGGCAAAATAGTCATTTGGGTGTGATTAGATAGCTAACAGTGCTATCGTACCTAACTATCGCAGTTAGGACAAAGTGCATTAAATGCACTGCTAGGTGTTGTGCCGAGGGCCAATCCCGACAAGCCTGTCGCGCCGCTTACCTGCCTCTTCTTATCAGCTTGGCACGCCTCCTGGACGGGTGTCAATAAAGCTAATCTCTTCTCCTTGATGTTGCCACGTGCTTGATAGGATCCACCTGGTTGCTTAACACCTTGACACCGCACTGATTAGTGACATGGGTGCGGTGAGGTGGAGCAGTGGCGTCTTGGTGAAGGTTCCTTGTTGAAGGAGATTGGCGGGGTTTGATCTTGGCGGCCCCGGCAAGCCTGCCGGGGCGAATCTGGACCTGTCCTTGGGTGCGGCCTTGAACTAGCCAGCCTCTCCTGCCCGGCAAGGAAGGTCCTCCCAAGGTCGCCCTCCACTACTTGTTCTTCTTAATGCTCTCCTTGATCTTACGAAGTGCGGCTTTTCTGGCTTGACATTGTGACATGCATTGGTGCTGGATGTATGATCGTCAGCATGCCTGTGCATGAGTCTTGTCAACAAACGCGAATGTTTGTTGCAGCGACATGTACCCACCATGCAAGTCATCTACTGTACATGCAATTAACTTCTTATTTTTGAGAATCATGCATGCAATTAACTCAAATGGATTTGATGTGACTATTATTTTCAGCATAAGAGCATCGCCAACGATAACCGACAAATTTCATCCCGCTTCCGTCCGCGGACAAGGATGTCGGACAACGACATCGAACACCAGCGACATACATTTTGGCAACAACTGGAACAAACCAGACGAAATTCATGCAAACACGGCCGAATTTCATATATACATGATAGATTTCATTACATTTACATCAACAAAGCATTGGTAGTCCAGCTGTCATGGTATAATTAATACCTACTCTAAATGGTCGCCCGCGGATCCCTATGTCTGGCAAACACTTGCGAGGTCGATGAAGGTCCTCGAAAGAGAAGAACCTGGCAAGACACGGCCTCTGTACATAGTCATTGTATTGGCGGTAGCTTTCATGGGACCCAAACAGCTGCGGCCTCCCGTGTTCTACTTCTCCTCGATGATGGCGGCAGACATGGAGGTGCTAGCCAATGACTCATCGCTCTCCGCACACCCAACTTCTATCTCTGCCTGCATGGCGCTGCCGTAGGCACTTGAGGTGCGGCCATCGCTGACACCGGAGGCACAGTACGACGAGGCATCGTCGACGGCAGCGACGACGCCCGTGCCGCCGTGGAGCAACTCGCCGCTCCTCATTGAGTTGAACTGGAGTGGAAGAGTTGCTGAACCACTCGCCGGCTTGGGGCGGCAACTGGCTCCGTAGGGCTAGGCGAGGTAGTTGGAGTAGCGAGCTGCCTCACTCGTATCCGGAGGACTCGGCGAGCCACCCGGCTGGCTAGTATGACGAAGAACTGCTCGTCGGAAGCCATCAGAAGAGTAGAGTAAATGGTGAAGGAGGAGATGGGAGAGCTGCGGAGGGGTGTGATTCTTGTCGGGCGTCTGGCCTCGTTTAAATAGAGGGTGGACGGGAAGAGCTTGGCTGGCATCTGGCCTCGTGTAAACAGAGGGCGGACGTAAGGATTTCAGGCGGCATTGTGTTTAATTTCGGCCCGCTGATGAACAGACGTGTGGCCGGAGTAGGTTTATCGGTTTCCATGCGGGATTTAATGGAGGTGTTTGATGGTGGCGAGGAGGCGTGTTTAGCCGGGCGTGCCGCGGGCGGCGCCCCACTCGCTACTGCTGCTGCTGCTCCTGCTACTACTACTACTACTAGTACTACCACTACTACTACTACTACTAGTAGTATTTGATTTGACAGCTAGCAAACCAGGATGGTAAAAAAATTGAGAAATGGACGCTAAACTAGTAACCCAGGACAGTTCCCGATACGGCTTTAATGCAGACAAGGGAGAGGGTAGCGGTTCCCGAAATGTTTAACGGCCAACGGTGCATCCTCCTTCAATTAGCATCACTACAAAAAAAAACACTTCCGTGATGATATGTGTTTGTCACAGTAGGTCATGTTTTCTGTCATGCATGTACATCCATGACGATTTTATGACAGAATCAAGATAGTCATACCTGTGCTGTCGTAGAAGTGTTCCATGACAATACCAAAATTATCATCACGGAAGTGTCCACTTCCATGACGATAAATGGCACGTCATGGAAGTGCTTTCGTCAAGGGTAACCGACACGTGGCATACAAAATAACAGGTCGCCGTTAAGCTATTGGGTATCGGTTTGGATCCGATAACCCGTTAACAGCCTGGACCAATGGGGATTTTCCACGTGTAAAATTCTCATTTGCCGGCGGATCCATGTGTCGTCTTAGTGTTGGGACAGATGTCATCCAGCGAATGGACAGGACGCACCTATTATACGTCGACACGTGGCTCAGCCCAATAGTAGCCCATTCAGGTCAAAAGGCCGGCCCGTTTGACCTGGTCAAAAGGTAACGGCTCGGCCCACTTAAAGCCTGTTAACGACATGTTCACATATAGCCCATTTACAGCCCGCTAACTCACGGCCCATTATGGCCTTACCGAATTTGGCCCAGTAGCGTCATCTGGGCTGTCCAATATGATTTCAGCCTGTTGTAACTTCCGGCCCATGTATGTCCGATGACGTCTTTCGGCCCATATGAGGCCCTTTGTAACTCTTGGCCCATTAATGGCCCGTGGTGAAAGTGGCCCGTAATGAACAGTGTATCGCTTTATACCCATTAATGGCCCATTATTCCATTGGGCCCTTTCCAGCATGTGTTATCTTTCGGTCTTCTAAGGGCCCATTTATTCTTGGGCTATGTTATCTTTCGGCCTTCTAAGGGCCCATTTATTCTTGGGCTGATTTGCAGCATTCGATTACTTACGGTCCGTTACTGGCATGTTCCGGTTGTGGGCCAAATTCAGCCCGTGGTTAAAGTCGGCCTGTTTGAGGCCCATTAACCCATCGGGCCGTTTTCATAGTGCCATCAAATATGGCCCATTAACGACCCGTTATGCCTGTTGATAGAATCAAGCCCATTATACTCATCGGCCTATTAATGGCACGTTATGGTCGGCTCATGAACGGACGATTCCCACTCTAGCCCGTTTATGGCCCATAATGCAGTCCGTTATTGGCCCATGTTTGGCCAATCAAACATACGACCCATCGAAGGCCCATTGATTCTACGGCCCATAGAAGGCCCGTAGGAGGCCCATGGTCACTACAGCAGATAGCAGGACCATGGTGGGAACGGTCCGTATGTAGCCCATGGTTATTGTGGCCTAGTTTTAAAAAATAGGTTATTGCGGCCACTAGCAAACCACAAATAAAGAACTGCACTGACTACAAGCAAACAAATTAACAAGAAAACAAGGAAATAAATAAGCAAGCAACTTACGCTAGGCTATTAAGGCTATTACACATATTACATCCACTAGGCATCAAAGTTTGCCACCAGTGCAAATATGGGGAACAAAGCAGCATATTACATACACTGGTTGTCAAAGTTGGCGACCAGTGCAAATAAACGCCTCAGCAAAACAAGTCCAGAACTGAAACCACTAAAGAAGAGATCAAGAAACAATATCCGGGGTACCCATCATGCTGGCAAGATGCTTAGCAAGCTTATTAGCTTTCTCTTGTTTGGCGCTTAAATCCTCTAGCATTTGCTGTTGCACCAGAAAGTATGCATCTGAATTCTGCAGGGACTTCCTCAGTCCTTCGGCTTTGTGTCGCAGCACATCTGATCGAAGTCTTTTAACTTGGAGTGGAGACTCAAGAAGACGAACTGATTCAGGCAGCAAGTTCAAAGATCTTTGATGACCCACAAGTATAGGGGATCTATCATAGTCCTTTCGATAAGTAAGAGTGTTGAACCCAACGAGGAGTAGAAGGAAATGACAAGCGGTTTTCAGCAAGGTATTCTCTGCAAGCACTGAAATTATCGGTAACAGATAGTTTTGTGATAAGATAATTTGTAACGGGTAACAATTAACAAGTGTAACAAAGGTGAAGCAAGGTGGCCCAATCCTTTTTCTAGCAAAGGACAAGCCTGGACGAGCTCTTATATAAAGCAAAGCGCTCCCGAGGACACATGGGAATTATTGTCAAGCTAGTTTTCATCATGCTCATATGATTCACGTTCGTTACTTTGATAATTTGATATGTGGGTGGACTGGTGCTTGGGTGCTGTCCTTACTTGGACAAGCCTCCCACTTATGATTAACCCCTCTCACAAGCATCCGCAACTATGAAAGAAGAATTAAGATAAATCTAACCATAGCATGAAACATATGGATCCAAATCAGCCCCTTACGAAGCAACGCATAAACTAGGGTTTAAGCTTCTGTCTCTCTAACAACCCATCATCTACTTATTACTTCCCAATGCCTTCTCCTAGGACCAAACAATGGTGAAGTGTCATGTAGTCGACGTTCACATAACACCACTAGAGGAAAGACAACATACATCTCATCAAAATATCGAACGAATACCAAATTCACATGATTACTTATAACAAGACTTCTCCCATGTCCTCAGGAACAAACGTAACTACTCACAAAGCATATTCATGTTCAAAATCTAAGGGGTATTGAATAGCATTAAGGATCTAAACATATAATCTTCCACCAAATAAACCAACTAGCATCAACTACAGGGAGTAATCAACACTACTAGCAACCCACAGGTACCAATCTGAGGTTTTGAGACAAAGATCGGATACAAGAGATGAACTAGGGTTTGAGAGGAGATGGTGCTGGTGAAGATGTTGATAGAGATTGACCCCCCTCTCAATGAGAGGATCCTTGGTGATGACGATGGCTTTGATTTCCCCCTCCGGGAGGGAAGTTTCCCCGGCAGAACAGCTCCGCCGGAGCCCTAGATTATTTCTGCCCAGGTTCTGCCTCGAGATGGCGGCGCTTCATCCCGAAAGCTCTCTCTTGATTTTTTTTCTAGGTTAAAACACATCATATAGCAGAAGATGGGCACCGGAGGCCTGCCAGGTGGCCCACAAGCCACAGGGGCGCACCCAGGGGGTAGGGTGCGCCCCCCAGGCTTGTGGCCTCCTGGTGTGTCCCCTATGGTATTTTCTTCGCCCAATATTTTGTATATATTCCAAAATAAATCTCCATAAATTTTCAAGACTTTTGGAATTGTGCAGAATTGGTCTCTCGGACTTGCTCCTTTTCTAGTCCAGAATTCCAGGTACCAAAATAGGTAATAACAGCCCATAATGCAATAAATATCAATATAAAAGCATGATGGAAAATGGACGTATCAACTCCCCCAAGCTTAGACCTCGCTTGTCCTCAAGCGAAAGCTGAAATCGATAATCATGCCCACATGTTTAGAGATAGAGGTGTCGATAAAATAAAATATGGACATGAAGGCATCATGATCATCTTTAGAACAACAACATATATTATCATATAATTTCTTATGCTAAAGTAACAATTCGTTCACAAGGTAAAGTATGAATCAGAAACTTTATTCAAAACTAACAAACTGTGATCTCAGTCATTGAAGCAATTGCAATTTATCATAATATCGGAAACAGTCAATGTAAGAGCTTTTGTATAGCAAGTCCACATACTCAACCATCTTTTAGTCTTTCACAATTGCTAACACTCACGCGATACTTATGAGTTCAAAGCCCCAGTCGGACACATAGAAAGATAGGGGCTTATAGTTTTGCCTCCCAACCTTTTACCTCAAGGGTAATGTCAACAATAATACTTTATGATAACCTAATTCCGAGTGGATATATATATCTGGATCTTTCCCAACATATAGTTCTTGCGAAAAAGAAAAAGTGTAAAAAGGAAAGGTGAAGATCACCATGACTCTTGTATAAAGGAAGAAGGTAAAAGTAAAAGATAGGCCCTTCGCAGAGGGAAGCAGAGGTTGTCATGCGCTTTTATGGTTGGATGCACAAAATCTTAATGCAAAAGAACGTCACTTTATATTGCTGCTTGTGATAAAGAACTTTATTATGCAGTCCGTCGCTTTTATTTCTTCCATATCACAAGTTTGTATAAAGCTTATTTTCTTCACACTAATAAATCATACATATTTAGAGAGCAATGTTTATTGCTTGCACCGATGAAAACTTACTTGAAGGATCTTACTCAATCCATAGGTAGGTATGGTGGAATCTCATGGCAATACTGGGTTAAGGGATGTTTGGATGCACAAGTAGTATCTCTACTTGGTGCAAAGGATTTGGCTAGCATAAGAGGAAAAATCAAGCTCAACAGGTTGGAAGATCCATGACAATATAACTTCTATTCGGATATAAGAAAACATAACCCATTATGTTGTCTTCCTTGTCCAACATCAACCTTTTAGCATGTCATATTTTAATGAGTGCTCACAATCACAAAAGATGTCCAAGATAGTATATTTATATATGAGACCTCTCTTTCTTTATTGCTTCCTATTAATTGCAACAATGACCAAAACTATGCTCGTCAACTCTCAACAACTTTTATTCATCATACTCTTTATATGTGAAGTCATTACTCTCCATAAGATCATTGTATGATCTTTTTATTTCTTTATTCTTTCTCTTTTTCTCAAGATCATAGCAAGAAAGCAAAGCCCTCAACTCAAAACTAATCTTAATTATATAACTCTTGGACTCGATTACATAGAGGAAACATAAAGCAAAACTCAAGGCTAGATCATACTAAAAACTTTATTCTACCAAACCGAGATATAACCAAAAGGATCGAACTAAGAAAAACAATGAAGGTAAAGATGTGATGGTGATACGATATCGGGACTCCTCCCCCAAGCTTGGCACAAGCCAAGGGGAGTGCCCATACCCATGTATTTATGTCTCTTTCTTCGGAGGTGGTGACCCAATATTCTTGGCAATAATACCCTTCAGAATGTGATTTTCTTCCTCGAGCTTATTGACTTGTTGTTTGAGATCCATTATTTCCTTATGAAGTTTGCCCGTGACGGCTAGATCTCCGATCACCCATGGATGTTTCCTGGCTGCGGGGGAAAAGGCAACACTCTTTTTCATGTGATCATAAGAGAGAAATCGAGCATTAGGAGGTATGACCGAATCCGATATTGCTAAGCTCTGAAGCTCCTCAAGCAAAACTCCTGGTTGAAGGCGAGAAGTAGCTTCTTGGTCCTCCTCCATGGCGTCTACTCTTTTAAGGTTGGCCTCCATCTCTTCCTCCGTAGACCATCCAAAGGGTTCAGCTTGGCTGTAGGCCCTTGGGTCATGTGCCGGGTGAGAGACACGACTCTCCCCGACCGACTCTTGCGAAGACATCTTGCTCCAAATCTGCTGCAGAATTAGCTAAACACAAGTACAGAGGATTTTGTCATGTTACGGTGGTCAAAACCTTCGGGAGATTACATAATGAATTTTTATCGACCAAAAGAAGTGTTCCACAAGAAAACAGAGTCCGGAGGGCACACAAGGTGGCCACAAGCCACAGGGGCGCACCCAGGGGGTAGGGCGCGCCCCCTGGCTTGTCGCCTCCTCATGCACTCTTCGGACTACTTTTAATTTTCCTAATTTTTTAAATATTCCAAAATGGAGTAAAATTGCTATTGGAAAAGTTTTGGGGGTCGGTTTACTTACCGTACCACATACCTATTCCTTTTCAGAGTATGAAACGTTCTGGAAAGTCTCCCTTATGTACTCCTTCGATGTTATGGTATTAATAATATTGGTTTCAACATTTATGGGAGTACCTGAGATATAATGTTTGATTCTCTGCCCGTTTACCACCTTCGGGTTATTGCCTTCGGCGTTGTTAATCTTGATGGCACCGAACGATAAACTTCCTCGACAACGTAAGGCCCTTCCCATTTGGAGAGAAGTTTCCCTACAAAAAATCTTAAACGAGAATTGTATAGCAAGACAAGGTCATCTACATTAAATTCACGCTTTTGTATCCTTTTGTCATGCCACCTTTTAACTTTTTGTTTAAACAACTTGGCATTTTCATAGGCTTGGGTTCACCATTCATCAAGTGAGCTAATGTCAAATAACCTCTTCTCACCGGCAAGTTTGAAATCATAGTTGAGCTCTTTAATTGCTCAATAAGCTTTATGTTCTAGTTCAAGAGGTAAGTGACATGCTTTTCCATAAACCATTTTATATGGAGACATACCCATAGGGTTTTTATAAGCAGTTCTATAAGCCCATAATGCATCATCAAGTTTCTTAGACCAATTCTTTCTAGATCTATTAACAGTCTTTTGCAGGATCAATTTAATTTCTCTATTGCTCAATTCTACTTGACCACTAGACTGAGGATGATAAGGAGATGCAATTCTATGATTAACATCATATTTAGCAAGCAATTTATGGAAAGCACCATGAATAAAGTGTGAACCACCATCAGTCATTAAATATCTAGGGACTCCAAACCTCAGAAAAATAACTTCTTTAAGCATTTTAATAGAAATGTTATGATCAGCACTACTAGTTGGAATAGGTTCTACCCACTTAGTAACATAATCAACAGCAACCAAAAAATGTGTATACCCGTTAGAGGAAGGAAAAGGTCCCATATAATCAAAGCCCCAAACATCAAATTGTTCAATAACAATTGAATAATTCATAGGCATTTCCTGGCGTCTACTAATATTACCAATCCTCTGGCATTCATCACAAGGCAAGACAAACTTATGAGCATCTTCGAAGAGAGTAGGCCAATAAAAACCAGACTGTAATACCTTGTGTGCAGTTCTATCTCCAGTATGGTGTCCTCCGTAGGCCTCGGAGTGACACTTGCGTAGGATCTGTTCCTGTTCATGCTTAGGTACACAACGTCTAATAACACATCTACTCCTTCTTTATAAAGGTGTGGGTCATCCCAAAAGTAATGTCTTAAATCATAGAAAAACTTTTTCTTTTGCTGGTATGTGAAGCTAGGTGGTATAAATTTAGCAACAATGTAATTAGCATAATCAGCATACCAAGGAGTATTATGAGAAGCATTTATGACAGCTAATTGTTCATCAGGAAGCTATCATCAATAGGTAGTGGGTCATCAAGAACATTTTCTAACCTAGACAAGTTGTCTGCTACAGGGTTCTCAGCTCCCTTTCTATCAATAATATGCAAATCAAATTCTTGTAACAAGAGAACCCATCTAATAAGTCTAGGTTTAGCATCTTTCTTTTCCATAAGGTATTTAATAGCAGCATGATCGGTGTGAACAGTAACTTTGGAATCAACAATATAAGATCTGAACTTATCACAAGCAAAAACAACTGCTAGAAATTCTTTTTTAGTTGTAGCATAATTTCTTTGAGCACTGTCTAGAGTTTTTCTAGCATAATGAATAACATTCAACTTCTTATGAACTCTTTGTCCTAGAATAGCACCAACAGCATAATCACTAGCATCACACATAATTTCAAAGGGTAGGTTCCAATCAGGTGGTTGAACAATAGGTGCAGAAATCAAGGCTTTCTTAAGGATTTCAAATGCATCTACACAATCATCATCAAAAACAAATGGAACATCTTTTTGCAAGAGATTAGTGAGAGGCCTAGAAATTTTAGAGAAGTCTTTAATAAACCTCCTATAGAAACCAGCATGACCAAGGAAACTTCTTATACCTTTGATATCTTTAGGACACATCATTTTTTCAGTAGCATCAACTTTAGCTTTATCAACTTCAATACCACTTTCGGAGATTTTATGTCCCAAGACGTTACCTTCATTAACCATAAAGTGGCACTTCTCCCAATTCAAGACAAGATTAGTTTCTTCACATCTCTGCAAAACTCGATCAAGGTTGCTTAAGCAATCATCAAAAGAAGTTCCGTAAACGGAGAAATCATCCATGAAAACCTCGACAATCTTTTCACAAAAATCAGAGAATATAGCAGTCATACATCTTTGAAAGGTAGCAGGTGCATTGCATAAACCAAAAGGCATACGTCTATAAGCAAAGGTACCGAAAGGGCAAGTAAAAGTAGTTTTTTCTTGATCCTCTTTTGACACAGGTATTTGAGAGAAACCAGAATAACCATCTAGAAAGCAGAAGTGTGTATGTTTTGATAGTCTTTCTAGCATTTGATCAATAAAAGGTAGAGGATAATGATCTTTCCTAGTAGCTTTATTCAACTTTCTAAAATCAATAACCATTCTATAACCTGTAACAATTCTTTGTGGAATCAACTCATTCTTATCATTACGAACAACAGTAATACCTCCCTTCTTAGGGACACAATGAACAGGACTTACCCATCTACTATCAGCAATAGGATAAATTGTACATGCTTCCAGAAGCTTTAGTATTTCATTTCTTACCACTTCCTTCATCTTGGGATTTAACCGTCGTTGGTGATCAACAACTGGTTTAGCATCAGGCTCCATATTAATTTTGTGCTGACATAGAGTGCGACTAATGCCCTTAAGATCATCAAGAGTATATCCAATAGCAGCACGGTGCTTCTTCAGAGTTTTCAATAATCTCTTTTCTTCATGCTCTGAAAGGTTAGCACTAATAATAACAGGATATATCTTCTTTTATTCAAGATAGGCATATTTCAGAGTATTAGGTAATTGTTTAAGCTCAAACACGGGATCACCCTTGGGTGGAGGAGGATCCCCAAGAATGTCAACAGGCAAGTTGTGTTTCAAAACAGGCATTTGGTTAAAGAATATTTCATCTAATTCCTTCCTTTCATTCATAAACATATCATTTTCATGGTCTAGCAGATATTGTTCTAAAGGATCAGTAGGAGGCACAGCAATAGAAGTAAGACCAATAATTTCATCCTTACTGGGCAATTCTTTGTCATGGGGTTGTCTACGAAATTTGGAGAAATTAAACTCATGAGACACATCCCCAAAACATACAGTAACAATTTCTTTCTCACAATCTATCTTAGCATTAACAGTGTTCAAGAAAGGTCTACCAAATATAATGGGACAAGAATCATCTTGTGGGGAACCAAGAACAAGAAAATCAGTAGGGTATTTTAGTTTCCCACACAAGACTTGAACATCTCTAACAATCCCAATTGGTGATATAGTATCTCTATTAGCAAGCTTGATAGTAACATCAATATCTTCTATCTCAGCAGGTGCAATATCATTCATAATTTCTTGATATAAAGTAAATGGAATTGCACTCACACTAGCACCCACATCACATAAGCCATGCTAACAATGATCTCCTATTTTAACAGAAACAACAGGCATGCCAACAACAGCTCTATGTTTATCTTTATCATCGGGTCTAGCAATTCTAGCAGCCTCGTCACAGAAATAAATAACATGCCCATCAATATTATCGACCAAGAGATCTTTAACCATAGCAATACTAGGTTCAACTTTAATTTTTTTAGGGGGTGTACGTGTTCTAGTATAACTCTTTCGAACCACAGCTAAAGCTTTAGCATGTTCCTTTATTCTAACAGGGAAAGGTGGTTTCTCAATATAAGCAGTAGGAACAATAGGATCAACATTATAAGTAATGGTTTCTTCTTCAACTTTAATAGGTTCTACTACTTTCACTTCAATGGGAGGACGATATTTAAACCACTTCTCCTTAGGGAGATCAACATGAGTAGCAAATGATTCACAGAAGGAAGCTACTATCTCAGAGTCAAGTCCATATTTAGTGCCAAATTCACGAAAAGCATCGGTATCCATAAAAGATTTAACACAATCAAACATAAGGTTTATACCCGACTCCTTACCTTCGTCGAGTTCCCAATCTTTAGAGTTGTGTTTAATTCTTTCGAATAAATCCCATTTGAATTCAATAGTCTTCTTCATAAAAGAACTAGTACAAGAAGTATCGAGCATGGATTGATCATTACGAGAAAGCCGAGCATAAAAATTCTGAATAATTATTTCTCTTGAGAGCTCATGATTGGGGCATGAATATAACATTGACTTAAGCCTCCCCCAAGCTTGAGTGATACTTTCTCCTTCATGAGGCCAAAAATTATAAATATAATTCCGATCACGATGAACTAGATGCATAGGATAAACTTCTGATGAAATTCCAATTTCAATCGGTTGTAATTCCAAGTCCCAATATCATCGCATAGCCTATACCATGTCAATGCCTTCTCCTTCAAAGATAAAGGGAAGACCTTCTTAATGAGTTCATCCTCGGGCAAACCTGCAAGCTTAAATAATCCACAAACTTCATCCACATAGATTAGATGCGTATCAGGATGTAATGTTCCATCTCCTACATAAGGGTTAGCTAGCAGTTTCTCTATCATACCCGAAGGAATTTCATAATAAATATTTTTAGTAGGTTCAGTAGGTTGAGAGGCAACTCTTTGCTCTTCCGGTCGGGGTGAAGATACCCCAAACAAACCCCTCAAAGGATTATTTTCCATAGCAACAAGTGACAGTAAATTTCAGCACACTATATAAATGTTTCCTTACCAAAGGCGCTTCACTCCCCGGCAACGGTGCCAGAAAAGAGTCTTGATGACCCACAAGTATAGGGGATCTATCATAGTCCTTTCGATAAGTAAGAGTGTCAAACTCAACAAGGAGCAGAAGGAAATGACAAGCGGTTTTCATCATGGTATTCTCTGCAAGCACTGAAATTATCGGTAACAGATAGTTTTGTGATAAGATAATTTGTAACGGGTAACAAGTAACAAGTGTAACAAAGGTGCAGCAAGGTGGACCAATCCTTTTTGTAGCAAAGGACAAGCCTGGACGAACTCTTATATAAAGCAAAGCGCTCCCGAGGACACATGGGAATCGTTGTCAAGCTAGTTTTCATTATGCTCATATGATTCGCGTTTGTTACTTTGATAATTTGATATGTGGGTGGACCGGTGCTTGGGTGCTGTCCTTACTTGGACAAGCCTCCCACTTATGATTAACCCCTCTTGCAAGAATCCGCAACTACGAAAGAAGAATTAAGATAAATCTAACCATAGCATGAAACATATGGATCCAAATCAGCCCCTTACGAAGCAACGCATAAACTAGGGTTTAAGCTTCTGTCACTCTAGCAACCCATCATCTACTTATTACTTCCCAATGCCTTCCCCTAGGCCCAAACAATGGTGAAGTGTCATGTAGTCGACGTTCACATAACACCACTAGAGGAAAGACAACATACATCTCATCAAAATATCGAACGAATACCAAATTCACATGATTACTTATAACAAGACTTCTCCCATGTCCTCAGGAACAAAAGTAACTACTCACAAAGCATATTCATGTTCAAAATCCGAGGGGTATTGAATAGCATTATGGATCTGAACATATGATCTTCCACCGAATAAACCAACTAGCATCAACTACAAGGAGTAATCAACACTACTAGCAACCCGCAGGTACCAATCTGAGGTTTTGAGACAAAGATCGGATACAAGAGATGAACTAGGGTTTGAGAGGAAATGGTGCTGGTGAAGATGTTGATGGAGATTGACCCCCCTCTTGATGAGAGGATCATTGGTGATGATGATGGCTTCGATTTCCCCCTCCGGGAGGGAAGTTTCCTCGGCAGAACAGCTCCACGGAGCCCTAGATTGCTTCTGCCCAGGTTTCGCCTCAAGACGGCGGCGCTTCGTCCCGAAAGCTCTCTCTTGATTTTTTCTAGGTCAAAACACATCATATAGCAGAAGATGGGCATCGGAGGCCTGCCAGGTGGCCCACAAGCCACAAGGGCGTGCCCAGGGGGGTAGGCGCCCCCCAGGCTTGTGGCCTCCTGGTGTGTCCACTCTGGTATTTTCTTCGCCCAATATTTTTTATATATTCCAAAATAATTCTCCGTAGATTTCCAGGACTTTTGGATTTGTGCAGAATAGGTCTCTCAGATTTGCTCCTTTTCCAGTCCAGAATTCCAGCTGCCGGCATTCTCCCTCTTCATGTAAACCTTGTAAAATAAGAGAGAAAAGGCATAAGTATTGTACTAAAATAGGTAATAACAGCCCATAATGCAATAAATATCAATATAAAAGCATGATGCAAAATGGACGTATCAAGCTTGTGCCAGCAGTAGTGGCCAGTAACTTGAACACTACATCAAGACAGGACTTTGGGGTTGTCTCACTGTCAGCAAGATAGTTTTTATCAGCTTTCTTGGAGACCAACAGGGATGTCTTGCTATCTTGAACCTTATCTGCATTACTTCCTTTACCATTCCATAACAGGGTACTCTTCTCCAATATTTTGTCCGCATTCTAAAAGAGAAACAAGCAGACACATCACAGGTTTACCATGTTGTATATGAAACTCATTTTGGTAAATCAGTTCAGTAGAAAGTGGACAGGATAACAGCATGAAACAAACATATATCTATGTACCATGGTTACTGTATGGTTTATATCATTCTAGTTTTTGTTGCCAAATCAAGATAGAGACACGGTTCAAATCATATCTGTTTAAGACAAAGCAGCATAGATAGAATATAAGTGTGGGAAACTAAACAGCAATAACAACACTTGTAATGTGCATGACATGAGAACATAACTGTTTATTCAATTGAAACTGAACTCAACATAGAGCAAGTTACAACAGCAAACCAGTTAAAGAAACAGGTTTAAAACATACCTGTTGCACCATTGGAGTTTCAATTCCATCCTTCAAATTTGAGATTAGTTGCTATGAGTAAATACAGTGATGCAAGAGCAAAGAAGTATGAACCATAGCTACAGAACCTGACCTGAGAACAATCCTTCTTCTGTTTTAAGCGTTGAGTTGGGGTTCGGAGTGGTGGTCCTCGTGCTTTGGGCACTGCAGTTGCCTTACTAACTGCTCGTGTTTGGGTGCTATGTGGTGGAGATGGTGCTGTGTCAACTAGAACTGGTTTACTATCTGCTGGGGTTGGGGTTAGAAGGGGTGTAGGTGGTTCTCTGTCCAACTGGGTAGGGGTACAATCTGCGAGAGTCTGGATTATGTGTGGTGGGGCTGGTTCTTGGGAAAGTACAACCGTGGTTCTATCTGCATCGACTGGTAGCACTATCTTTTCTGAAGACCCTGTTGTTACTCCCTTAGATACTGCCATCACCCCATCCAATTCAAATGGCTGATAAACAAGAAAAGTAATTGAATATACAGACATTGTATGATAGACACGTGCAATGGATAGTGGGGAATAAAAGAGGGCATGAAATTCATATTTATGTTGTCTAACCAAACAGGATAGCAGGACACAATTTCAGATATATTATGGCTAACTAAACAGGATAGCATGACACAATTTCACATATATGATGGCTAACTAAACAGGATAGAAAGACATAATTCAAAATATGATGACTATGTAAACAGGATGGCATGATATAACTATATGATGTGTTTATTAAATAGGTTGGCATGCCATAAATCGCATACATGCCGCCTATGGAAACATGATGGCATGATATAATTCATGGATAGAATGACATAATTCAAAATATGATGACTATGTAAACACTAAACAAGATGAGATGATATAACTATATGATGTCTTTATTAAATGGGTTGGCATGCCATAATTCAGATAGATGCTGTCTATGTAAACATGATGGCATGATATAATTCAAATATATGATTTATAAACTAAGCAAGTAAGCAGATGGAAATCACATATATGATGTCTAAACTAAGCAGATGGCATTTAATAGTGTGTATATGATGTAAAACTAAGCAATGCAAGACAACATATGCATGATATGAGTAATATAACCCTGCCAAGTTTGAGCATACACCTCAGGGGGGGAATAGGACTAGTCATCTATCTCTGAATCTTCCTCTGAGGAGCTATCTCTAACCAGCAAGATGTCTGCTTTAGTAGGTAGCATTGTCTGCTCTGAAGACCTTGTTTTCACTCCAGATACTTCCATCACTGATTCAAATGGTTGATGCACAGGAAGAGTAGTTGAATATACAAACGTTGTCAACAAATGGAATACGTAATACAAAAAAAGGATAGCATGATATAATTCACATATATGATGATTGGCTAAACAGCATGGCATTGCTTCACATATATAATGCATTGCAACAAGATAGCATTGCATAATTCACATATATAATGTCTTGCAACAAGATGGCATTGCATAATTCACATATATGGTAATTAGAGACTAAACAGGTGGCATTCACACAAAGCATGTCTAAACTAAGCAAATGACATAGCAATGCAAGACACCATACACACGATATGAGCAACATAACCATGCCAAGTTAGAGCATACACCTCGGGGGGGAATAGGACTGGTCATCTGTCTCTGAATCCTCCTCTTAGGAGCTATCCGTAACCAGCGAGATATGCACTTCATCAGATAGCATTGTCTACTCTGAAGACCTTGTTTTCACTCCAGATTTTTCCATCACCGTGTCAACTGGCTGATGCACACGAAGAGTAGTTGAATGTACTAACATTGTTGACAAATGTAATACATAATGAAAAAAATCATGGCGTGATATAATTCACATATAAGATGACTGGCTAAGCAGGATGGCATTGCAAAATTCACATATATGATGCCTGGCTAAACAAGATGGCGTTGCATAATTCACATATACGGCATAGAAACTAAATAGATGGCATTCACACAAAGCATGTCTAAACTAAGCAGATGACATATTTGATGTATAAAGTAAGCAATGCAAGGCACCATATGCATGATATGACCAACATCAGCATGCCAAGTTCGAGCAAAGACCTCAGGGGTTAAATAGGAGTGGTTTGCTCCTTCTGAATCCCCCTCAGAACAGTTATCTTCCTCTTGATTACAATCTGAAATGGGTGGAGGGGGGCTGCCTTTGCGCCCACCATGGAGCGACGTTGTTGGTGCAACAAACATTCGCAATTGTTGACCAGACCCATACACAGGCGTGCTGACGGTCATGTATCTAGCACCCAATGGGTAACGCAAAACCAAACCAAAGAAGCCGCTCTTCGTGAGATCAAGGAGCATATCAAGAAGACCAAGCTAAAACATACAAGGCAAGGATTCCAAGAGAAGCATCCTCCGCTGGCCAGGCGAGGCCAGCAGAGTTGATACAGAACACAAGAGCAAGGGCAAACCCCCGCCAACTGCGCCTCCGGGCCAACAAGAGGCCGAAGCGCACACCCCTCCAAGATAGCCCGGCAAGCCCTGCCCCCGGCAGGCGTGGACCAGCTACCACCGCTCCACCGCATCGCGACGCCAGTCACTTGTCCATGGAGTGTCGAGCCCTATAGGTGATTAAGTGGCTCTCACTAAGCACGTGGCAGCTCAATGATAAGCAAAGCACACCCATTTGACACCCGTCCAGAGACGTGTCAAGATGATAAGCTGAGGATGATTAAGCGGCACGACAGGCTTGCCGGGATTCACCCTTAGCACGACACCTAGCAGTGCATTTAATGCACTTTTTCCTAACTGCCAGAGTTAGGTTTGATAGTACTGTTAGCGCTCTAATCACAAGATAATGTCTGTTTTGCCACCGTGGTTACCCCTTGAGCTATAAAAGGAGGCCCAAGGCAACCTAGAAAGAGATTCGGACCCCTTCATGCTTGTACGCGCGTAGCAGCTCTCCCCGAGGCCACCTTGCCTGGCTTGAGCGCTACGTGCTATCGTTTTTCCTCCATCCAATCCACCAAAGTAGGAGTAGGGTTTTACGCTTCTCGGCGGCCCGAACCTGGGTAAAAAAGACTAGAGCCTCATCGTCGTGCTGCCTCATGGCTTCCACTCTTTGTGCAACGTGATTTCCCCCTTGCCGAACCACAAGGGGCTCATGGCCCCATAGGTGATCGTGTCCACCCACGACATCTTTGGCGCGCCAGGTAGGGGGAATGGCTTGCGCGAACCAAAAGTTGCGAATAGCGCGTCGATCTTCATCATCGTCTTCTTCATCATCAACTTTTCTGTCCATGGCGCCCAAGAAGAAACTCGGGCACGACCGCGTATCCCTCCACTTCGAAGGCCCCCTCGCACGCAGCCACGAGTGCCGTCGACGCCACGACGGCGTTGGGTGAGGTGGGTGCTGCTAACGGCACAACCGGCGCAGGCGGCGCCGCCGTTGTGTCCCCCACGGCCGAAGCTGGGCCAGGAAACACCGGGGGTGGGCAACATCAGCAGCGTCCTGACGAGCTTGGCCCAGAAGCTGTGGGTGGAGGAGACACCCAGTCTCCACCTCCCCGCCGCACTGGCGGACGCAGTCGGAATAGTGACACCCGCTCAGACGCAAGCCACAATTCTATAGTTCCGCCCGTTACGGGCGCGGCTTCGAAGCGCACACCTTGCCCGGAGCAAGACGGGCAGGGCGGGGCGCCGAACGGGGCCGTCGACACCCAGACACGCCCCACTCAACACCTAACTGCCTTGGTGACCGGTCTGCGATGGCAAGACCGTGGTGACGCTCCTGTTGGTTCTACCAAGAGTCGAGCAACATCGCGACCCGCTTCATTGGCCATGCCAAGCATGGCCGCGGAAGCAATGACGCAAGCCCAGCACTTGTTGAACTTTCTGCCAATGCCTGAGAAGATGGATGAGTGGAGGGCCACCATCCAGAGTTTAATCGGCTTTGTTGAGGCTTGTAAATCACAGCATGCAGAGCCGTCACGATGCCAGCAAACGGCGACGGCACCCCGAGGCGATGGCCATGCCGAGGCGGCTGCACCAACATCGCAATCCCCTCTGCGGCAGCAAGCTCAGCAGCAACCTCGGCGAGCTCAAAGAGTCGATGAGCCCGACGATATGTCGATGGCTTCGTCTGACCCTCAAACCCATCGTGATCAGCGGCAAGTTCTGGAAGAACGGCGGAAGGAAGATGCACGCGTCACCATAGAGCGATGTCGTGAGGCACGCCGTCAGTCTGATAGGCGCAATGGCCCACACGATGATGAGCCCATGCCTAGTGCTGGCGGGTACTTGCCTTTCAAGGTTGGGTGCCCTGCCTTCACTCATGAGTTGCGGCAGGTCCACTGGCCATCTACCCAAGTCTTCAAGCCCAAGCTGCCAGAAAAATATGACGGAAAGTTAAACCTGGTAGAGTTTCTGAGCATACATACAATTGTTGTTCAAGCCACCGGGGGCAGGGACGAGAAGGTGTTCGCCAACTATTTCCCTTTGGCACTTAAGCCAAATATGAGATCATGGCTGATGCACTTGCCGGAAAACTCCATTTCATCATGGGCAGACTTATGCAATGAGTTTGTTGGCGCCTTCACGGGTGGGCACCAAGAGCCTGGACAGCCCAGTGATCTGGAGGTCCTTCCACAAAAGGAAGGGGAGGATTTGCGTAAGTATATCCAGAGGTTCAGTCGAGTGCATCATAACATTCCAGAAATACACCCCGCAGCCGTGATTGCCACGTTCCATTCGAACATGCGCAACAGAAGGATGTGGGCCAAGATGAATGTTTGGCTGCCCAAGACCGTCAATGAGCTGTACACCTTGGCGGATAAATATGCTCGGACAGAGGAAGGAAGGCGACTCCCCGGAGAGGAGGCTGGCGTCGAAATCAGTTCAGATATCGATGACGGTGCCACCAACCCAAAGGGCAGGAACCGGTGGCGCAATAGGAAGCGCAATGAGAAGACAATATTGGCCATTGAGAGCTTAGGTGACCCTAGTGCCAGCACGAAGACTAGGATCGAGGCCCCCGGCAAGGGAGCTGCTACGTGCGCTGATTGCCGGGAAGCCTCGGCAGCGGAAAAGGCCGGGCAATCCGACGGGCCGTACTGCAAAATCCACCGCACCAAGGGTCATGACCTCCAAGAGTGCCATCAGGTTGAGCAGCTTGTTAAGAAGCAAAAGGCTGAATATGAGAAGCGTGACAGGGAGAAGGCCAAGAGGGTGCTGGCAGGAAAGGTCGTGGTGGTAGAGGAGGCTGCCGCGGCAAGACTCCACGGCAGAAAGAAAAGCCCGCCAGAGGCCGCGAAAAGAAAGAAGGAGATGACAGAAGTGATGAAGAGGATGAAGAAAAAACTAGTGAGCAAGAATTCCAGAAGGCAACTGAGGCCATGTGCATTGATGGGGGTGCATCCTTGCACTCCTCTCATCGGCAGCTCAAGCAATGGGCGCGTGAAGTCAATGCTATGGAGCCAACTGTGGATTCCTGAAGGCCACTTAAGTGGACCCGCATGCCTATCATCTTTGACGAAGAGGATCACCCTGACTGCACTACCGCGGTAGGGTGTTCGCTATTGTTGGTCTCCCCAACAATTCGCAACCTCAAAGTAACAAAAATGCTAGTTAACGGAGGGTCTGGGTTGAATCTGATCTCCACTAAAGTGGTAGGCAAGCTGGAGATCCCTGATGAAGAACTCAAGTCCACGGGCACATTCCAAGGAATCAACCCCGGCAGGAGCCGGCCCAAAGTGAAGATCACATTACTTGTGACATTTGGCGGGGAACTAAACTACCGGACCGAGAGGGTCGTGTTTGACGTTGTTGAGCTTCCTCTGCCTTACAATGGGATTCCTGGTCGTCCAGCTCTAGCAAATTTATGGCAGCATCCCACTATGCCTACAACATGTTGAAGATGCCAGGGCCGATGGGTATCATTTCCATCCTGTCAGATAAGAAAGATGCGATCATGTGTGTGGACTAGATGTATCGGGACGCAGTAGCAGCAGAGGCAGCTGACTCACTAGCTCCCGCCAAGGATACAAAGAAGGGAAAGAAGGCTAGTAGAGATGCCAACAAGGACGCCAGGAAGCGCGCCTCTTCGGAGTGCGCCGCGCCTGTTGATGACCTGCCAGAGAGTTCCACTAGCAAGAGAGCCAGGGTTGCTTCACCTACTGTGAAGAAGGTTTCGGCAAGGCAGGATGGCGCTGACGGTACATTCACCATCAGCTCCACGCTTGATGACAAATAGGAAAACGCACTCACTACCTTCCTACGGGCGAATGTCGATGTGTTTGCTTGGCAACCGTCTGATTTCCCAGTGTTCCCAGGGAGGTAATTGAGCACCACCTTGCTGTCTGTCCTCATGCTTGGCCCGTCAAGTAGAAGGTCAGAAAGCAAGCTTTAGAGCGGCAGCAGTTTATTGCCGAGGAGATCAAGAAACTTGAAGCAGCTGGTTTGGTCAGAGGGTACTACATCCAACTTGGTTGGCGAATCCAGTGGTGGTGTGCAAGCCAAACGGGAAATGGATGCTCTGCATTGATTTCACGGACCTGAACAGAGCATGTCCAAAAGACCCTTTCCCCCTGCCGCGCATTGATCAAATTATTGATTCCACTTTCAGATGTGATTTGCTATCTTTCTTGGATGCATACTCTGGGTACCATTAGATATTTATGGCCAAAGAAGATGAAGAGAAGACCGCGTTCATAACTCCATGTGGCACGTACTGCTTTGTACGAATGCCTTTCGGGTTAAAGAGCGCCGGATCCACTTTTGCAAGGGCACTACAAGTTGGTTTTGAGCCCCAGCTACACAAGAATGTAGAAGCTTATATGGATGATATAGTGGTCAAGACCAAGGACAGATCAACACTCATTCAGGACTTAGAAGAAACCTTCGCAAACCTATGCATGATCAATTTGAAAGTAAACCCTGAGAAATGTGTGTTTGGTGTCCCATCCGGCAAGCTCCTTGGCTTCTTTGTGTCCCAGCGGGGGATTGTTATCGCTTGAACTACGTCGGTATTTCCCCAAAAGGAAGGGATGATGCTGCACAACTACGGTAGGTATATCCCTCAGTTATGAAACCAAGGTATCAATCCAGTAGGAGAACCAAGCAACACTATGTAAACGGTACCTGCACACAAATAACAAATAGTTGCAACCCGACGAATAGGAGGGGTTGTCAATCCCTCTACGGGTAACGGTGCCAGAAATTGTCAAGTTGATGGGATAAAAATTGTATAGATTGGATAAATAGCTCTTGATAAAATGTGAAATAAAATAAATAGCAAAAAAGTGGAGCAAGGTATTTTTGGGTTTTTGGTATAATAGATCTGAAAATAAAAGCAAATAAAAATTGATCTTGAAGCAAATATGATAAAGAATAGACCCGGGGTCCATAGATTTCACTAGTGGCTTCTCTCAAGAAAATAGCATACGGTGGGTAAACAAATTACTGTTGGGCAACTGATAGAACATCAAATAATTATGACGATATCCACGCAAATGATCATTATATAGGCATCATGTCCAAGATTAGTAGACCGACTCCTGCCTGCATCTACTACTATTACTCCACACATCGACCGCTATCCAGCATGCATCTAGTGTATTAAGTTCATGGAGAAATGAAGTAATGCAATAAGAACGATGACATGATGTAGACGAGATCTATTCATGTAGGAATAGCCCCCATCTTGTTATCCTTAATAGCAACGATACATGCGTGTCTTGCTGCCCCTTCTGTCACTGAGAAAGAACACCGCACGATCAAACCCATCACAAAGCACCTCTTCCCATGGCAAGAAAAATCGATCTAGTTGGCCTAACTAAACCAAAGATTCGAAGAAGAAATACGAGGCTATAAGTAATCATGCATAAAAGAGATCAAAGAACTCAAATAACTTCCATAGATATAGATCTGATCATAAACTCAAAGTTCATCGGATCCCAACAAACACACCGCAAAAGAGTTACATCAATCTCCAAGAGACCATTGTATTGAGAATAAAAAAGAGAGAAGAAGCCATCTTGCTACTGCGAACGGACCCGTAGGTCTACAATGAACTACTTACACATTATCGGAGAGGCACCAATGAGGATGATGAACCCCTCCGTGATGGTGTCTAGATTGGATCTCGTGGTTCTGGAACTTGCGGCGGCTGGAATTGTGTTTCGTCGACTCCCCTTGGGTTTCTGGAATATTTGGTGATTTATAGGGTGAAGAGGCGGTGTGGGAGGCCACCGAGGTGGGCACAACCCACCATGGCACGCTTGGGCCCCCAGGCGCGCCCAGGTGGGTTGTGCCCCCCTCGGGGGACCCCTCTAGTACTTCTTTGGCCCAAGTTGTTCCTTCTGGTCCATAAAAATTCTCCAAAAAGTTTTGCTACATTTGGACTCTGTTTGGTACTGATATTCTGCGAAGTAAAAAACAAGCAAAAAACAGCAACTGGCACTGGGCACTAAGGTTAGTCCCAAAAAATGATATAAAGTTGCGGTAAAATGATTGTAAAACATCCAAGAATGATAATATAACAACATGGAACAAGCAAAAATTATAGATACATTGGAGACGTATCAGGGATAGAGGTCAATCCCGACAAGATCAGAGCGATCGAGCAGATACAAGCACCCAAGACTGTTTAAGATGTGAGGCATTTGACTGGATGCGTTGCTGCACTGAGTAGGTTCATTTCCAAGTCTACCGAGCGTGCCTTGCCTTTCTTCAAAATCTTGAAGAAGGCTGGCCCGATGAAGTAGACCCCGGAAGCAGAAGCAATGCTGCAAGACCTGAAAGCCTAGCTTTCCTCTGATCCCACCTTGGTCGCGCCTAAACCACGAGAGCCGTTGTTGCTATATTTAGCTGCGACGAATCAAGTGGTTAGTGCAGCACTGGTGGTGCAGCGAGAAGTGGATAAGGAAGCAGCAGCAACAACTACACCCTCTGGAGATGGAACTGAACCCGTCGCGGCAGACGCAAATCAAGAAGAGGCGGGGCAAGCTAGCGAAGGTGATCTTAAAACCGCGGCAAGGAAGAAAGTAGTGCAACAGCCAGTCTACTTTGTCAGCTCCCTGATACAGGGGGCTACATCAAGATACTCTGGAGTACAAAAGCTGATCTTTGGCCTTATCATGGCCTCAAGGAAACTGGGCCACTACTTCCAAGCCCACAAGATCATAGTTGTCACCCGTTTTCCGCTGCAATGCATATTGAGGAACCGTGAAGCCACAGGCAGAATAGTCGAGTGGGCACTAGAGCTATGGAGCTTTGGCCTGAAGTATGAAAGCACCTCAACTATTCAGAGCAGGGCGTTGGCAGAGTTCATTGCAGAGTGGACGCCCACTCCAGACAAAGAAGTGCCAGAAACAGTTCTCCCCGACAAAGAAGCACCTCGATAGTGGATCATGTATTTTGATGGTGCTTTCTCATTGCAGGGCGCCAGAGACGGCATGCCTCTTGTTGTGCCCACCGGAGAGCATCTCAAGTATGTGATTCAAATGCACTTTCCTTGGGAGAAGGCCACCAACAACACTACTGAGTATGAGGGGCTCCTTGCCGGACTCAGAATTGCAGTGGAGTTGGGAATCAAGAAACTAATTATCCGCGGAGATTCTTAGCTAGTGGTGAGGCAGGTCAACAAAGATTATCAAAGTCCATTAATGGAGGCATATGTGGAGGAAGTGAGAATGTTGGAAGAGCACTTTGATGGATTACAAGCAGAGCACGTACCACGAGCAGCAAAAGGCATTGCCAATCACTTGTCAAAGTGCGCCGCGCAAAATCTCCCTGTGGAACCAGGAACTTTTGTCCTCCATCTAACTCAACCATCAGTATCCCTTCAACGTTGGCCAGAAAAAGATGAAAGTTGAACCCCGACAAGCATTTCCCAGCAGAACTCGCCGAAGCTACGGGTGGAGAGGCTGGCGGGGGTAGCCTCGCTTCGATTGGCGAGCTGCACCCTCCCGTAGAACCGCAAGTTCTTGTAGTGGAAGGGAGCGCTCCCACGAATGAGGAGGTGACTTTAGTCCTTGTTGTCGAGCCACAAGCTCCAACTTGGGTGCAGCACATAGCCCATTTTCTTCAAACAGGAGAACTTCCCGAAGAGCATGAAGAAGCTGAAAAAGTAGCCCGACGGTCCAGTATGTACCAGTTTGTCGATGACACTCTTTACAGAAAGAGGCCAAAGAGGGTGAAATTGAAGTGCATTTTTTTGACAATGAAAACAGCAGGAGAGGCTCCTATTGTTGCTTTTATTAAATGTTAACCGATGGTTAACATAGAAACATCAGGGGGGTTTTACAAAAGGCATTACAAGATGGGTTGGGACCGGCCACTTCGGGCAGTACCCTAAAAAGAGAAAGGTATACAAAATCAACTATAGAGAAGAGTGTGCAACTGTTGTGAGCGACTCCTTGTATCCTTCCAAAAAGGTCAAGCTTTGAGAATTTATTCTATATCCTAAGATCACAAAATCCTCTTTAAGTTTCCTCAGCCAATCAAGATGTGTGGCCACCTCCCCTTCAAATATCACTTTGTTTCTCTATTTCCATATATTCCAGGATGCTAACGTGATAATTTCCTTAAACAATGGTCTCTGCCTCTTTGGATCGATCATGTCTTGTTTGCACATCCGGCTGATTGCCCCAGACAATATCCAGTATCTCCCAGCATATAATGGCAAGGGGGCATTCGTAGAAGAGGTGGTTGTTTGTTTCTAGAACTCCTAGCTCACAGAGAGGACAGTCATGATCAGCACCAATATTAAACTGTCATCTACGCAATAAATCTCTGGTGTTTACTCTGTCAAGGAGCATTAGCCAGGGCAAATTGAAGTGCATTTGCCGGGAGGATGGGCTGAAGCTATTGGCAGAGATACATGGGGGTATATGTGTCTCTCACATTGGATCAAGAACCCTGGTTGGAAAAGCCTTCCGGCAGGGTTTCTACTGGCCCACAACCCTCCAGGATGCAATTAAGCTAGTCACCAAGTGTGAAGCCTGCCAGTTCCATTCCAAAAACATTCATCAACTAGCTCAAGCTCTCCAGAGGATCCCTTTATCCTGGCCATTCTCGGTCTGGGGGCTCGATATCTTGGGCCCCTTCCCCCGTGGTACCGGGGGCTTTGAATTCTTGTACGTTGCAATCGACAAGTTTACAATGTGGCCTAAGGTGGAGCCAGTGAGGAAGGTGTCCGCACAATCAGCTGTCAAGTTCTTGAAAGGATTGGTGTGCCATTTTGGAGTACCCAGCAGAGTGATCACCGATAACGGCACCCAGTTCACGAGCCGCGCCTTCATGCAGTATGTCCAAAGCCTTGCGAGCAAGGTCTCTTTTGCTTCTGTTGCTCATCCCCGGAGCAATGGGCAAGCAGAGAGAATGAATGTTGAAGTTCTGTGTGGGCTCAAGACGAGAACTATTGACAAGTTGCAGAAGTGCAGCAGGTGATGGATTGATGAGCTACCGGTGCTTCTTTGGTCCCTCCGGATGACACCAAATCGAGCCACCGGGCAGCAGGGACACGGGCAGGGAAGACAAAGCCGGAGTCCACGAGGAAGCCTACCGGGGTCCAGCTAGAGGAGACGGAGGCATCCACACCCAACACCCCGGCAATTCGCTCTGCCAGGGAGTAGGCCAGGTGCACATGATGGTGCCGCCGGCGCCTAGCTGACAGTGACGGTGTGTCCGGCGCTCAGCTGGACTCCAAGCCGCCATCCTCCCGCTCGGCCTGTCGTCTTCGCCGTCAGTGTCCTCTTCGTCGCAGTCGCTCGAAGAGGAGCTTTCATCGTCAGTTGAGCTCTTCGCGCAACACTCTAAGCGAGCACCCGAACACCCGAAGACCTTGATGGAGAGAAGATTTGCATCCATTAACTTAAAATGCAGTACGTGCCCCTCCGCCATGCTGTGGGCACGTGCGAAAGGTTTCTAGCCATGACAGAGAAGCAACACGTGAGGCGCGGGGAAATCAATGTCCGCCCCATGTTGCCATTACAGCAACCCCTCATGTGCACCTTCAACCCGTGCGGCTGTTCCACCTCCATTACCCTTGCGAAAGGGGTAGGAAACCAAAGGTGGCTGCGTGGGGGCTCGCAAAGCCTGACGATGAACTCCAGCGGCGTGTCCCCGACGGGGCCCTCCATCGGAGCCAGGGAGGCTGGAGGAGGAGCCATCAGTGCACCACCACGCCCACGTCCCGCATCACCTCTTTGTGTGCTGGATTCTTCCCCCGCATCCCCGGCCGAGGCAGGGATGCGTTGCTGAGAAGAGGTCCTCGTCGCCACTGCAGGAGCACGACCGCGTCCTCTCCCTCTCACCATGGTGGAAGAGGGCACAAGAAGTAGAAGGAGGTGCGTGGGTGAGTCCTTTCGCCTGACTCTGCGCTCCCTTTTTTAGCGGAGAGTGGCAGGGGGCTGGTTCCCTACTACCCCGTGGCAACCGCCACGATCGACCAGCCTGGTCCATTAGCATCACTGGCAACATCCGGAATCTCAGACCGCCCTCCTGCGGCTATTTGTGGCGCTGAGCTTTCTGCCATGGCACTCATTCCCGCGCCCTGCGCCATCGCCACCAACCTTGCGCAATGCATGCAGCGTACGTGGCGGAAACGGCAATAGTAGTGGGTGAGTAAAATGGCAGGTACCTCCCCATGAACATGGGCGGCCCACAAACCATTACGTGGGTAGCCCCATGTCATTCAGAACGACTCATCGGGAAACCGGAAACTGATCTAGTCACATGTTAATGAAGAAGCAAGGAAGATATCAAGGAAGACATGGATCCCATGGTGGTACCGCCAAAGTGTTTGCCTGTGCATTTGTTAGGGCCTACCCCAACGATGCCCGGCAGCACGTATGGGCCAGGCCCGGGGGCTCCTATTGGTGCAACAAACATTCACAATTGTTGACCAGACCCATACACAGGCGTGCTGACGGTCATGTATCCATCATCCAATGGGTAACGCAAAACCAAACCAGAGAAGCTGCTCTTCGTGAGATCAAGGAGCATATCAAGAAGACCAAGCTAAAACATACAAGGCAAGGATTCCAAGAGAAGCATCCTCCGCTGGCCAGGCGAGGCCGGTAGAGTCGATACAGAACACAAGAGCAAGGGCAAACCCCCACTAGCTGCACCTCCAGGCTAACCAGAGGCCAAAGCGCACACCCCTCCAAAATAGCCCGGCAAGCCCTGCCCGCGGCAGGCGCGGGCCAGCTACCATCGCTCCACCGCATTGCGACGCCAGTCACTTGTCGATGCGGTGTCGAGCCCTCCAGGTGATTAAGTGGCTCTCACGATGCACGTGGCAGCTCAATGATAAGCAAATCACACCCATTTCACACCCTTCTAGAGGCATGTCAAGATGATAAGCTGAGGATGATTAAGTGGCACGACAGGCTTGCTGGGATTCACCCTCAACACGACACCTAGCAGTGCATTTAATGCACTTTGTCCTAACTGCTAGAGTTAAGTATGATAGTACTGTTAGCTATCTAATCATAGGATAATGTTTGTTTTGCCACTGTGGTTACCCCTTGAGCTATAAAAGGAGGCCCAAGGCAACATAGAGAGGGATTCGTAACCCTTCACACTTGTACGCGCGTAGCAGCTCTCCCTGAGGCCACCTTGGCAAGCTTGAGCGCTGCTTGCTGTCGTGTTTCCTCCATCCAATCCACCATAGCAGGAGTAGGGTTTTATGGTTCTCAGTGGCCCGAACCTGGGTAAAAATGACCAGAGCCTCATCATCATGCTGCCTCATGGCTTCCTCTCTTTGTGCAACGTGATTTCCCCCTTGCCGAACCACAAGGGGCTCATGGCCCCATAGGTCATCGTGTACACCCACGACAGACGTCTGCACGAAATTTTATTGCCACGCAAGGATCGTCTCTTTTGCTCTACATGTTCAGTTCCATTGTGTACAATAACTCACATGCATAGGAATAAAACATAGTGAGATTATGTAAGGAGTGCATGCAGAAATCCAGAGTGATGGTAGCAACCTGTGGATAGTCCCAAAATCAATGATAGCAGACAGATAATAGCTTCAGTTAAAAAATACAGATAATGGCTTCTTTACTGTTTGTTTCCCACCCAACATGAAACTCATAGTAGACACCAGAGATTAACCAGATAGTAGAAAGATACTATTGATTGCGGCCCCGATATGTACCCCCGAACCATTTAAAAAATCAAGTTTGAGCATTAGTTTGGAGCTGACTCAGAGTCTAATCAGTGAACAGGATGATAAAGTAGCATGTAATATTAAGCGATGCATAACGTAAGCAGACACGAAAGAGTGTAACCTCTCTTGCGGACCCGTGTAGTCCTCAAGGTCATCTGCTCAGTTGATGATGGTAATGCAGTTGTCATGGCTGCCGGCGGTGGGGAAGAAGATCTAAGGCGGAGAAAGACAGTTTGGAGGGCGGATCCCTGCTGTGTTGGACCCTTCTATCATTGGAGCAGCTGAGCTGGGGTGGACGACGGCGCGGCAGGAGCGGGAAAAGCCACACAAGGTTTTCTTTGACAACTATCTGTAAGAGAAGTAATTCTCTAAGGGCTCGTTTGAATTGGAGGATTCTAGGGATAGGAAATACAGAGTAATAGGATAGGAATGCATGTGCAAAGCAGAGAATTAAAAATCATAGGATTTCTGTCAATATGGGTGTTTGGTTCACAGGAATGCAAAGAAGCATGGTCAAATTAAGTCAAACCACAAGAAAATGTACAGTTATAATGCTATTATGATACTATCACTTAGTCTTCTTCTTCATGAATAGGAATTTGAAAAGGAGGGCCAAGTGGATATTAAAATTCCTACGATTTTTCTTTGAAAGAGACACTAATGGAACAAATCCTACAGTTTTCCTTTGCTCCATTCCTTTAACCAAATGCATGAATAGTAGTACCATAGGAAACTTTCCAATTCCTATGTTTTTCCTTCACTTTTCCTTTCAACCACTGGCAATTCTAGTAGGCAGGCTTGAACAGGCAAAAGCCTACACTCCAAAAATGTTTTTGTGCTACTTGTGCTACTTTGGACCTAGGCCACTACCCTACTAGCTCAACTCCTAGGCCCATCTACACATGCACAACTCAAATGTGCACAAATAAATAATGATGGCTTTCGAGAGAGTCCATCACGGATAGCTAAGTTACCTGGTACCTCACTGCTTGTTATATAGGAGAAACTAATCGTATTTCATGTTACTACGTGTGCTTAGTGGACAATATATATAAAATGTAGAGTAAAAAAGCGATGCAGCAAGTGTACAACCTCTTTGGCGAAGCCATGTCGATCTCAGCATCATTGGGTTGGTCGTTGAGGATGCTGCGGCTGATGTGACAGTCGAAGGAGGGGAAGAAGATCTTAGGAGCTTGGAGATGGAGCCAACAGTACTGCTCCACTGTGATGGAGGGTTTCATCATTGGAGCAGCTCCGGTGAGGTGTACGACGGCGAGGCTGAAGCAGGACAAGAGAGACAACGTTAACCTGAAGTGGTATTCTAATAGCATCTCCAATAGATGATGTAAAATACACAACCAAAAAGTGCTAGACATAAAATACATTAGCCGCTCATCTCTGAAACTAACTGTCAAAACTGAATTTAACTGTCGAAACTGAATTTTACTGTCAAAACTGAATTTTGCTGTCGAAACTGAATTTTACTGTCGAAATTGAACGCACTAGTAGCAGAAAAGCAGTGTACTAATAGTTTTGGCCGCACGAGCACTAGTGGTAGAGTAGCAGTGATCTAAATCGGTAGCTGCTCCAGCAGGGAACGTACTACCAGAGAGCAGCCGGGGTAGAGCAGCAGCAGCACCCAGAGAAGCACCGCGTGCGAGAGCCGGGGCAGCTGGTCGTGTAGCAGCAACAGGAGCTCGAGAGAGAGCCGGAGCTATTGCTCGTGCAGCAGCAGCGCGAGCAAGAGTAGACCAGCAGCGCAAGCAAGAGCAAGAGCAAGAGCAGCAGCGCAAGCAATAGCCAGAGCAGACTAGGCAGGGGACCGAGAGCAAGAGTAGAGCAGCAGCACGAGCGAGAGCCGAAGCAGCAGCAGCAGTAGGGCCAACCAGAGCCGGAGGAGCAGCAGCAGCAGCGCCCAGGGCAGCAGCGCGTGCGAGAGCCGGGGCAGCTGGTCATGTAGCTGCATCTCCGGTAGCAGTAGCAGGAGCTCGAGCGAGAGCCGGAGCTGCTGCTCGTGCAGCAGTAGCGCGAGAAAGAGTAGACCAGCAGCGCAAGCAAGAGCAAGAGCAAAGCAGCAGCACGAGCGAGAGCCGAAGCAGCAGCAGCAGCAGGGCCAACGAGAGCCGGAGCAGCAGCAGCAGCTCCTACTGATGTGAACGTCACCACCGAGGGAGTGATGCCATGGTGGAAGTGGCCGACGATGCCGCCGTAGATGGAGCCGCGCCATGGCGGCTCAAGACCGAGCGCCGGCAGCACAGTGAGATGAAATCAAGAAGAAAATGCAGTGATTAGTGTAGAACCTCTTTGGTGGCACTGATTAGGCCTCAGTTTCATCCGAGGAACTGGTGATGGTGCTGCTCTTCCGGTGGTGCAGGTGAAAACGGTGCTATGGGAATGGAGGTGGCGCGATAGATGAGGTGAACATTGGGGTAGCTCCTTGGAGGTAGAGGACAGGGTGGCTGAACCAGCGGACGATGAGATCGACGATGGATCCTCATCCGGTGTGGTGGATGAGGGACGTCGAGATGTTGCGGTGGACGATGTCGTCGGGGAAGAGGCTCCGGCTGGTTGGCGGACGGAGGGGGGTGTGGGGCTTCGCGGGTTTTTGCGGCCTCGGTGTACAAATGGGGGGTGGAGGGGATGGGAGGGGGAACCATGGCTTAGGGATGCGCTTGTCCGTAATGCGGGGTAAGTTACGAACTAGGTGGTTCTTTCTGTTCAGGGGTATCACGGGAATTTCGCGTGTCGGGATTTCACAGGAGGTGGGAGTTTTCACGCGCATTGTAATTTTGGGATAGCAAGGCGCGGGTTGAGATGGACGGAATTTTAGGAGTACAATGAGACAAAGAGATATCTTAAAATTTCAGGATAACAAGGCATGGGTTGAAATTTTCAGACAAGCCTAACGTGTACTGTACCAAATCAATTCGCACTTCCCTCGATGAAAAAACCAAAAAGAAATCAATTCCCACCACACAAGAGAGTCTAGTCCTGTTTTACTGTATGAGTTACTACAAATGCCATTCAAAATTTTCAATCCATGTTATGTTCAATTAAAATATTTTGCTACGTGTATAATGCATGTAACCTGCTACCCAAATGAACATTTTATTGCATTCCAAACGTATATACTACTGCTTCAATATGAACTAAATTTGAATTCATTTCTCTATTTGAATAAGATCTACAATCATGATTGTTGTCATGTTAAACCATTTGAATTCATTTCTCTATTTTAATAAGATCTGCAATCATCATTGTTGTCAAATTAAACCATCATTTGTATATTATCTTCACAACACACCACATGATTACTGTCGAGTTAGATATGAACTATGTGTACTATATGAACTCGACCTCGAATTTTTCAATCCCCTTTATGTTGATTTCAAATCACAGTACATTTCAAGCTCTAGCTAGATCTTCATAATCTAAACCATGTGTCGTATGTATAATGTGTTTATCACATAATATATGGTGCTCCGCCCCCTACGCCTACAAGTATTTAGTTGTGAGCTGCAAACACCACACATTATCAGAAATTCAAATTAATGCGAGATTGTTCGATATATAGTGCGGTTTAGATTATTCGATATTTAATTGTGAGCTGCAAACGCCACACATTATCACAAATTCAAATAAAATGTGAGATTGTTCAATATATAGTATGGTTTAGATTGTTCGATATTTAGCTGTGTGTTGCAAACGCCACGCATTATCACATTATAGTATGACATGTCCAAAACCACACCACGCGTATCACCGCTATATTCATGCATCCATAGGTTTATATTACTAAGATCTCTTATTCAAATATATGAATCCACTTTCATAACGAATTATGATCTTTGTTAATGAGTCTCTTACACCCACATAATCCTCTAACCTTTGTAGCTAGCACTAACTTTCTCTCGTGCATGCACACCCCCTCCTCGCCCTCCCCCTCCCTCGGCATTTTATCCATCGCGCACAATCCTTTATTTTCTTTAGGTCTTTCTCCTACGGTCTCCACAACTCCTTCTTTCCGACACACGCCGATCGATAAACCTCTCTAGCGATGTCTGCCTTCCACCTACACACACACTTTCCATCTCCTCCTTTCTCTGTCCATGCCTCATGTCTCTCATACGGTCCCACATACATGTAAACTCTCGCCCCTCTTTTCATCGATCTCATAATCGCACACTCCTCCCCCTATCTAGTAGGCCTCTCGCACCACCTCCTAGCTCCATCCCTCTCTCTCTATCCGTCTCTCTGGGCCTTATTTGCCTCTAACAAATGGATGTACACCGACTGATCTCCCCCTATACATATAGCTAGCTAGGTGGTTTATAACTCGTTTTCCCCACGTGCCGATCGATCTACCTCATTAGTTATGTCTCTCCCTTCCTCGGACACACAACAATTGATCTACCGATCTAGTTAGGTCTGCTTACAAATCACATATGGTCCCCCTTCATCATCCATGCATGCCTCCCGACACATCTATCACGCACACGCACACGCACACACAGAAACACATCCCCTCTCTTCTTGATATTCCAGTTCTATCCTTAGTTTGTCTAGTAGGCCTCTACCACCATCTCTGAGAAGCAACTCCACCACCCCTCCGGCACTCTACCTCTCTCTCTCTCTCACTTTCTCTCTCCCTCTCTCTCTCGCAACCTATCTCCCATCCTTCACTTATGTATGGATGTCGACCGATCTCCCTCAAGACATAGCTAGGTCTCTCTTTCTCAACACATATACGAGTCGTTCTACCTCTGTAGTTAGGTATCTGCCTCCCCCCGCCCCCTCCTCCCCCACACACACACTGATACATCAAGCGCTCTAGTCATGTCTCCCTACCACACACAAACTTGTCCTCTCCCCTCTGACGTTCCGGTTGGTCAGTCGGCCTATATCTTTGACGTGGACACACACAATTTTGATGGCTCTCTTCATCGATCTCGCACCCACACACTTGATCCTCTCTTCGACTCTATTGATATCTATGACCCCTCCGTCTCTTCTCGTGGATCGCCCCCTCTATATACGATATAGATATGCCTCTATTTCACACACATTGCATGTGTCACATTTTTGTTTGAGATATCATCGACACATATTCCCACAAATACACTCACGAAATCACACCCTCCCCCCAATAAAAAAAACACTCACGAACGCACACGCCATCTCTCTAGGTTTGTATCTATCTCACACACACCCATGTAGGTGGGGGACGTGCACAAAGAGAAGAGGTGCACGCATGGCCCACGTACACCCGTCTCTTTCCCAACCACACCCACACAGGTACACGGTGGAGCTCATTTATGTACGAAAAGGCAGCCCACGTGGTAATTTGACACGTGTACTGGTTGTCCACTTGATGGAGGATCATGTACCAACGGGTGAACAAACAAATTGCGACTTGATGCGTTACTTAAAAAAAGATTTTATTCCTCAATGGCGCACGTACAGAATATAAACCAATTGTTATGGAGAGAAAAAAGAAAATTACTCCACTATACTATACTATATAATATAGGCAGGATGCTCAATGCTTGCTTTCTGGGGTCGGTCTCTTCTACTCTCTCACACAAGATGGCGGTGGCCACTCTCTCTCTCTCTCTCTCTCTAACTGCTGGTCCCTGATCCGGCCGGATCCAGTCCGCCGACGGAAAGGGACGATGTGCAACATTGCTTCGGTCGCCGGCGTTGACGCAGGAAACCCACTGCCGGCGTGTCCCGATCTACGGTACCCGCCATTCTCTCTAAGCAAGCTCCGGCGTGGTACTGCCTTTACCCCTTGCTCGCTGCCATAGTATGGGCAAATCCCGCGCACCGCCGCCCTCCTGGTTACATCCCGACGACCCTCGGGTACAACCTCCTCTAGAACCAGCCTTGCTCCACCGCCCATCTTCCCATGTTGCTGCATGTGGATCATCTCTAGTTATTTGCCTAAAACATACTGTAGCTCGGCCGGCGTACTTTCCATGTTTCATCAAAAGTGCCACTATTATTGCAATCACACTTATTCAATATCCTTGTCAACAGGGATGCTCAACTCCATTTTAGTGCAAATGCACAAAATGATGGGATGGTGCATGCATCCAACTGCTACATGTCTTGGCGGGCATCAATGAACCGCATGAAAATGGCTACCAACATGTCCATCGTGGCCAGGAAATGAAAGCATGCTTAGGGACCTGATCGGTCATTTTTTTCTTTATTTGTACACCTTCTCACAACTTTGTCTTAAGTTTTGAAGTACATATTGGGTCTGATATGTGAATCATTGATATGCATTAGCATGCATGTTAGTTTCCTTTGTATTTGTTGGAATGTTGTAACAAGAAAACCTTCAAGGCAAGACACATGAAAGAAAAGCTGACAATTATGTGCTGTCTACAACCTTCCGAGTATTTCTTGAAGATAAGAAATAAGCTGACAATTATAAATAAATATGTTTAGTACCTATGAACACCAAATATTTTTAAATTAGCAATATAAACTACTTAACTTACCAAATTAGTTTGACAAACTCACATCTAGGCAAAACTGGAGGCATATCCACATCCACCCAGATGTTGATATTATCATCATCATCATAATCTTCGGGACGAATATCAAATCTTATTTGCATACCCTCCTCAAATCCATATGCCTTGCAGAGAGCTTCCCAATTAGATCAACCAAAATGGGAGTGATTGATTGCATTGTACAGATTAACCAGAAACTCATAACCATGTTTAGTTCTTAAGTGAGCCCTCCTCGTCTCCATATTCTCAAACTCTTCGAAACCAAGCTTCTCCAATACATATGGTCTAGCATGGCACGGGATGTACTAATCGAATTGAAAAAAATCCAGAAATTACACGTTGAACAAAAGAAGCACAAGTGATGATATTAATTACAATGAAATGCTTGTCGTTGCGTACCGTACAAATATCAGAGGTCTCTTCAAGCTTCACGGTGAAAAACCTATCATTTTGCAGGTGAGGAAACCTGTCGCACAAACCCCAGTCATCGTAGCAGTACCCGCACTCCGGGATCCCATCGTCATCAGACATCTCCTGTGTTCAAAATTCAAAGATTATAACTCGATGCCAAAACCCAAAATGTCATTTAATGCTCTTTTAGGCAAATCCAAGGCACTCGATATTTCCTACATTCTAGCACAAGTCATGCTCAAATCCACGGAAAAATCCGGCATGACCTTTGCTAAAAATGGACATATCGAGTGCCTGAAATTTGCCGGAACGGAAATTAATCAATACTCCGGCAAAACATAGGCCACTCGGAGGTGTTCTCCGGCAAAACCCTTTAAGCTATCAAGTAAATATCCAATTTGAATATAACTTACTATCTACTTCTTGAACCATAGAAAAATGCACTAATTTCACAATATAACTTAGAGTTTGATTGCTGAATTCCTATTACTAAATTTGATACCTTAAAATTTGTCATATAGCATTCCAATACATTTCTATAATTCAAAATGTATATCTACATTCTACAACAAAATTCTACCTATCTATACTATTCAAAAAACTTACATTCTATAATCAAAGTGTTACATATCAACTAAATCTATTAACTATGTTTGAATTTTTACTAATTCACTCTAAACACTATAAGCTATCAACTAAACCCTAGAAGCATACTAAATCAAAGTGTTACATATCAACTAAATCTAAACACTATAAGTTATCAACTAAACCCTAACAGTGTGGATGGAGGAGGGGAGGGAGGATGGGCTATTGATGGAGGACGGGGAGGGAGGAGGGGTTGTGGAGGAGGGGCTGTTGATGGTGGAGGAGGGGCGGCTAGAGGAGGGAGGAGCAGGGGGTGGGATGAGGGTTGGTGGAAAGGCAGCTAGAGGAGGCAGGAGTGGGGCAGAGGAGGGAGGAGGGGTAGCTAGAGGAGGGAGGAGGGAGGAGGAAGAGGAGAAAGAGGAGGCTTACCGAGGCCGGGGGATGGTGGCGACGCCAGCAGCAATGCGGCGACGACGGCGATGGTAGGAGGAGGACGGCTGCGACGGTGACAGTGAGACAGGGAGAGTGAGGTAACGGGCGGGGCGGGGGATAAGACCGGCTTAGCAGCAGCACGGGCCATGGCCCGATGCTACTACTATCTAGTTAGCAGTAGCGCTGTTTCCATAGGGGCGTACTACTATACCTAGCCTGTTGGCAACGGTGTGGCAATTATAGTAGTAGCGCGTTTTATTCTTGTCGCGCTACTGCTATGTACATAGCAATAGCGCCCTTTGTATACACGTGCTACTGATAATGAGCAGTAGCGCCTCCTTTTAGCCCGCGCTACTGATAAGCTTCTGTGTATAAGGTTTTCCCCAGTAGTGTAGCATTGTAGTAGTATAATTTTGTCTCACTGTGAAATTACATTTACTAGCACAATATATATAAACAAATGCTGAAAGGTTGATAGCATTGCGAGAAACCATTCCTGGGGCACAGAACTTCCTTTCCTCAACATGTGGGACATCCAGCATCTGGGTCCACGTGCTATGCACCAAATTATGAGTGCACAACCGTAAGGAATATTACTAATAAGCAGTCACATCTCAAAGCCACACCATTCCAATAGTAAGCTGGACGCACGAACAACACGTCATTTCACACATCGTAGAATCCTCTCGTAATAATTTTCCAAGAAAAACACCACACGTGAAGGTTGGACGGTACTGTTGCAGCAAGGCATATAACCCTTCTCCGAAACATCAAGTATGGTCGTAAGGGGATGGTTCTAGAAAATAATATTCCCTCCCTTCCGGTTTATGGGCCTCAATTCCTAATCTAAACCAATGAATGAACTAGTACTACTAGATAGTGAGTGTTTACTACTGTATCATGTACGTACTAATTGCAACGCATGCATGTGTTAGCAGTACAATGACCACGTACGAATTTGATGGTATGATTTTTGTAAGTTGCATGTCATATTATTTCTCTAACATGTGGTCAAAGTTAGCCTCCAAAACGCATTTTGGACCCTATATGGATTGAGGGAGTACATGCATTGCTGAGTTTTCTCTTAATCCTTGCATGCAACATTTTTATTGAAGCTTGAAATGTGAACATGTGAATGGGAGGGACTACTACAACCCTTCCAAAAGAACTGTAGTACTAATGGTATCGTACTCCCTCCGTTCACCATCTCACATGCTCAGTACTTTTGCGAACTATGGAAGTAAAAAATTTATTCCACCACTCAACATCTATTATGGTTAGGGAGATTTCAAATTGAGTCATATAGACCGGAAAGTAGGCACTTAGGGCATCCAAAATGTATGTTTTTTGTTGCCTCTAAGCCCTCTCTCTCCTCTTAGAGGCAGGCCTCTATACATTGCATGAACTGCCGCTAACAAAAAATTGGCTAGCATCGCGTCTAACCTTAGAGGCTGCCTCTACCAATTTAACAATCCATCTGGTCCCACTTGTCAGACTTAGGAAGCATAAGAAAGTACAAGAGAAATATTACTGATTGGATAAATGTGGTGCTAATCAAAACATTTTAAATTTTTGCTAGGGCCCACCTTAGAGGCTGGTTAGAGTCTCTATACATAGTGGTTTTTTCATTTGATAAGAGGCAAACCATGTGGGGCCTACCTTAGAGGCAAGGCTCTATACACTGGAGATGCTCTGTACTACTTTTGATGTGTCCCGTCAACTCACGGAACGAGGAGAAGCTTGCTTAGTATGCCCTCTCCCCCATCCACAGGCGCGGTGGCTCACAGAGTTGCAGGATGAGGAGAAGCTTGCTTACTACACCTATGCCCGCTCCCTTTCCCACGCGCGCGGTGGCTCGCAGGATGAGGAGAAGCTTGCTTTACTACACCTACGCTCACTCCCTCGCCCACGCAAGCGGTGGCTCGCAGGACGAGGAGAAAATTTTACTACTCCCTCCGTTAGACGTATACTCCTTGTCCCTACCTTGGTTAGAGAGATTATCATATTGTTTGAAATATATGTCTTTTAGCAGATTTCAATACGAACTACTAGTACATACTCCAAATAATGATGTATATAAACGTATTTTAGAGTGTAGATTCACTCATTTTGCTCCTTATGTAGTCCATATTGAAACAGACGTAGTAGTATGAACTGTCCCTCGCCCCTCGCTCCTCCCCCATGTGGTGGACATGCAACAATTCATTCGGTCTCAGATAGCCAGAACCATATACTGTAGTACCATCATTGCTCGACTTCCCGAAGAGGCAAAGAGCCAAGCGCAAGGTTAATACGGAGTATTTTTTAGATGCCAAGCACAAGGTTTATAGGAGAACGAGTAGTAGTACTACTAGTAGTACGTATTGTATGAGGAAGAAGGCAATAAGAATGTATGTTTTGCGTGACAGTCTCTTCTTACACGACGTGCTAGACCTAGTGGACCTCATTGTTGCAATGGGATTATCATAGATGACACGATTCAGAGTGGTGGGCTATGGGAATAATATTCGGAGCTGCTTAGTCTTAAACCCCATGAAGTCTCATCGAAAGGAATAGCCATCCTCTACACGTGCTCCTATGTAAAATGAGTAAATAAGACAAAAAGAGAAAGAGATAAAGTAAAAAAAATCACCAGCCTTAGAGCCAGCCCTATTGTATTAGTGAATAATATTTCTACATCGTGATTGACATGGCTATATTATTAACCATGCCGCGAAAGTAGCAGCGGATTTTTATTCTTTTTGCAGAGGTAGCAGCGGATGGATATTCAACGAGGAGTGAAATGATGGCTGGTTCCCCGGTCAAACATAGAGAAAGGTGGGCCTCATGATTTGACGGCTCATTAGTCATTATTACTGCCTATACTCTTTGCCCGTATATAAACCGCATGGTAGAGTAGTTTTTTTTCTTCAGTGGAGAGAAAAAGAAACTGCTCCACTATATACATAGCCAGGAGCCTACATGGTTGCTTGTTGGGGTTGCTCTCTTCACACTCTCTCACACAAAACGACTGTGGCAACATCTCTAGTCACACATCCGTGCGGATCACGTCCGCTGGGGGAAGGGGACGATGCTTTGTGTAGATGCGGTCGCCGTCGCCGACGGCGAAAACCCACTGTCGGTGTGTCTCGATCAGGGGTCCCCGCCGTTCTCTCTCACAAAGCCGGTGCGGTTACCTTCGTCCCTTGCTCACTGCCGTGACGCGGGCAGTTGCTGCCTCCAGCCGCCCTTCTCGAGCTACATCCTGAAATCCCTCAGGTACAACTTCCTTTACAACCGTCTTGCACCACTGCCCCAGCCGCCCACATCACTCCATGTGGATATTTCTCTACTTCTTTGCCCCGCACTTACCTCTACTGGCTTCTACTGTATTTGTGAAGAGTTTATGTCTCATCAACTAGTCCCACTAGTCTTATTATAATCACACTTCTTCAATTTCTTTGCCACAGGGATGCTCAGCTCGATTTTAGTGAAACTGCACAAAATGAGCCGATGGTCAAAGGGTTGCAAACTTCATTTCTTCGGAAAGTTCGATGTCGCCAGCAAATTAAAGCCTGGTTAGGGTTTAGGGTTCAAGGCCTAGGGACTGCATGGATCATTTTTTCTTTAGTTGTCTCTGTTCCAAAATAAGTGTCAACTTTAGTACAACTTTGGCACTTATTTTGGAACGGAGGGAGTACATATTGGCTATGATCTGTGAATCATTGAGATGCAATAGCATGCATGTTAGTCTCCTTTGTATTTGATGGAATGTTGCAACGGGGCAACCTTGGACGCAAGATACATGAAACAGAAGCTGAAAGCTTCATAGCATTGTACAATTTTATCTTGCTGAGAAATTACAGTACTGTGTACTAAAGAGTTAGGTGTCACACGGTGTCCAAAAAATATTGTGATAGTGTGAGGTGGGCCATGTAATCACTGAGCTGCCGTGTTTTTGCTGATTTCGCACTCCTCCGCTGTAAGAGGGGAGAAAATTGTAAAGAGTGGAGACACTCTACCTCCTTTCGCTGAAATGTGGGACATCCAGCATCCGGTGCATGTGTCATGCACCAAAGTAAAGTGTACAGTACAACTGAGACTCAACACGGTCGTACCACTTCAGTAATAATGACAAAGGAGACATTAAATCACATAGACCAGGTAGTAAGTTGAACGGACGAAGCAACCATCACTCTTCGTTGAGTCCGCTTCTCCTAACGCATGCGCCAGTGAGAGGTCGCGTCCGCTCTGCCCGGGCATGAACGTGGCACCGATTATCTGGAGCGTCGCTCACCGTTTCGGGCGGGAAGCGTGCGCGGGCGATGGATGGGCTTTGTGTGGGCCGGCTGGTCAGGAGCGGGCGTGACAGCTATGCCGACCGGACGCCCGGAAACGAGAGGATGCACCGACTCTCGCGGCTAAATCATAGTACTACACACCATCTCTCTATAGGAGTAGGTCAATGTGTCGCTCTCTCTAACACACACACGTTGTTAAAACACACACACACACACGCACACACACAGGTTCATAGAATAGGAATAGGAGTGGGAAGCCACAAGAAGTGAGATAAATGGAGTACGTACAAGAACAGAAGAGGTACACGCATGTCCGTTGCAGACACAGTCGCTGCCTCGCACTATAGCCCAGCCGACCACAGCATGACGGCCGGATCTGTGCCTCTCTCCTCCCGGCGCCGATGGTCAACCGCTATATCTGCGGCCGCGGGATTTGACGCACGCGGCTGCCGGATTTGGAGCATTCTGGCAGTCTGTGACTACGCCTTGCCGTGGATTGTCCGGGTACCGGGTCCCACAACAATGGCAATGCCTTCATATCGCGTGCAGGTACTGAATCCGCCTCTAGCCGCTCGGATCTATCCCGTCGGTGGATCGCCATCAAAGACACGGACGGCCACCGTCCGGGCTCGGCCATGGCCCAGCGACTAGTCGGTTCACCGTTGCCGCTCATAAAGTGTGATGGCTGCCTGCGGCAGGTCCTGCGCCCCGTTTCGACCACACCACAACATCCCGGATGGGTGTTCATCAAGTGCGAAAAAGATAAGGTGCGTAGTACTTCTTTTGATTCGGCTTTGCTCCCTTATTCAACGCATGTTCGGCAGCTTATACTCAAACTTGTGTGTAGGATGGATGCAAGTTTTGGTTTTGGGAAGAAGAATACATCCATCTATTGATAGCATGAAATTTGGTAGATGCTCGTGCACTCCGTGCTAGAACAGAGGCTAGAGATGAGACTAGAGATGATATTAGATATGAAGCAACGTCTAGTTTTTAAGAATCGAAGAAGAAAGAAGTGTGCAAGCTCGAGAAGCCACAGATCAACAATGAAGACATAGAGAAGATATTAATACAATTAGTGCGAGGAGTTATGGAAATTGGATATCTTTTAAAATGTCTAACTGTGGTTATTGTTTTCTTTGGTCTTGCTCTACTAGCAAAGAATTGGTGAATGTACTTCCCTGTATCAAAATGTCGTTGATGAAATAAAGAAATGCGCTGGAAAATAAATGTGTGCATATGGCCGGTGGCCGTATTAATTACGTTGCTTGTGAATTTATCTTCGTTTATTGAGCTCATCTCATTTTCTTCGTAACAGTCTTATTTTCACTTCTTTCCACCACATGTTCACATTCCAAGGTGCATTAAATTGATGCATGCAAGGATTATAAGAAACCAACCAATGCATGTAACCATTCCTACTCATTTAGTGGTCGTCCATGCATATATTGTAATTAATGCAGATTATAGTTTGAGTAATTTTGTAAACTACGAGATGGAGTACTTACTACATTTCTCCACTCATTATGCATCTCCCTTGGTTCATGAGATTTCAAATTTATGCCCTATAAACCGGAAAGTAGTGAGTAGTTCAAAAAATTGGTCAAACTTTGACAAAAAAATATATGACGTGGCATAAAAACCTGGACTGAGAGGGCGTATTGAGTAGTACGAGATACGGTGGCACACTGACTTAGGACGAATACAAGTGCCCAAAATTATTGGAAGAGAGCAAAGTATACATACAAAATAATTAAAATTGAATTTCTCGATTTTTTTTGAAACGGAGGCAAAATATTTGCCTCATCCATTAAATAAGAGGAGAATAGAGTTTGATAGTTTCCAAGTGACCCTACAAATAAATGGCATGGCAATTTCTCTCAATATGCCCTAGTTTCTTAGCAACCGCTTTAACCCTTAGTACATACGGTGGCACACTGACTTAGACCGAATACAAGTGCCCAAAATATTTAAAATTGGAGGATGGTGCAGCCTACCTTTCTGATATTTTGACCATGTGTGGTTCAGTTGTTGTTCACTTCGAAGGGTCGTGTACCACACGTGAACAATAGTAAGTGCGACCGGGAGGCGTGGAGAGTTAATTGCGAGTTGACTCCTTCGAGCGTTAAATTTTCTTCACGTATTAGCTTTGCCCTACTAGTATTTTTCTTCACTAGTACGTTAAAATAAAGAGTTCCGTTTCATGCATAATTTAAAATGATTTTTATGTAGAGAAAAAGAAAACCACTCCAACTATATACGCTGCAGCCTCAGCTCTTGTTTTCTAGGGTTTGCTCTCTTCACACTCTCTCTCCACTATATATATACACGCTGGAGCCTCAGAGCTTGTAGTTGCTCTCCACAGACTCTCTCACCCTATCCAGATCTAAATGACTGTGTTGGCCTCTCCTCTCTCCCTCTCCCCTCACTGCTGGTCAAAGAGCCGACAGGATCCTGTCCCCCGGGGAAGGCAAGGAGGCGAAGGAGGGAATCCACTGCCGGCGCCGTTGTTCTCTTTCACCCAGCGGCAGCGCGGGAGGGCCTCCGACCCCTTCTTCCTTGCCGCCGTACATAGTGTCGGCAGATCAGCCTCCGGCTGCCGACCGAGCCACACCCCGAGAACCTTAAGGTATAATTTACTTAATCCACAGGCATTGCTCTAGCTGCATGTGGAATTTTTTCGCTTCTACACTCGAATCTAGGTGTTGGATCAAACAGGAAAGTAGTGGGGAAAGTTGTATAGCATGAATCTAGGACGTGGTTCAAAGAGGAAAGGAAGGAGGAAAGTAGTACAGACTGGCTATCCAACACCTATGTTGGTCAAAAAGGGAAAACAATGACAAATGCAGTACGCACATCGGTAAGGAACTGATCTTTCTGTGGGTGGGGGACAAGGCTGTACAGTTTGAGCAGGACTAGATTTGCTGCCCTCACATAGGGAAAGGTGTCTCAAAATAAAAAAATGGGACCAACACAAATATGCTCCTTGGTTGTTTGTTGCACCAGATTGTGCATCACCCCTTTATACATCGGTAGATGCACATGGTGCTTGTGCGTCCACTGTCCCATACAACTCTTTAGCTGTTGTTAATCTAATAATGCCGCTAGAAAATTGAAGCAATGCCACAGTTAAAAGTAAATTATATGTTTAATGAATTTTATTGTTAATATAATCTCTCTGTTAATATCAATCAATGACACTGTTTGAGAAATGCTACTGTCTTGCTTTCTTTCCCATTTAGATAAGTTAGATGCTTCTTTTTGTGGGCTTCTGTGTCATCCACCATTATTGACCAGTAATTGTTTCCTTTGCACCTCTGTGTAAACAGGGTTATCTACTTCACCTCATTCCTATTGCGACCTTTTGTTGCACTGCACAAAAAACTTTTGTTTTAAGAGTGTTTTGTGCAGTTCAACCAAAATGTCACACCGACAACGTTGCTTGATTGCTTGATCTTAGTGGAACTGTACAAGAGGAGATCTGACTTCCTATCCGTGTTGGCAAATTTGTTTCAGATCTTCTTCTTGTGAGTTGTTTGAATTCCGCGTCATGAGAGGTCAGTACTAGCCTTTTTCCACATGATTGCGCAGTGTGCTTTCATATGTTGTGCTACTTATACGGTAATGTTGCTTGATTTTAGTGAACTACACAAAAGGAGACCAGACTTCCAATCTGTATGTGCACCGTAATATCCCATTGAGTTAAGATAATGATATTTCGCAATTGTTGGCCTGTATTTTGCTAATGTCATCAGAAAAGTAATGTTGTAGTTTAGTGCTATACTTGTGCTCCCTAATTGACATGACAAATCTTACATTGAAGGCGAAGCTTGTATGTTATTGAACCAAGTGATGAAGGGGAAGAACAAGCATAAGAAGAACAAAAATCAACTCCCGGTGCTGTAATGAAACACTAGAACTATGATGACACAAGTAATGATATAGTTTTGCATCTTAATTTATTGCTATGACTGGAACGAGCAATTGTTTTGCCACTGTGATTTGATGCCACTCTTAATGTAATATGTAATTATCTCTACTTGTGCAAACAGGGGTCTTGTTTGAAGATAACATATATTTTAGTGGAAGTGCACAAGAAGATGTTGGAAATATTAAACTAATCAAGGAGTTTATAGTAAGCATGGAAACCATAGTAGATAATAATGGATGGTTCCAGAGAAGTGCTTCATCTGCATGCTCTACACAATAAGCCTCCTGACAAAGGTTGGTACCGGCCCACAGATTTCATCCATATGATTGAGCTTTGTCATCTCTATTGGTGTTGTGTTACTGTTTAGCTACAGTCATGAGAAAGTGGTATTGATTCGCATGTTAATCTAGGGCTACTAATAAATTGAGGCACCGGTTTGCCACCGTTATAGCCACTGATAAAATTAAGTAATAATACAATTCAAGTTGAGCTGCTGTGTTTGGTATCATATCATTTCCTATGAGGATAATGAGGATGCATCTCTTTGTGACTATACATTTGATCAGTTACTCCCATTGTTAATGTAATGGCTCTTTTAAATATTTCCTTTCCTTTTTTTTCGAGCAAACAGGGATGCTCGCATTTAGTTGTTCTCTTCTCTTTGCACAACAGGATCATCCTCCTCTGAAGAAGAATATGGAGTACGTGAAGTCCGTAGTTCCAATTATGCCAGGATGAAGAATCCAAGCCTCTCTTCTTATCAGAAGGAGCAGTTGAAGGATGGTTACATTACTGCCCACAAGAACAAACTAACTTCAGCTCAGAAGGACTCACATGTCTCCATCTTTGTTGCTGTGATGGCCAATACAATGTTGTTTTAGGATTCTTTCCAGTGAGTTCCATTTTTTTAAATGTGTGCTCTGCATGGATCATGTAGGTGCCTGCTTAAACTGTAGATTCATAACTGTAAATTCATAATACAGTTTGCTTTATACTAATCACTTTTTTGTATTTATGCAAACAGGGATGCTCAGCTTGATTACAATGGGAACTGCACAAAATGTTCTGATGGTTCATGCCCTCCATTATACTTCATCATGCTCAATACATCGAATGTTCTCGAATCATTCATTTCCACCTCCAGCCACAATATTAGCTACAAGAAAGGTGGTGTCGATATGTTCAAGGCATTGCAACATATAAAGGCAAAATCATACAAGCTACGCCCGAAGTTGGTTGATTTTAGTGGAACTGCACAAAAAGAACAACTGGTTTATTTAGCACGATGTGACATGTCAATGTGCAAACTGATGGCAAACCCCGCCCATTCTACAATCGTAGGCATTTGATATTTTGGAATGGGAAAACCTTGTGAAAGTTTTCTCATTGATGTACGCAAAGACATGCATTTGATATTTTGGAATGGGACAACCTTGTCAAATTTTGCTCATTGATGTTAGCAAGAATACATGCGTTTGATATTTTCGAATGGGATGCCCTTCGCTGTCAGTAGCATCAATCGATTTTTCTTTATTCTTTAGTTGTGAAGTAAATATTGGCTCTGACATGTGAATCATTGAGATGCATAATCATCGATTGTTTTGAATGTTCTCTATGAATTGCCAGGCCTGTGAGCTTGATTGTAATGTACAGGTACACTAAAAAGCTGCTCAAACTTTTTGTACATGTGAAACTGCTACAAACGAGGTGATCACCATGCATCCTGAGAATAATGCTAGTACGTATTGTTTTGCATGTTCATCGAATGCCAGTGATACAAGAATTCAAACTAATCAAACTAAATTCCTTCATACACGGCCAGATTTCATATAAACACATGCCAAATTTCATGACAATTCATACATTCTTCAACTAAAAGGGGTGCGCTGGAGGTATAATTAATTAACCTAATCTATGATCTCCGACGCCCATTTCCCGTGTCCGGTTGAGCCGAACAGAAGATTCTTCTCCAGCTCAGCTCTTCGACTCCACCTCACTGCAAAGCAGCTAATCGGGTGTCAATGGTCAACCCGCCAAGCTTGGCTTCAACCGGAGGGTAGCAGCGGTGGCGTTACTTGGACCCGAGCGGCGGCGACCTACCGTGTTCTACTCTTCCTCGTTTTCTTTGTGGCGCGGCCTTGTTGGCAGCGGGGCGGGGCCTTAACGGAGCTGGCGATGTCCTCTATCTCATTGTCGGCGAGGCGGCACTGCGGCGGAGTGGGGGAAATCCTCCCCCTCGTTGTCGGCAGGGCGGGGCCTCGGCAGAGCCGGTGATGTCCTCTGTCTCATTGTTGGCGGGGCCTCAGTGGAGCCGACGAAGTCCTCCGCCTCGGTGCCGGCGGGGCGGGGCCTCGGAGGAGGCGGCATTATCCTCCGCCTCATCGTCGGTCTCGCCAAACAGCGCCTCGTCCGCTTCATTGCCCTCTTTGTAGGCGGCCACAACCTCCACCACCCGCATGCGGTACTGCCAGCGCACGAGGCGGCTCTCACGGGCGGAGTGGTACAACCTGAGCAGCGCGTCCTGCTCCGCCCGCTCCGTGGTGATCTGCTCCTCCACGTGCAGGTGCTCCTAGAGGACATGGTGGTTGTAGGCGGCGTCGGCCTGCGCCTCCCGGAACTGCTCCTCACGCTTCTGCCTCACCATGTCCATGTATTGGGCACGGGCCTCGCCAATGGTCATGGTGTAATGCACCGTCGAGGATGGTGCGGAGGAGGGGTTGGTGCCGGATCGTCGACTACCACGTTCTCCATTGGGACGTCGTCGTCCTCTGGCTGCCTGCCGGCCAGCCAGTCGGCAGCAATGGCTTCCATCTCCTTTTGGTCCGTCGTCCACCCGTCCCGAAGAGTGCTGGAGTGTGAGGAAGCCATGGTGGGAGTGGTGTGGACAGGAGAAAGGGAACGGAGGCGGATGCCTGCGACTATGGCCAGCGCAGTAGTTTATCTAGCAATGGTGGGCGGTAGAGGGACGGACGGGTGGAGCGGGAGTAGCCACCTCGGCAACCATGTATCATTAATGTGGGCGCCAGACTGATGGATGGACGGCCCTTGTGTCATTTGAAGGTGGAGCAATCGCCTGCACCGGGAAGCGGCGCAGGTGGCGCTAACCGTTTCGGGCGAAAAGCGCGCGCGGGCGAGGGAGGGGGTCTGGGTTGGCCAGGGCCGTCAGACTCATGCTTGGCAGCGGTCCGGTCTAGCAGCCGGACATGCTGGCTCACCAGCGAGCTCGCCGAGCTCAGTGATGACAATCAGACGATGGACGTGGCTTCTGACCAGAAGCCGGCGCCACCGCCCAAGCCGGTTCATGCCATGTTCACCATAGAGCAGGTGCTGCAACCTCCGTCTCCTCAACTAGTACCAGCTCGCGGAAGGACGAAACGCCGGCGACCAAGCGAACAACAATGCCGTCGCGGACATGTGGCCCTATGATCCTGGCTTCCAGAATGAGCAGCGGGCGCTATATCAGACCATCCGTAGGGCCCGCGAGGCCCTCTCCATCGTCCTTCGAGTTGTTGCGCTCGCTGTGGCGCCGCCATCTACCGTTGTCAACATGGTCAACGAACATGAGGAATCAGGAGATGACTTTACATAGAGAGGATGACAGTGGTGACCCACCAGGGCCATAGCCACACGTACGCAAGTGCCTCCTTATTATATACAACTATTTTTTTTGCTTCCTCCTGGTTTCCTGACATCATGGTCCCACACCATTGTCAACCTATATAGTGAATAAACGGGAGAATTGCACAAGGAGCGGCCGACAGCTGGGACCCAGCAGCTTGAGCAGTATTTGTGTTTTTGAGGTGTGAGCAGAGTTTTTCTTGAGCGATGTTTTTGTTGTTGTTCAGAGGAGCAGGGTATCAACTGGTCGGGCTGTGGCCCGTCTAGCCCAGGCTATTATTTCATGTCGACCAAATATCCAGCCCAGATATTAATTTTTTTCAAGGTGAAAATGGCTAGCCCAGCTATACTTTTTTTTGAGGAATACCCAACCCAGGTCAACTTGTTATTCTCCGCCCTGCTAGGCTGCAAATCTTTCCTAGGAGGGATGATGCATTAGGCTTAACAAGAAAATGGGCTTTAAGAAATAATAAATGGGATGTAATTATAAAAACTAGGCTGTAACTATAAAGAAATGCACCAAATAGGTACACTACAAGAAATATGTCAACTTGCGACCATCACTATTGGTCGCTGAATGGTCATTGTTTTTCATTTGCAACCTTTTTATGACCAAAAACAATTGGCCAAAAGCTGACTGTCTTTAATGAAACTTAACGACCTTCTCTGTGATATGGTCATCGAAGGCAATGACCAAAACAAAAGGTCATTGGTCCTACGACCTTTTGTTTTGGTCGCTGGTTGTCAGCCCAGGCCACGTCGAATCCAACGTGGCAAAATTGTGACCAATTGAATTGGTCGTTGATAAGAATCAGTCCGGTCCATTTCGCTGCTTTACATGGGCCGAGCCCAACAATTCAGCCCATTTATATTTTTTTTTCTTGCCAATTTTAGTCAGCTACATGGGCCAAACCCTACAATTCGGCCTTTTATTTATTTCTGGGCCGTGGCCTTTTAACATTGTTTGGGCCATTATATTTTGGAGCTGGTCCCACCAATCAGATGGGTCCCACTTGTCATCATCTCACACATTGGGCCCACTTGACAGAAATTTCAAAACTACTCAGATTATTTTCATAAGTGGGTCCCACGAGTCAGGTTTCCATTCCACACGTTTTTAAATCACATACATAATCAATATTTCAGACGGAACAGTACACATGTAGTTCATCAAATAACACTAAGTCTACTATAATCTGTACATAGTCTATTACAATCCAAATATGCCTACTATTACAATATTACAATATTTACAGTCTATTACAGTCAAACAAAAGAGACAATTGTTTGCTGAGTAGGGCTACACGGCTTCAAACTTCAAATTTCATAGACCTGGAGCTCCTGTAAAAGAGTGTACACATAGGCTACCAGCATTAGAGTCACAATTATTTCTGGAGTAGATTTGCAAACCTCCAGGTTTAGTGTACAGACTATCGAAAAATTATATATTAAAAGAGATCTCATAGAAATGTAGATTTATGGACCAAATATATGATAAAGCAACAGATTTAGCCAACTTCAAAGACCTAGATGTTTGTGATGCATCTTCACAGAACCACAAGAACACTAGATATAGGATAATATGATTCCAAGAGTATAATGCTAACCACAAGAGCATCAATCAGCAGCAGGTATATAGCTAGCAAACCATCTACTAAACATCATCGACACTTGAACCATAACATGTCCAACAAGGAAACAAAAAATGGGACAAGTACTAATTCTGGATAACAAGTCCAGGAAGGCCATCCAATGGTTTCAGCCACATCCTAATAAACCAGCGGCACTCTATACTAATTACCAGCAGCAAATCAAATAGCTAGATGAAGCACCAACACTTGATCATCAACGCAACAGTCGGCAAGGACTCAACCACGGCGCAAAAAGCATTGAAATCCTAATTAACCCATGAAACAGAGCATGGTTGTAGCATAACAAAAGGGAGGAGCTCATAGTGGTGGTTTGTGCAGCCGATGTCGAACAGCCTCCGTTCGTTGCTTGCGAGCACCATGCACCTTGGTTGGCCATGAAGCCCTTGTCCTCTGCTGCACAGATGAAATCCAAAGCATCACTGTTGCACATGGATAGGAGGAGTCAGAAATTTTGACGTCAAATCGAGAAGGAAATAGCGTATAGTTTGCAGGTGCGTGAGGAAGGAAAGCAATGGAAAAGCATCACTTCGAGGAGTAAAATCCTAACCACAAGGGCATGAATCAGCAGCGGGTATATATATAGCTAACAATAATACCATGTACTCCCTCTATAAATAAATATAAGAGAATTTAGATCACTAAAGTAATGATCTAAACGCTCTTATATTTCTTTAAGGCAGGAGTAGTAAACAGCAGCAGCAGCAGCAGCACTTGTACCATGACATGTCCAGCAAGGAAACAAAAAATGGGAAAATAATTTATTCTAGACTAGATACCAACTGAACTAGCTAGAGGCCATCCAATGGATTAAGACACGTTCATACTAAACCTACAACATCCTAATTACCTGCAACAAAAGAGTAGCATAAGCAGACTATACCGACTGAAAATCAAACTCCAGCCACATTGCTCTGTGTATAAACCAGTATAGAATGAAGCACATGAAGTTAGTACATGCTACCAGAACAACACTATGCCCATCAAGAACAATAGAACGCATTTCAGGCATTCTAATGTCTGGAGATCTACTTCCAGAAACACACTATGTCAATCCCAAGACTAGACTGTAAAGTACTGGATGAGATATCAACTACTACTAAAGCATGTGCAAGATGTTAGTTAACAACGTCATAACCAGTTGAACCTAGCACCTAATCATTGCTCAACCACCAAATAGTATGAAGCAAAAACAAACAATAGGGGGAGGAGTTTATATCTGATCTTCTTGAGCCTCTCAAGGTCATCCCTGAGCTTCATGTCGACGGCGTTGGAGACAAACTGGGAGACGAACTGAGACGAACTGGCACGGGTTGTGCACCACCGCCATCAGATTGTCCATCTCCTCCGAGGAAAGCTCTCCAGCCCTACAGAAAATCAACAGCATCTAACTGTTTATAAAATCAACAACACGGTGTAACAGTACCACTGTGTTCCCAATCATAAACAACAAGATTTGAGACATCTATCATGCCAACAATACCACTAGCACTAATGTGTTATTGAATTTTGGCCAGTGTAACCAAGAGAAAGCTCTTGTTGCTCTCAAACTGCATGCTACTGCTATAAGCTTTGATTTCAGGTAAGGCAGTGCAGATAAATAAAATGGGTTGATCTGAAAAAAGTCAGACCAACATGTCTCACTATTGCTAGCATGTACATTTGCTCATCTGAAAAAAGTCAAACTGCGATTTGTGAAGATTTTCCCCTGCAAGCATTATCACAAACACCTACCACGCAAAATCCCTTCCACGTGTGAAGTCGAACACACACTAGGAAAATCACGCAGCAACTACTACTTGTCAATAAGCAGCCATCGTTGCATACATCCTCACAACATCCAATCTACTACAGCAGGTGCTCATCCGACACAGGAATCAGGAAAACAAAAATTGAACTAACAGAGGATGCAGGAGGAAGGGGGATGAGGGAGGAGGAAGGAAGGGGTGGTGGCTAGGTACCTGCCTATGGACTGGTCCCCGGCATGGCTCCGGGCGGCACAACCGGCCGCGCCAGGGCAGGGGGGAGGGAGGCGCTGCTGGGCTCCGGGGCAGGCGGCGGGGCAGCGGGGGGCTTGGCCGGCTGGGCGCGCCGAGGCGGGCCAGCGGCGGCGAGGAACCCTAGCTGTCACGCTCGGGCAGGGGAGGAAGATAGTGCACGGCTCAACTTCTTGCAGACGATGTTGGAGAAGCGGCGGCCCACCAGGTCCTTCTAGTTCTCGTTCCCAAGCGGCACGCAGAGGAGGTGGGGCGTCGTCGGGTCGCCGCTGGACGAGGAAGGGGCGGAGGCGTCGGCGAGGAGCCATCGGAGATGGCGGTGGAGGTGTGGCACCGAGGGCGGGACGAGCGCGGCGGCCCTGCAGTGAAAGGCGGCGAGTGAGTCCTCCGGGACAGGGTGGGTCGGCGGGCGGAGGAAGAACGGTGGGCGTCCTCCGGGAGGCGAGGAGGAGAGGGTGGTGGTCGCGGAGCGGGTGGTGGCGCGTGGGCGCGGGCGGCGGGATTGGATCTGAATCGGGGGAGAGGGGAGAGGGGATCGACAGGAGGAGTGGAGTTAGGGTTTGGGCTGCGGGTGGGTGGATGGATGGATGTGTGCCATGTCATCAATCCATGGCAGAAACATCCCGATCAATGAGAATTAAACTTATGTAAATGTGTTTTTTCTTTTTGTTTCTCTTCTTTGTTTTCACCTATGTGAAGAACCTACCAAATATTAGTTACAAAATTGGACCGCAACAATTTTCAAAAATATTCGAACGTATTTTATGTTCAAATTGACCAAATGGTTTTCTCTTAAAAGTTTTTCGTCCACCTCTCGTCCATTTTTCGAGTGCCTGAAATGAGTTTTTTTAAAGAACCTAGCAAATATTTGTTGCAAATTTGGACCAAATAAATTTTATAAAACTTTAGGACATATTTAATGTACAATTGACCAAATGGTTGGGTAGCAAAAGTTTTGATCCACCTCTCGTGAAAAAGACAAATTTCCGCCGATTCAGCTAGAAGCGGGTCATGTTTGAACTGCAGCTGCCTCATAGTTTCCTCATGATTTTTTCCAAAAATCATTTCTAGGTACATAAGTATCTATTTAATTAGAGAAATATCAAAAGTTTTCCAAGATTCAACCGCTAGCTAGGAACGGCCATGCCCGCCGTTTTAACCGCATTTCGAAACGGGCATGTAAAATTCAAAAAAAATCAAAAAATTGGAAAACCTTCGCAATGTGTCATTATATGTGACAGAGTTACTAGGAAAATAATAAACTTGTAATACGATAATTCTTTTAAAAAAGACTTCTCAGAAATGAGCTGTCACGTGTAGAGATCCATAGCTTTCAAGCCAAATGATCAATCTTATGGCCACATTCATGGCATAGTTTGTTCAAATGATCTCATATTGTGCACAAGGGTGCATCTTGGAATGGAAAGCACTGTTGCCTAAGGAAGTTCTCATTATCTTTGGACAAAAAATCCATTTTCCATTTTTGGAGTGCCCAAAATGAGTTTTTTTGTGAAGGAACTACCATATATTTGTTGCAAATTTGGACCAAATCAATTTTATAAAACTTTAGGCCATATTTAATGTACAATTGACCAAATGGTTCGGTGTCAAAAGTTTTGATCCACCTCTCGTGAAAAAAACAAATTTCCGCCGATTCAGCTAGAAGCGGGTCAAGTTTGAACTGCAGCTGCCTCATAGTTTCCTCATGATTTTTTCCAAAAATCATTTCTAGGTACATAAGTATCTATTTAATCAGAGAAACATCAAAAGTTTTCCAAGATTCAACCACTAGCTAGGAACGGTCATGCCCGCCGTTTTGACATCATTTTGAAACAGGCATGAAAAATTAAAAAAAAATCAAAAAATTGGAAAACATTCGCATTGTGTCATTATATGTGACAGAGTTACCAGGAAAATAATAAACTTGTAGTACGACAATTCTTTTAATAAAATCTTCTCAGAAAAGAGCTAGCACGTGTGGAGATCCATGGCTTTCAAGCCAAATGATCAATCTTATGGCCACATTCATGGCATAGTTTGTTCAAATGATCTCATATTGTGCACAAGGGTGCATCTTGGAATGGCAAACAATGTTGCCTAAGAAAGTTCTCATTTTCTTTGGACAAAAAATTCATTTTCCATTTTTCGAGTGCCCAAAATGATTTTTTTTTGTGAAGGAACTACCATATATTTGTTGCAAATTCGGACCAAATCAATTTTATAAAACTTTAGGCCATATTTAATGTACAATTAACCAAATGGTTGGGTGTCAAAAGTTTTGATCCACCTATCGTGAAAAAGACAAATTTCCGCCGATTCAGTTGGAAGCGGGTCAAGTTTGAACTGCAGCTGCCTCATAGTTATCTCATGATTTTTTCCAAAAATCATTTCTACGTACATAAGTATCTATTTAATCAAAGAAAAATCAAAAGCTTTCCAAGATTCAACCACTAGCTAGGAACGGTCATGCCCGCCGTTTTGACCGCATTTTGAAACGGGCATGAAAAATTAAAAAAAAATCATAAAATTGGAAAAACCTTCGCATTGTGTGATTATATGTGACAGATTTACCAGGAAAATAATAAACTTGTAATACGACAATTCTTTTAATAAAGTCTTCTCAGAAATAAGCTAGCACGTGTGGATATCCATGGCTTTCAAGCCAAATGATCAATCTTATGGCCACATTCATGGCATAGTTTGTTCAAATGATCTCATATTGTGTACAAGGGTGCATATTGGAATGGCAAACAATGTTGCCAAAGGAAGTTCTCATTTTCTTTGGACAAAAAATTCATTTTCCATTTTTTGAGTGCCCAAAATGATTTTTTTTTGTGAAGGAACTACCATATATTTGTTGCAAATTTGGACCAAATAAATTTTATAAAACTTTAGGCTATATTTAATGTACAATTGAACAAATGGTTGGTTGTCAAAAGTTTTGATCCACCTGTCGTGGAAAAGATAAATTTTTGCCGATTCAGGTGGAAGTGGGTCAAGTTTGAACTGCAGCTGCCTCATAGTTTCCTCATGATTTTTTTCAAAAAACATTTCTATGTACATAAATATCTATTTAATCTGAGAAACATCAAAAGTTTTCCAAGATTCAACCACTAGCTAGGAACGGTCATGCCCGCCGTTTTGACCGCATTTTGAAACGAGCATGAAAAATTCAAAAAAATTCAAAAAAAATGGAAAACCTTCGTATTGTATCATTATATGTGACTGAGTTAGCAGGAAAAATATTAAACTTGTAATACGGCAATTCTTTTAAAGAAGTCTTCTTAGAAATGAGTTGTCACGTGTCGAGATCCATGGCTTTCAAGCCAAATGATTAATCTTTATGGCCTCATTCATGGCATAGTTTGTTCAAATGATCTCATATTGTGCACAAGGGTGCATCTTGGAATGGCAAAAAATGTTGCCTAAGGAAGTTCTTATTTTCTTTGGACGAAAAATTCATTTTCCATTTCTCGAGTGCCAAAATGAGTTTTTTTGTGAAGGAACTACCATATATTTGTGGCAAATTTGGTCCAAATCAATTTTATAAAACTATAGGCCATATTTAATGTAAAATAAACCAAATGGTTGGGTGTCAAAAGTTTTGATCCACCTCTCATGAAAAAGACAAATTTTCGCCGATTCAGCTCGAATCGGGTCAAGTTTGAACTGCAGCTGCACATAGTTTTCTCATGATTTTTCCAAAAATCATTTCTAGGTACATAAGTATCTAGTTAATCAGAGAAACATCAAAAAATTTCCAAGATTCATCCACTAGCTTGGAACGGTCATGCCCGCCGTTTTGACCCCATTTTGAAATGGGCATGCAAAATAAAAAAAAATCAAAAAATTGGAAAACCTTCGCATTGTGTCATTATATGTGACAGAGTTACCAGGAAAATAATAAACTTATAATACGACAATTCTTTTAATAAAGTCTTCTCAGAAATAAGCTAGCACGTGTGGATATCCATGGCTTTCAAGCCAAATGATCAATCTTATGGCCACATTCATGGCATAGTTTGTTCAAATGATCTCATATTGTGTACAAGGGTGCATATTGGAATGCCAAACAATGTTGCCAAAGGAAGTTCTCATTTTCTTTGGACAAAAAATTCATTTTCCATTTTTCGAGTGCCCAAAATGATTTTTTTGTGTGAAGGAACTACCATATATTTGTTGCAAATTTGGACCAAATCAATTTTATAAAACTTTAGGCCATATTTAATGTACAATTGACCAAATGGTTGGGTGTCAAAAGTTTTGATCCACCTATCATGAAAAAGACAAATTTCCGCCGATTCAGGTGGAAGCGGGTCAAGTTTGATCTGCAGCTGCCTCATAGTTTCCTCATGATTTTTTCCAAAAATCATTTCTTTGTACATAAGTATCTATTTAATCAGAGAAACAACAAAAGTTTTCCAAGGTTCAACCACTAGCTAGGAACGGTCATGCCCGCCGTTTTGACCGCATTTTGAAACGGGCATGAAAAATTCAAAAAAAAAATCAAAAAATTGGAAAACCTTCGCATTGTGTCATTATATGTGACAGAGCTACCAGTAAAAATAATAAACTTGTAATACGATAATTCTTTTAAAAAGTCGTCTCAGAAATGAGCTGTCACATGTGGAGATCCATGGCTTTCAGGCCAAATGATCAATCTTATGGCCACATTCATGGCATAGTTTGTTCAAATGATCTCATATTGTGCACAAGGGTGTATCTTGGAATGGCAAACAATGTTGCCTAAGGAAGTTCTCATTTTCTTTTGACGAAAAATTCATTTTCCATTTCTCGAGTGCCCAAAATGAGTTTTTTTGTGAAGGAACTACCATATCTTTGTTGCAAATGTGGACCAAATCAATTTTATAAAACTTTAGGCCATATTTAATGTACAATTAACCAAATGGTTCGGTGTCAAATGTTTTGATCCACCTCTCATGAAAAAGATAAATTTCCACTGATTCAGGTGGAAGCGGGTCAAGTTTGAACTGCAGCTGCCACATAGTTTCCTAATGATTTTTTTCCAAAAATCATTTCTAGGTACATAAGTATCTATTTAATCTGAGAAACATCAAAAGTTTTCCAAGATTCAACCACTAGCTAGGAACGGTCATGCCCGCCGTTTTGACCGCATTTTGAAACGGGCATGAAAAATTAAAAAAAAATCAAAAAATTGGAAATCCTTCGTATTGTATAATTACATGTGACAGAGTTACCAGGAAAAATAATAAACTTGTAATATGGCAATTCTTTTTAAAAAGTCTTCTCAGAAATGAGCTGTCACTTGTCGAGATCCATGGCTTTCAAGCCAAATGATTAATCTTTATGGCCACATTCAAGGCATAGTTTGTTCAAATGATCTCATATTGTGCACAAGGGTGCATCTTGGAATGGCAAACAATGTTGCCTAAGCAAGTTCTCATTTTCTTTGGACGAAAAATTTATTTTCCATTTCTCGAGTGCCCAAAATGAGTTTTTTTGTGAAGGAACTACCATATAATTGTTGCAAATTTGGAACAAATAAATTTTATAAAAATTTAGGCCATATTTAATGTACAATTAACCAAATGGTTGGGTGTCAAAAGTTTTTATCCACCTCTCATGAAAAAGACAAATTTTTGCCGATTCAGCTGGAACCGGGTCAAGTTTGAACTACAGTTGCCTCATAGTTTCCTCATGATTTTTCCAAAAATCATTTCAAGGTACATAAGTATCTATTTAATCAGAGAAACATCAAATCTTTCCCAAGATTCAACCACTAGCTTGGAACGATCATGCCCGCCGTTTTGACCCCATTTTGAAACGGGCATGAAAAATTCAAAAAAAATCTAAAAATTGGAAAACCTTCGAATTGTGTCATTATATGTGACAGAGTTACTTGGAAAAAGAATAAACTTGTAATACGGCAATTCTTTTAAAAAAGTCTTCTCAGAAATAAGCTGTCACGTGTCGAGATCCATGGCTTTCAAGCCAAATGATTAATCTTTGTGGCCACATTCATGGCTTAGTTCATTCAAATGATCTCATATTGTGCACAAGGGTGCATCTTGGAATGGCAAACAATGTTACCTAAGGAAGTTCTCATTTTCTTTGGACGAAAAATTCATTTTCCATTTATTGAGTGCCCAAAATGAGGTTTTTTGTGATGAAACTACCATATATTTGTTGCAAATTTGGAACAAATCAATTTTATAAAAATTTAGGCCATATTTGATGTACAATTGACCAAATGGTTGGGTGTCAAAAGTTTTGATCCACCTCTCGTGAAAAAGACAAATTTTGGCCGATTCAGGTGGAAGCGGGTCTAGTTTGAACTGCAGCTGCCTCATAGTTTCCTCATGATTTTTTCCAAAAATCATTTCTAGGTACAAAAGTATCTATTTAATCATAGAAACATCAAAAGTTTTCCAAGATTCAATCACTAGCTAGGAACGGTCATGCCCGTCGTTTTGACAGCATTTTGAAACGGGCATGAAAAATTCAAAAAAAATCAAAAAATTGGAAAACCTTCGCATTGTGTCATTATATGTGATAGAGTTACCAGGAAAATAATAAACCTGTAATACGACAACTCTTTTAATAAAGTCTTCTCAGAAATGAGCTAGCACGTGTGGAGATCCATGGCTTTCAAGCTAAATGATCAATCTTATGGCCACATTCATGGCATAGTTTGTTCAAATGATCTCATATTGTGCACAAGGGTGCATCTTGGAATGGCAAATAATGTTGACTAAGGAAGTGCTCATTTTTTTGGACAAAAAATTCATTTTCCATTTTTCGAGTGCCCAAAATGAGTTTTTTTGTGAAGGAACTACCATATATTTGTTGCAAATTTGGACCAAATAAATTTTATAAAACTTTAGGCCATATTTAATGTACAATTGACCAAATGGTTGCATGTCAAAAGTTTTGATCCACCTCTCATGAAAAAGACAAATTTCCGCCGATTCAGTTGGAAGCCGGTAAAGTTTGAACTGCAGTTGCCTCATAATTTCCTCATAATTTTTTCCAAAAATCATTTCTAGGTACATAAGTATCTATTTAATCAGAGAAACATCAAAAGTTTTCCAAGATTCAACCACTAGCTAGGAACAGTCATGCCCGCCATTTTGACCGCATTTTGAAACGGTCATTTAAATTCAAAAAAATCAAAAAAATTGGAAAACCTTCAAATCAGGTCATTATATGTGACAGAGTTACCTGGAAAAATAATAACCTTGTAATATGGTGTAACACCCCCGGTGATTAGCAATAGTAATCACTTTTGATAATGACATGTCAGCAAGCTTAATAGTGCATAATCATCATTAGCATCATATTGCATTTCAACTCCTAAGTCAAATTCAAATTTAAACGAAAGTGGAATATAAAAGTTGTCCAACATAGAAACTAAAATGTCAGATAAATAACGAATATTCCAGAGACTATTCTAAAATTGTAACCAATATATAATAAATTAATTAGGTGGCTCTAACATAAATAAAACAGCAAGGAAAAATGCATTTTAATTATTATAAAAATTATGTGAACTTAAATTGCCTCCAAACCAATTTTTGGTAGTGGTAGGTATTACCTAGTATTTGTTGGAACATTTGCCATACTTTGCAAAATTTAATATGAGGCCAACACATTTGCATGTAAAACAGGAGGTTTGATTAAATAAAAGAAAAACGAAGAAGAAAAAAAGAGCAACACCCCCCCCCCCCCCCCCCACGGCCCAACTGGGCCGTAGCCCAGCTGGCCGGCCATTCCCCTTGCCTATCTCCCCCTGGGGCCGAACCCTAGCCGACCCCCCCCCCCCCACTGCCTCGTCCCCCCCCCCCCTCACTGGATCTGGATCGGGATCCCCCGATCCGTCCGACGACGCCGCTCGTCCCCCCGCGCTCGACGACCACGCGCGCCTCCCCCCGCTCGCGCGACCCCGCGCCCGACCGCCCAGCTCTCCGTTACCGCGTCGTCTCTGGCCTCCACCCCGAGCCCCTCCTCGCCATCGACGCCCGGCACCCCGAGCCCGCACGCTCGCTCGGCCCCGCGCCCTCGACGCGCTCGACACCGACGCCGGCCTGCTTCTCCTCCGTCGCCGTCCCCCTCAAGCTCGAGCCCGCTGCCCCGCTCCCTACGAACCCCGGTGAGGCCCCCGGCCTCTCCTCTCCCCTCCCCTCGTCGCGCCGCTCGCCACGCTCCGCCCCGGCTCGCCCGCGCTCGGCCCGCACGCGCCCGCGCTGCCGCGCCCAACGCCCGCGCGCCGCGCACACGCCAGCGCACCGAGGAGCCCGCCTCGCGCCCCGACCCCTCTCGCCCCGCTCGGCGCCCTGCGCCGCTACGCCGCGCCCTCCCCGCACTCGACCGCTCCGCGCCGCGCCGCCGCTCGCCGCCGCCCGCGCGGTCGTGTGCTCCGGCGACCACCGCCCGAGCCCCCCCCTCGTCGTGGCCCGACTGGCCGCGTCCAGTTCGGGCGCCCCAGCGCCCCAGCGCACCGCGCGCCCGTCGCCCGCGCCTGTGGCCTTGGGCCACTGCCCGCTGGGCACCGAACCCCCTAGCCACTGACAACGGGCCCCGCCCTAAAACGTTTCAAAAAAAAAGAAATAAAAATAAGTAATTAAAATAATTAATTAATTAATTAGTTAATTAATCCTGATTAGGTTAATCTAATTAACTAATTAGTGTTAATTAAATAGTAAATAGTAATTAACTTAATTAACCGCTGACATCACCATGAGGTCATGCTGATGTCATCATCAGCACTGTTTCGGATAATGTTGAATTAAATAATTAATTAAATTTTAGAAATTAATAAAAACTTTAGAAAATCATATTAAATATACCGTAACTCCGATGAAAATATTTTATACATGAAACTTGCTCAGAACGACGATACGAACCCGGATACGCCCTCTGTATTCCCGTCAGACGCCCACAACTATAAGAACGTTGAACAATTAGACCGATTTCGATAAATGAATAGTGTCCAACCCTAATTAAATAAATCCGAATAAATTCCTAAATTAACTAAATCATTTAGTTAGGCAGTAGAACACCCCGGCATATCATTTAGGCATGTCATACATATTGTTTGCATTATTGCCGTGAAATTTATTGTTTCTCTCCCCCTCCTTCTCTCTCGATAGACGCCGAGACCGACGACGCTGCACCAGGTTACGACTACTCTACCGACGAGCAGCCCGTTGACGACCTCCCTCTCTTGCCAGAGCAACCAGGCAAGCCCCCCCCCCCCTTGAGCATTCCAGATATCGCCCATTCTATTCTCCTGCTTGCATTAGATTTTGCTACTGTTAATGTATGCTCCTATTCTGATGCATAGCCTGCTGTTGTAACCTGTTCATTGCTACCTTACCTGCCTATGATAAACTGTTTAGTATAGGTTGGTATGAACCATCTGTGACCCCACCACCTTACTTTGTCGCCCCTGCTTGTTCATCGACGACTCGATCAACGTGATCGTCGATCAGAGACAGACGCCTCACTTCACATCCCCCTTAGTTGTACGACTCTGCTTAGTTACTATCGAGTGCCGAGGGTGATACCTCGTAACGCACTCCTGATGAATACTCTGCAGCATAGCTGTTCGGTCGTGGTCATCGAGGGTGATTCCTCCTTCTCCATGTCCGATACGACTCTGTCGTGCAACCTCTCAGTGTGAACCTCGAGGGTGATACCTCATACGTTCGCCCTGATGATTATGACCACACAGTTACTTGACCTTTGTCACAGGCGGGTCCACCCTGGTGGGTACCCGCTGGGGATCTATGTTGTCGAGTGTGCCGGAAGGGCACTCGAGTGTGGTACTGTGGCGGAGCTTCAGAAACTCTGAATGTTTCCGCTTGTTACTAAATGAGCTGATCGGATTTGGGTGTGTGATCTGAGTGGGCCGACGTGCCCGATACGCACTACCACCACGCGGGATTATGGTTATGGGGCCCTCTGCGATGTACGTTTCTCCGAAAGCTTATCAGACGTCACGATTCACCGTGCGGGCTGATCGTCGGGATTGGGCTGGATACTTCACTGGCGAGTTCAGTGTCGCGCCTGCACCCCGGCCCGCCACGCAACGCGCAGGGTGCCCAGGGCGATGGCCCGAGACCCCTGGGTGCATAGGTTAGTCCGGCGTGCTGACCTCTCTGCTGAGCCTAGGTAGAGCGCTGCTTCGTGTTGATCTTCCGAGGACGGGCATTACCCAGCAAGTATGTCCGGCCAGAGTTGATCGAGCGTGTTGGGTAACAGTAGTGCACCCCTGCAGGGATGAATCTTCTATCGATAGCCGGTCCTACGGTAAAGGACGCTCAGTTTGTGTATCCCGATCTACTACTTAAACTGGATACTTGTTACTTAATTGAAGCTTCGGGATTACTTTCTCGCTGGGAGTCGAGGAAGGATCTTTGAGCTGTACTTCAACATGTTTGCTAAATAAAATGCTATTCTACTCTCTTCTACTGCTGCAAGATGATGGCTTTGAGAAGATGTTTGAAGATGCTAGTCTTCGATAGGACTAGGCCTTTCTCTCTATTCTGGCATTTCTGCAGCCCAGTCCACATATACAGCCTTTTCTCCATTGAAAATGTTGCATATGTAGTATAGATCCTTGCTTGCTGAGTACTTCGGATGAGTACTCACGGTTGCTTTATTTTCTCTTTTCCCCCATATACCCCACCTTGATGATACACCAGACGATGGACTCCAGGAGCCAGACGCCACCACCGGAGCCTACTACCAGGCGGGTCCAGAGGGCACGTACTACTGGATCGAGCCAGCTGACCAGGAGTAGGATCGGAGGCTCCCAGGCAGGAGGCCAACGCCTTTCGATCTAGTGTCGCTGTTTGTGCTAGCCTTCTTAAGGCAAAACTTGTCTAACTATGTCTGTACCCAGATATTATTTGTATGACTAACTTATGTATTCGGATCTTCGGATCCCTGGTCTGTAATATTGTGGACCTCCGTTTATTTGTGTTTAGAGTTGTGTTGTGATATCTTCCCGTGAGTCCCTGGGCTTGATCGTACACGTTTCCGTGTATGATTAGTGTACGATTGAACCGGGGGCGTCACAAGTTGGTATCAGAGCCGACTGCCTGTAGGAAGCCCCCCTCCAAATTCCTTGGCCGAAGTCGAGTCTAGAAACCGAGAAACTAAACTACTAACTTGGCTGTGTGGCTTACGGGCCCACGTCGCCAACTGGGTGGTATTAGGATCTTTTATTCCTCGTCTATACTCTAGGACTCTAATATCTCTTCTATTCGGGTTAAATAAAGTTTACTAACGCCGACACTTAGGATATCGTAAATTCTGTCTACCCGGAGAGCTGGATATCTGTGCGATTTCCCTGTCGTTGATCTGATTAGTCTGATAATCATTTTCCTTTCCATTGTTTTGTTTAACCTTTCTCTCCGAGTTGTGTTAAACTTCTCATTGTCATTTGACAAATCTGAATTTCCTCTGTTTCAAATGGACCGTTTGTTTCCACCGCGTCCTACGACACAGCTTGTGCTTCGCACTTGGGCTCGTGATGCCCCTGGTTTTCCAGCTGTCCTGATCGCTCTCATGACCAGACTTGGCTACCGCTGGTACCCTGAGTACATGGTTTACGAGGATTACCGCGAGTTTAATCAGGAGCAGTACCATGCTGATGTTCGTATCTATGATCGGCAGAATGACTCAGACACCGAGCTGCACCTTTTCCACGGTATCGGCGTGACGATTGAGATGGCAGTACATGATGCCGCCTACTCTGCTGTCGCACATCTTCGAGGACAGTTCAGTGATATCTTGGATGACTCTGAGTTCCGATACATTCCGTATGCCCCTGCTGGAGATGCTACCGGATACTACACAGCTATCTGTGCCCCGTACGAGCCTCGCCGATATGACCACCGCGTTCTGATTCAGTGCACTCAGGCTCTGGATCGCATTGTTCGGGCTCTTGCCGTCGAGTTGGTTGCCACTCGAGCACGTCTCTACGATGCTATGCCGCAGTTGATGCCCGCTGTTCGTGCAGGGATACATCCGGAGCACATCCTTTACCCGCGCAGGACTCAGATGTATGCTGGTATTGACTGGCCTGCTGTTGGAGGTCACACACCTACACGTGGACCTCTTCTTACAGCTCGAGACCAGGTTCTGCATCAGAGTGCACATGGAGCACAGGATCCTTCCGCGACGAATATTCGTCGTCCGCACTCGCAGTTACCCCGTTACAGTGGTTTTCTCCGACGTTGATGTAGCCTTTCCTATGTCTCGTTGTGTACTTCCTTACCGCGTGCCTGCGCGCCGCCTAGTATGTCTAGCTTTTAATTTGCGCTGTTATGCTGTCCGCATGTACCCGACTTTGTGTATGGATCTGTATGTCTTAATCGACTACTGTTATGTATCTATTACACTGCTTAAGGTATTGTCGTGTTACATCATACTTGTCGCTAAACACTCGCAATTGCTTTTACTAAACTACCCCCTGTTGATACTTAGCAGGATGGTTAGACCAGGTGGTCGTGGTCGTGGTCGTGCCCCTGAACGTCCACCACCGCCAGACTATATGGCAGCTATGATGCAACAGTTCGAGCTCAACCGCCAGTTCATGGTTGGAATCATGGCTCAGTTTCCGTATCAGAACAACCAGAACCCACCTTCAATAACACTGCCGGAGTTTATGCGACTCAACCCTACTCACTTCCGCAATTCAGACAAGCCATTGGATGCTGATGACTGGCTCCGCGACATCACTCACGAGATGGAGTCTGCTAATGTCGCCCCCGCCAACTTTGTCACCTTCGCGTCCTTTTTCTTAAAAGGGCCCGCTGCTCAATGGTGGGACACACACAAGCGTTCACTGCCTGTTGGAACAGTCATTACCTGGTATGAGTTCCAGGCTGCTTTCCGTACACGCTACATCCCTCAAGCAATTATGGAACACATGAAGACCCAGTTCCGCAACCTCACTCAGGGCAATAAAACCGTCGAAGCTTATCAGCGGGAATTTCTTGATCTCTCCCGCTATGCTGAAGAAGACATCGCCACAGATGCTCGCAGACAGGAGAAGTTCCGTAATGGACTCCACCCTGACCTCAAGCTTGCACTTGCTGCCCAAGACTACAATGACTTCTCAACTCTAGTGAACAAGGCTATTCTTGTTGACACCGCTCAGATGGAACACAAGGACTCGCAGAAGCGCTATCGTGATGCTGGCTCATCTTCGGGCTCAGCACCGAAGCGTAGAGTTTGAATTCCCAACAACGCGTTCCGTCCCAATACCTCTGCGCCAAAGAACAATGCTGCACCACGTCTGCCTCCTGCACCACCGAGACCGTCAAAGGCTCAAGCTATTCAGAACAATGCCCCTCTTCGTCCTGAAGATGGTTTGTGTTTCAAGTGCCGCAAACCAGGCCACCAGGCTAAAGACTGCCGCCAGACTCAGAATCAGTTAGATTTTCCTCGTGCTGGCCGTGGATATGGCCGTGGCAACAATCAGACCCGCAACTATAATACTGGGTCTGCTTCACGTGGTCGTGGTCAGGCTTACAACATTGACATTGAAAAAGTCCAGGATCAACCTGCTACTGTGATGGGTACCCTTCTTGTTAACTCAGTACCTGCTTCTGTATTATTTGATTCAGGAGCATCGCATTCATTCATGTCTGAAGCATTTGCATTATCTCATGACATTGCATTCGAAAAGATGAACCTGCCAATAGTTGTCCGTACCCCTGGAGGCCAATGTCAAACCACTATGATGGCACATAATGTCCCTGTTGAAATCGAGGAATTTGAATTCCTGGCTTCCCCTATTATCCTGAAGTCTTCCACCATAGACCTCATACTCGGAATGGATTGGTTGAAAGCTCACATTGCTTCGATCAATTGTGCCACTAAAGTTATCCAACTTCTTCACCCCTCCGATGAGATAGTGAACTACACTGCCCGAATTACTCGAGACGCTGAAGCTGAGATATATGTTATGAATGCTTTGAACGCCTCACCTCTGGAAGGAATCGAGAACGTTTCTGTCGTTCGAGATTTTCCAGACGTCTTTCCCGAAGAACTTCCAGGCATACCCCCGGCTAGAGCTGTCGAGTTTGTCATTGACTTGAAGCCTGGCACCGTTCCTATTGCCAAGCGACCTTATAAGATGCCTCCGCATCACCTTCTTGAGCTTAAGGAAGAAATCGACAAGTCACTTAAGAGTGGTTTCATCCGCCCCAGTTCCTCTGCTTGGGGAGCACCTTCACTCTTCGTTAAGAAGGATGGAACTAACCGATTGGTTCAGGATTACCGGCCCATTAACCAAGCCACAATCCAGAATAAATACCCACTGCCCCGTATCAATGATCTTTATGATCAACTTGCCGGATCATCGGTGTTCTCTAAACTCGACCTGAGGTTGGGTTATCACCAGATCCGTGTCCGTGAAGAGGATATTCCCAAGACTGCATTCGTCACTCGTTATGGCTCCTATGAATACACCGTCATGTCATTTGGCCTAACGAATGCCCCAGCTACATTCTCCCGTCTGATGAATTATATATTCATGGATTACCTCGACAAATTCGTCGTGGTATATCTAGATGATATTCTGGTCTATTCTAAGAATAAAGAGGAACATGCTGAACATCTCTGCCTTGTTCTAGAAAGGCTCCGAGAACACCAGTTGTATGCCAAGTATTCCAAATGTGAATTTTGGCTTTCTGAAGTAACTTACCTTGGACATGTGATTTCCAAGGATGGGATTGCTGTTAACCCCGAACGAGTTCAGGCTATTCTCGACTGGACTCCCCCAAAGAATGTTAAGCAAGTCAGAAGTTTTCTCGGACTCGCTAGTTATTGCCGTCGATTCGTTGAGAACTTTTCCAAGATTGCAAAACCATTGACAAATCTGCTTCACAAAGGTGTTAAATTTGAGTGGACAGAAAAATGTCAAGAAAGCTTTCAGACACTAAAAGATAAATTGACATCTGCCCCAATATTAGCACCCCCGGATTCCCAAAAGGATTTCGTGATATATTGCGATGCCTCCCGTCAAGGATTAGGCTGTGTCCTAATGCAAGAACGCAAGGTGATTGCTTATGCCTCCCGACAATTGCGTCCTCACGAAGAAAATTATCCCGTGCATGATCTTGAACTTTCTGCGGTTATCTATGCCTTGAAGCTATGGCGACATTACCTTCTCGGTAACCGTTGCGAGATATACACGGATCACCAAAGCTTGAAGTATTTATATACTCAACCAGATCTGAACCTTCGTCAACAAAGATGGCTCGAAACAATTGCCGATTATGATATGAATATTTCATATACCCCCGGCAAGGCTAATGTAATGGCCGATGCTTTGATTCGCAAGTCCTATAGCAACAATCTTATGGTTCAAGAAACACAACCTCTTCTCCATGAAGAGCTTTGCAAATTGAACCTCCATATTGTTCCACAGGGTTATCTCAATACCCTGGTTGTCGAACCAGATTTAGAACACGGCATTAAGGTTATGCAAAGGTATGACACTGAAGTTGAAAAGATCAAGCGATACCTCGAGAAAGGAAAGCCGTCGGAATTCCATCTTGATGCAGATGGGATCCTATTTTTCCAACACCGTCTCTTCGTACCCAAGTTCTAGAATGAGAGGGAAAACGTTATGAAGGAAGCTCATGACACTCCCTTGTCTATTCACCCTGGTAGCACAAAGATGTACCGTGACATTTGTCAAAGATTCTGGTGGCCTAATATGAAGCGAGACATTGCTCGTTATGTTGCTGAGTGTGACATTTGCTGCCGCATTAAAGTAGAACATCAGAGGCCTGCTGGAACTCTGCAACCCCTGGAAATTCCTGAATGGAAATGGGACAAGGTCCAAATGGATTTCATTACTGGTTTTCCCAGATCTCAGAAGGGTCATGATGCTATTTTTGTCGTCATTGACCGATTCTCCAAGGTTGCTCACTTTCTGCCTGTTAAGGAGACAATCACTGCTAGCCAGTTAGCAGACTTGTATGTTTCCCGAATTGTGTCACTCCACGGTGTTCCGTTGGAGATCAGTTCTGATCGTGGCAGCCTCTTCACCTCCAGATTCTGGAATAGTTTCCAAGAAGCTATGGGAACTCATCTGTCTTTCAGCACCGCTTTTCACCCCCAGTCACAGGGTCAAGTTGAACGAGTTAATCAAGTGCTCGAAGATATGCTTCGAGCTTGCGTCATCTCCTTTGGTAAGAAATGGGAGGAATCTCTCCCGTATGCCGAATTCTCTTACAACAATAGCTATCAAGCTAGTCTGAAGATGGCACCGTTTGAAGTTCTATACGGACGTAAGTGTCGAACCCCTCTGAATTGGTCAGAAACTGGGGAACGCTCACTCGTCGGACCGGACATTATTCGGCAAGCTGAAGAACAAGTCCGCATTGTTCGTGAACATTTGAAATCTGCTCAGTCTCGTCAGAAGAGCAACTATGACCGTAAGCACCAGGAAATGGTCTATCAACCTGGCGAACAAGCTTACCTTCGTGTCACTCCATTGAAAGGCACTCATCGGTTCGGAATCAAAGGCAAGTTAGCTCCACGCTACATTGGCCCGTTCCGTATTCTTGCCCGTCGAGGAGAAGTGGCATATCAATTGCAGTTGCCGCCAAATCTTTCTCAAGTACATGACGTCTTTCATGTATCCCAACTCCGCCGCTGCTTCAAGGATCCTATTAGAGCCGTGGATCATGAAGTGCTTGAATTACGGGAAGATCTGTCCTATCCAGAATATCCCATCCGTGTTCTTGATGAAGCTGAACGTCGGACTCGTCAAAAGTCAATCAAATTCCTCAAGGTTCAGTGGTCAAATCATTCTGAAGATGAGGCCACTTGGGAACGCGAGGATCGTCTTCGTGAAGAATACCCCTCTTTCTTTCAGTCTTCCTCTTAATTCTCGGGACGAGAATTCTTAATAGATGAGGAGAATTGTAACACCCCCGGTGATTAGCAACAGTAATCACTTTTGATAATGACATGTCAGCAAGCTTAATAGTGCATAATCATCATTAGCATCATATTGCATTTCAACTCCTAAGTCAAATTCAAATTTAAACGAAAGTGGAATATAAAAGTTGTCCAACATAGAAACTAAAATGTCAGATAAATAACAAATATTCCAGAGGCTATTCTAAAATTGAAACCAACATCATTGGAATTGGATAAGTGACTCGAACAACCTCAAACAGTGGATAAAGATAATATTTAATAACCATTTATTAAATCTGAAATAAATATGGAATTATATTTTGTCCAAACTAATTTTAGGTGTTAGGGAATAATGCACTGGTATTTATGAACTAGGTCTCATGTTTTACAAAAACCATTTTGAGGCCTAGCTATTTACTAGATTGAGAAAGGAGAATAAAGAAAAGGGAAAAAGAAAATAATATAGAAAATAAAATAAAAGCAAAATAAAAATAAATAATTAATTAATTAGTTAATTAATTAGTTAATTAATCCTGATTAGGTTAATCTAATTAACTAATTAGTGTTAATTAAACAGTAATTAGTAATTAACTTAATTAACCGCTGACATCAGCATGAGGTCATGCTGATGTCATCATCAGCACTGTTTCGGATAATGTTGAATTAAATAATTAATTAAATTTCAGAAATTAATAAAAACTTTAGAAAATCATATTAAATAAACCGTAACTCCGATGAAAATATTTTATACATGAAACTTGCTCAGAACGACGATACGAACCCGAATATATCCTCCGTATTCCCGTCAGATGCCCGCAGCTATAAGAACGTTGAACTTTTAGACCGATTTCAGTAAATGAATAGTGCCCAACTTTAATTAAATAAATCCGAATAAATTCCTAAATTAACTAAATCATTTAGTTAGGCAGTAGAACACCCCGGCATATCATTTAGACATGTCATACATGTTGTTTGCATTATTGCCGTGAATTTATTGTTTCTCTCCCCCTCCTTCTTTCTCTCGATAGACGCTGAGACCGACGACGCTGCACCAGGTTACGACTACTCTACCGACGAGCAGCCCGTTGACGACCTCCCTCTCTTGCCAGAGCAACCAGGCAAGCCCCTCCCCCCCCTTGAGCATTCCAGATATCGCCCATTCTATTCTCCTGCTTGCATTAGAATTTCGCTACTGTTAATGTATGCTCCTATTCTGATGCATAGCCTGCTGTTGTAACCTGTTCATTGCTACCTTACCTGCCTATGATAAACTGTTTAGTATAGGTTGGTATGAACCATCTGTGACCCCACCACCTTACTTTGTCGCCCCTGCTTGTTCATCGACGACTCGATCAACGTGATCGTCGATCAGAGACAGACGCCTCACTTCACATCCCCCTTAGTTGTACGACTCTGCTTAGTTACTATCGAGTGCCGAGGGTGATACCTCGTAACGCACTCCTGATGAATACTCTGCAGCATAGCTGTTCGGTCGTGGTCATCGAGGGTGATTCCTCCTTCTCCATGTCCGATACGACTCTGTCGTGCAACCCCTCAGTGTGAACCTCGAGGGTGATACCTCATACGTTCACCCTGATGATTATGACCACACGGTTACTTGACCTTTGTCACAGGCGGGTCCACCCTGGTGGGTACCCGCTGGGGATCTATGTTGTCGAGTGTGCCGGAAGAGCACTCGAGTGTGGTACTGTGGCGGAGCTTCAGAAACTCTGAATGTTTCCGCTTGTTACTAAATGAGCTGATCGGATTTGGGTGTGTGATCTGAGTGGGTCGACGTGCCCTATACGCACTACCACCACGCGGGATTATGGTTATGGGGCCCTCTGCGATGTACGTTTCTCCGAAAGCTTATCAGACGTCACGATTCACCGTGCGGGCTGATCGTCGGGATTGGGCTGGATACTTCACTGGCGAGTTCAGTGTCGCGCCTGCACCCCGGCCAGCCACGCAACGCGCAGGGTGCCCAGGGCGATGGCCCGAGACCCCTGGGTGCATAGGTTAGTCCGGCGTGCTGACCTCTCTGCTGAGCCTAGGTAGAGCGCTGCTTCGTGTTGATCTTCCGAGGACGGGCATTACCCAGCAAGTATGTCCGGCCAGAGTTGATCGAGCGTGTTGGGTAACAGTAGTGCACCCCTGCAGGGATGAATCTTCTATCGATAGCCGGTCCTACGGTAAAGGACGCTCAGTTTGTGTATCCCGATCTACCTACTTAAACTGGATACTTGATACTTAATTGAAGCTTCGGGATTACTTTCTCGCTGGGAGTCGAGGAAGGATCTTTGAGCTGTACTTCAACATGTTTGCTAAATAAAATGCTATTCTACTCTCTTCTACTGCTGCAAGATGATGGCTTTGAGAAGATGTTTGAAGATGCTAGTCTTCGATAGGACTAGGCCTTTCTCTCTATTCTGGCATTTCTGCAGCCCAGTCCACATATACAGCCTTTTCTCCATTGATAATGTTGCATATGTAGTATAGATCCTTGCTTGCTGAGTACTTCGGATGAGTACTCACGGTTGCTTTATTTTCTCTTTTCCCCCATATACCCCACCTTGATGATACACCAGACGATGGAGTCTAGGAGCCAGACGCCACCACCGGAGCCTACTACCAGGCGGGTCCAGAGGGCACGTACTACTGGATCGAGCCAGCTGACCAGGAGTAGGATCGGAGGCTCCCAGGCGGGAGGCCAACGCCTTTCGATCTAGTGTCGCTGTTTGTGCTAGCCTTCTTAAGGCAAAACTTGTCCAACTATGTCTGTACCCAGATATTATTTGTATGACTGACTTATGTATTCGGATCTTCGGATCCCTGGTCTGTAATATTGTGGACCTCCGTTTATTTGTGTTTAGAGTTGTGTTGTGATATCTTCCCGTGAGTCCCTGGGCTTGATCGTACACGTTTGCGTGTATGATTAGTGTACGATTGAACCGGGGGCGTCACATATGGCAATTCTTTTTAAAAAGTCTTCTAAAAAATGAGCTGTCATGTGTGAAGATTCATGGCTTTCAAGCAAAATGATCAATCTTATGGCCACATTCATGGCATAGTTTGTTCAAATGATCTCATATTGTGCACAAGGGTGCATCTTGGAATGGCAAACAATGTTGCCTAAGGAAGTTTTCATTTTCTTTGGACGAAAAATTCATTTTCCATTTTTTGAGTGCCCAAACTGAGTTTTTTGTGAAGAACCTACCAAATATTTGTTGCAAAATTGGACCAAATCATTTTTCTAAAATATTAGGCCATATTTAATGCACAATTGACCAAACAGTTGCATGTCAAAAGTTTTGATCCACCTCTCGTGAAAAAGATAAATTTCCGCCGAATTAGGAGGTAGTGAGTCAAGTTTGAACTACAGCTGCCTCATAGTTTCCTCATGATTTTTTCCAAAAAACTTTTTTAGGTACAAAAGTATCTATTTAATCAGAGAAACACCAAAAGTTTTGCAAGATTCAACCCCTAGGTACGAACGGTCATGCCCGCCGTTTTGACCGCAATTTGAAATAGGCATAGGAAATTAAAATAAATAAAAAATTGAAGACCTTCACATTGTGTAATCATATGTGACCTAGTTTCGAGGAATAATAAAAAACTTGAAATACAACAATTATTTTAAAAAGGTTTTGCAAGATTCCACTGGAAGGAATCATCACCGCGGAACGATGACATTTTCCAAATGAATAGTGGCTCCCAAAATAGATATTCAAATGGCCATGTGACCACTATTATTGCATGGGGTTTGACAAACGATGAATTTGGGCTTTTGAATCTCCTCAATCCGACTTACGGTTACAAAGTTAAGACTGTTCATTCATTAGGTAAAAAAACACACAAAAACTTAAGGTCAGACGCCTTCGGTCCATTTTGGCTCTTAACGAGTGAACGTCCAGATATAGCGTTTTGGGCACCAAATAAGAATGAAAGCGCATTTCTGGGAAGACGCCTTCGGTCAACATGAAGCGTCATCTGGTCGGAAGGCGTGCGTGTGTATGCTTTGCGGGATGGAATGCATACTTTCATAAGTACGCTTCCACTAAAATTGACGGACGGGCCCCTGGCATTAGTTATGACCACTTACAGGCGGGCCCCACCTTATCCCTCTCTATCCTCTTGGTCTACTTCTTCCTCTCGACCCAGGCAGAGGGATGCTTTGATCTGCTTGCACTCGCCAGACATGGGGAGACCGTCAACCACCGTGGAGAGAACGTGGGGCCCTGACACGCTCGCCGAAAATGCGCTGACACTGGAGGCGGTTGGGGCGCTATCTTGCCTGCACCAAGCAAACGCTTGAGATGGCCATGGTCGGAATCAATTCGGCCGCTCCAGGCTGCCCTTGAGGCCACTAGCTGTCCACGCGGAATCGCTCTGACCTGCTCTCCATTTCACCCTGTTTCCCTCGTTGAACACGTCCTCTAGCCGTGTTTCCCACCATGGCCGGAGTTCGTTACCGCTGCCGCATAGCCAGCGACTGCTATCGCCCTCGATTCACCAAACCAAGGATGCAGCCGAGCTCCTAGACATCCCAGGAGGCAGTAACGCTCCTCACCTCTCCCGCTAGCGCGCTGTAGCATCGCCGTCGTCACCCCGTGCCATGGCCGCCGCCAAATCTCGTCGCCGGCCCTGTATTCGGCGACCCCTGCGACCAAAACGACCACCTAGAGAAGCGTGCGAGCACCAGATCCCAGTAACACCCATTTTCACGTCAAATGGACACCGGAGCAGCGATTCCGGTGAGCATCCACTGTGACCGGAGGTCACCAGCGTTTAGCTGCGGGCTAACCACTTCATCTGATGCTAACTACCCATTTAGAATAGTTTTGAGCCTATGATAGTAGGGCCCACCACACAATTAACCCAGAGTTAATTTCTTGATAAGGATAATTAGCATGGGTCCCACATGTAAGTGACCTAATGATAATAGCCCTGTCCTAAAATAATAAATAAAGATCTCATAATTTAAAAGCCACGTCACATGACACGTAGGACAAATTGCTTAGGTGTCTGTCCAGTCACCACTTTATAAGTGAAAATATATTGCTATTACTTGTTACGATGATGTAAATTAGTCATGATCGACTAGAAATAATATTGTAAATCATGTTCACAAATTTACGACCATTTCATGTTAAGATATTAGGACCTTTCTGACCAAAATGGTCATTATGGTTTCGGGTTTGGACCCTCTCAGACAGCCTACAACCAATTGGTTCTAAATGGTCGTAAATTTACAACCAATTTATCCACGGTCACTAAGAGAAGGTCACAAGTTGACATATTCCTTGTAGTGGTAATTAGTTAAAAAATATTATTATTGGATTTTGAAAATTTTAATTTCATTACTTGTTGCGCGCGCAATATTTCGTTGGATTTTTACCTAATACAAATTTATTTTGAAATTGTATTTAATCTGACTCGAAATTTTGGGATAACAATATTTCGGATCCCATCAAAATGTGGGAAATTTTATTGAATTCTGTTTTGAGCGGTTGGTTGAAATTATTAATCGTTGTCCTGGCTAGAAAATGGGTTGTAATTTTAACAAACTGTAAATGGGTTGTATGTTATTACAAATGGGTTGTACATTATTACAAATCACAAATGGGCTATATGTTTTCTGCCACACACTCGTGGGCCTACTAAGTTGACGCGTACGCAAGGCTTTGTCAACTTATGGTCAACACACGATTCTAGCAGCAGTGGCCGTTGGATGTCCATCCAACGGATGTCGTGCTTCTTCAATCTCGGATATTCTTGCTTCAGCCGCCCAAACCACCGCCGGTGGTACCGCCTGCTACCGCCTCCCATGGCCGGCTGAGCTGCCACGCAGGACTCACCAGCCCACCCTACTACCATCGCCGTCCAGGCCATTCCTCTACTCACCAACACCTCCTGTTATTCTCTGGCGACGGCAACCTCACACCGCAGCCGAACCAGTGAACCCTCGTACTCCCCTTTGCGTCGGCATCCACCTGCCTCATCTTCCTTGGCTCTGTGTCATTCCCTTCCTAGGCCTCGTCGTCGTCCACCGCCTGGGTCCTGTCTGCACGACGTGGTCAACATGGTCAACGAACGACAACCATCGGAAGAGGAATCTACGCGGTGAGGCTGACAGATGGACCCACCAGCTACATCTTCGCACGCAAGGAAGTGCATCCATATTACGGGCAAAAAAATGATTCTTCCCCCTGAGAGCTAGGACCCACCAGCTATATCTTTGCACGCAAGGAAGTGCATCCTTATCCTCCCTGACACCTGGGACCCACCCGGTCGAAGCGTACGTAGCGTTTTCTGTCTGGTCGCGAACGTGTACGTACATACTGGTCGATCGGTCTCTCTAGAACGATGAACCTTGGCCAAGCAAGTAGCGGCATGTGTAGTAGTAGAGCCCCCGACGTAGCAGTCCCTGCAGTCCCTTCTAAACAGTGTACATGTACGTACAGCCACATGCCGAAAAATGCGTCCACGTACGTACATACGGGCGGTGTCTCGAATGCCTAGCTACTCGCGCATACGTATGGCCAGGGCATGTGCACATGGAGAGGCAATAGACGGCAGCAATTACGTCCTGTTCATCGGAAGCCAACCGGCTGGGTCGGAATGGAGAAACTGCGTCATGTTCATCGGGAGGCAACGGAATGCGTCGTGTTCATCGAGAGCCAACCAGCTTGGACGGAACAGCCGAAACGAGGTCTGGCATACCGCAGAACAGAGGAAACGACCTTCTGTTTGACCGTGTACGATTGAAATGGGGTCCTGTTCATCGGGAAGGGTCTGGCGTACCGCAAAACGGAGGAAAAGGACTTATGTTCGAGTGCCTACGGTCGAAACAGGGTCTTGTTGATTAGGAGGGGTGTGGCCTACCGCAAAACAAAGGATACAGACTTCTGTTGGGGCGCCTACGGTCGAAACGGGGTCCTGTTCATCCATCGTCAACTGCCTCGCTCCAGCCTCCACGGGCTACTGTTCATCCGCCGTCGACTTCCTCCAGCCTCCACATGCTACTGTTCATCCACCCTCGTCTTCCTCCTGCCTCGACATGCTACTATTCATCCATGGGCTACTATTCATGCAGCCTCCACTGGCTACTGTTCAAGCATCCCTCAATGGGGGTCCTGTTCATCCACCCCCACCTCCTCGATCGAGGTCCTGTTCATCCAGCGGCAACGGCCTACTACAATGGGGTCATGTTCATCCAACCCCCACCGGGAACTGTTCATCCAACCCCCAACAACAGTCATTGTTCATCAAGAGGCAGGTTCGACCGGCTTCAATTAGCAGCAGTAGCGAATGAATCGCTCGGGTTCAGTTAACAGCCAAGGGATCGATCACTCGGGTTCAGTAACGTGCGTAGCTAGTGCAATCGCTCGGGTTCAGTAAGCGAACGCCTCGCTCGGGTTCAGTTAGAGCCCAACGCCTCGCACACACGCGCGTACATGTACGAGAGAAACACGCAAACCTCACGTGCATCGCTCGGCCCTGACTACCCACCGTAATCGGGAACTCCCCGAGATTTTCCTCGCCCTCACTTCTACCATGATTTTTTCCGTCATGGACGGCCCAATGAATGTCATGCAGGTGCGTCCCCGGCCCACCCAGGACGAAAAGCCTATTTTTTGTCATGATTTTTTGTCATAGAAGTAGGAGCCCACCACATCTATGATGATACGTGGTTTTGTCACAATTATCATCATAGAAGTGTCATAAGCATGACAGAAAAAAAATTCGTTCGGGCCAAAATGTCACGGATGTGTCTTTTTTTGTAGTGCATGCTGAGTGAAGTAATGGGAGGTGGATGGGGAAAAGAGGTAGCACGATGTGAATGCAATGCAGTTTGCACTCATATAAAGGCGCCCCTCCATTCCAATGCATCTACTACATCATACGCACCTATGCACCTACGATACAGATCAATCAACTATAATGTCACCTAGATACTCAAATGTCACCACAAGTATCCGTGAGTCAATTATTAGATATGCATCAAACAATTTCATGTTCATATTATTCAATCCAACACAAAGAACTTCAAAGATTACCCCAAAGTTTCTATCGGAAAAAGTAGGACGAAAACGTGTATCAACCTCTATGCCTAGATTACCCCAATGTCACCTCGGGAATCCGCAAGTTGATTACCAAAACATACATCAAGTTACTCAACAGAATACCCCAATGTCACCACAACATGCAAGACATACATCAAGCGATCTCAAATCCAAAGTATTCAATCCAAATAACGAAACCTCAAAGAGCAAGACTCAATTCATCACAATAAAGATAGAGAGGGAAGAACACCATATGATCCAACTATATTAACAAAGCTCATGATACATCAAGATCAAGCCAAATTAGGAACACAAGAGAGAGAGAGAGAGAACGAACACATAGCTACTGATACATACCCTCAGGTCCGAGGGTAAATTGCACCCTCCTCGTCATGGAGACCACCGAGATGATGAACATGGCCTCCAGTGATGATTTCTCGCTTCGGTAGGGTGCCGAAAAAGGCCTCTAGATGAGACCTCTTCGTAATAGAGGCTTGCTGCGGCGGAGTTGAAGTTCTAGGTTTATTTCTAGGGGTTTCTCTATTTATAAGAATTTTCAGTTATGATTTCACAAGGCAACAACCCACTCCATACCCCCCCGGGCGCGTGGGGTTGCCTTGTCACTGCCTCATGGGTCTTTTGGTCCGCGCACTAAGCTTTAGGGGTATCTTAATTATGTTCCATAAAAAACGTGAAAAAGTTTCGCCAAGTTTGGACTTCGTTTGATATGGATTTTCTGGAAAACAAAAAAATTCAGAAAACAACAACTAGCACTGGGCACTAGGTTAATATGTTAGTCTATGAAAATCATATAAAAGTGCACCAAAACCATATAAAATTATTGTAAACATGGCATGGATACTTCATAATTTATAGATATGTTGTAGACGTATCAGCATCCCCAAGCTTAATTCCTGCTCGTCTGACAACCCACAAGTATAGGGGATCACAATAGTTTTCGAGGGTAGAGTATTCAACCCAAATTTATTCATTCGACACAAGGGGAGCCAAAGAATATTTGCAAGTATTAGCAGCTGAGTTGTCAATTCAACCACACCTGGAGATTAATTATCTGCAGCAAAGTGATCAGTAGCAAAGTAGTATGATAGTTTTGATAGTAGTAGCAACAGCAATAGTAACAGTAATGATAGCAGTAGTAACTTAGCAAAAACAATATAAGAGAAATTCGTAGGCATTGGATCGGTGAATTCATTGGATGATATTCATCATATAAGAGTCATAACCTAGGGCGATATGGCACTAGCTCCAGTTCATAAATATAATGTAGGCATGTATTCCGTAAATAGTCATACATGCATATGGAAAGAACTAAGGGATATTAAGGCCTCCTTTTAATAAAGAACCAGAACAAAGCATTAACACATAGTGAATACATGAACTCCTCAAAGTACGGTCATCACCAGAAAGTATCCCGACTATTGTCACTCCGGGGTTTATGGATCATAACACATAATAGGTGACTATAACTTGCAAGATCGGATCTAGAACATAGATATAATGGTGACAACATAAACGGTTCAGATCTGAAATCATGGCACCCGGGCCCAAAGTGACAAGCATTAAGCATGGCAAAGTCATAGCAACATCAATCTCAGAACATAATGGATACTAGGGATCAAGCCCTAACAAAACTAACTCAATTACATGATGAATCTCATCCAACTCCTCACCGACTAGCGAGCCTACGAAGTAATTACTCACTCCCTGTGGGGAGCATCATGGAATTGGCGATGGAGAAGGGTTGGTGATGACGAAGATCGAAGATCCCCCTCTCCGGAGCCCCAAACGGACTCCAGATCTGGCCTACCGATGAAGAACAGGAGGTGGCGGCGGCTCCATCTCGTGAAACACGATAATTCTTTCTCCCTGATTTTTTCTGGAAAAATAGGTATTTATGGAGTTGGATTCAGGGTTTGCGGGGCCTCCAGGTGGGGACAACCCACCTGGGCGCGCCAGGAGGGGGGCCGCCCTGGTGGGTTGTGCCAACCCAGGGGCCCCCCCTCCGGTGGTTCTTGGCTCCATTAATTCTCTTTTATTATATAAAAAATCCTCGCAAAGTTTCGTTCCAATCCGAGAACTTTTATTTCTGCACAAAAACAACACCATGGTAGTTCTGCTGAAAACAACGTCAGTCCGAGTTAGTTTCATTCAAATCATTTAAATTAGAGTCCAAAACAAGAGGAAAAGCATTAGGAAAAGTAGATACGACAGAGACGTATCAACTCCCCCAAGCTTAAACCTTTGCTTGTCCTCAAGAAATTCAGTTGATAAACTGAAAGTGTAAAAGAAAAACTTTTACGAACTCTTTTGCTCTTGTTTACATAAATAAGCTTAAGTAGCACCCAGGTTTTCAGCAAAGATCATGACTAACCATGTCTACAATAGCTCTTAAAAATTACATTAACTCATATCAATGGCATAATCAACTAGCGAGCAATAATAAGATTTCTCAAATGACAACACTTTGTCAAAACAACCATGATATAATATGACGATGGTGGTTTCTCGCTAGCCCTTTCTGAGACCGCAAAACATAAATGCAGAGCACCTCCAAAGTTCAAGCAATGAATAAACATTGTAATTCATGGTAGAAAAGATCCAGTCATGATGCACCCAACATTAGCTACACACAATGGATGAGGATGACAATAGTGCTCTCAAGATCTGGCGCTTATTTGAGAAGGTGATGACACAACATAAAAGTAAATAGATAGTCCCTTCGTAGAGGGAAGCAGTGATTTGCAGCGGTGCCAGAGCTCAAAATTTTAAAATAGAGGTAAATGAAATTTTGAGAAATGCACCCTTCTTGTTTACTTCCTGACCATTAGTTATCGGTATCTTCCATGCTAAACACATTAGTGGCGGTTCCCAAGCGATAAAAAGTAAAGGTTTACTCCCCCTCCACCAACAAACACACTCCACGGCTAACCAAATCCACGGGTACCGTCCATACCAACAACAGTCCTGGGGGAGTTTGTTTAATTATTTGCAATTTTGAATTCGGGACTGGGAATCCCTATTACCGCCCCTCTCGTGCAAGGACGAGTGAATAAACACTCATCATGAGAATAACCCGCTTAGCATGGAAGATACTGACTACCCCCTGTCTCTCTATAAACAATCCAGGCACACAAAAAGGATATTTATTTGAAGTTTGTAGAAGTGGCACATGCAAATTTACTAAGAACGGCAGGGTAATACCGCATATAGGTAGGTATGGTGGACTCATCTGGAATAACTTGGGTTTCAGGATTTTGATGCACAAGCAGTAATTCCTCTTAGTACAGGCGAAGGCTAGCAAATAGGTTGAGAAGCGGCCAGCTAGAGAGCGAAAACGGTCATGAACATGCATTATGCATAAGTAACATTTGATACTAGCATGAGTAGGATATGAACACCATGAACATAAGTATCATAGAGGCTATGTTGGTCTTGATTCAACTACATGCATGAACATGTGCCAAGTCTTGCCATTGGAACATTCAGAGGAGGATACTATTTCATCATGCTACATCACAATCATTTTAACACAATGTTGACATCCAAGATAAATCATTATCCACTCCTAGCTACTTAAGCATGCCATGAGAAACTATAATATCTAAGGGTCATCGCAAACATGTTTAATCATAATAGGCTAAATCATGGATACTAGGTTAAACATATTTACAAAAATAGTACAAGTTGAGTTCATACCCGTTTCTCCCTGCCACAGCCAGTTCATCAAATATCGTCATTATTGCCTTTCACTTGCACGTCCGAAGGATATGAAAATAATAATAGTGCAAGAGTGCCATGGACTAAGCTGGAATCTGCAAACATTTTATTCAAAGGAGAAGACAAGGCAATTTGGGCTCTTTGTTAGATCAACAATAATGCATATGAGAGCCACTCAACAATTGCATTGTGGTCTTCTCCTTGGTATGACTCAATAATCAGAAAAGAAATTCAGAGAAACACACTGAAATATTTTTGGAGTTTTTAGTTTTTCTGGAAGAAAGAAAATTAAAGGGAAAAACAAAAATGAGAAAAACTATTTACATGGGAAAGCTCCCAACAAGCAAGAAGAAGAATCAAGAAATCTTTTTGGGTTTTCTTTTAATACTACAGCTAATTAAACTAGAAAGAAAAACCAGAAAGAAGCAGGAAATATTTTTTGTATTTTCTCAAAGTTTTTCGAACACACAAGAAGAAAGCGAGAAAATAAATCTAACATGGACGATACAATGAAAAAGTATGAACACCGACAACCGGAATGAGATGTGTGAACAATGAATGTAATGTCGGTGGAAATACGTACTCCCCCAAGCTTAGGATTTTGGCCTAGCTTGGTAATCACCACTCGAAGAAGCCATCAGGTCCCATGTTGAAGTGTTGGGGAGCGGGCACCTGAGGGTCCCAGTCCTGAGGTTCCTCCTCTGCTGCTGCCTGGGCGTTCCGATAGGCAATGATTTCCTCTAACATGATCCTGTATCCGCCCCTGGCAATAGAATCAAACAAAGCAGGTGCAGGCAACGGAATAATATTGTTGGTGCAACAAACCCCAGGTGTGTTGCCCAGACTATACACAGGCTCAAGAACAAGGTTGCAGCATCCAAGACGAGACCAAGCAGAAAAAATTAGCTCTTTGAGAAATCAAAGGGTGGATCAAGAAGACCAAGACCAACCAAAGGAGCAAGATATCACTAAGGAATAACCTCCCTTGCCGGGCAGGCAAGCCCGGCGAGGTCGAGGTTGCCCCGAAGACGGCTCTCAAGATCACCCCGGCAAGGCTTGTCGGGGACACCGAGGGCGGATTACGCCGCCAAGGCTCCACCGCTCCACCTCACAGCAACGCAAGTCATCGATCGGTGCGGTGTCGAGCCCCCAAGTGACTAAGTGGCTGTTACTTGGCACGTGGAAGCCACTTCCAGATGAAATCACCTCCAAATGACACCCGTCTAGGGACGTGTCATGCAGGCAGGCGAGAAGGTGGCCGAACGGCACGGCAAGGCTTGCCGGGCTACGGTATGATGTGACACTAAGCGGTGCATTTAATGCACTTTGTCCTGTCTGCAGAGTTAGGTATGATAGCACTGTTTGCTATCTAATCAGTATGCAATGACTGATTTGCCATTGTGGTGACCCCTTGATCTATAAAAGGAGGGTCGTGGCAACCTTAGAAAGGATTCGGACCCTTGTACACTCATAAGTGCGTAGTTGCTCTCGCCCCAAGGCAACCTTGCCGGGCTAGAGCGTTGCGTCTCCACCACGGTCCTCTCATCAATCCACTAAAGCAGGAGTAGGGTTTTACGCCTCGCGGCGGCCTGAACCTGGGTAAAAACTGCACGTGTGATCGCTGTCGTGCTGCTCCGCGCCCTCCACTCTTTGTGCAATGTGTTCTTCCCCCTGCCAAACCACAAGGGGCCGATGGCCCCATAGGTGGCCGTGTTTTCCCATGACATCTTTAGTGCAGCAGGTAGGGGGAAGCGCTTGTGCGAACCCGAGAGCGCACGCAGCACGTCATCTTCATCAATGTTCTCTTCATCGACGGCTTCATCATCCATGGCGCCCAAGAAGAAACCCGGTGCCGCAGCTCACCCGTCCACCTCGAAGGCCCCTTCGCACGTGGCCTCCGATGCTGTGGGGGCTACGGGGACGCACGGGGATGTGGACGCTGCGAGGGACATGGCCGGCGCAGGCGGCGTCGTCACCACCTCCCCTATAGCCGAAAGGGGAGCAGGAGGCATCGGAGAAGGACAACGCCAACAACATCCCAGCGGCCACGCTCCACAAGGTGCGGGAGGAGAGATTATTCCGTCTCCACCTCTCCTCCCCACTGAAGGACGTAGCCACAACGGTGGCGCTCGCTCTGGGGCGAACCGCAACCCTCCGGCCGCCCCCGCTGCGGGTGCAGCCGCCGGGCATGCGCCACCCTCGGGACGGGTTGGCCATGCCGATGAGCCGAACAGAGCCACCAATCCCCAAGCACATCCACCTCGTCACCACGCCACCCTGGCGACTGGCTCACGGCGACGAGAGCACGGCACTGCCACTGCTGGCACCGTCAGAAGCCATGCGACATTACGGTCTACGTCATCATCTATGCCAAGCACTGCTTCGGAGGCCATGGCGCGGGCCCAACTCCTGTTGAGATTTCCACCGGCGGCCGATCAGATGGATGAGTGGAGAGCCACCATTCAAAGCCTAATTGGTTTTGCCGAGGCGGGAGGATCATAGCAAGCGGCCCCGTCACATCCTCCACAGGCGGCAACAATGGCCCGAGCCGCTGGCCGTACCGAAGGGGCCACCCCCATGGTGGAATCCCCTCCGCGGCAGCCAGCGTAGGGGTCGCAGCCAGAGCCATGCAACCAGGAACCCGATGACGTATCGATGGCTTCATCTGATCCTCGAGCACGTCGAGAACGGCGGTGAGTCCTGGAAGACAGGCGGAGGGAAGACGCGCGCGTCACCATCAAACGACGGCGCGAAACCCAACGCCAGTCTGATAGGCGGAATGGCCCCGACGTTGACGAGCCCACGCCCGGTGAAGGTGGGTACCTACCTTTCGAGGTTGGGTGCCCCACCTTCACTCGCGAGCTGCGGCAAGTCTGTTGGCCATCTACTCACACGTTCAAGCCAGAAATACCAGAGAAGTACAATGGAAGATTGAACCCGGCAGAGTTCTTGAGCATCTACACCATCGCTATTCAAGCTGCCGGGGGAAGAGACGAGAAGGTATTCGCCAACTACTTCCCTTTGGCACTCAAGCCAAATGTGAGGTCTTGGCTGATGCACTTGCCACAGAATTCCATCTCGACCTGGGCTGATCTGTGCCATGAGTTTGTTGGCGCCTTCACGGGCGGCCATCAAGAACCAGGGCGGCCCAGCGACTTGCAGCTCCTCCCACAGAAGGAAGGAGAGAGTCTGTGGAAGTACATGTAGAGGTTCAGCCGGGTGCACAGGAACATTCCAGACATCCACCCGGCAGCTGTGATAGCTGCGTTCCAGTCCAACGTGCGCAACCGCCGGATACGTTCTAAAATGAATGTTCGGTTGCCCAAGACTATGAATGAGCTATACACTCTGTTGGATAAGTGTGCCCGAGTAGAAGAGGGGAGACGACTCCCCGGTGAAGAAGATGGCGTCGACATCGACTCAGAGGAGGACGACGACGCCATCAACCAGAAGAAGAAGAAGAACAAGAAGCACAACAAGAAGCGCAAAGATAAAGCGGTGATGACCGTTGAAGGATCGAGTGCACCTAGTACCGGCAAGAAGGCCAAGCCCGAGGTTCCCAAAAAGGAAGCTGTCGCGTGCACTGATTGCCGGGAAGCCGCGACTGCCAAGAAGGCTGGGAAGGGTGATGGGCCGTACTGCAAGATCCATCGGACCAAGGGCCATGATCTTCAGGAGTGTCATCAGGTTGAGCAACTCGTCAAGAAGCAGAGGGCTGAGTACGAGAAGTGTGATAAGGCGAAAGACCAAGATGGCATTGGCAGGAAGGGCCGAGGCGGCTGGAAAGGTAGCCCCGGCAAGGCTCCTCAGTATCAAGGGAAACCTGCCAGAGGCCATGACAAGAAGGAATGTGATGACGAGAGTGATCAAGGGGATGAAGAGGAAACCAGCAAGCAGGAGTTCCAGAAAGCCACTAACGCCCTATGCATTGACGGGGGTGCATCTTTGCACTCCTCTCACCGCCAACTTAAACAGTGGGCACGAGAGGTCAATGCCATGGAGCCAGTGGCAGATTCTCGGAAGCCGCTCAAGTGGTCCCGCATGCCCATCATCTTTGATGAGGAGGATCACCCTGACCGCACTGCCGCGGTAGGGTGTTTGCCGTTGTTGGTTTCACCAACGATCTGCAACCTCAAGGTCACAAAGATGCTGGTTGACGGCGGGGCTGGGTTGAATCTGATTTCTCCAAAGGTCATCAGCAAACTCCAGATAGTAGATGAAGAGCTCAAGGTTACTGGTACATTCCAAGGGATCAACCCTGGCAGGAGTCATCCTAAGGGGAAGATCACACTGCCAGTAACATTTAGGGGGGAGTTAAACTACCGGACTGAGAAGATCGTATTTGACGTGGTCGACCCCCCTGCCGTACAATGGAATCCTTGGTCGCCCAGCTCTGGAAAAATTCATGGTGGCATCCCACTATGTCTACAACACTTTGAAGATGCCAGGGCCAATGGGCGTCATTTCCATTCCATAAGACAAGAAAGACGCAATCATATGCGTGGATAAGATGTACCAATAAGCAGTCGTTGCAGAGGCCACGGAAGCCACTGCTCCCACCAAGGAAAGCAAAAAAGAAGAAAGCTAGCAAGGATGCTAGCAAGGAATCTGGGAAGCGTACCTCTTCGGAGTGGGTTGCGCCTGTTGTTGACTTGCCGGAGAGTTCCAATAGAAAGAGATCCAAGGCTGCTGCACCCGCTGTGAAGAAGGTCCCGGCAGGGCTGGCTGGCACTGATGGTACGTTTACCATCAGTGCCGCCCTCGAGGACAAATAGGAAAGCGCCCTCGTTGCCTTCTGACATCCCCGTTGTTCCCAGGGAGGTAATCGAGCACCACCTTGATGTCTGCCCACATGTCCAGCCCATCAAGTAGAAGGTCGGGAAGCAAGCTTTGGAGCGGCAGCAGTTTATTGCTTGGGAGATCAAGAAACTTGAGGCAGCTGGTCTGGTCAGAGGAGTGTTGCATCCAACATGGTTAGCAAACCCAGTGGTGGTGCGCAAGGCGAATGGGAAATGGAGGCTTTGCAGAGATTTCATAGATCTGAACAAAGCATGCCCGAAGGACCCATTCCCCTTGCCGCACATCGACCAGATTGTGGATTCCACCTCCGGGTGCGATCTGCTTTCCTTCCTGGATGCCTACTCCGGATACCACTAGATCTTCATGTCCAAAGAAGACGAAGAGAAGACTGCGTTCATAACCCCATGTGGCACGTACTGTTTTATACGGATGCCCTTCAGGTTGAAGAGCGCCAGATCCACTTTTGCAAGAGCAGTTCAGATTGGCTTTGAGTCCCAGCTGCACAGAAATATTGAAGCCTACATGGATGATATAGTGGTCAAAACCAAGGACAGAATGACTCTCATTCAGGATTTGGAAGAGACCTTTGCAAATCTGCGCAGGATCAACTTGAAGCTAAACCCGGAGAAGTGTGTGTTTGGCATTCCTTCCGGCAAGCTACTTGGCTTCTTCATGTCCCATCGGCAAATAGAGGCCAACCCCGACAAGATCAAGGCTATCGAGCAGATTCAAGCACCCAAGACAGTTAAGGATGTGAGGCGTTTGACTGGATGTGTTGCTGCGCTGAGTAGGTTCATTTCCAAGTCCACCGAACGCGCCTTGCTGTTCTTCAAAATCTTGAAGAAGGCAGGGCCCATGGATTGGACCCCGGAGGCAGCCGCTGCACTACAAGATTTGAAGACCTACCTTTCCTCTGTTCCCACCTTAGTCGCTCCTAAACCACAAGATTCGTTGCTACTATATTTAGAAGTAACCAATCAAGTGGTTAGTGCAGCGCTGGTGGCACAGCGGGAGGTAGATGAAGCAGCAGCCGCCCCCGCCGTCCCCTCTAGAGAGGAAAGTGAACCCGTCCCGGTAAGGTTAGATGCAATTCAAGACAAGGAAGAGCAAGGCAGCGGAGACAGTTGCAAGATCAGGGCAAGGAATAAGGTGGTGCAGCGCCCAGTGTACTTCATGTGCAAAAGTTGATTTTTGGCCTCATCATGGCCTCAAGGAAACTGCGCCACTACTTCCAAGCCCACGAGATCACGGTTGTCACCCGCTTCCCCTTGCAACGCATACTCCAAAACCCTGAGGCCACTGGCAGAATCGTGGAATGGGCTTTGGAGTTATCCAGCTTTGGTTTGAAGTTTGAAAGCACGTCAACTATTCAGAGCAGAGCACTAGCAGAGTTCATTACGGAGTGGACGCCTACCCCTGATGAAGAAGTGCTGGAGACAGTCATCCCCGGCAAGGAAGCGCCCCAGGAATGGATCATGTACATTGATGGTGCCTTCTCCCTACAAGGTGCAGGAGCTGGCGTGCTTCTCGTTGCTCCCACTGGGGAGCACCTCAAGTACATCGTTGAGATGCATTTTCCCCGGGAGAAGGCTACCAACAACACTGCAGAGTATGAAGGGCTCCTTGCCGGGCTCAGGATCATGACAGAACTAGGAATCAAGAAGTTGATCATCCATGGAGATTCACAACTTGTGGTGAGGCAAGTCAACAAGGATTATCAAAGCCCATTGATGGAGGCATACGTCGAGGAAGTGAGAAAGTTGGAGGAGCGCTTTGATGGATTGCAAACGGAGCACGTGCCACTTGTGGAAAACAGCATTGCTGACCATCTATCAAAGTGCGCTGCGCAAAAAATCCCTGTGGAACTAGGGACTTTTGTTCTCCATCTGACTCAACCCTCCATATCCCCAGCAACAATGGCCAGCAAGAGGAGGAAATTGAACTCCAGCAAGCCTCTCCCGGTAGAGCTTCCCCAAGCCCCCAGCAAAGAGCTTGGCGGGAACAACTCCCCTTTGTTCGGTGAGCTGCACCCTCCCGCGAAACTACCAGTCTTTGCGGTTGAGGCATGCGCTCCCATCGACGAGGAGGTGCCGCTAGTCCTTGTTGCCGAGCCCCAGGCTCCAACTTGGGCGAGGCACATTGTTCATTTCCTCCAAACAGGAGAATTTCCTGAAGAGCAAGAAGAAGCTGAAAGAGTAGCCCGGAGGGCCAGTATGTATCAGTTCGTTGATGACACGCTGTACAGAAGAAGGCCCAACGGTGTGAAATTGAAGTGCATTTACCGGGAAGAAGGAAAGGAACTGCTGGCAGAGATACACAAGGGTATGTGTGGCTCCCACATCGGATCAAGGGCCCTGGTTGGGAAAGCTTTCCGGCAAGGTTTCTACTGGCCCACAGCCCTCCAAGACGCAATTGAGCTAGTCACCAAGTGTGAAGCCTACCAGTTCAACTATCATCCACACTATCCCAAAGGCTTTACTTGGCACTTTATTGAAACAAAATCTATAAAACATGATTACTACAGTAGCCTAATAATGTGAACACACACAAATAGTAGGGGTAAATGTTTAGTTGTCTCCCAACAAGCGCTTTTCTTTAATGCCTTTTTAGCTAGGCATGATGATTTCAATGATGCTCACATAAAAGTAAAGAATTGAAACATGAAAAAGGGCATCATGAATCACATGACAAGCACATTTAATCCTAACTCACTTCCTATGCATAGGGATTTTGTGAGCAAAAAATTTATGGGAACAAGAATCAACTAGCATAGGAAGGCAAAACAAGTGCAACTTGAAAACTTTCAACATATAGAGAGGAAACTTGATATTTTTGCAATATGTAAAAGCATATGTTCCTCTCTCATGGTAATTTTCAGTAGCATCATGAATGAATTCAACAATATAGCTATCACATAAAGAATTATTTTCATGATCCACAAGCGTAGAAATTTTATTACTCTCCACATAAGCAAATTTCTTCTCATCAATAGTGGTGGGAGCAAACACAACAAAATAGCTATCATGTGATTGAAAATTAAAATCATGATGACAAGTTTCATGGTTATCATTACTCAATATAGCATACATATCATCACCATAATCATCATAGATAGCAACTTTTTTTATCGTAGTCAATTGAAACCTCTTCCAAAATAGTGGATTCATCACTAAATAAAGTCATGACCTCTCCAAGTCCACTTTCATAATTATTACAATAAGATTCAACACCCTCCAAAATAGTGGGATCATCATTACCTAGAATTGACACTCTTCCAAACCCACTTTCATCCATATAATCATCATAAATAGGAGGCATGGTTTCATCATAATACATTTTCTCATCAAAACTTGGGGGACAAAAAATATCATCTTCATCAAACATAGCATCCCCAAGCTTATGGCTTTGCATATCATTAGCATCATGGATATTCAAAGAATTCATACTAACAACATTGCAATCATGCTCATCATTTATGCCAAACATTTTATTGAATTCTTCTTCTATCAATTGAGCACAATTTTCTGATCCATCATTTTCAAGAAAGACATGATAAAGACGAATAATATGATGCCACCTCAATTCCATTTTTTTGTAGTTTTCTTTTATAAGAAAACTAGTGATAAAACAAGAAACTAAAAGATTCAATTGCAAGATCAAAAGATATACCTTCAAGCACTCACCTCCCCGGCAACGGCACCAGAAAAGAGCTTGGTGTCTACTACACAACATGTTCTTGTAGACTCGTGTTGGCCTCCAAGCGCAGAGTTTTGTAGGACAGTAGCAAATTCCCCTCAAGTGGATGACCTAAGTTTTATCAATCCGTGCGAGGCGTAGGATGAAGATGGTCTCTCTCAAACAACCCTGCAACCAAATAATAAAAAGTCTCTTCTATCCCCAGCACACCAAATACAATGGTAATTTGGATAGGTGCACTAGTTCGGCGAAGAGATGGTGATACAAGCGTAGTAATGATAGTAGATATTGATTTTTGTAATAGGAACAATAAAAAATAGCAAGATAGCAATTGATAAAACGGAGCACAAACGGTATTGCAATGCTTGAAAATGAGGCCTAGGGTCCGTACTTTCGCTAGTGTAATCTCTCAACAATGTTAATATAATTGGATCATATAACAATCCCTCAACGTGCGATGAAGAATCACTCCAAAGTTCCTATCTTTCGGAGAAAATAAGAAGAAATTGTTTGTAGGGTACGAAACCACCTCAAAGTTATCCTTTCCGATCGGTCTATCCAAGAGTTCGTACTAAAATAACACCAAGTTATCCTTTCCGATCGATCTATCCAATAGTTCATACTAAAATAACACCATATGATACACATCAACCAACTCTAATGTCACCTAGTTACTCCAATGTCACCACGAGTATCCCTGAGTGAAGCACTGGTGCAAATCCATTGATTGACGCCCCGGCAAGCGCGCTCCAGCAGGGCTATCCATGCCAGCGTGATCTTATGCCTACAGTCGTGGTATCGTCAACAGCAAAAGGTAGAGGAGAGAGGAGTCAACCATTCCTTTTTGCTATACGTTGTCACCTATAGGTGTTCGATTATCCCCTCCGGCCCTTGCCGGGGGCGGACGTGCAACTAATAAACTACCAAGTTTCCCTCTTGCACGCGTTTTTCATGTTGATTCTGCAGACTTGAGGCAGGTACGCGAATGCTGTCCTCTCCAATTATGTGGACGTGATAAATAACCGCGGCAACGGAAGGAGGGAAGCATGAAAAAGAAAGCTAAGTCAACATGCTCACCAACTCTCCCTCTAGAGTTTTGCATTTTCTTATCCCTTGGACACCCAAGTTTTCTTTGTATGGTTAAATCTTTTGTGTGATGGCACATTGCCAGATTTGTCTGCGCCCCTGCTTTGTTTCGAGCCTGCTCAATAATGTGGGCGGCTGCATCAAAGACTCCTAAGGAAAAACCTGCCGGGCATGTCCTCGCCAGCTGAATGCTAAGGACCCGCTCCTCACAGCAATCACGGCAGCATGCTACTGGCGGGCAACCAAAGCACACAAAAAGAAGCCAACCATACGAGCATCCATGGGTAAAACACAAGAGGGATAACATGCGCTTAAACTTAATTAAATACCAGTTCGACAAGAGCAAAAGCAAATATAAAGCGGGACTTAAACACGAGACATGCATTGTGTTTTTATTACAGGGTGCCACGGCAACAAGAATAGTTCACGGCTATGCCTGGCGGTCTTAACAGACCCTGGGGACAGAAAGAACCTTGTCGGCAAAGGGGCCAGCCTTCTCCTCGGCAGCAGAAATGTCGACGCCTGCCGGCAGCCTCCTGAAGCCATCGGCAAGGTCGAGGTCCAGATGGCGGAAGGCGAGATTGCTCAAGACCATGAAGAGGGCGTCACGGGCGAGCTTTTGGGACTCGTGGATGAAGCATGCGTCCCTCTCATCCTCATACATCTTCAAACCTTCAATCAACCCCTCGAAGAAGAGCGACAGCTTGACACTGGGAACCTCATGTTGGCCCACAGACAAAGCCTAGCTCTTCATCTTCATTGTTGCGATCTGGGCAGAGAGGCGCTCGGCGATATCCACCAGATTCTTGATCCAAAGGTTGCGCTGACCGACTTGGTTCGCCAGCTTGTCCTCTGCATCTTTTTGGTGCAGTCTTGTGTTGTCCAGGTCCTTCGTCAGCTGTCTCTCACGGGTATCGGCAGACTCAATCTTGCTTTCCAGAGTGCCAAGCCATGCCTTCATATCAGTGATGGAGCCGTTGGCAGCGTTAAGGTCCTAGGTCTTGGATGAAAGCTGCAATTGCACCTCTTTCAGAAGGATTTCTGCCTTCTGCGCTTCCTCCTTGAGGGTTGCAGCTCCCTTGGCACTCCCGGTAAGCTCCTCTGCTAGTTTGGCCACCTGTTGGTCGAGATCAGCTTTGGCAGTGGACACAGCGGCAAGGTCATCAACAATCTTCTTCAGCTGGGCAGCAGAATCATGGGTGAGCGTGTCAAAGGCCGCCTTGTGCTTGTCCTCCAGATCCTTGGTACGCTATTGGACGAGGACCTCCAGCTCCTCGTCCTTGTTGCGGAGAGTGGTCTTGAGATTCTCTTCCCGGGAAGAGATTTCCTTCTCTTTGGCATTCAGATGCGCTGCGCGCTCCGCCAAATGAGCTTCCCGGGCGGCGACGTCCTCCTTGGCCATAGTGATCACCTCCTGTTGCCACTGAAGGATTTGGAACTGCTTGCCGTGCCACTCATGTAGTTCATTGCCCTTGTCCCTCAGCTTCTGATCCATGAGGTTGGCAGAGTTGCGTTGCTCCTTGAGTGCATGCCCCTTCTGGTTGTACCTGTTTTGCATCTCCTTGATGCCTGCTACCACGGACTCTAGAAAGGACAGGTCCAAGACTGCGCTGACCAAGTCTTTGGCCTCTTCGGCTTGCTGGGATAATGGTGCCATGATGCGCTGGATCTCCACATCAAGATCTGCACTCACTGCCGCGGATGAGCCGGGGGCTCCAAGAGCAGGTTGGGCAAGGACCAGCGCCAGACTACTCGAAGATGGCTGCAAGGCTGCGGCCGAGGGGCCGAATTGGGGAGGGGGGCTCATGGTCTGAAGAGGAACCTTCTCTTCAACCACTACCCCTGGTCCTGGCATACTACCGGGGGCCTTCTCTGGGACCTCTCTGATATCCCCGGCAGTATGCTCCTGGCCCTCCGCAGCAGCAATATTGGCGGCCTCTTCAGCAGCATCCTTACCAATGCTGGCAACCTCCTTTAGCAACTCTGGTTCCTTGGCCACTGGGACTGCAAGCGAGATCTGCAAGGGACGATAAGGAAATAATACTCATAAGAAAGCCAGAGACTTGAAGCAAAAATAAAAACGAGCAACAGAAGGCAAAGAGCGGGCAAATTACCTGGATATGTTTGCCGTGGGAGGGCATCGGTCTCCCCGGCGACACTCGTTGCCGGGGCATGACCCTTGCCCCCTTCCTCGATAGTCATGACGTCAGCATGGGCCGATCCTTCCGTGGAGGCCCTTGCCGGGGATTTCTCGGCCTGGGCATCGGGCAAGGTTAGCCCCTCCTAGGGACCTTCACTCTGGACAAGCTCTCCCTTTCCCTTGGCGGAAGGAGGGACTCGCTCTCCCATGCCCTCGCTGGTGGGGAGGGCCTACCCCATACCTTCGTGCCGGGGGCTAGGCTGGGGGCTTGGCGCTAGATCATTCATGCTGCCTCCCGCCAAGCCCCTGCCCTCTGAAGGCCCCGACGACACCACTTGCTTGGATCTCTTGGCCCGGTGGATGAGGGTCTCTTCCTCATCTCGCCAAAAACAACAAAGCAAGATTGGGTCAGCAAACCTACAACTACATGATGCCTTGACAAGAAGAGATGACATCTTCCTTACTCTGAATCAATGAGCATGGTCCCCAGCACAAACTCCATAGGCGGTGGGGTTACTCTGCCTCTCTTCAGGGTCGGAGGAGCGGTGCTTCCCGGTAGCTTCAAGCCTTTTGAGGAGGCCGGGGGCTCCAGCGAGGACGAACTGTGCGAAGAGCTCGAGCTTGATTCGGAGCTGGGGTCGACCCCTATGATTGCTCGCCGCTTGGTGGGACGGGTCTTGGCCCCATAAAGGCGGGAAGAATGGTGGCGCACGACGTCTGGCCCATCGCCCTTAGAGATGGTCTTCTTCTCCCTCCTGGCGACGGGCGTAGAAACAAGGGCCCAATTCCCCAGCTAGGCTGCCTGTGGGGACGCTGCTCCAGGTCTGGTTCGGGGGCTTGAGGGCCCGCTGTGAGCCACTCCTCCGTGGGCTGCTCCACCTTCTCAGCCTCGTCCTTTTCCTGGGCTTCCGCTGCCACATCATACAAGGCTTCGATCCCGGCAGGCTCATCCCTAGAAGGATGACCCTCGGCAGGCTTGTCCCCAGCAGTCTCCTCCGTGGCGTGCCCCTCGCTCCTGCTGTGAGAAGAACCCTCATCTTCGGCCTCCTCCTCTTCCGTCTCCTCCGCTCTTCTGGGCTTTGCCTTCCTGGCAGCCCGAAGCGCCTTGTCCTCCTCAATCCACCTCTTGATAAACTTCGCCTCCACCGTTGAGGTGCACTTGAACATGTTGCTCTCCACTCTGGAGGCCCTTTCCTCCAAACTGGAGACCCATTTCATCTCTGCGTCGACCTCGAGCAATTGCCAATCAGCCGCCACCCCATAAGCATTGCAATCAGGCATCCACTTCAAAATCTGGTCCCGAGCAGAGTTGACATTCAGCGGGATGACACTTGCCGGCAACTTGAATGGCCCAAGGCTCCCAAATAGCTGTTCGCACAGCCAGCCATGGCCGTAAATCGACAAGTTGTTCGTAAGGCCTGGAAACAGACGCATCCTGTCCCCAGCGTCTCCATACTGCCAGGCAAACCTGTCCCTCTTCTGCAGCGGCGTGATGTGGCATCAGAGGAAATTGGCCCCACCTGTTCGATGGTTAACCCGGCAGCTTTAAGACGAGCAATCATGTTCAGCATCGGGCGAAGCCTGTCATCAGTAAGGCCCAGTTCCCTCTACTCATTGCCGTGCATGACGCACTCCATCCGCGCCTGGCAGTACTCTAGAGCTTCCTCATCCTGGATCCAGCACCAGTCCGCCCTCCATTGTTCCCATCTGCCCCGCTGCTGACCAGGAAGATAATCCCAAGCATTCCTCTTTTCCCAGGGGATCCAACTAATGTTCCCCGAGCGGTGTGCCTTGTTTTCAACCCGCAGAACGAAGAAATGCCTGAATAGATCCATGTTGGGGACTACTCCGACGAAGTTCTCGCACAGATGGGAAAAAATCGGCATGCACGCCATTGCATTTGGCGTGAAATTCAAAAGATGGAAACCGTACACCACCATCATCACCTCAAAGAAATCAGAGAAGGGAGGGCTGAGGCCATAGAGGAAATACGCGCAGAAAAAGTGGTATGAATTTGACGGGTCCTTTTTACCCTCCGCCAAAACCGCGGGTGTGCCGTGCCCCTTCGGGACTTCCCTCACCCACATGTATGTGTACCTCACACCCAGGGTGTTGCTATCCAAGCTCGACAGGAAGAACACTACATCTTCCCGCCGCTTCCTGTCCAACTCCGTCGCCTTCTTCTTCTTCCCCTCCGCCGCGGTTTTCTTCGCGGTGGTTGGCCGCTTCCCCCTTACGGCGGCTTTCTTCCCCATCCTTCGGGGTCATAAGGAAGGTGGAAGAATGGATGGGAGATCGGAGGCGAATGTGGGCGCGGGAGTGGTCGCTTGGCTTGAGGAGGAGGATAATGGAGGGTGAAACGGATGCGAATGAGCAGTGCCCTTTCGCGTTTTCTCTTTTATGAGGAATGAACATGCGGGAGGATGGCTCTTCGCTGCTTTCTCTAAGAAAGTTACCGTTTTACATTAATTGCTACAGTCCCACGACCCCACGACCTGCGGTAATTACGTGGAGTGGATGTTGAGTCGACTGGTCATCATGAAAACCACTGCATGCTCAGCGTTCCTTCGACATGTGTCCGTGCACTGTTTGGGGCCTAACCCAACGTGCCCGGTGACACGTATGGCTCCGCCCCGGGGGCTTATGTCGAGGTACACAAATAGGGGTGTACGTTTCCCCTGAATTGTGCACGGACAGTAGGCCTCCGACCTGGCAATACCAAGCATTCTCACAGAACCAAGCCAGAGAGATAGCCCTTTGAGGAATCAAGGGGAGGATCAAGAAGACCAAGACAAGCCAAGACTGCAAGATATCACCAAGGAAAAGCCTCCCATGCCAGGCTGGCGAGCCTAGTCAGGTCGAGGCCACCCCGAAGACAAGTCCCAAGATTTCCCCGGCAAGGACAGCCAGGGCTGCCGGCGGCCTCCATCCCCACCAAGACTCCACCGCTCCACCGCATCGCAACGCAAGTCATCCATCGGTGCGGTGTCGAACCCCCCAGATAACAAAGTGGCTGTCATTTGGCACGTGGCGGCCATTTAGGAGGGAGATCAACTCTATATGACACCTGTCCAGAGGCGTGTCAAGCAGACAGGTGGGAGATGACTAAAGCGGCGTGGCAGGCCTGTAGGACCGCATCCACAGTGCAACACATGGCAGTGCATTTAATGCACTTTGTCCTAACTGCCAGAGTTAGGTATGATGGCATTGTTAGCTATGTAATCACTGGATAATGACCGTTTTGCCATTGTAACCCCTTAGCCTATAAAAGGAGGACCGTGGCAACCTTAGAAAGGATCCGGACCCTCGTGTACTCATACATGCATAGCCGCTCTCCCCAAGGCGACCTTGCCGGGCTCGAGCGTCGCGCGTTCTTCACGGTCTTTCCATCAATCCACCAAAGCAGGAGGAGGGTTTTACGCTTCACAGCGGCCCAAACCTGGGTAAAAACCACCAGCGTCACCACTGCGGTGCTGTCCCATGGCCTCCGCCCCTTTGTGCAATGCGTCCTTCCCCCTGCCGAACCACAAAGTGGCCGGTGGCCCCATAGGTGGCCGTGTTCTACCACGACAAGCGAAGTGCGACACACTAGTGGAAATCATGGCAATCATGTCATGTGAGCAAATAGTAGGCATAAGCAATGCACATGACATATCACAAGCACGAACAAAAAGCAAGATCAATGTATCATCATAGGGATGGGTCACAAATGGAACATGGCAATAACAAGCAATATCTCCACCAAGCTTGCAAATACAGATACAAGTATTATAATCATGGATCATGTGAAATGCAAAGCATGGGTCACCAAAGCATGTCATCCAAATGGAAATGAGCATATCAGGTGAAGTGAACATAGCATTATGGGCAAACAATATATAATGGACAATAACCCATAACCATGTCAGGGCCTTGTAGAAGAAATGCGCGAAGTTTTTGCGCAATGGGAACAGTGTGAAAAACAATCCACGGGATCCCAAATCATCATTGCTCTGTAGAGCTCGTTGCGTCAACTCATGGGATTGTGATGTTGATGAGTGTTCATGGGAACCTACACAAAAGAGACACAAACCAAAGAAAGTGTGTGCGTGGTAAATGTACACATCATCCATCATGATGTGTATGTGCACGTGAAAGTTAGCACAAGATATGCATCGCTCAAAGAAATTTGAAGCATGGTATATGAACATGCATGTCATCCATCATGAAAGAGTAGTTGTTATGTATGACACGATGGGGACACAAATTGAGCATGCAATTATATGGCACAACAATAGCTTTTTTATTTGTGAGGAGCATATGATGTACACAATTATTAGGATCATGCAATGGATGGGATGGATCAAAATCTCCTAACATGTATTAGGAAACTATGGGGTTCTCCTCATAAGCAATATCGGAAACATCATATGGAGAAAATGGACAACAACCAAAACAATGCATATCCGAAGCTAGGTCGTCATGGCATGGCATATGATTGAAATGATGCAAAGGGAGCATATCAATATCATCACAAGAAAAACAAATTCCAATAACCATGGGCTTGTCATCTATGCTATATGTGCAAATTGGGTTCATTTTAATGGCATATGCATTGTTACTAGGATGAGATTGCAAATATGACACATGGTTCATCTCATGCATAGCATATGACAAGTCAAGAGGATTATCAAACATAATGTGACCGAGAGAATTATCACAAGAAATCCTATGCAACATGGCATCACAACTAATAGACTCTATAGGGTAATCATCAAACTCATCATAAATGGGTAAATCATCGCATGGGGAAGTCATACTAGTATGAAGCATGGTAATAGGTGGATCAACATCAAGCAACCAATCAATGTCCACTAGTGGGACTAGAGCATCACCTTCACCTATGTTACTATTCTCATTCCACTCATGTGGTGTAGGTGAGGTGGCAAAGACCAAATTGTGGTCATCTTCATCTTGATGGAACCATGTGGTGGGTGCATCATATTCCACCATGGCCATCATCTTGTCCAAAGGAAGGCCAAAGTCATCGAGGGTCGGCGCGTCATCGTATATGGGACCTAGCACCAAATGAGAACACACAATAGAGGTAGAGGTTAAGTCGTTAGAGTTCAAAATGTCCTCACATGACCTATCAACTATCACACTCTCTCTATGTGGTGCCTCACTCACTCCATCAAAGTAGCTGCACTCAAAGTCACATATGGTGGAGTCACTCATCTCACTCAAGTGGTGGGGGTTGTGGCTCTCCTCACATGGAAATTGGAGTAACATCATATATGGGGCTAGTGGTGAACTCACTCTCAATCTCAATATGGTGGATCAAGTCTCTCAATGCATCATCATACGTCGCCGTGGTCGAAGGGAACATCCCATGCTCAACCATCTTGTCACCGTCGCCGTGGATGAAGGCCGAAGATGGCACATCATCACTCGCCTCCATGACCAAAGGGAAAATACCATGCTCGATCATCTCATTCTCGCCTCCAAAGATGGAAGCATCATCCTTGCTCGCCATCGTGTCGCTAGCATCTAAAGCATGTTCCTTGAGAGACTCCGTAGTTGTAGTCGTCGCCGCACCATCTTCAAAAAGAGTCGTGGTAGACTCGGCATCGTCAATGCCACAAAGAGGGATGGCAGTGAAGTCGAACTTGGGAGCGTCGTCTTGGAGCTAATCGGGCCTGGACATCTTGGTGGTACTATCCTCATGCTCGTTGTCGTGGAGCTTGGTCGTCGAGAAGTGTGCTTGGTGTGTAGAAGCCTTGACCTTCATGTGTTCTTGTTCCGCCTTGAGAGAACTAATGTAGTTGTCGTCGAGGGACTTGTAGTTCTCGAGGAAGATAGTCTTGGAGATGTCATTTTTCAATCCTATCATGAAGTGGAACTTCCTCAAAATGGGGTCGTGCACGCCGGCTCGTCGCAAGGCTTTCTTCATCTCCTTGAATTACTCGTCGATGGACTTGGATCCTTGGATGGTGTTCTCTAATTGGCGTTGAAGTTGTTCCGCGTAGGTGGAAGGCAAAAACTCTCGCCGCATAGATTTCTTCATCTTGGGACAACTCATGTCGAAGCTCTTCGAAGGTGTGTGAAGCCACCATGTCGACGCGTAGTCATGGAAGTTCCTTATGGCGCACTTAACTTGATCTCATAGGGGACTTGATGTAGCTTGAGGTAGGCGTCCATGTTGCGCTCCCACTCGATATACTCCTCGGGGTCTTGAGTCCCATAAAAAGGAATCTCGTGGTCGATGTAAAGGTCGTAGTAGCTCGTGGAAGTCGTGGACTTGAGCTTGTGGAGCTTCTCTTGAGCGTAATCTTCAGGTGCTTGTTGACCAAGATGTCGTATGTCCAAAGGCGAAGATGCCTTGAAGTCGCTTGGCGAAGATGCCAAGGTAGATGGTGAAGTCGTAGAGCGGTGGTTGGTGTTGAGCTCTTGACCTTCACGTCATCGTCAGTTATGGAGTCAATGCCGATCTGATCTTGCTAGAGATGGTAGCTTGGAAGGATGTGCACTTGAGCGTCTTCTCGAAGATGAGGGAGACCTCTTGCCGGTCTTGATGAGTTCTTTGAGCTCCTCCTTTAGAGCATCCATCTTGGCGTCGATTAAGTTTTTCGTGGCATCGAACTTGTCGTTATTGTAGACCAAAGTAGATGTGCATTGCCTATCCATCACAAGGCTTGAGAAAATGTGAGTGGAAGAAAGTGTAGAACTAGACCAAATGTACCTTTTCCAATGTTGAAGATGGATCAATGATCACCCAATATGGTATTATGGATGTAGCACAATTTGTACTGGATCTTGTCAATTCTCACACCTACACAAGGCTTATGGAGTAGCTTGGTGAGGATAGTGGCACAAAAATTTGATGCAATTGTTATCAAGAGTCAATAATGTTGAAAGAGATTCACAAATTCACAAGTGAAATAAGTAGACCAATAGCAATGAATGGCACACGGAAACGCACACACGGATAGATAAATGGGGTCGTGCAACCAAGGAATGACCACAAAATGTGGAGTCCACAGAAAACGCTCGTGTTGCACAACTTTAGAGAGACGCTAGCATGATTGCTCAATAGGAGGATACGACACTTGTGCACAACCTATAAGATTAAGAATGTATCAACTTTCTATCCCAAGTATACAATGTATGTATGGTTCCCGGTGTTGTACTCACGATGATCCAAGATGATCAATGATAGCAATTTGATATGCAATGTGGTATGATGCTATGGCTGTTGCTTACAAGCTCTGTGTTTTTCTCTTTGCTTAAAAGTTTTTTTATATGGCCACTATGCGAAATGCACAAACCAAGATAACTATTGTGTATATGCGGGAACAATCTTGTGACACAAGAGATGATATGATGATATCAAGATGAGGTATGTATGCAATGGAAGGTGCAGAATCGATGATCACAAATGTGCAGTAGTGTTGCTGGCAATACTCAATGGCTAGTCTCAGTAGGAAAGTGACGCAAAATGGGCTTTGGGTTAACAATGCAATGGCAAGGGAGAATATACAATGATGTCGTCAAGGTTACCATCCATGGCGATGATGAGTGGCGGTGTTCTTGATGTAGAACCTTTCCTAATTAGCCGAAACACCTTAGAAAACATAAAAACGGAGACTCAAAATCTCAAATGTCAAATGGTGGTAGTGGAATGCGGTGGTTGTTTTGCGGAAGCTCAAAGCGATTGCGGAAATGCAATGATGGATTTTGGAGTAGGAAATGCGGAAGTGGAGGTGGTTGGTTATGCAAGTTGGAGTTGAAGTCACCGTCCCTAAGAAGCCGAAACACCATAGGAGAGACAAACACTACTGCAGGATGGTCCAAACGCGACAGTCCAATAGAGACACTTCGACGAAACTGTGTGCGATGCATTAATCGCAAACGGTGGTGTAAGAAAACCGTCAAAAAATGAGACGAACTGTTTGCGACGGCGCAGACATCAAACACGATTCAGGTTAGAGCTGCGTGTGTGATGCATGGCATACGGTTAATCCATACAAACTATTTGCGATGATCCAGAACAACAGAAACGGTCTGCCAGATGAGGGTGTGTGCGATATACGGTATACAGTTCACTCAGGTGAACTATCTGTGATTAGGCAACACAACAGAAATGGTCAGCCAGATCAAGGTGTGTGCGATGGAGGGCATACAGTTCACTCAGATGAACTGTTTGCGAGTAACCAAGACAATGGAAACAGTTCAAAAGAACAAGATGTTTGTGATACGCGGCTGTAATAAGAAATGTGTGCGAAGACCGATAATAACACAGACGATTGCTGCTAATAAGCCGTGTGATTTGCTCTGTCTACAGAAGAACAACATATATATAACTAAAATAAACATCCAATTACCTAAGTGACTATACAAATCATTCGCACACACCTTAATAAACAATTGCATGTATTCTAAACTAGGAGAAATGATCATCTAGTCATCTACTTCTTGTGATGCTCCCGCCACTGCTCTGTGGCTCAATCCCTCATCTTGGGCAGGACGAAGACACTTGCTCATGTCAATGATCCACCAGTACATCTCATAACTTGTGTAGGCATCCTTGGCAGCATACTTGACGTGTTCTTCATCCAGTCTCTGATCCCAGGCACTGTGCCAAGCGTTCTTGTCCTTCTTGCTCTCATCCTTCATCTTCATGTAGTAGGGGTCGATGATGGCCAAGGCGAGGTCAACCAGGGAGTTCTGTTTGTTCTTAGTGCTGCCCCACAACTTGTAGTGGTCACGGATGTTGACAAGATTCTGGCAGGTCAAGCCCAAAACATCGAGCGCTTTTAGATCATTGGTGGTCTCCATCGTAGCGAAACTGTAGTCAGGGCTGTTGATAAACCTGGCGAAACGCTCGCAAGGCCTTGTGGCCAGGTGGTAGTGGTAGACGAGGAAGTCATGTTGCACGCACAACTGGGCGACGACATCCTTCTGATCTTACCCGGCATGACCACTGGTGAACTCGAGGTCGAAGCCGACCACTTGGTACATGTCCTCAACAAGCAACTGCTCCATAGTTTGGATGGAGCTCTCCAGTGAGACCGACTCATTCGTATACACCACCGAGAGGTCCTTCCCCCTCACGTGGGTGTCCACTACGTGATGCATGATGAACTGCACCCCGTTGTCGTTGTCGGCCGCTGGGAGCGCCATTGGAGCCACGGGGAGCGCCATTGGAACCTCTGGATGTCTTCTCTGTATGTGTCATCGTGGGTGTGCTTACTGTGTTGTGTGGCGCGAGAGATGAAGGTAAATGGCGGCGGGAATAAATGGGGGCCGGGCAGCCTAGATCCTCGGCATGTCCGCATGGCAGTTTTTACAGCGGGTAACTGCATCGTGGTGCCGCGCCTGGCGCAACCACATGCATAATGGCAGCACGAGCGTATGTGATCATGCACCGACCCCAAACACTGGCAGTGGGCATGGAGGGATGCGAGAGTAGAGCCCGCACGGAGGGACGCGAGCAGAGCGCACCACGGCCGCCTCAACCGTGAGTAAGCACACGCATAGAGCAATTGAACACGCAGGGAATGGTTGTGTACATGCCGGCCGGCAGTTGCGAGCCAGCATCATGATGTGAAACTATGTTGCGTTACGCATCACATGGTGGTCGAACAATCGTTCAAGACGCTGCGTAGAGAACGGCCGTGTGCTACTACCTCCGTCTTGGTCTATTAGCCCCCTTTATATTCTGTGCCATATTTTGACCTTAAATTTAACTAACAAAATGTTAATGCATGTTATAAAATTTATATAATTGGAAACTATTGTGGCACCTCGACTCAGAGAGACCGGAACACCCCGTATTCCAGCCCAGAGAACAAGTCTTCTGGAATACGGCACTGCTTGGCATAGAACAAATCAGCACTTTATTACAAATGATACGGATACAAGGGTTGTGATATAACGGGGAATTACATCGGCACGGCGACACTACGCCTGCTCAGGTTGCTCTATGCTAGCAGCAGAACAAATCGTAGCAGCGGAATAATTTCTAGCAGCGGAACAACGACGACAGCGATGGACTCCACTCCCAGGGACTCTGGCTGGAACGCGTATCCTAGCTCGCAAACTCGGGATCCTCGACAATCAAGTAAACACGGCTTAACCTGCAAACTGGCATGACACGCCAGGTGAGTACTTTGAATGTACTCACAAGCTCACATCAACCAAAAGCAATCTAGACAAACAACAACTTGGCATTTACAAGTTAAACAATGATAAGCATGATATCACTAGAACAACATCAGATTAGTATGGCATGAACATGTTGAACATAACGCATCTAGCATCATATGAATTGAGCATGGCAATGTTACTCATGATATGCACAGGATGAGACTAACATGCAGCAGGTTTAATATATCAATAACCAACTTATTCTGATCGGAGGTTACCCTGTAACTATGACATGCATCAACTTACCATCGCGAACATCACACAACAATCTTAGGTTCAACCAAGCTTGGTATTAACATTACCGTAGTGACCACAGGACCACAAGGAGCTTGATCTTTACCCGGGATCATCATATGACACCATAAATATTAGCCAACTTCGGTATCCATGATACCACTGTGATCCCCTCACGATCACATAAAGATCAACCAACTTCTTTCCCCATCGAACCAGGGTTGTTCATTAGTCAGGATATTATTACTGTTGACCCATAGTGTGACCTACTATGAACTGGGCCCATATCCGCAGGTGCGGCTATCGATAGATTTTACACTCTGCAGAGGTTAGTACACTGTACCCACACTACGGAGCCCAAGGCCTCATGCTCCCATTCGGGTGGACCGACGGCGTTCCGACAAAACCGATCTATTGCATGACACACTCCCGGCCACTCTGACAAACTCCCCTTTGGGCTAAGTCATGGGTGGCCCCGATGTCACCTTGTGACATCCAACAGCCACCGCCGTGGCAAAACAAAAACGGTCCCAAACGGGGACATGAGCTCAATACCAAACACGGGCCCACAATGCTTATGGCCACCTACCTGATTAGGGTAGGGTGCGCACATAACCTTCCCTAGTTGGAGGCACCGGCGAGAGGTATGACAATAGACCGCATTAAGGCCTTCCCATAAAGGCAAGTGTGGCTGCACTGGTCAGCTCAATTCCATGGCACTATGACACAGCCAACAGGCGTTCAAGTTCAATTAGAGTCCAGTTCCACTTGGATGTAATAAGCTGGGTCATAAAAAAATAGCATGATGAAGTGACAATGCAGAAGAGCATGATATCAACATAATCATGGATGAGCAACATAACCATCAAGCATATCAACAACAATTAATCCATTATGCAACTGAGCATGGCATAATGACAAGCATGAATATCACAAGTATAACACTATACATAAGCATAGCATGACCACTAGCATCGGAAGTAAATACTAGAATAGAACATGATAATAATATTAGCAAGTAATCATTTAACCAACAGACGCAAAATGATCATCTCACAAAAATAAGCATGGACTCACGAGCATATATAAAGCATTCACAAAATATTAACCGGCACAAAGTATTTAAATATTCAAGTTGAAAACCATGGCTATTGCAAATCCATCATGCAAGTGGCTATCATGGCTTGCCTGGCGATGAAGGATTCTCCGGGAAGAGGTGCGATGAAGTCGCAGAAAGATTCACCGGAAACTCTTCTCTCTCGGAGGGGGCTAAATAGGGGCAAGGGAAAAATGGTCATTTCCAGTATGTGGCAACATAGTGAAAATGGTACCAACAGAACGGGCTCGACGAGACGATGACGTGGGCTTTGGATTCACCTGATTCGGAGCTACGGTCGCGGAGATTCGAGTGTTTGAAGTCCAAGGACTATTTTGTAATAGAAATCTTCACAAACAGGCCCCTGGCTGGAAAACAGAAAGCGTCTTTCAATGGAATACGCCTTCCATAACAGAAAACGTATTATTAGCTGAAGCAGAGGCAAGGTGCGCTTTCAAGTATGGAAAGCATATTTTAGGAAGTACGCTTCTATTTACGCTGACTGGACCGGCCTCTGGGTCATTGACAGGCGGGTCTCACCCGATCTCTCTCTCTCTCTCCTCCCACCTCCTCCTTCTAGTCGTTGCCTTCCTCCCGATGGAAGGCAGAGAGGGGACGCGGCCACCGCGGTTCCCGTCGCTCCACCGCACGAGGGGCCCAACCGAGGGCTAGGACGAAGGCCCCGCTCCATGCCGCGCCCGCAGTTGGCCGCAGGGGTCGCCGGGGAAGCCAAAGTTGGGCGGCACAAGGGCAAGGCGGGTGGCGGCCATGGCGAGCTCGGTCTCGGAGACACGGTCGAGCAGAGGGTGTTCTAGGGCATTGGAGAGCTTTGTGGAGGCGAGGGGATCGCCGTGGTGAGGTTCAGAGGGGGAAAGGGCCGATGAGCTCGAATTTCGCCCGGAGGGAGCGGCGGCCATGGTGGCAAATTGAGGTGAAGAGGACAGTTCGAGCTTGGTGGAGTGGTTTGGGAGTGCTAGAGGAGAGGGGTGAGGCTGGTGGTGAGGTCGGGACCTCTCGGGAATGGCTATTTATAGCCGGGCCGGAGAGGAAGGTGAGCGCGGCCACGGTGACGCGTGTGCCGGTGAGCTGGAGCTTGGAGGGGCACATGGAGGGAGGGGAAGAGGTGGGGCAGAGGTTTCCCACGACGTGGAGAAGCTCGGGCGTGCTCAAGACGGCTCGAGAACGCCGCAAGAAAATGAACATGGCTATGGCAGGGCGGGTAGGTCACGGGCATGGCCGGTGCACCGCATAGGAGGTGACCTGAGAGGGGGAGAGGGTTCTAGAGTAATGGTGACAGCACAGGGAAGCTAATGGACATGGAGAGGTGGCGAGGGAGAGGAGGAACGGATGAACCCGAGGGACCCAAGGCCAAGAGCGCGCTGTTTGGCATGCCAGAAGCACGGTCACCACGCACATCGATGCATGCACGGTGACTAAGCTCGGCTGACCCTGTCCAGTGTGTTGTCTCTCCAAGCAAGGTACCCTCTGAGTTGAAACCTCAAGGAAATACGCTATGGTTAGATGGGAAGTGTCCTCTAAAGTTTGCTGTTGCAAACTGTGTCATGAGACTGTGGTGAATAGGGATAGCTAAGTAATGAAATAGCATGTCTCAGAGGTGTTGTGCAGGAAGGACAAGAATCCTGTGAAGTGTGGAGGGATTTGGACCAAGATTTAATACAGTTGCTTTGCAACTGCCCAATCTGGTCCAGAATCAAGATCATGAAGTAGCACTCACTAAGAGTGTTGGATTGGGCTAAAACTTGTAATAGGGAGGTTATTTAGACATAAGAAGGTACTGTAAAAATTTCATACCAATTGGAGATGCCAAAATGGTACTTGCTTCACAGTGATCTTTCATGTCCAGAAACTTGAGAAAATTATAGAAGGAAAATGGCTTAATGAAATGATCCTCAATTTGGCGGATATGAGTGATATGGGCAGGAGCATGTCCTGGTAAATTTTCAGCAAAAATGAACTAATATAAAATATACTTGATTCACAACCTAAAAATATTGACAGAGGCAAAGATTGGATGGTGTGCTCACATAGATTATTAGATGGAGCTAAAAATTGGAGGACAGTTATGATATGAGCACATGAAGGATCTTGCAAAGTTTCAACGCATTTGGATACTCCTAGCTGGTACTTCCTTCAACAAGTCTTCCATCTGACAGAAACTTTGGAAAATTGCTGAGGAAGATTGGCTAGGAAAATAGAGCTGAATTTTGGCATCAGGTAATGATATGGATAGGAAAGAGTTCACAAAAAGTTTGGGAGCAATCAAGGAAATATAGGTGGCACTTCCTTCACAAAAAGCCACACTGAACAGAATTGAAGAATGAATATTGATGAATTATTTTTGGCCTAGGAAAGGAAAGTTTGGACATATTTATGGCATATATGATCCAAAAAAATTATGAGAATTTTTTGGGAATTTTTCGGATGACAGAAAGGTAGGTTGCTTCACAACCTTGGGCAAAAAGGATTATTCCTTTAATAGAAAAAGGAACATTCCCAATAAAAAGAATATTGGGATTGGTCCAATATGGGAAATGACATGATCTTGGGATGGTTTTAAGGATGAAAAGCCACTTGGGAGCCTAAGAAGAGATGATCTTCCCAGTTTTCAGGACCACAGAGCCACAGAAAAAGAAATCCAAAGCAAAATCCAAAGAAAAATAAAAGAAAAAGAAAGGGCCAAAATCAGGGTGTGACAAACCTTCCCCCGTTAAAGAAATCTCATCCTTGAGATTTGGTTGCTCAGGGAACAAGTATGAATATTCTGACTTAAGGAAACCGTTTGCAATTCGGGTATCCTTTTCCTTTATATGATGTTCTCGCTGAATTTCATATGGCTGATTGCCTGGCGTTGGGGTGGTTTGCTTCACCATATCCTTATTCTGACAGATATTTCCTCACATGTTCATCCTTGCACTGGCTCCAATTTTCTTTCATATCTGCTGACCTGGTGTGCGAAAGATTATCATGACTAGAATATATGCCCTTCTCACAAGTCCGAGAGTAGTTTCTGATGGATATGTCACACTGACCACATTCTATGGAGTTGTGAACAGATCTTCTCGGTGGGCATCCAATCTTTTACTCCTTGCATTGGGTCGCTCAAAAAGATGCATGTCCTCCGTGTTCAAAACAGTGTTGCGAATCATAACTGTTCTACTGACGGATTCTGACTTCTCGCATGCGCTTCTGAATCTCCTTGACTGTATTCACTGTCTTGAGTATCAAATCTGTACCCAAGATTTGGCTACCGCCTGTTGTGACCAGCATAAAAGGGGTACAGCCTTATAATGATAGTATCCACAGACTTGACTGACGGTGGTTCTGGCAGAAGAATCTTGTTCACGGCAGGCTATACTTTAACTGATTCCCATATGTGAGGGCACATGCTTCGAGACTATTGTTCAATATTCTGATTACTCATTCTATCTGCATATCCATGTGGATAGTAGGTCATGCGATGCTTTAACACTGTCACTGATGTCAATCTGTTGAGTTGGCCTTTGGTCTGATGTGACAGACTTGGGTATACCATACTAAAGATTCTGAGCATATACAGCTGGACAAACGGGTTGCCTTGACATGAGGTCCTTTCCAAAATGGAGTAGATCCCTTGGGCGTATACTCATGGTGATCGATACAGAATCAGACTATCCTGAGTATTTGTACCATGTTGTTTATGCAACAATTATCATACCTGTATTGTCGGTCTTCCTTCATTATTGTTTTCTTTGTCTAGATTCTTTGCTGGAAAGAGCTTGGCCATATATATATTCTTCGTGTGACCATAGGTGCTATCAGGTGTAGTATTCCAGCAATCATACCGTGGCCTTATTCATGTCTCGGGCCATAGAATATATGCCAGCTTCGCGTGTGCTTGTACGGAGCTCATTGTTGTCTTCAATCATACAAGACGGTGACAAAGGTTGACGATACCACCATGTCGGGTGTGAGGAAACTAGCTTTTATAAGCACTGCAAAAATTGTTGTCCCATATTGTCTTTCTTCAAAGCTTGCCAGTCCTTGCATCATCCACGGAGGTGTATAACTGATTTTCTTCCTCTTGCATAATTATTGAGGTTGTCGGGTTCTTACCTTGATTTAATCATCATACCAGTGATTTGCAAGAACTTGGCAGCATGCTCACAATATATATATAGCAGGGTCTAATTTTCGAGGCATACTTGTATTCTGACTGACTCTTGTTTCTGACCAAACGGTTGCGAATCTGATTCTTGGAATGCACTGCCATATGCTGCCAACTCATTGTGTAATACCTTGCACCGATGCCGTACTGAGGAAGATTGGACAGCTTGTGTTGGAAGCCATCGAGAGTATCTTGCCGGGGAAGACTGAATAGCTTGTGCTCAAAGCTCTTGCTGGGGCAGCTTGCTGAAGAAAACTGGGTATCATGCTTCAGAAGCTTCCCACCTTAAAGACTTGCTGGGGAAGACTCAGTACCTTATGCCGGAAGCTTTTGAGGTGGCTTACTGAGGAAGACGGAGTATCTTGTGCTGGAAGTCATCCACATATCGTACCGAGGAAGACTGAGGAATCTTGCATTGTAAGCTTCCCTGGTAGCTTGTGAAGAAAGACTGGAATGCTTGCACCAGAAGCTTCTATTTGGGACATGTTGACTCATTACCATATATATATATATATATATATCCTTTAGTATTTCTACTACCGGTTACTTGTAGGAAAGAATTTGTCGGACTGTCCTTCTTTTTGAGTACTGGATACCTGGCACATCCTCGCTTTCTTCCAGGTATAATATGTTCCAAATTGTACTCACAGCAGAATCAAGCATTGTATATGAACCATACCTTTGACTGATAATATATTGTTGGTCTTGCACAACATTTGTCCTCCGGCTGATTTCATCATTACTGTTGTGATGATCGCACACTGACGTAGACTTGATGCTGATAATCAAGCCAGGATATCATTTGTATTCAGACCAGATATGCCCAATATAATGCAGTCGGCTGAGAATTTCCATAATATTTAACCGAGCTTCCAAATATTTGTCTCCTCACTGATTCTTCGGGTCCGGTGTCGGTTGACGAGCAACTTTAATAAGGGGAAATAAGGCAACACCGAGGGCCCAAAGAAAGAAGCAAAATAAACAATGAAAACAAAAGCACACAAAGCATACAAATAATATTATATTCAAGCAACATCTCATATTACTGTTACTCACAACAATAATATGCATGCATACTTAGGCACACCAGTCTCGCAGAAACTCCGGTATTGCAATCTAATATGCTGTGGCAGTGTGCACGAAAGTGAATCCACGTGTGGAAGGGGTTGGTGTAAACATGGATACACCAAGCGCTGGCTGAACACCGGTTGCATCTGAACGGAGACGGAGGTGAGGACGGACTTGGTGATCACGTAGCGGAACACAGAGGTTACGACCACATCATCATCAAGCGAACGGAAGAGAATCGTACACGTCCAAAGAATGGGTGACAGGGTAGGATAGTGGTGAAAAACAAGGCCTGCTGGCATTGCCCTCTTCTGATTGGAAAGATCAGTAAGGGTTGCCAAAGTGGCGCGATGAAGGGCAAGATCTGGGGTAGAAACATGTCTACCACCGAAATGATGGGGGTGGCTGACGGAAAGATATGAATGGAATACATGCAAGTGGTGTCTGGAACACTAGGTCCCTTGGCATCACTCCGCTGGGACAGAGATGATGCCAACACCGAGAAGCAGGTGGGTAAGACTGGAGAGTGCAGGTCGGAGATCGAAACCGATGCCACCTACACTCACAAGATCCATCGTTAGTGATAATATAATAACTCTATATGCATGCTATGCAAAAAACAAATGCAACAACCAAATGCACCAAACCGACCAGACTATATACTATCGCTTTCTAACGTTCACGCGGACTAGGGCATCCTACAGCCAGACCCACTCTGATATGAACCATTGTGGCACCCCGGCTCAGAGAGACCGGAACACCCCATATTCCAGCCCAGAGATCAAGTCTTCTGGAATATGGTACCGCTTGGCATAGAACAAATCAGCTCTTTATTACAAATGATACGGATACAAGGGTTCTGATATAACAGGGAATTACATCGGCACGGCGACACTACACCTGCTCAGGTTGCTCTATGCCAGCAGCAGAACAAATCGTAGCAGTGGAAAAACTTGTAGCAGTGGAACAACGATGGCAACGATGGACTCCACTCCACAGGGACTCTGGCTGGAACGCGTATCCTAGCTCGCAAACTCAGGATCCTCGGCAATCAAGCAAACATGGCATGACCTGCAAACTGGCATGACACGCCAGGTGAGTACTTTGAATGTACTCGCAAGCTCACAGCAACCAAAAGCAATCAAGACAAACAACAGCATGGCATTTAAAGGTTAAACAATGATAAGCATGATATCACTAGAACAACATCAGATGAGTATGGCATGAACATGTTGAACATAACACATCTAGCATCATATGAAATGAGCATGGCAATGTTATCATGATATGCACAGGATGAGACTAACATGCAGCAGGTTTAACATATCATGAACCAACTTACTCTGATCGGAGGTTACCCCGTAACCATCACATGCATCAACTTACCATCGCGGACATCACACAACAATCTCAGGTTCAACCAAGCTTGGTATTAACAATACTGTAGTGACCACAAGACCACAAGGAGCTTGATCTTTACCTGGGATCATCACATGACACCATAAATATCAGCCAACTTCGGTATCCACGATACCACTGTGATCACCTCATGATCACATAAAGATCAATCAACTTCTTTCCTCATCGAACCAGGGTTGTTCATTAGTCAGGTGTGACCTACTGCGAACTAGGCCCATATCCACGAGCACGGCTATCGAAAGATTATACACTCTGCAGAGGTTAGTACACTGTACCCACACTACGGAACCCAAGGCCTCGTGCTTCCATTCGGGTGGACCGACGGCATTCCAACAAAACCGATCTATTGCATGACTCCCTCCCGGCCACTTTGACAAACTCCCCTTTGGGCTAAGTCATGGGTGGCCCCGATGTCACCTCGTGACATCCAACGGCCACCGTCGTGGGAAAACAAAAACGGTCCCAAACGGGGACATGAGCTCAATACCAAACACGGGCACACAAGGCTTATGGCCACCTACCTGATCAGGGTAGCGTGCGCACATAACCTTCCCTAGTTGGAGGAACCGGTGAGAGGCATGACAATAGACCGCACTAAGGCCTTCCCATAAAGGCAAGTGTGGCTGCACTGGTCAGCTCGATTCGATGGCACTTTGACTAAGCCAACATGTGTTCAAGTTCGGTTAGAGTCCAGTTCCACTTGGATGTAATAAGCTGAGTCATAATAAAAATAGCATGATGAAGTGACAATGCAGACGAGCATGATATCAACATAAGCATGGATGAGCAACATAACCATCAAGCATATCAACAATAATAAATCCTTTATGCAACTGAGCATGGCATAATGACAAGCATGAATATCACAAGTATAACACTATCATAAGCATAGCATGACCACTAGCATCGGAAGTAAATACTAGAATAGAACATGATAATAATATTAGCAAGTAATCATTTAACCAACACACGCAATATGATCATATCACAAAAATAAGCATGGATTCACGAGCATATATAAAGCATTCACAAAATATTAACCGGCACAAAGTATTTAAATATTCAAGTTGAAAACCATGGCTACTGCAAATCCATCATGCAAGTGGCTATCGTGGCTTTCCTGGGGATGAAGGATTCTCCGGAAAGAGGTGCGATGAAGTCGCGGAAAGATTCGCCGGAAACTCTTCTCTCTCAGAGGGGGCTAAATAGGGGCAAGGGCAAAATGGTCATTTCTAGTATGTGCCAACATAGTGAAAATGGTACCAACAGAACGGGCTCGACGAGATGAAGACATGGGCTTTGGATACACCTGATTCGGAGCTACGGTCGCGGAGGTACGAGTGTTTCAAGTCCAGGGTCTATTCTATAAAAGAAATCTTCACAAACAGGCCCCTGGCTAGAAAACAGAAAGCGTCTTTCAACGGAATACGCCTTCCACAATAGAACACGTATTCTTAGCCGAAGCAGAGGCAAAGTGCGCTTTCATGTATGGAAAGCGTATTTTAGGAAGTACGCTTCCACTTACGCTGACTGGACCGGCCTCTGGGTCATTGACAGGCGGGTCCCACCCGATCTCTCTCTCTCCTCCCGGCTCCTCCTTCTGGTCGTCGCCTTCCTCCCGACGGTAGGCAGAGAGGGGACACGGCCGCTGCGGTTCCCGTCGCTCCGCCGCACGAGGGGCCCAACCGAGGGCCGGGACGGAGGCCCCGCTCCATGCCGCGCTCGTAGTTAGCCGCAAGGGTCGCCGGGGAAGCCGGAGTTGGGCGGCACAAGGGCAAGGCGGGTGGCAGCCACGGCGAGCTCAGGCTCGGGGACACGGTCGAGCAGTGGGTGTTCTAGGGCATTGGAGAGCTTTGTGGAGGCCAGGGGATCATCGTTGTGAGGTTCAGACAGTGAAAGGGGCTTCGATGAGCTCGAATTTAGGCCGGAGGGAGTGGCAGCCATGGTGGCAAATTGAGGCGAAGAGGACGGCTCGAGCTTGGTGGAGTGGTTTGGGAGTGCTAGAGGAGAGGGGTGAGGCTGCTGGTGAGGTCGGGACCTCTCGGGAATGGCTATCTATAGCCGGGCCGGAGAGGAAGGTGAGCGTGGCCACGGTGACGCGTGTGCCGGCGTGCTGGAGCTTGGAGGGGCACGCGGAGGGAGGGGAAGAGGTGGGGCAGAGGTTTCCCATGATGTGGAGAAGCTCAGGCGTGCTCGAGACAGCTCGAGAACGCCGCAGGCAAACGAACACGGCGATGGCAGGGCGGGCAGGTCACGGGCATGGCCGGTGCAACGCATAGGAGGTGACCTGAGAGTGGGAGAGGGTTCCAGAGCGATGGCGATGGCACGGGGGAGCTAATGGACATGGAGAGATGGCAAGGGAGAGGAGGAACGGACGAACCCGAGGGACCCAAGGCCCAGAGCGTGCTGTTTAGCATGCCAGAAGCGTGGTCACCGCGCGTATCGACGCGTGCACGGTGACTAAGCTCGGTCGACCATGTCCAGTGTCTTGTCTCTCCAAGCTAGGTCCCCTCTGAGTTGAAAGCTCGAGGAAATACGTTGTGGTTGGATGGGAAGTGTCCTCTGAAGTTTACTGTTGCAAATTGTGTCATGAGATTGTGGTGAATAGGGATAGCTAAGGGATGAAACATCATGTCTCAGAGGTGTTGTGCAGGAAGGACAAGAATCCTATGAAGTTTGGAGGGATTTGGACCAAGATTTAATATAGTTGCTTTGCAACTACCAAATCTGGTCCAAAATCAAGATCATGAACTAGCACTCACTAAGAGTGTGGGATTGGGCTAAAACTTGTCAGAGGGAGGTTGTTTAGACATAAGAAGGTACTGTAAAAATTTCATACCAATTGGACATGCCAAAATGGTACTTGCTTCACAGTGATCTTTCATGTCCAGAAACTTGAGAAAATTATAGAAGGAAAATGGCTTAATGAAATGATCCTCAATTTGGTGGAGATGAGTGATATGGGCAGGAGCATGTCCTGGTAAATTTTTAGCAAAAATTAAGCAATATAAAATATACTTGCTTCACAACCTGAAAATATTGACAAAGGCAAAGATTGGATGGTGTGCTCACATAGATTATTAGATGGAGCTGAAAATTGGAGGAGAGTCATGATATGATCAGATGAAGGAGCTTGCAAAATTTCGGATACTCCTAGCTGGTACTTCCTTCAACAAGGATTCCATCTAACAGAAACTTTGGAAAATTGCTGAGGAAGATTAGCTAGGAAAATAGAGCTAAATTTTGGCATGAGGCAATGATATGGATAGGAAAGAGTTCACAAAAAGTTTGGGAGCAATCAAGAAACGATAGGTGGAACTTCCTTCACAAAAAGCCAAATTGGACAAAATTAAAGAATGAATATTGATGAATTATTTTTGGGCTAGGAAAGGAAAGTTTGGACATATTTGGGGCATATATGATCCAAACAATTTATGAGAATTATTTGGGAATTTTTTGGATGACAGAAAGGTAGGTTGCTTCACAACCTAGGGCAAAAAGGATTATTCCTTTAATAGAAAAAGGAATATTCCAATAGAAAGAATATTGGGATTGGTCCAAGATGGGAGATGACATGATCTTGGGATAGTTTTGAGGATGACAAGCCACTTGGGAGCCTGAGAAGAGATGATCTTCCCAGTTTTCAGGACCATAGAGCAACAAAAAAAGAAATCCAAAGCAAAATCAATGAAAAAGAAAGGGCCAAAATCAGGGTGTGACAACTATGTTCAAATACGAATCCAACGATATAATCTTTGGTGACATGCATTCGTATTTTATTAGTTAAATCTCTAGTCAAAATTTGGTAGAAAAATACAAAGAGGACTTATAAACCAGGACGGCGGTAGTAGGTAATTAAATCGCAAACGTTTTTTTATTAACAGTATGTGTACATTTCATTTCGTCCTCCTCTCGCACGTCTTGTCACCCCGCTGCCGCAGATGGCTTCGAGCGCAAGCTTGAGCAGTGCACAAGGGCGTTCTTTTGGCCAAACGGTGGCCTCGAAGTGACGCCAATGAATCATCGGTGAGCCCGTTCCCCCGCAACCGCGCAGGTTCCCGCGCATAGCCGCGCAAGCTTCCCGCCCGACTCGAGGAAATCCCCCAAAATCCCAATGCTTACCGGCTTGCTATATAAACCCTCACGGCCGGCGAGTCCTGCGTCACATTTTCCCCTCCCTTGCTGTAGCCTATCTCGTCCGCTTCTCCCACAATAGCCAATGGCACCAGTCCCTCATCGTCGCTCAGCCACTCCATCGTCATCAGAGGACAGCTCTAGCTGGGAGGCTACACTGCGGCGGCGGCGCAGTCCCCGGTGTAGTGTAGTGCGCGTGGCATCCCTATTGGGTGTGCGAGCAACACCCACCACATGCTCCGCCGCCGCTGCCCGTCGACAGCTGTTGCTGGCCACCGTTGCCGCCACCCCTCTGTCTGCCGCCGTGGACGCCACACCACCGTCGAAAGCTAGGGCCATCACCCGCTCCACCACCACGCCCCAAAGGCAGGAGGTGGCCATCGTGGCTGCCACCCCACTGTCGGCCACCGTGGCCATCACCCGCTCCACCACCGTGGCCCGAAGGTGGGAGGTGGCGGTCGTGGCCGCCACCCCACCGTCGGCCGCCGTGGCCGCTAGCCCATCGTCGACCGTCGGGGTCATCACCCGCTCCTCAACCGCCACCCGAAGGCAGGAGGTGGAGGTGGAGCCCCGCACATACATCAGCGACCTTGCACGCTACATTGAGTTCCGGCGGGAGGAGGAGGAGCGCCTCGTCGAGCACGCAAAGAGTCTTACCGCCGTCGTGGCCGCAGCACACGTCGCCGTAGAGGCGAGGAATGAGGAGATCTACGAGGAGTCCCGCCGCTTTGAGAGGGGTCGTCTGGAGCGGCAGAGGGCGTTCGAGCTGAGCGTCGCTAAAGGTGTAGCAGCGGCAGGCACCGGATTGCAGTTGTCCAGCTCGTCGATAGGCTCCTCCTCCTCTGCCTCTTACTGAGCGCGCTCGGCAGAGGAGAGGCTGCTTGAAGTAGTACAAAGCCCCTCCATAGTAGTAGTATTTAGGGGCTATTTTGTTCAGTTCATCTGACTATAGATGTGGTTGAACTGTACAACATACATCAAATTAGCTAGTATATTGTTGAACTAGCTATTTCAGTACGTGGTTGGCAACAATTGGGGAAAAGTTTGGTCGGTTCAACTGTCGAGTTGAACTGTTTGTATAAAGAACGACTGCTTAATCTATGAATGAAATCTATGCTTACTGAATTTTAGTTACAAAAATTAGATAGAGCTAGTATTTTTAGCTGCAAATTTCGACAAATGGAGTGTTACAAGGTTGACAAAGGGCAATCTTCCTAGACCAACAAATGCCAATATTTCCAGTTTGACAAATGGCAATATACCCAATATGACATATGCAAATATTACCAAATTGTCTGTATGTGGTTGCACACGGGTCATCCAAAAAAATTGTTTGCGTTGAAGGGATGTACAAATCCTGCGTGCCAGATTTTCTCTTGGCTTAGCGGCGAAGGAACCATAGCTCTCGCTTTGCATATCGTCTACAATTTGAACTATTTGTGATGAAGAGATGCACAAATCCTGCGCGGCAAATTTTCCCTTGGCTTACTGGGGAAGACCATAGCTCTCACTTTGCATACGGATGTTCTATCTAAAACGTTTACGATGAAGAGCTGCACAAATCCTGCTCGGCACATTTTCCCTTGGCTTACTAGGGAAGCTGTCGGTTTACATATGTGTGTTCTATCTAAAATGTTTGTGATGAGTGTGTTAAATTTAAAAACCATTGAATTTTTTTTTTTAAATTGTTTGATAAGTCTGTACATTCAGAGAGAAAAACGCAAGTTTGCTCAAACCATATGTTTCGTTCAGTCACACTGCGACTTTATATTCATATGATTGAGATACAATATTAAACCTAAAAAAACTAATTCCGGCGGCGGCGGAGGCAGTGTGTCGCGCCAGCATTGTCGTTGTCGTCCTCCGGGACGCCGTTGTTGAAGTCTTCAAGGCAGCACAGAATGTTCTTCAGTTGGAAATCAAACATCCCATCATCACGTGATCGATGGGCGTGGTGCGGGTGGACAGTAACTAGCGGCGTTGCGAGCTAGCGGTCGACGGCGGGGTCCCATGACGTTGAGGGGGGCGCACGCATGGGCACGGGCGCGGTGGGTGCAGGCAAACGCGCGGGGACCGGTGCCGCGGTGGGTGCAGGGGTGCGCACGGGCGCTAGCGCTGGCATATAGACAAGCTTGCGCGGGTCCGCGGGGACCTCGCTAATGCCCGTGTCTTCCAGCTCTGCGATAGTGCTTGGCGACCAGCCCGTCAATGCTACGGGGATGGTCGCTAGCGCGGGCGTGGGGATGGGAGCTGGGACGGGCGCGGGGGCAGCAACCACCGCGGCCAGCTCGTTCAGGGCCATGTCCATGAGGCCCGATTCCTCCTTATTTTATATCTTGTCCGGCTCGGAGTTGACTTCACCAAACTGGATGAGTAGTGGCAGATGATCCTTCTGGGCCATGGCGTTGGTGGAGGTCTGCGGGAGGGGAATGGAGGTGAACAGTAAGGTCGCCCATATTAAAAAGTGGCTCGGGCGCCATTAATGGAGAGGATGCAAGCAAAGTGGGCGGCCATGGAAGTCAAAGGGCTCGCTTCCCAGTGAGCATGCGTAGCGTATAGCTCGCATGCTTCCCGATGAGCCTGCACATTCGAGGACAGCTTGCACGCCTCCCAGTCAGCCTGCGCAGCGGGCTGCGCTCGCACACCTCCCGTCTACTCAAGCAGCGGTCTGATGACCCATAAGTATAGGGGATCTATCATAGTCCTTTCGATAATTAAGAGTGTCGAACCCAACGAGGAGCAGAAGGAAATGACAAGCGGTTTTCAGCAAGGTATTCTCTGCAAGCACTGAAATTATCGGTAACAGATAGTTGTATGATAAGATAATTCGTAACGAGTAACAAGTAACAAAAGTAACTAAGGTGCAGCAAGGTGGCCCAATCCTTTTTGTAGCAAAGGAGAAGCCTGGATGAACTCCTATATAAAGCAAAGCGCTCCCGAGGACACATGGGAATTGTTGTCAAGTTAGTTTTCATCGTGCTCATATGATTCACGTTCGTTACTTTGATAGTTTGATATGTGGGTGGACCGGTGCATGGGTGCTGCCCTTCCTTGGACAAGCCTCCCACTTATGATTAACCCCTCTCGCAAGCATCGGCAACTATGATAGAAGAATTAAGATAAATCTAACCATAGCATGAAACATATGGATCGAAATCAGCCCCTTACGAAGCAATGCATAAACTAGGGTTTAAGCTTCTGTCACTCTAGCAACCCATCATCTACTTATTACTTCCAAATGCCTCCCCCTAGGCCCAAATCATGGTGAAGTGTCATGTAGTCGACATTCACATAACACCACTAGAGGAAAGACAACATACATCTCATCAAAATATCGAACGAATACCAAATTCACATGATTACTCATAACAAGACTTCTCCCATGTCCTCAGGAACAAACATAACTACTCACAAAGCATATTCATGTTCATAATCAGAGGAGTATTAATTATCATTAAGGATCTGAACATATGATCTTCCATCGAATAAACCAACTAGCATTAACTACAAGGAGAATCAACACTACTAGCAACCCACAGGTACCAATCTGAGGTTTTGAGACAACGATCGGATAAGAGAGATGAACTAGGGTTTGAGAGGAGATTGTGCTGTTGAAGATGTTGATGGAGATTGACCCCCTCTCGATGAGAGGATAGTTGGTGATGACGATGGCTTCGATTTCCCCCTACCGGAGGGAAGTTTCCCCGGCAGAACAGCTCCACCGGAGCCCTAGATTGGTTCCGCCCAAGTTCCGCCTCGAGACGGCAGCGCTTTGTCTCGAAAGCTTCCTTCTGAATTTTTTCCAGGTCAAAACACACCATATAGCAGAAGATGGGCATCGGGGGCCTGCCAGGTGGCCCACAAGGCAGGGAGCGCGCCCCCCACCCTTGTGCATGGCTGGTGGACCCCCTCTGGTGCTTTCTTCGCCCAATATTTTTTATATATTCCAAAATAATTCTCCGTGAAGTTTTAGGACTTTTGGAGTTGTGCAGAATAGGTCTCTAATATTTGCTCCTTTTCCAGTCCAGAATTCCAGCTGCCGGCATTCTCCCTCTTCATGTAAACCTTATAAAATGAGAGAGAAAAGGCATAAGTATTGTGATATAATGTGTAATAACAGCCCATAATGCGATAAATATCAATATAAAAGCATGATGCAAAATGGACGTATCAACTCCCCCAAGCTTAGACCTCACTTGTCCTCAGGCGAAAGCCGAAATCAAAAAATATGTCCACATGTTTAGAGATAGAGGTGTCGACAAAATAAAATACGGACATGAGGGCATCATGATCATCTTTAGGACAGCAACATATATTGTCATATAATTTCTTATGCTAGAGTAACAATTCATTCACAAGGTAGAGTATAAATCAGAAACTTCATTGAAAACAAACAAACTATGATCTCAGTCATTGAAGCAATTGCAATTTATCATAACATCGGAAAGAGTCAATTCAAGAGCTTTTCAGCAAGTCCACATACTCAACTATCATTTAGTATTTCACAATTACAAACACTCACACAATACTTATGAGTTCAAAGCTTCAATCGGACACAGAGAATGATAGGGGCTTATAGTTTCGCCTCCCAACCTTTTACCTCAAGGGTAATGTCAACAATAATACTTTATGATAACCTACATCCGGGTGGATATAAATATATCTGGATCTCTCCAACACATAGTTCTTGCCAAAAGAAAAAGTGTAAAAAGGAAAGGTGAAGATCACCACGACTCTTGTATAAGGGTAGAAGATAAAAGTAAAAGATAGGCCCTTCGCAGAGGGAAGCAGAGGTTGTCATGCACTTTTATGGTTGGATGCACAAAATCTTAATGCAAAAGAAAGTCACTTTATATTGCCGCTTGTGAAAAAGAACTTTATTATGCAGTCTGTCGCTTTTATTTCTTCCATATCACAAGTTCGTATAAAGCTTATTTTCTTCACACTAATAGATCATACATATTTAGAGAGCAATTTTTATTGCTTGCACCGATGACAACTTACTTGAAGGATCTTACTCAATCCATAGGTAGGTATGGTGGACTCTCATGGCAAAACTGGGTTTAGGGATGTTTGGATGCACAAGTTGTATCTCTACATGGTGCAAAGGATTTGGCTAGCATAAGAGGGAAAAGCAAGCTCAACATTTTGGAGGATCCTTGAAAATATAACTTCTATTCGGATATAAGAAAACATAAACCATTATGTTGTCTTCCTTGTCCAACATCAACTTTTTAGCATGTCATATTTTAATGAGTGCTCACAATCACAAAAGATGTCCAAGATAGTATATTTATATGTGAAGCCTCTCTTTCTTTATTACTTCCTATTAATTGCAACAATGACCAAAACTATGTTTGTCAACTCTCAACAAATTTTATTCATCATACTCTTTATATGTGAAGTCATTACTCTCCATAAGATCAATATATGATCTTTTTATTTCTTTTTATTCCTTTCTTTTATTTAATTCCCTTAAGATCATATCAAGGAAGCAAAGCCCTCAACTCAAAACTACTCTTTATTATATATAACTCACAGACTCGATTACATAGATAGATCTCAAAACAAAAATCAAAGCTAGATCATACTAAAACTTTATTCTGCTAGCTCAAGATATAACCAAAAGGATCAAACTAAGAAAAAGTGATAAAGATAAAGATGTGATGGTGATACGATACCGGGGCACCTCCCCCAAGCTTGGCAGTTGCCAAGGGGAGTGCCGATACCAATGTATTTAGGTCTCTTTCTTCGGAGGTGGTGATGATGGAGTTGTTGATGATGAAAGAATTTTATCCTGCGCCTTCCAAGGCATAGGTTCACCATCGTAAAAAGATGAACGAGTCTCCAGGATCCTCAAATCTGTAGCCAAACTCATCCTTTTAAATCTATATTCATACTCATAGTTTTGGTTTTGTAGGTCATAGATCTGGGCTTGGAGATGCTCGATTTTCTCATGAAGCTTGAAGATGGCCTCCCCAATGTTCTCGGCATCTAGTTTGTGACCACTAGTAAATTCAACGATCATCATGTGGTTGGCGTTGAGTCCGTGTTCCACCATCCCTTGGTACTTGAAGACTTGCTGCTCCACTTCTTTGAGCCTTGTCTCCACGCTTTCGGTCTTCTTTGGCCCTTCAGTATCGCGGATGTGCAGCACCCCCTCACGCGTCTCAACGGTTTGAGGGTGTTGCAGCACCTCCGCGAGATAAGGGTTGATGACCTTCTCGAAAAACTTGTACTTGGGGGCACTTGGAGATGTCATGGCGATCTGGATCTGTCAGAAAAATAGCTCGACACAAAGACAGGAGATATTGCCATGGTACAGTGGTCAAAACCTTCGGGAGATTATATAATGAATTTTTACCGACCAAAAGAAGTATTGTGCAAGAAAACGGAGTCCAGAGGCAACACGAGGTGGCCACAAGGCAGGGGGCGCGCCCAGGGGGGTAGGGCGCGCCCTCCACCCTTGTGGTCCTCGTGCATCTTTCAGACTACTTTTATTTTTTCTATTTTTCTAAATATTCCAAAATGGAGAAAAATTGCTATTATAATAGTTTTGGAGTCGGTTTACTTACCGTACCACATACCTATTCCTTTTTGGAGTCTGAAACGTTCTAGAAAGTATCCCTTATGTACTCCTCCGGTGTTATGGTTATATTGGTCTCAACATTTATGGGAGTACCTGAGATATAATGTTTGATTCTTTGACCGTTTACCACCTTTGGATTTGTGCCTTCGGCGTTGTTGATCTTAATGGCACCAGAACGATAGACCTCCTCAATAATGTAAGGACCTTCCCATTTAGAGAGAAGCTTTCCTGCAAAAAATCTTAAACGAGAGTTGCATAGCAAAACATGATCACCTACATTAAACTCATGCTTTTGTATCCTCTTGTCATGCCATCTTTTAACTTTTTCTTTAAACAACTTGGTATTCTCATAGGCTTGGGTTCTCCATTCATCAAGCGAGCTAATGTCAAATAACCTCTTCTCACCAGCAATTTTGAAATCATAGTTGAGCTCTTTAATAGCCCAATAAGCTTTATGTTCTAGTTCAAGAGGTAAGTGACATGCTTTTCCATAAACCATTTTATACGGAGACATACCCATAGGGTTTTTATAAGAAGTTCTATAAGCCCATAATGCATCATCAAGTTTCTTAGACCAATTCTTTCTAGACCTATTAACAGTCTTTTGAAAAATCAATTTAATCTCTCTATTGCTCAATTCTACCTGACCACTAGACTGAGGGTGATATGGACATGCAACTCTATGGTTAACATCATATTTAGCAAGCATTTTACGGAAAGCACCATGAATAAAATGTGAACCACCATCAGTCATTAAATATCTAGGGACTCCAAACCTTGGAAAAATAACTTCTTTAAGCATCTTAATAGAAGTGTTATGATCAGCACTACTAGTTGGAATAGCTTCTACCCACTTAGTAACGTAATCAACAGCAACTAAAATATGTGTATACCCATTAGAGGAAGGAAAGGTCCCATATAATCAAAGCCCCAAACATCAAATGGTTCAATAACAAGTGAATAATTCATAGGCATTTCCTGATGTCTACTAATATTACCAATTATCTGGCATTCATCACAAGACAAGACAAACTTACGGGCATCCTTGAAGAGAGTAGCCCAATAAAAACCGGATTGCAATACCTTGTGTGCAGTTCTATCTCCAGCATGGTGTCCTCCGTAAGCTTCGGAGTGGCACTTGCATAGGATATGTTCCTGTTCATGCTCAGGTACACAACATCTAATAACACCATCTACTCCTTCTTTATAAAGGTGTGGGTCATCCCAAAAGTAATGTCTTAAATCATAGAAAACCTTTTTCTTTTGCTGGTATGTGAAACTAGGTGGTATAAATTTAGGAACAGTGTAATTAGCATAATCAGCATACCATGGAGTATTACAAGAAGCATTTATGACAGCTAATTGCTCATCAGGAAAACTATCATCAATAGGCAGTGGGTCATCAAGAACATTTTTTAACCTAGACAAGTTGTCTGCTACGGGGTTCTCAGCTCCTTTTCTATCAATAATATGCAAATCAAATTCTTGTAACAAGAGAACCCATCTAATAAGTCTAGGTTTAGCATCTTTCTTTTCCATACGATATTTAATAGCAGCATGATCAGTGTGAACAGTTACTTTGGAATCAATAATATAAGATCTAAACTTATCATAGGCAAATACAACTGCTAGAAATTCTTTTTCAGTAGTAGCATAATTTCACTAGGCACTGTCTAGAGTTTTACTAGCATAATGAATAACATTCAATTTCTTTTTAACTCTTTATCCTAGAACAACACCAACAACATAATCACGAGCATCACACATAATTTCAAAGGGAAAATTCCAATCAGGTGGTTGAACAATAGGTGCAGAAATCAAGGCTTTCTTAAGTATTTCAAATGCTTCTACACAATCATCATCAAAAACAAAAGGAACATCTTTTTGCAAGAGATTAGTGAGAGGCCTAGAAATTTTAGAGAAGTCTTTAATAAATCTCCTATAGAAACCAGCATGACCAAGGAAACTTCTTATACCTTTGATATCTTTAGGACACGCATCTTTTCAATAGCATCTACTTTAATTTTATCAACTTCAATACCTCTTTCAGAAATTTTATGCCCCAAGACAATACCTTCATTAACCATAAAGTGGCACTTCTCCCAATTCAAAACAAGATTAGTTTCTTCACATCTGTGCAGAACTCGATCAAGGTTGCTTAAGCAATCATCAAAAGAAGTTCCGTAAACGGAGAAATCATCCATGAAAACCTCAACAATCTTTTCACAAAAGTCAGAGAATATAGCAGCCATACATCTTTGAAAGGTAGCAGGTGCATTGCATAAACCAAAAGGCATACGTCTATAAGCAAAAGTACCGAAAGGGCAAGTAAAAGTGGTCTTTTCTTGGTCCTCTTTTGACACAGGTATTTGAGAAAAACCAGAGTAACCATCTAGGAAGCAAAAATGTGTATGTTTGGATAATCTTTCTAGCATTTGATCAATATAAGGTAGAGGGTAATGATCTTTTCTAGTAGCTTTGTTTAATTTACGAAAATCAATTACCATTCTATAACCTGTAACAATTCTTTGTGGAATCAATTCATTCTTATCATTATGAATAACAGTAATACCTCCCTTCTTAGGGACACAATGAACAGGACTTACCCATCTACTATCAGCAATAGGATAAATTATACCTGCCTCCAGAAGCTTTAGTATTTCATTTCTTACCACTTCCTTCATCTTAGGATTCAGCCTTCGTTGGTGATCAACAACTGGTTTAGCATCAGGCTCCATATTAATTTTGTGCTGACATAGAGTGGGACTAATGCCCTTAAGATCATCAAGAGTATATCCAATAGTTGCATGATGCTTCCTCAGAGTTTTCAATAGTTTCTTTTCTTCATGCTCTAAAAGGTTAGCACTAATAATAACATGATATATCTTTTTTTCATCGAGATAAGCATATTTCAGAGTACCAGGTAATTATTTAAGCTCAAACACGGGATAACCCTTGGGTGGAGGAGGATCCCCAAGGATTTTAATATGCAAATTGTGTTTCAAAATAGGCCCTTGATTAAAGAATATTTCATCTATTTCCCTTCTTTCATTCATAAACATATCATTTTCATGGTCTAGCAAATATTGTTCTAAAGGATCAGTAGGAGGCACGACAATAGAAGCAAGACCAATAATTTCATCCTTACTAGGCAATTCTTTATCATGGGGTTGTCTACGAAACTTAGAGAAATTAAAATCATGAGACACATCCCCAAAGCAGACAGTAACAATATCCTTTTCGCAATCTATCTTAGCATTAACAGTATTCAAGAAAGGTCTACCAAATATAATGGGACAAAAATCATCTAGTGGGGAACCAAGAACAAGAAAATCAGTAGGGTATTTTATTTTCCCACACAAGACTTGAACATCTCTAACAATCCCAATTGGTGATATAGTATCTCTATTGGCAAGCTTAATAGTAACATCAATATCTTCTATCTCAGCAGGTGCAATGTCATTCATAATTTCTTGGTATAAGTTATAAGGAATTGCACTCACACTAGCACCCACATCACATAAGCCATGATAACAATGATCTCCTATTTTAATAGAAACAACAAGCATGCCAACAATGGGTCTATGTTTATCTTTAATATCGGGTTTAGCAATCCTAGCAGCTTCATCACAGAAATAAATAACATGCCCATCAATATTATCAACCAAGAGATCTTTAACCAAAGCAATACTAGGTTCAACTTTAATTTTTTTAGGGGGTGTAGGTGTTCTAGTATAACTCTTACGAATCACAGTTGAAGCTTTAGCATGATCCTTTATTCTAACAGGAAAAGGTGGTTTCTCAATATAAGCAGTAGGGACAATAGGATCAACATTATAAGTAATAGTTTCTTCTTCAACTTTAATAGGTTCTACTACTTTCACTTCAATGGGAGGATGATATTTAAACCACTTCTCCTTAGGGAGATCAACATGAGTAGCAAAAGATTCACAAAAAGAAGCTACTATCTCAGAGTCAAGTCCATATTTAGTGCTAAAATCACGAAAAGCATCGGTATCCATGAAATATTTAACACAATTAAACTTAAGGTTTATACCTGACTCCTTACCTTCGTCGAGTTCCCAATCTTCAGAGTTGTGTTTAATTCTTTCCAATAAATCCCATTTGAATTCAATATCCTTCTTCATAAAAGAACCAGCACAAGAAGTATCGAGCATGGATTGATCATTACGAGAAAGCCGAGCATAAAAATTCTGAATAATAATTTCCCTTGAGAGCTCATGATTGGGGCATGAATATAACATTGAATTAAGCATCCCCCAAGCTTGAGCGATACTTTCTCCTTCACGAGGCCAAAAATTATATATATAGTTCCGATCACGATGAACCAGATGCATAGGATAAAACTTCTGATGAAATTCCAATTTCAATCGGTTGTAGTTCCAGGATACAATATCATCACATAGTCTATGCCATGTCAATGAATTTCCCTTCAAAGATAAAGGGAAGACCTTCTTCTTGACATCATCCTCGGGAAAATCTGCAAGCTTAAATAATCCACAAACTTCATCCACATAGATTAGGTGCATATCAGGATGTAATGTTCCGTCTCCTGCATAAGGATTAGCTAGCAGTTTCTCTATCATACCAGAAGGAATTTCATAATAAATATTTTTAGTAGGTGTAGTAGGTTGAGGAGCAACTCTTTGCTCTTCCGGTCGAGGTGACGATACTACGAACAAGCCCCTTGAAGGATTATTTTCCATAGTGACAAGTGACAGTAAATTTCAGCACACTATATAAATGTTTCCTTACCAAATTCCACTTACCAAAGGCGCTTCACTCCCCAAAAATGGCGCCAGAAAAGAGTCTTGATGACCCACAAGTATAGGGGATCTATCGTAGTCCTTTCGATAATTAAGAGTGTTGAACCCAACGAGGAGCAAAAGGAAATGACAAGCGGTTTTCAGCAAGGTATTCTCTACAAGCACTGAAATTATCGGTAACAGATAGTTGTATGATAAGATAATTCATAACGAATAACAAGTAACAAAAGTAACTAAGGTGCAGCAAGGTGGCCCAATCCTTTTTGTAGCAAAGGACAAGCCTAGACGAAATCCTATATAAAGAAAAGCGCTCCCGAGGACACATGGGAATTGTTGTCAAGTTAGTTTTCATCATGCCCATATGATTCGTGTTCGCTACTTTGATAATTTGATATGTGGGTGGACCGGTGCTTGGGTGCTTCCCTTCCTTGGACTAGCCTCCCACTTATGATTAACCCCTCTCGCAAGCATCTACAACTACGAAAGAAGAATTAAGATAAATCTAACCATAGCATGAAACATATGGATCCAAATCAGCCCCTTACGAAGCAACGCATAAACTAGGGTTTAAGCTTCTGTCACTCTAGCAATCCTTCATCTACTTATTACTTCCCAATGCCTCCCCCTAGGCCCAAATCATGGTGAAGTGTCATGTAGTCGACGTTCACATAACACCACTAGAGGAAAGACAACATACATCTCATCAAAATATTGAACGAATAAAAATTCACATGATTACTTATAACAAGACTTCTCCCATGTCCTCAGGAACAAACATAACTACTCACAAAGCATATTCATGTTCATAATCAGAGGAGTATTAATTATCATGAAGGATCTGAACATATGATCTTCCACCGAATAAACCAACTAGCATCAACTACAAGGATAATCAACACTACTAGCAACCCACAGGTACCAATCTGAGGTTTTGAGACAAAGATCGGATACGAAAGATGAACTAGGGTTTGAGAGGAGATGGTGCTGGTGAAGATGTTGATGGAGATTGACCCCCTCTCGATGAGAGGATCGTTGGTGATGATGATGGCTTCAATTTCCCCTACATGAGGGAAGTTTCCCCGGCAGAACAGCTCCGCCGGAGCCCTAGATTGGTTCCAACCAAGTTCTGCCTTGAGACGGCGGCGCTTCATCCCGAAAGCTTCCTTCTGATTTTTTCCAGGTCAAAACACACCATATAGCAGAAGATGGGCATCGGGGGCCTGCCAGGTGGCCCACAAGGCAGGGGGCGCGCCCAGGGGGGTAGGGCGTGCCCCCCACCCTTGTGGATGGCTGGTGGCCCCCCTCTGGTGCTTTCTTCGCCCAATATTTTTTATATATTCCAAAATAATTCTCCATGAAGTTTCAGGACTTTTGGAGTTGTGCAGAATGGGTCTCTAATATTTTCTCCTTTTCCAGTCCAGGATTGTCAGGACCCCGATTCTAAGTCACACCGATCTAGCCTGTAACACCTCATATCACTTTGCGGCCTCACGCACGGTATTCCCACGGGTGTCGCCTTACCATGGCCCGGGACCGTTTGCGCCTTTTGGCTCACGTATATGATTGTGTCGCTAGCATCCATATGACAGAGAACCCGGGCCGACATGGCTAGTCGTGAACCCAAAGCGGCGCTAACTTACGGGGACAGGCATACATGAATCAACATCGAGCATGTCGGTCAGCAGCGTGTGAATCCGGGCTGTAGCACTGGGCTAACAGGACTCCGGGAACCCGGGCTGTAGCAGGCTAGGCAGGACTCCGTATGTCACCACGAGACATTTCCCCGAAGGGACAGAAACAGGAACGAAGTGAAACACATGTCGGCCAGTCTAAGTGTTCCGGAGCAGTAGTGCTGGGCTAGCAGGACTCCGGTAAACTGGGCTGTAGCGGACTACCAAGGTTCAGTGGAGACATCAGACTACACTTCCCCATAAGAGAGGCTGCCAAGGATAAACAACTAGATAGTCGGATCCCACACATACCAAGCATTTCAATCATACACACAATATGCTCGATATGTGGAAATACAACATGGCATCACAACAAAACTCTACAACTCAAAGTACTTTATTTAAAGGCTCTGGAGAGCCATACATAACATGTTCATACAGATAGGGTCACACGACCCGACACTCAAGTCATACAAACATACAAGCACATGCGGAAGCAAATAGTCTGAGTACAGACACTAGAAAGAAAGAAGGCTTGACGAAGCCTGTCTATCTACATAGGCCCTTCACAAGCTCAGGTCACCACCTGGGTGGCGAGTCACTCGTCAACGTCGAGATCTACATAGAACCCATCGGAGGGGGCGGTGTTCTCGTCTGCAACAATTATTAAAGCAACATGAGTACAAAGGTACTCAGCAAGTCTTACAACAGATCCTAATATACATGCACATTCTCAAGAAGGGTGGTGGAGTTATTGCAGCAAGCCAGCTTTGACTCTTGGCTAAGCTATCCTACGAGACACCACTTGTGAAATTAGTTTTCGCACACAAGTCCACTAATCACCATCACAATACTCCACCGTGGATCCTCCCACGTCATCCTACGAGAGGGCCATCCGCGATACTCACACTTATCTTGAGTCTTTTAGTAGTAACCATTAACTTGTCTATGAACTGCATAAGCGACCAAGTAGTCCTTTACCGTGGACGCGGCTATTCAAATAGTTTTATACCCTGCAGGGGTGTACTTCTTCACACACGCTTTCACCACTTATCGCCGCTACACGACATGTACCCGGCAACCTTCAAGCGGAAGCCCAGCAAGGGTGTCGGCCACGACCTGACTAAACACATGAGTCTCTAGTCTAGGTTTATCGCCTATTCGGGTTCCATCCGTAAGGAAATCCGGCCGGGGTGTCCTCAACGGCCCAAAACGATGTGTGTAGGGTTCCCGAGACACCAAACGGGCGACCCGGTACACCGTGCCACGTGCCTACCGCATCACAACCCACCCCTAAGGTCAGCGCTGTGCACGGCCTCCAGCAACTACAAACACCAGAAACTACTTGCAACTCCTGGACAGAGGACGGGGTGGTTAATAAGTCGAGAGAGTTAATTAAGGATCCCAATGTGTGGTAGTAGCTGAATCTTAAATCACGCATACAGATCTCAGTTCTTAAGGACGGCCTCAATGAAACAACCCACCATGTACTCCTACATGGCCTCTCATCGATACCTTTACCAAATCATGTTCAACACTTCACTCTCATTACCGACACAACCATTCACTCTAGTCCATCACCCTGATGAGCCAGACCTGACACGACTCTAAGCATAGCAAGCAAAGCATGGTAGGAAACACAAACATGGCTCAATCAACTCCTACACATGCTAGTGGGTTTCATCTAGTTACTGTGGCAATGACAGGTCATGCAGAGGATATGGGTTCAACTACCGCAACACACAGCAGTTTGAAACGTTGTTGTCTTAATGCAGTAAACGAGAGCAGAAGCGAGAAGATGGGTTTGTATCGAAATGATCAATGGGGTTGCTTGCCTGACAGAGTGGTAGTGGGATACTGCCCTTCAGTTGGATACTCGTGAATATCCTCGGAGGTAGAACCTACCACGAAGAACACATCGAAACACAATCATCACATGGCAATATGCAACAATATGATGCATGCTATGACATGGCAAAATGAGTGTGTTTTGGCTAATGCAACTTAGAGCAGATTGGTTTGAGTTCATTTGAATCAAGGATTCAAATGCAAACCCAAAATAAGAGGTCATATTAGTGCATTAACTTGTTTCATCTAAACAGCAAGGTTAAAGTGTTCTGACATGCATGAAACCAGTACAGATGGAAAGATTGGATTTTTCTGATCCAATTTCATATATAAATCTTTGCATTTGGAGTTACAGATTAATTTCTATGAATTTTTGAAGTTTGTAGTATTTTCTGGAATTTCCTATATAAAAATAAATCCAGAAAATACTTATTGCGTCAGCATTGCGTCAGGGTGACATCAGCAGTCAACGGGGACGGTCCAAGTCAAACCTGGCCAGTGGCTCCCGCGTGTCAGTGTCATTAGTCTAACCAATTTTTAGTTAGTCCAAATCCTAAGTTAATTAGCAGACGGGTCCCACCTGTCATAGACCCAGGGGGGTCAAACTAGGTCAGCGGGGTCAAACTCGCCGGCGTTTAGCCGCCGGCGAGGCCAGATGCGGCGGGGCGATGCGGGTTTTGTCCTCCGATGACCAAATGGGCGGCGGAGACTATCTACGGGTAGCTAGGAGTGAGCCGCGTCGAGTGGTGGTGGCGGTGGGGCTCGGGGTCGCCGGAAACGACGCCGGCGACGAGTTTGGCTGCGGCCGGAGCTCGGACGAGCTCGGACTCGTCGCTAGGAGGCACGGCGAGGTGCATGGAGCAGTGCTACGGGCTGCTTGGGCTGCGGCGAACGCGATGGCGTGCTCGGAATCGAGCCAGCGTGGTTGTGGCCACGACGGCGACATGCAGAGGCAGTGGCGCGTGCGGGCGAGCTCGGTGTGGTCGCTGTGGTGCACGACAAGGGAAACGGAGAGGAGGAGGAGGTAGCAGGGCTCATGGCGCGTCGGACGAGCGGGTCGGAGGAGTCGGGGACGAGCCGGAGCAAGCGGGGCGGCGGAGTGGATCTCTGACGACGGGCGGTGAAGACGAGGTCGGTGCGGTGGCTTCAGGGCAAACGAGCACTCGGGGCTCGGTCTGCTCGACGGAGAGGACGGTGGCGGAGCTGCTGGACAGGGTGGGGCGACGAGGAGGCGACGGTGGCCGCGGTTACGTCGGCGGTGCGGCTACGGCTGCGTCGGCCATGTTGGGAGAGGGCGAGGGAGAGGTGCAGGGGGCGAATGGGGTGTCGGCGAGGTCGGGGCAACGACCAGGAGACGATCCACGCGGCGGAAGGACTACTAGGGCGATGCAGAGAGGCTGGGTGGTGCGTGGCGAGCTCGGGTGCGCCATGCTCACCTCTCTGCCTGCCTGGCGAGAGGAAGCAGCTGACTGGCGTGGGCCAGCACAGTGCTGGGCCGCTAGGTGGCTGCCAGGTGAGTTTCCCTCTCTCTCAGTTTTCTGTTTTTGTTTTTCTATTTTTCTGCAACTTCTGAGCTTTATTAAAAATACCAAACGTTTTCAAAAATCCTGAAAATAATTGTGGGCTCTGTTTGGATTATTCCTAACAGCCCTCACTTAAGTTCAGAATTAATTGAGCACTTAAAATAATATATAGCATTTAAATGCCCAATTGCAAATAGCATATGATTTAATTCAGTGACCTTATGTGTCCTAGAAAATTGTGCACCATTTTTGTCAGAGGTTCTAGACCAAAGCAAAGATGATGAACATTTTAGAAGGGCATTTCAGGTTCATTGAGAAAATTATTTAGTAACCCTAGTTAGATTAGATGGTGCTGGGGGTTTTGGATCATCCCCATTTCAAGTTTCTGGAAAATTTAAACATGATGCATCACTCTAATGCAACACTGACTAGGGTTGTGACAACTCACCCCCACTAAACAAGAATCTCATCCCGAGATTCAAGACGTGAGGTAAGAAGACAGAGGGGACATGGAACTAGCATAGTCTTCATGGTCCATTGCATCATGTTGATCTTGGCATCTTTGCCTTCGAGATCTTCATCCAGCTATGACGATGGAAGAAAGAAAAACTCTATAGGATTTGATCTTCATAAAGATCGAGCGAGTCATGACCAACTCATGGAATGAGATGTTGGAGCATCTCTTGAACTGAGACACAACACATACATCCGGGTGATGGAGGGAAGTAGAAGACGAGGGTTTCAATTTGGTAGGCAACAATTCCACGCTTAGATAAGATGATGAACAGTTTCAAAGTAGCGAGGAGATAGTTACCACAATTTCATAATAGGGCACCTTCGAGGAGGTGACTCGTAGAATTATTCCCTTAGGTGGCAAAAAGAATTACTTTTGATACAGAGATCATTGAAACTCTCTATACCAGCGTAAGGAAATTCACAAACGATTGTTTGAAGGAGCTCGAAGAAGTGGCATACTCAAATCGGAAAGGAGTTATGGTTATTTAACAACTCAACAAACGGAAGGCACATTCCAATTGATACCGAGGATATATCCTAGTGACTGAGTGTGCTCTCAAGAACTTGAGCATTTCCATACTCATCAAGGTCTTACCAACATCCGTGTTGGGGATCCTGGCAACACATCATACTACCATGATGAATAGTGATGGACAATGCAGATGCAAAGGAAGACACCACTTTCTCAGATTTCACCTTAGCGAGGCCAAGGGAACGAAATCCAGATGATCGACCGAGAGAGATTTAGCACTCCGCTTCTAATGTTCTCCTTGATGTGCTAGCGTAACCCATTTATAGATATGGTTTGGTATCTAGGACATCAAGTAAAAGGTCGGACTTCGTGAACACAAGAATCCATAAGGAGTAACTACTGGAGTAAATCCTACGAAATCCTTATGGGAAGGTGGCCAACTTCCTCAATCAAGATACTACAATAATAGGTCTTCCGGCTGGGTGTGTTAGCCATGACATCCACTTTACCGGTTACAGAGACCAATATTATAGTTCTTGGGAAACATTCCAACCATCATATCTACCTGAGATTCAGATCTGGTTGGTGTCAGGATATTCCAGACTCATCATGTGTGAAAGGAAGGATTGCAACACAAATCGACGAGATAACGTTGCGAGATTCTCGGGAGATGAACTACGATAGTAAGCTCCAAAACATGAGCTGGTTCTGCTACACACATGTGAACACGCTGTCCCAGACAAGCATGACCACGTGGTAGTCTTATAATAAAACGCTACCGAGTTTAGGTGGGGAACCATCATCGAGGATATCGAAGTCCTTGCATAAGCCCCGGGTCTTAGAAAGGAACTTCTTCTCCTTGAACAAATCAATCAGTGGCTTGGTGTGCTACGGAATACATATGGAGTGGAGGTAATTAATCTACCAAACCATGGTATACTTTGCACATGCATGACTGGCTTGGAATGATTCTAGAGGAAGCATAACAAACTTTTCTCAAATTCATTGCGGCAACTTGCATCGAATGCACATGAATTAGAGGAAGTCACTTCTTTCATCCAAACATATGCTCCATGAGCTAGCATGAAGAAATGCTTTCAAAAGTTTCCAACACTAACTTAATGTTCAACAAAATTATGGAGAAGATAAGTATGCTATTGATGGGCTCAACAACATTTCATCCAGGTTTCCATAAAAATGGAATTCCACAATTATGTGAACAAGGTGATAGCATTGGTCAGACCAAAAGATGTAATGATGTATGCTCGAGGGATCAACCAAGAGTAAGACAACATTATGAACATCGTTGGTACTGATTTGATTTGGTGATGGCCCATACTCAAATCAAAGTTTTGATAAGACAATAGGTCCAACAACTGATCACGAGGACCAATCGATGAAGAAATCATCTTTCTTCAACACACACAGATATACCCCTTGAAATGAACTAAGCTAGGCAAGTTTTTATCTTCCAACTCTCCAAGTTGTTATTTAGCTTAACCAACTAGCTCAGGGTATCCGACACAGATTCTTGGAGAAGGGTTGGTTACAAGAAACCAACTTGATCACGAGCTGAACATAACAGTCAGGGGACAACCTGGTGATACTTCCGAGAAGATAATCGGAAAATCATGAACCACCGATATGTTATTAAGCTCGAGAACAATCTTGCTTTCGAGGCAAGATGACATGATCAAATAAGCAAGGATTAACAAAATCCTAACTCATTGATCGAAGAGTGCACCAGAAATAAGGACTAGGTCGCACGATAAATCTTAGGATGATGATTCAATATCCAACATGCTAAGAATGAGAGTATTGTCCATTAACTACCAAGCAACGGGGTTGCTAGGAGTATTGATATCGCACATCATAGTACACTTGTTGGCATTCCGGTTACAATAACACGAGAACCGAGGAATGAATAATGATGGCAAGAAGTATCACTGCGATAAGAATCCATAAGAAGTAGTGCAATTCTCATGAAATTCTTGACATAAAGATAGTAACACTCCAAGGTAGAACAAGAACAAAAGCTGGATTGGCATTTTTGTCTGCGGGGTACAACTGCTTTCACCCAATCCTAGAACTGGATGAGGTACTAGAGTTTGTTTCTCCTAGTCATTCCGGAATAGAACGACTTGACAGACTACAAGAATAATAGGCATCGATGAACACGAATGCACACATACCCTTGACTATCAAATGATAGACGGAGGCCAGAATACAACTAAAGAGGGACAAATCAAAGCAACATAAACTTTCTGAGTTGTGGATGCATAGATTAGTACGTCGGGCATAGCTCAACATTTCTTCCGGATAACCCATGCAGAACGGTAGGAGTGGCAGATTCACAATGTAGAATGGAGCACTCATCAAGAGCACTCTTGTGGTGATCCTTTGGTTCAAAAGAACTTCTGCCAAGAATGGTTCATGGTATTTGGAAGAATGATATACCACGGACCTCGAGGACTATCGCAAAGGTTACTAATATCCTAAAAGAACTAGCAAATGCTATCAGCAGGAGGTAAGTGGAGTGAATCTTGGGCTCAAGAACCCAGAAATAGAATGCCTACTAACTAAATGGCATCACGGGATGCTTTCGAGAATAATGGCCAGAATCATCACACGGAGGATACAAAGCATTGCTAGATTACTGAGTGGTTCTCTAAGACACCTAGGGTCATAACAATAGCTCCAATATATATGTCGAGGCAACAGAGTACCTCAACACACTGATTGGTGTGGTTAAACTGGCCCAAAGAAACATCGGGAACGGAAAGAAGCGATTTGCAAATGCATCAGACTATTTAGAAACCTGGGATGACTCGGACAGCATAACGGCTGTAAATGCTCAAAAGATTTGAGACATCCTGCAATTGGTGGCATAACCACTTAGCAACACAATATCAAGGTTCTGAGATCAACTAGCAACACACAAAAGTAGTAGGAACAGAACAGAGGCTTGAAACCAACAATCCTATAAGTTACTACGGATTAGTAACACGTGAACCTGATAGAGAGAAGAGAGCCTAGTCCTTAACCCACGTAGAAAGAGAAGAGGATGACTCAGATCAGAGGGCATAAGGTAAAGGAGTAAAAAGAGTCTTACGTCCCTCCCACAATCAATTCCCCTACATATAACTAAAGCATTTCTAGACTCGACATCGACTAGCTTGGCTCAACGAACCTACAGGCAGTCCGGCTCTGATGCTAACGCTGTCAGGACCCCGATTCTAAGTCACACCGATCTAGCCTGTAACACCTCATATAACTTTGCGGCCTCACGCACGGTATTCCCACGGGTGTCGCCTTACCATGGCCCGGGACCGTTTGCGCCTTTTGGCTCACGTATATGATAGTGTCGCTAGCATCCATATGACAGAGAACCCGGGCCGACATGGCTAGTCGTCAACCCAAAGCGGCGCGAACTTACGTGGACAGGCATACATGAATCAACATCGAGCATGTCGGTCAGCAGCGTGTGAATCCGGGCTGTAGCGCTGGGCTAACAGGACTCCGGGAACCCGGGCTGTAGCAGGCTAGGCAGGACTCCGGATGTCACCACGAGACATTTCCCCGAAGGGACAGACACAGGAACAAAGTGAAACACATGCCGGCCAGTCTAAGTGTTCCGGAGCAGTAGTGTTGGGCTAGCAGGACTCAGGTAAACCGGGCTGTAGCGGACTACCAAGGCTCAGTGGAGACATCAGACTACATTTCCCCATAAGAGAGGCTGTCAAGGATAAACAACTAGATAGTCGGATCCCACACATACCAAGCATTTCAATCATACACACAATATGCTCGATATGTGGAAATACAATATGGCATCACAACAAAACTCTACAACTCAAAGTACTTTATTTAAAGGCTCTGGAGAGCCATACATAACATGTTCATACAGATAGGGTCACACGACCCGACACTCAAGTCATACAAACATACAAGCACATGCGGAAGCAACTAGTCTGAGTACAGACACTAGAAAGAAAGAAGGCTTGACGAAGCCTGTCTATCTACATAGGCCCTTCACAAGCTCAGGTCACCACCTGGGTGGCGAGTCACTCGTCAACGTCGAGATCTACATAGAACCCATCGGAGGGGGCGGTGTTCTCGTCTGCAACAATTATTAAAGCAACATGAGTACAAAGGTACTCAGCAAGTCTTACAACAGATCCTAATATACATGCACATTCTCAAGAAGGGTGGTGGAGTTATTGCAGCAAGCCAGCTTTGACTCTTGGCTAAGCTATCCTACGAGACACCACTTGTGAAATTAGTTTTCGCACACGAGTCCACTAATCACCATCACAATACTCCACCATGGATCCTCCCTCGTCATCCTACGAGAGGGCCATCCGCGGTACTCACACTTATCTTGAGTCTTTTAGTAGTAACCATTAACTTGTCTATAAACTGCATAAGCGACCAAGTAGTCCTTTACCGCGGACGCGGCTATTCGAATAGTTTTATACCCTGCAGGTGTGTACTTCTTCACACACGCTTTCACCACTTATCGCCGCTACACGACATGTACCCTGCAACCTTCAAGCGGAAGCCCAGCGAGGGTGTCGGCCACGACCTAACTAAACACACGAGTCTCTAGTCCAGGTTTATCGCCTATTCGGGTTCCATCCGCAAGGAAATCCGGCCGGGGTGGCCTCAACGGCCCCAAATGATGTGTGCAGGGTTCCCGAGACACCAAACGGGCGACCCGGTACACCATGCCACGTGCCTACCGCATCACAACCCACCCCTAAGGTCAGCGCTGCGCACGGCCTCCAGCAACTACAAACACCAGAAACTACTTGCAACTCCTGGACAGAGGACGGGGTGGTTAATAAGTCGAGAGAGTCAATTAAGGATCCCAATGTGTGGTAGTAGCTGAATCTTAAATCACGCATACAGATCTCAGTTCTTAAGGACGGCCTCAATGAAACAACCCACCATGTACTCCTACATGGCCTCTCATCGATACCTTTACCAAATCATGTTCAACACTTCACTCTCATTACCGACACAACCATTCACTCTAGTCCATCGCCCTGATGAGCCAGACCTGACACGACTCTAAGCATAGCAAGCATAGCATGGTAGGAAACACAAACATGGCTCAATCAACTCCTACACATGCTAGTGGGTTTCATCTAGTTACTGTGGCAATGATAGGTCATGCAGAGGATATGCGTTCAACTACCGCAACACACAGCAGTTTGAAACATTGTTGTCTTAATGCAGTAAATGAGAGCAGAAGCGAGAAGATGGGTTTGTATCGAAATGATCAATGGGGTTGCTTGCCTGACTGAGTGGTAGTGGGATACTGCCCTTCAGTTGGATACTCGTGAATATCCTCGGAGGCAGAACCTACCATGAAGAACACATCGAAACACAATCATCACATGGCAATATGCAAAAATATGATGCATGCTATGACATGGCAAAATGAGTGTGTTTTGGCTAATGCAACTTAGAGCAGATTGGTTTGAGTTCATTTGAATCAAGGATTCAAATGCAAACCCAAAATAAGAGGTCATATTAGTGCATTAACTTGTTTCATCTAAACAGCAAGGTTAAAGTGTTCTGACATGCATGAAACCAGTACAGATGGAAAGATTGGATTTTTCTGATCCAATTTCATATATAAATCTTTGCATTTGGAGTTACAGATTAATTTCTATGAATTTTTGAAGTTTGTAGTATTTTCTGGAATTTCCTGTATAAAAATAAATCCAGAAAATACTTATTGCGTCAGCATTGCGTCAGGGTGACATCAGCAGTCAACGGGGACGGTCCAGGTCAAACCTGGCCAGTGGGTCCCGCGTGTCAGTGTCATTATTCTAACCAATTTTTAGTTAGTCCTAATCCTAAGTTAATTAGCAGACGGGTCCCACCTGTCATAGACCCAGGGGGTCAAACTGGGTCAGCGGGGTCAAACTCGCCGGCGTTTAGCCGCCGGCGAGGCCAGACGCGGCGGGGCGATGCGGGTTTTGTCCTCCGACGACCAAATGGGCGGCGGAGACCATCTACGGGTAGCTAGGAGTGAGCCGCGTCGAGTGGTGGTGGCGGTGGGGCTCGGGGTCGCCGGAAACGATGCCAGTGACGAGTTTGGCTGCGGCCGGAGCTCGGACAAGCTCGGACTCGTCGCTAGGAGGCACGAGGAGGTGCATGGAGCAGTGCTACGGGCTGCTTGGGCTGCGGCGAACGTGATGGCGTGCTCGGAATCGAGCCAGTGTGGCTGTGGCCACGACGGCGACGTGCAGACGCGGCGGCGCGTGCGGGCGAGCTTGGTGTGGTCGCTGTGGTGCATGAGAAGGCAAACGGAGAGGAGGAGGAGGTAGCAGGGCTCACGGCGCGTCGGACGGGCGGGTCGGAGGAGTCGGGGACGAGCCGGAGCAAGCGGGGCGGCGAAGTGGATCTCTGACGACGGGCGGTGAAGACGAGGTCGGTGCGGTGGCTTCAGGGCGAACGAGCGCTCGGGGCTCGGTCTGCTCGACGGAGAGGACGGTGGCGGAGCTGCTGGACAGGGTGGGGCGACGAGGAGGCGACGGTGGCCGCGGTTACGTTGGCAGTGCGGCTACGGCTGCGTCAGCCATGGTGGGAGAGGGCGAGGGAGAGGTGCAGGGGGCGAATGGGGTGTCGGCGAGGTCGGGGCAACGACCAGGAGACGGTCCACGCGGCGGAACGACTACTAGGGCGATGTAGAGAGGCTGGGTGGTGCGTGGCGAGCTCGGGTGCGCCATGCTCACCTCTCTGCCTGCCTGGCGAGAGGAAGCAGCTGACTGGCGTGGGCCAGCACAGTGCTGGGCCGCTAGGTGGCTACCAGGTGAGTTTCCCACTCTCTTAGTTTTCTATTTTTGTTTTTCTATTTTTCTGCAACTTCTATGCTTTATTAAAAATACCATAACGTTTTCAAAAATCCTGAAAATAATTGTGGGCTCTGTTTGGATTATTCCTAATAGCCCTCACTTAAGTTCAGAATTAACTGAGCACTTAAAATAATATATAGCATTTAAATGCCCAATTGCAAATAGCATATGATTTAATTCAGTGACCTTATGTGTCCTAGAAAATTGTGCACCATTTTTGTCAGAGGTTCTAGACCAAGGCAAAGATGATGAACATTTTAGAAGGGCATTTCAGGTTCATTGAGAAAATTATTTAGTAACCCTAGTTAGATTAGATGGTGCTGGGGATTTTGGATCATCCCCATTTCAAGTTTCTGGAAAATTTAAACATGATGCATCACTCTAATGCAACACTGACTAGGGTTGTGACAAGGATTCCAGCTGCCGGCATTCTCCCTCTTCAGGTAAACCTTTAAAATAAGAGAGAAAAGGCATAAGTATTGTGATATAATGTGTCATAACAACCCATAATGCGATAAATATCATTATAAAAGCATGATGCAAAATGGACGTATCATGGTCCGCACGACACCTCCTAGCCATTAAAAGTGTGACGCATGGCGTCACATGAATGGTTATCAGAACGCGCATGATTTAAATTAGACAAACGTTTGAGTTGATAATGTGGCAGGCTATTTGTTTCAAAATTCCTATGTTAGTTGTTGATTCAAGTGCGCCTTCTCTCAAATTGGACACAAAAAATACCATAGCTTGTCGGATGCCATTCCATGATAGCATGCCAAGTTTCATGAAATTCAGACGAGTTTTGGATTTACTAGAATTTAAAAACAAAGTATCGCAACATTTTGCCGCCAAGCAATGGTGCCTTGGTGTTTGAAATTCATTCCCATTTCTTGCATGGTACCTAAGCATGCACCCAAGGACACACATTTGATTTTTCAACCCATTTTTCTGCACTGGGCTTGTGCCTGTAGTTCAAATTTGAATTATGCACATAAAATGCCTAGAAAAGTCAGTTAATGTTTAAAAATGTCCAAATGAACCCCGAAAAATTCCAAATTTTAATGTGACACTCCTGTTGCTCTATGTTGCCACTATGAAAAAAAATAGAAAGCAAGAAGAGGCAATGAATATCATTTCATCCACGAAGGAGGCACATCCCCTACCGGAACCATGAGGCTTGTTGTGAGAAGCTCTGGTTTGTGAGAAGCTTATACCCAAACCTGCCCCAAATGGGACAATTTTTTTAACACAGCATGTTGATGTCGTTCCATGATAGCATGCCAAGTTTCATGAGTTTTAGACGAGTTTTGGATTTACTAGAATTTTAAAACCATGTATCTCAATGTTTGTGGCCAAGCGACGGTGCCGAGGTGTTTGACATTCATTCCCATTTCTTGAATGGGACCTAAGCATCCAACCAAGGACATACATTTGATTTTTCAACCCATTTATATGCACTGGAGCATGTGTCTATATTTCAAATTTGAATTATGCACATAAATGCCTAGAAAACTCAGTTAATGTATAAAAATGTCCAAACAAACCCCTAAAAATTCCAAAATTTAACACAACACTCATGTTGTTCTATGTTGAACTAGAAAAAAATTTGAAAGCAAGAAGAGGCAACGAATATTGTTTCGTCCACAAAGGTGACACGTTCCCTATCGGAACCATGAGGCTTGTTCTGAGAAGCTATGGTTTGTGAGAAGCTTATACCCAAACCTGCCCCAAATGGGACAATTTTTTACTACAACATGTTAATGTCGTTCCATGATAGCATGCCAAGTTTCTTCAATTTCAGACAGGTTTTGGATTTACTAGAATTTTAAAACCATGTATCTCAATGTTTGGAGCCAAGCAACGCTGCCGAGGTGTTTGACAGTCATTCCTGTTTCTTGCATGGGACCTAAGCATCCAACCAAGGAAACACATTTGGCTTTTCAACCCATTTATATGCACTGGAGAATGTGCCTATAGTTCAAATTTGAATTATGCACATAAATGCATAGAAAACTCAGTTAATGTATAAAAATGTCCAAACGAACCCCGAAAAATTCCAAAATTTAACAAAACACTCATGTTGTTCTATGTTGACACTAGAAAAAATTTGAAAGCAAGAAGAGGCAACGAATATCATTTCGTCCACAAAGGTGACACATTCCCTACCGGAACCATGAGGCTTGTTCTGAGAAGCTCCGGTTTGTGAGAAGCTTATACCCAAACCTGCCCCAATTGGGACAATTTTTTCACCACAACATGTTGATGTCGTTGCATGATAGCATGCCAACTTTCATGAATTTGAGACGAGTTTTCGATTTACTAGAATTTTAAAACCATGTATCTCAATGTTTGCGGCCATGCGACGGTGCCGAGGTGTTTGTCATCCATTCCCATTTCTTGCATGGGACCTAAGCATGCTACCCAGGACACATATTAAATTTCTCAACCCATTTTTATGCACTAGAGCATGTGCCTGTAGTTCAAATTTGAATTATGGACATAAATGCCTAGAAAACTCAGTTAATATATAAAAATGTCCAACCGAATGCCAAAAAATTCCAAAATTTAACACGACAGTCCGGTTGTTCTATGTTGACACCAGAAAAAAATTTGAAAGCAAGAAGAGGCAACGAATATCGTTTCGTCCACAAAGGTGACACGTTCCCTACCGGAACCATGGGGCTTCTTGTGAGAAGCTCTGGTTTGTGAGAAGCTTATACCAAAACCTACCCCAAAAGGGACAATTTTTTTACCACAGCATGCTGATGCCATTCAATGATAGCATGCCAGGGTTCATGAATTTCAGACGAGTTTTGGATTTACTAGAATTTCAAAACCGAGTATCTCAATGTTTGCCAGCGAGCCATGGTGCCGAGGTGTTTGAAATTCATCACCATTTCTTACATGGGACATAAGCATCAACCCATGGACACATATATGATTTTACAACCCATGTTCATGCACCAGAGCATGTGCATGTAGTTTAATTTCGAATTGTGCACCTGAAATGCCTAGAATACCAAGTTAATGTATAAAAATGTCCAAACAAACCCTGAATAATTCCAATTTTTTTGACGACACACCTATAGTTGCATGTTCACTGTAGATAAAAGTTCTAGCAATTCAAACACCCTCCTTTGCCGCGGTGATCCAATTATGTATTTCAAATCAAGACGAAAAATCAAGTAGATCGCACACAGTTTATTATCACCAACCATGTGAGATGCAGTACAAAATATCTTGGAGCATCGTCGGAGTAGTATGTATATGGCTTACGCGAGAACATGCGTCGGCTACAGTCCACAGCCTATGCGTCAAGGACACTAGCTCGCTCCCCAAATATCATTTCACTGTTCAATCATCGCCAGTTAAAGATGGGGACGTGGACCCACGTCGTGAGGGCCACTTCAGCGGCCCACTCCGGTGAGAGTGCGGCCGCAGGCACCATGCACGTGCTAACAAGCTGCGTGAGTGTGGCCGCAATCTGCGACCGGGCGGCCAAGGCAGCCCAAACGGACCGTGTCTGATGACACTTTGCGCGCCAGTTTTTTCGCTGCACCGAGCCAAAATTTTCGGCTTCTGCGGAAATATCTACCTCCCCGCCCCTCCCCCTTACCAAAAGCCACATTTCCCCTATTTTCGCCTTCCTTTCCAAGTTAAAACCTTCACTCCTTGCTTGCAGCGCCGCCTCCTCGCCGATGACCCTCCTTCACGCTGCTCAGCCTCGTCGATCCAGGCAGGTAATCCACACTCGATCCCCATCCTCCTCCTCCTTCTACGTCCCACATGCCTCGACTGCCGGGGCGACACCTTCAACCCAAATCACTGACCCCTACCCCAAATAAGCGTCGCCCTAAGCCATGGTGCATGCAGTATAGCCAGAAGCTCAAGGAGCATTTGGCAGTGGAGAAGCAAATCACGGCTGCACACGTGGATGAGGTCGCGATGGCTGCCATTCGTGCCGACCCTAGATCTTGCAGGAGCACCTCGCCGTCGAGGCCTCGTGCGTCGATGCCGCGACGCAGTTGGCTACTTTAAATGACAGTTCATGGCGTTTTCTCAAGGCCACTGTCAGTGCCTTCGATGAAGACTACGAGGTGTTTTCTCAGCGTGCCCATGCTTACCTCAACTCGAGAGCCAGCAGGTTGGTGCCCGGAGCGGCTCAGGCAACTCACCACTACGAGAACGGCACCCACGATGTGGATGCCTTGCCCTCTTCCATGTCCAAGGAGCCAATCATCATCGATATCTCCAACGATGAGGAGTAGCTTGTCTTATCTCACCGTAAGGACCTATGTTCTGTTGGGGAATGTTGCATGGAAAACAAAAAAAATTCTACACACACGCAAGATCTATCCATGGAGATGCATAGCTACAAGAGGGGGGAGCATCTTCATACCCTTGAAGATCGCTAAGTGGAAGCGTTTATCAACGCGGTTGATGTAGTCGTACACCTTCACGATCCGGCACTACAAAAAAAAAACACATCCGTGAAATTTTGGCCTGAACGAAATTTTTTCTGTCATGCTTATGACACTTCTATGATGATAATTGTGAAAAAACCCGGTATCATCATAGATGTGGTGGACTCCTACTTCTATGACAAAAAATCATGACAGAAAATGGGCTTTTCGTCCTGGGCGGGCCAGAGACGCACCTGCGTGACATTCTTTGGGCCGTCCATGACGGAAAAATTCGTGGTTGAAGCAAGGGTGAGGAAAATTTCGGGGAGTTCCCGGTTACGGTGGGTGGTCAGGGCTGAGCGATGCATGGAGGGATTGCGCGTTTCTCTCGTACACGTATGCGCATGTGTGCGGCGAGGCGTTGGGCTCTAACTGAACCCGAGCGAGGCGTTCGCTTACTGAACCCGAGCGATTACACTAGCTACGTTACTGAACCTGAGCGATCGATCCTTGGCTGTTAACTGAACCCGAGCGATTCCTTCGCTACTGCTACAAACTAAAGCTGATCAATCCTGCTGCCTCTTAATGAAGAGTGACCGTTGTTGGGGGTTGGATGAACAGTTCCCGGTGGGGGTTGGATGAACAGGACACCCTGGTAGTAGAGGCCGTTGCCGCTGGATGAATAGGACCCCGATTGAGGAGGCCGATGGAGGATGGATGAACAGGACCCCGTGGAGGCTCCATGAATAGTAGCCGGTGGAGGGTGGATGAACAGGACTCCTGGAGGGCTGGTTGAACAGTAGCCGGTGGAGGCTGGATGAACAGTAGCTGGTGGAGGCTGGAGGAAGTCGATGGTGGATGAATAGTAGCAGGTGGAGGCTGGAGGAAGTCGACGGTTGATGAATAGTAGCTCGTGGAGGCTAGAGCAAGGCAGTAGACGGTGGATGAACAGTAGCCCGTGGAGTCCCGTTTTGCGGTACGCCACACCCTTCCCGATGAACAGGACCCCGTTTCGACCGTAGGCACTCCAACACAAGTCCGTTTCCTCCGTTTTGCGGTACGCCACACCCCTCCCGATCAACAACACCCTGTTTCGACCGTAGGCACTCAAACACAAGTCCGTTTCGTCCGTTCTGCGGTATCCCAGACCTTTGCCGATGAATAGGACCCTGTTTTGACCATACGTGGTAGAACAGAAGGCCGCTTTCCTCCGTTCTGCGGTACGCCAGAACCCGTTCCGGCTGTTCCGTCCAAGCCGGTTCGCTCCTGATGAACAGGACGCATTCCGACCCAGTGGCTTCGCTCCTGATGAATAGGACGCATTTCGAGCCAGTCACTTGTCTCCCGGTGAACACGATGTTGTTTCCTCCGTTCCGACCCAGCCGGTTAGCTTCCGATGAACAGGACGACATCGCTGCCATCCGTTGCCTCTCCATGTTAGAGCCCAGGCCATCCATATGCACCAGTACGCGTGTCAAGACCCCGCTTGTATGTACGTACGTGGCCGTAATTTTTTAGCGTGTGGCTATATGTACGTATACACGGTTTAGACGGGACAGCCTGAACTGCTACGTGGGGGGCTCTACTATGACATGTACCGCTACTTACTAGGCCACGGTTCATCGTTGCAGAGCGACCTATCGACCAGTATGTACATACATGTTCGCGACAAGACAGACAACGCTACGTATGCTTCGACCGGGTGGGTCCCAGCTGTCAGGGAGGATAAGGACACACTTCCTTGCGTGCGAAGATATAGCTGCTGGGTCCCAGCTGTCAGGGGAACGAATCATTTTTTTACCCATAGTAAGGACGCACTTCCTTGCGTGCGAAGATGTAGCTGGTGGGTCCGAGCTGTCAGGGGGAGAAAACAATATTTTTCAGGGTAAAAAGGATGCAGTTTCATGCATGCGTGTATGGGCGTGGTGCGTCCCCACTGTCAGCCTCTCACGTACAGTCATCTTCCAATGACTCTTGTTTGTTGACCACGTTGACTACACCGTGCCGAGCGCACCAAGGCCAGTGGACGACGGGGAGGCCCCAGACTGGAATGACCCGGAGATGGGGAAGACGCGGCAGTGGAGTCGTAGATGGAGAGGAGTGGGAAACTTGACTGGTTCGGGTGCGCGGCAGCACTGCCGCCCACGGGAGACAGGAGCAAGAACAGAGGTTGAAGAAGCAGCACGGCAGTTGGATTAACATCCAATGGTCCAGCTGCTAGAATCATTTATTGATTAAGTTGACAAAGCCCTACGTACGCGTCAGCTTAGTAGGCCCACAAGTCAGCCACCAAATCTGCCGGGTCCCAGCTGTCATTGGGAGGAATAGTTTTTTTTGCATAACAAGGAGGCACTTCCTTCCGTGGGAAGATACAGCTGGTGTGTCCCTGCTGTTAGGAGGAGGAAACATTTTTTTCAGCTTAATAAGGAGGAACTTTCCTTGCGTGCGACCATGGACCTAGTGGGTCCCAGCTGTCAGGCTCTCCATGTAAGGTCTTCTTCCGATGACTCTCGTTTGTTGACCACGCCGCGCCGAGCACAGCAAGGCGGTGGATGACGGTGAGGCCCCAGACGGGAATGACCCGGAGATGGGAAGACGTGGCAGTGGAGTCGCAGATTGAGAGGAGTACAAGGGTTATAACTGGTTCTGGCTGGCGGTGGGGTAGCGCTTCGCAGCGATGCGTACTAAGAAGAGCCGCTAGCCGCCGGAGGCCGGAGCAGGCGGCCCCGCGACGCTGGAGGAAGAAGACAAGATATTGAAGGTGCATGCCAGCCGTTGGATATAAATCCAATGGCTGTGGATGTCAAAATCATTTGTTGACTAAGTTGACAACGCCTTGCGTAGGCTTCGACCTATTGGCCCACATGTCAGCCTACAAAAATGTGGTATATATTTAACCCATGTTTTCTAGAATTTACAGTCCATTTGCTGGGCTGGGTGAACAAATAATTTCGCGTCAATGCAGCCCATTTAATATTTTCTAAGAAATCCCAGCCCATTTGCATTTTCTTGAAATACACGAATTAGCTGGGCTTGTTCTATATTTAATGTTAGGTTAGAAGGAGCAATTAATATCAAAAAATAAACCGGAGCTACACATTTTATTATATATAAAATTAACAAATTAGCGGGTTATTGCTCAAAAGAAAAATGAGCGCGTTATTATTACATTGGTCCTTCAAATCATCGCAAGCTTTTGTACGCAATCACCAGGATATTCCTTGCGTGTGAGTCAAAAACAACCAGGATTTTCAATGCCAACTTCTGTTAAACATTTACTTTTATAAGGTAATAAGACATGGGATGTTTTTATAATGTATATATAAGTCTCTATTAAATATACGATATTAGTAATAATATAAATGTATATTATGTGGTTAGAAGGGAAAACATAAATTGGACACTGCATTATTATTCTTATATATAGATAAATAGAACAGAGATCTGCGTTTTATTAAAAAAATACATTGAGCTGCGGATGTTTAAGAAAAAGTAAAACCTACTCCTGGGAGGCCCATAGGCCGGTACATATATGATGGACCTCAAAAAATAAGTTGAAACCACTGTCTCGGTATGTCGTGGGCTACGCATGTTAAAAAACAAAACCTAGGCCTAGCTGATACTTGTTCGCCCTCTGAAAAAAATGATACCAGCTAGGTCCTCGATACCCCTTTCCCGCAACAAAAAAAAAAGATCCCTGATACCCCTGGAAAAAAAGCTCCCGATGATATTCATCGTTGGAAATTTATTTCATTTATTGACTAGGTTGACAAACACATGGGCCCCAACATCAGTATACAATTAGGAGGAAGCTTCTTTTTCCAATGAGGCACTTGCTTGCGTACGGCTTGAACCTGGTGGGTACCCACTGTCAGCCTCTCGGCATACAGTCCTCTCTGGATTCCTCTCATTTCTTGAGCATGTTGACAACAGCATACGGCGGGCCCACGGCGGGCGCACACGGACGGGAAAGAACCGGAGCCGGGGAAGACGCCTTCATTCTTTTGAACATACCGCACTAGGCCGGTGGCTGCAGCCCTCTCACCCAAAAGTTGTACTGCCCGGGTTCGATTCCAACTGGTGCAGTTGAAAAATATCTAACACTTGCCAAAATTTTGTCCCTAGTTTACCCAGTTTTTCGCACACTCAACATTGTCTTGCCATTTTGAAAATAGCATATCTTTTTGACTTTGCATCATATGAAGATGTGCTATACATGAATGTTGATCAGCATGATGTTAACTTGTTGTTAGTTCCATTTTTTACCATGAAAAAATTTCCAACATTCTGTTATCCATGTTTGAAAAGTGCATGTTGATTTAAATGCTCTGCCTCTGAAACATGCAGTTTCTTATCTGAAAATCACTTGGACAAGCAGCCATCACCGGTGTTGGATTAAATGCCGCGCTTCTTCAATCCCCCGGCAGCGCGAGGGGGAAATAAACTTCCGTCCCATGCTACCGGTTGGGGAATGGAGCGAACTGGATTAAAGAGGGGGCCGGCGGCGCGACTGAAGAAGCACATTAGATGCAATTTTTTTCAGTGGATGGCTCTCGATGGCGTTTTTTTACTTGCCTCTGCACCATACAACTTGTATTTTTAGCCTCCCAGTCCATCGTGGACCAGCAACCCATTTGCTGGGTGGGCCAACCTACAGAAAGCCGCACTTGATTTTTAATCAAGGCCCAAAAACAACGCAGTACTATGTTTGCTTTGAGGCCGAAAACATTACGGCAGGGGTTGAGCGGGGGAGGGGGGAAGACAGAGCAAAAAGATAAAAAAGAGCTGATGCGTCGTTGCTACCCTAACAAGGAGGTGCAATTCTTCTCAGGATGAAGGTGTGCCATTGACACTCACACGTCACAATCCCACAGTAGACATTTTAACAAGTTCACACACAAGTACAACAGAAAAGGTAAGCATTCGTATCAAACTCAGGTTCACAGGACACGTTCATATTCATAGCCAACATTCACAATCAACAACTCAAAAGATTCATATATACACAAGTTCAGCATGTCTATGCATCCAAATGATTGATAGATCACAAGACAATATTCATAGATAATTCACAAAAAGATTTAGATATACACATGTTCAACATGTTTATGCATCCAAATGATTGAGAGATCACAACCAATATCATCCATGGACAAACTTTAATTACCTAGGGTATAGACTGGTAAGTGGTGTTCACTCGTTGGTACTTCTTGCTAAAATTAATGCTTGTACGAGCAAACTTTCGAGTACATAAGAGGCAACACAGACAATGTGAACTTTGCTTGTAGGTTTATCCTCAAGATAGTGGCCTCGATGCCGAGGGAGGTTTGAGCAACTTGGCCACTACTTTCATCCAACTAGTTTACTGGCTCATTTTGGTCCTATAGCTCGCCAAAATTCTACATTGCAGACAAGAAAGGAGGCGGTCGATAAAACGAACCACCCAAATTTTTTGTGCAATTCAACTGGAATGGAGCATCCCTGGCGTGCAGACTGATTAAGTACCAGATGAATATACACGTCAACCAACTTGTCTGGAATCTTTAGACTCCATGACATACAGTTCGCTACCATATGTGCTGATAACCAAAAGGCACAAGTTGGGACCAAAGACTAGACTGCGTTTTTCTGGGCTATGCACCAAGCAATATTGTTGGCGTTCACTCTGGAACTTCTTCTTGTCAATATTGATGCTTGTCTGAGTGAACTTTGGAGTACATAGCAGCAGCATAAGTATCTATCCATCTGATCTTTTTGTGCAGTTCTTCTGAAATCATCCAATGTAATGATTTGCTTGCGAGTTCAGGCTCCAAGTTACTCCTTTATGAAATCGGCAAATAGTAGCACAATACCAAATTACCAATACATATGACAAGCACAATAATCAGGATAAAGACCGGTACCAACCTGTGTAAGGAAGCATATCAATTACTATTTCCTTTGACTGGAAGCTGAGATAAGCGACTGACAGGAAAGGAAGGATGCAGTCGAGGCAATGAAGCACCCAAAGTTTTTGTGCAGTTCCACCAAAATCGAGCATCCCTGTTGGCACATATATTGAGAGAGTGAGATTACTGTAATAGTGGGACTAGTTGATGAAACATACACTAACAAATAGAAGCACCCTCATTATCTTAATGGGTAAAGTTAGCAACATAGTAGTCTTGCTTAAAGAGAGGTACTAGTTTATTTAATCAGTGCCAATTAGCTCAACACTCAAAGCATTGCCATGTATCGTAGGTTGCAAAAAATTAACGTGCAAAGATAAAGGAGTTTCCCATGACAGTAGCAACACAGTAGCATGATACAAATAGAGATGACAGCAAACTAATATGGATGAAGGCCTTAGGCCGGTACCAACCTGAGCAAGAAGCTTATTCAAGTAGTCCCAGAAGAGATGATAAAGCACTCACTGGAATCATTCAATAGTATATATTTTTGTGCACTTCAAATGTATGGTTGACATCACTCGTATTTACCAGTGGTGAGACTATATCGAATGATTATCAAGAACTTCCAGCAGAGTTAAAGCACTGGCTGGGATACTGTTCATTGTATTCTCTTGTGTAGTTCCACTAAAATGTACGATTGGCACAACATGATCCCTGTTTGCACAAGTAGGAACAAGGTGAAACCTTCATTAGCTTAGTGAGAAAGGATAGAAAGACATTAGCATATTACTTTAACAATAGCATCAAATTCATGATGGACAATACGCAAAACATTGCCTCATTGAACCAGTGGTAATAAATTGACATGCAAAACAATAGCATTATTATGTCATGACACTACCAAGATTCCCTCCCTGCTCCACCACATGGTTCAACTCCACAGACACACATACACACGTACATGATTCAGCATAGGGTGCTACTAAAGATTTTTATAACTCCGACATGAAAATTAGGCAGCAATTAATTAGTGCTACTTAAGTAATCCTAATTAATTAAGTGACCTTGCAGGAGAGACAGCAGAAGTGGAAGGGTTCATGGAGGATCATCTCACATGTAAGGGAGACGTTGCCGGAGCTCTTGAATGCCCTTGACTGAGGCCTTGGCTTCAGCAAGATCACCTTGGCACTATTGATGATGTAGAGCTGGGTCACACATGCATCCAGAATTCAGTTAATTAGTATGATGTGTCGTCAAGCCAAGTACTACTCTGCTGCATTTCTCTACCTATCTACTCTTATAAAAAAAAGTTGGTGATGATGGTGTGCCTGCCATCCTGCAATATAGGTTGTCCGATTTATATCTAACGGATAGGAAGGAAACTATGGCAATTTTGCAAAAAGATACCCACACCCATCTCCACATTTGCAAATAAGGCCTTCCCTCGTTCATCCTTTTCTCTCAAAAGATAAACTACTCATACAAATGCATCTTGATGTTACGTGCAACGCACGGGCATCTTGCTAGTCTTCCAAGTAAATTAAGACTAGCAGCAACACAGCAATACAATACCACTAGCAAGATGTCAGGATAACATAGGACGGTACCATCGTGTGATCTTCTTCATTTCCTCCGTCTTCTTCTTCTTCATCTGCCTCTTCATGCTCTGTTTCTCTTTCTCCTCACCAGTTGGTGAAACCAAGTACATGATTGGCCTTCTATTTCAGACTTGGTTTTGTCAGTGAGGGAGTACAAGGGTACTAGTAAACAATAGCATTATTTTCTCATGGCAGTCGCAAAATAGAGGTGAACACATGCATTAAATATCATTCTTACCTAAAGGAAGGTTATGGTGCCAATATGGAGGATGAAGATTGGAACACGGATCTCCCTTTGTGCAGTTCCACCGAAATGAACCAACGGTTCCATTCTGACATTCCAGTTAAAGAGCACAAAAGTCACTTCTTTTAAGAAGTGTTTTGTGCAGTGCACCAAAAGGTCGCAATAGCAACGAGGTGAAATGGATATCCCTATTTGCACAAAAAGCTATAGAGGAAACAGTCAGAGTCTCAAACAATTACTGGCAAAAACAATTGGTTAAACTTGTCATGGCTTATAACAGTGGCATGGCTTCATTTTACCAGAGGCATTAGATTAAGAACAGCTAAATATTTGCTATAAGGGCATGGGACAGTGGGTGCACCAGCAGTCCAGCACCATGTACCTAAACCGGGGCATAAAGTGGTGATTCAGAGTTTGTTGCCCCGAGAAACAAACATCCTAGAAACATATCTGGGTTGGTCCCATTTTTGTTCACTCTAGCCACCTATTCCTATGTGTGGATAGCAAATCTAGTCCTGGTCATACCACTGTGTACAGCGTTTCCCCAATATTTCCCTTTTCGACCAAGAGACCAGTTGGATGACCAGTCTGTACTACTTTCACCCCCTTTCTTTCCTGTTTGTACCAAGTCCGATGTACATACTAAAATTTCCCCCTTTATTTCTTGTTTGAAACAAGTACAAGATTCGACTCCATGAAGTAGCTTTACCTCTAACAATAGAAAAACATAGGTGATGTTGGACCATTCGATCGAGCCTAGCTACGAGGGGGGCTGAGAGGTAGAAAATGATGCACATGCAGTGATGTAGCGAGCTGGAGAAGTAGAGCCAGGCCGGTTTCGAAGGAAGATATACCTGAAGGTCATCGGGGTGTGGATAGGTGGGCGGCGGGAGGCCGGATCCGCCCACACTAGGGCAGCGACGAAGGGATTGGAGGACCTCTCATGCCGGCGCTCGGCCAGAGATAACGGTGCGGCCAGCAGTGGGTCTCCTCCCTGGCTGTCGACGATGGCCTAAACGCTGCCCCTCCTTCCCTTCACCGGCGGAGGGGGATACATCCGGATCTGTAACCAGCGGTGAGGATAGAAAGACAGTGTTACCATCGCTATCTTGTTTAGATCTGGAGAGGATGAGAGTGTGTGAATAGAGCAACCCTAGCAAGCAAGCGCGGAGGCTCCTGCCTATATATATACATATAGTGGGGTAGTTTTCTTTTTTCACTCCATCAAAACAATCATTTAAAATTGTGTATGTGCCAGGTCACCATTTTTTTTGAGTTGTTGATTGTTTTTTGAGATAGCTACCCGCTTATTCCAAGTGGTGTTATAGAGGTGGATTAACGAGATACTCGGCTCGGTTCGTTCAAAGCTCGTTAAAAGAAAATTCACGTAAGATGAGACATGTGTTGTGTTGTTACTAACGAACTTAGCATGAAACTTGTTAGCTGGTTCGTTAAGCTCCTTAATAAATTGATGATTGGCTTTGTTCATTAAGAAGCGACCCACGATGATAACAAGCCGAACTATCGAGGGATCATTGCTCGCGAGCTACGAGTTTTTCTTCCAGCCCTAATGGTGTGCCAGGTCGCACTTTGTATCCTTCAACTCTGGTACAAGACGCTCCATTAAGTGAACAACCACCGCCTCATAAAAATTTTGAACAAGCCCACGGCTAAAATTATCGAAAACATGGGCTCCACCAACATGCATTATTATTTATATTTTCTATGTGGGAGTATCCTCAAAACAAAATGTGAGAGTACAATCTTTATTGGGCCCCTTTGTAATTTGTGCTAAATTTTGACTAGCCGCTCTATTACATGCGGGACATCAAGCATTCGGGCCCGCATGCCATCCACCAAATCATAGCGAGGTGCTACAGTCGAGACTCACCAGTCACCCCGGTGTGGCCATCATGACCCGTCATATCACAAAACCCACACCTTTACAAGCAGTGGTAAAGTGGCCTCGAAGTTGGACTGGACGAAGCAACCATCATTTCACTGGAATGCTCGTTGAAGCCCTTTCTCCCCTATCTTGAAGAAAACCTCACTCCATGCTACTCACTTCTGCCATTTTTCTTCTGTACCGACGAAGGAAAGGTGGGTGAATCAGTGATGCTACTATATTTTCATTCCAAGAATCTTCTTTTTGCGAAGCACCGACTGATTCTCACTGCCTATTCTTTTCCCGTTTTGATAGCAATTGTGGTTTCCTTTCGATTGCTTTTTGTTTGTTAGTTTATTGATGGATCCTGGAGCACTAGGCAAAAGAGTTGCCAGCGGACAACCCACTTGAGAAAGATATCTCCAGGAAGCGAGCACCGACCAACGAGTTGGCCATGCTCGCGGGCCAACCCATGGAGATGAAGAACTCCAAGAAACAAGCACTGGCCAAAGAGTTGACGACGTTGGCGGACAAACTCCTCAAAGAAAGCTGGAAGAATAGCAAGGGCCCCACCGTGCCTACCCCAGAAACTCTAATGGCCACCTATGAGAGGCTCAAGGCCGAGTTTGAGGAGATAGTCGCCGTTGAGAAGCAGTATTTCCCTCGCAAGGCGATGGCCCCCATCCAGGAGATGTCCCCCGGAGGGATGGGATCCCCTGGTGAGATGCACAAGGTAAAAAATGGCTTACCATAGTTGTGGTTTTTGATTATTTGCAATGTGCTTGCTAATATGTTAGGGTTGTGCAGGTGCCAGTGGACGTCCTTGATGATTCTGATGTCGCAGTCCGTCCTGTGGACATCGCCCCAGAGATCGTTTTCGATGTTGCGGTCCGTCCTGTGGACATCGCCCCAGAGATCGATCCCCATGCCACTGTCCGTCCTATGGACATCGCCCCAAAGATCGATTCTGATGTCGTGGTCGGTCCTGTGGACATCGCCCTAGAGATCAATTCCCATGCTGCTGTCCATGCTATGGTCATTGCCCGAGAGATCGATGACAAGAAATAGTTGGTCGCGCTAATCCTTCAAGGTAGTTTGCATTGTGTTTAATTACCAGAACGATGCGTGTTATCAAACCATCTTAGGGCTAGTGCACTGTCTTGTGTGGGCGGTACTTGCTACTTTTGTTTGATAGTGAATCATGCGAACCCTCTCCGAGTTATGGAAACAGATGTATGCTCACCAGCTTTTGATGTAATATATGGCATGCTTAGATGTAAGTTTGAATTGTTTATCATATCAGCAGGGCTTGTTTGATGATTCTTGGTGTTAGTAGGCTTGCTACTATGCGAGCTATATTACTTGCAAACACTCACCGAAGAGAAACGTTGGGGCTGATGAGCTCGTGATACGCTTATAGGTCTGATCCATCGTCGATCGCCCAATAGCCCAAGCTCCTAAAATTGCAGGCTTAGCAATCGATCTGACAATAGTCCACAATTATACATTAATTCACATCAAACTCAAAGAGTTGGTTCACGAATACATTCACATTAATAGCCAGCAAAATTGCACGTACTTGTAACATGCGTGAATGTGTAATTTTTTTGTTGGAAGCGTGAATGTGTAGTGACGTCGTACTTTCAGAGTGGCTACAGAAAGTGTGTACGTGTGCCGGAGGGGTTGTGGGATGGAGAGAGATCTAGAGAGAGAGAGAAAGACCCTCCGGCCTCCTTTGGTTTGTAGGAATTTTGTAGGAACTCTATAGGATAGGATTTGCAAAGGATAAATTCATTTGAAGCCCTTTCGTTTATAGGAATGGATTCCTATTCCTATGTAGGATAGGAGTCAATCCTTCTCATTTTGGAGGAAAAAAAAACATTAGCCTAGACTCAATGGAAAATTTCCTATCCTATGCACCAAATAACATCTCTTTCTCTATAGGAATTGAGATGCATGTCATCTCACTTCCTATGATTTTCCTATTCCTATAAAATTCCTATCCTATGAACCAAAGGAGGCCTCCATTTCTTTCTACTCCTATTCATTAGATTGACAAAGGTTATTTTTTGAGAACACAAAATCATAGGAGTACAGAGATGTACAAATCCTAGGTGGTCTAGTTTGGCCTAGTGGGTTTCAGTGATATGACGTGCTACAGTGCCGTCCAGTCTTCGCATGTGGCCGAGCGATTAGATTTTGCCTATCTATGGTTTATTCAATTGTGGTCCCACATGTCACTGAAAATACAAGACAACGCGTGTCCCCTTTGTTGAGCGGCGTGCGAGACGGACTATTGGGGATGCGACGCGAACGCGACAGGCGTGCTTTAAGTGTGCCGCCTTTTTCTTTTGAACTTGCAAAGTGTAACATTTTCGTGCGATCGATCGATAGAAATCCAGAAAAAAATGACGAGGGCGGGGCTTTCCCGCGCGTTAGGCAGGCTAGTTTGGCCTAGTGGGTTTGAGTGATATGACGTGCTACAGTGCTGTACACTTGCTCCATTTTTATGTAAGCAAGCATCTCCACTCTTACGTGGGAGGAGTGCGAAACACGGCGGATCTGATTTTGATCGAGGGATAACTGTTCCCTGCGAAATAATGGAGCACTGTTAGCAATTATAGCATGATAGTTAGGGCATCTCCAGGGCTGACCCACAAATTTACACCGACATCTGTCCAAGGACACTGATGCATGAGGATGCTATCCAATGCTGCCCGCATACCTTTCGACAACTATATGAACTAACCGGACAAAATTCATGCAAACATAGCAAATTTCAAATTAACCGGATGAAATTCATTACATTTCAAAAACTTTTCCTATAAACTGAACGAAATTCATTACATATTTAGCACAAATCGTACTAAAACCTACAATAAACCTAATATAAACGATCACCGGCGCCCGACCACCATGTCCGGCCATGAGCCCCTAGAAATGACGCTCCGGCTATTGCCTTTGCTCCTCCTCATCCGCCTCGGCTTTGTCCAGCTCCGCCTTGATAACCTCCTCCTTCGGAGGACAAAGTTCTAAAGATTTCTGCCTCCACATCGCCGTCAAGCGGCTAATCAGCCGCCGATGTTTACCCCACCAAGCTTGGCATCGACTGAGTGGAGAAGCGGTGGCCTTCCTGGGACCAGAGCGGCAGTGACCTACCATCTACTACTCTTCCTCGCTACCGGATGCGCCCGCGCACGCGCGCCGGCTTCGTGGTCATGGCGGCGGAGGGCGGCCGGGTGGGAGCCGGCGATGTCCTTTGTCTGCTCCTGCGACAGTACGTCCACGAGAGTTTTGGAGCACGCCCGGAGCGGAGACAGTGATGTCCTTCATCTTCTCCTGTGACAGTACGTCCAGGAGAGCTTTGGAGCACGAGGAGGCCATGGTTGGTGTGGCGACGACAGAAGGAAGGGACCGGAGGAGAATGAATGTGGGTCTTTGGCTATGGCTGGGGCTGAAGTTAATATAGCCGGGAATGGCAATGAGCCACGGCAGACGGACGGATGGCTGGCACCGTAGTAGGTTCGTTGACAGCCGTGTGTCATTAATGTGGGTGGCGGACGGATGGCCATGGTGTCATTAATGCGGAGCAGTCGCTTGCACCAGGATGCCGTGCGGGTGGCGCTCTCTCAGCCATCGCGCTGCTGCAATGCCGGCGCCAGTGATAGGTCGCGTCAGGCGTGAATGTGGCATTGACGTTCTGGAGTGACGGTGACCATTTCAGGCGTGAAGCGCGCGCTAGCGATGGAAGGGGTTTCTGTAGGCCAGGGCGGTCAGACACTAGCGTGGTGGTATATTGGTTTTGTAGTTTGCAAAAGTACTCAATTAATGTGGCAGTTCACTATTTTTTCTACGATCAACATACACCCTACAAAGCACCGTGTTCAAATTTGGCACTTCTCCGGGTTCATTTACCATATTTAGGCCGTTATGTGCATTTTGTAGAAATTTACTACCACAATAAGAATTAAACGAACATCTACATCATGCATATATGACTCAAAGCTTACATGCTATAGTGTGGTATTTATTCATAATTTGGTTGCCAAATTTCATGCGTGCAATGCACATGTACCTTACTAATAAACATAGTTTCTAGTGATATTATTTGTAGTTACATGCATCAACCAGGATGGATGTGCAGAATCATCAAATCCCAGCTACAGCTACACGGGTGTGATGATAGGGACGTGGAATGCCGTTCGATCATAGTGCACGCGCGCGATCTGCGTGGCTGGGGTGGCGGCCAATCAGAAAGCAATCCATAATAGGGTCAGCGCACACAGTTTCCACGGGCAACGGAAAGTAACCGTGTGCGGTAATAAAGAGTAAAATGCACTAGCGGTCATCGAACTTGTCTCGATAGCTCACTTTGGTCACTGTACTTAAGAATACGATCAATACGGTCACTATATACGACTTAAGATGATTATACGGTCACTGGCTTAGCGTATAGCTCCATATTTTGTCTGGTTGACCGGTCAAACAGTCCACATCCGCCTCACCCAGGTTCTACGGCCCAACCCGTCAATGGGTTAAAAATAAATAAATTAGAAAAGCTAAATTATGCATTGCATGGGTGGGGAATTAACCCCGAACCTCTCCAGTAAAGCCCCACGAGCTAACCAAATGAGGTATTTTTGCAAGGAGCAAATGTGACGCACATGCTTGCATGCGGACGACCCACACACACGCAGTACGCACGTGCACGCACACAATACATACTAGCATGCACGAGGATGCACTTACGCAGTTACGCTTATGATTGTACTGGAATAAATTATGTGAACTCATGGATGACGAGCCTTTGAAGCGTATGCGGTACGTATAGACAACCAGGCATCCATGCAACTGCTCTTGTCGCCAGCTAGCCTTCGACGACCACCATTAGACACACACAACCATGCATAACTTATGAATAATGGATGAATCGATCAAACACACACTCGTGTGCAGTGGCACTATGATCGGTCTCTCACGATACATATATAGGTACCATAGTACCCTCTCTAGCTAGGCTGTTTATAGATTGTCGTTGTGATGGATGATATACATGAGCAAGGCGCCGAGTCACGTTGTCGCGTCATGTGCAGAGCCATGGCTAATGTCAAGCAGCTCGGCGCCCAAGCACGAGTATGACGTTGGTGTTGAACCAGGTGAATACATGCTTAGTGTTCGCGGAGGTTGCTAGCAAACGTCTAAACAGTAATGTCAGGCACCGCCGGGGCGCAGGCGATGGGCTCGCCGTTTGCATTGCACCATGAGCGGGACATTGATTGAGAGGGCGACGACATGCATTACCATAGTTTGACAGCATGAGCATGAGTGTCTGCACGCGTACATGCTACTTGCGTCTGTGGACGGTGTGCGCTAATGTGTGCATCACATATAATATAAAAAAATATGTTTGTGCATTTAACGCAAAGTATTTCATTTTCATTTGCCTGACGAGTGTGCGTTGCAGCGACGAGTCCATGGTTTGATTCCTCACATATGCATAATTTTGGTTTTTATTTCTTTCTCCACTGATAGGTAGGCCTGCATAGATAGATAGATACAGAACACGAGCCGATGAGGCGCATGTGGACTGTTTGACAGGTCAACTAGACAAATACGGAGCTATACGCTGAGCCAGTGACCATATAATCACCATATCTCATATATAATTACCGTATTGACCGTATTCTTAAGTACAATGATCAAAGTGAGCTATCAAGACAAGTTCGATTACCGCCAATGCATTTTACTCGGTAATAAATAACCAGTATTGAAGGGGAATCCAAATTTCCTTCATTGTCTATCCTTGAGCTCTTGACAAACCAATGCACTATATGGTTATCCGGCCACTCCGCCCTAGAGCTCTCACCAAGCGTCGTTCATGCCACTGTGCCGCACACTAACCGGTAAGGAAGCGATGCCATCCCGCCGCGCCGAGTTCCTCGCCGCCCACGACCGCACACAAAATGGTAGGGAAGCGATGGCATCCCGCTGTGCCGAGTTCATCGCCGCTCGTGACCTCACACCTACATGGGCGGACTTTGAAGCTGCCAAGGCCAAATGGGCAGTAGAGCAAGAGGCGGCCAAAGCCGCACAGAGGGAGCGGAAAAGGCAGAAAGCACTCAAGAAAAGAGAGACCTGCCACCGCAAGAAAGAAGAGGACGCACGCGCTGCTGCGGAGAGCTCGGCGGAGATCCAAGCACGGTGGGGTGTCGCCGACAAAGCCGGGAAGGAGAACGATGGCGTCTTGCCTGCATGTGAGAAGTAGTAGTACTAGTAGTTAGTGTGTGTGTGTCTGTGTCGCTCGTACATTTGTTTAATTAATTACGAGCATGTACCAGTACTAGTTACTACTGTAGTTTTTAGAGCAAATTACTAGTACATTAGCCTATACTCAATGGAAAAATTCCTATCCTATGCATCAAATGGCATCTCTTTCTCTATAGGAATTGAGATGCATGTCATCTCACTTCCTATGATTTTCATATTCCTATCCTATGAACCAAAGGAGGCCTCCGCTGGAGTACAGTACTACTATAGCTAGCAGTATTGCTGGTACAATAGTTTTGTTCAAGAAGCGGAATTCAATGAAGTCATGATGGTTCCGTCGTCCGAGCAACTTTACAGTGGGAAAGGTTGGGCCTGTGATTTGACGGCTCATTAGTCATTATTACTGCGGCACGATGACCGGGGTGACTCTCCCTTGGAGTTCTATGTGCATGGCAAGTGTACCAGGATGGTCAACGTCACACATGTCGATGAACGGAAGTATTCTTTCCGATATCGAGGAGCAAGGAAACCGCGTGGTATAGTATCACTGCTGATTTATTTTTATTTTTTATTTTTGATGAAAGCTAGCGTTTCAACTTTTACGACGAAGGAGTGCCAAACATGACACGTGCTGGATGTCCCACACGTCAGTGAAAGGAGTGGGACATAAACAGCGTGGTAGAGCGTCTCCACTTCTAGGTCGGAGACCACATGTAGTGCTAGTAGTATGTAACGATACAAAGTGCACCCGGAGAGAAAGACGCGTCTAGTTGGAATGTCTCGGGCCATACATGTAAACAAATATAAAACCTAATATGTGCCTCCAATTAATATAGTAGTAGAGTACTTAGGCACGTACATCATAATATCATCGTGCATTGCACGTACAACATTTAGTGGTTGTGGCACCCCGATAGAGGGCCGACGTACGCCAGCCCCAGGATAAGACCTGGCGCACGTCAAAGACATGATACAGCAATTCCAGGCACAAAATGGCTTTATTATATTAAATGGAGTATTACAATACTGTTGCTTACAACAATATTTCATAGCTCCAAGGCTAACTAAGATGGCAGCGAAGGTCTTGGCTCAGCGGTGACATCGTCTCTGGCTGGGCTCCATAACTCACAGGACTGGCTGGGTTACGACCTAGCACGACGAATCTTCTCCTACAACTGGCCACGTGCAAGGCCAGGTGAGTAGTTTGAATGTACTCGCAAGACAACCAAATACATAGCATCCAAACAAGCAGATGACAAAGCCAACCCTATGCTATGCAAGAATTTATTCTAAACATGGCATGGAATTAACAGGAAAACACGAATCAAGCATAGCATAGCATACCTATCTAGCATTATTAATCATCATGTCGTAGCAAAATTATCTGGCATGTTTAAACATCCAGCAGCATTAATCATCACGATATAACGGGGTTATCTAGCAAAGTAACTATTGAAGTAAAGTACAGTAAAGTAAAGCATGCATCAAGTAAATAGTCCATATTCTGAATATTCTCATGATCCAATCTGAAACTGATCCAAATCCAAGTCTCTCGGTCATCTGACCATCTCTTCCATAGCCAACTCATGGTTAACATACCATACTCCTGACAACATCTGCTGTCCATGCAGGACATGTCCTTTCACCATCATTACGGTTGATCGCCTAACGAGGTCTGGACGGGCTGTCCAATACCGTGGACACGGCTATTCGAATAGATTTTACACTCTGCAGAGGTTGTACACTTTACCCACACCACGGAACTCATGGCCTCGTACTCCCATTCGGGTGGACCAACGACGTTCCGACGAAACCTGTCTGACCCGTGACTCTTCCATCGTACCACCGGCAATCACACTCCCTCGGAGTCAAGCCTTGGGTGCCCCCGTGTCACCTCGTGACACCCTGCCACCGTCGTGGCCAAACTAAACTGTCCCAAACGGGGACGGGTACCCAAACAACTCAACTGGGCTCACAGGGTTATCGCCGCCTACCGGGCCAGGGCAACGCGCGCGCATAACCCTCCCTCTTTGGAGGTACAGGTGAAAGAGCACGCGATCAGACCAAGTCAAGGCCGTCCCATACCGGCAAATGTGGTTGCACGGATAAGCCCGGACAGGTGACTCTGATCAACCGACTAGGTTTATCAATATATCTCCATCATCCCACCATTACCTTAACAATTATAAGTGTGAACAGCCACTTAACATCAGCATAGCAGAATCATTACAACGTTGACAAACATGGCAAGATATCAGATCATGGTACTCACATGATAACGGTATCCAAAATATTGTTACTAGCATGGCAGGGCATGGCATGGAAACAAGGCATGATATTAGATGAAACGTAATGCTAACATCTAAAACAGATGACATAACAGGTGTATGCAAGTGCAGGCTAACAGGTGATACAGATGTACTACAATGAACACACAGGGTGCAAGCAAAGTCATCACGCAAGTCCGGAGCTCATGGAAGAGGTTGGCTTGCCTGGGGTAGAGGAATACTCCGGGTGGAAGTGCAATAACACTCCGGGAAGATTTGCCGGAAACGTTTCCCTCTCGGAGGGGCTGATCGAAGGGCAAGGGCAAAATGGTCATTTTCACAATGTGAAAACATTATGAAAATGACGCCATCAGAACGGGCTCGTCGATCTGAAGACGTGGGCGTTGGTTTTACCTCAATCGGAGTTATGGTCGCAAAGTTAGGGCCGTTCACTCGTTAAGCGCAGAAACGGACAGAAACTGTCCACTTTAGCTCTTAACCAGCGAACGTTTACTATATAATAGATTCGGCCGGCAGCTGGAAAAAGGAAAACGTCTTTTGAAAAATACGCCTTCGGAGTCAGAAGACATACTCCCTAAAATACGTTTTCACTTAAACCAGCGGGCCCGGGTTGACTTCTTTCTCTCTGAATGACGTGTGGGCCCGCCTTATCCACCTCCTCTCTCTTCTCCCTTTCTGGTCGTCGACCTCCTTGTGACCGAAGACAGGGGCACGCCTCGGCCGCCGGCATGGCCATCCCATCGTCGCTCTAGAGGTCTAGCCAGTGAGCTCAAGGGCTCCACCGACGTGCGCCGCCTCCAGTGGTGGTTGCGGGCCTGCGCGAGACGGCCCACAGCGCCATAGCCACTGACCAAGGCACGGCGGCCATTGGCCGGCAGCAAGGTCACTCCGGCAGCACCTCCCCGACTAAAATGAGAGCGGCAGCGGCTCAGAAGGCCATAGAGGAGGCCTCAGGCGCAGAGGGAAGGGAGAGGGGAGGGCCAGGGCGCCGGAATGGGCCGAGGGCAACGGAAACAGAGGAGAAGACGGCCATGGTGGTGCTTTGGGTGGTGGGCACGGGCTACTCCGGCAGAAATTGGAGGGGGCGGCAGCTCGGTGAACCACGAGGGAGTCCGAGGACTGGAATGGAGAGGAGGGGGAGGCCGAAGCTGGCTAGCTCGAAGAGGACGGGCGGCGGCAGAGCCACTGCCATGGCGGAGGGAGGATCTCAGGGAGCTCAGCTAGGAGGATTGGGAGGGGCTGGGCTGCTGGTGATGCAGAGGGGGCTCGAAGACGTGCTATTTATAGTCGAGGGAGGGGGTCTCGCAATGGTGGCCGAAGCACCGAGAAGCACGACGAAGCAGCGATGCTTCGGCGAAGACTCGAAGGCGGCAGAGGCAACTACGAGCTTTGGGACGAAGCGGAGAGGATTCCAGACGACGCACGAATGCGGTGGGCAGCTCGTGGACAAGATGGAGCTCACTGGAAGCGGCCTCACGAAGTCTCCCGAGCACAGTGCACGCTGTTGGCATGTTCTGCCGACGGTCACCGCGTGGCCAAGGCGATGCCACGCTGCACTTCGTGCCAAACCATGTCCAGCGTATTCTCCACTCTTCCGTGAGTTGACCTGACCCTACGAGCATGAACAGAGAACTCTGGTGTGACCACTGCCTGGGTCAAACAGTTATGGCAGCAAAGTGTTTGTCATGTGGTGTGGCCACCACAGTGCACCCATTGGCATGATCTTGGGCAGGGGTGAGCCATCCACTAAGGTAGTCATGCTGGCAAAATTTGGGCACAAATGGACAATGCTAGCTGGTACTTCCTTTGTAACCTTGCCCACTGACCAGAAATGCAAATGATGATGCTGGGGTCAAATGGCTAGATGTATTTGAATGATTCTTGGTGTAGAGTGATGATATGGTCATAGGAACTGTCTGGAAAAGTTTCAGCTCAAATTGATCATCTATGAGGGTACTTCCTTCACAGAGATGCAATCTGGACAGAAACTTAGATAATTTACTGAGGAAGATTGACTTGATGGAATGAGCTTATTTTTGGTATCCAGGGGTAATATATCATAATGAATCACCCTACAAAATTTCAGCCCAAGGAGATCAAGGAATCAAGCACGTCCTTTGCAAACTGAAAATCTGAACAGAATTTGCAAAGTGGTGTTGTGCTCAAAATTTAATGGGTGGAACTTGAGATCTTGATGGAAATGGTGAATATAGGGGTAGGACAAGCTCCACAAATTATTTGGGATTTTTCCCAACTACCAAAATGGTAGTTCCTTTGGAAAGGCCCCAAATTGATATATTGGCTTAAAATAGGAAAATGCAATTTCCCCTATTTTATTATGGCCAATATTTTTATGAGAGCTCAATATGATCACAAAGAATATCTCCACAAGTTTTCATGAACTTTGGAGATGGATAGATATTATTCTGGATTTAATTCCTCGGAAAGGAAGAAAAAGGAATTAATTCTAGATGAGAAATATTGCATATGACTTGGCAATATTTTAGCACATCTAGGGTTTATGAGTGAAGGATGATCTCCGGAAATTTTGGGAGGATCAAATGAGCAAGAAAAATGATAGTTCCTTTGTAAACGCAAAGGCAGGATTTCCAGTTCCGATATTTTGGAACTAGGGTTTGAATGAGGTTCGGGGTTTACTGACGGGAACTTGACTGGCACAAGAGCATGGAAAATTCATGGAGAGGCTGAGGATTGTCTGAATTCACCTGGTCATTCACCAGATTCCAGAGGAAACATTCGGGAAAGGAAAGCTAGGAAGGAATAACAGCACAAAAATCGATAACCCAATTTTTGGGGTGTTACAAACCTTCCCCCCTAAAGAGAATCTCGTCCTCGAGATTCTTAGGGTTAGCTCAGAACAAAAATTACGCCTCCTGAAAAAAAATCTCTAGGTTTGAATTTTAACCCTGGGGTTGCAAACAACCAAGTTAAAAGTACCGAAAATTGGTACACCCAGATCGAGGTACGGATATCGCGGGATTTACTCCACGGGTAGGGGCCGCTGGGTTGCCCTGACATTTTTAGAAAAAGCAGAATTTCCTTCTTCCAAAAATGCTCGGGACACCACAGTGAACTGTGGCCTCTATCGCTGGCAGGTGGGCCTAGGGCCCACTGGCAGCTTCTTCTTCCTCCGGCCCATGGCTCTCTCTCTCTCGCTCCCGCGCTGTCCTGAGTGCGGCTAGGCACTGTGCACGCCTGGCTCCTGGGCCGAGAGCACCCAAGGGTGATAGTGCGCGGCGTGCACGGGACCAACGCAGAGAGCACTCCCATCGCGGGCCAGCGCCGGTCGGCACTGCTCGCGGATTCGCCTCCTGGACGCCGATGATCGAGTGATGCGCGGTTCTCCTGGACCTCGCTCACCGTACACCGGACTTTGGCTATAAAAACGACGGCAGTTTCTTCTTCCTCAACCTCGCATCTTACCTCACTTCTTCTTCCTCTTCTCCTTTTCCTTCGGGTTGCAGGGGCGCGAGGCGAGGCTTTAATGGCGGACATGGGTTCGGAGCTGATCTTCATCCTCCTAGTGGGTCTACTGGCGGCATTGGTTGGCTCCTCGCTGCTGCTATGTGCGATGATCCTCGATGATCGTCGAGATGCTGCTAACCGAGCGGTAGCTGGTGAGCATCCACGCCGTCTTAGGCCGGCGGAATGAGCACGGGCTGCGGTGGGGCGAAGGGGGTGGCTGGCCAGCATCACACAGGACGGTGCCAGAAGCGTCACTGAGTCTAGGGTTAGTGCAGTGTGGTTAGCGGAGCTGTACCAGTGTGGAAGCCACACTGCGGGTTGCTCCTCGCTGATCGACATCCACAACGAGTGAGGGTTGAGGTAGAATCAGGATTTAGATCTTGGACTAGAGGGGATGTAATGGTTTGTGCTGCAATAAAATTTCTCAGAATTTCTCCGAGATTGCAGCTGGGTTCGGGGAAAAGATTTTGGGACCAGGGAAAAAATATTGGATAGAGCTGGTTTTCCAGAACACTGAGTTCAGGAAAACTGACAAATGGAGTATGCATAGATGGGTGGGGGTGGGCAGCTTTGCATTCTACCCGAGTACCACGGCGGCTGTACTCAGGAGAAAGAACTTGGCGTGCAGACATTGCTCATACGATGCACAAGCAATCTATTCAAATTCATATGCAAGCAAATGCAGAAGGCATACAGTAGCAGAATACAGACAGATGAAAGAAACATATCGAGCAGACTACACTAGGGTGTTTTAATGCTAGTGAGTGTATGTACTCCTGGTATACATACACCTACACCAGCTCGCATTTTATTAGGGACTCTGGGTGAGTCCAATGTTATTAGGTGTAAGTGCTCTACTGACTAAAATCTTGTTAAAAAAATCCACTGCCGGCTCTGTTAAACATTTCTGCTTAACAGAGAGACAGATGAACTAAACACACAGAGCAAACAAACATACATAATATTACAACAGCTCACAGGCACAAGCAATACAAGCATTACAACAAAACACAACCTTAATAAGCAGCTAATAGCAACAACTCACTCCGAACTATAGGATCCTAATCCTAGACGAGGACGAAGAAACAGTCTTCGCAACACACACATTTGCGGCCTCAACTGGCTACACTCACTGCCAGAGCCACAAATAGGCCTACTCTTACTGGGGCTCTCCTGGGGGACGAAGGCTGAGCCAACTCCCATCTTCATCATCGGACACCACAATGGGTTGGGGCACAACTACTTGGGTTGCGGCTGGAACTTGGCGGAACACATCTTGACGACGAAGACGATGAATAGCTCCGGCAACATAACTTGGGTGGATGATGCCAGGTTGCCATGGGTTCACGGGCTGCGAGGGTAGCACTGGCTGAGAGGGTGGCACGCGTTGAGAAGGTGGCACTGAGTTTGGCAGCAGGAGAAGGGTGGTTTGGGATGCAGCTTGACGGGCATCACGGTATGCTTCCGTAACAACCCGGGTGGTGTCACAGTCAATGGATTGGAACTCTCGAATAATGCCGGCAATTAGTAGTCCTTGGGCATCAATGAACTTAGCCAGGCGAGCTACTGCCGGGTCGGCTTCACCAACTGCGTTGAAGAACTCGCAACCTGTATTGGACGAAGCGGGAAAATAGCGAAACTCCCTCATCTCCGCTACTTGCGGAAAATGGAAGCGAAGACGGGTGATGGCCTCCGCAGCAGCTGTCTGGACGGCCAAAGCAGTGGTGGGCATGGGTTTGCCCTTAAAAACCAAGGGCTTCCCATCCTTTGCTGGACTTGGGTGGAGAAGCACCTTTGCCTCATATCGGCAAAGGTGAGGGACGGGTTCCGATTGGAACACCAAATACACTGGGGTAGTATTACAGCCAAAGGCTTGGGTGAGCATATTGGAAAGGATAGGTGGAAATCCGTCATACCCTTTGGCCACGGTTTGGCTATGGAACTTATGCATTTTGGAGGAACTAGCCATGGCTGTTGGTTTGCGGATAATGGCCTGGGTTCTTCTACGGGGATCTGGCTTGCTGAATGGAGAGAGTTGCGACTCACAGGTGGGGGTTTAATAGGCAGTCGGCTGGAACACACCAGCATGGCCTGGATCTTTCTCGTGCCGAGCAGAAGATATGCCGGCACGGCCGACGACTGGGTAGGGTCGCAGTCTAATCCAGGGACGGCTGGGTGGATGGATAGCTGAGCAGGGACACGTCCATTCCGACTGCGCCGCATGTTAATCAACAGTGGCCATGTCGGATGCCAGGGATGGGTCAAATCTATGGGGCTCACTACCGGGTAAAAGATAGGAATGGTTTGGTGCTAGGGTAACCTATAGCCAGCCTGGCTCTGATACCAAGTCTTGTGGCACCCCGATAGAGGGCCGACGTACGCCAGCCCCAGGATAAGACCTGGCGCACGTCAAAGACATGATACAGCAATTCCAGGCACAAAATGGCTTTATTATATTAAATGGAGTATTACAATACTGTTGCTTACAACAATATTTCATAGCTCCAAGGCTAACTAAGATGGCAGCGAAGGTCTTGGCTCAGCGGTGACATCGTCTCTGGCTGGGCTCCATAACTCACAGGACTGGCTGGGTTACGACCTAGCACGACAAATCTTCTCCTGCAACTGGCCACATGCAAGGCCAGGTGAGTACTTTGAATGTACTCGCAAGACAACCAAATACATAGCATCCAAACAAGCAGATGACAAAGCCAACCCTATGCTATGCAAGAATTTATTCTAAACATGGCATGGAATTAACAGGAAAACACGAATCAAGCATAGCATAGCATACCTATCTAGCATTATTAATCATCATGTCGTAGCAAAATTATCTGGCATGTTTAAACATCCAGCAGCATTAATCATCACGATATAACGGGGTTATCTAGCAAAGTAACTATTGAAGTAAAGTACAGTAAAGTAAAGCATGCATCAAGTAAATAGTCCATATTCCGAATATTCTCATGATCCAATCTGAAACTGATCCAAATCCAAGTCTCTCGGTCATCTGACCATCTCTTCCATAGCCAACTCATGGTTAACATACCATACTCCTGACAACATCTGCTGTCCATGCAGGACATGTCCTTTCACCATCATTACGGTTGATCGCCTAACGAGGTCTGGACGGGCTGTCCAATACCGTGGACACGGCTATTCGAATAGATTTTACACTCTGCAGAGGTTGTACACTTTACCCACACCACGGAACTCATGGCCTCGTACTCCCATTCGGGTGGACCAACGACGTTCCGACGAAACCTGTCTGACCCGTGACTCTTCCATCGTACCACCGGCAATCACACTCCCTCGGAGTCAAGCCTTGGGTGGCCCCGTGTCACCTCGTGACACCCTGCCACCGTCGTGGCCAAACTAAACTGTCCCAAACGGGGACGGGTACCCAAACAACTCAACTGGGCTCACAGGGTTATCGCCGCCTACCGGGCCAGGGCAACGCGCGCGCATAACCCTCCCTCTTTGGAGGTACCGGTGAAAGAGCACGCGATCAGACCAAGTCAAGGCCGTCCCATACCGGCAAATGTGGTTGCACGGATAAGCCCGGACTGGTGACTCAGATCAACCGACTAGGTTTATCAATATATCTCCATCATCCCACCATTACCTTAACAATTATAAGTGTGAACAGCCACTTAACATCAGCATGGCAGAATCATTACAACATTGACAAACATGGCAAGATATCAGATCATGGTACTCACATGATAACGGTATCCAAAATATTGTTACTAGCATGGCAGGGCATGGCATGGAAACAAGGCATGATATTAGATGAAACGTAATGCTAACATCTAAAACAGATGACATAACAGGTGTATGCAAGTGCAGGCTAACAGGTGATACGGATGTACTACAATGAACACACAGGGTGCAAGCAAAGTCATCACGCAAGTCCGGAGCTCATGGAAGAGGTTGGCTTGCCTGGGGTAGAGGAATACACCAGGTGGAAGTGCAATAACACTCCGGGAAGATTTGCCGGAAACGTTTCCCTCTCGGAGGGGCTGATCGAAGGGCAAGGGCAAAATGGTCATTTTCACAGTGCGAAAACATTATGAAAATGACGCCATCAGAACGGGCTCGTCGATCTGAAGACGTGGGCGTTGGTTTTACCTCAATCGGAGTTACGGTCGCAAAGTTAGGGCCGTTCACTCGTTAAGCGCAGAAACGGACAGAAACTGTCCACTTTAGCTCTTAACCAGCGAACGTTTACTATATAATAGATTCGGCCGGCAGCTGGAAAAAGGAAAACGTCTTTTGAAAAATACGCCTTCGGAGTCAGAAGACATACTCCCTAAAATACGTTTTCACTTAAACCAGTGGGCCCGGGTTGACTTCTTTCTCTCTGAATGACGTGTGGGCCTGCCTTATCCACCTCCTCTCTCTTCTCCCTTTCTGGTCGTCGACCTCCTTGTGACCGAAGACAGGGCCGCGCCTCGGCCGCCGGCATGGACATCCCATCGTCGCTCTAGAGGTCCAGCCGGTGAGCTCAAGGGCTCCACCGACGTGCGCTGCCTCCAGTGGTGGTTGCGGGCCTGCGCGAGACAGCCCACAGCGCCATCGCCACTGACCAAGGCACGGCGGCCATTGGCCGGCAGCGAGGTCACTCCGGCAGCACCTCCCCGACTAAAATGAGAGCGGCAGCGGCTCAGAAGGCCATAGAGGAGGCCTCAGGCACAGAGGGAAGGGAGAGGGGAGGGCCAGGGCGCCGGAATGGGCCGAGGGCAATGGCAACAGAGGAGAAGACGGCCATGGTGGTGCTTTGGGTGGTGGGCACGGGCTACTCCGGCAGAAATTGGAGGGGGCGGCAGCTCGGTGAACCACGAGGGACACCGAGGACTGGAATGGAGAGGAGGGGGAGGCCGAAGCTGGCTAGCTCGAAGAGGACGGGCGGCGGCAGAGCCACTGCCATGGCGGAGGGAGGAGCTCAGGGAGCTCAGCTAGGAGGATTGGGAGGGGCTGGGCTGCTGGTGATGCAGAGGGGACTCGAAGACGTGCTATTTATAGTCGAGGGAGGGGGTCTCGCAATGGTGGCCGAAGCACCGAGAAGCACGGCGAAGCGGCGATGCTTCGGCGAAGACTCGAAGGCGGCAGAGGCAACTACGAGCTTTGGGACGAAGTGGAGAGGATTCCAGACGATGCACGAATGCGGTGGGCAGCTCGTGGACAAGATGGAGCTCACTGGAAGCGGCCTCCCGAAGTCTCCCGAGCAAAGTGCACGCTGTTGGCATGTTCTGCCGACGGTCACCGCGTGGCCAAGGCGATGCCACGCTGCACTTCGTGCCAAACCATGTCCAGCGTATTCTCCATTCTTCCGTGAGTTGACCTGACCCTACGAGCATGAACAGAGAACTCTGGTGTGACCACTGCCTGGGTCAAACAGTTATGGCAGCAAAGTGTTTGTCATGTGGTGTGGCCACCACAGTGCACCCATTGGCATGATCTTGGGCAGGGGTGAGCCATCCACTAAGGTAGTCATGCTGGCAAAATTTGGGCACAAATGGACAATGCTAGCTGGTACTTCCTTTGTAACCTTGCCCACTGACCAGAAATGCAAATGATGATGCTGGGGTCAAATGGCTAGATGTATTTGAATGATTCTTGGTGTAGAGTGATGATATGGTCATAGGAACTGTCTGGAAAAGTTTCAGCTCAAATTGATCATCTATGAGGGTACTTCCTTCACAGAGATGCAATCTGGACAGAAACTTAGATAATTTACTGAGGAAGATTGACTTGATGGAATGAGCTTATTTTTGGTATCCAGGGGTAATATATCATAATGAATCACCCTGCAAAATTTCAGCCCAAGGAGATCAAGGAATCAAGCACGTCCTTTGCAAACTGAAAATCTGAACAGAATTTGCAAAGTGGTGTTGTGCTCAAAATTTAATGGGTGGAACTTGAGATCTTGATGGAAATGGTGAATATAGGGGTAGGACAAGCTCCACAAATTATTTGGGATTTTTCCCAACTACCAAAATGGTAGTTCCTTTGGAAAGGCCCCAAATTGATATATTGGCTTAAAATAGGAAAATGCAATTTCCCCTATTTTATTATGGCCAATATTTTTATGAGAGCTCAATATGATCACAAAGAATATCTCCACAAGTTTTCATGAACTTTGGAGATGGATAGATATTATTCTGGATTTAATTCCTCGGAAAGGAAGAAAAAGGAATTAATTCTAGATGAGAAATATTGCATATGACTTGGCAATATTTTAGCACATCTAGGGTTTATGAGTGAAGGATGATCTCCGGAAATTTTGGGAGGATCAAATGAGCAAGAAAAATGATAGTTCCTTTGTAAACGCAAAGGCAGGATTTCCAGTTCCGATATTTTGGAACTAGGGTTTGAATGAGGTTCGGGGTTTACTGACGGGAACTTGACTGGCACAAGAGCATGGAAAATTCATGGAGAGGCTGAGGATTGTCTGAATTCACCTGGTCATTCACTAGATTCCAGAGGAAAAATTCGGGAAAGAAAAGCTAGGAAGGAATAACAGCACAAAAATCGATAACCCGATTTTTGGGGTGTTACAGTGGTAGAAAGACAAATGCCTATATGCCACTCATGTTCATACTATTTGTGCCTTTCTACATCACTTACTATGCTACATTACTTAGGTTCGTACATCCCTGGGTACATGTCCGTCTCATAGTTCCAGTCCCACGTGTTCTTCATAGATGGAACGATCCATAACGGTGGGCAACGGGAGTCCATATCATCGCAGCTTCTTAGTGTGGCTCCCCATGATGGAGACTCATCCAAACTGAAGCAGCATAGATCAGGGATAGGGGCGTTCAAGATATGAATCCGTCGGTGCGCAATGAAAAGGCACTCGTTCTTCATGAACGGCAGGCCGTCGGCATCGTGCATGGAAGGTGGCATCGTTTGCCCTATGGGGTAGTTGTCCCCGATGAAAATCGAGTACTCTTCAAGTGTGTTCATCCACACCTAGGTAGCATCACGGGGGATGAACACGCCGCCGTCTATCTGGTACACCTGGTATCTCAAACCTGGATACATGCTGACGTGCATGGTTATGGTCCATGCACTATAATAAGGTGACGTAAGCAGGGGATACGGATTAAAATAAAATACTTTATATTGCTTATTTCTATGAGGGGGAAGGGAAGCAATGTATAGACCAGCTGCGGCACGGGCGACGACAAACAATTTGAGACTGTTACCTGGGCCACGTACAATAATTAAAGTAGGAGTAGTTTTGTTTGATGGGATTATGGCTACCTAGCTAGTAGCCTAGTACTACACGGAATTGAAATTGTTAAGTCCATTATAGTTTATACAACTGGCATTATAAAGTTGCGTAGATGACTATCCCAATCAATAAAAAAAGGAAAGAACTACTCCTGCTCCTGGAGTACAAAGAGACATGTACTGAAATGTTATAAGATGACATGGCAATAAGATATACGATAGTTCCTGGCTCTACTACTCTTGGATCGGAGAGAAGGGATTACCTAGGTACATGATCAGGGTCCGATCGTGATAGATCGTGGCACCTTGTTGCCATTCAATGGTACCATGGGTAACGACTGCTAAGATAGTACGTCCCAACTGGGTGTCGTCAGCTACAAGGTTCCAAGTTAGACCAAATGCCCCATGCACATCCACGATTGGTGATCTGATTTTGATCGCGGGATGACTTTAGCCTGCATAATCATGCAAACAAGGCGGAATTCATAGAAACTGGATGAAAATCATTACATTTCGAAAACTTTTCATATAAACCGAACGAGATACATTACAGTTTTCATACAAACCAGAGTAAAACCTACTCTAAACAAGTTGCAACTGTAATGTGGGCGGCGCACGGACGACGGCCGGCCTTGGTGTCGTTTGAGGCTACTCATAGTGGGGAGTATCATATACAATATACTAGTGCATGATACTAGTGTATGATATACTACTTTTATAGTGCATAGTATCATAGAGTAGTAGCATAGATGATCATATTTATTGCCATGCATGACCCCCTGTCTCTTATTAATTCTCTGCCACATCACCATGTCTGCTATTCCCGAGTGTATGTACCAGCTAAGTTACCACCACTATGGCCAGCGTCGACACGGAGCAGTCGCATGCACCGGGAAGCGGCGCTCTCTCAGCCATCGCACTGCCTCAAAGCCGGCGCCAGTGAGAGGTCGCCTCTGCTCTGGCCAGGCATTAATGCGGCACTGAAGCTTCGAGGCGGCGCTGACCGTTTCAGGGGGGAAGCGCCCGCCGGCAAGGGAGGGGGTTTGGGTCGGCTAGGGCGGTCAGACACGGGCGTGGTGGTGGTATTGATTTTGTACCGTTTCAAGTGTAGTAGTGGTAGTTTGTAAAACTACTCAATTATTGCACTCAGTTTCCTAAAAAATTGTGGTAAAAATGTTACTTGCAATGCATGCATGCGTGACCAATATAAATGACCAATAAAAAACTACTACATGCACGCAATGATTTAATGCACATTGTAATCTCAACATGTGATGGGGAGCTCTAAATTTGAATTTGAAACTTATAAAATGAAAAATTCAAAACAAATAAACTGGAAGAGAGGGAGTATGCCGTAGGATGTGTCCCATACGAAACAAGTCCCCTGGTTTGTCACCACGAAGATGCGGTTAGAAAGGAGCACAACGTCTTGGTACTCGTACGGCAACAAATCGGCCGCAGACAGCATGGTCCACCTTTGACCGCCATGTGCAAGGTTAGTGAAAGCAATCGGGATGTCGAACACTGCCATGAGAGTGTAATTTTGGTTGGTGGACGACCTTATCGTGGCTTCCGGGATTGCTATCTTCTTCAATCTCACCGTGGTTCCATCGTACCAATTCAGGCGATGGCCCATTGCATGGCTGATCCCAATGTTGGACAAATGTTCTATGGGAATGGTGTCACCATTGTAGATGTTGTGCAAATTGATGTTGGTACCCTCCCGTACATATGCAAACCAATCAACACTGGCACCAAGCCTAACATGTGAAAAAATGGGCATCAGGGGAATTAGGAAATGGACATGGAAGTAGTCTTTATAATGCATTTACTACGTGATCAAACTCATCACTTACCTGCTCATCGGACAAAATCCGAGTGCCCCTCAATGTCGGCATCTCCAGGGGCATCAACTTGCAACTACAGCCATGCCGCACTAGAGAGACCCCCAAGGAAACATCCTCGTCCTCGAGGACGCATGGCAGACCAACTAGCATGGCTTTCTCCCACGCATATTTACGCACCCTCTTAAAATATTTGGTGCAAGTACCGCCAAGTCTTGTGGATGTGAGGAAGTTGGAGTGACTTACGATTCATCCCAAAGGATTGTCGTCCAAGGTCTCCCAACCTCGACAAGGACGAGAAGCACCACCGCCTTGCGAATCCATGGCAATGGCGACCAACTACCTTGTCCGTTGTGGAGCTGGTTTACACGAGAGGAGATGGTAATTGCAGGGCTTCGTCCCTTCGGAAAGGATGTTCTGCGAGCGCGCACTAGTGCAGTTTATATTTGAGACTAGCAAGAGGCCAATGTGTTGCATGGAACATCAAGATGCATTTATACGAGTTGTTTATCTCGTGGGAGACAAAGATGAATGAGGGAAGGCCTTGTCTACAAATGTGGAGAGGGGTGCGGGTATCTTTTTGCAAAATTGCCATAGTTTGCTTTCTATTCGTCAAATATAGATCAGACCGTCTATATTGCAGGATGGTAGGCACACCTTCATCACCAACTCGGTTTTTTATATATTTTATTATTATTATTATTATTATTATTATTATTATTATTATAAGAGTAGAGATAGAGATTAGGGAGCTGGCGACGGTTCATTGTACGGCACGTTCGCGTCCGTCCACTAGCCCGGAATTAAAGCACGCACAGCATTTACAGTGACTGGGATTAGTTGTTTTCCGGGTGCATGGACCAACCCGGACTAGCAGACTTGGTCGCCCTTTTTTGATCACGCATTCGACAAGTACGTGCGTGACATGCTTGCATGCAAATCTTGCGTGACCAATCCATGCGAAGCGGAGCGGTAGGCTGTCGAACTGCAGCCTGCATGTTGCAGCCATGTCATCCACACACATCCTAAAGGCCAATTCATACTCCGCTGGACTATACTGTACTACTATGCATTGTTTGGCATGAATGTTCCTTGGAGCTCGTGCTGCAACTGGCGTACTCCACATCCTGCTTCCCATCTCCTTCCTCTTCCACCGCCCGCGCACGCCCGCGGGAAGCGACCGGTCAACCATTATATAGGAGTGCTAGCACAAAAAGATGCATGCATGACCACTAAAATTTCCTTTCTCTTATCTCTATGAAATAAATGTGGCATGAAACTCAAAGCCCTTTAAGTCCGAGTATAATGGAAATCATCATCCTCCTCCGGCTCCGCTTCGCCCGCGTCGTTGTCCTCCTATTCCAGCTCCGCGTCTTCGTTCTCCTCCTCCGGCTCCACGTGTTGCTCCATCTCCAACGCCTCCTCATCCGGCTCCAGCTAGTCCGGACTCCGGAGGCAGGGCGGCTGCGATCCGGGCTTCGCACCGCCTCAAGATCAAAGCGCCGCTCCGGCGGGAGCATGGCCTATGTCGTTACCTTCGGCCGGGCCATGGCTATCGGGCGACGGCAACCAGAGAAGAGGCGGCGGGAGGGGAATGAATGCAGCTACTGTTTGGGTTCGCCGTCCGACTTAAATAAATGCGCACCATCACGTGTACCCGCGGGTGCACAAATTGTAATATACGAGTCTGCTTAGGGGGCGTCACGTAACTGGTATGTGTGTGAGATTCTGAGAGACAGAGTGCGAGTGTGCGACTGTACTCTTCGGACATGTACTCCACCTTTTGCATCGGGATATAAGTATAATGGCATTACACTTTAGCTTGTGATTTACGTGGCCATGTTAACGTGGTTGTGTAAAAAAATGTCACTTCCTGCTCATGATTTGCATTATATAATTGTGAGAAGTTTGCTAACTACTAAAATAAAGTGGAATTTGTCCATGTTATATAAGTAAATTAAGGTGATTGTTTATCATGCGGGTAAGGTTGGATGAAGGGCGGTTGGAACAAATGGTCCACCTAGAGCATGTGTGTGTGAGATGGAGTCTTAGTGTGTGTGTGTGTGTGTGTGATGCGGAGTCTTCAGTGGTGAAAGTAATTTAAGTGTGTGTGGCTTCATCGTAGAGAGGTGATGTGTATGGCAGAGGCCACCAACGAGGGGGGTGCGAGAGAGAAGAGGCCCGTAAAGAGGGAAGAGAAGGCGTGTGTGCGTGAGAGGACTCGACATCGAGATAACGTGTTTGTTCGAGAGACACCGAGGAAGACTACTATATATCGATGGTGCATGTAGGCGGGAATTAAATGAAGGGATGGTCTTATTGGTTTCGGGGATATAGGGGAAGAGTGAGAGAGGGGGGTAGCTAGAAGGAGATTATTAAGTGTAGTGTGTGTTTTAGAGAAGAGACCCATCCAGGCGGAAGTCATGTGCACACAAGAAGAGAACGATTCGATGTGGGTTTAGGGCTAAGGGTAATTAACTATGTATGGAGACACAGGAGACCATGAACGTGCATGTGCGAGAGGTATACATGGGATGTGTGTGTGTGCGCACGCGCATGATCGAGATAAAAGAAAGAAGACATAAGTCATAAGATCAACGTCATGGGAGAGACGGATCGGTATGATAATATGCATGCATGTGAGAGTGGAGGGAGGAAGGCCCGATAATTGAGCATGTGTTTTTGTCTTTAAGAGATAGTGGCGTGGGCTGGAGCATGCATCTATGGCGAGTAGAGAGAGCGAGACATAACAATTGTTCAAAAGAGATCAACCTATAGATGCATGTATAGACAGATAGATATAGTGTGCGTGATAGGAAGCAAGAGTGCGTGCGAGAAAGAAAGGTTCACGGAGAAACTGCAGATAGATAGAGAGATAGAGATGCTAGCTAGAGGGACATCGGCTAGTTTGTGTGTTAGAGATGACACCCGAGTGGTTCAGAGGGGTGAAGTTATGTGGGTGTGAGAGAAAGATAAAAAGAGGGTGCATGACTGCATGTAGAGAGAAACATATATAGTGTGGGTGATAGGAAGCAAGAGTGAGCGTGAGAAAGAAGGTTGATGGAGAAACAGACAAATAGAAAGATAAATATGCTAGCTAGAGGGAGATCGGCTAGCTAGTGTGTGTGTTAGAGATAAGAGTCGAGGATCAGAAAGCTGAGTTATCTGTGTGGGAGTGAGAGAGATAGAGAGAGGGTGCATGTGAGTCACATACAAACAAATATCAGAGAGAAATGAGATCCCGAGAGACGGAGTATTGTGTTTGCAAGAAAGAAAGATATTTCACAAGGAGAGTGATAGCTAGAGAGACATATCAGGGAACGCGAGATATCCCTAGGGAGAGAGAGTGTGTGTGAGCGACATACAAGGGAATGGTGGAGAGATATGAGACCCTGGGAGACAGAGTTTGTGTTTGCGTGTGAGAAAGAGATATTTAAGAGGGAGATTCGTAGCTTCTCAAACCTAAGGAGCGCAAGACATCTCTGTGTGAGAGGGGGTGTGCGAGTGGCACATTGGGGAATAGTAGAGAGAAATGAGACCCCGGGAGACGAAGTTTGTGTTTGTGTGAGAGAAAGAGATTTCACAGGGAGAATCATAGTTAGACACACATAGCAGGGAGCGAGATATACTTAGAGAGAGATAGAGTGAAGGTCGAGGGAGAGAGTACCGTCAGTGTGTTATGAAGATAAAAGATCATTGTCGACATACAAGTAGCACGAGAGATACCCGAGAGACGACGAAGGCGTATAGGTCTAGAGAGAGATATAAGCATGAGTGATAGCTATATAAGACGAATATCTGGATTAAAGGGGATTCAAATATTTAAACTAGAGATGACGACATCGATAATATCATAACGAAAATTGGTCTATCAAACATGCATATTCATTTGAATTTGGGGTCACGTGTAATGTTATATAGTTTATCAATATTAGTGATCCATAGATTCTTTAATTAGAGACAATGCATGGTTTATATGGAATTAATGTCTAAACGGGATTACACTATATGATGCGTGTGTCAAACACATTATACGTGTTTGAGAAGTAAAAAAACCCGAATGAAACACACATTAATTGGAGACAGTTAGCGAGGAATGCATACATTGGATTTCAACATAAAGTGGTTTCAAATATTTGAAAATCCAAATTAAGATGGATCCAGCCTTATGAATCTGAGATCATGCCATTTGTAAACCATATTTATGTATAAAGGGTGTTGTGCTTTTGAAAGTATATATATAAAAAATGATGTATATAGATTTGTATTCGAATACAAAATAGATCCTGCCTGAAAAAAATACAAACTCGATTCGAATTGAGTTGGCACGATAAACATGCACTCTTTCTCTGCAAAAATTTGAACGAAGCGGGGAAACTCCCAGTAACTGCCCGAAACCAAAATCTGCGAGATGGAAATTACTGCCTATCCCTGACACGCAAAGCCTATTGGCTCGATTTCTATAGGTTTCGATAGGGGTAGGCTTGTAATTTCACTCAAACGTGACATAACCTCCTCCGCCTCTCACCTCCTCGGATTCATACATGGTGGGCGCCAAAACATAGTTTCTCCTCGGCCAAAATCGCCTCTCACCTCCCTCCCCGATTCATACACGGTGGGCGCCAAAACGAACTCTCCTCGGCCAAAATCTCTGTCAGCAAATATTCGATGTATGCGAGATTACCGTCCTATCCCCAACTGCCTATATTGCTGTGATGTAGGAAATTTTAAACGGGGGCTGAGTTTGTAAATTTCCTTGCATTTGAGACAAGTGCGCCCTGAAGATATGGTTCCCCTACCTCTCTCTCTCCATTTCCCCATTCGTACTCCATGGGCGCCAAAACACCCTCTCCACCGCAGTCTCCTCTGTCCGCCACCCCATCCACCGCTGTCCTCCTCCACCATGCCGGAGCTGATACCCCAACGCCGTCATCCATTACAAGAGATTGACCTCTCTCATCCACGGCTTCGGACCAGGATCCTTGCATCGCGTCCTCTCGCTTCATCCACGCCGTCGTCCACCTTGCCGAGGCCGCTCGTATGACTGTCTCGTCCACCGTGCCGGGATATTTCCCTCGCCGCCACCGTCTGCCCTCCTAGATCTGCTTCCACGCCGCCGACAGCCATCGCTACCGCAGCACCCTCAACGCATCAGCAGATCCTTACACGGTGCCACACCAGAGGCGGTACTCTTTTGTATCTGCTCAAGTTATTTATCTCAGCAAGAAAATAGATCGCCACTGCTTTACTATGATTTCTTATCCATCGCTTTGTCGGCGTGCGACACCTATGGGACCCCAAGGGACCCCTTTACGATTCGGCAGGGAGAGAGGTACGCACAAAGAGCAGAACCAACGATCGACGCAGGGCGATTTTACCCAGGTTCGGGCCGCTGATTAGCGTAAAACCCTACTCCTGCCTTGTTTTATTATGGGTGTTCTTGAGCCCAGGCTCCAGGAATGCTTGCGATGAACAGTTCGTTCAAAGAGCAGCTACGCATGCAGAATGGGCCAGAAGATCCTCCTCCCCTGTAGCAGTTGCCTTGGGCCTCCTTTTATACGCTCAAAGGGGTCACCACAGTGGCAAAATGTACATACATTGAGGTGTAAAGTAGCTACAGGGTCATCATACCTAACCACTGATGGATTAGGACGAATGCATTTAATGCACCGTGAGGTGTCCGTTTAGGTGTCCTCACTTTCTTGGGGATGGAAAAAGGGGCCATCCCATCAGCACCGCTTAAGCTCTCCTCCATTGGCGCGTTGCCACGCATCCAGAGAAGGACCCAGAATGTCGGGCTTGTTGCTGTGTCGAAGCGGTGGCTCAGTAGCAGAATCTTGCTGGGCGCCGAATCTTGCCGGGCGCGAAATCTTGCCAGGCGCCGAATTTTGCCGGGCTTTGCAGGCCACCCCGGCAAGATCTTGCCGGGGAGGCAGGCTTTCGGATTCCAGCTCTTCCTATCTGCTGATCCTCAGATCTTTGACTTGAGTATTTCTTCGATAGCTTGAGTCAACCTCGAACTGTTCCCCAACAAGCCTTGCCGCGAGTATGGCTACAACTGCCCGTGCACAAGTACGGGGTACTAATGGCCCAATACTTAGTACACCAACAGGAGCCCCCGGGCCTAGGCCACACACAAGTGCGAGGTGTTGTTGGGCTAGGCCCAAACAGTGCACGGGCACACGTGGTGGGAAATTAACTTCTCGTAAATATCCCGCTTACTGTGCCCCCCACTACGCGCGCTGAATGCGCGACGTGGGAAGCGTGCATCGAAAGGCTGCAACTGCAACGCGCCTGCAGAGGCGTATTCACATTGGGGAGTAAAAGAGGCGGCCTCGCACCTTCCCCATAAAAGGGGAAACCGCAGAGGCACAACCTATTTACCCCCCTCTTCTTCTCAATCTGGTTGCCGCCATTGCCTTCCTTCTTTCGAGCTCAGAGCAAAGCTTTTCCTCATCTGCTCATCGCCTCCACGCCCGCTCCATCCCCGGCTTCCGCCCCTGCAGTCGCCATGCCGCCAAAGACCAGCAAAGGCAAGAGCAAGGAGACGAAAGCCGATGTCCCGGAGAGCGAGCTGGTGAAGATGCGGAAGAAGTTCGTCGTCTTCGCCCCGTCGCTTGATGCGAAAGCCCTGAAGAGGCGGTACCAGTGTATGTGGGCGAGGGAGACCCAGGCTCACCCCGCCACTCGAGTGATTCCAGGTTCTTGCTCCCAAAGCGGACCAGACAGATACCCCTTCTTCGTCGCTTGTTTCTATTGCGGGCTCTGTCCTCCATTCTCTGACTTCTTCAACGACATTATGTACACATACGGCTTCCATCTTCTTGATTTCACGCCGAATGATGTACTGTGTATGTCCATCTTTGCTCATCTTTGTGAAAATTTTGCCGGAATGGTTCCCAATACTGCCCTCTTTCGCCATTACTTTTTCCCCCGTATCCAAAAAGGGGAGGCCCTCTCTGGTTCTATCGCCTGGATTCCAAGGGCTTGGAATAAGGAGATATACCCAGAAGGGGTTTACCGCGAGAAGTGGGACGAATGGCGGGCTGAGTGGTGCTAGATCAAGGAAGCAGATCCCCATCTGTTCTGTTTGCCTCAACAACAGAAGGCGGTCCGTGGCAGTGGCTGGAGCGATCTCGCTGCTGAAGACGAAAAGCTTACGATTCCCACCACCAAGATCCTTCGCCTGAAAGCTGCCGGGCTCACAATGGAGATGATCGGCTTCGATTTCCTCCGCCGCCGCATCGCCCCTTTGCAGAATAAAGGGAGACTAGCTTGGGAATATCGGAATGCAGCAGACATCATGAGACTGCGCCCCGGGTTGAACAATAATTTGACTGTTATGCAGCTTGGCGCTCTCCGTCAAAAGCTATTCCAGCGCGACAACAAGCATCGGTTGCCGGCAAGAATTGTCCCTTTGTGCAACAACTCTGCCTTGGGGTCGATTATCGCCAACATGCCGCTGTTCAACGCCCACAGTCCTGACGCGACTTGGGTCGAGCCATCCGAGGAAGAGGCACAAAGGTTTTTTGACAACTTCACGGAGAGAGCCGTCCGGGAAGAAACAGACCTCATCCGAGCCACCACCGACGAAGAAGTGGCATACATCGCCACTAGGGCGGAGGAGGCGAATCTTGCCGCGGAGGCTGGTAGCACATGCTTCACAGAATGGGAAACCAGTGACGCAGAAGTAGTGGTGGAGAAAAATCCTGCTGGGAAGGACAAGGCTGCCGGGGAACAGAGCAGCACAGCCGCTGAGAGCTCGTCCGATGAAGATGCGGCTGAAGAAGAACTGCAAGAAGAGCTCCCAGCCCTGAAGAAGACAAAGCGTGTTCTTCGAAAGGCTGCATCTGGCTTCCCGGCAAGCCAACCTTCTTCGAGCAGCGAGGCTCCCGGCAAGAAGGCGGCCGGCAAGACTGCGCCGCGGCAAGGAGTCCGATAGCAACCTGCGCGGCATGCGAGACCCGCACCAGCGGCAACTGCTGAGGCAGCAGGGGCGTCTTGCACTACCGCACCGGAGGCTGAGGTGGCGGAATCATGCCAACCTCCTGTGCCTTCTACAGCCAAGCGACCCAGGACCCCTCCTCCGCCCCCTCACACGGACACAGCACCGGGGGTCAATTTCGACATCTCCAGCTTTAGCCCGGAACGAGAAGAGGAAGAGTAAGTGTCCTGTCATAGCCTTTATCTTCCAAATCTTTGAGTAATCTCATAGCCTTGCTCGTTTTGTCTCTGCAGCGATGCAGAAACCTTGGCGGAAAGGGCAGCGAAGAGGTTGAGAGCTTCCACGGGGGACGAGCCCCCGGCTAGCTCTACGAGCGTGCCAGAAATTGTCGTCGTCAGCCCGAAGCTCAGCCCTCAATGCAGCCCCCAGCGCAGCCCCCAGCGTGAGTTTTCCACTCGTTTTCTGCTGACGGGCGCTGAGGTTTTTATCCTTGCCGCTGATATCTTTGGGCTTGCAGGAGAAGGACGGCAACAAGGGGAGTTATCAGGAGATACCTCCGTCGTGCCACCTCCTTCAACCACACCGCCCACAAGCGCATCCCCGGCAAGAGATCACACCGACGAGTTTGTCTTGGTTGAGGAGGAGCCGACAACCATTGGTACCGACATCCTACCCCCGGCAACCGAGGTTGCCGGGAGGGCCGAGGCCGCCTCTCAACAGCTCGATGCAGGTAACCAATTGCCTCAGAGCGCTTGCTATTCTTTCCTTTATCTCTCTTTCTTTGTCTTCCCGAACTTCAATCTTGATCTCATTCTGTTTCTCTCCTTTGTCCTTTAGAATTCCCTGAGATGGAATACATGGACATTGACGCTGAGATCGAGGAGACCGCCAGGGATGTTGTCGCCAAAGCCGACAAAGTCGCTTCCAGCGAGGCCGCCATAGAGACCACCGTCGAGGCCGGAGGTGCCTTTGCCGATGAGGCCGCCAAGACTGCACAGGAAGAGCCCGCCAAGGAGTCTGCTGAAGAGGGTGGCAAGGAGGCTGGTGACCGTACTGACAGCATTCCTGCTGCAGGAGCGCCAGGCGCTACGCCAGCCATGGAGCCCCCAGCTACTGGTGAGGCGGTTGCTGAGGATCAACCGGCAACATCCGGAGTCCCCTCATCAAGCAAATATCATAAGTTTGGCGAGAACCTGTTTGTCAACTTGCCGGGGACGGCAAGCATTGGGGCACCAACCGAAGGAGAAACTTTTGATGAAGAAATCATCACTGCTGCCAGGCTTAAGATCGTCAATGAACCAAGTGTCAGCAGCAGCAAATCTGAGGAAGATCAACTCCTTCAGGCCATGGGCGATAACTTCCGCAATCTTCAAGCACTCCACCATGCCCAAAAAGAGAAGGTAGATTCCAGAGCAGCAGTTGTTGAAGCGGCTGAAGCAGATTTCCAAAAGCGCGTCAAGCAAACGCAAATCTGGTACGCCGAGGCCTATCAGGAGCTGACTGCCAATCGGGAAAAAATAAGCCAAGGCTGGACGGAGCTCCTCTTGAAGCAATCTGACATGGAGAAGGCGCAAGAGGAAGCTACGCAAAGAATTGCTGCTGAAGATGCTCTCCTGACGGAGCGTCGCATTGCACTCGACGCCCATGAGGAAGATCTTGTCGCACGTGAGCAGGCACTCGCCGCCAAGCTTCGTAGCAAAGATGAAGAAATCGAGAAGCTTGCTGCGCGGCGGACCCAGGAGCTGGAGTAGAAGCATAAGGAGGCACTCAAAGCTCTAACTGTAGATCACGCCGGCAAGCTCAAGAAGGCCATTGACGCTGCCGAGGCTGCAGAGGCCGCCAAGAATGAGCTGAGCGACAAAGTCAAGAAACTGGAAGTGGATCTTGAAGAACATGGCAAGGAGCTCTCATCGCTCAAAGGTGACAGGGAAAAAACCCTCCACACCCTGGCGGAGATGCAAGTTGCCATGTCTGACAAGACCAAGCAGCTTTCTTCAGCAAATGATGTTATTGCCAATCTTCGGCTGAAACTGACCACGCTGGAGAAATCACTTGAGGACAGCAGGGCCCGCGAAAAGGCCCTGAGCAAGGATCTCCAAGACGAGAAGAACCTACTCAAGAGCACCGCCGCCGCCCAGGTTGATTACGAAAAAGGGGTGGAAATCTGGACTGAACGCCTCATTGATGCTGCGGAGAAGCTCACGGCACAATTGTCATCCATGGGCTTGTCAAACTTCAAGTATTCCTGCGAAGAAAGAATATCCTCGAGCGCCAGGTTGACCATGTTCTTCGAAAGCATCATTGATGCTCTGAATCTGCTTCAGTCTAACCGGGCGACCCAATTGGCCAACGAGTCCCGCCAACTTTGCCGGGCCATCCTCCGCAAGGTACTTATCAAGGTGGTGCATAATAATCCTGGCATCGACCTCACCAACGTGCTTGGCCGCCTGCCAAAGGATGCAAATCTCGAGGCATTGAGGAGCTTGTCGCGCCTATCCTTGAGAAGGTTGATTCAATCAAAAGGGTCAAAGGCCAGCGCAGGGATTAGCTGCTCCACCTCTTCTTGCCGTCGCCATCCCATGCCAAAGACAATTAAGTCTTAAGTTAGAGCTGTGGTGACTTATTAATGTAATATAACTTGCTTATGTTTGGGTACATGCACGCTATTTCCCTTGTCTGATTCCTTTATGTATGGAGTTCACCCTACGCTTACTGAAAAACTTGCCGGTGCGCAACCTGCCGTGAGCGCTGGGTGTGGGTCTTCAGCAGCCTGCTGGAGGTGCAGCGACCGGCAAGACTCCTGCGTTCCAAGTGCAGCCACTTAAATCATTCAGCGGACTCGAAACAAAATAAGGGCGCAACCGATCACGACAAGGGTTCCTTCGTGTGCAGGTTTTCCATACAAAAGTCGAAATCGTCTAAGGAAAATAACTTCGCAATAAAGGAAACTTGCACTGAATTTTAGAACTTAGCTTTCTGTCGCTATTCTTCCTCCGGCAAAGCACCAATCCTGAACGTCGCCAACTGGTACTCATATCTTCCTTCCCCCCCCGGCAAACATGCACGCGAGGAATCCTTCTGTCTTTCGAGAAAAAGAAAGGAGAAAATAAAGATATGGAACCTTGGCGGTCCGTTAGAACTTACCGGGAGCAAATGTCATACAACATCTTAGACAAACATGCATATATATATATATATGAACATGGAAATCAATAAGGAAATGCACAACACTTAAATCTATTCTTCTGGGCTCAGGGTATGCGCCTGGCTTTGTACAAAGGATTACATGCCTTGCCGGCAAGACTCGTACAAAAGGGGGGTTGCCGGGGCCCCCGGCAATCGCGCCTTATGGGTAGAACTTGCGAAGATGTTCGATATTCCAGGAATTGCTCACTGGAACGCCATCTTCGGTCTCCAGGCGGACAGCGCCGGGCCTGGTGACTCGTACTACCCGATAAGGGCCTTCCCACTTTGGCGTCAACTTGTTTGAATTCTTGGCAGACTAAATCCGCCGAAGAACAAGGTCGCCTTCCTCAAGGCTTCGGGCATGAACTTTGCGGCTATGGTAGCGGCGCAAAGCTTGCTGGTAGCGTGTAGCTCGCACAGCAGCCTGAAGACGATTCTCCTCAAGGAGCACAGCGTCATCTTGCCGCAGTTGCTCTTGCTCAAACTCATCCTAAGCGAGCACTCGAGGTGATCCATATATGAGTTCCGTGGGGAGAACTGCTTCCACTCCGTAGACCAGAGCGATGGGTGTCTGGCCGGTGGCTCGATTTGGTGTCATTCTGATTGACCAAAGAACCGTCGGCAACTCATCAATCCAGCGTCTTCCGCACTTTTTCAGCATGTCAAAGGTTCTGGTCCTGAGACCGCGCAGCACTTCAGCATTAGCCCTCTCCACTTGGCCGTTGCTTCTCGGGTGAGCAACAGAGGCAAAACAAATTTTGCTACCAAGGTCTTGGACGTACTGCATGAAGGTGCGACTTGTGAATTGCGTACCGTTGTCGGTGATGATCCTGTTGGGCACACCGAAACGGCAAACTATCCCTTTGAAGAACTTGACGGCTGATTGTGCAGTCACTTTCCTCACTGCTTCCACCTTGGGCCACTTTGTGAACTTGTCGATAGCAACGTACAAGTACTCAAAGCCCCCGGTAGCACGGGCGAAAGGGCCCAGTATGTCGAGCCCCCAGACCAAAAATGGCCAGGAGGGAGGGATTGTCTGAAGAGCTTGAGCTGGCTGATGCGATTTCTTTGAATGAAACTGACACGCTTCACACTTGGTTACTAGTGCAGTTGCATCCTGGAGAGCGGTGGGCCAAAAGAAACCTTGCCGGAATGCTTTCCCGACAAGTGCTCTTGATCCTATGTGAGAGCCACATACGCCTCCATGTATCTCTGCCAACAGCTCTAGTCCATCTTCCCGGGGAATGCACTTCAATTTCACACCGTTTGGTCTCTTTCTGTACAGAACGTCATCGACGAACTTGTACATAGCAGACCGACGGGCTACTTTTTCCACTTCTTCCTGTTCCTCCGGGAGTTCTCCTGTCTGAAGGAAATGGACAATGTGCTGCGCCCATGCTGGAGCCTGGGGCTCGACAGCTAGGACTAAAGGCATTTCCTCCGCCGGGGGAACATTTGTCTCGACAGCGAAAGCATGAGATTCCGTCGGAGCCTGTCGTTCCCCGGCAGGCTTGTCGTTGATCCCGGCAAGTTCCTTGCCGGCGGCTCCAGGGAGCTCTGCCAGAAAGTATTGTCCAGAATTCAACTTTCTTCTCTTTTCTTGCCGCATTGATGGCGCCACGGATGGTTGAGTCAAATGGAGCACAAAAGTTCCTGGTTCCACAGGCAACTTGAGGGCGGCGCGCTTTGACAGATCGTCAGCAATACTGTTTTCGGCACGGGGAATGTGCTTCATTTGCAGACCGTCAAAGCGCTCTTCCATTTTTCTCACTTCATCCACGTAGGCTTGCATCAATGGACTCTGATAACTCTTGTTAACTTGCCTGACGACAAGTTGTGAATCGCCTCTGATGACGAGCTTCTTGATACCAAGGTCCGCCGCGATCCTGAGACCGGCAAGCAGGCCCTCGTACTCCGCAGTGTTGTTCATTGAACTCTCCCAGGGAAAATGCATCTGGACTACGTACTTGACGTGCTCTCCGGTGGGTGCGACAAGCAGCACACCAGCACCGGCACCTTGCAGCGAAAAAGCCCCATCAAAGTACATAACCCATTCCTGATCGATTTCCTTGCTGGGGAGAGTTGTTTCTTGAATCTCTTCGTCTGGCGTTGGGGTCCATTCCACAATGAACTCTGCCAAGGCCCTGCTCTGAATTGTCGAAGTGCTTTCAAACTTAAGACCAAAGCTCGACAATTCCAACGCCCACTCCACAATCCTACCGGTTGCCTCTGGATTTCGCAAAATCCGTTGCAACGGAAAGCGAGTGACGACGGTGATTTCATGTGCTTGAAAATAATGGCGCAGCTTCCTTGAGGCCATGAGGAGGCCGAAGAGCAACTTCTGCACGCCAGAATACCTTGACCTGGCTCCTTGCAAAAGAGAGCTAACAAAATAAACTGGGCGCTGCACCACCTTTTTCTTCTGCACTGGTTCTTCTGACTGTGCAGATCCTGTCTTGCCGGGATCAACCCCCGTCGGGGAAGATCTTGCCGCGTCGCCTGGTGGTCCTGCCGCTGGTGTTGCGTCCTCATCAGCTTCTCTCTGCGCCACTAACGCAGCACTAACCACTTGATTTGTCGCTGCCAAATATAGCAGCAACGGCTCTCGTGGTTTAGGCGCGACTAGCGTCGGCGGAGAAGAAAGGTATTTCTTCAAATCTTGCAGCGCAGCCTCCGCCTCCGGAGTCCATTTCATTGGGCCTGCCTTCTTCAATTTTTTTGAAAAAGGGCAGGGCGCGCTCAGCTGATTTGGAAATAAACCTGCTTAGAGCAGCAACACAGCCAGCAAGACGACGGACATCCTTGACGCGTCTTGGTGCTTCAATCTGCTCAATAGCTTTGATCTTGTCGGGATTCGCTTCGATCCCCCGTTGAGATACAAAGAATCCGAGAAGCTTGCCGAAAGGAACACCAAACACGCACTTCTTAGGATTGAGCTTTAAGTTGATCTTGCGCAGATTTGCAAATGTTTCTTCCAGATCTTGTATGAGCGTCGCCTTGTCCTTGGTTTTAACCACTATGTCATCCATATATGCCTCCATATTTCTATGGAGCTGAGGCTCAAAACCAATTTGGACCGCTCTCGAAATGTAGAACCAGCACTTTTCAACCCGAAAGGCATTCGTATAAAACAATACGTACCACATGGGGTGATAAATGCGGTCTTTTCTTCATCTTCTTTTGCCATGAAAATCTGATGATATCCTGAGTAGGCATCAAGGAAGGACAGTACATCACAACCAGCAGTGGAGTCCACAATCTAATCGATGCACGGCAAGGGAAAAGGATCTTTTGGACAAGCTTTATTGATATCTGTATAATCAATACACAGCCTCCATTTCCCATTCGCCTTGCGCACTACAACCGGATTGGCCAACCAGGTTGGGTGAAGCACTCCCCTGACCAATCCTGCCGCTTCCAGCTTCCTGATTTCTTCGGCAATGAATTCTTGCCGCTCCAAGGCTTGCTTCCTGACCCTCTGCTTGACGGGCCGCGCGTGAGGACAGACAGCAAGGTGGTGCTCAATTACCTCCCTGGGAACACCGGGGATGTCAGACGGTTGCCATGCAAACACGTCGACATTCGCCCGCAGGAAGGCAATGAGCGCGCTTTCCTATTTGTCATCTAGGGTGGAACTTATGGTGAAAGTTCCTCCTGTTCTGTCCTCCCTGACAGGCACCTTCTTGGTCTCTGGTGGAGCAGCCTAGGATTTCTTGTTCTTGCCGGTGGAACTCTCTGGTGCGTCCTCGACGGAAGCGCAGCACTCCGAGGAGGTGCGCTTGCCGGAGTTCGCGCCAAGATTCTTGCCGGTCTTCTTCTTCCCCCTGGGAGTTCCAATGGCAGGAGCAGATGCCTTGACGGCAGGTGCTGCAACTGCTTCCCGGTAGAGTTGGTCGGCACAGATGAGTGCATCCTTCTTATCGGAATGGATAGTAATGACACTCAACGGCCCGGGCATCTTCAATACATTATACGCGTAGTGTGATGCCGCCATAAACTTAGCCAGCGCGGGGCGGCCAAGGATCCCATTGTACGACATAGGAATCTTGGCGACATCAAACACCACCTTCTTTGTCCTGTAATTGAGCTCGCTACCAAATGTCACCTGTAGCGTAATCTTGCCCTTTGGCTGGGTTCTTCCTGGATTGACCCCTTGAAACATGCCCGTTTCCTTGAGATCTTCATCAGGAATTTGGAGCCTCTTGATCATATCTGGTGAGATTAGGTTCAGTCCGGCCGCACCGTCAACTAGCATTTTCGTCACCTTGAGGTTGCGGATTGTTGGTGAGACCAACAATGGCAAGCACCCGACCGCAGTTGTGCGATCAGGGTGATCCTCGGTGTCAAAAATGATAGGCGTGTTGGACCACTTCAGGGGCTTACATGCATCTACTGATGGCTCTGTTGCATTAACTTCTCGCACCCACTGTTTAAGTTGACGGTGGGAAGAATGCAATGAGGCGCCCGTGTCGATACACATAGCCTCTGTAGCTTTCTGGAATTCTTGCTCACTGGACTCATCATCTTCTTCATCATCATCACCTTCTTCTTTATCACGGCCTCGAGCGGGCCTCTCTCTCTATTGCCTGGCCTTGCCGGACCCCTCAGCACCGTCATGGGCCTTCTCCTTATCTCGCCTTTCATACTCAGCCCTCTGCTTCTCGACAAGCTGCTCAACTTGCTGGCAGTTTTGGAGATCGTGGCCCTAGGTGCGATGGATCTTGCAATACTGCTTGCCGGAGCTTTCCGACTTGTTGGCAGCCGCCAAGGCCTGGCATGAGGAGCACCCGGCAAGTTCCTTGCCGGGGTCGTCAACCTTGGCCTTCTTGGCGGCGCCGGGGTTGCCGGATTCCTCGACAGCAAGCACGGCCTTGCCTCTGCGCTTTTTGTTCCGCCGCCGGCCTTTCCTTGACGGGGTTGCGGCATCTTCATCTTCTGATTCGCCCCCCGCGCCAATAGCTTCGCCAGGGAGTTTCCTTCCCTCTTCAGCTCGAGCGCACTTGTCGGCCAAAGCGTAAAGCTCAGCAATACTCCTGACTTTGTTCATTGCCAACTCTTCACGCATTTAGCGGTTATGCACGTTCTGGTGGAACGCGCTAACGACAGCGGCAGGATGAATGTCAGGAATGTTGTACTGCACCCGGCTAAATCTCTGGATAAACTTGCGCAGGGATTCACCCTCCTTTTGAGGGATGATATGCAAATCACTCTCTTGACTAGGAGCTTGGTGGTCTCCAACAAAGGCGCCAACAAACTGATGGCACAAATCTGACCAAGAAGAAATAGAATTCTCCGGCAGATGCATCAACCACGACCTGACGTTGGGTTTGAGCACCAACGGGAAGTAGTTGGCAAGTATCTTGTCATCTCGGCCCCCGGCAGCCTGCACCGCAATGGTGTAGATGCTCAGGAACTCCGAGGGATGAGTCTTGCCATCATATTTCTCCGGGACCTCTGGCTTGAAGGTTCGGGAATTGGGCCACTAGACTTGCCGCAGCTCAAGGGTAAATGCCGGAGTACCTACCTCGTAAGGCAAGTCGCCTGTGTCCCCTGGCGCAGGTTCGTCGACAGTGGGCCCAGCGCGCTTATCAGATTGATAGCGCGCTTCCCGTCGCCACTGGATGGTGGTTCGAGCGTCCTCTTTGCTTCGTTCCTGGAGAACTTGACGCTGGTCACGGTGCATCCGTGGATCGGACGATGGCGTGGAATCATCATCATGGCAATCAACCCGCTGGGTTGTCGACCGCCGCTGGTGTCGTGGAGGAGAGTGCACCGTGGTTGCACCACCTCCAGTTTTCTCCACATCGGCTCGCGCCGGATCGATGGGCCGCCGCTGTGAGGGCCCTGCCTCCTGCGGCCCATCTTTGTTGGCGAAGCCAATGAGGCTCTGGATAGTAGCTCGCCACTCCTCCATCTTCTCCGGAGCAGGAGGGAAATAGAGGAGCAGCTGCGCACGTGCCAAAGCTTCCGCTGGCGTAGGCGGCGGCGACAGGTGCGAGGTACGTGAGGTGCTCTGACTCCTAATCATGTTAGAAGGAGCATCGTCACGATCACGCGACCGCGCGTCACTTCCGCCGGCAGTTTGGCATGCATGCTGGGCCTGCGCACCTTGGGATCGATGCGCAGAAATCTTTTCATGGGGATGCCCTGAACCACCAGCGCCATGAAGTTGCTCATCGCGCATGACCTGGGTTGGCCATGACGTTTTGCCGGCGCAGGAGCCCCAGAAGGCGTCCTCCGATCTCTGGAGTTCGCCACACTGCCCGTAGGCAACACAGCTCCGTCTCTCGATCCAGCGGCGTGTGGGTTGCCGCTGCCGCTGCGAACGGCGCCACTCACCTGGCTTGGATCACCGGAACGCCGTGGAGGCTCTAAACCTCTTCCTTCTACATCTACACCGGCGCCCGTACGCGAGGGCACAGGCAAAACGAATGTAGATGGTTGCGCCGTTGCGGCACTCTTCTTCTTGGGTGGCATGATGATGAAGATGATGAAGAAACTATGGCTCCGATCACTGGATCAGGTTCGCACAACCTCGTTCCCCCTACCTGGCGCGCCAAAGATGTCGGTGTGCAACACCTATGGGACCCCAAGGGACCCCTTTACGATTCGGCAGCGAGAGAGGTATGCACAAAGAGCAGAACCAACGATCGACGCAGGGCGATTTTACCCAGGTTCGGGCCGCTGATCAGCGTAAAACCCTACTCCTGCCTTGTTTTATTATGGGAGTTCTAGAGCCCAGGCTCCAGGAGCGCTTGCGATGAACAGTTCATTCAAAGAGCAGCTACGCATGAAGAATGGGCCAGAAGATCCTCCTCCCCTGTAGCAGTTTCCTTGGGCCTCCTTTTATATGCTCAAAGGGGTCACCACAGTGGCAAAATGTACATACATTGAGGTGTAAAGTAGCTACAAGGTCATCATACCGAACCACTGATGGATTAGGACAAATGCATTTAATGCACCGTGAGGTGTTTGTTTAGGTGTCCTCACTTTCTTGGGGATGGAAAAAGGGGCCATCCCATCAGCACCGCTTAAGCTCTCCTCCACTGGCGCATTGCCACGCATCCAGAGAAGGACCCAGAATGTCGGGCTTGTTGCTGTGTCGAAGCGGTGGCTCAGTAGCAGAATCTTGCCAGGCGCCGAATCTTGCCAGGCGCGAAATCTTGCCGGGCTTCGCAGGCCACCCCGACAAGATCTTGCCGGGGAGGCAGGCTTTCGGATTCCAGCTCTTGCTATCTGCTGATCCTCAGATCTTTGACTTGAGTATTTCTTCGATAGCCTGAGTCAACCTCGAATTGTTCCCCAACAAGCCTTGCCGCGAGTATGGCTACAACTGCCCGTGCACAAGTACGGGGTACTAATGGCCCAATACTTAGTACACCAACACACTTAGAATCTTACTTGTTAGTTGAAACCAAACATTGGTTGCGAAGTTGCCTTTGTCCAGTTTGCACCTTCAGATCTGCCATGGCATGCTCACCACTATACTCGCAATGCTTATGGTTTTCCCCTTTTATATTCCACATTAGCTTAAATGACAGTCGGATGAATTTCAAATTGGGGCCAGTCCATTTTTGGGAGTTCGCCGGAGGGAAGGAAGGGGCTCGCCGGAGGGCTGCCCCATTATCTATCTTGGGGTTTCAAGTGGGGACAGTGATTGTGGGGGGCTATCGTCGGGCTATGGTGGGGCCTCGCCGGAGGCAAAACTCGACGCGGGTGGGGGGTGGGGTTAGCTAGAGGGATGGCCGTGGGCGGTTCAGGGGAGGGCAGGGGCCGGTGGTTCGGCCGGCGGCCCGTGCGGTGGTCTTTAGGGGAAGAATAAGAGGCGAGGAAGAAGAAGGGTTGGAGACGTAGGATATTCATCCAACCGCCTAAAATGGTCGACTGACCCAAATGACGAAAGTTAGGCGACTTGCATGTAGACATTCCCATATATTCAGTACCATCATCGTAGGTGCTTCGAGACATACGTGCAAGCAGTGCTCCTCAACCCATCAAGCTAAACAACATGCCACTCATAATTCCAAACTTAGTTGCTCAAATACGAATCTGATATGATGCTGACATGTACTAAAATAGAGAATGTTTAATTGGTCAGCTAATGTTCCTACTTTACTTTCGAAAAGCACATGCGCCACATATCGAGGGACAGCAGGGAGTTGTGTTCTTTATGCACTCTGGTTCATCATGTGTGGCCAACCAACATTTTATTATCCAAAATCTGCTTGCTCTTCTTTAGCATGCTCCTCTTCTATTCTTCTTTTGTAAGTACTCTTTCCATACCTAAATATAAGTCTTTGTAGATATTCCTCCATGGACTACATACGGAGCAAAATGAGTAAATCTACACTCTAAAATGTATCTATATACATCCGTATGTGATCCATAGTGGAATCTCTACAAAGACTTGTATTTAGGAACAGAGGGAGTATAATAGTTGTACAGTATGTTCTTTGTAGTGAAGAGGAGCAGGGACATTTGCAGTGTACAGGTCTATTCGGTCGCTTGTCATGGACGCTTTTAACTCTTCGTGTTGGTCTTCATGTCGATTGTCATGGACGCTTTCAACTCTTCGTATTCGGTCGTATGTGTCGCCTTTGAGAGTTAGACTGATAGTAACAGTACTGCGCCTTTAGTTGTAGAGAGCTAGTATCCGAAGCCTTTCTAGCCGTACTAGCAATACTAGCACATATTTTCAAGCAAGTTCCACTTTCCTGATTTTACTCCTAATGCTTAGGGTTTTCCCATTATATCTACACTATGATCTGCGTAGGTGCTTTGTGTCCTACTAGCAGCTGTCCACCCTTTAAAGCTAAATAACACACCAATCATATGTCCTAACCTTCTTCAAATACGAATGTTATATGATACTGACATTAGCTAACAGACACACATTTAATTGGTTAGCTAATGCTCCCACTTGAGTTTCCAAATGCATGTGGCCACATATAGAGAGACATCATGGAATGGCATTTCTTTGGGCGCTCTGATTCATCATGGGTGGGCAACCAACATTGTATAGAAAGAAGGGGAATCTCAATAATATGCTTCCCCTTCTATTCTTTAACATGTTCCTTTTCTGTTCTTCTTTAGTAAGTACAGTATGTTCCTTGTCAGGAAGGGGAGCAAGGACATCTGCAGTCAACAGCTCTATTGGGCCGGTTCTACTACATGATTTTGCACTTCGAGTTGGTCTGCCAAAATATCCCAGAAATGGTGGGAGCCGCACGGTCTTTGATAGACTAGACTGATAGTAACAGCAGTGCGCCTTCAAATGAATAGAGCTGGCCTGTAGGTGATCGATAGGCTGCATATTAGTAGCGGCAAAATCTTGTATTTACCAGCCAGTTCCGCTCTCCCGATTTATTTATCATTGTTATGGTGTACCCCTTTTATCTACACTACAATCTGCCTAGTGGCTGTGTGCTCTCGTTATCATGGTTTGGCAATAAACTTTCTATACGGTATATTATGAACCTATCATCCGCCAACTATCCTTACATCTGGAGCTCCCAACAGGGAGCCTATTTTTTTATGTAGTTGTGCCAGATTATATTAATCTACTCACCATATTACAGCACACATGGGCTCTCTCATCAGAATCGAGTGATAGCACACAAGGGTTTACAGGGAGCCCCTATTATATTACAATATCCTTTGCATTACAAAGATAATCTTACTACTATTTATGTTTTCATGCTTTTCAGATATTGTACGTAATCACAATGAATTTAAGAATGCGCACATCAAAAGAATATTGCGGAACATTTCAATGGGTAACAAACTTGGCATCAAGGGATTGAGGTCCATCGTGGATGCAATGAAACCCACATGCTCCCGACCTATAGATTCGTATTCAGAATATGATCCTAATGACTATTCTCCGCTCAAGGAGTCAAAGGCAGATGGCCTGTCCTATTCACTCAACAAGGTGCATGTTCTAATTTGGCAAGGTTTTATTGGTTGCACGTATCTTGCATAAGGTGTCTTGCATTTATTTTGCTTCGTTGCATGGCCATCTGCTTAGTTTACTCATGATATATGTGAAGATGCCATGCCCATCCATTATTAATACCTATTCCATTTATCGTCATACCATGTTTTCCATTCAAATGCTGTTCTTGTGTTTCAGGCATCCAAAAGGAAGAGGGTGATTGCAGAAACTGAAGGAGTACAAGCAAAGTCCTTGAAAAAGGTGGTGCTACCGGAGAAATCAGATAGCACCCCACTTATATTGGCGATAGAACTAGCGCCGCAAAACCTAGGATATCGCAACTATGCTGGTCGCTGCTTTGCTCTTGTGAGTACCTATTGTCCTATCGCTGTACTTATATTCATACCTGGTGGATTATGTGAGATCATTGTGCATTATAGCTTGCTTATCCACTATTTGCTCCAAATTATCAGATCTATATTAATGCTTACATTAATGTAGAATAAACCCAATGCTTATGAAGAAATTTAGTTCTGCATTGTTCTTGTAAGTATCTGCTGTCGTTCATCACTGTACTTATATTGTCAGCTAGTTCTTCATGTACACTTTGCAGCTTATTTTCCCTTTCCCTCCATTTTCTACACATCAGATCTACATTTACTCTTGCCAAAATATTGAATAAAACCAATGTTACTGAAGAAGTTTAGCTCTGCATTGCTCTTGTCAGTGCCTTTTACCTGTATGCTATATTTACATTTGTACTCTGCATCTTAGGTTAAATAATCGCCATTTGTTCCTATATTTTCACATCTATATTTACTCTTAACAAAATTTAGAATAAAGGCAATGCTCTTGGAGAAGACTGTGTGGTAAACTTCTTGAATTACCCCCCCCCCCCATCAATATGGACAAGGGCTTTATAGAGCCGGTCTTCACTACTAATGTAAGTTTGTCCTCCTTGAGCCTTCAAAGTTTGTTGTGGATATTTGGATAGCTATGAGTGCAAATGCTGTTTATTTTTGTCATCTGCATCAAATTGCTTGTTCAAAGTTTATAACGAAGAAGTACATAAACATAAGTTTGTCCTTCTCAATTTCAGTCTTTAGTTGTACAACCTAGTTCTTTATTCATACCATGTAAATTAAACTAAACATAGCAAGTTATCTTCTTTAGCACTGCGTGTATGCTTGTGTTCTTGATCTGTAATCTAGTGGTGTGGTGAAACTACAAACTCCAGCGCAATGTCATATCCTGCTATGTCTCAACTATGAACAATGCCATATTATATTAATGTTATTTAAATCATGTCTCTGTATTTACCAATCTGAAATGGTATAAATTGACAGTCAACTCACCATTCATGCTTATATGTTGTTTAGCACTACATGTATGCTTGTGTTCTTGATCTGTAATCCAGTGGTATGGTGAAGCTGGCCTCTCCTACACAATGCCATTTCTTGCCGTCTTAACTATGAACAATGCCTATTATGTTAATGCTATTTTAAACCGTGTCTCTTTATTTATGATAAAGAAATGAGATGAATTGATAGCATTGATGCTTATATGTGCAAAACCTGTTATCTACCTACTTGTTTCTCTTTCAGAGTGACAGCACTGATGCTAGGAAGAACTGCCACAATGATAGTGAGACGAACCCATTGTTTGTCCCTCTAACATATATTCCAGAGAAGAAAGCAACACATCTTGAGGGTAGCGTACAACCCCAAAGTCATGTCTTGATGTAGTGTCGAACTTACTCAGTGACACAAGCTCGATGAAATCGCCGCCTGAATCTGTTCGACTTCTTCAGTCTGAAATTCAAGCAGAAAGACATGCTTCCGCTCAAATCCGACAGGAACTCCAATCTCTATGCAAGATTAACCATAAGTACATGACGTCTATTGATGCTATGCAGCTTGAGTTGGTGGATATAAGCGTCAAACAAGCGCAGTCTCATCAGGTTGCTAAGCTGCTTGCGCTGCAGCTCCTGGGCCGGGCTAATCTTTCATGAATTGCGTTGAAGTGCTGTCAGTTCTGGCTATTATTTTGTCGGCCTGTTTACTTCCACTGGTGGTGACCTGCCCAGTTTATGGAATCTGCTATCTGGTTGCCCTTTATTATCACTAGTGGCGAACTTTGATGCCTAGGGGATGTAATATGCTGTAATTTCTTTGTTGTATAGTCTAGGTTTATTCTTCGTCATGATGCTGTAATTTATTAGCTATTTATGCTATCATCTCTCTGAGAAAAGGTCGTAATCTTCGATCGAAGCGCAATGAGCCAATAGGTTAGGTTTATAAAAAAATAATTTCGGTACTAAAACTGGCCGGCCGATAATCGCTAGTACGGGCCGAACCGTGGGCCTACAATCATCTTGGGCCATTAGTTAGGTCTAGACTTAATCTGGCCCACTATTAGTTTCGGGCCTTTAAAAGGCCAAGTAAACCGCTTGCCTTAATTGGGCTAGAAAATTAAATAGGCTTTTAACAGGTTGAGATCTAGATTGAGCCTTAATTGTGGCGAACAAATCATGGGCCGACAACACGCTGTAATATACATCAGCCCATTATTGGCCCATTTGTATGACGGGCCATTAACAGGATGAAATGTTTTTGGGCCTTGGCTGACCCAAGTGCATGACGGGCTAGAAGCAGGCCGGATGTATAATGGGATAAAATTAGGCCCAACACTATCAAGGGCCTTTAATGGACGATAGGCAGTTTGGGCTAGAATGTATCCACGAAGACTACGTGCCGTTAAGAGGCCGAAAGTAACTATGGACCAGAATTAGGCCCAGGGGCAACTCGGGCCTTTAAATGGCCGAAAGAGAAATCAGGCCGAAACAGGCCAATATGTGGACAGTGCCGCTGACAGGCCGAAACTAATATCTAGCCCAACTGTTAAACGGGCCATTAAGAGGCCGAAGAGCAAATCAGGCCCTCAATGGGCCCGATGGCATAGTACATGTTAAAGGGTCGTATCTATTATGGGCCGTAATTTGGCCCAAGATATGAAAGTCAGTTAACAGGCCGGATCAGGTATGGACCATAATTTGGCCCAAACTATTGCAGGCTGTTAACGGGCCGGATCTGATATGGGCCATAAACTGGCCCAGAATATTGCAGTCCTTTAACGGCCCGTATCTGATGTGGGCCATAATTGGGTCCAGAAAATGTTAGGCTATTAACGGGCCGGCTCATTAGATCTAACGAAATCTTGTGGGCCTATTCCTGGGCCGGCTTTTAAACCTATATGGGACTCTATTGGGCCGTCCCACGTGTCAATGTTTCATTGGTGATTCTTGTCCAATGGACGGTTGACATCTGTCCCAACACTGAGCTGATACGTGGATTGTCGGCGAATGAGAATTTTACACGTGGAAAATTGCCATTGGTCCGGGCTGTTAACGGGTTATCGGATCCAAACAGGAACCCGATAGCTTAATGGCGACCCGTTACGGTGGATGCCACATGTCGGTTACCCTTGATGAAAGCACTTCCATGACGCGCCATTTATCGTCATTGAAGTGGACACTTTCATGAAGATAATTTTGGTAATGTCATGGAACACTTCTACGACAGCACATGTATGACTATCTTGATTCTGTCATAAAATCGTCATGGATGTACATGCATGACAGAAAACATGACCTACTATGACAAACACGTATCGTCATGAAAATGTATTTTTTTGTAGTGCATCCCGATCAAGTACCGAACATACGGCACCTCCGTGTTCAACACACATTCAGCTCGATGATGTCCTTGCCTTCTTTATCCAGCAAGACGGGCGAAGTAGTAGAAGAGTTTTGGTAGCACGACGGCGTGGTGATGGTGGTGGTGATGAACAATCTCTGTAGGGCTTCGCCAAGCAGAACGGAAACTATGACGGAGGATAAACTAAAGGGGACGGGGTTGCCGGCACATGGCTTGGTGATTCTTGATGTGTTCCGGGTGCTAGCCCTGCCCCTCTATTTATATGTTGAGCCCTGGGGTCGAAACTTGGAGAAAGAACCTCCTCAAAGTCGGTTTTGCACGCAAGGAAGAGTCCTTCTAGGACTTCTAGGACTAGACGCCACAGTCCTTGGCGTCTGGCCCAGATGCCATGTGCCTCGGCGTCTGGCCCATGGCCAGAAGCTAGGGTCTCTGGCATTTGGTCCCTGACCTTTGCAAAACATCCTTTTGCACCAACCTAAAGCCTCGCGGGCCTTACCCCTTGGCCTATCCATATCATCCTATATATCAATCTTTACCTCCGGACCATTCCGGAGCTCCTCATCATGTCCGTGATCTCATCTGGGATTCCGAACAACATTCGGTCACCAACATACAAAACTCATATAATACTATATCATCAAAGAACGTTAAGCATGTGGACCCTACGGGTTCGAGAATAATGTAGACATGACCGAGATGCTTCTCCGGTCAATAACCAATAGCGGGACCTAGATGCCCATATTGGTTCCTACATATTCCGCAAAGATCTTTATCGGTCGAACCTTTATGACAACATACGTAGTTCCCTTTGTCTGTCGGTATGTTACTTTCCCGAGATTCGATCCTCGGTACCTCCATACATTGTAAAATCTCGTTACCGGCAAGTCTCTTTACTTGTTCCGTAATACATCATCTCGTAACTAACTCCTTAGTCACTTTGCTTGCAAGCTTCTTGTGATGCTGTATTACCGAGAGGGCCCAGAGATACCTCTCCGATACACGGAGTGACAAATCCTAATCTCGATCCATGCCAACTCAATAGACACCTTCGGAGATACCTGTAGAGCATCTTTATGATCACCCAGTTACGTTGTGATGTTTGATAGCACACAAGGTATTCCTCCTGTATCCAGGAGTTGCATGATCTCATAGTCGAAGGAATGTGTATTTGACATTAAGAAAGCAATAGCAATAAATTGAATGATCATATGCTATGCTAACGGTTGGGTCTTGTCCATCACATCATTCTCCTAATGATGTGATCCCGTTATCAAATGACAACTCATGTCTATGGTTAGGAAACCTTAACCATGTTTTGATCAACGAGCTAGTGTAGTAGAGGCTCACTAGGGACACGGTATTTGTCTATGTATCCACACATGTATCTGAGTTTCCGATCAATACAATTCTAGCATGGATAATAGACGTTTATCATGAGCAGGGAAATATGATAATAACCAATTTATTATTGCCTCTAGGGCATATTTCCAACAATCTCCCACTTGCACTAGAGTCAATAATATAGTTCACATCGCCATGTGATTAACACCCAAAGAGTTCACTAGAGTCAATAATCTAGTTCACATCGCCATGTGATTAACACTCAAAGATTTCTAAGGTGTGATCATGATTTGCTTGTGAGAGAGGTTTTTACTCAACGGGTCTGCAATATTCAGATCCATGTGTACTTTGCAAATCCTTATGTCGTACCATAGACGCTGCTATCACGCTTTACTTGGAGCTATTCCAAATGACTGCTCCATTATACGTACCCAGTTTGCTACTCAGAGTTTATCCGGATCGGTGTCAAAGCTTGCATCGACGTAACCCTTTACGATGAACTCTTTATCACCACCATAATCGAGAAACATTTCCTTAGTCCTCTAGTTACTAAGGATAATTTTGACCGATGTCCAGTGATCCACTCCTAGATCACTGTTGTACCTCCCTGCCAAACTTATGGCAAGGCGCACATCAGGTCCGATACACAGCATGGCATACATTATAGAACCTATGGCTGAGGCATAGGGAATGACTTTCATTCTCTCTCTATCTTCTGCCGTGGTCAGGCTTTGAGTCTTACTGAATTTCACACCTTGTAACACATGCAAGAACCCGTTCTTGGACTGATCCATTTTGAACTTTCAAAATCTTATCAAGGTATGTGCTTTGTGAAAGTCCTATTAAGCATCTTGATCTATCCCTATAGATCTTGATGCCTAATATATAAGCAGCTTCACCGAGGTCTTTCATTGAAAATTCTTATTCAAGTATCCTTTTATGCTATCCAGAAATTCTATATCATTTCCAATCAGCAATATGTCATCCACATATAATATTAGAAATGCTACAGAGCTCCCATTCACTTTCTTGTAAATACAGGCTTCACCATAAGTCTGTATAAAACCAAATACTTTGATCACCTCATCAAAGCATTTATCCCAACTCTGAGATGCTTGCACCAGTCCATAGATAGATCACTGGAGCTTGCACACTTTGTTAGCACCTTTAGGATCGACAAAACCTTCCGGTTGCATCATATACAACTCTTTCTTAAGAAACCCGTTAAGGAATGCAGTTTTGTCGTCCCTCTGCCAGATTTCATAATCGTAAAATGTGGCAATTTCTAACATGATTCGGACCGACTTAAGCATCGCTACGGGTGAGAAAGTCTCATCATAGTCAACCCCTTGAACTTGTCGAAAACCTTTTGCGACAAGTCGAGCTTTGTAGATAGTGACATTACCATCAGTGTCTGTCTTCTTCTTGAAGATCCATTTATTCTCAATGGCCTGCCGATCATCGGGCAAGTCCACCAAAGTCCATGCTTTGTTCTCATACATGGATCCTATCTCAGATTTCATGGCCTCAAGCCATTTATCTGAATCTAGGCTCATCATAGCTTCTTCATAGTTCGTAGGTTCGCCATGGTCTAATAACATAACTTCCAGGACAGGATTACCGTACCACTCTGGTGCGGAACGTGCTCTGGTCGACCGACGAGGTCCAGTAGTAACTTGGTCCAAAATTACATGATCATCATCATTAGCTTCCTCTGTAGTTGGTGTAGGCATCATGGGAACGGTTTTCTCTAATGTGCTACCTTCCAATTTGAGAGAAGGTACAATTATCTCATCAAGTTCTACTTTCCTCCCACTCACTTCTTTCGAGAGAAACTCCTACTCTAGAAAGGATCCATTCTTGGCAACAAAGATCTTGCCTTCGGATCTCTGGTAGATGGTGTACCCAATAGTTTCCTTAGGGTATCCTATGAAGACGCACTTCTTCGATTTAGGTTCGAGCTTATCAGGCTGAAGCCTTTTGACATAAGCATTGCATCCCCAAACTTTAAGAAACGACAGCTTAGGTTTCTTGCCAAACCATAGTTCATACGGTGTCATCTCAACGGATTTAGACGGTGCCCTATTTAATGTGAATGTGGCTATCTCTAATGCATAACCCCAAAAGGATAGTGGTAAATCGGTAAGAGACATCGTAGAACGCACCATATCTAATAAAGTACGGTTGCGACGTTTGGACACACCATTACGCTATGGTGTTCCAGGTGGTGTGAGTTGTGAAACAATTCCACATTGTTTTAAATGAAGGCCAAACTCGTAACTCAAATATTCGCCTCCGCGATTAGATCGTAGAAACTTTATTTTCTTGTTATGATGATTGTCCACTTCACTCTGAAATTCTTTGAACTTTTCAAATGTTTCAGACTTGTGTTTCATCAATTAGATATACCCATACCTACTCAAATCATCTGTGAAGGTTAGAAAATAACGATACCCGTCGCATGCCTCCACACTCATCGGACCGCATACATCGGTATGTATTATTTCCAATAAGTCATTAGCTCGCTCCATTGTTCTGGAGAACGGAATTTTAGTCATCTTGCCCATGAGGTATGGTTCACAAGTATCAAATGATTCATAATAAAGTGACTCCAAAAGTCCATCCGCATGGTGTTTCTTCATCCGCTTTACACCAATATGACCTAAACGGCAGTCCCACAAATATGTTGCACTATCATTTTCAACTTTGCATCTTTTGGCATCAATATTATGAATATGTGTATCACTACGATCGAGATTTAACAATAATAGACCATTCATCAAGGGTGCGTAACCATAAAAGATATTACTCGTATAAATAGAACAACCATTATTCTCTAATTTAAATGAATAACCGTCTCACAATAAACAAGATCCTGATATAATATTCATGCTCAATGCTGGCACCAAATAACAATTATTGAGGTCTAAAACTAATCCCGAAGGTAGATGTAGAGGTAGCATGCCGACGGTGATCACATCGACCTTGGAACCATTCCCAACGCGCATTGTTACCTCGTCCTTAGCCAATCTTCTTTTATTCCATAGCTCCTGTTTTGAGTTACAAATATGAGCAACCGAACTAGTATCAAATACCTAGGCGCTACTATGAGCATTAGTAAGGTACACATCAATAACATGTATATCAAATATACCTTTGTTCACTTTGCCATCCTTCTTATCCGCCAAGTATTTGGGGCAGTTCCGCTTTCAGTGACCATTCCCTTTGCAGTAGAAGCATTCAGTTTCAGGCTTGGGTCCAGCTTTGGGCTTCTTCACGGGAGCGACAACTTGCTTGCCATTCTTCTTGAAGTTCCCTTTCTTTCCCTTGCCCTTTTTCTTGAAACTAGTGGTCTTGTTAACCATCAACACTTGTTGCTCCTTCTTGATTTCTACCTCCGCGGCCTTAAGCATTGCGAAGAGCCCGGGAATCATTTTCATCATCCCTTGCATATTATAGTTCATCATGAAGCCTTTGTAGCTTGGTGGCAGTGACTGAAGAACTCTGTCAATAACACTCTCAACTGGAAGATCAATCCCCAGCTGAGTCAAGTGGTTATGATGCCCAGACATTTTGAGTATGTGTTCACTGACAGAACTATTCTCCTCCATCTTGCAGCTATGGAACTTGTTGGAGCCTTCATATCTCTCAACCCAAGAATTAGTTTTAAATATCAACTTCAACTCTTGGAACATCTCATATGCTCCATGACGTTCAAAACATCTTGGAAGTCCCGGTTCTAAGCAGTAAAGCATGGCACACTGAACTATTGAGTAGTCATCAGATTGAGTCTGCCAGACGTTCATAACAAGTGCAGTAGGTCTGTCACCTAGCGGCGCATCAAGGACATAATTCTTCCGTGTAGCAATGAGGATAATCCTCAAGTTACGGACCCAATCCGTGTAGTTTCTACCATCATCTTTCAACTTAGCTTTCTCTAGTGTCGGTGTACTAAGTATTGGGCCACTAGTACCCCTTACTTGTGCACGGGCAGTTGTAGCCGTCCTTGCGGCAAGGCTTGCCGGGATCAGCTCGAGGTCGATTTAAGTCATCAAGGAAATCATCAAGTCAGAGATCTGAGAATCAGCAAATAAGCAAAGCTGGAAATCGAAGGCCAGCCTCCCCGGCAAGATCCTTGTCGGGATGGCCCGTGGAGCACGGCAAGCCTCGGCGCCCGGCAGGCTTGGTTCCCAGCAAAGCTCGGCGCCCGGCAAGCCCTAGCGCCCGGCAAGGATTGGTGCCCAGCAAGGATCGGCGCCTGGCGAGATTCTGCCACTATGCCACCGCTCCGGCACAGTAACAAAGCCTGACATTCTGGGTCCTTCTCTGGATGCGTGGCAACGCGCCAGTGTAGGAGAGCTTAAGCGGTGCTGATGGGATGGCCCCTTTTTCCATCCCCAAGAAAGTGAGGACACCTAAACGGACACCTCACGGTGCATTTAATGCGTTTGTCCTAATCCATCAGGGGTTAGGTATGATACCCTGTAGCTACTTTACACCTCAATGTATGTACATTTTGTCACTGTGGAGACCCCTTTGATCATATAAAAGGAGGCCCAAGGCAACTGCTACAGGGAGGAGAACTTCTGGCCCATTCTGCATGCGTAGCTGCTCTTTGAACGCAATGTTCATTGTGAGCGCTCCTGAAGGCTGGGCTCAAGAACATCAATAAGAACACAAAGCAGGAGTAGGGTTTTACGCTGATCAGCGGCCCGAACATGGGTAAACCCCCCTCCCCCCCCCCGCGTCGATCACCGGTTCTGCTCTTTGCGTATACCTCTCCCCCCGCCGAATCGTAAAGGGGTCCCTCGGGATCCCATAGGTGTCGTGCCCCGACATCTTTGGCGCGCCAGGTAGGGGGATTGAGGTTTGCGAGAACCTGATCTGGTGGTCGACGCCCTAGTTCCTTCATCATCTTCATCATCATGCCGCCCAAGAAGAAGAACATTGCGACAGCACAATCGTCCGGGTCCGTTTTGCCCGCGCCTTCACAGACAGGTGATGGTCTGGGTGCAGAAGGAAGAGGACTGGAACCCCCGCGGCGTTCTAGTGACCCAACCCAAGCGAGCGGTATCGTTCGCAGTGGCAGTGGTAACTTGCGCCCGCTGGATCTAGAGATGGTGTTGTGTTGCCTACGGGTGGCACAACAAACTCTAGGGATCGAAGAGCGCCTGTTGGAGCTCCCGCGCCGGCGCGAGCCTCGCAACCTGCCCAGGTCGTGCGAGATGAGCGACATCATGGCGCTGGTGGTTCGGGGCATCCCTACGAAAAGGTTTCTGCGCATAGATCCCAAGATGCGCGGGACCAGCATGCACACCGAGCTGCCGGCGAAGGTGGCGCGCGGTTGCGTGACCGTGGCGGTGCTCCTTCTAACTTGGTTAGGAGTCAGAGCACCTCATGCACCTCGCACCTGTCGCCACCACCTACGCCAGCGGAAGCCTTGGCACGTGCGCAGCTGCTCCTCGATTTTCCTCCCGCCCCGGAGAAGATGGAGGAGTGGCGAGCTACTATCCAGAGCCTTATCGGCTTCGCTAATAAGGATAGACCACAAGAGGCAGGGCCCTCTCAGCGGAGGCCCATCGATCCGATGCGAGCCGGTGGAGAGAAAACCGGAGGTGGTGCAACTACAGTGCACTCTCCTCTGCGACATCAGCGGCGGCCGACGACTCAGCAAGTCGACCGCCATGAAGAAGTTTCCACGGCGTCGTCCGATCCGCGGATGCGCCGTGATCAGCATCTGGTTCTCCAGGAAAGAGGCAAGGAAGACGCTCGAACAACCATCGAGCGGCGGCGGGAAGCGCGCTATCAGTCTGATAAGTGCGCGGGGCCGGTTGTCGACGAGCCTACGCCAGGGAACGTAGGAGACTTGCCTTACGAGGTAGGACCTCCGGCTTTTACCCGTGAGCTGCGGCAAGTCCAATGGCCCAATTTCCGAACCTTCAAGCCAGAGGACCCGGAGAAATACGACGGCAAGACTCATCCCTCGGAGTTCCTCAGCATTTACACCATTGCGGTGCAGGCTGCAGGGGGCCGAGATGACAAGATACTTGCCAACTACTTCCCGTTGGTGCTCAAACCCAACGTCAGGTCGTGATTGATGCATCTTTCGGAGGATTCTATTTCTTGCTGGTCAGATCTGTGCCATCAGTTTGTTGGCGCCTTTGTTGGAGGCCACCAAGCCCCTGGCCAAGAAAGTGATTTGCACATCATCCCTCAGAGGGAGGGCGAGTCCCTGCGCAAGTTTATGCAGAGATTCAGCCGGGTGCAGTACAATATTCCTGATGTTCATCCTGCCGCTGTCATTAGCGCGTTCCATCAGAACGTGCGTAACCGCAGGATGCGGGAAGAGCTGGCAATGAACAAAGTCAGGAGTATTGCCGAGCTTTACACTTTGGCCGACAAGTGTGCTCGAGCTGAAGAGGGGAGGAAACTCCCCGGTGAAGCTGTTGGTGCGACAGGCGACTCAGAAGAAGAAGATGCCGCGGCTCCGTCAAGGAAAGGCCGGCGGCGGAATAGGAAGCGCGGAGGCAAGGCCGTGCTTGCCGTCGAGGAATCCGGCAACCCTGGCGCCGCCAAGAAGGCCAAGGTTGGCGACCCCGGCAAGGATCTTGCCGGGTGCCCTTCCTGTCAGGCCTTGGCGGCTGCCGACAAATCAGAGAACTCCGGCAAGCAGTACTGCAAGATCCATCGCACTAAGGGCCACGATCTCCAGAACTGCCGGCAAGTTGAGCAGCTTGCCGAGAAGCAGAAGGCCGAATACGAGAGGCGAGACAAGGAGAAGGCCCAAGATGGTGCTGAGGGGTCCGGCAAGAAACACGGTGGCCGAGGGGGTTGCCGCGGCAAGGCCAAACAGCAGAAGGATCGGCCCGCTCGGGGCCGAGATAAGAAGGAGATGATGATGAAGAAGATGACGAATCCAGTGAGCAGGAATTCCAGAAGGCTACGGTGGCTATGTGCATTGATGGGGGTGCCTTGCTGCATTCTTCCCACCGCCAACTTAAACAGTGGGTGCGGGAGGTTAATGCGGCAAAGCCATCCCCCGATGCATGTAGGCCTCTGAAGTGGTCCAGCACACCTATCATCTTTGACGCCGAGGATCACCCTGATCGCACAACTGCGGTCGGGTGCTTGCCATTGTTGCTTTCCCCGACAATTCGCAACCTCAAGGTGACGAAGATGTTAGTTGACGGCGGGGCCGGCCTAAACTTAATCTCACCAGATGTGCTCACAAAGCTTCAGATTCCCGACGAAGACCTCGAGGAAACGGGTACGTTTCAAGGGGTCAACCCGGGAAGAACCCAGCCTAAGGGCAAGATCATGCTGCCGGTAACATTTGGCAGCGAGCTTAACTTCAGGACCGAAAAGGTGGTGTTTGATGTCGCCAAGATCCCCATGTCATACAATGGGATCCTTGGTCGGCCAGCAATGGCTAAGTTTATGGCGGCATCACACTATGCATACAACGTCTTGAAGATGCCTGGGCCGTTGAGCGTCATCACTATCCATTCCGATAAGAAGGATGCGCTCATCTGTGCCGACCAACTTTACCGGGAAGCAGTTGCAGCACCTGCCATCAAGGCATCTGCTCCTGCCGTTGGAACTCCCGGGGGGAAGAAGAAGACCGGCAGGAACCTTGCCGCCAACTCCGGCAAGGGCACCTCCTCGGAGTGCTGCGCTTCCGTCGAAGACGTGCCAGAGAGTTCCACCGGCAAGAACAAGAAGTTCAAGGCTGCCCCGTCGGAAACCAAGAAGGTGCCTGCCAGGGAGGACGGGATGGGGGGAACTTTCACCATAAGTTCCACCCTAGATGACAAATAGGAAAGCGCGCTCGTTGCTTTCCTGCGGGCGAATGTCGACGTGTTTGCATGGCAACCATCTGACATCCCCGGCGTTCCCAGGAAAGTAATTGAGCACCACCTTGCTGTCTGTCCTCATGCGCGGCCCGTCAAGCAAAGGGTGAGGAAACAGGCTTTGGAGCGGCAAGAATCTATTGCCGAAGAAATTAAGAAGCTGGAGGCGGCAGGACTGGTCAAAGGAGTGCTTCATCCAACCTGGTTGGCCAATCCGGTTGTAGTGCGGAAAGCGAACGAGAAATGGAGGCTTTGTATCGATTATACAGATATCAATAAAGCTTGTCCAAAAGATCCTTTTCCCTTGCCGCGCATCGACCAGATTGTGGATGCCACCGCTGGTTGTGATCTCCTGTCCTTCCTTGATGCCTATTCAGGGTATCATCAGATTTTTATGGCAAAGGAAGATGAAGAGAAGACCGCCTTTATCACCCCATGTGGTACGTATTGTTTTATACGAATGCCTTTCGGGTTGAAAAGTGCTGGTTCAACATTTGCCAGAGCAATCCAGATTGGTTTTGAGCCACAACTCCATAGAAATATGGAGGCGTATATGGATGATATAGTGGTCAAAACTAAGGATAAAGCAACGCTCATTCAAGACTTAGAAGAAACATTTGCGAACTTGCGCAAGATCAACTTGAAGCTCAATCCTGAGAAGTGCGTGTTCGGTGTTCCTTCCGACAAGCTCCTCGGATTCTTTGTATCTTGCCGGGGAATCGAAGCTAACCCCGACAAGATCAGAGCCATTGAGCAAATTGAAGCACCGAGACGCGTCAAGGATGTGCGTCGTCTTGCCGACTGTGTTGCTGCTCTAAGCAGGTTTATTTCCAAATCTGCTGAGTGCGCCCTGCCCTTCTTTAAAATTTTGAAGAAGGCAGGTCCAATGAAATGGACCCCGGAAGCGGAGGCGGCGCTGCAAGATTTGAAGAAATACCTTTCTTCTCCGCCGACGCTAGTCGCACCTAAACCACAAGAACCATTGCTGCTGTATCTGGCGGCGACAAATCAAGTGGTTAGTGCTGCGCTGGTGGCGCAGAGGGAAGCTGATGAGGAGGCAACATCAGCGGCAGGACCGCCAGATGACGTGGCAAGATCTTCCCCGGCAAGGGTTGATCCCGGCAAGACAGGATCTGCGCAAATAGAAGAGCCCGTGCAGAAGAAAAAGGTGGTGCAGCGCCCAGTTTATTTTGTTAGCTCCCTCTTACAAGGGGCTAGGTCAAGATATTCTGGTGTGCAGAAGTTGCTTTTCGGCCTCCTTATGGCCTCAAGAAAGCTGCGCCATTATTTTCAAGCACATGAGATCACCGTCGTCACTCGCTTTCCGTTGCAACGGATTTTGCAAAATCCGGAGGCAACCGGCAGGATCGTGGAGTGGGCGTTGGAGCTGTCCAGCTTTGGTCTTAAGTTTGAAAGTACTTCGACAATTCAGAGCAGGGCCTTGGCGGAGTTCATTGCTGAATGGACCCCGACGCCAGACGAAGAAGTTCAAGAAACAAGTCTCCCCGGCAAGGAAATCGATCAGCATTGGGTTATGTACTTTGACGGGGCTTTTTCGCTGCAAGGCGCCGGTGCTGGTGTGCTGCTTGTCGCACCCACCGGAGAGCACCTCAAGTATGTAGTCGAAATGCATTTTCCCCGGGAGAGTTCAACCAACAACACTGCAGAGTACGAAGGTTTGCTTGCCGGTCTTAGGATCGCGGCAGACCTTGGTATCAAAAAGCTCATTATCAAAGGTGATTCACAGCTTGTCGTCAGGCAGGTCAACAAGAACTATCAAAGTCCGTTGATGCAAGCCTACGTAGATGAAGTGAGGAAATTGGAAGAGCGCTTTGACTGTCTCCAAATGGAGCATGTCCCTCGTGCCGAGAACAGCGTTGCTGACGACCTGTCAAAGCGTGCTGCCCTCAAGTTGCCTGTGGAACCAGGAACTTTTGTGCTCCAATTGACTCGACCATCCGTGGCACCATCAATGCGGCAAGAAACGAGAAGAAAGTTGAACTCTGGCCAGTACTTCCCGACAGAGCTCCCCGGAGCCGCTGGCAAGGAAATTGCCGGGATCGACGCGCTTGCCGGGGAACAACAGGCTCCGGCAGGGTCTGAGGCCCTTGCTGTCGAGACAAATGTTTCCCCGACGGATGAGATGCCTTTAGTCCTAGTTGTCGAGCCTCAGGCTCCAGCATGGGTGCAGCACATTGTCCATTTCCTTCAGACAGGTGAACTCCCTGAGGAACAAGAAGAAGCTGAGAGAGTAGCCCGTCGGTCTGTTATGTACGAGTTCGTCGATGACGTCCTGTACAGAAAGAGACCAAATGGTGTGAAATTGAAGTGCATTCCTCGGGAGGATGGACTAGAGCTATTGGCAGAGATACATGGGGGCATGTGTGGCTCTCACATAGGGTCAAGAGCGCTTGCCGGGAAAGCATTCCGGCAAGGTTTCTTTTGGCCCACCGCCATCCAGGATGCGACTGCACTAGTAACCAGGTGTGAAGCGTGCCAGTTTCATTCGAAGAAATTACATCAGCCAGCTCAAGCTCTTCAAACAATCCCTCTCTCCTGGCCATTTTCGGTCTGGGGGCTCGACATACTGGGCCCCTTCCCCCGTGCTGCCGGGGGCTTTGAGTACTTGTACGTTGCTATCGACAAGTTCACAAAGTGGCCGGAGGTGGAAGCAGTGAGGAAGGTGACAGCGCAGTCGGCTGTCAAGTTCTTCAAAGGAATTGTTTGCCGTTTCGGTGTGCCTAACAGGATCATCACCGACAACGGCACGCAGTTCACAAGTCGCACCTTCATGTAGTACGTCCAAGACCTTGGCGGCAAGATTTGTTTTGCCTCTGTTGCTCACCCGAGAAGCAACGACCAAGCGGAGAGGGCCAATGCTGAAGTGCTGCGCGGTCTCAGGACCAGAACTTTTGACAGGCTGAAAAAGTGCGAAAGACGCTGGATTGATGAGTTGCCGGCGGTTCTTTGGTCAATCAGAACGACACCAAATCGAGCCACCGGCCAGACGCCCTTCACTCTAGTGTATGGAGTGGAAGCAGTTCTCCCCACGGAACTCATATACGGATCTCCTCGAGTGCTCGCTTATGATGAGCTCGAGCAAGAGCAACTGCGGCAAGATAACGCTGTGCTCCTTGAGGAGAATCATCTTCAGGCTGCTGTGCGAGCTGCATGCTACCAGCAAGCTTTGCGCCGCTATCATAGCCGCAAAGTTCATGCCCGAAGACTTGAGGAAGGCGACCTTGTTCTTCGATGGATTCAGTCCGCCAAGAATTCAAACAAGTTGACGCCAAAGTGGGAAGGCCCTTATCGGGTAGTACGAGTCACCAGGCCTGGCGCTGTCCGCCTGGAGACCGAGGATGGCGTTCCAGTGAGTAATTCCTGGAATATCGAACATCTTCGCAAGTTCTATCCATAAGGCGCGGTTGCCGGGGGCTCCCGGCAACCACCTTTTTGTACAAGTCTTGCCGGCAAGGCATGTGATCCTTTGTACAAAGCCAGGCGCAGACCCTGAGCACAGATGAATAAATTTAAGTGTTGTACATTTCCTATTGATTCTCATGTTCACATTCATAATATCATGTTTGTCTAAGATGTTGTATAACACCTGATCCCGGTAAGTTCTAACGAACCGCCAAGGTTTCATCTCTTATTTTCTCTTCTTCTTTTTCTTAAAGACAGAAGGATTCCTCGCGTGCACATTTACCGGGGGGGGGGGGGAAGGGAGACATGAATACCAGTTGGTGACGTCGGAATCGTATGCTTGCCAGAGGAAGGACAAAGACAGAAAGCCAAGTCCTAAAAACTCAGAGCAAGTTTTTCTTTTATTACCAAGTTAGTTCCTTGGACGATTCCGACCCTTGTATGGAAAATCTGCACGCGAAGGAACCCTTGTTGTAATCAGTTGCGCCCTTATTTTGTTTTGAGTCCGCTCAACGATTTAAGTGGCTGCACTGAGAACGCCAAGGAGTCTTGCCGGCCGCTGCGCCTCCAGCAGGCTGCTGAAGTCCCGCACCCAGCGCTCGTGGCAGGTTGCGCGCCGGCAAGTTTTTCAGTAAGCGTAGGATGAACTCCATACATAAAGGAATCAGACAAGGAAAGTAGCTAGCATGAGCCTAAACATAGTTAAATTATATTACATCCATGAGTTGCCGCAGTCCTAACTCGAGACTTAACTGTCTTTTACATGAGATGATGTCTGCAAGAATAAAAGGGAAGCACTCAATCCCTGCGCTCGCCTTCGATCCTTTTGATGGAGTCCACCTTCTCAAGGATCGGCGCGATGCACTTCTCAAGCGCCTCAACATTTGCATCCTTTGGCAGGTGGTCGAGTGCGCTAGAGAGGTCGATGCCGGGATTGCTGTGCACCACCTTGAGGAGCACCTTGCGAAGGACGGCCCGGCAAAGCCGGCGAGTCTCGTTCGCCAGTTGGGTCGCCCGGCTGGACTGGAGCGCCCTCAATGCGTTGATGATGCTTTCAAAGAACATCGTCAATCTCGCGCTTGGGGATATTCTTTCCTCGGAAGAATATCTAAAGTTCGACAAGCCCATGATTGACAGTTCTGCGGTAAGCTTCTCCGCGGCAGCGATGAGACGACCAGTCCAGATCTCCACTCCCTTCTCGTACTCGTTTTGGGCAGCGGCAGCGCTCTTGAGCAGGTTCCTCTCTCCTTGGAGATCCTTGAGTAGAGCCTTCTCACGGGCCCTGCCGGCCTCGAGGGATTTCTGCAGCGTGGTCAGCTTCAGCTCCAGAACCGCAATATCATCAGCTGCAGAGGAGAGCTGCTTGGTCTTGTCAGACAGGGCGACTTGCATCTCCGCCAAGGAGTGGAGGGTTTTTTCCCTGTCCCCCTTGAGCATCGAGAGCTCCTTGCCATGCTCGTCGAGATCTGTCTCCAGCCTCTTCACTTTGTCGCTCAGCTCGTTCTTGGCGGCCTCTGCAACTTCGGCAGCATCGACGGCCTCTTTGAGCTTGCCGGCGTGACTTGCAGTTAGAGCTTCGAGCGCCTCCTTGTGCTTCTGCTCCAGCTCCTGGGTCCGCCGCGCGACAAGATTTTCAATGTCTTCATCCTTGCTACGAAGCTTGGTGGCGAGCGCCTGCTCACGTGCGGTGAGATCTTCTTCGAAAGCGTCAAGAGCAACGCGGCGCCCCGTCAGGAGAGCATCTTCGGCAGCGATCCTTTGAACAGCTTCATCATGGGCCTTCTCCATGTCTGATTGCTTCAGGAGGACCTCATTCCATTGCTGGCTCACTTGTTCTCGACCGGCAACCAGCTCTTGAAGGGCCTCGGCGTGCCAGATTTGCATTTGTGCGACGCGCCTTTGAAAATCCGCTTCGGCTGCCTCGACAACTGCCATTCTGGAGTCCGCCTTCTCTTTTCGGGCATGATGGAGAGCCTGGAGTTTGCGGAAGTTTTTGCCCATGGCCTGAAGGAGCCGATCCTCTTCAGACTTGCCACTGCTAGCACTGGGATCGTCAACAACTTCGAGCCCGGCAGCGGCAATAATTTCCTCGAAAATTTCTCCTTCGGCTGGTGCCTCGGTGCTTGCCGTCCTTGGCAAGTTGATGAATAGGTTTTCGCCAACTTTGAGATACTTGCTGGATGAGGGCTCGTCAGATGTTGATGGCTGGTCTTCAGTGGCTGCCTCACCAGTGACAGGGGGCTCCGCGGCCGATGCAGCACCTGGCGCTCCTGCGGCAGGAATGCCGTCAGTATGGTCCCCAGCCTCCCTGTCGCCCTCTTCAGCAGGTTCTTCCGTGATTTCCTTTTGTGCTGTCTTGGCGGCCTCCCCGTCAGGAGCATCACCGGCCCCGGCAACATCATCCTTGGTGGCCTCGCTGGCAGTGATCTTGTCCGCTTCGGCAGCAGCATCCCTGGTGGTCCCCTCGATGACGGCGTCGACGTCCATATGTTCCATCGCAGAGAACTCTGAAGGGTGAAGGAGAAGGTCAGAATAAGATCGAGTTTTTAAATTTTGAAGTGATCAAAGATAAAGAAGTAAGGGGAAAAGAATAACTAGCACTCTGAGACGATCGAGTACCTGCGTTGGGCAGTCGAGAGGTGGCTTCGCATCTCCCGGCAACTCCGGTTGCCGGGGGTGGGTTGCCGGAGTCCGTGCTTGTCGGCTCCTCAATCCGGACGGGCTCGTCGGCGGGATCTCTTGCCGGAGATGTGCTTGTGGGCGGAGCGGTCGATGAAGGAGGCACAATGGGGCAATCTTCTCCTTGTTGCCGTTCTTCTCCTGCGAACCCGAAGATATCAGCGACAAGAATGGAAGCCTCGGCACCAGCCAACAGAAAAAGGGACAATGAACTTACGCTGGGGGCTGCGTTGAGGACTAGGCTCCGGGCTCACGATGACGGTCTCTGGCACGCTAGTGGAGCCTGCCGGGGGCTCGTCGCCGTAGAAGTCCTTGACCTCTTCGCCATCCTCTCCAGCAAGGTTTCTGTGTCACTGCAGAAACAATACAAGTAACTCAGTAAGACTGATGCAGATTGGAAGGTGGAAGTTGTGACAGGTACTCACTCTTCTTCCTCTCGCTCCGGACTGAAGCCGGAGATGTCGAAGTCGACCTCCGTTGCGATGTCTAAGTGGGGAGGCGGAGGAGGGGTCCTGGGCCGCTTGGCTGTGGCAGGCGCCGGGGCAGCCTCTGGCACGGTTGTACGAGACCCTCCTGCCGCTCTGGCGGTGGCCGCTGGTGTGGGTCTCGCGCGCCGCACGGGCTGTTGACGGGCCCCCTGCCGCGGTCCGGTCTTGCCGGCCACTTTCTTGCCGGGGGATTCGCCGCTCGATGTAGGCTGGCTTGACGGGACGCCCGATGCGGCTTTCCGAAGGACACGCTTTTCTTCTTCGGGGGCAAGGGCTCTTCTCGCGTCTCCTCTTCGGCCGTGTCGTCGCCGGATGAGTTTTCAGCGACTGCGCCGCCTTCTTCCCCGGCAACCTTGCTCTCCTTGGCAGGTTTTGCCTCCACCACCACCTCTGCATCGCTGGCTTCCCACTCTGTGAAGCCAACACTGCCGGCCTCCGCGGCAAGATTCGCTTCCTCCACTCTGGTAGCGATGTATGCTACCTCCTGATCTGTGGTGGCGCGAATAAGATCTGACTCTTGCCGGACAGGCTTCTCCGTCAGATTGTCGAAGAATTTCTGTGCTTCTTCCTCGCTTGGCTCGACCCAGGTTGGGTCTAGGCCGTGGGCATTGAACATCGGCAAGAAGGCAATGATCGACCCCAGTGCAGAGTTGTTGCACAAGGGGACGATCCTTGCCGGCAGCCGGTGCTTGTCTTCGCGCTGGAATAACTTTTGGCGGAGAGCGCCAAGCTGCATAACAGTCAAGTTATTGTTCAGCCCGGGGCGCAGCCTCATGACATCCGCTGCGTTCTTATACTCCCAGGCTGGCCTCCCCCTATTCTGCAGAGGGGCGATGCGGCGGCGGAGGAAGTCGAAGCCGATCATCTCCATTGTCAGCCCGGCAGCCTTCAAGCGGAGGATCCTGGTAGTGGCGATTGTGAGCTTCTCGTCTTCTGCGGCGAGATCGCCCCAATCCTTCCCGCGGACTACCTTCTGTCGCCGGGGATGGCAAAAAGGATGAGGATCTGCTTCCTGGATCCAGCACCATTCGGCCCGCCACTCGTCCCACTTTTCGCGGTAAACTCCATCTGGGTATATCTCTTTGTTCCAGGCCCTTGGAATCCAAGCAATAGATCCAGAGAGAGCCTCTCCTTTTTGGATTCGAGGATAGAAATAGTGGCGGAAAAGAGCAAAATTGGGGATCACGCCGGCAAAAATTTCACAAAGATGGGCAAAGATAGACATGCAAAATACGGCATTCGGCGTGAAATCAAGAAGGCGGAAGGCGTATGTATACATGATGTCGTTGAAGAAATCGGAAAAAGGTGGACAGAGCCCGCAATAAAAGTACGCAGTGAAGAAGGGGTATCTGTCCGATCCGCCTTTGGAACTAGCACCTGGGATTACGCGTGTGGCGGGGTGAGCTTGTGTTCCCTTCGCCCACATGCATTGGTATCGTCCCTTCAAGATTTCGGCGTCGAGCGTCGGAGGGAAGACGACGAGCCTATTCCGCATCTTCACCAGTTCGCTTTTCGGAACTTCAGCCTTTGACTCCTTGTCTGTGCCCTTGCCTTTGCTGGCCTTGGGCGGCATGGCGACTGAGGAGATGGAAGCCGGAGGACGGAACGAGCACGGAAGCGGCTAGCAGAAGGGAAGGAAGGTTTCACTCTGAGCTCGAGCAAAGGAAGGCGATGGCGATGGCCAGATTGGGAAGAAGAGGAGGGTGAATGGGTTTGCGCCTCCACGACTTCTCCTTTTTATGGGGAAGGAGCGGGACCACCTTGTTTATCCCCCAATATGAATGCGCCTTTGTGGGCGCGAAACAGTTTGCAGCCTTTTTGGCACACTTCCCACATCGCACGCTCCGTGAGCGTAGTGGGGGCACAGTAAAACAAGATCTTTACGAGCAGTTAATTCCCTGCCACGCGTGCCCGTGCACTGTTTGGGCCTAGCCCAACAACACCTCGCACTCGTGTATGGCCCAGGCCCGGGGGCTCCTGTCGGTGTACTAAGTATTGGGCCACTAGTACCCCTTACTTGTGCACGGGCAGTTGTAGCCGTCCTCACGGCAAGGCTTGCCGGGATCAGCTCGAGGTCGATTTAAGTCATCAAGGAAATCATCAAGTCAGTGATCTGAGAATCAGCAAATAAGCAAAGCTGGAAATCGAAGGCCAGCCTCCCCGGCAAGATCCTTGCCGGGATGGCCCGTGGAGCCCGGCAAGCCTCGGCGCCCGGCAAGGCTTGGTTCCCAGCAAAGCTCGGCGCCCGGCAAGCCCTGGCGCCCGGCAAGGATTGGTGCCCAGCAAGGATCGGCGCCTGGCGTGATTCTGCCACTATGCCACCGCTCCGGCACAGTAACAAAGCCTGACATTCTGGGTCCTTCTCTGGATGCGTGGCAACGCGCCAGTGGAGGAGAGCTTAAGCGGTGCTGATGGGATGGCCCCTTTTTCCATCCCCAAGAAAGTGAGGACACCTAAACGGACACCTCACAGTGCATTAAATGCGTTTGTCCTAATCCTATAGGGGTTAGGTATGATACCCTGTAGCTACTTTACACCTCAATGTATGTACATTTTGCCACTGTGGAGACCCCTTTGATCATATAAAAGGAGGCACAAGGCAACTGCTACAGGGAGGAGAACTTCTGGCCCATTCTGCATGCGTAGCTGCTCTTTGAACGCACTGTTCATTGCGAGCGCTCCTGAAGGGTGGGCTCAAGAACAACAATAAGAACACAAAGCAGGAGTAGGGTTTTACGCTGATCAGCGGCCCGAACCTGGGTAAACCCCCCCACCCCCCGCTTCGATCACCGGTTCTGCTCTTTGCGTATACCTCTCCCCCCGCCGAATCGTAAAGGGGTCCCTCGGGATCCCATAGGTGTCGTGCCCCGACACTAGGAACGCATTAAAATTCAGGGGAACGGTAGCATGGGCCATTGATCTACAACATAGATATGCAAAACTATTAAGACTAAGTTCATGATAAATTAAGTTCAATTAATCAAATTACTAATGAACTCCCACTTAAATAAACATCCCTCAAGATATCTAAGTGAGACATGATCCAAATCAACTAACCCATGTCCGATCATCACGTGAGATGGGGTAGTCATCAATGGTGAACATCTCTATGTTGATCATATCTACTATATGACTCACATTTGACCTTTTGGTCTCTAGTGTTCCGAGACCATGTCTGTACATGCTAGGCTCGTCAAGTTTAACCAAAGTATTCTGCATGTGCAAAACTATCTTACATCCATTGTATGTAAACGTAGAGTCTATCACACCCGATGATCACGAGGTGCTTCGAAATGACGAACTTTGGCAATGGTGCATACACGGGGAGAACACTTTATCTTGAAATTTAGTGACGGGATCATCTTATAATGCTACCACCATTCTAAGAAAAATAAGATGCATAAAGGATAAACATCACATGCAATCAAAATATGTGACATGATATGGCCATCATCATCTTGTGCTTTTGATCTCCATCTCCAAAGCATCGTCATGATCTCCATCATCACTGGCTCGACACCTTGATCTCCATCATTGCGTCGGGGTCGTCTCGCCAACTATTGCTTCTAAAACTATTGCTAATGCATAGCGATAAAGTAAAGCAATTACATGGCGCTTGCACTTCATACAATATTTAAGAGACAACACTAAGGCTCTTGCCGGTTGTCGATATTACAAAACATGATCATCTCATACAACAACGTATATCACATCATGTCTTGACCATATCACATCACAACATGCCCAACAAAAACAAGTTAGACGTCCTCTACTTTGTTGTTGCAAGTTTTACGTGGCTGCTACGGGCTTCTAGCAAGAACCGTTCTTAACTACGCAAAAACAACAACAGTGATTATTAAGTTTGCTATTTTAACCTTCTTCAAGGACCGGCCGTAGTCAAATTCGATTCAACTAAAGTAGGAGAAACAGACACCCGCTAGCCACCTTTATGCAAAACAAGTTGCATGTCAGTCGGTGGAACCGGTCTCATGTGCGTGGACATGTAAGGTTGGTCCGGGCCGCTTCGTTCCACAATACCGCCGAATCAAAATAAGACGTTGGTGGTAAGCAGTATGACCATCACCGCCCACAACTCCTTTGTGTTCTACTCATGCATATCATCTACGCATAGACCTGGCTCATGATGCCACTGTTGGGGAATGTTACATGGAAAACAAAAAAATTCTACGCACACACAAGATCTATCCATGGAGATGCATAGCTATGAGAGGGGAGAGCATCTTCATATCCTTGAAGATCGCTAAGCGGAAGCGTTTATCAACGAGTTTGATGTAGTCATACACCTTCACGATCAATCCTGATCAAGTACCGAACGTACGGAACCTCCGCGTTCAGCACATGTTCAGCTTGTTGACGTCCTCACCTTCTTGATCCAGCAAGACGCGCAAAGTAGTAGATGTGTTCCGGCAGCACGACGGCATTGTGATGGTGGTGGTGAGGAACAATCTCCGCAGGGCTTTGCCAAGCACAACGGAAACTATGAAGGAGGATAAACAAGAGGGGACGGGGTTGCCGGCACATGGCTTGGTGATTCTTGATGTGTTCCAGGTGCTAGCCCTACCCTTCTATTTATATGTTGAGCCCTGGGGTCGAAACTTGGAGAAAGAGCCTCCTCAAAGTCGGTTTTGCCCCCAAGGAAGAGTCCTTCTCGGACTTCCAGGACCAGATGCCACAGTCCTTGGCGTCTGGCCCAGACGCCATGGGCCTCGGCATCTGGCCCAGGGCTAGACGCCAGGGTCTCCGGCGTTTGGTCCCTGACCTTTGCAAAACATCCTTTTGCACCGACCTAAAGCCCCGTGGGCCTTACCCCTTGGCCTAACCATATCATCCTATATATCAATTGTTACCTCCGGACCATTCCGGAGCTCCTTGTCATGTCTGTGATCTCATCCGGGACTCCGAACAACATTCGGTCACCAACATACATAACTCATATAATACTATATCGTCAACGAACGTTAAGCGTGCGGACCCCACGGGTTCGAGAATAATGTAGACATGACCGAGACGCTTCTCCGGTCAATAACCAATAGTGGGACCTGGATGCCCATATTGGTTCCTACATATTCCACGAAGATCTTTATTGGTCGAACCTTTATGACAACATATGTAGTTCCCTTTGTCTGTAGGTATGTTACTTGCCCAAGATTCGATCGTCTGTATCTCCATACCTAGTTCAATCTCATTACCAGCAAGTCTCTTTACTCGTTCTGTAATACATCATCTCGTAACTAACTCCTTAGTCACTTTCCTTGCAAGCTTCTTGTGATGATGTATTACCGAGAGGGCCCAGAGATACCTCTCCGATACACGGAGTGACAAATCCTAATCTCGATCCATGCCAACTCAATAGACACCTTCGGAGATACCTGTAGAGCATCTTTATGATCACCCAGTTAAGTTGTGACGTTTGATAGCACACAAGGTATTCCTTCGGTATCCGGGAGATGCATGATCTCATAGTCGAAGGAATATGTATTTGACATTAAGAAAGCAATAGCAATAAATTGAACGATCATATGCTATTCTAACGGTTGGGTCTTGTCCATCACATCATTCTCCTAATGATGTGATCCCATTATCAAATGACAACTCATGTCTATGGTTAGGAAACCTTAACCATCTTTTGATCAATGAGCTAGTCTAGTAGAGGCTCACTAGGGGCACGGTATTTGTCTATGTATCCACACATGTATCTGAGTTTCTGATCAATACAATTCTAGTATGGATAATAGACGTTTATCATGAACAGGGAAATATGATAATAACCAATTTATTATTGCCTCTAGGGAATATTTCCAACATGTTCAGTTAGCTAGCTATGCCAGTTAAGCATGCTCGGTTTACCCATTGCATGTGCTACTCCTGCCTTTCCTTTACAAATTCTAGTGAATTGTCCTATGTACTTTTACCATGCAATCTGTTCCTCGAGTGTATATGTGCTATATGTCGTGCAATGTGCTGCTCACTTACTAACTATTTGGTTAATTTGTTGTCGTGTTCAGTTAACTGTTTGGTTCAATTCTGCAATGTGATGTTCGATTCTTCTGGGTGCAATTTTGTATTGTCTTCCATGTGAGAAATAAATCGAATTTGGATGTACAAAATACATGAGAAACAAATACAATTGCTATATTTCCAAGTTGTCAAGCATGCTTGGTTTGGTTAACTGTCTGATCTTCTAGTATGTTATATATTGTGCAATGTGGTGCTCAGTTAATGTTTGGTTCATTTGTTGTGGTGTTTAGTTAACTGTTTGGTTCAATTCTGCAATGCGATGTTCAATTGTTGTGGGTGCATTTTTTTTATTTTCTACCATGTGAGAATGAAATAGAATTTGGCTGTACCAAATACATGAGAAACTAATACAATTGCTATATTTCCAAGTTGTTAAGCATGCTTGGTTTGGTTAACTGTCTGATCTTCTATTAGGAGTATGTTATATTGTGCAATGTGGTGCTCAATTAATGTTTGGTTCATTTGTTGTGGTGTTAGTTAATTGCTTGGTTCAATTCTGCAATGCGAGGTCCAATTGTTGTGGGTACAATTTTGTATTGTTATGCATGTAAGCAATAAATCAAATTTGGCTGCACTTAATACATGAGAAACATATACAATCGCTATATTTCCTAGTTCTTAATCATGCTTGGTTTGGATAAATGGCTTTTCCATGTGGCTCGAATTAATATGATGAATCTGCAATGTGTTTATTTTTCATCAACATATTTTACTGATATCATGCCAACCCTCACTTAACCTGGTCACTAACTACCATATATGTGTTGTAGGGAAACAATGGGAAGCACTGAGGTTTACAATCGAGGTTTGCACATGCATGGTCCTATGTCTAATAGCACATTATTGTGCAATTACAGGAACCATTCTAATATTTAAGTTTTTAACAATTTGGGCTTGCACATGTAGGTCCTTCTGTAAGAGGTTTTGACTCACTATTCGACCCTTTTTGCATATGGGGAAATGAGTTGTCCATGAATATCAGTCAAGTCAAGAAACTCAGAAATATTGTTAGGATAAAGAAATTAGCGACAAAAAACAACAACATTTTGTCTGCATAATGAAGAAGACATCAGTTCACTCTAGGATGGTACTAACTATTATACCTTGTCTTTTTTATTCCTTTTCGCCATTTCAAATCTAGAGAAGATATTTATGCATATCCTTGTTTTCGGGCCTTTCCAAAGCAGTTCACTGATAATTGCCTCTCAAACCACCTGTATGGTCAGGAGGCGAGGAAGGTATTCATACAACACCCACAGTACAATATTGAAGTCTTCCTGAAGAGGACGAAGGATGGACGGTCAATCATCCACAGGCACTTGCCTAAAGTTGCAAAGACCTTTAACATCAATCAAGGCTCAATATTCGCGTTCCGCTTTAGCTGTTTTCCAGATGAGATTCATCTGTCTATGTACCGTCTATGATGCTAATTTCGAAAGGTTATAGATGCATGTGAAACTTGGTGTTGGTGCAGTTGTGTAATGGAGTAGCTAGCTATATGCCTATATGGTGTAACTGAGTGCGGAAGCTATATGTTGTTGTACTCTGATGCATTTCAAATATGAAATCTTGCTTCCTTAATACTAAAATGAAATATATTGTGTGCTTAATATGAAATGTCAATTTGATTAATAAATGATTATTAATAATAGGCCAATTAGCCTGCTAATTGGGTTTTTCTATTGCAAAGGGTTATTGAGAAAATACCATGGGCGATGATATCAGACAACGCACACATTTTCTAGGAAGAAAATGTGTTGAATCAATGAACAACTACACATTACTTCCTCTTGAAAATTGTTTGCATTAGGCCACCTTGCGCAAATGTTTTCCACATAAAAAGTGTGTACAGCCTATGCCACATAGTTTCTTCTATGCACCGTGTGTGATGCATTCAATAACGCAAATGATAAAATTGTTAATATTTTCTGCAATGGCAACACTATCACAAACAATGTAATGGAGAAAATTGTGTGTGATGTACGTGCGAACGGAAACCTTTTCCCTGGATTGACTATGTGGGATGTACATACGAACAGAAACGTACTTCTTGGATTGACTGTGTGGGATGTACATACGAACAGAAACGTATTCCTTGGATTGACTTTGTGGAATGTACAAACGAATGGAAAATGTTTGTTTGGGACTGACTGTGTCGGATGTACTTACGACTGGAACCAATTGAGTCTGTATAATTGAATTTGATCGCTCGCCCATCGCACAGGAGCTCATTTTGCCCACCCTGTGTGACCGAAGGGCCTATCCCCGACGGTTTATGGGTCATGTGGGACGGACCCCCCTATCGCCCACACTCACTAGGCGATGGTTCAAAATGCCGTCCCGAAAAGGGGTTAAAACCGTTTGTATAGCAGCTCGCTGTACCAGTGAAACCACAACTCAATCAGGCTCAAATAAAATTGGGTTAAGTTGGGGTTGCGGAAGTGTATGATGGACAAGGTTATGAGGAAGTTATGGTGGAAGGCCTAGGCAAAGATGCCAAAGTTCCAAAAAATTTATGGAGTCAAATGATGTTGGAAGTATTTTTGTGGGATGGGGGATGTCAATAGCTACAAAACAAGCTAAAGAACATCAAAATACGAGTCCGGATGAATTAGTTATGGCAGAAACAAAAAGAAGCCGAAGTCAATTTCTACACGTACCGGACGTTCGGTGGCTAGGCGTGGGACGGATGTCCGGAAAAGAACAGAAATCTGTTGTTTTAGTTCTATTGTCGGGTACCGGATTTCTGGAAAGTACCGGTTGTCCGGTGCTTCGGGAGGGTCTGGACATCCGGTAAAATGCCGGTCGTCCGGTAGGTCGGGGTCAATTCGAGATCCGAGATTTGGGACACAATTTTGGGCGGAAATTGATTATTTCGGGGTGAAAATTGAGGAGATTTCATGGATGGAAAGTGGGGAAGCTAGATCTACTCGAAACACAGCAAATCAATGGATCAAATTCAACAAAACATCATCAAACCAACAAATCACAAAAAAAAATTGGGGGCTATTTTTGGTGGGGTTTTTCAAATTTAGGACGAAACAAAGAAAATTTAGGCTAGAAAACAAAGGGGGAGACTCCGAATTCATGATCAACGTGGCTCATGATACCAAGATGATGTAATGTGGAACCCTAATGGCCGATCTTTCACGATTTGGAGGGGGATTCCCAAAGAACATGAAGACACGATGAACACAAGAGAGGGAAAAACACTCGAGTCAACGAGATCCAATCACACATGTGCTAAGTCCAGATACACAAAGGGGATACAAAGCTCCAAATCCAACACAAGAAGATACAAGAGGTAAGTAGTTGATCCCAATCCTTGGAGGAGTTTAGGTCTTGAATCCTAGAAGGATCTTCCCATGATGGGGTCTTGAATCCCTCGAGATCTTCTCACATGCTCACATGGAGGTCTTGAACTCCATAGGAGCAAAGCTCAACTAAGATGAGCTATCATATTTGCTAACCCTAACTAGAGGAAGGGGGAGGTCTATTTCTAGTCTAAGACACGAAGGGGTAAGTGAGAGAGGGATACAAGGCCCAAGGCCCGCGGCTGCGCATAGGTAGGTACCGGAAGTCCGGTTGGTGTCGGACGTCCGGTAGCTCGCAAGGGACCGGTCATCCGGCGCGCGTCGGAAGTCCAATGATTTGCTTCTGGACAGGAGGCACTGGATTTCTGGTAGACATCGGACATCCGATGGCTGGGACTTGTTGGTCGTCCAGTGGTCGTCGGTCGTACGGTCGCTCTAACATCTTCGTCTGCGGTCCTTCTGGCTGGGTCTTCCGCATCAGGTACCGGCTGTCCAGTGGCTGTAGCTTGCAGCAACACCATTTCTTCCGTCTTCGCTTCCAATCTTCCCTCACGGATGGTGTAGTCATTCCGTTGCACTTCCACTACTCCTCGTCGTCTATGAAGCTTCGGCAATACCTATGCATGCACACGATAGGAATGTCAAGTAGTATACTAACCTCGAAGGGGTCAAGTGAACACGTGTAAAGGAGGTGATTCACCTCTATGTATGTGAAGTAGAGGTTGCGTGTGTCACTTGCCAAACGGACTCTTGACATGGTGATGTCTGTAGGATGCTTCACATCAGGTAAGGTCATATCCACAGGAGATATGATCTCATCATACTACCGCAAAATCATTTATCGGTCTCAATTAACTTGGTAGTGGTGGTCAAACTATTTCTCCTCAAATCAATGCTAGCTCTAGCTTCGTCTTTGTCAGGGTTGTCTTCAAAGGGCACGATCTCGTCAGGCTGAGCAAACTCGGTGGGGGGTCAACATCTATTCTATTAAAATAGAGAAGAGTTTAGAAATGAATAGAGAAGAGTATAAGACCAACAAATGTATACGGAAATTGTAAAATAAGTTTTTCCATCACATGGCTTTTCCATTCCTAGTGGTCGCGTCCTACAGTCAGTGTGTGCTCTGATACCATCTTGTAGCGACCCGAACCAAAACGGCCAAGTCTCTGTGTATCTGTGCCATCCCTAGATTAGTATGCTAGCACACACAGTACTCGATGAAAAATAACAGAGTTCAATCACATACTTTATTACATCAAAGTCCTCCAAAGGAGTATTTGTTACATAAGTATGGCTATAGGCCATTTAAATAAAAACAACTGCGTAAGCATCGGAGGTAAATGAGTCCATCAACTCCATGTCAAAACTGAGTGCAGAACAATGACCTATCGCACCTTACTCTTCGTTGAAAAAATCTGCAACATGAAATGTTGTAGCCACAAAGGGTCAATACATTGAATGTATTGGCAAGTCACATCCCAAGTACTAAAACAGACCTGTCATCAACATGCAAAGGGTATATCAAGTGGAAAGCTCTAGGGTTTATTTTGCATAAAGCCAATTTTGACTTACTTCTACGCACTAGCCAAGTTTTATTTCTTTTCATTTCAATTAGCCTTTTGTTAAATTGGACCACCTCTAATTTAACCCGCCTATGAGAGCCTTCGAGGATCATAGGTTCCCAAATTGTTATTCCATGAGAGCCCCTAGGGATCATGGTTTAATTAAACCCACATCATATTAATCATTTGTGATGAGAAGATCTTCTAGAGGTTTCAAGTCCAGTTGCTCAAAATTGTCCGTAACCGGGGACACGGCTATTCGATTAGTTTAACACTCTGCAGAGTCTTGTGCACTTTTCCCACAAGAATTGATCCCTCCCTTTATGTCCTCGCACTGCCTGGTGTATGAGAACAGGACGATCCAAACATGGTCTTCCAAAGAGTATCCCAGACCATCGTTCGGTGCCCATCCAACCCTACCATTCATCTACATCTGCTAGCACCATCCCAGCCAGAGTCACAACTAGGGTCAACCAAGACAGAGCCCATATTGACTTGTGGCTGCACAGGTAAGCTACTTGATATGAAACATGTCCAACCTTTTTGAACCTGGGCGGCATTCCCCACCTTTTCCCGAGTATGATGACCCCCCGGAGGATACATACTTGTCGACTAGTCCCGAAAAACCTTTCCACCCAGATGATTGATTAATTGGTATTACAGAGCCCCTAGGGAAATACAATACATGTAAGTCGTTAATGTAGTCATTTCTTAAGTTCTCTCACAACTTTCTTGAGTCACACGGTACCCAATCCACATCTACCATAGCATGGATACGAAATAACTACACTATAACAATTCCCAATTGGGCGGCAAAGATTATCAGGATCAGGCTAAACATATGGCTATCCTATCTAGGTTTAACATAGCATAGTAGTCCTACACATGCATACTACTGTGTTGATAGAAAGCACTACATGCAAAGTAAAAACATAGGATTGGTATGATCAAAAGTGCAACTTGCTTGTTAAGTTGATGAAGTCCTTCGCACTCAAAAATCCTGACAAATCTAGGCTTTGCACTCCGGACAATCTATCACAAACAAACAAGGGCACACAAATAAACAATCAAAGATCAAGAGAGAAAACCAGGAAATACTCATGAAAACTCCAGAAACAATGAAATAAAATCTCTGAACAGAAACATATTTTTAACAGTAGCAAAATTATGTGATTTTGATCTCAACGGAAGTTAGGTTTCATAAGCTTTGATTTGCAAAAAGATTCAACTAAATTGGAGTTATAGAACTCAAGTTATCGCCTATTTAAGTTTCAATTTGAATTTGTTCAAATTCAAATTTTAAATTTCAAAACTATTATTATTTTTTAGTTTACTGGATAGAGGTGATTTTTATGAACTAGTAGGAAAAAGAATCAACTAATTTGGATTTACATAACTCAAGATATGATAAAAGAAAATCTGAAATTAAAACTACTAAGAATCAGCCACTTTGGCATGTGGCGATCTGTGGGTGGCTGGAGTGTTTGTGCTGCGGTGTTAAAAAGTGGTCGGCTGGTAATTAGAGAAAAACACTTCGTGGCAAAATTAAAAAAAATAGATCTAACCGGAACAGTTGGATCCCGATCGGACGGCTAGTTGGTGTCCGCAGCGAAAGTAATCTAACGAACGTTCGCTATATAACAGATACTGTTTAATAAAATAAAAAAACAATCTATCTGATCTGGACCATAGAAAATAGATCAGACAGCTGAGGAGTGGGGTTGGCTTACATCGGTGGTGCATGGGTGAGGTCGACGACGAGGGGCTCGGGCGTCGGCGGTGGAGGCACTCCGGTGGTTAACGACGAAGACGGAGAAGTTGGGCGGGTGTGGCGGAGCAAGGGGAATCCAGGGGTGCTAGCGATGGACGTCAGGGATGACCGTACGGTGTGGGGCGAGCTTCGGGAAGCTCCTGTGAACCGGGCGCTTCGGCGACGGCGGGTAAGGTCGGTGCGGCGGCTTCGGTGTGATCTGAGCGTCCAAAATATTTCAGGGAGATGCCTGATGGCGAGATATGCTGAGATACAGAGGACGGGGTCACGAGGAGGCTCATCGGCATTGGAAACGAGTGGTGAATGGCTTTGGACCCGGTGAGATCCGAACGGCGCGTGCATGTGCTATAGGTTGTCTTGGGTGATGAAAGTAGGGGGAATTGGATGCCAGGGCTCTGGTATTTATAGTAGACATGTTGTGGACGAAGGGTTCGACTTGGGGTCGCGATCCTAAGAAATTTGGGATACGGCGGCGCACGGCGTCCTCTCGTAGAATCCCCTACCATGGGGAGGAAGAAGAACGGGCGGGGCCCAGGCGTGAGTGGGGAAGGGAAGGGAGCGAGGGGGGGATGGGAGTGGATGGCTGGGCCGAAGGGATTTTGGTGCGGGGCGAGAGGGTGTGGGCCGTGGGCCTGTTTTGCCGGCTGGGCTAGCGGTTGGCGTGGGCCTGGCCAGCCGTTTTTTAACAAAGACAGAGTTTTCTTATTTTCTTTTTATAGAAGCACTAAAACACATAAAAGACTAATAAAACTAATTCTAAAAAATAACAAAAAAAATCACATAAACCTTTGGCCATATGTAGAGCCATGTGAACTTTTTCTTTGTCCTAAAATGCAAGTTAAAAAATAATTTTGCTATTCTAATAAAATCAGCAATGAAATAAATTTGTAAATGAATCCAAAATAAATAAATGTTGATTTCAACTTCAATTTCCAATATTTCATTTCTGGTTTTGAAGAAGTCCTTTTATCTTCTCTCTTTATTTTATTTTTTGAAATAATGGAAACGATTTTGTGAGAACAATATTGATCCAAATTCCAACTTTGTATTTAAGAATTTTAAAAATGGACTTAGGGGAACTTCCAACTCTCTCTCTTTTGGTCCTTGAGTTGCACAAAGTACCTTGGTCAATTTCAAATGAAAATCAAATAGAGGGCAATAATGCACAAATCATGGATGCATAAGACTGATCTATTTATAAACATCCAAATTGAAAATTGGGATGTTACAAACCTACCCCCTTAAGATGAATCTCTTCCTCGAGATTCGAGTTGGCTAGCAGTAGGATAGGATTGGGCACTCAAAAAAATCCATATTCTAAATATCATGCTTGCACCATGCGTGATACCCGTACTCCCTTGATATGACTGAAAATCATGCCCCAATACTGAAGAATGATCGTAATACTGGGAATCTTACCGAAGACTGGGGTGTTATACGATCTTCCCGCTTTGGTGTGGTTCACATGGCCTTTGTTGAAAGGGTTGGGCTTCTTCTCTCTAGATTTTCTATTCTCATTCCTAGTCTTTGGGCAATCTCTGGCAAAATGTCCTTGCTCCTGGCAATTGAAACATCTTATCTGGCTCATGTCCTTCATGGGTGTCGAATGGTTGGATGAGTGATTGGCGTTCCCTCCATTGTTGTTATGTCCATTGCCATCGTGATGATGGACAGTGTGGTTATGATGGTTATGACCATTATGCTCGTCCCTTGCAGATTTGTCGTATCCAAAAGAAACTGATGAAGTACGATGCTTCTACTGAGCTCCAGAGTTGTACTTGTCATGTCCGTGCGTCCTCTTGCGGTTCTCCATCTACTGCTGCTTGCCTTGAGGAATAATAGCTTTGTGAACCAACTCCTGGTAGTTGTTGAAGGTAGCCACCGTCAACTAAAATCCAAGATCATCATTAAGTCCCTCCAAGAACTTCTCCTGTTTGGCTGCATCATCAGCCACATCTTTGAGAGCATATCTGGCCAACATGCTGAACTCGTCCATGTACTGAGCCATTGAAATATTAGGAAAACATAAACAATTTGTTTCCCACTACTATGTAAACATTTAGCAATTGATCACGTTCCATTACAGAATAATAATTCTAACACTGAACGCAAAATTTTCTATTTTGCACAGAATCAATTCAACAATTATTTGGACTATCCCAAAGGTCTTACTTGGCACTTTATTGAGATAAAAGACACAAAACATGATTACTACAGTAGCTTAATCATGTTAGCACACAAAAACAGTAGGGGTAAATATTGGGTTGTCTCCCAATAAGCGATTTTCTTTAATGCCTTTTTATCTAGGCATGATAAGTTTAATGATGCTCACACAAAAGTAAAGAATTGAAATATAAAGGGTGCATCATGAAGCATATGACAAGCACACTGTCATGACCTATCTCTCTTCCATGATTTCGAAATCCCGAGAGCCATCATCTCCACGCACTAGGGCTCCGTTCAATGCCTCTGCGTCCTGGCATGCTACATGTACATACCCTGCATGGTGGACGCCTTGCTGACATCCCATGAATTCAAAAAACTCCAGCTGCTTGAGTTCTACGATTACTACGAAAATCACATACCACAAATCGAACGACATGAATCTGTGCCATGACCACCGATGTCCATCTCGCGATTTTCCTCCTCTCTCTACACCGCCACTAATGAGGACATGCCTAGATACGATCAAAAATATTGCATACATGCATTTTTGTGAGGTCATTTCTAATACAAACTATGCAATAATTTATTTATGTTATGCAGGACAAAAATTATTCATAGGCTTTTGTGCCATGTCTAATTGCAGGTGTATGGGACACTTGTACAAACCACGTGTGAAGATAAAGGAAAAGGAGATGATTAGATGATGTTCAAGAAGTCCTTTCACATCACTTTTGGCCCAAGAGAAGATAGAGACCAAGTCCCCCATGTTTTGGACTCAGATTAGGACTGCACAGACACACCAGAATTCAAACGCTCACAACTTTTGCATCCGTACTCCGAATAGGATGATTTTTTTTGCTAGAAAGCTTATGATGTGCACTTTCCAACCTAATTGGATTCACCTTTAAATTCATCTGGAGCGAGGAGATATCATCAAAATAATCCGATGCTACAACAGAATCCGAGTCAAACTACAAGTCCAAAGGTGATACGTCGACTCCACTTGGGCCCAAGGGCCATGTACGACCTAGGGTTAGTTTTAGGCTGCCTTGGGACATCCTCCCACCTTCTTGGCCACCACCCCTTGCTCCTATATAAGTAGATCAATCTAGTAGCTTTTTGCTTGAGATTTGTTTAGTTAGAAGTTAGCCATTGCAACTTCGTGTACTTTGTTTGTGTCCAACGACTAGGCCAAGAGCACTTTCGTATCCCCACTTTATCAATAATTCATATATATTCGCAATATTCAGATTGCTTTATCATATTCTTCTTGTTCTATGATTGCATGCAGGAATAGACCTTCGTCGATAGGTTGATCGTGCTTCCGGTATCGCCAGTAACCTAAGGAGATTGGTTAAGCGATTGCTAAGGAGCAATGTCGTGCACTTTTGTAGTCGAATCATCAAAGTCGACTCCACCAAATCGATATTTATCATCTCATCAAAAGATCGGGACCCTCGCCTCTATCAAGTGGTATCAGTTTTCAGGTTGCTCAGTGAGAATTTCCAGTTATCCATAGATTTGATTTATTTTCCTACCTATTGTCTAAGAAAAAGCCACAAAAAAGTTAGATCTGTTCGTCCTTTGTCCAAGCCAGTCCAAGCCTTTGTAGTTTTCTTTTTAGTGCTTGCATAGTTGCTCGGTTGCATCATCGTGTCGAGTTGCTGGTCTTAGTGTCGAGGTCCTTTAGATTTTCGAGTTCTGTTCACATTAGTTACGCTGTGCTGCATCATCATCCCTTCCACTGTCGACCACTGCCATCCATTTGTTTCCAGAACGTGTGCCCCATTGTTCATTGTCATAATCACACTTCAGGTCATTCGCATCTTCGCTTGATCCAATCTGCATCTTATCTAGTTTGTTTTGGAAAGAGACAAAAAAAGAGAGAAAATTAGTAAAAACAAGTGAGAGAAAAAAAGTACAAAGAAAGTGAGAAAAGAAATAAAAAAAGAGAAATTTAGTATCTATCTAGACTCAATCTCGTACCTGAATTCGGATTGGAATCTGCTTTGTGCAGTGTTCTGTAAAACAGACATATCTTTCGGGGTTTTCCCCTACTGTCCATTGCTCCTAAAAAACAAACATATCTTTCTCATACGAAGTCCATTTTGGCTTGACAAGTACTCAAATTAAAGCTTCCAAGGAGCCACATCTAAATAGTTGCAAAAGATTGTTCATTTTTTGGCACCTCAAAATTGGCTTCTAAATAGGTCCTTTTGCCCTTTGAAGTTTGTGAAGACAGTTTGTTACAGTTTTCAGGCCAATTTTAGAATTGTTTGCCTCCTCATACCAACTCAGAATTGAGTGATTCTTTTTGCGTTGGAAATTTTGAGTCAATAGAATTCTTGAGAAAAATTATCAGAAAATTGGCACAAACTTTTCCAGAGGAAAGTTAGAGATAGAGTTTTTGGTATATCCTGCTTGGCAGTTGTTTCTCATCAATATCTTCACTTCCATTGTGATCTTCACTTATATCTTGCTGTCCAGAGCTACTTCACATCATTTGTTGCTGCTAGTTCCGCTACGCCCTGACCCCATTATTATTCTAGGCTCGCGTCTGTAGTCCGGTCTAGCCTAGGACCAACACTGTACCATCGTTGAGTGTTTATTCAACATTGCATCTCTGAATTGATTATTGCTAATCTTTTGCTACCATATATTTAAGCCTTCCAATCTCCACATATTTTTACACCGTGTATACACACATTCACCTAGCAATCGCTTTACTCAATCTTTGGAGTTATTCGACACGCTGGTTGCCGGTCACCACCTGCTGCATGGTCAGAACATGTGAGATATTGATATTTGCTATACTGTGAGCATTTTACCACCACATCCTAGTAGCTCATTGGAACATTATTCTTGGATTTTGTTTCTTGTTTTCTACTAATTATGGCAGGTTCTGGAGTTGTTAGTTCTTGGCTTCATCGATCGTGGGAGACTTGCCACCACCTAAGAATGTACAACAACCATCACGCGAAGAGCAAAGACATCAGAATGTGCATAATTAGGTAAATGTTTCCATGCCAACTTTAATGGTTGTTTTAGGCCTGATTTATATGGAATGGGAGTACAAAATAAATGCTATATTTGCTTCCCATTATTTTGATGAGCGTCGAAAATTTCAAGTTGCACTTAGTACTTTCAGTAGCTTTGCTTTAGTTTGGTGGAGTGAATATTGTCGGTTAAACCATGATTATATACCTACTACTCAGGATGGTTTAAAATTTGTCATGAGTGATAGATTCGTAGACATTTATTATACTTGTGGCATGATTAAAAAATTACAACATTTAAAACAAGGTAGTGACACTATAACAAAATATTATGATGATTTACTAACTACCTTGTTACACTCTTTTTTAGAAGAAAGTGAAGAAGATTTTATGGATAGATTTTGGAGAGGACTAAACCATGATATTCAAGAGATACTAATTCATGAAGAGTGTTATCCTATGGACCATTTGTTTCGTCTTGCTTGCAAAGATGAACAGGAAATAAAATGACGTGTTGCCCGCAAGTAGAACAAGCACACAGTGCACATTCCAAGAGTTGATATGATTGTTCCTTCAACTACTAGGCATACTATGACGACCACATCCGTTGTTATGAGGACTACATCACCTCCACCATGTGACACATCACCACCAAGAGTGCCTACATCATCTGAGTTGATCATAAGAGGTAATGACAAATGTACTGATCTTCCACCTCCACACGAGTATGATCAATGCCTTGTCAATTTAAATGAATCATGTGATGAGCTACCCACTACTTTCATCACACCACCTATTTTAGAGGACTATGTTGATGATTTGACTTTTCCATGTGATCACACAACTGCAATATCAACAATGTCAAGTGCACCCATTGAATTAACTTCGAAAGAACCATGTGAATCACGGAATAAATCAGATTTGGATCAAATACATTTGAAAATAATTGTGCCAATGTTTAATCATTTTGATATGACCTCTAATCTTGGTGATAATTCTGTGTCAAATGACTTAATGCATGTTTGCTTATTTAAGCATGTTGTAGCATGTAAATTTGAAGCAATTCAAGTTTGTTCACCAAGGTTGGGATGGTTTGATGGTGAACATTGTCAATCTTTTGATATGAATAAGTGCTTCACTTATATGTGCAAACTGGGTTGCAATATTTTCATGCCTTCTACTTCTTTTGAGAAAAAACTTTCATATAGATCAATGAATATGATAAGTTTGATTCCTTGCAATAGTTTTGCAACATGAAGAAGATAATATGTGAGTTATGCTAGTGAGTAATTGTGGTTTAGTAAGAATATTGGTGTTAAGGTTTGTGATTCCCTATGCATGCACGTAAAGTCAATAGTTATGCAATGACATTATATCCTAGTTGTTGTGCATTACTCAGTGTTAGTTATGTTCAATTCATGTGAATGAGTGTTTTTGTTTTTTGGTTGGTCGCTTCTCAATCAATTTGCTAGCCTCCATTTGTACTAAGCGAGAATGCTGCTTGTACATCCAACTCCTTAAACCTAAAGTTTTGCATAATGAGTCCACCATACCTACCTATATGCGGTATTTACATGCCGTCATAAGTAAATTTGCATGTTCCAACTCTAATCATTCAAAATAATTTTCCGTTTTGTGTTGCTATACCGCTTATCAAGCGACAGGGGGTGGCCAATATCTTTCATGCTAGGCAGGTTATTCTCACGATGAATGTTTATTCACTTGTCATTGCATGAGAAAGTGGTAGGTAATACGGATGCCCAGTCCCATAATGAATCAAAATAATAATGAATTCCTTGGAAAGTTGATAGTTTGTAAGGCACCCATGGATACCGCTAGACATGGATTGTGAAAGAATGTTGGAAAGGAAATGAACTTTATTTTCTCTTTGGGAACTGCCTATAATGTGTCTAGCATGGAAGATGTTGGGAATTCTCTATCATGACATTGACAGGAAAAGCATGCCTCTCAACATAGTTTTATCTCTCTATTTTAAGCTTTGAGCTCCAGCACTTCTACAAATCTCTGCTTCCCTCTGCGAAGGGCCTATCTATTTTATTTTTATGCAATTTTTACTTTTATTTTGAGTCTTCACCTTCCCTTATAGAGCACCAACCTTTCGTGGTTCAACACAGCCACCTATGGGGCCATCGGCCCCTTTTGGTTCGACATGGGGGAAGGGCGCGCTACACAAAGAGCGGAGACCGTAGAGCAGCACGACAATGATGACACGGGCATTTTTTACCCAGGTTTGGCCGACGCGAGGCGTAAAACCCTACTTCTGCTTTGGTGGATTGATGAAAGGATTGTGGTGGAGGCGCAGCGCTCAAGCCCGGCAAGGTCGCCTTGGGACGAGAGAAGCTACGCGCGTATGAGTGTAGAAGGGTCCGAATCCCTACTAAGGTTGCCACGGCCCTCCTTTTATAGGTCAAGGGGTTACCACAATGGAAAAACAGTCATTATCAAGTGATTAGATAGCCACAGTGCTATCATACCTAACTCTGCAGGCAGGACAGGGTGCATTAAATGCACCGCTTAGTGTCACATCACGGGGTAGCCCAGCAAGCCTTGCCATGCTATCCTTCCACCTTCTCGCCTACCTACATGACACGCCTCTGGACGGGTGTCATTTGGGGGTGATCTTCCTCAGAAATGGTTGCCACGTGCCATAGAACAGCGACCTAATCACTTGGGGGCTAGACACTGCACTGGAAGGTGACTTGCGTTGCTGTGAGGTGGAGTGGTGGCATCCTGGCGGGGCGATCCACCCTCGGCGACCCCGGCAAGCTTGCCGGGGGAGTCTTGGGACTTATCTTCGGGGTGACCTCGACCTTGCCAGGCTCGCCTGCCCGGCAAGGGAGGTTTTTCCTTAGTGATATCTTGCTCATTTGGCTTGTCTTGGTCTTCTTGATCCTCCCTTTGATTTCTCAAAGAGCTATATCTTCTGCTTGGCCTTGTCTTGGATGCTGGGTGCAGTTATCTTTGTTGTTGCCGTCCCGGAGACTTGCCTGTTCGGGCACAAGTCAGGGGGAAACATACACTCCTGTTTGTGTACACCGATAGAAGCCCCCGGGCCTGAGCCATACGTGTCACTGGGCACGTTGGGTTAGGTCCAAAATGGTGCACGAACACGTGTCGATGAGGTGCTGCGCGTGCAGCGATTTGTCATGATGACCAGTCAATCCAACGTCCACTCCGCGTAATTACCGCAGGTCGTGGGGTCGTGGGACTGTAGTAGTTAATGTAAAACGGTAACTTTCTGAGGGAAAGCAGCGAAGAGCCGTTCCTCCCCCCCCCCCCCCCCCCCCACGTTTGTCCTCATAAAAAGGAAAAACGCGAAGGGGCGCGGCTCATTCGCTCCTGTTCTCCATCATCTTCTTCCTCAAGCCAAACCACTGCTCCCGCGCCCACTTTGCAAGCGAGTCCCGGAGGCTTGCCCGCAACGCCCTCTTCATGGTCTTGAGCAACATCGCCAACCGCCACCCCAAACTCAACCTTGCTGATGGCTTCAGGAAGCTCCCGGCAAGCGCCGATGTTTCTGCTGCTGAGAAGAAAGCTAGCCCCTTCGCCGACAGGGTCCTCTCCGTCCCCACGGCTCCATAAGGCCACCAAGCCGGGCCTCAAATCATTCATATCGCTGTGTTGCCCTATAACAATACATCATGCATGTCTTATGTTTAGATTTCGTACTTCTTTTGCTCATGCTGAACTGATGTTTAATTAATTTCAAATCCATGTTGTCCCTCTTACATTACATCCATTGAAGTCCGTATGGTTAGCTTATTTTTCACGCGTTTTTGGTTGCCTGCCGGTAGTATGCTGCCGCGATTGCTATGAGGAGCGGGTCCTTAGCATTCAGCTGGCGAGGACAAGTCCCGGCAGGTTTTTCCTTAGGAGTCTTTGACGCAGCCACCCACTTTGTTGAGCTGGCTCGAAACAAGGTGAGGGCGCAGACAAATACATCAAGGTGCCATTGCACGGAAAAGGTTTAAACCATATGGAAAACATTGAATGGCCGAGGGGTAAGCAAGTGCAAACTCTAGAAATAAAATCAACGGACAAGTTGACTTAGCTTTTGCCCATGCTTCTTCCTTTCTCCAATAGCAGCCATTCTCCATGTCTGTGTGCCTTGGGAGACTGGCATTTAGCTTGTCATTTTTGGATCCCCGGCAAGGCTGGAGGGGATCCTAGATCTCTTGCGGGCGATAAAACATGATGTAAGGTATGGCCAGTTTTTCTCTCTCCTTTCTCTTACACTTTTGACGATCTTACGGCGATCGGCACAAATGCCACGCTGACGTTGAAGGCCTTGTTGGAGCATGCTTGCCGGGGTGTCAATCAACGGATTCACACCAACTCTCTACTCAGGATTTTCCCGTAGCAGGGCAAATGCTGAACCGAGTTTCACGCGGGCTCATCGACGTCGATGACACTAAACCCAGTGTAGCTCGATCGTCGACCAATGAAAGTGGCGGAGAGAGGAACCATGTACCTTATCACCCCGCCCCTTTTTCCAAATGGGGCCCGCATGGTGACCATGCTGCCTGAACCGTTCGGGGTTGTCGCGCCGCCGTCATCCCTTGCTCCCGCCGCCGCGTGATGATCCACAAGTATAGGGGATCTATCGTAGTCCTTTCGATAAGTAAGAGTGTCGAACCCAATGAGGAGCAGAAGGAAATGACAAGTGGTTTTCAGCAAGGTATTCTCTGCAAGCAATGAAACTATCGGTAACAGATAGTTGTATGATAAGATAATTCGTAACGAGTAATAAGTAACAAAAGTAACTAAGGTGCAGCAAGGTGGCCCAATCCTTTTTGTAGCAAAGGACAAGCCTGGACGAACTACTATAAAAAGCAAAGTGCTCCCAAGGACACATGGGAAATGTTGTCAAGTTAGTTTTCATCATGCTCATATGATTCGCGTTTGTTACTTTGATAATTTGATATGTGGGTGGACCGGTGCTTGGGTGCTGCCCTTCCTTGGACAATCCTCCCACTTATGATTAACCCCTCTCGCAAGCATCCACAACTACGAAAGAAGAATTAAGATAAATCTAACCATAGCATGAAACATAAGGATCCAAATCAGCCCCTTATGAAGCAACGCATAAACTAGGGTTTAAGCTTCTGCCACTCTAGCAACCCATCATCTACTTATTACTTCCCAATGCCTTCCCCTAGGCCCAAATCATGGTGAAGTGTCATGTAGTCAATGTTCACATAACACCACTAGAGGAAAGACAACATACATCTCATCAAAATATCGAACCAATACCAACTTCACATGATTACTTATAACAAGACTTCTCCCATGTCCTCAGGAACAAACGTAACTGCTCACAAAGCATATTCATGTTCATAATCAGAGGAGTATTAATTATCATTAAGGATCTGAGCATATGATCTTCCACCGAATAAACCAACTAGCATCAACTACAAGGAGTAATCAACACTACTAGCAACCCACAGGTACCAATCTGAGGTTTTGAGACAAAGATTAGATACGAGAGATGAACTAGGGTTTGAGAGGAGATGGTGCTGGTTGTGACGCCCCGGGCTCAATCGTGCACTAATCATACACGCAAATGCACACGATCAAGCCTAAGGACTCACAGGAAAATATCACAACACAACTCTAAAACTTAAATAAAGTCATACAAGCTTTATATTACAAGCCAGGGGCCTCGAGGGCTCGAATACAAAAGCTCGATGGCATACAAGCGTCAGTGGAAGCATCAGATATCTGAGTACAGATATGAAACAGAAACAGAAAGGCCTTTAGAAAGGCGGGGCAAAATAAAACACTAAGATCGAAAGGCGCAGGCCTCCTGCCTGGGACCCTCCAATCCTACTCTTGGTTGTCAGTCAACTCGTAGTAGTATCCATCCTCTGGGTAGTAGTAGTAGTCGATCGACGGGGCATCTGTCTCAGGGGCTCCGTCATCTTGGTCACGTTAAACTGATGTGGGGAGAAAAGGAAAACAAAGCAACCATGAGTACTCAGAAGTACTCAGCAAGCAAGGATCTACACTACATATGCAACATTTCCAAAGAGAGGCTGTATATGGGGACTGGGCTGCAGAAATGCCATAATAGAGAGAAGGCCTAGTCCTATCGAAGACTAGCATCTTTAGCGGTCTTGCAGAAATAGAAGAGAGTAGAACAGTACAATATAATGTAGCAGTATCATTAAGTCTCAACCTCACCCAGAGATCCTTTCTCGACTCCCTGCGAGAAAGCAATCCCAGAGCCATACAGTCATCAACCTCGTCCTGAGATCCCTTCTCGACTCCCTGCGAGAAGCAATCCCAGAGCCTCATATCCAGGTCTCATCTCAACTTCTAGCTGTATCGATCGGGATACAACTCCGAGTGTCCTTTACCGTAGGACCGGCTATCGATAGATGTGTTCTTCCCTGCAGGGGTGCACCAACTTACCCAACACGCTCGATTAACTCCGGCCGGACACACTTTCCTGGGTCATGCCCTGCCTTGGCCAAACGATACATCGCAACCCTACCTACAGCTCAGCAGAGAGGTCCCCGTCGGTCTATATCCTAAGCGCTCAGGGGTCTTGGGCCATCGCCCTGTGCACTCCGGGTTGGTGTGTGCAGGGTCGGGACGAGCACCACCTCAGTCCTGGATGGTACTGGCCCGGCCCGGCCACGAGGCTGAACTGGACGTCTGACAAAGCTTTCGGCTGATGCATACGATGCAGAGTGCCCATAACTCTTCCCACGTGATGGTTAGTGCTACCAGGCCAGAGGCCTGCTCGGATCAAATATCCAAATCGTTAGTGGACTAGGGCTTGCGGTACCGAGCAGAGACTCACGAAAGATGTGACCCCGTCGCCCCGTCTCGAGGACTTGCTGCAAGGGTTAAGAATGCCCGGCCACGCCTCGTATTCATCACTCGGGCACCATATAGGCAACCCGTCTTCACAACACTTGCCACTTAGGCGCACGCGGGTACCCCTCAGGGTCGACCCGCCTATCCAAGTAACAGTGTAAAGTCCAAGTATTCGTGTGTCCATAACATCAGGGGAATCCGAGGTATCACCCTCGTTGGATTCCTGCTCGATGTATCCGTCAAGGTGAACTCGGAGGAATCACCCTCGCAGCATTCACACTTGAGGTGTCGTACGACGGCGTCGTTATCGGAAGCGATGAAGGAGGAATCACCCTCGATGACCACGACCGAATAGCTACTCTACAGAGTTAACATCAGAAGTGCTACAAGAGGTTTCACCCTCGGCACTCGATAGTAACGCTGCAGTGTCGTTACAACTAAGGGGGGGTGATGTGCGGTGTCGGGGCTTGGTCTTCAATCCCGTTGATCGGGTCTTCGGATAATCCAGTGGGGCAGTCGGGATAAGTGGGGTCACTGATAGGTCTCTACCCAGCCTATACTAAGCAGTTTAGGATATGCAGCATATTATCAACAGCAGGTTACAATAAACAGGCTATGCATCAGAATAGGTAAAGCAGTAGCAGCAGCAATTCTAATGCAAGCATGAGAAATAGAATGGGCGAATTCGGTATGCTCAAGGGGGGGGGCTTGCCTGGTTGCTCGGCGGCAAGGGCAAGGTTGTCAATAGTGTCTTCGGGCTCCGGAGTTGCGTCGGCCTCGGGGACGACGTCGGTGTCGGGGGCTACCGAGAGAGAAGAGGGGGAGGAAACAGTAAATACTAAGCAAACAAGTGCATGACATGTCAATAAGCGAAGCTAGCGGTGTTCTATCGTAGTGCTAGGTAATACCGGCGATAGAGAAAAACATCCGGGAAAGTATTCCCGGTGTCCGGCATTTCGGAGAGATGAAAAGAGGGGAACGGATGCATGTTCGCTATGCTAGGGACGTGCGACGGGCGAACGGACCGCGTTTTCGGATTCGTCTCGTCGTTCTGAGCAACTTTCATGTACAAAGTATTTTCATCGGAGTTACGGATTATTTATATGATTTTCTAAAGATTTTAGCAATTTCTGGAATTTATTTAATCATTTAATTCCGACATTATCCGAAACAGTAACTGTGATGTCAGCACGACATCACAGTGACGTCAACGGTCAACAGGACCAGTGGGTCCCACCTGTCAGCGACTGCTTAATTAAGTAACAGTAGTTAATTAGGTTAATTAGCTAATTAGGTTAATTAATCTTAATTAGCTTTAAACTAACAGAGTTAATTAGGTTAATTAATTAATTATTTTAATTATTATTATTTACTTAATTCGTTTTATTTTCATTTTTTTTATTTTCTCATGGGGAGGGCCCCACTGGTCAGTGGCTGAGCCACGGGGGGGGGGGGGGGGGGCAGGGAATCGGGCGCGCGCGGCCCAGTGGGCGCACAACGCAGTCGTGGCCGTGGCCGGCCGGCGGGCGCGGGACTTGGGCTGGCGCGGCCGAGAGGGGCGAGCGGGGAGGGCAGGCGGCGGCCGGAGGGGGTGCGGCGGCTCGGCAGCGAGCTGCGGCTGCAGGGGGCACAGGTAGCATGTTGTAGCATGTAAATTTGAAGCAATTCAAGTTTGTTCACCAATGTTGGGATGGTTTGATGGTGAACATTGTCAATCTTTTGATATGAATAAGTGCTTCACTTATATGTGCAAACAGGGTTGCAATATTTTCATGCCTTCTACTTCTTTTGAGAAAAAACTTTCATATAGATCAATGAATATGATAAGTTTGATTCCTTGCAATAGTTTTGCAACATGAAGAAGATAATATGTGAGTTATGCTAGTGAGTAATTGTGGTTTAGTAAGAATATTGGTGTTAAGGTTTGTGATTCCCTATGCATGCACGTAAAGTCAATAGTTATGCAATGACATTATATCCTAGTTGTTGTGCATTACTCAGTGTTAGTTATGTTCAATTCATGTGAATGAGTGTTTTTGTTTTTTGGTTGGTCGCTTCTCAATCAATTTGCTAGCCTCCATTTGTACTAAGCGAGAATGCTGCTTGTACATCCAACTCCTTAAACCTAAAGTTTTGCATAATGAGTCCACCATACCTACCTATATGCGGTATTTACATGCCGTCATAAGTAAATTTGCATGTTCCAACTCTAATCATTCAAAATAATTTTCCGTTTTGTGTTGCTGTACCGCTTATCAAGCGACAGGGGGTGGCCAATATCTTTCATGCTAGGCAGGTTACTCTCACGATGAATGTTTATTCACTTGTCATTGCATGAGAAAGTGGTAGGTAATACGGATGCCCAGTCCCATAATGAATCAAAATAATAATGAATTCCTTGGAAAGTTGATAGTTTGTAAGGCACCCATGGATACTGCTAGACATGGATTGTGAAAGAATGTTGGAAAGGAAATGAACTTTATTTTCTCTTTGGGAACTGCCTATAATGTGTCTAGCATGGAAGATGTTGGGAATTCTCTATCATGACATTGACAGGAAAAGCATGCCTCTCAACATAGTTTTATCTCTCTATTTTAAGCTTTGAGCTCCAGCACTTCTACAAATCTCTGCTTCCCTCTGCGAAGGGCCTATCTATTTTATTTTTATGCAATTTTTACTTTTATTTTGAGTCTTCACCTTCCCTTATAGAGCACCAACCTTTCGTGGTTGAACACGGCCACCTATGGGGCCATCGGCCCCTTTTGGTTCGACATGGGGGAAGGGCGCGCTACACAAAGAGCGGAGACCGTAGAGCAGCACGACAGTGATGACACGGGCATTTTTTACCCAGGTTTGGCCGACGCGAGGCGTAAAACCCTACTTCTGCTTTGGTGGATTGATGAAAGGATTGTGGTGGAGGCGCAGCGCTCAAGCCCGGCAAGGTCGCCTTGGGACGAGAGAAGCTACGCACGTATGAGTGTAGAAGGGTTCGAATCCCTACTAAGGTTGCCACGGCCCTCCTTTTATAGGTCAAGGGGTTACCACAATGGAAAAACAGTCATTATCAAGTGATTAGATAGCCACAGTGCTATCATACCTAACTCTGCAGGCAGGACAGGGTGCATTAAATGCACCGCTTAGTGTCACATCACGGGGTAGCCCAGCAAGCCTTGCCATGCTATCCTTCCACCTTCTCGCCTACCTACATGACACGCCTCTGGACGGGTGTCATTTGGGGGTGATCTTCCTCAGAAATGGCTGCCACGTGCCATAGAACAGCGACCTAATCACTTGGGGGCTAGACACTGCACTGGAAGGTGACTTGCGTTGCTGTGAGGTGGAGTGGTGGCGTCCTGGCGGGGCGATCCACCCTCGGCGACCCCGGCAAGCTTGCCGGGGGAGTCTTGGGACTTATCTTCGGGGTGACCTCGACCTTGCCAGGCTCGCCTGCCCGGCAAGGGAGGTTTTTCCTTAGTGATATCTTGCTCATTTGGCTTGTCTTGGTCTTCTTGATCCTCCCTTTGATTTCTCAAAGAGCTATATCTTCTGCTTGGCCTTGTCTTGGATGCTGGGTGCAGTTATCTTTGTTGTTGCCGTCCCGGAGACTTGCCTGTTCGGGCACAAGTCAGGGGGAAACATACACTCCTGTTTGTGTACACCGATAGAAGCCCCCGGGCCTGACCCATACGTGTCACTGGGCACGTTGGGTTAGGTCCAAAATGGTGCACGAACACGTGTCGATGAGGTGCTGCGCGTGCAGCGATTTGTCATGATGACCAGTCAATCCAACGTCCACTCCGCATAATTACCGCAGGTTGTGGGGTCGTGGGACTGTAGTAGTTAATGTAAAACGGTAACTTTCTGAGGGAAAGCAGCGAAGAGCCGTTCCTCCCCCCCCCCCACGTTTGTCCTCATAAAAAGGAAAAACGCGAAGGGGCGCGGCTCATTCGCTCCTGTTCTCCATCATCTTCTTCCTCAAGCCAAACCACTGCTCCCGCGCCCACTTTGCAAGCGAGTCCCGGAGGCTTGCCCGCAACGCCCTCTTCATGGTCTTGAGCAACATCGCCTACCGCCACCCCAAACTCAACCTTGCTGATGGCTTCAGGAAGCTCCCGGCAAGCGCCGATGTTTCTGCTGCTGAGAAGAAAGCTAGCCCCTTCGCCGACAGGGTCCTCTCCGTCCCCACGGCTCCATAAGGCCACCAAGCCGGGCCTCAAATCATTCATATCGCTGTGTTGCCCTATAACAATACATCATGCATGTCTTATGTTTAGATTTCGTACTTCTTTTGCTCATGCTGAACTGATGTTTAATTAATTTCAAATCCATGTTTTCCCTCTTACATTACATCCATTGAAGTCCGTATGGTTAGCTTATTTTTCACACGTTTTTGGTTGCCTGCCGGTAGCATGCTGCCGCGATTGCTATGAGGAGCGTGTCCTTAGCATTCAGCTGGCGAGGACAAGTCCCGGCAGGTTTTTCCTTAGGAGTCTTTGACGCAGCCACCCACTTTGTTGAGCTGGCTCGAAACAAGGTGAGGGCGCAGACAAATACATCAAGGTGCCATTGCACGGAAAAGGTTTAAACCATATGGAAAACATTGAATGGCCGAGGGGTAAGCAAGTGCAAACTCTAGAAATAAAATCAACGGACAAGTTGACTTAGCTTTTGCCCATGCTTCTTCCTTTCTCCAATAGCAGCCATTCTCCATGTCTGTGTGCCTTGGGAGACTGGCATTTAGCTTGTCATTTTTGGATCCCCGGCAAGGCTCGAGGGGATCCTAGATCTCTTGCGGGCGATAAAACATGATGTAAGGTATGGCCAGTTTTTCTCTCTCCTTTCTCTTACACTTTTGACGATCTTACGGCGATCGGCACAAATGCCACGCTGACGTTGAAGGCCTTGTTGGAGCATGCTTGCCGGGGTGTCAATCAACGGATTCACACCAACTCTCTACTCAGGATTTTCCCGTAGCAGGGCAAATGCTGAACCGAGTTTCGCGCGGGCTCATCGACGTCGATGACACTAAACCCAGTGTAGCTCGATCGTCGACCAATGAAAGTGGCGGAGAGAGGAACCATGTTCCTTATCACCCCGCCCCTTTTTCCAAATGGGGCCCGCATGGTGACCATGCTACCTGAACCGTTCGGGGTTGTCGCGCCGCCGTCATCCCTTGCTCCCGCCGCCGCGTGATGATCCACAAGTATAGGGGATCTATCGTAGTCCTTTCGATAAGTAAGAGTGTCGAACCCAATGAGGAGCAGAAGGAAATGACAAGCGGTTTTCAGCAAGGTATTCTCTGCAAGCAATGAAATTATCGGTAACAGATAATTGTATGATAAGATAATTCGTAACGAGTAATAAGTAACAAAAGTAACTAAGGTGCAGCAAGGTGGCCCAATCCTTTTTGTTGCAAAGGACAAGCCTGGACGAACTCCTATAAAAAGCAAAGTGCTCCCAAGGACACATGGGAAATGTTGTCAAGTTAGTTTTCATCATGCTCATATGATTCGCGTTTGTTACTTTGATAATTTGATATGTGGGTGGACTGGTGCTTGGGTGCTGCCCTTCCTTGGACAATCCTCCCACTTATGATTAACCCCTCTCGCAAGCATCCACAACTACGAAAGAAGAATTAAGATAAATCTAACCATAGCATGAAACATAAGGATCCAAATCAGCCCCTTATGAAGCAACGCATAAACTAGGGTTTAAGCTTCTGCCACTCTAGCAACCCATCATCTACTTATTACTTCCCAATGCCTTCCCCTAGGCCCAAATCATGGTGAAGTGTCATGTAGTCAACGTTCACATAACACCACTAGAGGAAAGACAACATACATCTCATCAAAATATCGAACCAATACCAACTTCACATGATTACTTATAACAAGACTTGTCCCATGTCCTCAGGAACAAACGTAACTGCTCACAAAGCATATTCATGTTCATAATCAGAGGAGTATTAATTATCATTAAGGATCTGAGCATATGATCTTCCACCGAATAAACCAACTAGCATCAACTACAAGGAGTAATCAACACTACTAGCAACCCACAGGTACCAATCTGAGGTTTTGAGACAAAGATTAGATACGAGAGATGAACTAGGGTTTGAGAGGAGATGGTGCTGGTTGTGACGCCCCGGGCTCAATCGTGCACTAATCATACACGCAAATGCACACGATCAAGCCTAAGGACTCACAGGAAAATATCACAACACAACTCTAAAACTTAAATAAAGTCATACAAGCTTTATATTACAAGCCAGGGGCCTCGAGGGCTCGAATACAAAAGCACGATGGCATACAAGCGTCAGCGGAAGCATCAGATATCTGAGTACAGATATGAAACAGAAACAGAAAGGCCTTTAGAAAGGCGGGGCAAAATAAAACACTAAGATCGAAAGGCGCAGGCCTCCTGCCTGGGACCCTCCAATCCTACTCTTGGTTGTCAGTCAACTCGTAGTAGTATCCATCCTCTGGGTAGTAGTAGTAGTCGATCGACGGGGCATCTGTCTCAGGGGCTCCGTCATCTTGGTCACGTTAAACTGATGTGGGTAGAAAAGGAAAACAAAGCAACCATGAGTACTCAGAAGTACTCAGCAAGCAAGGATCTACACTACATATGCAACATTTCCAAAGAGAGGCTGTATATGGGGACTGGGCTGCAGAAATGCCATAATAGAGAGAAGGCCTAGTCCTATCGAAGACTAGCATCTTTAGCGGTCTTGCAGAAATAGAAGAGAGTAGAACAGTACAATATAATGTAGCAGTATCATTAAGTCTCAACCTCACCCAGAGATCCTTTCTCGACTCCCTGCGAGAAAGCAATCCCAGAGCCATACAGTCATCAACCTCGTCCTGAGATCCCTTCTCGACTCCCTGCGAGAAGCAATCCCAGAGCCTCATATCCAGGTCTCATCTCAACTTCTAGCTGTATCGATCGGGATACAACTCCGAGTGTCCTTTACCGTAGGACCGGCTATCGATAGATGTGTTCTTCCCTGCAGGGGTGCACCAACTTACCCAACACGCTCGATTAACTCCGGCCGGACACACTTTCCTGGGTCATGCCCTGCCTTGGCCAAACGATACATCGCAACCCTACCTACAGCTCAGCAGAGAGGTCCCCGTCGGTCTATATCCTAAGCGCTCAGGGGTCTTGGGCCATCGCCCTGTGCACTCCGGGTTGGTGTGTGCAGGGTCGGGACGAGCACCACCTCAGTCCTGGATGGTACTGGCCCGGCCCGGCCACGAGGCTGAACTGGACGTCTGACAAAGCTTTCGGCTGATGCATACGATGCAGAGTGCCCATAACTCTTCCCACGTGATGGTTAGTGCTACCAGGCCAGAGGCCTGCTCGGATCAAATATCCAAATCGTTAGTGGACTAGGGCTTGCGGTACCGAGCAGAGACTCACGAAAGATGTGACCCCGTCGCCCCGTCTCGAGGACTTGCTGCAAGGGTTAAGAATGCCCGGCCACGCCTCGTATTCATCACTCGGGCACCATATAGGCAACCCGTCTTCACAACACTTGCCACTTAGGCGCACGCGGGTACCCCTCAGGGTCGACCCGCCTATCCAAGTAACAGTGTAAAGTCCAAGTATTCGTGTGTCCATAACATCAGGGGAATCCGAGGTATCACCCTCGTTGGATTCCTGCTCGATGTATCCGTCAAGGTGAACTCGGAGGAATCACCCTCGCAGCATTCACACTTGAGGTGTCGTACGACGGCGTCGTTATCGGAAGCGATGAAGGAGGAATCACCCTCGATGACCACGACCGAATAGCTACTCTACAGAGTTAACATCAGAAGTGCTACAAGAGGTTTCACCCTCGGCACTCGATAGTAACGCTGCAGTGTCGTTACAACTAAGGGGGGGTGATGTGCGGTGTCGGGGCTTGGTCTTCAATCCCGTTGATCGGGTCTTCGGATAATCCAGTGGGGCAGTCGGGATAAGTGGGGTCACTGATAGGTCTCTACCCAGCCTATACTAAGCAGTTTAGGATATGCAGCATATTATCAACAGCAGGTTACAATAAACAGGCTATGCATCAGAATAGGTAAAGCAGTAGCAGCAGCAATTCTAATGCAAGCATGAGAAATAGAATGGGCGAATTCGGTATGCTCAAGGGGGGGGCTTGCCTGGTTGCTCGGCGGCAAGGGCAAGGTTGTCAATAGTGTCTTCGGGCTCCGGAGCTGCGTCGGCCTCGGGGACGACGTCGGTGTCGGGGGCTACCGAGAGAGAAGAGGGGGAGGAAACAGTAAATACTAAGCAAACAAGTGCATGACATGTCAATAAGCGAAGCTAGCGGTGTTCTATCGTAGTGCTAGGTAATACCGGCGATAGAGAAAAACATCCGGGAAAGTATTCCCGGTGTCCGGCATTTCGAACAGATGAAAAGAGGGGAACGGATGCACGTTCTCTATGCTAGGGACGTGCGACGGGCGAACTGACCGCGTTTTCGGATTCGTCTCGTCGTTCTGAGCAACTTTCATGTACAAAGTATTTTCATCGGAGTTACGGATTATTTAATATGATTTTCTAAAGATTTTAGCAATTTTTGGAATTTATTTAATCATTTAATTCCGACATTATCCGAAACAGTAACTGTGATGTCAGCACGACATCACAGTGACGTCAACGGTCAACAGGACCAGTGGGTCCCACCTATCAGCGACTGCTTAATTAAGTAACAGTAGTTAATTAGGTTAATTAATCTTAATTAGCTTTAAACTAACAGAGTTAATTAGGTTAATTAATTAATTATTTTAATTATTATTATTTACTTAATTCGTTTTATTTTCATTTTTTTTATTTTCTCATGGGGAGGGCCCCACTGGTCAGTGGCTGAGCCACGGGGGGGGGGGGGGGGGGGGGGGCAGGGAATCGGGCGCGCGCAGCCCAGTGGGCGCACGACGCGGTCGTGGCCGTGGCCGGCCGGCGGGCGCGGGACTTGGGCTGGCGCGGCCGAGAGGGGCGAGCGGGGAGGGCAGGCGGCGGCCGGAGGGGGTGCGGCGGCTCGGCAGCGAGCTGCGGCTGCAGGGGGCGCAGGCAGCAGTGCGAGCGGCGGCGAGGAGTGACAGCAGTAGTGGCAGGATGCAGGGGAGGTGGGGCCGCGGGCGAGCAGCAGGCTCGAGCGGGAGTGAGCGCGCGCGGCCTACGAGCAGCGGCGCGGCCAGGGTGCGCGGCAGTGGGCAACGGGTAGCCGAGGCAGGCGTCGACGCGGCTCGGCGTGCGGGCAGGGCGAAGCGGGCCGGCGCACGGGACGCGGGTGCGGGGCGAGCGAGGCGAGGCAAGGCTTCGCGCGCGCGCGTGGACGGCGGGCGCCGGGCGCCGAGCGGGAGCAGAGAGGGGGGAAAGGCGGACGGGGCTCACCGAGTCCTGTAGTTGAGCGCGGTGGGCTCGGGGAGGAGTCGGGGTCGTCCGGCGGCGGGGCGGCGAGGTCCTGCGGCGTCGGGGAGGCTTTGGCCGACGGCGAGGTCTGGCGGCGGCGGGGGCGTTCCCCCCTTCGATCCAGATGGGAGGAGGGAGAGAGCAAGAAGAGAGAGTGGGGTGTGGGGGTAGTGGGCAAGGGTTCCAGGGGGGTGGGGGGGATAAGCCAGGGGTGAGGGGGCCGGCTGGGCTGGCCTGGCGGCCTGGTGGCCAGGTGGGCAAGTCGGCCCAATGGGAGGGGAACCTTTTTCCATTTTCTTTTCTGCTTTGTCTTTTGTCTTTTGTTTTTTATTTCAAACCACTTTTGTAAAACATGAGACTAGCCCATATAATAATAGTCACTACTAGGAATTGGTTTGGAGACCATATCTTTTTGTTATAATTTTATTTAATTGAAAAAGGATTAAACAGTGCTGTTTTGCTACTGTTAGAGTCTCTTAATTAATTTATTAATTGTTGGTTATAATTTTAGTATGGTCTCTGGAATATTTATTATTTAATGAACATTTTAGTTTTCAAATTGGAACAACTTTTATTTTTACATTAAGTTTGAATTTCCATTTGAGTTTGAATTTGAAAGGGATTTACTACTAATGATGATTAAGCACTGTTGATCCTGATGACATGGCATTATCAACAGGTTGATTACTGTAGCTTTAATACATGGGGTGTTACAAATCTCCTCCACTAACAAGAATTCTCGTCCCGAGAATTAAGAGGTAGAAGGAAAAAGTTTGGGGTATTCCGCACGAAGATTATCCTCGCGTTCCCAAGTGGCTTCTTCTTCAGTATGATTTGACCACTGCACTTTGAGGAACTTGGTAACCTTCTGACGAGTTCGACGTTCAGCTTCATCGAGAACGCGGATCGGATGCTCCTTATAAGAAAGATCATCATGCAATTCGAGCATTTCGTGATCCACAGCTCAGTGCGGAGATTCCTTGAAGCATTTACGAAGTTGCGACACATGGAAGACGTCGTGGATATGAGAGAGCTGCGGCGGCAACTCCAATTTATACGCCACCTGACCACATCTAGCAATAATGCGGAAATGACCAATGTAGCGCGGAGCTAGCTTGCCCTTGATTCCGAAATGGTGGGTGCCCTTCATAGGAGTGATACGCAGATAAGCCTGATCACCAGGTTGATAAGTTAAACCCCATCGTTTGCGATCATAGTTGCTCTTCTGGTGGTCCTGAGCCGCCTTGAGATTTTCTCGGACAATACAAACTTGCTCTTCGGCGTGTTGAATAATGTCCGGTCCCACGAGTGGTCGTTCCCCAGTTTCTGACCAATTCAGAGGGGTTCGACACTTACATCCATAGAGTACTTCGAAGGGGGCCATTTTCAAACTGGCTTGATAGCTGTTGTTATAAGAGAACTCGCCATATGGAAGATATTCTTCCCACTTCTTACCGAAAGAAATAACACAAGCCCGAAGCATATCTTCAAGCACTTGATTGACTCGCTCAACTTGGCCTTGGGATTGGGGATGATAAGCTGAACTCCAGGTAATATGAGTTCCCATAGCTTCTTGGAAACTTTCCCAGAACTTGGAAGTGAAAAGGCCACCACGGTCCGAACTGATCTCCTTCGGAATACCGTGGAGTGAAACAATTCTGGAGATATACAACTCTGCTAACTGACTAGCAGTGATAGTTTCCTTGATGGGCAGAAAGTGTGCAACTTTAGAGAGTTGGTCGACAACGACAAGAATAGCATCGTGACCCTTCTGTGACCTGGGAAGTCCTGTAATGAAATCCATCTGAACCTTATCCCATTTCCATAGAGGAATAGGAAGTGGTTGCAGAATTCCAGCCGGTTTCTGATGTTCTGCTTTAACCCGACGACACACATCACATTCGGCAACATAACAAGCAATGTCCTGCTTCATTCTAGACCACCAGTACCTTTGACGGAGATCAGGATACATCTTGGTGCTACCCGGATGAATAGACAATGGGGTATCATGTGCCTCCTTCATGACTTTGTCAGTCATAAGCTCGAAGCGAGGTACCACAATGCGGTTTCTGAAATACAAGGTTCCACCTTCAGACAGTGAGAAATCCCTGTACTTTTGAAGGTGAATATCTTTCTTCATGAGATCAATTTCAGCATCTTTAGCTTGCGCATTCTTAACAGCTTTCTCAAGATCTTGTTGTATCACAAGGTTATTAAGAGAGCCCTGTGGAACAATACGCAGATTCAGCTTGCGCAGTTCTTCAAAAAGACGAGGTTGAGCTCGCCTAACCATGAGGTTATCGCAATAGGACTTGCGGCTTAAGGCATCAGCCATCACGTTAGCCTTGCCAGGGGTATAGGAAATACCCAAATCATAGTCCGCAATGGCCTCCATCCATCTTTGCTGACGGAGGTTTAGAGATGGCTGAGTGAACAAGTACTTCAGACTTTTATGATCCGTGTATATCTCGCAACGATTACCGAGGAGGTAATGTCGCCACAACTGCAGTGCATAGATGACCGCAGCTAGTTCTAGATCATGTACCGGATAATTCTCTTCATGTGGGCACAACTGACGAGAGCCATAAGCAATCACTTTACGCTCTTGCATTAGGACACAGCCTAATCCTTCACGGGATGCGTCACAATAAATCACAAAGTCTTTGCGGGTATCTGGAGGAGATAGTACTGGGGCAGATGTCAGCTTGTCTTTGAGTGTCTGGAAACTTTCCTGACATTTTTCTGTCCATTCAAATTTAACGCCCTTGTGAAGCAGATCAGCCAGGGGCTTAGCAATCTTGGAAAAGTTCTCGACAAATCGACGGCAATAGCTTGCAAGGCCGAGAAAACTTCTCACTTGCATGACGTTCTTCGGAGGAGTCCTGTCAAGAATAGCCTGAACTCGTTCTGGGTTAACAGCAATGCCATCTTTCGAAATCACATGACCAAGGTAAGTTACTTCAGAAAGCCAGAATTCACATTTGGAGTATTTGGCATACGACTGGTGTTCTCGGAGCCTTTCCAGTACAAGACGGAGGTGTTCAGCATGTTCTTCCTTATTCTTCGAATATACCAGAATATCATCTAGATAAACCACGACGAACTTGTCAAGGTAATCCATGAAGATGTAATTCATGAGACGGGAGAATGTGGCTGGAGCATTTGTTAGGCCAAATGACATGACAGTGTACTTGTAGGAGCCATAACAAGTAATAAATGCAGTCTTCGGAATATCTCTTCACGAACACGGATCAGATGATAACCCAACCTCAAGTCGAGTTTAGAAAACACCGATGATCCAGCAAGCTGATCATACAAATCATTGATCCGAGGAAGCGGATATTTTTTCTGGATTGTGGCTTGGTTAATGGGCCGATAATCCTAAACCAATCGGTTAGTTCCATCCTTCTTCTTAACGAAGAGTGAAGGTGCTCCCCAAGCAGAGGAACTGGGGCGGATGAAACCTTTCTTAAGTGACGTGTCGATTTCTTCCTTAAGCTCGAGAAGATGATGCGAGGCATCTTATAAGGACGCTTCGCAATAGGAGTTGTGCCAGGTTTCAAGTCGATGACGAACTCAACAGCTCTAGCTGGGGGTATTCCTGGAAGTTCTTCTGGAAAGACGTCTTGAAAATCATGAACAACTGGAACGTTCTCGATGCCTTCAAGAGGTGAAGCATTCAATGCATTCATAACATATATCTGGCTCTCAGCATCCTGAGCTATTCGGGCTGAGTATTTGATCACCTGACCAGAAGGGTGTGTGAGCTGGACTGTCTTAGTAGCACAGTCAATCAAAGCATTATGGGCTGTCAACCAGTCCATACCGAGAATGATGTCTATGTCGGAAGGTCCAAGAGCAATAAGGGAAGCAAAGAACATCAACCCTTCAATTCTGATCTGATTGTTGTGACTTACCATTTTGGTTTGCCACCTGGAACGGGGAGTGATAATCTCTAATGGTGTTGGTAACAGCTCTAGATGTAGCTCATGCCGCTGAGCAAATTGTTGAGACACAAAGGAATGTGATGCCCCGGAATCAAAGAGAACAGAAGCTGCAACTGAATTAACTGACAGAGTTCCCATCACAATGGTTGGTTCTTTCTGAGCCTCTTCTGTATTGACATGGTTAGCATGGCCCAGTATAACAGTAGAAGGTCTGGCTTTGGGATTCCTGGGCTGACGAGCTCGGGCATCTCGATTTTGATTCGGACGGCAATTGGTAGCACGGTGCCCTGGTTGACCACACTTGAAGCAATTTCGATCATTATGGGGAGGAGCTACAGCATTGGACTGTCCACCCTGAGTCACTAGCTGTCTCGGTGGCGGAGGCAGGCGAGGTGCAACATAAGACGGCATTGGTGTTGGAGCAGGCCGATGATGAACATTGTGTGGGATCCAGACTCGACGTTGCTGAATGGGCTGACCCGAGGACGGGTCAGCTTCATGAGTGCGCTTGAGCGACTCCTGGTACTCAGTCAGAGCTGTTTCAACTTGGAAAGATTTGCTCACAAGCGTTGCGAATTCTGTGCAATCATGGACAGCAAGTGCAAGTTTTATATCAGTACGTAGTCCTCCACGGAATTTCTCCTGCTTGCGAGTGTCGGTGTCGACGTCATCCGCAGCATAGCGGGATAATTCAAGGAATTTCCTCTGATATTCATCCACAGTCATTTTACCCTGAGAGAGTTTACGGAACTCCTGCTTCTTCTGGTCCATCAGACCTTGAGGAATGTAATGTGCATGAAAAGCTGACTGAAATTCCTGCCAAGTGGTTACAGTCTCTGCAGGCAACATAGCCTTGAGGCTTTCCCACCATTGAGCAGCTGGGCCCTTCAGGTGGAATGTCCCAAAGGTGACGTAACTGTCAGGAGCAACATTAGCTGATTCCATCTCAAACAGGATGTCACGAAGCCAATCATCAGCATCCATAGGATTGGTGGAGTTGCGGAAAATGGATGGACTGAGGCGCACAAATTCTGGCAGAGTTATTGGAGCATTCTGTTGCTGAGCATTCTGAGTTGGGAATTGAGCCAATACTCTGGTCATAAACTGACGGTTGAGCTCAAACTGCTGACGGTTGAGTTCAAACTGCTGCATCATGGCGGCAATATAGGGTGGAGGTGGAGGATCGTCAGCCATCCTGCCAAATCAACAGGGGCAGTTTAGCAAGAAAAACTGCATGTGTATGGAATGATTCATGAAGTATCAGGCACAACAGAAGGAAGTGCAATAGATAATTCAGCATATTCGCACCAGACATCCAAAGCCACACATAGCCTCGGTTAGTATCCGGCATTACGACAGTTGATAAGGGAGGGCTAGAAATCTAGGCGGCGCGCAGGCACGCAGTAGGGAAGTACACAATGAGACATAGCAAAGGCTACATCAACATCGGAGAAAACTATTGGAGCGAGGAATCTGCAAGTGACAACACAGGGTGCCCTCGATAAGAGGATCCTGTAAGCAGAACCTGGCCCATAATCTCGAAGCAAGGGGGGATATTTCAGAACTCCGGGTTGATGTGATTATGAGAACCTAATGTTGGAGTTAGTAAATTTTTTAACCCGAATAGAAGAGAGATCAGAGTCCCAGAGTAAAGACGAGGAGTAAAAGATACTAATACCACCCAATTGGTGACGTGGGCCCGTAAGCCACACAGCCAAGTTAGTAAATTAGCTTTTGGACCACTAGACTCAACTTCGGCCAAGGAGTTGGAAAGGGGGGTTCCTACAGGCAGCCGGCTCTGATACCAACTTGTGACGCCCCCGGCTCAATCGTGCACTAATCATACACGCAAATGCACACGATCAAGCCTAAGGACTCACGGGAAAATATCACAACACAACTCTAAAACTTAAATAAAGTCATACAAGCTTTATATTACAAGCCAGGGGCCTCGAGGGCTCGAATACAAAAGCTCGATGGCATACAAGCGTCAGCGGAAGCATCAGATATCTAAGTACAGATATGAAACAGAAACAGAAAGGCCTTTAGAAAGGCGGGGCAAAATAAAACACTACGATCGAAAGGCGCAGGCCTCCTGCCTGGGACCCTCCAATCCTACTCTTGGTTGTCAGTCAACTCGTAGTAGTATCCATCCTCTGGGTAGTAGTAGTAGTAGATCGATGGGGCATCTGTCTCAGGGGCTCCGTCATCTTCGTCACGTCAAACTGATGTGGGGAGAAAAGGAAAACAAAGCAAACGTGAGTACTCAGAAGTACTCAGCAAGCAAGGATCTACACTACATATGCAACATTTCCAAAGAGAGGCTGTATATGTGGACTGGGCTGCAGAAATGCCAGAATAGAGAGAAGGCCTAGTCCTATCGAAGACTAGCATCTTCAGCGGTCTTGCAGAAATAGAAGAGAGTAGAACAGTACAATATAATGTAGCAGTATCATTAAGTTTCAACCTCACCCAGAGATCCTTTCTCGACTCCCTGCGAGAAAGCAATCCCAGAGCCATACAGTCATCAACCTCGTCCTGAGATCCCTTCTCGACTCCCTGCGAGAAGCAATCCCAGAGCCTCATATCCAGGTCTCATCTCAACTTCTAGCTGTATCAATCGGGATACAACTCCGAGTGTCCTTTACCATAGGATCGGCTATCGATAGATGTGTTCTTCCCTGCAGGGGTGCACCAACTTACCCAACACGCTCGATTAACTCTGGCCGGACACACTTTCCTAGGTCATGCCCGGCCTCGGCCAAACGATACATCGCAACCCTACCTACAGCTCAGCAGAGAGGTCCCCGTCGGTCTATATCCTAAGCGCTCAACGGTCTTGGGCCATCGCCCTGTGCACTCCGGGTCGGTGTGTGCAGGGTCGGGACGAGCACCACCTCAGTCCTGGATGGTACTGGCCCGGCCCGGCAACGAGGCTGAACTGGACGTCTGACAAAGCTTTCGGCTGATGCATACGATGCAGAGTGCCCATAACTCTTCCCACGTGATGGTTAGTGCTATCAGGCCAGAGGCCTGCTCGGATCAAATATCCAAATCGTTAGTGGACTAGGGCTTGCGGTAACGAGCAGAGACTCACGAAAGATGTGACCCCGTCGCCCCGTCTCTAGGACTTGCTGCAAGGGTTAAGAATGCCCGGCCGCGCCTCGTATTCATCACTCGGGCACCATACAGGCAACCCGTCTTCACAACACTCGCCACTTAGGCGCACGTGGGTACCCCTCAGGGTCGACCCGCCTATCCAAGTAATAATGTAAAGTCCAAGTATCCGTGTGTCCATAACATCAGGGGAATCCGAGGTATCACCCTCATTGGATTCCTACTCGATGTATCCGTCAAGGTGAACTCGGAGGAATCACCCTCGCTGGGTTCACACTTTAGGTGTCGTACGACGGCGTCGTTATCGGAAGCGGTGAAGGAGGAATCACCCTCGATGACCATGACCGAATAGCTACTCTATAGAGTTAACATCAGAAGTGCTACAAGAGGTTTCACCCTCAGCACTCGATAGTAACGCTGCAGTGTCGTTACAACTAAGGGGGGGTGATGTGCGGTGTCGTGGCCTGGTCTTCAATCCCGTTGATCGGGTCTTCGGATAATCCAGCGGGACAGTCGGGATAAGTGGGGTCACTGATATGTCTCTACCCAGCCTATACTAAGCAGTTTAGGATATGCAGGAAATTATCAACAGCAGGTTACAATAAACAGGCTATGCATCAGAATAGGTAAAGCAGTAGCAGCAACAGTTCTAATGCAAGCATGAGAAATAGAATGGGCGAATTCGGTATGCTCAAGGGGGGGGGGGCTTGCCTGGTTGCTCGGCGGCAAGGGCAAGGTTGTCAATAGTGTCTTCGGGCTCCGGAGCTGTGTCGGCCTCGGGGACGACGTCGGTGTCGGGGGCTACCGAGAGAGAAGAGGGGGAGGAAACAGTAAATACTAAGCAAACAAGTGCATGACATGTCAATAAGCGGAGTTAGCAGTGTTCTATCATAGTGCTAGGTAATACCGGTGATAGAGAAAAACATCCGGGAAAGTATTCCCGGTGTCCGGCATTTTGGACAAACGAAAAGAGGGGAACGGATGCACGTTCGCTATGCTAGGGACGTGCGACGGGCGAACGGACCGTGTTTTCGGATTCGTCTCGTCGTTCTGAGCAACTTTCATGTACAAAGTATTTTCATCGGAGTTACGGATTATTTAATATGATTTTCTAAAGATTTTAGCAATTTCTGAAATTTATTTAATCACTTATTTCCGACATTATCCGAAACAGTAACTATGACGTCAGCATGACATCACAGTGACGTCTGCGGTCAACAGGACCAATGGGTCCCACCTGTCAGCGACTGCTTAATTAAATAACAATAGTTAATTAGGTTAATTAATCTTAATTAGTTTTAAACTAACAGAGTTAATTAGGTTAATTAATTAATTATTTTAATTATTATTATTTACTTAATTCGTTTTATTTTCATTTTATTTTTTTATTTTTTTATTCTCAGGGGGAGGGCCCCACTGGTCAGTGGCTGAGCCACGGGGGGGGGGAAGGGGGAATCTCGTGCGCGCGGCCCAGTGGGCGCACGATGCGGTCAACAGGACCAATGGGTCCCACCTGTCAGCGACTGCTTAATTAAATAACAATAGTTAATTAGGTTAATTAATCTTAATTAGTTTTAAACTAACAGAGTTAATTAGGTTAATTAATTAATTATTTTAATTATTATTATTTACTTAATTCGTTTTATTTTCATTTTATTTTTTTATTTTTTTATTCTCAGGGGTCTCGTGCGCGGGCCGGGGGCTGGCGCGGCCGAGAGGGGCGAGCGGGGAGGGCAGGCGGCGGTTGGAGGGGGTGCGGCGGCTCGGCTGCGAGCTGCGGCTGCAGGGGGCGCAGGCAGCAGCGCGAGCGGCGGTGAGCAGTGACAGTGGTAGTGGCGGGATGCAGGGGAGGCGGGGCCGCGGGCGAGCAGCAGGCTCGAGCGGGCGTGAGCGCGCGCGGCCTACGAGCAGCGGCGCGGCCAGGGTGCGCGGCAGCGGGCAGCGGGTAGCCGAGGCGGGCATCGACGCGGCTCGGCGTGCGGGCAGGGCGAAGCGGGCCGGCGCACGGGACGCGGGTGCGGGGCGAGCGAGGCGAGGCAAGGCTTCGCGCGCGCGAGTGGACGGCGGGCGCCGGGCGCCGAGTGGGAGTAGAGAGGGGGGAAAGGCGGACGGGGCTCACCGAGCCCTGTAGTTGAGCGAGGTGGGCTCGGGGAGGAGTCAGGGTTGTCCGGCGGCGGGGCGGCGAGGTCTTGCGGCGTCGGGGCTGCTTCGGGCGACGGCGAGGTCCGGCGACGGCGGGGGCGTTCCCCCCTTCGATCCAGATGGGAGGAGGGAGAGAGCGAGAAGAGAGAGTGGGGTGTGGGGGTAGTGGGCTATGGTTCCAGGGGGGTGGGGGGGATAAGCCAGGGGTGAGGGGGCCGGTTGGGCTGGCCTGGCGGCCTGGTGGCCAGCTGGGCTAGTCGGCCCAATGGGAGGGGAACCTTTTTCCATTTTCTTTTCTGCTTTGTCTTTTGTCTTTTGTTTTTTATTTCAAACCACTTTTGTAAAACATGAGACTGGCCCATATAATAACAGCGCATTATTAGTCACTACTAGGAATTGGTTTGGAGACCATATCTTTTTGTTAAAATTTTATTTAATTGATAAAGGATTAAACAGTGTTGTTTTGCTACTGTTAGAGTCTCGTAATTAATTTATTAATTGTTGGTTATAATTTTAGTATGGTCTCTGGAATATTTATTGTTTAATGAACATTTTAGTTTTCAAATTGGAACAACTTTTATTTTTACTTTAAGTTTGAATTTCCATTTGAGTTTGAATTTGAAAGGGATTTACTACTAATGATGATTAAGCACTGTTGATCCCGATGACATGGCATTATCAACAGGGTGATTACTGTAGCTTAATACATGGGGTGTTACACTTGTGAAGATGTTGATGGAGATTAACCCCCTTTCAATGAGAGGATCATTGGTGATGACGATGGCTTCGATTTCCCCCTACCGGAGGGAAGTTTCCCCGGCAGAACAGCTCCACCGGAGCCCTAGATTGGTTCCGCCCAAGTTCCGCCTCGAGACGGCGGCGCTTCATCCCGAAAGCTTCCTTCTGATTTTTTCCAGGTCAAAACACACCATATAACAGAAGATGGGCATCGAGGGCCTGCCAGGTGGCCCACAAGGCAGGGGGCGCGCCTAGGGGGGTAGGGCGCGCCCCCCACCCTTGTGGACAGCTGGTGGGCCCCCTCTGGTTCTTTCTTCACCCAATATTTTTTATATATTCGAAAATAATTCTCTGTGAAGTTGCAGGACTTTTGGAGTTGTGCAGAATAGGTCTCTAATATTTGCTCCTTTTCTAGTCCAGAATTCCAGCTCCAGGCATTCTCCCTCTTCATGTAAACCTTATAAAATAAGAGAGAAAAGGCATAAGTATTGTGATATAATGACTAATAACAGCCCATAATGCGATAAATATCAATATAAAAGCATGATGCAAAATGGACATATCAACTCCCCCAAGCTTAGACCTTGCTTGTCCTCAAGCGAAAGCCGAAATCGAAAAATATGTCCACATGTTTAGAGATAGAGGTGTCGATAAAATAAAATACGGACATGAGGGCATCATGATCATCTTTAGGACAGCAACATATATTGTCATATAATTTCTTATGCTAGAGTAACAATTCATTCACAAGGTAGAGTATAAATCAGAAACTTCATTGAAAACTAACAAACTATGATCTCAGTCATTGAAGCAATTGCAATTTATCATAACATCGGAAAGAGTCAATTCAAGAGCTTTTCAGCAAGTCCACATACTCAACTATCATTTAGTCTTTCACAATTGCTAACACTCATGCAATACTTATGAGTTCAAAGCTTCAATCGGACACAGAGAAAGATAGGGGCTTATAGTTTGGCCTTCCAACCTTTTACCTCAAGGGTAATGTCAACAATAATACTTTATGATAACCTACATCCAGATGGATATATATATCTGGATCTCTCCAACACATAGTGCTTGCCAAAAGAAAAAGTGTAAAAAGGAAAGGTGAAGATCACCATGACTCTTATATAAGGGTAGAAGATAAAAGTAAAAGATAGGCCCTTCGCAGAGGGAAGCAGAGGTTGTCATGTGCTTTTATGGTTGGATGCACAAAATCTTAATGCAAAAGAACGTCACTTTATATTGCCGCTTGTGATAAAGAACTTTATTATGCAGTCTGTCACTTTTATTTATTCCATATCACTGGTTCATATAAAGCTTATTTTCTTCACACTAATAGATCTTACATATTTAGAGAGCAATTTTTATTGCTTGCACCGATGACAACTTATTTGAAGGATCTTACTCAATCCATAGGAAGGTATGGTGGACTCTCATGGAAAAACTGGGTTAAGGGATGTTTGGATGCACAAGTAGTATCTCTATTTGGTGCAAAAGATTTGGCTAGCATAAGAGGGAAAAGCAAGCTCAACATGTTGGAGGATCCATGACAATATAAGTTCTATTCGGATATAAGAAAACATAACCCATTATGTTGTCTTCCTTGTCCAACGTCAACTTTTTAGCATGTCATATTTTAATGAGTGCTCACAATCACAAAAGATGTCCAAGATAGTATATTTATATGTGAAGCCTCTCTTTCTTTATTACTTCCTATTAATTGCAACAATGACCAAAACTATGTTTGTCAACTCTCAACAAATTTTATTCATCATACTATTTATATGTGAAGTCATTACTCTCCATAAGATCAATATATGATCTTTTTTTATTCCTTTCTTTTATTTAATTCCCTCAAGATCATAGAAAGGAAGCAAAGCCCTCAACTCAAAACTACTCTTTATTATATATAACTCATGGACTCGATTACATAGATAGATCTCGAAACAAAACTCAAAGCTAGATCATATTAAAACTTTATTCTACTAGATCAAGATATAACCAAAAGGATCGAACTAAGAAAAAGCGATAAAGATAAAGATGTGATGGTGATACGATACCGGGGCACCTCCCCCAAGCTTGGCAGTTGCCAAGGGGAGTGCCCATACCCATGTATTTATGTCTCTTTCTTCGGCGGTGGTGATGATGGAGTTGTTGATGTAGTGTCTTTCTTCCTCAGCTTGCGCTTGAGGATAGAATTTTCCTCCCTTAAGTCATTGATCTCTTGCTCAAGCCTTAGTATCTTTTTACATAATTCCTGTTTATTTTCCTGCAAGAGACGAAATAGGATAAACTCGATCTTAGGTTTCTTTGCTTTATTAGGGAGACTTGACTTTTTGAACTCCACGTGCATGTCCCCAGGTTGGGGTAGTGGGACTTCATCTTCATCTAAGCTTGTCTCCTCCTTTCCCTTTGGATCATAGTCTTCTTCTTCCTCTATGGTCCAACCATAATGCTCCACATCCCCGTAGACCTTTGGGTTTGTGATATAATCAGCTATATAGCTCTCTCCCTCCGAATCTTGGGATGACATGTTTTCAGATCTGCCAGGCAAAACAGCAAAGAACAAGAACAGAGGATTTTGTTGTGGTACGATGGTCAAAACCTTTGGGAGATTATATAATGCATTTTTACCGACCAAAATAAGTAATGTGCAAGAAAACGGAGTCCGAAGGGCACACGAGGTGGCCACAAGGCAGGGGCACGCCCAGGGGGTAGGGCGCGCCCTCCACCCTTGTGGATGCCTCGTGCGCTCTTTGGACTACTTTTAATTTTCCTAATTTTTTAAATATTCCAAAACGGAGAAAAAATTGCCATTGGAAACGTTTTGGAGTCGGTTTACTTACCGTACCACATACCTATTCCTTTTAAGAGTCTGGAACGTTCTGGAAAGTAACCCTTATGTACTCCTCCGGTGTTATGTTATTAATTATATTGGTCTCAACATTTATGGGAGTACCTCAGATATAATGTTTGATTCTTTGACCATTTACCACCTTCGGATTTGTGCCTTCGGCGTTGTTGATTTTGATGGCACCAGAACAATAGACCTCCTCAATAATGTAAGGACCTTCCCATTTAGAGAGAAGCTTTCCTGCAAAAAATCTTAAACGAGAGTTGTATAGCAAAACATGATCACCTACATTAAACTCACGCTTTTGTATCCTCCTGTTATGCCATCTTTTAACTTTTTGTTTAAACAACTTGGCATTCTCATAGGCTTGGGTTCTCCATTCATCAAGCGAGCAAATGTCAAATAACCTCTTCTCACCGGCAAGTTTGAAATCATAGTTGATCTCTTTAATAGCCCAATAAGCTTTATGTTCTAGTTCAAGAGGTAAGTGACATGCTTTTCCATAAACCATTTTATACGGAGACATACCCATAGGGTTTTTATAAGCAGTTCTATAAGCCCATAATGCATCATCAAGTTTCTTAGACCAATTCTTTCTAGATCTATTAACAATCTTTTGCAAAATCAATTTAATCTCTCTATTGCTCAATTCTACTTAACCACTAGACTGAGGGTGATATGGAGATGCAATTCTATGGTTAACATCATATTTAGCAAGCATTTTATGAAAAGCACCATGAATAAAATGTGAACCACCATCAGTCATTAAATATCTAGGGACTCCAAACCTCGAAAAAATAACTTCTTTAAGCATCTTAATAGAAGTGTTATGATCAGCACTACTAGTTGGAATAGCTTCTACCCACTTAGTAACGTAATCAACAGCAACTAAAATATGTGTATACCCATTAGAGGAAGGAAAAGGTCCCATATAATCAAAGCCCCAAACATCAAATGGTTCAATAACAAGTGAATAATTCATAGGCATTTCCTGACGTCTACTAATATTACCAATTCTCTGGCATTCATCACAAGACAAGACAAACTTACGGGCATTCTTGAAGAGAGTAGGCCAATAAAAACTGGATTGCAATACCTTGTGTGCAGTTCTATCTCCAGCATGGTGTCCTCCATAAGCTTCAGAGTGGCACTTGCATAGGATCTGTTCCTGTTCATGCTTAGGTACACAACGTCTAATAACACCATCTACTCCTTCTTTATAAAGGTGTGGGTCATCCCAAAAGTAATGTCTTAAATCATAGAAAAACTTTTTCTTTTGCTGGTATGTGAAACTAGGTGGTATAAATTTAGCAACAATGTAATTAGCAAAATCAGCATACCATGGAGTATTACGAGAAGCATTTATGACAGCTAATTGCTCATCAGGTAAACTATCATCAATAGGCAGTGGGTCATCAATAACATTTTCTAACCTAGACAAGTTGTCTGCTACGGGGTTCTCAGCTCCCTTTCTATCAATAATATGCAAATCAAATTCTTGTAACAAGAGAACCCATCTAATAAGTCTAGGTTTAGCATCTTTCTTTTCCATAAGATATTTAATAGCATCATGATCAGTGTGAACAGTTACTTTGGAATCAACAATATAAGATCTGAACTTATCATAGGCAAATACAACTGCTAGAAATTCTTTTTCAGTAGTAGCATAATTTCTCTGGGCACTGTCTAGAGTTTTACTAGCATAATGAATAACATTCAATTTCTTATCAACTCTTTGTGCTAGAACAGCACCAAAAGCATAATCACTAGCATCACACATAATTTCAAAGGGTAAATTCCAATCAGGTGGTTGAACAATAGGTGCAGAAATAAAGGCTTTCTTAAGTATTTCTAATGCTTCTACACAATCATCATCAAAAACAAAAGGAACATCTTTTTGCAAGAGATTAGTGAGAGGCCTAGAAATTTTAGAGAAGTCTTTAATAAACCTCCTATAGAAACCAGCATGACCAAGGAAACTTCTTATACCTTTGATATCTTTAGGACACGTCATCTTTTCAATAGCATCTACTTTAGCTTTATCAACTTCAATACCTCTTTCAGAAATTTTATGCCCCAAGACAATACCTTCATTAACCATAAAGTGGCACTTCTCCCAATTTAAAACAAGATTAGTTTCTTCACATCTCTACAGAACTCGATCAAGGTTGCTTAAGCAATCATCAAAAGAAGTTTCGTAAACGCAGAAATCATCCATGAAAACCTCAACAATCTTTTCACAAAAGTCAGAGAATATAGCAGTCATACATCTTTGAAAGGTAGCAGGTGCATTGCATAAACCAAAAGGCATACGTCTGTAAGAAAAAGTACTGAAATGGCAAGTAAAAGTGGTCTTTTCTTGGTCCTCTTTTGACACGGGTATTTGAGAGAAACCAGAATAACCATCTAGAAAGCAGAAATGTGTATGTTTGGATCAATAAAAGGTAGAGGGTAATGATCTTTTCTAGTAGCTTTGTTTAATTTACGAAAATCAATTACCATTCTATAACCTGTAACAATTCTTTGTGGAATCAATTCATTCTTATCATTAGGAACAACAGTAATACCTCCCTTCTTAGGGACACAATGAACGGGACTTACCCATCTACTATCGGCAATAGGATAAATTATACCTGCCTCCAGAAGTTTTAATATTTCATTTCTTACCACTTCTTTCATCTTAGGATCAATAGCTGCACGGTGCTTCCTCAGAGTTTTCAATAATTTCTTTTCTTCATGCTCTGAAAGGTTAGCACTAATAATAACAGGATATATCTTCTTTTCATCGAGATAAGCATATTTCAGAGTATCAGGTAATTGTTTAAGCTCAAACACGGGATCACCCTTGGTTGGAGGAGGATCCCCAAGGATTTCAACAGGCAAATTGTGTTTCAAAATAGGCCCTTGATTAAAGAATATTTCATCTATTTTCCTTCTTTCATTCATAAACATATCATTTTCATGGTCTAGCAAATATTGTTCTAAAGGATCAGTAGGAGGCACGGCAATAGAAGAAATACCAATAATTTCATCCTTACTAGGCAATTCTTTATCATGGGGTTGTCTATGAAACTTAGAGAAATTAAAATCATGAGACACATCCCCAAAGCCGATAGTAACAATATCCTTTTCGCAATCTATCTTAGCATTAACAGTGTTCAAGAAAGGTCTACCAAATATAATGGGACAAAAATCATCTTGTGGGGAACCAAGAACAAGAAAATCAGTAGGGTATTTTATTTTCCCACACAAGACTTCAACATCTCTAACAATCCCAATTGGTGATATAGTATCTCTATTGGCCAGCTTAATAGTAACATCAATATCTTCTATCTCAGCAGGTGCAATATCATTCATAATTTCTTGGCATAAGGAATAAGGAATTGCACACACACTAGCACCCACATCACATAAGCCATGATAACAGTGATCTCCTATTTTAACAGAAACAACAGGCATGCCAACAACGGTTCTATGTTTATCTTTAATATCGGGTTTAGCAATCCTAGCAGCTTCATCACAGAAATAAATAACATGCCCATCAATATTATCAACAAAGAGATCTTTAACCAAATCAATACTAGGTTCAACTTTAATTTGCTCAGAGGGTGTAGGTGTTCTAGTATAACTCTTACGAACCACAGTTGAAGCTTTAGCATGATCCTTTATTCTAACAGGAAAAGGTGGTTTCTCAATATAAGCAGTAGGAACAATAGGATCAACATTATAAGTAATAGTTTCTTCTTCAACTTTAATAGGTTCTACTACTTTCACTTCAATGGGAGGATGATATTTAAACCACTTCTCCTTAGGGAGATCAACATGAGTAGCAAAAGATTCACAGAAAGAAGCTACTATCTCTGAGTCAAGTCCATATTTAGTGCTAAAATCACGAAAAGCATCGGTATACATGAAAGATTTAACACAATCAAACTTAAGGTTTATACCTGACTCCTTACCTTTGTCGAGTTCCCAATCTTCAGAGTTGCGTTTAATTCTTTCCAATAAATCCCATTTGAATTCAATATCCTTCTTCATAAAAGAACTAGTACAAGAAGTATCGAGCATGGATTGATCACTACGAGAAAGCCGAGCATAAAAATTCTGAATAATAATTTCTCTTGAGAGCTCATGATTGGGGCATGAATATAACATTCACTTAAGCCTCCCCCAAGCTTGAGCGATACTTTCTCCTTCATGAGGCCAAAAATTATATATATAGTTCCGATCACGATGAACCAGATGCATAGGGTAAAACTTCTGATGAAATTCCAATTTCAATCGGTTGTAGTTCCAGGATCCAATATCATCACATAGCCTATACCATGTCAATGCCTTTACCTTCAAAGATAAAGGGAAGACCTTCTTCTTGACATCATCCTCGGGCAAACCTGCAAGCTTAAATAATCCACAAACTTCATCCACATAGATTAGGTGCATATCAGGATGTAATGTTCCGTCTCCTGCACAAGGATTAGCTAGCAGTTTCTCTATCATACCCGAAGGAATTTCATAATAAATATTTTCAGTAGGTGCAGTAGGTTGAGGAGCAACTCTTTGCTCTTCTGGTCGAGGTGAAGATACCCCAAACAGGCCCCTCAAAGGATTATTTTCCATAGTGACAAGTGACAGTAAATTTCAGCACACTATATAAATGTTTCCTTACCAAAGGCGCTTCACTCCCCGTCAACCGCGCCAGAAAAGAGTCTTGATGACCCAAAAGTATAGGGGATCTATCATAGTCCTTTCGGTAAGTAAGAGTGTCGAACCCAACGAGGAGCAGAAGGAAATGACAAGCGGTTTTCAGCAAGGTATTCTCTACAAGCACTGAAATTATCGGGAACAGATAGTTGTATGATAAGATAATTCATAACGAGTAACAAGTAATAAAAGTAACTAAGGTGCAGCAAGGTGGCCCAATCCTTTTTGTAGCAAAGGACAAGCCTGGACGAACTCCTATATAAAGCAAAGCGCTCCCGAGGACACATGGGAATTGTTGTCAAGTTAGTTTTCATCATGCTCATATGATTCGCGTTCGTTACTTTGATAATTTGATATGTGGGTGGACCGGTGCTTGGGTGCTGCCCTTCCTTGGACAAGCCTCCCACTTATGATTAACCGCTCTCGCAAGCATCCGCAACTACGAAAGAAGAATTAAGATAAATCTAACCATAGCATGAAACATATGGATCCAAATCAGCCGCTTACGAAGCAACGTATAAACTAGGGTTTAAGCTTCTGTCACTCTAGCAACCCATCATCTACTTATTACTTCCCATTGCCTTCCCCTAGGCCCAAATCATGGTGAAGTGTCATGTAGTCGACGTTCACATAACACCACTAGAGGAAAGACAACATACACCTCATCAAAATATCAAACGAATACCAACTTCACATGATTACTTATAACAAGACTTCTCCCATGTCTCAGGAACAAACGTAACTACTCACAAAGCATATTCATGTTCATAATCAGAGGAGTATTAATTATCATTAAGGATATGAACATATGATCTTCCACCGAATAAAACAACTAGCATCAACCACAAGGAGTAATCAACACTACTAGCAACCCACAGGTACCAATCTGAGGTTTTGAGACAAAGATCGGATATGAGAGATGAACTAGGGTTTGAGAGGAGATGGTGCCGGTGAAGATGTTGATGGAGATTGACCCCCTCTCGATGAGAGGATCGTTGGTGATTACGATGGCTTTGATTTCCCCCTACCGGAGGGAAGTTTCCCTGGCAGAACAGCTACGCCGGAGCCCTAGATTGGTTCCGCCCAAGTTCCACCTCGAGATGGCGGCGCTTCATCCTGAAAGCTTCCTTCTGATTTTTTCCAGGTCAAAACACACCATATAGCAGAAGATGGGCATCGGGGGCCTGCCAGGTGGCCCACAAGGCAAGGAGGCGCGCCTTGGGGGTAGGGCGCGCCCCCCACCCTTGTGGATGGCTGGTGGCCCCCCTCTGGTGCTTTCTTCGCCCAATATTTTTTATATATTCCAAAATAATTCTCCGTGAAGTTTCAGGACTTTTGGAGTTGTGCAGAATAGGTCTCTAATATTTGCTCCTTTTCTATTCCAGAATTCCAGCTGTCGGCATTCTCCCTCTTCATGTAAACCTTATAAAATAAGAGAGAAAAGGCATAAGTATTGTGATATAATGTGTAATAATAGCCCATAATGCGATAAATATCAATATAAAAGCATGATGCAAAATGGACGTATCATCGCGGCAGCTGCGGCGGAGACAGCTGATGGGAACTGGGCAGGGCGGGCGAAGGTGCGATGTTGCTTCCTTCCCGATCCACTATGCCGCATTCTTTCTTGGGCGTCATGGATGATGAAGCCGTCGGTGAAGAAGACGACGATGAAGATGACGCACTGCTTACACCCTCGGAATCACACAAGCGCTCCCCCCTACCTGGCGCGCCAAAGATGTCGTGGTTCAACACGGCCACTTATGGGCCCATCGGCCCCTTTTGGTTCGGCTAGGGGGAAGGGCGCGTTGCACAAAGAGCGGAGACTATAGAGCAACATGGCAGTGATGACACGGGCAGTTTTTACCCAGGTTCGGGCCGCCGCGAGGTGTAAAACCCTACTACTGCTTTGGTGGATTGATGAAAGGATCATGGTGGAGGCGCAGCGCTCAAGCCCGGCAAGGTCGCCTTGGGACGAGAGCAGCTACGCGCGTATGAGTGTACAAGGGTCCAAATCCCCAGTAAGGTTGCAACGGCCCTCCTTTTATATGTCAAGGGGTTACCACAATGACAAAACAGTCATTATCCAGTGATTAGATAGCCACAGTGGTATCATACCTAACTCTGCACGCAGGACAGGGTGCATTAAATGCACCACTTAGTGTCACATCGCGGGGTAGCCCGGCAAGCCATGCCATGCTATCCTTCCACCTTCTCGCTTGCCTGTGTGACACGCCTCTGGACGGGTGTCATTTGGGGGTGATCTTCCTCGAAAATGGCTGCCACGTGCCATAGAACAGCCACTTAATCACTTGGGGGCTCAACACCGTACTGGGAGGTGACTTGTGTCGCTGTGAGGTGGAGCGGTGGCGTCCTGCGGGGCGATCCACCCTCGGCGTCCCCGACAAGCTTGCCGGGGGAGTCTTGGGACTTATCTTCGGGGTGACCTCGACCTTGCCAGGCTCGCCCGCCCGGCAAGGGAGGTTTTTCCTTAGTGATATCTTGCTCATTTGGCTTATCTTGGTCTTCTTGATCTGCCCTTTGATTTCTCAAAGAGCTATATCTTCTGCTTGGCCTTGTCTTGGATGCTGGGTGAAGTTATCTTTGTTGTTGCCGTGCTGGAGACTTGCCTGTTCGGGCACAAGTCAGGGGGAAACATACACCCCTGTTTGTGTATCCCGACACAACTGGAGAGCACTATTGTCATACTTGTGCATTGGATGTAGTTAATATTGACTGTGTTTCATGAATGGATCAATGATTGAGCATGATGGGCTAGGGATAACTTTCTTTAACATTGATATTCTGAAAGACATGATTGTTTGTTGGTATGCTTGAGTATTTATACCTTTATGTCAAACTATAGACTATTGCTTCGAATGACTCGAATCCCAATATTCATGCCACAAAAGAAAGATTACATGATGAATATGATAGGTACAATTCCACAACAAAAAAATCTGTTTTTATCATTTACCTACTCGAGGACAAGCAAGAATTAAGTTTGGGGATGCTTGATATGTCTCCAACGTATCTATATTTTTTCATTGTTCCATGCTATTATAGTATCAATCTTGGATGTTTTATACGCAACTTTATGCAATTATATATCATTTTTTGGGACTAACCTATTAACTTAATGCCCAATGCCAGTTGCTGTTTTTTGCTTGTTTTTGGCTTTTCAGGAAATCAATATCAAACAGAGTCCAAACAGTGAAAAAAATTTGTTTTAATTTTTCTAGACCAGAATAGACCCTAGAAGGTTCGAGGGAAGATCTGACGTGCCACGAGGGAGCGACAAGCTCAGGAGGCGCGCCCTAGGGGGGCGCCCCCCAGGCTTGGGGGGCCCTCTTGGCACCTCTGGACCAAATTCCACCTCTATAAATACTCAAATATTCCCCTAAAATCACAGAGCCACCTGAAATACTTTTTCCGCTGTCGAAAGTTTCTGTTCTTGTGAGATCCCATTTGGAGGCCTTCTCCGGTACTCTGTCGGAGGGGGAATCAATCACGGATGGCTCTATATCAACCTTTTCGCCCTTCCGATCATGTGTGAGTAGTTTAGCACAGACCTACGGGTAGGGGTGGGCATATTAACCGTTGACCGAACTACCAAACTGAAAGGAGCAGGACCGAAACCGAAAAGACCAGAACCGATTATTTCGGTCAGAACTTTTTTTGAAACTTGAGGACAGTGGGGAAGGCCCCCACTGACTTTTGAATTAGAAAATGATCAAGCGGTTACATCTTTACACGTGGGTGAGGAGGGGGGGAGGGAGTGACTAATACTAGTTAAGAGAGGTAGAGGGTAGAAGACTATGGGGGTGAGGGATACCCCTAGATAGATTCAGCTAGAGTCCTAATAAAGGGGTGCAAACTATCCTTTGTTCTGTGCACCATCATGGACATGTCACTTTTGAATTTGTCATGCCAAGAGTCCAAAGATGGTGCAATCCCTCTGAAGTGCTTGTTATTTCTCTCTTTCCAGCTCCCCAAAGCCGCAACAATGAAAACCTCCATGAATATTGGCTTGTTCCAGGCATTTTTTCCAGCATGCAGAAGAGCCAACCTGCAATCCATGTCCGGCCAAACAATGCCTATGGTGTTCCAGCATTCAACCACAAAAGGGCATTTGAAGAATAGGTGCATGATAGTTTCCTCAGGGGGGGCGAGCAAAGCAGACAACTATAAACATCATCGGCCAGTGCATAATGCCTTCTGCGGGGCATATTTCTTGTGTTCAGACGGTCAGTCAAGAGGAGCCAACAGAACACCATCCATTTATTGGTGCATTTTGACCTCCAGATCCATGTGAAGGCATCATTAACCTGTATGTTGCTGAGACAGTGCTTACAGAACTTACTGGAAACAAAAACCTTTGGTGGTGTTGTTACCCCAAACACATGCCCATTGATCCAACGATGTGCTGCTTGGGTCTATGTTCACTGTAAGGTGCTGTAGGGATCGGATCTCCCCCCTGGCCTACATGCAGAACTTCGGTGATGACTTCTGCATAACCAAATTTATCTCGGTTAACTAGGTTTTAGATATCACGTAACCGAAAACACCGAACAGACCGAATAAATGTGATATGGTCCAAAACATGTAGAAGGCCCAGCACAATGCCTGACTCTAAGGCCCTCATGTGGTCATATTTGCTAATACCGTAGCTCTCTGCCTCAGCCCACATGCGTCGACCACATATCTGCATATACCCACTCGACAGCAACCTAGCCGCCCCTGCTTTTCCCACAGCAGCAAGCGACGATGGATTGGCAGCCGGCGTCAGATTCCATGTTGTCCCTCCCTCTATAACGGCAGACCAGACCATCTCCTCTCTATCTCTCCATTCTGGAGGGTGGTGGAATCTCCTCCCTCTCTCTCTCCATCCCGGCGGTCGACGCGACGACACCATCTCATCTCTCTCCCTCCTCAACGTTAGTCGCCTCTTCTGCTTTCCTCTAGCGGTAGCCGAGTCAGGGGCTTTGATGTAGATAGAGAGTGCGAGCTGCTGAACATCGGTAATTTTGGTTAAGACTGAGACCAAACTGAATTCATCGGTTGACCGAATTCTCGGTTAGATATTTTCTAGAACAGCGATCGGTCATCATTAGCATGAAACCGAATTCCTTAATAGCCTGAGAAACCGAACAGATCGGTTCGGTGTAACCGAACTCCCAGGCCTACCTATGGGTCCATAGCTAGTATCTAGATGCTTCTTCTCTCTCTTTGATCTTCAATACAATGTTCTCCTGGGTGTTCTTGGAGTTCTATTTGATGTAATCACTTTTTGCGGTGTGTTTGTTGGATCCGATGAATTGTGAGTTTATGATCAGATTATCTATGAATATTATTTGAGTCTTCTCTGAACTCTTTTATGCATGATTATTATAGCTTTGTATTTCTCTACGATCTATTGATTTTGTTTGGCCAACTAGATTGATTTTTCTTGCAATGGGAGAGGTGCTTTGTGATGGGTTCGATCTTGCGGTGCTCAATCCCAGTGACAGAAAGGGACATGACACGTATTTTTATCATTGCTATCAAGGATAAAAATATGGGGTTTATTCATGCGAGAGATTACTTTGCCTACATCATGTCATCTTGCTTAAGGCGTTACTCCGTTCTTTATGAACTTAATACTCTAGATGCATGCTAGATGGCGGTCGATGTGTGGAGTAATAGTAGATGATGCAGGTAAGAGTCAGTCTACTTGTCTCAGACATGATGCCTATATACATGATCATTGCCTTGGATATCGTCATGATCATTTGCTTTTCTATCAATTGCCCAACGGTAATTTGTTTACCCACCATATGCTATTTTCAAGAGAGAAGCCTTTAGTGAAAACTATGGCCCCCGGGTCTACTTTTATCCAATATTAAAATCCTAAAAATACCTTGCTGCAATTTTATTTTGTATTTTTGTGCTATCTATCTATCACTACGAGCCTTGCAATTAACCGTCGAGGGATTGACAACCCCTTGTTCGCGTTGGGTGCAAGTATTTGTTATTTTGTGTGTAGGTGCTACTAACAAGGTGTTGCGTGGTTCTCCTAACGGATTAATAACCTTGGTTCTTAACTGAGGGAAATACTTATCTCTATTTTACTACATCATCCTCTTCTCTTCGAGGAAATCCCAACACAGCTCACAAGTAGCAGGAAGAATTTCTGGCACTATTGCCGGGGAGCCATCATCAAGTACCTACGCATAAACATTCATCTCCTTGCATTTACATTATTTGCCATTTTCCTCTCATTTTCATCGCCCCCACTTCTAAAACATTTTTACAAAAATACAAAAATATTTTTTGTTTGCCTTTTTCGCATTTGCCTTTTTTTGCTTGTTTGCTTGCTCTTTGCGTTCATGTCAACACACAAAAAACCAGGAAAGAAATAGGAAAAGTAAAGACATATGAATCCTCATCCACTTGCTAATCTTTGCAAAAGATCCAATTATTATGAGCGAATTTCTAGTGAGTTGAGTGCACTAGATTATCTTTATGAAGTTTTGCTTGAAAATCATGAATCTGAAAATTGTGATGAATTGTTAGAAGAAGAAATTTATAAAATGATTCATGATAGCCCCTTGAATAAAAAGCATGATTGCAATGATCTTATTATAAATTCTATTGATGCCAATTGTGCTAATGATATGCAAAGCTACAAGCTTGGGGATGCTAATTTTTTACGTCCACTACTTATTGTAATGATCATGATTGGGGTTAGGCTTCTTATGATCTTGAAAATTTATTTAAGCCTCATGATGAATATGTGATTGATAATAATGTTTGTAATAATATTTAAAGTGGGTTTGGAAGAGTGTCAACTCTAGGTAAGAAGAATCCCACATATTTGGAGTGTTAAATCTTATCAAAGTTTTGATAAAAGTGGGTTTCGAGAGGTCATAACTTTAGTTGATGTTAATCCCACTACGTTGGAAAATTTTAAAACTTTTATGCATGTGGATCATGAAGAGAAAATTTTATATGATAGCTATATTGTTGAATTTGATTATGATCGTCAATGTAATTATTATGAGAGATGAAAATATTGTTGTAGAAATTTTCATGTTACTAAATTACCTCTCGTCATGTTGAGATCATCAATGTTTTGTTCTTCTTCTTTGCATATCCTAGATATTGCTTCTCTTGATAATTTGTTTTCCTATAAAATTCCTATGCATAGGAAGTATGTTAGACTTAAATGTGTTTTTCACATGCTACATGATGCTCTCTTTGCGTTTCAATTATTATCATTCATGTGAGCATCATTGAATTCTCAAGCCTATCTTAATGGCTATAAAGAAAGAGCTTGTTGGGAGACAACCCATTGTTTTTCTGTTTTCTTTGTGTGCACACAATTATGCTACTGTTATGGTTGTGTTTTTGTGTTTTAAATTAGTGTCCGTGCCAAGTAAAGCCTTTGGGATGATTTGTAAAATGGTTGCTTTGATTCTGTGAAAAAATAGAAAATTTTGCGTCCAGTAGAAGAATTGTTAAGATTTACTGGAACATGAGAACAATTCTGAAGTTTTTACACATGATTGATATACAAATTTCCCAAGATGTCCTAATTTTTCAGATTCTTTGGAGTTACAGAAGTATGGTCATTATTTGAATTACTGCAGATTGTTCTGTTTTTGACAGATTCTGTTTTCGTTCAATTGTTTGCTTGTTTTGATGAAACTATGGATTGTATCGGGGGGTATAAGCCATGGAGAAGTTAGAATACAGTAGGTATAATGCAAAAATAAAATATGAATGGGTTGACAACAGTACTTAAAGTTTGTGATTTGCTTTGTTATACTAATGGATCTCATGAAGGTTTTGTTGAGTTTTGTGTGCTGAAGTTTTCATGTTTTGAATGAGATCACGATGGATGAAGGAATAAGGAGTGGTAAGAGCCTAAGCTTGTGGATGCCCGAGGCATCCCAAGGTAATATTCCAGGACTCCCAAGCATCTAAGCTTGGGGATGCCCCGGAAGGCATCCCCTCTTTGTTCTACCAACAATCGGTAATTTTACTTGAAGCTATATTTTTATTCATGACATGATATGAGTTTTTCTTGGATCGTTGTGTATTATATGAGTCTTTTCTTGGTTTGCTTTTTTAGTTTGTCACAATCATCTTTGCTGGACACACCTATTTGAGAGGGACACACATTTCGCGATTTGTTAGAATACTCTTTGTGCTTCACTTATAAATTTTGAGCTAGGCAGTTGCTCCAGTGTTCCACTTATATCTTTTTTAGCACGGCGATGATTATATGTTGAAGACATATTTGCACTCTCATGCTTAACATATTTCTATTTGAGAGTTGATAATAGTAATGGTAATTTGCACAAGATGTGAATTTAGTCCCAATGTGATGAATATTCAAGAAGGGTATAATAAAAACTTTCATATAGATCAATGAATATGATAAGTTTGATGCCTTGAAATAGTTATGCATGATGAAGATGATAATATGTGAGTTATGCTAGTGAGTAATTGTGGTTTAGTAAGAATATTGGTGTGAAGGTTTGTGATTCCCTGTGCATGCACGTAAAGTCAATAGTTATGCAACGAAATTATATCCTACTTATGGTGCATTATTCAGTGTTAGTTATGTTTAATGCATGTTTATGACCGTTATTAAGAGGGAATGCTTCTTGTACATCCAACTCCTTAAACCTGAAGTTTTTCCAAATGAGTCCACCATACCTACCTATATGCGGTATTTTCAAGCCGTCCTAGGTACATTTGCATGTGCCAACTCTAATCATTCAAAATAATTTTCCGTTTTGTGTGCCCGTACCGCTCATGAAGCGGTACGGGGTGGCCAATATCATTCATGCTAGGCAGGTTAATCTCATGATGAGTGTTTATTCACCTGTCATTGCATGAGAAAGTGGCATATAATAGGGATGCCCAGTCCCATTATATATCAAAATAATAATAAAAATCTTGGAAAGTTGAAAGTTTGGAAGGCACCCATGGATACCACTAGCCATGGATTGTGAAAGAATGGTGGAAAGGAAATGAGCTTTATTTTCTATTTGGGAACTGCCTATAATGTATATAGCATGGAAGATGTTGGGGATTCTCGGTCGTGACGTTGATAGGAAAAGCATGCCTATCAAAATAATTTTATCTCTCTATTTAAGCTTTGAGCTCTGGCACCTCTGCAAATCTCTGCTTCCCTCTGCGAAGGGCCTACCTATTTTATTGTATGCAATTTTTATTTTTATTTCGAGTCTTCATCTTCTCTTGTAAAGCACCAACTGGAGAGCACTATTGTCATACTTGTGCATTGGATCTAGTTAATATTAAGTGTGTTTCATGAATGGATCAATTATTGAGCATGATGGGCTATGGATAACTTTCTTTAGTGTTGATATTTTGAAAGACATGATTGTTTGTTGGTATGCTTGAGTATTTATATCTTTATGTCAATCTATAGACTATTGCTTTGAATGTCTTGAATCCCAATATTCATGCCACAAAATAAAGATTACATGATGAATATGATAGGTAGAATTCCACATCAAAAATTTTATTTTTATCAATTACCTACTCCAGGACATGCAGGAACTAATCTTGGGGATGCTTGATACGTCTCCAACGTATCTGTAACTTTTTATTGTTCCATGCTATTATAGTATCAATCTTGGTTGTTTTATATGCAACTTTATGCAATTATATATATATATATATTGGGACTAACCTATTAACTTAGTGCCCAGTGCTAGTTGTAGTTTTTTGCTTGTTTTTGGCTTTTGAGGAAATCAATATCAAACAGAGTCCAAACGGAGAAAAAACTTTGGACTAATTTTTTTGGACCAGAAGAGACCCTAGAAGGTTCGATAGAGGACCTGACGAGCCACGAGGGAGCATCAAGCTCGGGAGGCGCGCCCTAGGGGGGTGCCCCCTAGGCTTGTGGGCTTCTCGTGGCACCTCTTGACCTAATTCCACCTCTATAAATACTCAAATATTCCCCTAGCATCAAAGAGCCACCAGAAATACTTTTTCCACCGCCGCAAGTTTCTGTTCTCATGATATCCCATCTGGAGGCCTTCTCCAGTACTTTGCCAGAGGGTGAATCAATACCGGAGGGGCTCTACATCAACCTTGCTGTCCTTCCGATGATTTGTGAGTAGTTTACCATAGACCTACGGGTCCATAGCTAGTAGCTAGATGGCTTCTTCTCTCTCTTTGATCTTCAATACAATGTTCTCCTCGATGTTCTTGGAGTTCTATTCGATGTAATCACTTTTTGCGGTGTGTTTGTTGGGATCCTGTGAATTGTGAGCTTTTGATCAGATTATCTATGAATATTATTTGAGTCTTCTTTGAACTCTTTTATGGATGATTATTATAGCATTGTATTTCTCTCCAATCTATTTATTTGGTTTGGCCGACTAGATTGATTTTTCTTGTAATGGGAGAGGTGCTTTGTGATGGGTTCGATCTTGCAGTGCTCAATCCCAGTGACAGAAAGGGACAGGACACATATTTGTATCATTGCCATTAAGGTTAAAAAGATGGGGTTTATTCATGCGTGAGTTTACTTTGTCTACATCATGTCATCTTGCTTAAGGCGTTACTCCGTTCTTTATGAACTTAATACTCCAGATGCATGCTGGATAGCGGTTTATGGGTGGAGTAACAATAGTAGATGCAGGCAGGAGTCGGTCTAGTTATCTCGAACGTGATGCCTATATAAATGATCATTGCCTTGGATATCGTCATGATTATTTGCTTTTCTATCAATTGCCCAATAGTAATTTGTTTACCCACCGTATGCTATTTTGAAGAGACAAGCCTCTAGTGAAAACTATGGCCCAGTGTCTACTTTTATCCTGTATTAAAATCCTAAAAATACCTTGCTACAATTTTATTTACTTTATTTTATTTTGTATTTTTGTGCTATCTATCTATCACTATGAGATTTAATCATTGCAATTAACCGCTGAGGGATTGACAACCCCTTGTTCGTGTTGGGTGCAAGTATTTGTTATTTTGTGTGTAGGTGCTGCTAACGAGGTCTTGCGTGGTTCTCCTACTAGATTGATAACTTTGGTTCTTAACTGTGGGAAATACTTCTATCTACTATACTGCATCTTCCTCTCCTCTTCAAGGAAATCCCAACGCAGCTCACAAGTGGCAGTAACCTCAAGAGATTGGTTTAGTGATTGCTAAGGCGCAACGTCGTGCATGTTTGTAGTCGGATCATCAAAGTTAACTCCATCAAGTCAATAATTATCATCTCGTTGAAAGATCGGGACACCCTTGCCTCTATCAGCCACCTTCGCCCGGTGCCATCTAGCAAACAATCTGGTACAAATGTTTCAACTCCCACTGCTAAAAATACTTTCACTTGTGGAGGTCGATCTGTCGGAAGCCCCACTGCACAGCATCATCCACTCCAGTTGCCCTGCCCTGGAGCACTTGTTGCTTGTTTTCGAATAGAAATTCGTTATCTCCAAATAAACTCACCTTACCTTATAAGCATTGGAATTTGATTTGATGGACGAGAGCTCATCATCGAAGATGCCGCTTCACTTGAAAGGTTGATCCTTGATTCTCGTTATTCACCTTCGCAAATAACTGTCATCTCTGCGCCTAAACTGGAGACTATGGGTATAATTCATGATCTCCGTGATCATTTGAAGATGATGTTTGGCTCCACAGTTATTCAGGTAGTGTATATTGTCATCTACACTTTTGTAATCATATGCTGCATTTTTCATTTGTGCACATAAGTTTTATATCATCTTGGAGTACACTTTTTGTACTAATATTATGTTCTATGCTCAATGAAGAGTTTCTCCATGGATAGCCTATCAATGATGTTGGATTATGTAACACCCCCAGTGGTTAACTACAGTAATCGCCATTTTGATTATGCCATGTCATCATGTTTAACAGTGCATGATCATCATTAGCATTATATTGCATTTCAACTCCTAAGTCAAAATCCAAATTTAAATGAAAGTGGAAAATAAAAGTTATCCAACATAGAAACTGGAATGTTCAATAAATAGCAAATATTGCAGAGACCATTCTAAAATTGTAACCAACAATAAATAAATTAATTAGGTGGCTCTAACATTAACAAAACAGCAAGAACTAATACATTCTATTTATTATAAAAATTGTGTGAACTCAAATTGACTCCAAACTAATTTTTGGTAGTAGTAGAGGATGCCTAGTAATTTTTGGAACCATTCCTATGTTTTACAAAATTCAATTTGAGGCCTAACAATTTACTAAACAGAGATATGTGAATAAATAAAAGAAAAAGACAGAAGAAATCAAAATAAAAAGAAAAGCAACCTCCCCCCCCCCCCCCCGGACCAACTGGGCCGTGGCCCAGCTGGACCACTAGGCCGGCCCATCCCGCGCCACAGCCAATATGGCCTCACCCAGCCCCCCCGAAACCCTAGCTCGCCCCCACTCCCCCCCCCACTCTCTCTCGCTCCCTCCCTCCTCGATCCAGATCGGATCGGGGTAGGCGCCGAACGCGCGCTCGCCGCCCTCGTCCCCGTCGCCTACGCCGGCGCCCCCTGACGTCGCCGCCTCCCCGACGCCCGACGCCGTTGCCTCGCTACCGCACGACGCCACGCGCCGGCGCCACCCCTTCGCACCTTGCCAGCGCCGCTTCCCCACCGAGACCGACGCAGCTCCTGATACCGAAGACACCATTGATGACCTTGCCCTTGCCGCCGAGCAACCAGGCAAGCCCCCCCTTTGATCATCCCGATATCGCCCATTTATTTTCTCATGCTTGCATTAGAATTGCTGCTGCTGCTACTGCTTTACCTATTCTGATGCATAGCGCTGTTTATGTAACCTGCTGTTGATAATTACCGCATATCCTAAACTGCTTAGTATAGGCTGGGTAGAGACCAATCAGTGACCCCACTTATCCCGACTGCCCGCTGGATTATCGAAGAACCGACCAACAGGATTGAAGACCAGGCCCGGCACCGCACATCACCCCCCCCCCCCCCCCCTTAGTTCCTTAGTTGTAACGACACTGCAGCGTTACTATCGAGTGCCGAGGGTGAAACCTCTTGTAGCACTTCTGATGTTAACTCTGTAGAGTAGTTATTTGGTCGTGGTCATTGAGGGTGATTCCTCCTTCACCGCTTCCGATAACGACGCCGTCGTACAACACCTCAAGTGTGAACCCATTGAGGGTGATTCCTCCGAGTTCACCTTGATGGATACATCGAGTAGGAATCCAACGAGGGTGATACCTCGGATTCCCCTGATGTTATGGACACACGGATACTTGGACTTTACACTGTTACTTGGATAGGCGGGTCGACCCTGAGGGGTACCCGCGTGCGCCTGAGAGGCGAGTGTTGTGAAGACGGGTGCCTGTATGGTGCCCGAGTGATGAATACGAGGCGAGGCCGGGCATTTTTAACCCTTGCAGAAAGTCCTCGAGATGGGGCGATGGGGTCACATCTTTCGTGAGTCTCTGTTCGTTACTGCAAGCCCTAGTCCACTAATGATTTGGATATTTGATCCGAGCAGGCCTCTGGTCTGATAGCACTAACCATCACGTGGGCATAGTATGGGCGTTCTGCATCGTAGCATCAGCCGACAGTTCTGTCAGACGTCCAGTTCAGCATTGCGGCCGGGTCAGATCATGCCGTTGGCGCTGGTATCCACCCTGCTCGCAACGACCCGGAGTGCACAGGGCGACGACCCAAGACCCCTGAGCGCTTAGGATGTAGACCGGCGGGGACCTCTCTGCTGAGCTCTAGGTAGGGCTACGGTGTATCATTTGGCCGAGGCCGGGCATGACCCAGGAAAGTGTGTCCGACCGGAGTTAATCGAGCGTGTTGGGTAAGTTGGTGCACCCCTGTAGGGAAGAAAACTTTTATCGATAGCCGGTCCTACGGTAAAGGACACTCGGAGTTGTATCCCGATCGATACAGCTAGAACTTGAGATGAGACCTGGATATGAAGCTCTGGGATTGCTTCTCACAGGGAGTCGAGAAGGGATCTCCGGACGAGGTTGATGATTGTATGGCTCTGGGATTGCTTTCTCGCAGGGAGTCGAGAAAGAATCTTTGGGTGAGGTTGAGACTTAATGATACTGCTACATTATATGGTACTGTCTACACTCTTGTAATGCTGCAAGACCACTGAAGATGCTAGTCTTCGATAGGACTAGGCCTCCTCTCTATTCTGGCATTTCTGCAGCCTAGTCCACATATACAGCCTCCCTTTGACAATATTGCATATGTAGTGTAGATCCTTGCTTGCTGAGTACTTTTGAGTACTCACGATTGCTTTGTTTTCTTTTTCTCCCCATATCAGGTTGTCGTGACCAAGATGACGGAGCCCCTAAGATAGCTGTCCCCGTCGACGATCGCTACTACTACCCCGAGGATGGTTACTACTACGAGTTGACTGACGACCAGGAGTCGGTTCGGAGGGTCCCAGGCAGGAGGCCTACGCCTTTCGATCGTAGTGTTTTATTTTGCCCCGCCTTTCTAAAGGCCTTTCTGTTTCTCTTTTAATATCTGTACTCAGATATCTGATGCTTCCGCTGACGCTTGTACGCAAGCTTATGTATTCGAGCCCTCGAGGCCCTTGGCTTGTAATATAAAGCTTGTATGACTTTATTTATGTTTTAGAGTTGTGTTGTGATATCTTCCCGTGAGTCCTTAGGCTTGATCGTGTGCATTTGCATGTATGATTAGTGCACGATTGAGTCGGGGGTGTCACAAGTTGGTATCAGAGCAGACTGACTGTAGGAACCCCCCTTTCCAACTCCTTGGCCGAAGTTGAGTCTAGAAAACAAAAATTGTTTTACTAACTTGGATGTGTGGCTTACGAGCCCACGTTGCCAATTGGGTGGTATTAGGATCTTTTATTCCTCGATCTTTACTCTGGGACTCTGTTCTCTGTACTATTTGGGTTAAATAGATTTTACTAACTCCAACATTAGGTTCTCGTAACTACTTCCTCCCGGAGAGCCCTTACTCCAGATGATTACTTGGTGCACCAGAAAATTCCGAAGATACTCTCCGATGTTCTTTCGAGAACTTGTGCTCATCAGATTTGCGATTCCCTACCCCCGAGACATCCCTATGGATAGCTACTTATACTTGCCATCCATACCTTCATTCTCGATAACTCTTGTTTGTACAAGATACCCTGAAGTAGTTCCCGCTACCCGGAGAATCCTTTGTGATTACTGCCTTGCAGCTCTTTTCTGCATGATTACACCAACGAAGAATTCCTCACACTTATCGAGGATTTGTTCGTTCCTAATTGTTCTTGTGTTACACAAAATTCTTCGAAACGCTATTCAATTTTCGGAAGATCTTCAGCAGCTTATTGCTCCTGAATTCTTGCCTTCCTGTATTATGGTTAAATCCATATTTCTAGTAATCTCCGTTGACATCCTCTGTCACTATCATTTCGAGTCCCTTGATTCAATATGTTAAGAATGCACAAGCTAAAGATGCTGAAATTGATCTGATGAAGAAAGACCTTCACCTTGTAAAGTACAGGGATTTCTCGCTGTTTGAAGATGGAACCTTGTATTTCAGAAACCGCATTATCGTACCTCGCTTCGAACTCATGACTGACAAAGTCATGAAGGAGGCACATGATACCCCGCTGTCTATTCATCCAGGTGGCACCAAGATGTATCGTGATCTCCATCAAAGGTACTGGTGGTCTAGAATGAAGCAGGATATTGCTCGTTATGTTGCTGAATGTGATGTGTGTCATCGCGTTAAAGCAGAACATCAGAAGCCTGCTGGAATTCTGCAACCACTTCCTATTCCTCTATGGAAATGGGATAAGGTTCAGATGGATTTCATTACAGGACTTCCCAGGTCACAGAAGGGTCACGATGCTATTCTTGTCGTCGTCGATCAACTTTCCAAAGTTGCACACTTTCTGCCTGTCAAAGAAACTATCACTCCTAGTCAGTTAGCAGAGTTGTATATCTCCAGAATTGTTTCACTCCACGGTATTCCGAAGGAGATCAGTTCGGACCGTGGCGGCCTTTTCACTTCCAAATTCTGGGAAAGTTTTCAAACGGCTATGGGAACTCATATTACCTGGAGTTCAGCTTATCACCCTCAATCCCAAGGCCAAGTCGAGCGAGTCAATCAAGTGCTTGAAGACATGCTTCGGGCTTGTGTTATTTCTTTTGGTAAGAAGTGGGAAGAATCTCTTCCATATGCCGAATTCTCTTACAACAACAGCTATCAAGCCAGTTTGAAGATGGCCCCCGTCGAAGTACTCTATGGACGTAAGTGTCGAACCCCTCTGAATTGGTCAGAAACTGGGGAACGATCGCTCGTGGGTCCGGATATTATTCAACACGCCGTAGAACAAGTTCGTATTGTCCAGGAAAATCTCAAGGCAGCTCAGGACCGCCAGAAGAGCAACTATGATCACAAACGATGGGGTTTGACTTATCAACCTGGTGATCAAGCTTATCTGCGGGTCACTCCTATGAAAGGCACTCACCGTTTTGGAATCAAGGGCAAGTTAGCTCCACGCTACATTGGTCCCTTCCGCATTGTTGCAAGACGTGGTCAGGTGGCCTATAAATTGGAATTGCCACCGCAATTCTCTCATATCCACGATGTCTTCCATGTGTCTCAACTTCGTCAATGCTTCAAGGAATCTCCGCACTGAGCTGTGGATCACGAAATGCTCGAACTGCATGATGACCTATCTTATAAGGAGCATCCGATCCGCATTCTCGATGAAGCTGAACGTCGGACCCGTCAAAAGGTTACCAAGTTCCTCAAAGTGCGGTGGTCAAATCATATTGAAGATGAAGCCACTTGGGAACGCGAGGATAATCTTCGTGCGGAATACCCCGAACTTTTTCCTTCTACCTCTTAATTCTCGAGACGAGAATTCTTGTTAGTGGAGGAGATTTGTAACACCCCCAGTGGTTAACTACAGTAATCGCCCTTTTGATTATGCCATGTCATCATGTTTAACAGTGCATCATCATCATTAGCATTATATTGGATTTCAACTCCTAAGTCAAAATCCAAATTTAAATGAAAGTGGAAAATAAAAGTTATCCAACATAGAAACTGAAATGTTCAATAAATAGCAAATACTGCAAAGACCATTCTAAAATTGTAACCAATAATAAATAAATTAATTAGGCGGCTCTAACATTACCAAAACAGCAAGAAGTAATACATTCTATTTATTATAAAAATTGTGTGAACTCAAATTGACAACAAACTATATTTTGGTAGTAGTAGAGGATGCCTAGTAATTTTTGGAACCATTCCTATGTTTTACAAAATTCAATTTGAGGCCTAACAATTTACTAAACAGAGATATGTGAATAAATAAAAGAAAAAGACAGAAGAAATCAAAATAAAAAGAAAAGCCCCCTCCCCCCCCGGACCAACTGGGCCGTGGCCCAGCTGGACCACTAGGCCGGCCCATCCCGCGCCACGGCCAATATGGCCTCACCCAAGCCCCCCCCCCCCGAAACCCTAGCTCGCCCCCACTCCCCCCACTCACTCTCGCTCCCTCCCCTCCTCGATCCAGATTGGATCGGGGTAGGCGCCGAACGCGCGCTCGCCGCCCTCGTCCCCGTCGCCTACGCCGGCGCCCCCTGACGTCGCCGCCTCCCCGACGCCCGACGCCGTCGCCTCGCTACCGCACGACGCCACGCGCTGGCGCCGCGCCCTTCGCACCTTGCCAGCGCCGCTTCCCCACCGGACCGCCCCGTCATCGCCTCTCCCTCGCCGGTCGTCGTTGTGCCTCGCCGCCCCACTTCCCTACCGCGCATGTGAGCTCCACCGCCGCCCCGCTCGCGTGCCTTCCCCCCTCCCCTCGCCGCGGTCGCCGCACTCCGGCCGCGCCCCGGTACACGCTCACCGCACTCACCCAAGCGCACCACCGCGCTCACCACACCCACCTGGCCCTCTGGTCACCACGACCGTGGCCCCGCGCGTGCTCACTGCCCGCGGCCTGCTACCGCGCGCCGTCACCTATGGCCGCCCGCGTCTGGCCGTGACCTCCCATGCTCGCTGCTGCCTGGCGTAGCTCCTGCTGGCCCGCCTTGCCGTGGCGATGACGGCCGTGGCTGCGTGCGGGTGCGACCACGCCCCGCCGTGGCCACTGCTGGCTCTGCCACTGACCACGCGGGCCCACGGCCCAGATAAAATAAATAAATAATATATATATATAAGTAACTAAAATGATTAATCAATAGTTAATTAACTTAATTAACTCTGTTTTATTAACTTAATTATCTAGTTAACCTAATTAAACTGTAGTTAGATTAACTAAACCCTAATTAATCTAAACAGAGAATGACAGGTGGGACCCACACGTCAGGTTAACCCAGTCAACGCACTGTTGACTGTTGACGTCATGCTGACGTCAGCCTGCACTATTCTGGATAATGTTGTTTTAATAATTTAAATAATTCCAGAAATTAATAAAAACTTTAGAAAAGCATATTAAATAATCTGTAACTCCGATGGAAAAACTTTGTACATGAAAGTTGCTCAGAACGACGAGACGAATCCGAGTACGCGGTCCGTTCGTCTGTCACACGTCCCTAGCTACCCGAACATGGAATCGTTCCCCTCCGGTCATCTGTCCGACATTTGTCCGGAACCGGGAATACTTTCCCGGATGAATCCCCCCTTCGCCAGTATCACCCGGCACTGCGTCAGATCACCTCTGTCACCGCGTATTGCCATGTTATGCTTTGTGCTGCACTTTTTCGCTATGTATTTATACTGTTTCCTCCCCCTCTTCTCTGTTGTTAGACCCCGACGTTGTCCCCGAGACCGACGCATCTCCGGAGACCGAAGACACCATTGACGACCTTGAACTTGCCGCCGAGCAACCAGGCAAGCCCCCCCTTTGATCATCTCGATATCGCCCATTCTATTTTCTCATGCTTGCATTAGAATTGCTGCTGCTACTGCTTTACCTATTCTGATGCGTAGCCTGTTTATTGTAACCTGCTGTTGATAATTACCTGCATATCCTAAACTGCTTAGTATAGGCTGGGTAGAGACCTATCAGTGACCCCACTTATCCCGACTGCCCCGCTGGATTATCCGAAGACCCGACCAACGGGATTAAAGACCAGGCCCCGGCACCGCACATCACCCACCTTAGTTGTAACGACACTGCAGCGTTACTATCGAGTGCCGAGGGTGAAACCTCTTGTAGCACTTCTGATGTTAACTCTGTAGAGTAGTTATTTGGTCATGGTCATCGAGGGTGATTCCTCCTTCACCGCTTCTGATAACGATGCCGTCGTACAACACCTCAAGTGTGAACCCAGTGAGGGTGATTCCTCCGAGTTCACCTTGACGGATACATCGAGTAGGAATCCAACGAGGGTGATACCTCGGATTCCCCTGATGTTATGGACACACGGATACTTGGACTTTACACTGTTACTTGGATAGGCGGGTCGACCCTGAGGGGTACCCGCGTGCACCTGAGAGGCGAGTGTTGTGAAGGCGGGTGCCTGTAAGGTGCCCGAGTGATGAATACGTGGCGCGGCCGGGCATTCTTAACCCTTGCAGCAAGTCCTCGAGACGGGGCGACGGGGTCACATCTTTCGTGAGTCTCTGCTCATTACCGCAAGCCCTAGTCCACTAACAATTTGGATATTTGATCCGAGCAGGCCTCTGGTCTGATAGCACTAACCATCACGTGGGCATAGTATGGGCGTTCTGCATCGTAGCATCAGCCGACAGTTCTGTCAGACGTCCAGTTCAGCATTGTGGCCGGGTCGGATCGTGCCGTTGGCGCTGGTATCCACCCTGCTCGCAACGACCCGGAGTGCACAGGGCGACGGCCCAAGACCCCTGAGCGCTTAGGATGTAGACCGGCGGGGACCTCTCTGCTGAGCTCTAGGTAGGGCTGCGGTGTATCGTTTGGCCGAGGCCGGGCATGACCTAGGAAAGTGTGTCCGGCCGGAGTTAATCGAGCGTGTTGGGTAAGTTGGTGCACCCCTGCAGGGAAGAAAACTTCTATCGATAGCCGGTCCTACGGTAAAGGACACTCGGAGTTGTATCCCGATCGATACAGCTAGAACTTGAGATGAGACCTGGATATGAGGCTCTGGGATTGCTTCTCGCAGGGAGTCGAGAAGGGATCTTCGGACGAGGTTGATGACTGTATGGCTCTGGGATTGCTTTCTCGCAGGGAGTCGAGAAAGAATCTCTGGGTGAGGTTGAGACTTAATGATACTGCTACATTATATGGTACTGTCTACACTCTTCTAATGCTGCAAGACCTCTGAAGATGCTAGTCTTTGATAGGACTAGGCCTCCTCTCTATTCTGGCATTTCTGCAGCCCAGTCCACATATACAGCCTCCCTTTGACAATGTTGCATATGTAGTGTAGATCCTTGCTTGCTGAGTACTTCTGAGTACTCACGGTTGCTTTGTTTTCTTTTTCTCCCCATATCAGTTTGTCGTGACCAAGATGACGGAGCCCCTGAGACAGCTGTCCCCGCCGACGATCGCTACTACTACCCCGAGGATGGTTACTACTACGAGTTGACTGACGACCAGGAGTCGGTTCGGAGGGTCCCTGTCGGGGACGAATCCGCGATCACCTATGGGACCCAGGGAAGGACCCCTTTACGTTCGGCAGGGAGAGACGGTCGCACGAAGAGCAAATCTAGCGAAGAACACGACAGTGCACGAGAGAGATTTACCCAGGTTCGGGACGCACGGATGCGTAAAACCCTACTCCTGCTTTTTGGTTTATTATATGTATGATTGTTCTAGCTCCAGGAGCGCTACAGTACCGAGTAGTTGTGTACAATACTGGAGTTCTCCATCTCCCCTTTTTTCCCCTTTCCACGTTGCCTATGGGCCTCCTTTTATATGCACAAAGGGGTCACCAACAGGTGGCAAACAGTAAAGGTAGAGGTGGAAAGTTGCTACAGTAAGGCCATTATTACTAGGATGACATGTCCTACCTACCACTGACGGCAGGGGACAAGGGCATTAAATGCCCATGCCTTTGCTGTCCAGATACATGTACCCGGACGTCTTGGACGTGGGAAAAGCCTATCCCACCTGCTCCTGCACCTCTAGCTACAGTGTACCGCCATCTACACAGTGCCCTGCCACACACGCTTGGAAGGACCCAGAGCGCCACGCTGGCAGAGGCACCGAAGCAGCACAGTAGCACAGTGGTACAGTAACACTTGCCGCGGCAAGACCTTGCCGCACCTGACAGCTTGCCGCAACCCATAGCTTGCCGCGCAAGGTAACTTGCCGGGGCAAGTACCTTGCCGCAGCTGCTATCTTGCCGCAGCCAATGACTTGCCGGGGCAAGTACCTTGCCGCGGCAAGTACTCTGCTACAGCATTTACATGCTTATCACTGACGGGTCAGGACAAGCGCATTAAATGCACTGTCTAGGTGTTCCTTAGCTTCTTGGGGATGGGAAAAGGGGCCATCCTATCAGCGCCGCTTGGCACAGTGCTCTGCCACGCATGCCTGGAGAAGGGTCCAGAGTGCCATGCTGGCGGCCGCACTGGAGCAGCAGCATAGTGGCATAACCTTGCCGGGCAGGAACCTTGCCAGGCTCAGCTGGTCATCCCGGCAAGAACCTTGCCGGGGCCTTGTCTCCAGTCTAGCTGTCCCCCGGCAAGCCTTGCCGGGTTCAGCTGGTCATCCCGGCAAGAACCTTGCCGGGGCCTTATCTTTAGTCTTGTCGAGTCCTGAGCTTGCCGGCCCTGATCTCGCCGGCAGTAGTAGACTTGATCTTCTGGTCGATCCGCCTGGAGTCTTGTCTTGCCAGCTCTGCCTTGCCGGAGTTGCGTGGACCCATTCCCGGCAAGTAGACCTTGCCGGGAACCGGGCTTCGAATGTACTCTTGGGTGGATTCCTCCTCTGCCATGTCCTTCCCGCCTGGAGGCTGCGACTTGCCGGTGCGTGTCCAGGGGTAGTGAACACCCCCCTGTTTATTACACCGACAGGAGCCCCCGGGCCTGGGCCGGACAGGCGTGCACAGTGGTTGTCCGGGCTAGGCCCAACGACGCACACCGGCAACATGTAGATCTGTTCCCTGCCGTTCCTCCTGCCAGGAGGTCGCAACCCTGTTGCTGCAATGGCACGCATAAAGAAACAATTTACCTTGATTAGGCCAACCTTTATGGCACAAGAGATATTCCTTCATGCTAAATGAATGCATGCTTCCCCCTTGATTGATTCCGTCCTTGCATGTATCTTGTACCCTACGCTGTCTGGAAACCCTGCCGGTGCGCACGCTTGACGCGAGCGCTAGGTGCGGGTCTTTAGCAGCCTGCTGGAAACGCCGCCGCCGGCAAGGCGACTTGCCGGGCCAGAACGCAGCTGCTAAGTTTGCCGAGCGGACTCGAGGCGAAACCAGAGCGCGGACTAACCACGGCAAGGTCCTTTCGCGTGCAGGTCGATATACGAGAACGAGGAATCAATCAAGACGACCCACGCTTGCTGGAAAGCTTTCCGGTGCGCACGCTCCAGGCAGCGGCGCTTGGGGATCGGGTCCTTAGCAGCTCACCGGGAACGCCGCCTCCCGGAAAGGTTTACCTTCCTGGTTCTGGTGCAGCTGCTCACATCGCCGAGCGGACTCGAGGCGACTAGGAGCGCAACTAGCACCGAGAAGGCTCCTTCGCGTGTAGGTGTAAGACGCGAGTGAGGACAGCAAAATGAATGCAATTGCCAAAAAATCTGTGCAACTTAGCTTTTTCTGCTAGGGCGCCGCTAGCCCCCGAGCTTGTTTCTTGCTCAAAGAGTGGTTGTCGGAGCCCCCGGCAAGGGAGGCTCTTAACTCTGGCGGAGAACTTTGACGTTCTCGACGCCAGCTTCCGGCAAGGGGTTGCCGGGAAGGCTCTTGACTCTGGCGGAGAACCTTGACGTTCTCAACGCCAACTTCCGGCAAGCTTGTTGCCGGGGAGGCTCTTGACTCTGGCGGAGAACCTTGACGTTCTCAACGCCAGCTTTCGGCAAGCTTGTTGCCGGGGAGGCTCTTGACTCTAGCGGAGAACCTTGACGTTCTCAACGCCAGCTTCCGGCAAGCTTGTTGCCGGGGAGGCTCTTCAGGGGGTTACTCTCTGGGGCGTTGCCAGCCCCCGAGCTCGCCTTCCATGCGTGTTCTTGCAACACTGACTGGGCATGAAATGCCACAACAACGTTTGAGCACAACAAGTTGATTAGCTTCTGGTTAATGTCGGATTCGCTGCAATCTTGACTCCTGCTGAATATTCCCTTGCTTGCCGGAACACTTTCCGGTGCGCACGATCCAGTCAGCAGCGCTTTGAGGAACGGATCCTTGGCAGCTTGCCGGGAACGCCGCCTCCCGAAAAGGTTTACCTTCCCGGCTCTGGCGCAGCTGCTCAGGTTGCCGAGCGGACTCGAGGCAACTAGGAGCGCGACTAGCCCCGGGAAGGCTCCTCAGCATACGGGTTTACGCAGGAACCTTAGAATAAAACTCGCTAAGTCCTTCTCCTTAAACGACTGCATTTTTGCACAGTGAGCCCCCCATGCTTGCCGGAATACTCCCCGAATGCGCACGTTCCGGTCGATGGTGCTTAGGATCGGGTCCTGTTCAGCAGCCTATCGAGAACGCCGCCTCTTCGGGAGCTTAACGCCTTAGAAACAATCGCAGCTGCGTCTGCATTGTTGGGCGGACCCAAAACAACCAGGAGCGCAGAATGTTTCAGGAGCGCTCCTTCGCGCACAGGTTATGCACAAAAATATCGTCCAGGATAAGACTTAATAGCAGAAAGTAATTAAAGCTTTAAAACTTAGCTTTTGCGAAGGTTCAGGCCCTTCTTCTTGGACACTATGGCGGTGAAGATGATGAAGAAACTGCCGCGCTGATCGCCAGATCAGGTTCGCGCAGCCCCTCACCCCCTACCTAGCGCCAAAAGATGTCGGGGACGAAACGAAGAGCAAATCTAGCGAAGAACATGACAGTGCACGAGAGAGATTTACCCAGGTTCGGGACGCACGGATGCGTAAAACCCTACTCCTGCTTTTTGGTTTATTATCTGTATGATTGTTCTAGCTCCAGGAGCAATACAGTACCGAGTAGCTGCGTACAATACTGGAGTTCTCCATCTCCCCTTTTTTCCCCTTTCCATGTTGCCTATGGGCCTCCTTTTATATGCACAAAGGGGTCACCAACAGGTGACAAACAGTAAAGGTAGAGGTGGAAAGTTGGTACAGTAAGGCCATTATTACTAGGATGACATGTCCTACCTACCACTGACGGCAGGGGACAAGGGCATTAAATGCCCATGCCTTTGCTGTCCAGATACATGTACCCGGACGTCTTGGACGTGGGAAAAGCCTATCCCACCTGCTCCTGCACCGCTAGCTACAGTGTACCACCGTCTACACAGTGCCCTGCCACACACGCTTGGAAGGACCCAGAGCGCCACGCTGGCAGAGGCACCGGAGCAGCACAGTAGCACAGTGGTACAGTAACGCTTGCCGCGGCAAGACCTTGCCGCACCTGACAGCTTGCCGCAACCCATAGCTTGCCGCGCAAGGTAACTTGCCGGGGCAAGTACCTTGCCGCAGCCAATACCTTGCCGGGGCAAGTACCTTGCCGCAGCCAATACCTTGCCGCAGCCAATGACTTGCCGGGGCAAGTACCTTGCCGCGGCATGTACTCTGCTACAGCATTTACATGCTTATCACTGACGGGTCAGGACAAGCGCATTAAATGCTCTGTCTAGGTGTCCCTTAGCTTCTTGGGGATGGGAAAAGGGGCCATCCTATCAGCGCCGCTTGGCACAGTGCTCTGCCACGCATGCCTGGAGAAGGGTCCAGAGTGCCATGCTGGCGGCCGCACTGGAGCAGCAGCATAGTGGCATAACCTTGCCGGGCAGGAACCTTGCCGGGCTCAGCTGGTCATCCCGGCAAGAACCTTGCCGGGGCCTTGTCTCCAGTCTAGCTGTCCCCCGGCAAGCCTTGCCGGGTTCAGCTGGTCATCCCGGCAAGAACCTTGCCGGGGCCTTATCTTTAGTCTTGTCGAGTCCTGAGCTTGCCGGCCCTGATCTCGCCGGCAGTAGTAGACATGATCTTCTGGTCGATCCGCCTGGAGTCTTGTCTTGCCAGCTCTACCTTGCCGGCGTTGCGTGGACCCATTCCCGGCAAGTAGACCTTGCCAGGAACCGGGCTTCGAATGTACTCTTGGGTGGATTCCTCCTCTGCCATGTCCTTCCTGCCTGGAGGCTGCGACTTGCCGGTGCGTGTCCAGGGGTAGTGAACACCCCCCTGTTTATTACACCGACAGTCCCAGGCAGGAGGCCTACACCTTTCGATCGAAGTGTTTTATTTTGCCCCGCCTTTCTAAAGGCCTTTCTGTTTCTCTTTTAATATCTCTACTCAGATATTTGATGCTTCTGCTAACGCTTGTATGCAAGCTTATGTATTCGAGCCCTCGAGGCCCCTGGCTTGTAATATAAAGCTTGTATGACTTTATTTATGTTTTAGAGTTGTGTTGTGATATCTTCCCGTGAGTCCTTAGGCTTGATCGTGTGCATTTGCGTGTATGATTAGTGCATGATTGAGCCGGGGGCGTCACAGATTATGTCAAGATCTTATATATCAGTATGAATAGTTTTGATCAGAAAAAGATTATTGGCTGGCTGCGATGCTTTCCATGTCTGGAGAAGTTGTATATAAAGGTGACGATTTCACGCACATTGGAAGCCCATATATAGTGTACTAGAATTAACTGTTTACCTTTCGCTCTTTCGACATACTCTTTTTATAGACCATAACTGTTTTCAATCTTCATGTCTATTTAGGCAACAGGATGGGGTACAAAAGGTATAACTAATCAATGGTATCGTAAGCACCGGGATTTTCTTAGTTCTCATGACATTCACTTGAAGACAATAACGCTGGAAGGATATTTAGCCAACCATACAAACACTAGCATTGTCATATTCTTCGTGCTGAATCCATCAGGCTTAAGTTTATTAACAACAAAGTTTCAATAGATGGATATGTCAAAAAACAACAAAATGTATTTCAGGTGGACAAAAGGGCTTCTGAACAAGCTCAGCTTCTATTTATAATATCTTGTGGTCATATTCCATTAAATTTTCTAACCCAGGATGTTCATTTTATGGATCTGACCGATTCATTTGATTGTGACTGCTGAAAACAGTGTTGGAATTAGATGTTCTTGCCCATCCAATCTGGATTTTGTCTAAACCTGATGAACAATTAACCCTCGTGCTTTTGTACTGTTTGTAAGTTGGAGTTAGATGTTGTTGCCCTTTTCAACTCGATCGTCGCTCTCATATTTTCTTTGAAACAAGGCAAATGGCTTGCCATTTTTTAATTAAGAGATAAATATTGTAACAAATCCCAACCAATGGAATTAACTTCACTCTCACTGGCTCCTGGAGCTCACTTCGCATTACAAAACCCAAGTGCCTAGCGCCCTCCAGCACCCACAAACTTATTTTGAGCTAGCACACAAAATGGGCTATAACTCTTAATAAGAAAGGCTGCATGGCCGTGACAGATTTGGATTCTGACATTTGGGACCCACGAGGAAAAATCCTATCCAAGGTAGTGTAGACATAGTCAATGAATGATTTTGCCTGCCATATACCCATTTGATTGACATCCAACGTCTGTCGTGTTTTTCTATCTCTTATCTTCTTCCTCCAGCCGCCCAAACCAAACCATGCTGTCGGCCCAGCCTACTCCCGCCTCCCACAGCTGGCTACACATCCGCCCACACATCGCCGCCGCACAGTACCCTCAAACATTGGCCAGACCATCCCTCTACTCCCCACACCTCCTGTTCTTATCTGACAACGTCAGCCCCAACCCGCACCCGCACCTGAACCAGTCAACCCTCATACTCCCCTCCTCCTATGACTACACTGCCGCATCATCCTGATACGTCTCCAACGTATCTATAATTTTTGATAGTTCCATGCTATTATATTATCTATTTTGGATGTTTTATATGCATTAATATGCTATTTTATATTATTTTTGGGACTAACCTATTAACCTAGAGTCTGTTTTATATGCATTAATATGCCAGTTTCTGTTTTTTCCTTGTTTTTGAGTTTTACGAAAAGGAATACCAAACGGAGTCCAAACGGAATAAAACTTTCGTGATGATTTTTCTTGGACCAGAAGACACCCAGAGGACTTGGAGGCGGATTTGATCACGGAGGGCCTCTACATCAACCTTGCTACCCTTCCGATGATGCGTGAGTAGTTTACCACAGACCTACGGGTCCATAGCTAGTAGCTAGATGGCTTCTTCTCTCTCTTTGATCTTCAATACATTGTTCTCCTCGATGTTCTTGGAGATCTATTCGATGTAATACTTTTTTGCGGTGCATTTCTTGAGATCTGATTAATTGTGGATTTATGATCAGATTATCTATGAATATTATTTGAGTCTTCTCTGAACTCTTTTATGCATCATTAAGATATCTTTGTATTTCTCTTTGAACTATCGGTTTGCTTTGGCCAACTAGATTGGTTTTTCTTGCAATGGGAGAGGTGCTTAGTTTTGGGTTCAATCTTGCGGTGTCCTCACCCAGTGACAGAAAGGGGTTGCAAGGCATGTATTGTATTGTTGCCATCAAGGATAAAAAGATGGGTGTCGGTGCACTAAATTCTGGGTCCTTTAGTACCCCATACTTGTGCACGGACAGTTGTAGCCATACCAGTGGCGAGGTCTGCCGGAGGACAGCTGGAAGCAAGTGCAAGATCATCAAGGAAGTATTCAGGCCAATGATCAGAAGACACAAGACCGAGGGCTTGGCTCCCGGCAAAGTGCTTGGGGGGGGGGCTCGCGAAGACCCGGCAAGGTTCCGCCACCCTGCCACCGCTCCAGCGTAGTGACCAGCCTGTAATTTGGGTTTTGTCCTCCTGGATGCGTGGCATGGTTCTAGTGGTGAACGGGCTTAAGCGGTGCTGATGGGACGTCCCCTTTTTCCGTCCCCAAGAAAGTAAGGACACCTAAATGGAGCATTTAATGCGTTTGTCCTAAATCGTTTGTGATAAGTATGTAAACACTGTAGCTACTTTACACCTCATGTATGTACTGAACGCCACTGTTGGTGACCCCTTTGGACGTATAAAAGGAGGCCCAAGGCATAGCTACAGGGGGGAGGACCCTCGAGCCCATTCTGCATGTGTAGCTGCTGCTCCAACGTACTGTTCATCGCAAGCGCTACTGGAGCTTGGGCTCAAACATCCATAATAAACTAAAGCAGGAGTAGGGTATTATGCTTCTCAGTGGCCCGAACCTGGGTAAAAATCCCCTTGTGTTGATCGTTGGATCTTCTCTTTGTGCATACCTCTCTCCCTGCCGAACCGTAAAGGGATCCACGCGATCCCATAGTTGTCGTACGCCGACATCTTTGGCATGCCAGGTAGGGGGATAGGTTGCGCAAACCTGATCTAGTTATCAGCGTGTCAGTTTCTTTATCGTTTTCATCGCCATGGCCCCCAAGAAGAAGGGTTTGGCGGCGGCTGGTCCATCTACGTCTGGTTTGCCCGTGCCTTCATAGACGGGCGACAACATGGACGCAGGTGGAGGAGGTGGAGGTCTTGAGCCTCCACGAAGTTCTGGCGGACAAAGCCAGGCGAGCGGCGTTGTTCGCAGCGGCAACAATGACCCGCGCGCCACCAGATCCAAGGACGAAGCTGTGCTGCCTATGGGTGGCGCCGCAAACTCCAAGGACGAGACGGCGCCTTCGAAGACACCCGCGCAGGTGCACGCGCTGCAGCCTTCTCAGGTCGCGCGCGAGGAACAGCGCCGTGACGTCGGTGGTTCTAGGCGTCCCCAAGGAAAGGCCCCTGCGCATCATTCCCCGAGATGCGTGCGACCAACATGCACGCCAAGATGCTGGTGGAAGTGCGATGCGGTCGCTGGATCATGATGGAGCTCCTTCTAACACGATTAGGAGTTAGAGCACCTCACGTACCTCGCACATCTCGCCGCCACCTACACTAGCAGAAGCGTTGGCGCGAGCGCAGCTGCTTCTGGATTTCCCTCCCGCTCCGGAGAAGCTCAAAGAATGGAGAGCTGCTATTCAGTGCCTCATCGGCTTCGCCAACGGAGATGGGCCGCAGCAGGCGGAGCCATCGCGGCGGCGGTCCGTTGAGCCGACGCGTGCCGATGGCGAAAAGACTGGAGGTGGGACGACTACGATGCACTCTCCTCCACGACGACAATAGCAGTCGCTAGCTCGGTGGATCGATGGTTGTGATGACGATTCCACGGCGTCGCCCGATCCGCGAATGCGCAGTGATCAACGTCAAGTCCTTCGGGAGCAAAGCAAAGAAGACGCTCGAACTACCATCAAGCGGCGACGGGAAGCGCGCCATCAATCTGATAGGCGCGCAGGGCCTACTGTCGACAAGCCTGCGCCAGGGAATCCTGGTGACCTGCCTTATGAGGTGGGGTGTCCAGCGTTTACCCGTGAGCTGTGGTGAGTCCAATGGCCCAATTCCCGAACATTCAAGCCGGAGGTCCCGGAGAAATACGATGGCAAGACTCACCCGTCGGAGTTCCTGAGCATCTACACCATCGCGGTGCAGGCTGCCGGAGCTTGAGACGACAAGATACTCGCCAACTACTTCCTGTTGGTGCTTAAGCCCAACGTCAGGGCATGGTTGATGCATCTGCCAGAGAATTCCATTTCTTCCTGGTCAGACCTGTGTCATCAGTTTATTGGCGCCTTTGTCGGAGGCCACCAAGCTCCTGGCCAGGCAAGTGACTCACATCTCATCCCCCAGAAGGAGGGCGAGCCCTTGCGCAAGTACATACAGAGATTCAGCCGCGTACAGTACAATATCCCAGACGTTCATCCCGCCGCTGTTATTAGCGCGTTTCATCAGAACGTGCGCAACCGCAAGATGCGGGAGGAGCTGGCGATGACCAAAGTCAGGGATGTTGCCAAGCTCTATGCTCTGGCCGATAAGTGTGCTCGGGCTGAAGAGGGAAGGAGGCTCCCCGGCGAGGATGCCAGCGCAGGGATCGACTCTAAAGGAGAAGATGCCGCTGCCCCGACAAGGAAAGGTTGACGACATAACATGAAGCGTAAGGGCAAGGCTGTGCTTGTTGCCGAGGAATCCGGCAACCCCGGCGCCGCCAAGAAGGCCAAGGTTGATGGCCCGGGCAAGGATGTTGCCGGGTGTCCCTCCTGTCAGGCCTTGGCGGCTGCCGACAAGCCGAAGGGCTCCGACAAGCAATATTGCAAGATCCATCGCACCAAGGGCCATGATCTTCAGAACTGCCGGCAAGTTGAACAGCTTGTTGAAAGGCAGAAAGCTGAGTATGAAAGGCGAGACAAGGAGAGAGCCCAAGATGGTGCTGAAGGGTCTGGCAAGAAATGCGGTGGCCGAGGAGGTCGTCGCGGCAAGGCTAAGCAACAGAAGGAGATGCCCGCTTGAGGCCGCGACAAGGAAGAGGGGGGTGAAGATGACAACGAAGAGGACGATGACTCCAGCAAGCATGAGTTTCAAAAGGCTACAGAAGCTATATGCCTTGACGGAGGCGCCTCGCTGCATTCTTCTCACCGCCAACTTAAACAGTGGGTGCGAGAGATTAATGCGGCAGAGCCGTTGGTCGATGCTCGGAAGCCTCTGAAATGGTCCAACACGCCTATCATTTTTGACGTTGAGGATCACCCTGATCGCACAACTGCAGTCGGGTGTTTGCCATTGTTGGTTTCACCAACGATTCGCAACCTCAAGGTGACAAAAATGCTAGTTGACGGTGGGGCCGGTTTGAATCTGTTCTCGCCTAGCGTGATCAAGAGGTTGCAAATTCCTGACGAATATGTCAAGGAAACAGGCACGTTTCAAGGGATCAATCTAGGAAGGAGCCAACCAAAGGGCAAGATCACATTGCCGGTGACATTTGGCAGTGAGCTGAACTATAGAACAGAAAAGATCGTTTTCGACGTCGCCAAGATTCTGTTGCCATATAACGGGATTCTCGGCCGCCCAGCACTGGCCAAGTTCATGGCGGCCTTGCACTACGCTTACAATATATTGAGGATGCCCGGGCCGGTGAGCGTCATCACTATCAACTCTAACAAGAATGATGCGCTTATCTGCGCTGACCAACTCTACCAGGAGGCAGTTGCAGCATCTGCCACCAAAGAACTTGCTCCAGCCGCTGAAGCTCCTGGGGGAAGAAGAAGACCGGCAAGACCTCTAGCACACACTCCGGCAAGCGCACCTCCTCGGAGTGCTTCGCTCCCGTCGAGGATGTGCCGGAGAGCTCCACCGGCAAGAGCAAGAAATCCAAGGCAGCTCCACCAGAAACCAAGAAGGTGCCCGTCAAGGAGGATGGTACGGGAGGAACTTTCACCATAAGTTCCACCCTCGATGACAAATAGGAAACCGTGCTCGTTGCTTTCCTGCGGGCGAATATTGATGTGTTTGCATGGCAACAATCTGATAACATTGTTGTTCCTAGGGAAGTAATTGAGCACCATCTTGCTGTTTGTCCTCATGCACGGCCCGTCAAGCAAAAGGTTAGGAAGCAGTCTTTGGAACGGCAAGAATTTATTACCGAAGAAATCAGGAAGTTGGAAGCGGCTGGTTTTGTTAGAGGAGTGCTCCATCCGACGTGGTTAGCCAATCCAGTTGTAGTGCGCAAGGCGAATGGAAAATGGAGGCTGTGTATTGACTATACAGATATCAATAATGCCTGTCCAAAAGATCCTTTCCCCTTGCCGCGCATCGACCAGATTGTGGACTCCACTGCCAGCTGCGATCTGCTGTTGTTTCTCGACGCCTATTCAGGGTACCATCAGATTTTCATGGCAAAGGAAGATGAAGAGAAAACCGCATTTATCACCCCGTGTGGTGCGTATTGTTTCTTACGTATGCCTTTCGGGTTGAAAAGTGCTGGTTCAACATTTGCAAGAGTGGTCCAGATTGGTTTTGAGCCCCAGCTACATAGAAATATGGAAGCTTATATCAATGACATAGTGGTTAAATCCAAGGACAAAGCAACGCTCATACAAGATTTGGAAGAGACATTTGCAAATCTACGCAAGATCAATCTGAAGCTCAATCCCGAGAAGTGTGTGTTTGGCATTCCATCCGGCAAGCTTCTCGGGTTCTTTGTATCTCAGTGTGGGATCGAAGCAAATTCCGACAAGATCAAGGCGATTGAGTAGATTGAAGCACCATGACGCGTCAAAGATGTGCGTCGACTTGTCGGCTGCATTGCTGCTCTGAGCAGGTTCATCTGCAAATCTGCTGAGCACGCCCTGCCCTTTTTCAAAATCTTTTAGAAGGCAGGTCCAATGAAATGGACTCCGGAAGCGGAGGCAGCGCTGCAGGATTTGAAGAAGTACCTCTCCTCTCCGCCGATACTAGTCGCACCTAAACCACAAGAGACATTGCTGCTATACATAGCGGCAACAAATCAAGTGGTTAGTGCTGCGTTGGTAGCGCAGAGAGAAGCTAATGAAGAAGCAGCGGCAACGGCAAGCCCGACAAGCGACGAGCTGGGGTCTTCTCCGGCAAGGTCTGGTGCCGACAAGGCAGGATTTGCAGAGTTGAATGAAGCAGCGCAGAGGAAGAGGATGGTGCAGCGCCCAGTTTATTTTGTCAGTTCCCTTTTGTAGGGGGCTAGATCAAGATATTCTGGCATGCAGAAATTGCTCTTCGGCCTCCTTATGGCCTCAAGGAAGCTGCGCCATTATTTCCAAGCGCATGAGATTACCGTCGTCACTCACTTCTCGTTGCAGCGGATTTTACGAAATTCAGATGCGACCGGCAGGATTGTGGAGTGGGCGTTGGAATTGTCAAGCTTTGATCTCAAGTTTGAAAGCACTTCAAAAATTCAAAGCGGAGCCTTGGCGGAGTTCATTGCAGAATGGACCCCAACGCCAGACGAAGAAAGTCAAGAGACAACTCTTCCCAGCAAGGAAACAGATCGAGAATGGATTATGTATTTTGACGGGGCTTTCTCACTGCAAGGCGCCGGTGCTGGCGTGCTGCTTGTCGCGCCCACCGGAGAGCACCTCAAATATGTAATTCAGATGCACTTTCCCCAGGAGAGATCAACAAACAATACTGCAGAATAAGAAGGGCTGCTTGCCGGTCTCAGCATCGCGGCGGATCTTGGAATTAAGAAGCTCATCAACAGAGGTGATTCACAGCTTGTCGTCAAGCAGGTGAACAAAGATTATCAGAGCCCGTTGATGGAAGCATATGTAGATGAAGTGAGAAAATTGGAGGAGCGCTTTGACGGTCTGCAGACAGAGCATGTTCCTCAAGCGGAGAATGACATTGCTGACAACCTGTCAAAGCGTGCTGCCCTTAAGTTACCTGTGGAACCAGGTACTTTTGTGCTCCGATTGACTCAGCCATCCATAACACCATCAGCAAGGCAACATAAGAGACGAAAGTTGAGTTCCGGCCAGTACTTTCCGGCAGAGCTCCCAGAAGCCACCAGCAAGGAAGCTGCCGGGAACAACGACAAGCTTGCCGGGGAGCAACAGGCTCCGGCGAGGCCTCAGGTCCTTGTCGTCAAGACAAACGCTCCCGCGGCAGAAGATATGCGTTTAGTCCTTGTTGTCGAGCCTCTGGCTCCGGCATGGGCGCAACACATCGTCCAGTTCCTCCAAACAGGGGAACTCGCCGAAGAGCATGAAGAAGCGGAGAAAGTAGCCCGTCGGTCTAGTATGTACTAGTTCGTGGATGACGTCCTGTACAGAAAAAGTCCGAACGACATGAAATTGAAGTGTATTCCTCGGGAAGATGGACTGGAGCTGTTGGCAGAGATACATGGAGGCATATGTGGCTCCCACATAGGTTCAAGGGCTCTTGTCGGTAAGGCATTCTGGCAAGGTTTCTTTTGGCCCACTGCCCTCCAGGATGCAGCTGCACTAGTAACCAAGTGTGAGGCGTGCCAGTTCCATTCGAAGAAATTGCATTAGCCAGCTCAGGCTCTTCAGACAATCCCTCTTTCCTGACCATTTTCGGTCTAGGGGCTCGACATATTGGACCCTTTTCCCCGTGCTACCGGGGGCTTTGAGTACTTGTATGTCGCAGTCGACAAGTTCACAAATTGGCCGGAAGTGGAAGCAGTGTGAAAGGTGACAGCACAATCAGCCGTCAAGTTCTTCAAGGGACTAGTTTTCCATTTTGGTGTGCCAAACAGGATTATCACCGACAATGGCACACAGTTCACGAGCCACACCTTCATGCAATACGTCCAAGACCTTGGCAGCAAAATCTGTTTTGCTTCTGTTGCTCATACGAGAAGCAACGGCCAAGCAGAAAGGGCAAATGCTGAAGTGTTGTGAGGGCTCAAGACATGGACTTTTGAAAAGCTGAAAAAGTGCGAAGACGCTGGATTAATGAGTTGTCAGTGGTTCTTTGGTCAATCAGAATGACACCAAATCAAGCCACTGGCTAGACACCCTTCTCCCTAGTGTACGGGGCAGAAGCAGTTCTCCCCACGGAACTCACATACGGGTCACCTCGAGTGCTCGCTTATGATGAGCTTGAGCAAGAGCAGCTGCGGAAGATGACGCTACGCTCCTTGAGGAAGATCATCTTCAGGCTGCTGTGCGAGCTACACGCTACCAGCAAGCCTTGCGCCGCTACCATAGCCACAAGGTTCATGCCCGAAGTTTGGAGGAAGGTGTCGGGGTACGACACCTATGGGATCCCGAGAGACCCCTTTACGATTCGGCTGGGGGAGAGGTATACACAAAGAGCAGAACTAACGATCGACGCAGGAAGTTTTTACCCAGGTTCGGGCCGCTGATCAGCGTAAAACCCTACTCCTGCCTTTCGTTCTTATTAATGTTCTTGAGCCCAGCCTTCAGGAGCGCTCGCAATGAACAGTATGTTCAAAGAGCAGCTACGCATGCAGAATGGGCCAGAAGTTCTCCTCCTCTGTAGCAGTTGCCTTGGGCCTCCTTTTATATGCTCAAAGGGGTAACCACAGTGGCAAAATGTATATACATTGAGGTGTAAAGTAGCTACAGGGTATCATACCTAACCCCTGACGGATTAGGACAAACGCATTTAATGCACCGTGAGGTGTCCGTTTAGGTGTCCTCACTTTCTTGGGGATGGAAAAAGGGGCCATCCCATCAGCACCACTTAAGCCCTCCTCCACTGGCGCGTTGCCACGCATCCAGAGAAGGACCCAGAATGTCAGACTTGTTACTGTGCCAAAGTGGTGGCACAGTGGCAGAATTTTGCTGGGCGCCGAAGCCTGCCGGGCACCAAGCCTTTGCCGGGCGCCAAGCCTTGCCGAGCGCCAAGCCTTGCCGGGCTCCAAGCCTTGCCGGGCTCCAAGCCTTGCCGGGCTCCGCAGGCCATCCCAGCAAGGATCTTGCCGGGGAAGCTGGCCTCCGGATTCCAGCTCTGCTTATCTGTTGATCCCCAGATCTCTGACTTGATGATTTCTCCGATGGCTTGAATCGACCTCGAGCTGTTCCCGGCAAGCCTTGCCGCGAGGATGGCTACAACTGCTCGTGCACAAGTACGGGGTACTAGTGGACCAATACTTAGTACACCGTCAGGAGCCCCCGGGCCTAGGCCATACACGAGTGTGAGGCGTTGTTGGGCTAGGCCCAAACAATGCACGGGCACGCGTGGCAGCGGATTAACTGCTCGTAAATATCTCGTTTTACTGTGCTCCCCACTACACGCACCGAGCACGCGATGTGGGAAGCATGCCTGAAAGGCTGCAACTGCCTCGCGCCTATAGAGGCGCATTCACATTGGGGAATAAAAGAGGCGGCCCCGCTCCTTCCCCATAAAAAGGAGAAGCCGCAGAGGCACAAGCCTATTTCCCCCCTCTTCTTCTCAATCTGGCCATCGCCACCGCCTTCCTCCTCTTGAGCTCAGAGCGATGCTTTTTCCTCTTCCGCCCGCTGCTTCCACGCTCGCTCCACCCCCGGCTTCCGCCCTCACAGCCGCCATGCCGCCCAAGGCCAGCAAAGGCAAGGGCAAGGAGGCGAAAGCCGATGTTCCGGAGAGCGAACTGGTGAAGATGCGGAAGAGGCTTGTCGTCTTCCCTCCATCGCTCGATGCTGAAGCTCTGAAGGGGCGATACCAGTGCATGTGGGCGAAAGGGACGCAAGCTCACCCCGCCACACGCGTAATCCGAGGTGCTTGTTCCAAAGGTCGATCAGATAGATACCCTTTCTTCACTGCGTATTTCTATTGCGGGCTCTGTCCCCCCTTTTCCGACTTCTTCAATGATATCATGTACACATACGGCTTTCGTCATCTCGATTTCACGCCGAATGCGGTACTTTGCATGTCCAACTTTGCCCATCTCTGTGAAATTTTTGTCGGCATGATTCCCAATTCTGCTCTTTTTCGCCATTACTTCTTCCCTCGCATCCAAAAAGGAGAGGCCCTCTCTGGTTCTATCGCCTGGATTCCAAGGGCTTGGAATAAGGAAATATACCCAGAAGGAGTTTACCGCGAAAAGTGGGACGAGTGGCGGGCTGAATGGTGCTATATCCAGGAAGCAGATCCCCATCCGTTTTGTCTTCCCCGGCAACAGAAGGTGGTCCGCGGCAAGGACTGGAGCGATCTCGCCGCGGAGGACGAGAGGCTCTCAATCGCCACCACTAGGATCCTTCACCTAAAGGCTGTCGGGCTGACGATGGAGATGATCGGCTTCGACTTTCTCCGCCGCCGCATCGCCCCTTTGCAGAACAGGGGAAGGCTAGCTTGGGACTACAAGAACGCGGCAGATGTCATGAGATTGCGCCCCAGGCTGAACAACAATCTGACCGCTATGCAGCTTGGCGCTCTCCATCAAAAACTATTCCAGCGCGAAGACAAGCATCGGCTGCCGGCAAGGATTGTCCCCTTGTGCAACAATTCTGCCTTGGGGTCAATCATCGCCTTCCTGCCGATGTTCAACGCCCACGGTCTTGACCCGACCTGGGCCGAGCCAACCGAGGAGGAAGCGCAGAAGTTTTTTGACAACTTGACGGAGAGGCTTGTCCGGCAAGAGTCAGATTTCATCCGAGCCACCACCGACCAAGAAGTAGCCTACATTGCTACTAGGGTGGAGGAGGCAAATCTTGCCGCGGAGGCCGGCAGCGTCGACTTCACAGAGTGGGAAGCCAGCGACGCAGAGGTAGTAGTGGAGGTAAAACCTGCCGGGGAGGACAAAGTTGCTGGGGAACAGAGCAGCGCAGCCGCTGAGAGCTCGTCCGGCGAGGACACGGCTGAAGAAGAAACGCAAGAAGAGCTCCCACCCCCGAAGAAGACGAAGCGTGTTCTTCGAAAGGCTGCATCTGGCATCCCGGCAAGCCAGCCTTCTTCGAGCGGCGAGGCTCCCGGCAAGAAAGTGGCCGGCAAGACTGGACCATGGCAGGGGGCTCGTCAACAGCCCGCGCGGCGCGCGAGACCCACACCAGCGGCCACTGCTGCGGCGGCAGGGGGGGTCTCGTACTACCGCACCGGAAGCTGCCCCGGCGCCCGCCACAGCCAAGCGGCCTAGGACTCCTCCTCCGCCTCCCCACTCAGACATCGCAGCGGAGGTCGACTTTGACATCTCCGGCTATAGTCCGGAGCGAGAGGAAGAAGAGTGAGTACTTTGCCACAGCTTTTATTTTCCAATCTTGGATCGATCTTACTAAGTTGCTCATATTGTCTCTGTAGTGACACAGAAACATTGCTGGAGAGGATGGCGAAGAGGTCAAAGACTTCCATGGGCGACGAGCCCCCAGCAGGCTCCTCGAGCGTGCCAGAGACCGTCGTCGTCAGCCCGGAGCTCAGTCCTCGACGCAGCCCCCAGCGTAGCCCCCAGCGTGAGTTCACTGTTCTTTTTCCGCTGGCGGGTGCCGAGGCTTCCATTCTTGCCGCTGATATCTTTGGGCTCGCAGGAGAAGGACGGCAACAAGGAGAGATGTCGGAAGACATTCCCGTCATGCCACCTCCATCGACCACGCTGCCCACAAGCACGTCCCCGGCAAGAGATCCTGCCGATGAGCCCATCCTAATTGAGGAGGAGCCGGCAGACGCGGACTCCGGCAACCCACCCCCGGCAACCGGAGTTGCCGGGAGGGGCGAAGCCACCTCCCAACAGCCTGACGCAGGTAATCAGTTGCCTCAGAGTGCTTGTCACCTTTTCCCTTATCTCTCTATCTTGTAGTCGTTTCAAACTTCAATCTCGATCTTATTCTGTTTTCCTCGTTCGTCCTTCAGAGTTCCCTGTGATGGAACACATGGACGTCGACGTTGTCATCGAGGAGACCGCCAGGGACGCTACTGCCGAGGCAGACAGGATCGCTGTCAGCGAGGCCACCAAGGATGACACTGTTGAGGCTGGTGGTGCCCTTGACGGGGAGGCCGCCAAGACTGCGCAAGAGGAACCCACCGATGAACCTACTAAAGGGGGGCGACAGGGAGGCTGAGGACCGCACTGACGGCATTCCTGCCGCAGGAGCACCAGGCACTGCACCAGCCACAGAGCCCCCTACCACTGGTGAGGCGGCCACTGAAGACCAGCCATCAACATCTGAAGGCCCCTCATCCAGCAAATACCTCAAGGTTGGCGAGAACCTGTTCGTCAACTTGCCGGGGACGGCAAGCACTGGGGCACCAGCCGAAGGAGAAGTTTTCGAAGAAATCATTGCTACTACCGGGCTCGAAGTTGTTGACGACCCTAGCACTAGCAGCGGCAAATCTGAAGAGGATCAGCTCCTTCAGGCCATGGGCGAGAATTTCCGCAAGCTCCAGGCTCTCCATCGCGCCCGGAAAGACAAGGCGCACTCCAGAATGGCAGTTGTCGAGGCGGCCGAAGCAGATTTTCAAAGGCGCGTCGCACAAATGCAGATCTGGCACGCTGAGGCCCTCCAAGAGTTGGTTGTCGGCCGGGAACAAGTGAGCCAGCAGTGAACTGAGATCCTCCTGAAGCAATCTGATATGGAGAAGGCGCATGATGAAGCTACCCAAAGGATTGCCGCTGAAGATGCGCTTCTGACGGGGCACTGCGTTGCTCTTGATGCTCATGAGGAAGATCTCACCGCACGTGAGCAGGCGCTCACCGCCAAGCTTCACAGCAAAGATGAAGATATCGATAATCTTGTCGCACGGCGGACCCAGGAGCTGGAGCAAAAACATAAGGAGGCGCTCGAAGCTCTGACTACAAGTCACGCCGGCAAGCTCAAGGAGGCCGTCGATGCTGCCGAAGCTACAGAGGCCGCCAAGAACGAGCTAAGTGACAAGGTGAAGAGGCTGGAAACAGATCTCGAAGAGAACGACAAGGAGCTCTCGACGCTCAAGGGTGACAGGGAAAAAACCCTCCACTCCTTGGCGGAGATGCAAGTTGCCCTGTCCGACAAACCCAAGCAGCTCTCCTCTGCGGCTGATAACATTGTTGTTCTGGAGCTGAAGCTGACCACGCTGCAGAAGTCTCTCGAGGCTGGCAGGGCCCGTGAGAAGGCTCTACTCAAGGATCTCCAAGGAGAGAGGAACCTGCTCAAGAGCGCCGCCGAAGCCCAAGCTGATTACGAAAAGGGAGTGGAGATCTGGACTGGACGTCTCATCACCACCGCGGAGAAGCTTACGGCAGAACTGTCAACCATGGGCCTGTCGAACTTCAAGTATTCTTCCGAGGAAAGAATATCTCCAAGTGCCAGGTTGACGATGTTCTTTGAAAGCATCATCAACGCCTTGAGGGTGCACCAGTCTAGCCGGGCGACCCAATTGGCCAACGAGACTCGCCGGCTTTGCCGGGCCATCCTCCGCAAGGTGCTCATCAAGGTGGTGCACAGCAATCCCGGCATCGACCTCTCCAACGCGCTCGGCCATCTGCCAAGGGACGCAAATGTTGAGGCGCTTGAAGAGTGCATCACGTCTATCCTTGAGAAGGTGGACTCCATCAAAAGGATCGAAGGCCAGCGCAGGGATTGAGTGCTCCCCCTTTTCTTGTCGTTGTTATTCCATGTAAAAGACAATCAAGTTTCAAGTTAGAATTGCGGCAACTCATGGATGTAATATAATTCGCCTATGTTTAGGTTCATGCTTGCTATTTTCCTTGTCTGATTCCCTTATGTATGGAGTTCACCCTACGCTTACTGAAAAACTTGCCGACGCGCAACCTGCCGCGAGCGCTGGGTGCGGGACTTCAACAGCCTGCTGGAGGCGCAGCGGCCGGCAAGATTCCTTGGTGTTCTCAGTGCAGCCACTTAAATTGTTGAGCAGGCTCGAAACAAAATAAGGGCGCGACCGATTACAACAAGGGTTCCTTCGCGTGCAGATTTTCCATACAAGAGTCGGAATCGTCCAAGGAAATAACTTTGTAATAAAAGAAAAACTTGCTCTGAGTTTTTAGGACTTAACTTTCTGTCTTTGTCCTTCCTCCGGCAAGCGTCGATTCCGAACGTCGCCAACTATATTCATATCTTCCCCCCCCCCCCCGGCAATGTGCACGCGAGGAATCCTTCTGTCTTTTGAGAAAAAGAAAGAAGAGAAAATAAAGACATGAAACCTTGGCGGTTTGTTAGAACTTACCGGGAGTAGGTGTCATACAACATCTTAGACAATCATGCATATATAAATATGAACATGGGAATCAATAAGGGAATGTACAACACTTAAATTTATTCATCTGCGCTCAGGGTCTGCGCCTGGCTTTGTACAAAGGATCACATGCCTTGTCGGCAAGACTTGTACAAAATGGTGGTTGCCGGGGGCCCCCGGCAACCGCGCCTTATGGGTAGAACTTGTGAAGATGTTCGATATTCCAGGAATTGCTTACTGGAACGCCATCTTCGGTCTCCAGGCGGACAGCACCGGGCCGGGTGACTCGTACTACCTGATACGGGCCTTCCCTCTTTGGCGTCAACTTGTTTGAATTCTTGGCGGACTGAATCCGCCGAAGAACAAGGTCGCCTTCCTCAAGGCTTCAGGCATGAACTTTGCGGCTATGATAGCGGCACAAAGCTTGCTGGTAGCGTGCAGCTCGCACAGCAGCCTGAAGACGATTCTCCTCAAGGAGCACAGCGTCATCTTGCCGCAGTTGCTCTTGATCAAGCTCATCATAAGCGAGCACTCGAGGTGATCCGTATATGAGTTCCGTAGGGAGAACTGCTTCTGCTCCGTAGACCAGAGCGAAGGGCGTCTGGCCGGTGGCTCGATTTGGTGTCGTTCTGATTGACCAAAGAACCGCTGGCAACTCATCAATCCAGCGTCTTCCGCACTTTTTCAGCCTGTCAAAGGTTCTGGTCCTGAGACCGCGTAGCACTTCAGCATTGGCCCTCTCCGCTTGGCCGTTGCTTCTCGGGTGAGCAACAGAGGCAAAACAAATCTTGCCGCCAAGGTCTTGGACGTACTGCATGAAGGTGCGACTTGTGAACTGCATGCCGTTGTCGGTGATGATCCTGTTGGGCACACCGAAACGGCAAACAATTCCCTTGAAGAACTTGACGGCCGATTGTGCTGTCACCTTCCTCACTGCCTCCACCTCCGACCACTTTGTGAACTTGTCGATAGCAACGTACAAGTACTCAAAGCCCCCGGTAGCATGGGGGAAAGGGCCCAGTATGTCGAGCCCCCAGACCAAAAATGGCCTGGAGAGAGGGATTGTCTGAAGAGCTTGAGCTGGTTGATGTAATTTCTTTGAATGAAACTAGCACGCTTCACACTTGGTGACTAGTGCAGTTGCATCCTGGAGAGCGGTGGGCCAAAAGAAACCTTGTCGGAATGCCTTTCTGACAAGCGCTCTTGACCCTATGTGAGAGCCACATATGCCTCCATGTATCTCTGCCAACAGCTCTAGTCCGTCCTCCCGAGGAATGCACTTCAATTTCACACCATTTGGTCTCTTTCCGTACAGGACGTCATCGACGAACTTGTACATAACAGACCGATGGGCTACTCTCTCTGCTTCTTCCTGTTCCTCTGGGAGTTCTCCTGTCTGAAGGAAATGGACAATGTGTTGCGCCCATGCTGGAGCGTGAGGCTCGATAGCTAGGACTCAAGGCATCTCCTCTGTCGGGGGAACGTTCGTCTCGACAGCAAGGGCTTGAGGCCCCGCCGGAGCCTGTTGTTCCCCGGCAGGCATGTCGATCCCGGCAACTTCCTTGCCGGCGGCTCCGGGGAGCTCTGCCGGGAAGTACTGGCCAGAGTTCAACTTTCTTCTCTTTTCTTGCCGCATTGATGGCGCCACGGATGGTTGAGTCAATTGGAGCACAAAAGTTCCTAGTTCCACAGGCAACTTGAGGGCGGCACGCTTTGACAGGTCGTCAGCAACACTGTTCTCGGCACGACGAATGTGCTCCATTTGCAGACCGTCAAAGCGCTCTTCCATTTTCCTCACATCATCTACGTAGGCTTGCATCAATGGACTTTGATAACTCTTGTTGACTTGCCTGACGACAAGTTGTGAATCGCCTTTGATGACGAGCTTTTTGATACCAAGGTCTGCCGCGATCCTGAGACCGGCAAGCAAACCCACGTATTCTGCAGTGTTGTTGGTTGAACTCTCCCGGGGAAAGTGCATTTGGACTACGTACTTGAGGTGCTCTCCGGTGGGTGCGAAAAGCAGCACGCCAGCACCGGCGCCTTACAGCGAGAAAGCTCCATCAAAGTACATAACCCATTGCTGATCGATTTCCTTGCCGGGAAGAGTTGTTTCTTGAACCTCTTCGTCTGGCGTTGGGGTCCATTCTGCAATGAACTCCGCGAAGGCCCTGCTCTGAATAGTCGAAGTGCTTTCAAACTTGAGGCCAAAGCTCGACAATTCCAGCGCCCACTCTACGATCCTGCCAGTTGCTTCTGGATTTTGCAAAATCCGTTGCAAAGGAAAGCGAGTGACGACGGTGATTTCATGTGCTTGAAAATAGTGACGCAGCTTCCTCGAGGCCATAAGGAGGCCAAAAAGCAACTTCTGCACACCAGAATACCTTGACCTAGCTCCTTGTAAAAGAGAGCTAACAAAATAGACTGGGCGCTGCACCACCTTCTTCTTCTGCATGGCTGTTTGCGTAGATCCTGTCTTGCCGGGGAAGATCTTGCCGCGTCATCTGGCGGTCCTGCCGCTGGTGTTGCTTCCTCATCAGCCTCTCTCTGCGCCACTAGTGCAGCACTAACCACTTGATTTGTTGCTGCCAGATACAGCAGCAACGGCTCTTGTGGTTTAGGCGCGACTAGCGTCGGTGGAGAGGAAAGGTATTTCTTCAAATCTTGCAGTGTAGCCTTCGCCTCTGGAGTCCATTTCATTGGACCTGCCTTCTTCAAAATTTTGAAGAAGGGCAGGGCGCGCTCAGCAGATTTGGAAATAAACCTGCTTAGAGCAGCAACACAGCCGGCAAGACGACGCACATCTTTGACGCGCCTCGGCGCTTCAATCTGCTCAATAGCTTTGATCTTGTCGGGGTTCGCTTCGATTCCCCGGCAAGATACAAAAAATCCGAGGAGCTTGCCGGAAGGAACACCGAACACGCACTTCTTAGGATTGAGCTTCAAGTTGATCTTGCGCAGATTTGCAAATGTTTCTTCTAAATCTTGAATGAGCATTGCTTTGTCCTTGGTTTTGACAACTATATCATCCATATACGCCTCCATATTTCTATGGAGTTGGGCTCAAAACCAATTTGGATTGCTCTGGCAAATGTTGAACCGGCACTCTTCAACCCGAAAGGCATTCGTATGAAACAATACGTACCACATGGGGTGATAAATGCGGTCTTCTCTTCATCTTCTTTTGCCATAAAAATCTGATGATACCCTGAGTAGGCATCAAGGAAGGACAGGAGATCACAACCAGCGGTGGCATCCACAATCTGGTCGATGCGCGGCAAGGGAAAGGGATCTTTTGGACAAGCTTTATTGATATCTGTATAATTGATACAAAGCCTCCATTTCCCATTCGCTTTCCGCACTACAACCGGATTGGCCAACCAGGTTGGATGAAGCACTCCTTTGACCAGTCCTGCCGCCTCCAGCTTTCTGATTTCTTCGGCAATGAATTCTTGCCGCTCCAAGGATTGCTTCCTGACCCTTTGCTTGACGGGCCGCGCATAGGGACCGACAGCAAGGTGGTGCTCAATTACCTTCCTGGGAACACCGGGGATGTCAGACGGTTGCCATGCAAACACGTCGACATTCGCCCGTAGGAATGCAACGAGCGCGCTTTCCTATTTGTCATCTAGGGTGGAACTTATGGTGAAAGTTCCCCCCATTCCGTCCTCTCTGATGGGCACCTTCCTAGTCTCCGGCGGAGCAGCCTTGGATTTCTTGTTCTTGCCGGTGGAACTCTCTGGCACGTCCTCGACGGAAGCGCAGCACTCCGAGGAGGTGCGCTTGCCGGAGTTCACGCCAAGGTTCTTGCCGGTCTTCTTCTTCCCCCCGGGAGTTCCAGCGGCAGGAGCAGGTGCCTTGGTGGCAGGTGCTGCAACTGCTTCCCGGTAAAGTTGGTCGGCACAGATGAGCGCATCCTTCTTATCAGAGTGGATAGTGATGACGCCCAACGGCCCAGGCATCTTCAAGACATTGTACACGTAGTGTGATGCCGCCATGAACTTAGCTAGCGCTGGCCGACCAAGGATGCCATTGTATGACATGGGGATCTTGGCGACATCAAACACCACCTTCTCGGTCCTGAAGTTGAGCTCGCTGCCAAATGTTACTGGCAGCGTAATCTTGCCCTTAGGCTGGGTTCTTCCCGGATTGACCCCTTGAAACGTACCCATTTCTTTGAGGTCCTCGTCGGGAATCTGGAGCTTTCTGAGCACATCTGGTGAGATTAAGTTTAGGCTGGCCCCGCCGTCAACTAACATTTTCGTCACCTTGAGGTTGCGAATCGTTGGCGATACCAACAATGGCAAGCACCCGACCGCAGTTGTGCGATCAGGGTGATCCTCGGTGTCGAAAATGATAGGCGTGCTGGACCACTTCAGGGGCCTACATGCATCTGGGGATGGCTCTGCCGCATTGACCTCCCACACCCACTGTTTGAGTTGGCGGTGGGAAGAATGCAGCGAGGCACCCCCATCGATACACATGGCCTCCGTGGCCTTCTGGAATTCTTGCTCACTAGATTCATCATCTTCTTCATCATCACCCTCTTCTTTGTCTCGGCCCCGAGCGGGCCTATCCTTTTGTTGCTTGGCCTTGCCGCGGCGCCCCCCTCGGCCACCGCGCTTCTTGCCGGACTCATCAGCACCATCTTGGGCCTTCTCCTTATCTCGCCTCTCGTATTCGGCCCTCTGCTTCTCGGCAAGCTGCTCAACTTGCCGGCAGTTCTGGAGATCGTGGCCCTTGGTGCGATGGATCTTGCAATACTGCTTGCCGGAGTTCTCCGACTTGTCGGCAGCCGCCAAGGCCAGACAGGAAGGGCACCCGGCAAGATCCTTGCCGGGCTCACCAACCTTGGCCTTCTTGGTGGCGCCGGGGTTGTCAGATTCCTCGACAGCGAGCACGGCCTTGCCTCCGCGTTTCCTGTTCCGCCGCCGGCCTTTCCTTGTCGGGGCCGCGGCATCTTCTTCTTCGGAGTCGCCCGCCGCGCCAACAGCTTCGCCAGGGAGTTTCCTCCCCTCTTCAGCTCGAGCGCACTTGTCGGCCAAAGCGTAAAGCTCGGCAATACTCCTAACTTTGTTCATTGCCAGCTCTTCCCGCATTTTGCGGTTACGCACGTTCTGGTGGAACGCGCTAACGACAGCGGCAGGGTGAACGTCAGGAATATTGTACTGCACCCGGCTAAATCTCTGGATAAACTTGTGCAGGGACTCGCCCTCCTTCTGAGGGATGATATGTAAATCACTCTCTTGGCCAGGAGCTTGGTGGCCTCCAACAAAGGCGCCAACAAACTGATGGCACAGATCTGACCAGGAAGAAATAGAATTCTCCGGCAGATGCATCAACCATGACCTGACGTTGGGTTTGAGCACCAACGGGAAGTAGTTGGCAAGTATCTTCTCATCTCGGCCCCCGGCAGCCTGCACCGCAATGGTGTAGATGCTCAGGAACTCCGAGGGATGGGTCTTACCGTCATATTTCTCCGGGGCCTCCGGCTTGAAGGTTCGGGAATTGGGCCACCGGACATGCCGCAGCTCACGGGTAAACGCTGGAGTCCCTACCTCATAAGGCAAGTCTCCTACGTCCCCTGGCACAGGCTTGTCGACAGCCGGCCCTGCGCGCTTATCAGACTGATAGCGCGCTTCCTGTCGCCGCTCGATGGTAGTTCGAGCGTCCTCCTTGCCTTGTTCCTAAAGAACTTGACGCTGATCGCGGCGCATCCGTGGATCGGACGACGTCGTGGAAACTTCTTCATGGTGGTCGACTTGCTGAGTTGTCGGCCGCCGTTGGTGCCGCGGAGGGGAGTGCACCGTGGTTGCACCACCTCCGGTTTTCTCCACATCGGCTCGCGCCGGATCGATGGGCCTCTGCTGCGAGGGCCCTGCCTCTTGCGGTCCATCCTTGTTGGCGAAGCCGATAAGGCTCTGGATAGTAGCTCGCCACTCCTCCATCTTCTCCGGGGCTGGAGGAAAATCGAGGAGCAGCTGCGCACGTGCCAAGGCTTCCGCTGGCGTAGGCGGCGGCGACAGGTGCGAGGTACGTGAGGTGCTCTGACTCCTAACCATGTTAGAAGGAGCACCACCACGGTCACGCGACCGTGTGCCACCTCCGCCGGCAGCTCGGTGTGCATGCTGGTCCCGCGCATCTTGGGATCTATGTGCAGAAACCTTTTCATGGGGGCGCCCTGAACCACCAGTGCCATGACGCCGCTCATCATACACGACCTGGGTAGGCCGTGAGGCTTGCGCCGGCGCGGGAGCTCCAGCAGGCGCCCTACGATCTCCGGAGTTCATTGTGCCACCCGTAGGAAACACATCGCCATCTCTAGATCCAGCGGCGTGCAGGTTACCACTGCCACTACGAACGATGCCGCTCGCCTGGCTCGGATCACCAGAACGCCGTGGGGGTTCTAGTCCTCTTCCTTCTGCACCCACGCCGTCGCCCGTACGCGAAGGCGTAGGTAAAACGGAGGTGGACGGTTGCGCCGTCGCAGCGCTCTTCTTCTTGGGCGGCATGATGATGAAGAAACTAAGGCGCTGATCACTAGATCAGGTTCACGCAACCTTCAATCCCCCTACCTGGCGCGCCAAAGATGTCGGGGTACGACACCTATGGGATCCTGAGAGACCCCTTTACGATTCGGCGGGGGGAGAGGTATACGCAAAGAGCAGAACTAACGATCGACGTGGGAAGTTTTTACCCAGGTTCGGGCCGCTGATCAGCGTAAAACCCTACTCCTGCCTTTCGTTCTTATTAATGTTCTTGAGCCCAGCCTTCAGGAGCGCTCGCAATGAACAGTACGTTCAAAGAGCAGCTACGCATGCAGAATGGGCCAGAAGTTCTCCTCCTCTGTAGCAGTTGCCTTGGGCCTCCTTTTATATGCTCAAAGGGGTCACCACAGTGGCAAAATGTATATACATTGAGGTGTAAAGTAGCTACAGGGTATCATACCTAACCCCTGACGGATTAGGACAAATGCATTTAATGCACTGTGAGGTGTCCGTTTAGGTGTCCTCACTTTCTTGGGGATGGAAAAAGGGGCCATCCCATCAGCACCGCTTAAGCTCTCCTCCACTGGCGCGTTGCCACGCATCCAGAGAAGGACCCAGAATGTCAGACTTGTTACTGTGCCAAAGCGGTGGCACAGTGGCAGAATTTTGCTGGGCGCCGAAGCCTGCCGGGCACCAAGCCTTGCCGGGCGCCAAGCCTTGCCGAGCGCCAAGCCTTGTCGGGCTCCAAGCCTTGCCGGGCTCCAAGCCTTGCCAGGCTCCGCAGGCCATCCCGGCAAGGATCTTGCTGGGGAAGCTGGCCTCCGGATTCCAGCTCTCCTTATCTGCTGATCCCCAGATCTCTGACTTGATGATTTCTCCGATGGCTTGAATCGACCTCGAGCTGTTCCCGGCAAGCCTTGCTGCGAGGATGGCTACAACTGCCCATGCACAAGTACGGGGTACTAGTGGCCCAATACTTAGTACACCGACAGAAGGCGACCTTGTTCTTCAGCGCGTTCAGTCGGCCAAGAATTCCAACAAGTTGACGCCAAAGTGGGAAGTCCCTTATCGGGTAGTATGAGTCACCAGGCCTGGTGCTGTCTGCCTGGAGCCCGAGGATGGCATTCTAGTGAGCAATTCCTAGAATATCAAACATCTTCATAAGTTCTATCCATAAGGCGCGGTTGCCGGGTCTCCCGGCAACCACCTTTTGTGCAAGTCTTGCCGGCAAGGCATGTAATCGTTTGTACAAAGCCAGGCGCAAACCCTGTGCATAGTTAAATAAACTTAAGTGTTTTACAATTATTGTCGATTTTCATGTTATTCTATATGCATGTTTGTCTGAGATATTGTATTACACTTGCTTCCGGTAAGCGCTAACGAACCGCCAAGGTTCCATATCCTTATTTTCTCTTCTTTCTTTTTCTCAAAGGATAGAAGGCTCCTTCGCATGCAACTTTGCCGGGAGTAGTGATGGTATGGATACCAACAGGCGACGTTCAAGGTTGACATCTTGCCGGAAGGAATACAACAACAAATAGCTAAGTTCCAGGACTTTGAGTAAATTTATTTTACTTTAAGGTTATTTTCCTTGAATGGTTTTTGCCTTTGTATGGAAAACCTACACGCGAAGGAACCTTGTCGTGATCGGTTGCGCCCTTACTCTGTTTTGTGTCCGCTCAATAGTTTAGGTGGCTGCACTGAAAACGTCAAGATACCTTGTCGGTAGCGACACCTCCTGCAGGCTGCTGAAGACCCGCATCTAGCGCTCGTGGTAGGACGCACGCACCGGCAAGTTTCCAATAAGTGTAGGGCACGTTCCATACAAAAAGAAATCAGACAAGGGAAATAGTGTGCATTCACCCAAACACAGCAGATTATATTACATTAATAGTTGCCATGATCCTAACTTAAGATGAAACTTTCTTTTATATGGAATGGTGGCGATAAGGGGAAGCGAAGCGACTAGTCCCTGCGCTGACCCTTGACCCTCTTGACTTGGTCCACCTTGTCGACAATGGGTGCGACAAGTTCTTCGAGTGCCTTGAGGTCGACGTTCTTCGGCAGGCGGTCCAGGACATTGGTAAGGTTGATGCCGGGGTTCCTGTGCACCACCTTGACGAGTACCTTGAGGAGGACAGCCCGGCAGAGTTTGCGGGATTCGTTGGCCAGATGGGTTGCTCGCTTAGAATGGAGTAGCTTCAAGGCATCGACGACGCCCTCGAAGAACATGGTCAGGTTGGCACTCGGAGACAACCTATCGTCGGAGGAGTAGTTGAAGTTCCGCAGGCCCATGCTGGATAGCTCTGCTTCAAGCCTGTCCGCGATGTCGACAAGGCGCTCGGTCCAGATCTTCACGCCTTTCTCAAAATCATTGTAAGAGGCGGCGGCGCTCTTGAGCAGGTCCTTCTCATTCTGAAGGTATTTGATCAAAGCCCTCTCGGGAGTCTTGCCGTCCTCCAGGGACTTCTCCAGTGTGGTCAGCTTTAGAGTCAGATTAGCGATGGATTCTTTGGCTGAGGTGAGCTCTTTGATCTTGTCGGACATGGAGGTTTGCATCTCCGCCAAGCTGTAGAGAGTCTTCTCTTTGTCGGCTTTAAGCGTCGAGAGCTCCTTGCCACGTTCCTCGAGGTCCGCCTCTAGCCCCTTTAATCTATCATCCAGCTTGTTATTAGCGGCCTCTGCAGCTTCAGTAGCATCGATGGCTTCCTTTAACTTGCCGGTGTGATCTACAGTCAGAGCTTTGAGCATCTCCTTGTGTTTCTGCTCCAGCTCCCGGGTCCGCTGTGCGACAAGTTTTTCGATCTCCTCGTCCTTGCCGCGGAGCTTGGCGGCAAGTGCCTTCTCGCGAGCGGCAAGGTCTTCTTCCTGAGCGTCAAGCCCAACACGGAGTTGTGTTAAGCGAGCTTCCCCTGCAGCGGCCCGCTGCGCGGCCGCTTCCTGTGCCTTCTCAGCGTTAGACTGCTTCAAGAGGAACTCGTTCCAACTCTGGCTCAGTTGTTCCCAGCTAGTCATCAGCTCTTGGAAGGCCTCGGTGTACCAGACTTGCGTTTGCTCGACGCACTTCTGGAAATCTGCCTCTGCTGCTTCAACAACTGCTGCCCTGGAGTCCAGTTTCTCTTTCCAGGTGCGGTGAAGGGCCTGGAGCTTCTGAAAGTTGTTACTCTAGGCTTGGAGGAGCTGTTCTTCCTCGGACCCGCTGCTACTGGCGCATAGCTCAACAACAATTTTGAGCCCGGCAGCGGTGATGACATCTTCATCAAAAATTTCCCCTTCAGTTGGCACCCCAGTGCTTGCCGTCCCTGGTATGCTGACGAATAGGTTGTCGCCAACCTTAAGGTATCTGCTTGAAGGAGGGGCCTCGGATGTTGACGGTTAATCCTCGACAACCGCCTCGTCGGCAACTGGGGGCCCTATGACTGGTGTAGCGCCAGGTGCTCCTGTGACGGGAATGCCATCAGTATGGTCACCGGTCTCCTTGTCGGTCCTCTCAGTAGACCTTTGGCGGTTTCTTCCTGTGCACCCTTGGCGGCTTCGTCAGCAGCGATCTTGTCGGCCTCGGCGGCAGCATCCTTGGCGGTCTCTTTGATAACGATATCAACATCCATTTGTTCCATCAAGGGTAGATCTGAAGACCAGGGGAAGAAACAAGATGAGACCGAGGTTGAAGTTCAAGAAGTCAAAAATACAGAAAGAATGACGGATACTCAGAGGCAAGTGGTTTACCTGTGTCGAGCTATTGAGAGGTGGTTTCTCCTTTCCCGGCAACATTTGTTGCTGATGTAGGACTGCCGGTGCCCGTACTTGTCGGCTCCTCTTCAACACGGATGGGCTCGCCAGTGGAAGCCCTTGCTGGGGATTCACCTCTGGGCGGCGTGGTTGATGGGGGCGGCACGTCAGGGACGGCAGCCGGTGGCTCTTCTTGTTGCTGTTCTTCTCCTACAAACCCGGTGATGTCAGTAGCAAAGATTAACACCTCAACGCCCGCCAGGGAAAATAAGTGGTGGACTCATGCTGGGGGCTGGGTTGGGGGCTACGAGGAGGACTGAGCTCTGGGCTGATGACGATGAGCTCTGGCGCATCCACAGTGCTTGCCGGGGGCTCATCACTCATTGAAGTTTTGCCCTCTTCGTCATCCTTTGCGCTAAAGTTTCTGTATCACTGCGGAGACAGGTCAAAGCAAGATAGATGAGTTAAGTAAAATCAGAAACTCGAAAATTAAGAGATACGACAGGACCCTTACTCTTCTCTCTCCGGGCTAAAAGCGGAAAGGTCGAAGTCGACCTCCTCTACAGTGTCCATGCGAGAAGGTGGAGAAGGGGTCCTGGGTCGCTTAGCTGTGGCAGGAGCGGTGCATTGATGTGATCCTGCCGCTCCGGCTGCCGGTGCTGCTGTATGAGACGCCCCCGCTACTCCAGTTGTTGCCGCGGCCGTGCGTCTCGTACGTCGCACGGGTGGCTGTTGAGATTCTTGCCGCTGCATAGCCTTACCGGCCGCCTTCTTGCCGGGAACCTCACTGCTTGAGGAGGGTTGATTTGCTGGGATGCCAGAGGCAGCTTTCCGAAGAACGCGTTTCTTCTTCTCTGGAGCTGGGGGCTCCTCGTGCAGCAGTTCCTGAGCTGTGTCCTCGGCAGAAGGGCCCCCGGCAGCCGTGTCGCTCTGTTCCCCGGCAGTCTCATCCTGCCCGGCAAGGTCATCTTCAGACATCACTTCTGCTACACTGCCTTCCTCTTCCGTGATGCCAACACTGCCGGCCTCCGCGGCAAGATTAGCCTCTTCCGCCCTGCTGGCGATGTACGCCACTTCTACATCAGTGGTGGGGCAGATAAGGTTTGTTTCTTCCCGGATGGCTCTCTCCGACAGATTGTCGAAGAACTCCTGTCGCGCTCTGCTGTTCCGTCAGGGCCGTGGGCATTACATGCCGGCATCATGGCGATGATTGAGGTCAGAGCAGAGTTGTTGCATAGAGGAATTATGCTCGCCGACAACTTATATTTCCCGTCGGGCCTAAACAGTTTGTGGCAGAGGGCTGTGTGCTGCATAATCATCAAGTTGTTGTTCAAACCTGGATGCAGGCTCATGATATCTGCCGCATTTCGAAACTCCCAGGCTGGTCTCCCTTTTTTATGCAGAGGGGCGATGCGGCGTCGAAGGAAATCAGCGCCAATTATTTCTATCGTCAGCCCGACAGCCTTGAGATGGTGGATTCTGGTAATTGCAATTGTGAGCTTCTCATCTTGAGGATCAAGGGAACTCAAGTTATTGCCACGGACCACTTTCGTTCGTCGGGGTAGACAGAAAGGCTGGAAATTCTCCTCCTTAATCCAGCACCATTCGCCTCGCCATTCTTCCCACTTGCTACGGTAGAGCCCTTCTGGGTATATCTCCTTATTCTAGGCCCTTGGGATCCAGCTGATAGAACCGGAAAGGGCTTCTCCTTTCTCGATCCGGGGAACGAAATAGTGGCAAAAGAGGGTTGTGCTAGGGATTATTCCGGCAAAGTTTTCACAGAGATGGGCGAAGACTGACATACATGTCACGGCATTCAGTGTGAAATCCAAGAGACGGAAGCCGTATGTGTACATGATGTCGTTGAAGAAATCAGAAAACAGAGGGCAGAGCCCGCAGTAAAAGTATGCGACAAAGAAATAAAATTTATCTGGGCCGCCCTTGGAGGTGGCAGGATTCACGCGAGTGGTGGGGTGAGCTTTCATCTCCCTCCCCCACATGCACAGGTACCGGTCCTTCAGAGTGCTCGCATCGAGCGTCGGGGCGAAGACGACGTGTTCCTTCCGCATCTTCACTAACTCGCCCTCCTCGACAGCTTTCACCTATTTACCCCTGCTCGCTTTGGGCAGCATGGCGGTTGTGGAAGCAGAGATCGAGGACGACGAGGGCGTGGAGGCGGTGGATGGATGAGAGAGGTTCTGCTTTGAGTTTGAGGAAGAAGACGGTGGCGGTTTCCAGATTGGAAAGAATGGGAGGTAAATGAGCGGCGCCTCTGCGGATTCCTTTTTATGGGGAAGGCCCGGGGCTGCATCCTTTCTAATCAATGTAAATGCTCTTTTGCGAGCGCACTGTTACTGCGGTCGTTCCACACGTTCCCACGTCGGGCGTTTATTACGCGCCATGGGGAAGCGCGGTAAACAAGATAATAATAGCTAACTCCTGCCATGCGTGCCCATGCACTATTTGGGCCTAGTCCAACACCGCCTCGCACCCGTGTATGGCCTAGGCTTGGGGGCTCCTGTTGGTGTACTAAAGTTTGGGTCCTTTAGTACCCCATACTTGTGCATGGACAGTTGTAACCATACCAGCGGCGAGGTCTGCCGGAGGACAGCTGGAAGCAAGTGCAAGATCATCAAGGAAGTATTCAGGCCAATGATCAGAAGACAGAATGCCGAGGGCTTGGCTCCCGGCAAAGTGCTTGCCAGGGGGGGCTCGCGAAGACCCGGCAAGATCTGCACCCGGCAAGGTTCCGCCACCCTGCCACCGCTCCAGCGCAGTGACCAGCCTGTCATTTGGGTTTTGTCCTCCTGGATGCGTGGCATGGTTCTAGTGGTGAACGGGCTTAAGCGGTGCTGATGGGACGGCCCCTTTTTCCGTCCCCAAGAAAGTAAGGACACTTAAATGGAGCATTTAATGCGTTTGTCCTAAATCGTTTGTGATAAGTATGTAAACACTGTAGCTACTTTACACCTCATGTATGTACTGAACGCCACTGTTGGTGACCCCTTTGGACGTATAAAAGGAGGCCCAAGTCGTAGCTACAGGGGGGAGGACCCTCGGGCCCATTCTGCATGCGTAGCTGCTGCTCGAACGAACTGTTCATCGCAAGCGCTCATGGAGCTTGGGCTCAAACATCCACAATAAACTAAAGCAGGAGTAGGGTATTACGCTTCTCAGCGGCCCGAACCTGGGTAAAAATCCCCTTGCGTTGATCGTTGGATCTGCTCTTTGTGCATACCTCTCTCCCTGCCGAACCGTAAAGGGATCCACGCGATCCCATAGGTGTCGTACGCCGACAATGGGGTTTATATCATATTGCTTGAGTTTATCCATCTACATCATGTCATCTTACTTAAGGCGTTACTCCGTTCTTATGAACTGAATACTCTAGATGCATGCTAGATAGCGGTCGATGTGTGGAGTAATAGTAGTAGATGCAGAATCATTTTGGTCTACTTTTCATGGACATGATGCCTATATTCATGATCATTACCTTAGATATCGTCATAACTTTGCGCTTTTCTATCAATTACTCAACAGTAATTTGTTTACCCACCGTATGTTATCTTCAAGAGAGAAGCCTCTAGTGAAACCTATGGCCCCCCGGGTCTATTTTTCATCATATATTTTCAGATCTATAAACCAAAAAACCCAAAAATACCTTGCTGCAATTTATTTATATTTACTTTACTTTGCTCTTTTATTTATCTTTTATACCTATCTCTATTAGATCTCACTCTTGTTCGAGACCGTGAAGGGATTGACAACCCCTTTTTCGCGTTGAGTGTAAGTTTTTGTTAGTTTGTGCAGGTGCATAGATTGGAGACTTGCTTGTGGCTCCTACTGGATTGATACCTTGGTTCTTAGCTGAGGGAAATACTTATCTCTACTTTGTTGCATCACCCTTTCCTCTTCAAGGGAAAAATCAACACAAGCTCAAGGAGTAGCACATCCCTAGCTCCAGTTCATTCCTTTCCGAGGCCTCACCATCGTCCTCCGCCTTGGTTCGCTGATAGAGTCTAAGGTGTCCCATCTTTCGATGTGATGGTGGCTATCGTTTTGGGTGGAGTAGACTTTGATGATCCGACTATGAACGTGTGAGGACATCGCACCTTAGCTGTCGCTAAACCAACTCCGAGAGGTTATTGACCATGCCGGAGCATGATCAACCTTACCACAAGGGTCTATTTCCTGTAAGCAAACAAAGCACAAGCAAGAAACTAAGATTGCAATATGGATATTCCGAATATAAGAGGAAAGCTTTATTAATGAAGGTGAGGTTCTATGATGTCTTTGTCTAGTCGTAGAACACAAACGAAGTACGCGAAGTTGCAACTATGGCGAAGTTTTAATCTAAGCAAAACCCAAAGTCTAAACAGTGCCTTAAGGCTGTATTTGTAGGGGGAAAGAGAGGAGATTTCGTCCCCCCTTGTCAAGGTGGGACTAAAACACCTCCTGAGTCGTTTCACCTACAATACGGACTCTAAAAAATAGCCTATAAGTAGTATTTCAAAATTACATGGGCCTGGCCCAAAAATAAGGCGGCGCAGCACAAAAATTTATGAAAGGCCATCTTGTATATTTCATCCATGTCCTTGGATGTCATCATGGTGGCTCCAAAGTGATGAAAACTCAACCAAAAACTCTATTCTTGCTCCCCTTGCGCGCGCCATCTTCTCCATGCTTGATCATGATGCAATGTTCATCGTTCTTATCCATGCTTGGCCTTTCATTTATAAGCAAAAAAAATGTATCCAATTTATGCAGCATCATGTTCTCATGAACATTAGAATCATTACCAAGAAACGAAAGTACCTGGTAATTTAATTGGCATGCGCGAGCTCTAGTAATTGGTCCAGTATATGTAGCAGTAGGGGCTGTGGGTGTAACTTTGTTAGTGATGTCCTCATCATCCTCCCCCTCTTTACTTGAAGTCATCCTCGATGGAAGCTCATCTTCCTCGCCCAGTAAGGCTTCAAATCTGCAATGTTAAGAGTGGGACTAACCCCAAAATCTGCAGGTAACTCAAGTTTATATGCATTATCATTTATTTTCTCTAACACCTTAAAAGGACCATCACCATGTGGCATTAGCTTTGACTTGCACAAACCAGGAAACCTATCCTGATGCAAATGTAACCAAACAAGATCTCTAGGTACAAAGACAACATGTTTTCTACCCTTATCTCCAGCAAGTTTATATTTAGCATTCATGCGCTTAATAGTTTCCTTAGTTAACTCATGCATTTTAAAGATCAATTCAAAATTAACATTCTCCAAAGATGGAAGAGGCAACAAATCAATGGGTGCACGAGGTAGGAAGCCATACACAATCTCGAAAGGGCACATCATATTAGTAGAATGCAGCAAACGATTATAAGAAAATTCAATATGAGGCAAGCATTCATCCCTTATTTTAAGGTTATCCTTCAAAGCAGCCATAAGCATAGTAGACAATGTTCTATCGACTACTTCAGTTTGTCCATCAGTTTGGGGGTGACATGTAGTACTAAAAAGCAATTTAGTCCCCAACTTAGCCCGTAAAAATCTCCAAAAGTGGCTAAGAAATTTAGTATCATGATCTGAAACAATTGTATTTGGCACACCATGCAAGCGAATAATTTCACGAAAGAACAAATCAACAACATAAGTAGCATCAACGCTTTTATGACATGGTATAAAGTGTGCCATTTTCGAGAATCTATCCACGACAACAAATATGCTATCCCTCCCCTTCTTTGTTTGAAGTAAACCCAAAACAATGTCCATAGATATATCCTCCCATGGAACACTAGGTACATGCAAAGGCATATATAAACCATGAGGATTGAGTCGTGGCTTAGCTTTTTGACTTGTGGTGCAGCGAGCAACAAACGCTCAACATCCTGTCTCATCTTTGGCCAAAAGAAATGTGTCGCAAGTACGTCCTCCATCTTCTTCACACCAAAATGTCCCATTAATCCTCCTCCATGCGCCTCCTGAAACAACAAAAGTCGAATGGAGCTAGCTAGAATGCATAGCTTGTTAGCACGGCACACAAATCCATCATTAATGACGAACTTGTTGCACGTTCTTCCTTCTTTACAATTTTGCATCACATCTTTAAATTCAGCATCATGCACATATTGATCTTTGATGGTCGCCAAACCAAATATTTTAAAGTCAAGTTGTGAAAGCATATTATAACGACAAGACAATGCATCCGCAATAGCATTTTCTTTACACTTCTTGTGTTTATTGACATAAGGGAATGTCTCAATGAATTCAACCCATTTAGGATGTATATGGTTTAGTTTATCTTGACTTCTAATATGTTTCAAAGATTCATGATCGGAATGTATAAGAAATTCTTTGGGCCATAAATAATGTTTCCATGTTGCCAAAGTCCGAACACGAGCATATAATTCCTTATCATAAGTAGAATAATTCTGACTAAGCCCACTCAATTTTTTAGAAAAGTATGCAACATATTTACCATCTTGTAATAACACACCTCCTAACTCAATTTCACTAGCATCACATTCAAGCTCAGAAGTCTTATTAAATTAGGAAGTTGGAGTAAAGGAGCATGTGCCAACTTATCTTTCAATACAGTGAAGGCTTCTTCCTATACGGAACCCCAAACAAAAGGCCATCCTTCTTTGTAAGCTCATTGAGAGGTGCAACAATGGTGTTGAAATCTATCACAAAATGCCTATAGAAACCAGCGAGGCCGAGAAAACTCCTCACTTGTGTGACCATTTTGGGCTGCGGCCAACTCTCAATAGCTTCAATCTTGGCTTTATCAACTTTCATTCCTGTGGAGTAACAACATATATAGCCAAGAAAAGATACTCAGTAAGTGAAAAAGGTGCACTTCCCAAGGTTACCAAACAAACGTGCATCATGTAGAGCAATAAAAAAGCATGTAAATATTCCAAATGTTCCTCCAAAGATCTGCTATAAATCACTATATCAATATAGACTACTATGGATCGTCCAATGAAAGCATGTAAAACTTCATTCATTAATCTCATGAAAGTGCTAGGTGCTTTAGTTAAACCAAAAGGCATGACTAACCACTCATATAAGCCAAACTTAGTTTTAAATGTTGTTTTTCATTCATCTCCCAATTGCATAAGAATTTGATGGTATCCACTACACAAATCAACTTTGCAGAATATTGTAGATCCACTTAACTCATCAAGCATATCATCTAGCCTAGGAATAGGATGATGATAATGAATAGTAATATTACTAATGGATCTACAATCAACGCACATATGTGATGTACCATCCTTTTTTGGCACTAGAATAATAGGAACAACACAAGGACTAAGGGATTCGCGTATATAACCTTTGTCGAGCAGCTCGTGTACTTGACAGATAATCTCCTTCGTCTCCACTGGATTCGTACGGTATGATGCACGGTTGGGCAGCGAAGCACCGGGAATTAAGTCAATCTGATGCTCAATCCCTCGAATAGGTGGTAATCCCGGTGGCACGACTTGTGGAAAGACATCAACGAACTCCTGCAAAATGTTAGTGACAGCAGGAGTCAAAGAGGAACGCACGTCCTTGAATGAAAATAATGCCTCTTTGCACACAAAAGCATAGCAAACAGAATTATTGAAATATAGATCATGAATATCAGATTTTGTGGCAAGTGAACATCCACTTTTCAATTTAATTTCATAGGAAACACTAGACGATGTTTTGATATTAGGCTTCATTTGTTGCTCAAATTCTTTTGCCACAATCTGATTTTCACTCTTGTTTTGCTCCGGTTTTTGCTTTACTAGCTCTAGTAAGATCATCATTCAAAATCTGATAAGGAGACATAGGAAGCAAAGTAATATGTTTATCCTTATGAACAAGAGGGTACTGATTGTTTCTACCATGGTGTACAGAAATTTTATCGAATTGCTATGGCCTACCAAGTAATAAGGAGCATGCTTGCATGGGTACCACAACACAATCAACATAATCATCATATGTAGCAATACTAAAATGCACACGAATAGTACATGTTACCTTAACCTTGCCGCTATTGTTTATCCATTGTATGTAGTAAGGATGAGGATGTAGTCTGGTGGTGGGAGACAGTTTCTCCACCATCTCCATGCTAGCCAAGTTGTTGCAACTCCCTCCATCTATGATGACGCGGACAGAACGTTCCTTCACAAATTCCTTTGTATGCAACAAATTGTGCCTCTAATTTGGCTCTGCTTGTGTTACCTGCACACTCAAAACACATTGAGCAACTAAACTTTCATACTTGTCAGCATCTTCAGTAGCCATGTATTGCATCTCTTGCTCAGAATCATGTCCACCCTACTCTTCACTAGCAATAATAGCCAAAGTCTCCTCATCATAGTCTTTAGCGGACTCATACCCACCATCCTCAGTAACAATCATCACATGTGGAGATGGACATTTGCTCGCATAGTGATCTCCACCCTTGCAACGACGACATATAACATCATGTGTTTGCCCTGTTGATGCCATGGATGAAGAAGAGCTCTGTGAGGGACCAGAATGTGTGCTCTTTGCAGATGGTGGTGGTGGTGCTTGTTTTCTTGTATCACGGTTGGAGTTGGCAGATGAAGTAGGCGGTGCTGTAGTAGGACGTGTGGAGGAGAAGATGTACATGGTGTCCATGATGAAGATCGACCTGCAGAAAATTAGTCCACGCCAATGCCTATCGATCCTGCACTTCAAGTTCAGCTTTGCAAGCAAGATGGAAAAAATGAGTGATATTGTTATAATCCTTATACTCTAAAATGGTCTGAATCTCTCTATTTAACCCACCCATAAAATGTGCAAGCACAGCTTCATTATCCTCAACAATACCACATCTAATCATGCCAGTTTGTAATTCCTGATAATATTCCTCTACAAAAATGTTTCCTTGTCTTAAACGCTATAATTTTTGGAGTAATTCATGTTGATAATATGGTGGAACCCAACGAGTATGCATAGCAGTTTTCAAATCAGCCCAAGTAGTTGGGATATTATCATGATATAATCTACAATGTTCAGACCACCTAACACAAGCAAAACTAGTGAATGCACAAATAGTAGCAGCAACACGTCTATCCTCGGGATATTGTAAACATGTAAATTGTTATTCAATTTCTAACTCCCAAGTAAGATATACATCAAGAACGTATCTACCCTCAAATGGAAGAATATTCAATTTTAGTTTAGGAACATGGTCATGATCTCGTACATGAGGTGGTGGTGTAGCCCTACCGTTGCGATTATATATATGTGGACGACCTGTTGGTGCTGGTGGTTGCATGTAGTTCTGATATGGCACAACCTCATACTTGTAATCGCCCTCGTACTCGTCATCCTCCTTGACAGTAGCAGCAAGAGCCATAGAAGTAGCAACAACAGTAGCAGCGGCCCCAGAATTTTGGCCTTCCGCAAGAGGAACACACTTCCCTCGCCCTACTGGATTGCGACGTGGAGGTTATTTTTGTTGCTGCAATGGTGCAGCAGAGGTAGCAGGTGGTGGTAGATGCGCGAGTACCTCACAGGACTTGGCACCCAACTTGGTGTCAATTATCTTCTCAATTTCATCAATCCTCCCTAGTGCCTTTCCAAGGCTGCTCATCACGTCTTGCACCTGTTCACCCAACATTTGTTGAAATTTATCATGGTGCTCCTTGTTCGTCATGTTCTCCCAGTCCAGCTCATCCTCTTGTGACCTTGGCAAGGTTACCAGCAATAGAAACACAGAAGAATATGGTCCTATAGACTACTGGGAATTGGTGGTGGTGACTCACAAATCCGTCAAGCGAATTTCAAATTCTTACCAGTTCTTACCAAGCAGTAGGCGGTGATCGGCAACCGTTGTAGTCAAAATGCCTCAAAGCTTGGATAGAGCGATTGCCAGGTGGTGTCAAACGCACGATGTAGGTGTATGTGGAGCTGGGAGGGCTTATCATATGGTAGCAAAAAGGGTCAGCAATAATCTATTCAGAGATGAAGAGGTTGAATAAATGCTCAATGATGGTACTATGCTAGTCCTAGGCTAGACCGTGCTAGAGACGCGAGCCTAGAACACTAACACAATCATGGCGCTGCACGTAAAAAAGGGAGGAGCACACTCTGAAAATATTTTTTTCTGTTTTTTTGCACCCTTTTTTTTGCTCCGCAATAATTTTTTTCTAAAAAAGTCTACAAATGGTCTAAAAACTGCCTAGCCAGAATTTTCCAGACTTAGTTTTTTTGAAACTGGAACTATTTTTCTTCTACGGGTGGCATGGATGTTTAGGAGTCCGACTTGATCACGATACGCAGTATGGCGCGATCTCAAAATCAATGACAGAGAAGTAAATATTGGACTCCAACTAGGATTGGTTGCAGAGCTGAATCGGGTGGAACTCAGACTTGTGGCGGATATGTATCTAGTGGCAACTCGGACTGGTGGCGGATATGTATCTAGTGGAAACTTGAATTGGTGGCGTGATGGCGCCGGATATGTGGTGGAGATATATGGGAGCAGAGGTAGCAATTGTGCGGTGGAAGTGTGACAACCTGTGACCAGAACTTGAAACTCTAAAAGACTAGACACTTAGACCAGCAACTAGACACGATGATGCACCCGTAAATTCAACAAAGCAAAACACTGAAAAGTTTATGCAAAGGGTCAGATTGGTTCGGATATGATGAACTAACCCTAATTTTTTTGTGGCTTTTTTCATGGACTATAGGTATGAAAGCAGATGCAATCTAGACTATGAAAAACTAGTAAAACCTGACCGAGCAACATGGAAATTTGATACCACTTGATAGAGGCTAAGGTGTTCCATCTTTTGATGAGATGGTGGCTATCATTTTCAGTGGAGTAGACTTTGATGATCCAACTACGAACGTGCGAGGATGTCGCGCCTTAGCAATCGCTAATCCAACTCTGAGAGGTTATTGACCATGCCGGAGCACGATCAACCTGACCACGAGGGTCCATTTCCTGCAAGCAAACAAAGAACAAGCAAGAAACTAAGATTGCAATCTAGATATTGCCAATATAAGATGAAAACTTTATTAATGAAGGCGGGGTTCTGTGACGTCTTTGTTTGGTTGTAGAACACAAACGAAGTACGTGAAGTTACAGCTATGGCTAACTTTTAAGCTAAACAAAACCCAAAGTCTAAACGGTGCCTTAAGGGTTGTATTTTTAGGAGGGAAAAGAGGGGATTTCGTTCCCCCTTGGCAAGGTGGGACTAAAACACCTCCTGAGTTGTTTTCCCCACAATACGGACTGTAAAAAAATAGCCTACTGCATTTAAAAATTACATGGGCCTGGCCGAAAAATAAGGTGGCGCAACACCTATATTAAGCTATGGACGAAATTTATGAAAGACCATCTTGTATATTTCATCCATGTCCTAGGATGTCATCATGGTGGCTCCAAAGTGATGAAAACTCCAGCAGAAACTCCGTTATTGCTCCCCTTGAACGCACCATCTTCTCCATGCTTGATCATGCTCCAGTGTTCATCGTTCTTGTTCATGCTTGGCCCTTCATTTATAAGAAAAACAATTTAGGCAGCATCATATTCTCATGAACATTGGAATCATTACCAAGAAACGAAAGTACCTGGTAATTTAATTGGCATGCACGAGCTCTAGTAATTGGTCCAGTATATGTAGCAGTAGGGGTTGTGGGTGTAACTTTTTTAGTAATGCCCTCATCATTCGCTCACCATGTCGCCATCATCTGGCGTTGTCAACATGGTCAACAACCGAGAGGAATGAGGAGATGGTTGTACGTGAAGAGGATGACAGTAGGGACCCACCAGGGTCATGGCAGTATGCAAGCAAGTGCCTCTTTATTACAACCAAAAAGCCTCCTCCTGATGGTTTCCTAACATATGGGTCCCACGCCATTGTCAACATAGTCAATAAATGAGAGAATTGCACAATGTGTGGCTGACACTAGGGACCCAGTAGCCCGCACAATTTTTTTGTTTTTGAGATGGAGCAGTGTATCAACTGGGATGTGCAGGGGATGTGGCCTGTGTAGCCCTGGCTTTTATTTTATGTTTACCACATGAACAACCCAGTTGTTGTTTTTTCTTTCTACAAATGGCTAGCCCAATTCCATTTTTTCTACAGAATACCCAACCGAGGCCTACATGCTTTTCTCAGCCCTGCTGGCTGCAAATCTTTCAAGACGAGGAGGGATGCATTTGGCTTGCCTAGAAAATGGGCTATAAGTAATAAGAAATGGGTTGTAAATTTTAGAAAAACACAACAAACTGGCAATTAGTTTCAAATTTCATTTTTTTGGATTTTGAGATTTTCAATTTTCATTGAATTTTTTCGGGGGAAAATTTCAATGGATTTTAAATTAATATAAATTTATTTTCCAAATTAGTTTGAACCTGACACGAAATTTTAGGGTTAAAAACAGTTTGGACCCCACCTAAATATGCAAAAGTTTGTTGAAATTTTTAACTGTGACTAGAACGTGGGTTGTAAATGCTAACAAAAAGAATATGGGCTTAAAAAACAAAATCTTTAAGAATTAGCAAACGGGATGTAAATTATTCAAATAATAACAAATGGGCTATATGTTGTTTGCCACAGACTTGGCGGCTGACTTGTGGGCCTACTATGTGGACGCATACGCAGTGCTTTGTCAACTTAGTCAAAAAGAAATTCCAGCAGCAATGGCCGTTGGATGTTAATCCAATGGCCGTGCTGCTTCTTCGGTCTCTGTTCTTCTAGCTCCAGCCGCCAATACCAGCACGAGTGGGACTGCCTGCTCTCGCCTCCCATGGGGCTGTGCTCCCGCGCTGTCCTTACCACCCCACCCTACTCCCACCATGGCCCTTCATTTATAAGAAAAACAAATTTATCCAATTTAGGCAGCATCATATTCTCACGAACATTAGAGTCATTACCAAGAAACATAAGTACTTGATAATTTAATTGGCGTGCATGAGCTCTAGTAATTGGTCCAGTATATGTGCAGTAGGGGCTGTGGGTGTAACTTTGTTAGCCTCCCCCACTTGAATTAAAGTCATCCTCGATGGAAGCTCATCTTCCTCACCCATGTAAGGCTTCAAATCTACAATGTTAAAAGTGGGACCAACCCCAAAATCTTTAGGTAACTCAAGTTTATATGCATTATCTTTTATTTTCTCTAACACCTTAAAAGAAGCATCAGCACGTGGCATTAGCTTTCACTTGCGCAAATCAAGAAACCTATCCTTACGCAAATGTAACCAAACAAGATATCCAGGTGCAAAGAAAACATATTTTCTACCCTTATCTCCAGCAAGTTTATATTTAGCATTCATGTGCTCAATATTTTCCTTAGTTAACTCATGAATTTTGAAGATCAATTCAGCATGTTATTTAGCATCAAATTAACCTTCTGAAATCAATGGGTGCATGAGGTAGGATACCATACACAATCTCAAAAGGGCACATCTTAGTAGTAGAATGCAGCAAACGATTATAAGCAAACTCAATATGAGGCAAACATTCTTCCCACATTTGAAGGTTATTCTTCAAAATATCCCTAAGCATAGTAGACAAATGTTCTATTCACTACTTCAGTTTGTCCATCAGTTTGGGGGTGACATGTAGTACAAAAAGCAATTTACTCCGCAACTTAGCCCATAAACATCTCCAAATTAAAGTGGCTAAGAAATTTAGTATCATGATCTGAAACAATTGTATTTGGCACACCATGCAAGTGAATATTTTCACGAAAGAACAAATCATCAACATTAGTAGCATTATCGCTTTTATGACATGGTATAAAGTATGCCATTTTCGAGAATCTATCCACGACAATAAATATGCTATCCCTGCCCTTCTTTGTTCGAGGTAAACCCAAAACAAAGTCCATAGATATATCCTCCCATCGAACACTAGGTACACGCAAAGCCATATATAAACCATGAGGATTGAGTCGTGACTTAGCTTTTTGACATGTGGTGCAGCAAGCAACAAAATGCTCAACATCCCATCTCATCTTTGACAAAAATAAATGTGTCACAAGTATGTCCTCCTTCTTCTTCATGCCAAAATGTCCCATTAATCCTCCTACATGCGGCTCCTGCAACAACAGAAGTCGAACGGAGCTACCTGGAATGCATAGCTTGTTAGCACGGAACACAAATCCATCATTAATGACGAACTTGTTCCACGTTCTTCCTTCTTTACAATTCTGCATCACATCTTTAAATTTAGTATCATGCACATATTGATCTTTGATGGTCTCCAACCCAAATATTTTAAAGTCAAGTTTTGAAAGCATAGTATAACGACGAGACAATGCATCAACAATAACATTTTCTTTATCCTTCTTGTGTTTAATGTCAAAAGGGAAAGTCTCAATGAATTCAACCCATTTAGCATGTCTACGGTTCAGTTTAGCTTGACTTTTAATATGTTTCAAAGATTCATGATCAGAATGTATAACAAATTCTTTGGGCCATAAATAATGTTGCCATGTTTCCAAAGTCCGAACAAGAGCATATTGTTCCTTATCATAAGTAGAGTAATTCTGACTAGGCCCACTCAATTTTTCAGAAAAGTATGGAACAGATTTACCATCTTGTAATAACACACCTCCTAACCCAATTCCACTAGCATCACATTGAAGCTCAAAATTCTTATTAAAATCAGGAACTTGGAGTAAAGGAGCATGTGTCAACTTATCTTTCAATACCATGAAGGCTTCTTTCTGTGCGGAACCCCAAACAAAAGGCACATCCTTCTTTCTAAGCTCATTGAGAGGTGCAACAATGGTGCTGAAATCTCTCAGAAAATGCCTATAGAAACCAGCGAGGCCGAGAAAACTCCTCACTTGTGTGACCATTTTGGGCTGCGGCCAACTCTCAATATCTTCAATATTGGCTTTATTAACTTCAGTTCCCTGTGGAGTAACAACATAGCCAAGAAAAGATTCTCGGTCAGTGCAAAACGTCCACTTCCAAAGGTTACCAAACAAATGTGCATCATGTAGAGCAATAAAAACATCACGTATATGTTCCAAATGTTCCTCCAAAGATCTGCTCTAAATCAGTATATCATCAAAGTAGACTACCACAAATCGTCCAATGAAAGCACGTAAAACTTCATTCATTAATCTCATGAAAGTGCTAGGTGCATTAGTTAGCCCAAAAGGCGTGAATAACCTCTCATATAAGACAAAGTTAGTTTTAAATGTTGTTTTCCATTCATCTCTCAATTTCACACGAATTTGATGGTTTCCATGACGTAAATCAACTTTGGAGAATATTGTAGATCCACTTAACTCATCAAGCATATTATCTAGCCTAGGAATAGGATGATGATAATGAATAGTAATATTATTAATGGATCTAAAATCAACACACACACGTGATGTACCATCCTTTTTTGGCACTAGAATAATAGGAACAACACAAGGACTAAGGGATTCGCGTATATAACCTTTCTCGAGAAGCTCCTGTACTTGACACATAATCTGCTTCATCTCCTCTAGATTGGTATGGTATGGCACACGGTTGGGCAGCGAAGCACCGGGAGTTAAGTCAATCTGATGCTCAATCCCACAAATAGGTGGTAATCCCGGTTGCAGATCTTGTGGAAAGACATCAGTGAACTCCTGCAAAATGTTAGTGACAGTAGGAGGCAAAGAGGAAGGCACGTCCTCGAATGAAAATAATGCATCTTTGCACACAAAAGCATAGCAAACAGAATTGCTAAAATCTAGATCATCAATATCAGATTTGGTGGCCAATAAATGTCCACTTTTCAATTTAGTTTAAGAGGCAACACTAGATGATGGTTTCCTATTAGGCTTCATTTGTTGCTCAAATTCTTTTGCCACAATGTGATTTGCACTCTTGTTTTGCTCCTGCTTGGATTTACTAGCTCTAGTAAGATCATCTTTCAAAATGTGTTCAGGAGATATAGGAAGCAAAGTAATATGTTTATCCTTATGAACAAGAGTGTACTGATTGTTTCTACCATGGTGTATAGATTTTTTATCGAATTGCCATGGCCAACCAAGTAATAAGGGGCATTCTTGCATGGGTACCACATCACAATCAACATAATCAGCATATGTAGCAATACTAAAATGCACACGAACAGTATGTGTTACCTTAACCTTGCCGCTGTTATTTAACCATTATAGGTAGTAAGGATGAGAATGTGGTCTGGTGGTGAGAGACAGTTTCTCCACCATCTCCATGCTAGCCAAGTTGTTGCAACTTCCTCCATCTATGATGACGTAGACAGAATGTTCCTTCAAAACTCCCTTTGTACGGAACAAATTGTGCCTCTAATTTTGCTCAGCTTGAGTTACCTACACACTCTAAACACATTGATCAACTAAACTTTCATACCTGTGAGCGTCATCAGCACCTATTTATTGCATCTCTTGCTCAGAATCATGTCCACCCCGCTCTTCACTAGCAATAAGAGCCAAAGTCTCCTCATCATAGTCAATACCGGACTCATACCAACCATCCTCAGTAACAATCATCACACAGGGAGATGGATTGCAACGACGACATATAACATCATGTATTTGCCCTGTTGATGCCATGGATGAAGAAGAGCTTTGTGTGGGACGAGAATGTGTGCTCTTCACAAATGTTGGAGGTGGTGCTTGTTTTCTTGTATCACGGCTGGAGTTGGCAGATGAAGTAGGCAGTGCTGCAGCAGGACTTGTGGAAGGAGAAGATGTAGGTGGTGTCCACGATGAAGATCGACCTGCAGAAAAATTAGTTCGCGCCAATGCCTGTCAATCCTACACTTCACGTTCAGCTTCGCAAGCAAGATGGAATAAACAAGTGATATTGTTATAATCCTAATATCCTAAAATGGTCTGAGTCTCTCTATTTTACCCACCCATAAAACATGCAAGCACAACTTCATTATCCTCAACAATAGCACATCTAGTCATGCTACTTGGTAATTCCTGATAATATTCCTCTACAGAACTTTTTCCTTGTCTTAAATGCTACAATTTTTGGAGCAATTCACGTTGATAATATGGTGGAACCCAACGAGTATGCATAGCAGTTTCCAAATCAGCCCAAGTAGTTGGGATATTATCTACAATGTTCAAACCACCAAACACAAGCAAAACTAGTGAATGCACAAACAACAACAGCAACATGTCTATCCTCGGGATATTGTAAACATGTAAAACATTGTTCAATTTCTAACTACCAAGTAAGATATACATCTGGAATGTATCTACCCTCAAATGGTGGAATATTCCATTTTAATTTAGGAACATGGTCATGGTCTCGTACCTAAGGTGGTGGTGCAGCCCTACCATTGCGATTATATGCATGTGGACGACCTACTGGTGCTGGTGGTTGCACATAGTTCTGATTTAGCACAACCTCATCCTCGTAATCGCCCTCGTACTCGTCCTCCTCCTCAGCAGTAGCAGCAGGAGCCACAGAAGCAGCCACAACAGTAGCAGCGGCACCAGAATTTTGGCCTTCCTCAAGAGGAACATGCTTCGCTCATCCTACTGGATTACGACGTGGAGGTTGTGGTTGTTGTTGTTGTTGTTGTTGTTGCTGCTGCTGCTGCTGCTGCTGCTGTTGTTGTTGTTGTTGTTGTTGTTGTTGTTGTTGTTGTTGTTGTTGTTGTTGTTGTTGTTGTTGTTGTTGTTGTTGTTGCTGTTATTGTTGCTGTTGCTGTTGTTGTTGTTGTTGTTGTTGTTGTTTGTCGTGGTGGAACACGATCACCTATGGGGCCATCAGCCCCTTGTGGTTCGACAGGGGGGAGATGTAACACCCCAAAATTTTGGTTCGATTTTTTTCAAATTCTTTATTTGATTTAAAGGAGGTTATTTGAATTTTTTTTCTAAAGAGGGACTCTCCTTCTCAAATCCTTTCGATGACAAATATTTTATGAGTCCTTCTCAATCTTGATTCTGGTCTTGAGGGTTTTTCAACATGTGTTGGTTCAACACAAATGCTCTTGGGTTGTTTTACTTTTTCTTTTATTAAAAAGAATTTCTATAATTTTTGGATTTATCTTTCCCTATTCAAAAATACTCTTATGTTGCTCTCTTGCTATGACCTATGTTGTAAATTTTCTTCCTAAACCCTCCTCCCTACTTTGGGTCAAGCCAAGCATCCAATTCCAGCAAGTTTCAACCTCTTTTAGATTTTATTTCTATTTATTTCATCAGCAAATCATTTTTTGTCTTTTATTTGGACCCTTGGGATTTACAAAGGAAGTGCCAAATTCCTTTGAGCTTTGACCCCAAGTAAATTACCCTAGCTACTCCTTGGTACCCTCAACCTAGATCCATCAAGAGCTGCTGGTCCACAGTTCAAATTTTTTCAAAATTTGTTTCCTGCAAGTTTGGACCAGATTTGCTATTTTTGGTGAAATTCATTCTTTTCCCATTCTAAAAATTCTGAGAAAATTCAGGTAGTCTCTGGATGCATCAAGAGACCACCCCTCCAAGTTTTCGCTCAAGAAAAATTGTCCACGTGCGTCAAACATTTCTTCGAGCAGCTGGCCGGCACTGTTCCTGTCAAGGTTCAGAGTTCAGTGTTTAATCTTCAGAGTCAGTGTCGTTTTCTTCAGAGCTTCGACGTCAATCTTGCCAGTAACTGCAGTGGCGCCATGTTCCCTGTTCCTTCTTCTTATACAGTGGCCGTGCGGTCGGTTGGCATCTTCCCCTGGTCGCCGGTGAGCTGGTAGGGTGTACATCATCCCCGTGAGCGGCGACAGCGATGCCCGCTGCGGTCGCCAGAGAACAAAGCAAGGAGCGGCGCCGTCCAGCATCGCCCACACCACCGTGAGCCTCCGCGTGGCTGTCCTCTTCGCTGGGCGCGCTGCAGAACCGTCGCCGTGGACTGAGAAGCGCAGAGCGCGCTCTCTGCCGACGACGTGCCCGTGAGGCCGTTCCGTCGAGAACCTGGAGTATCACCCAAGTTGGACCAAGCTTAAGCCAGGGATGGAACCGGTGAACCAATCTGCAGCTGCCCAGTCGCCTAAACCTCCAGCTCGACCACCACCTCGCCATAATTTCTCGCCGGAGATATTTTGGTCACGGCACCTTCCTCGCCTGCCTATAAATAGAGGCTCCCGAGCCACTTAGCAGCTCAGTACCACTCCACCTCATCACCAGAGCCTCGCCCAACCACCAGGAGGACCTCGGGGAGGTCATCTCCCTCAGCTCCGGCCGCCTCGATCCACTTCGGGCGCCAGCACGATTCGCTTTGGTTGCTCTATCTCCTCAGCTCAATTTTGGTCAGCAACCTCCTAGTCCACCACCTCTTCTAACCCGAGCTCCAATTCAGTGATAGCAGCCCTCCTCGGCGAAATCCCTCATCGCCCGACGCCGCCGTCCGCCGAAGAGGAAGTGGCCGTCGACGTGGTGCTCCCCGGCGCCTCCTTCCACCACCCACCGACGCGGAATTGTCCCTTGAGTACAACCATCCCCTTGCCCTCCTCTAGTTCGCCATCGATCGTCGCCGGTGTTCACCGTTTGCTTCGGCGCCGGCGAGCTCTGTTTTTAAACCTGACATGTGGGACCCCCTCGTCAGCCTCTCCTCTTCTTCTCGAACCGTTTTCTGAAAACGCCTTCGGGCAGAATACGTTTTCTCGTCTGGTTGACGTATTTTCATCCGAAGCGTTTTCTGTTTTTTTCAAAACTAGCCCCTGGAAAGTTTTCTATTTATAACAGAATAGTCCCTGGACTAAAACTTTTTTAACTTTTAAACAAAAGATGATTTTGAGTTGATTCTTTATAACTTTATAACGTAGATACCGAAGGAGGTAACAGTGCCGCCAAGTTCACCGAGCTAGACTCCGACTACTCCGAACCAGGCAAGCATGTTTGAACCTTTGATATGATGAGTGTTTTTCATGGTTGCTTGAGTGGTTTTCTCATGGCATGTTTATATAGGCATTTGTTGAATGTGATATTTCATGCAAGGTAAGTTGCAAGTGAGCTACAACACTTGATGTGATCATAAGACGGTGAAACAACCTAATCATGTGGTGGCATGGTAGGTTGCAAGCTGGTATTATTGGAGCATGCCAGTTCTATAACAACCTGTTTAACTCCAGTGTTGACATAGATCGAGTCTTGTTCCCGTTCGCCTTCTTTTCGTGCTGCCACATGTTTTCTGCAAGGAATGCGGTTTAGTAAATTGCAAACCTCTTTCCATGTACACACCAAATAGAGGGGCCGTGATGAGGGTTCCATGGCCCTGGATTAAAGCCCGTCATCCGGTCAGGGGGCATGGGTTTTTCCGGTTGGGACCGAGAGGGGGGCACCCCTTAGAGCGCACGGTATAAATTTGATCCCATGCTATTCGAGGTGTTGGCCTCCCCGTCTTAGAGTTTTTCTTGAACGTTGCCTAGGGTGATTCCTGGCATCGAGATGTGGAATGGGTGTGTACTGGTTAGATGTGTTTTCTTCTAAAATACCGTAGACGGAACTAGTCCTTTGTGGCTACTGAAATCCGTTGGCTGTGGGTAAAGAGTACAAACTCTGCAGAGTCAAAACCATTCGAGTAACCATGTCCACGGTCAAGGACGTTGGTTGACAGGTCAAACTTCTCGAATTCGAATGATGAAATATAAGCCCTTTATGTGTTGTCGCTCAGACGTCCGACTATGGCATTCTTGTGATTTACTTTTGATATAAGCCCTTTATGTGATGTCGCTCAGACGTCCGACTGTGGCATTCTTGTGATTTACTTTTGATATAAGCCCTTTATGTGATGTCGCGCAGATGTCCAACTATGGCATTCTAGTTATTTACTTTTGATATAAGCCCTTTATGTGATGTCGCTCAGACGTCCGACTGTGGCATTCCAGTCATTTACTTTCATTATAAGCCCTTTTCGAGATGTCGCATTCAGACGTCCGACTGTGGCACGTACTGTCATTTACTTTTCGGTATAAGCCCTTTATGTGGTGTCGCCCTGACGCCCGACTGCGGCATGTTAATTTGTTTTTACCTTTCGAGTCGTCGCTTCAAACACCCGATCGGTCTTCTGCTATTTTATTGGGATTTCGGGAGGACTACCGCCTGACTTCCTTTTTTTTATTTATCTTGCAGTGCAAATTTTGTTACATGAGTGTGTATTACCAATTTGCTCATGTGCATCATGTTTGCATTTGTTATATCTTGTGTCCAAACTGTCTTGTGAGTACATTCAAAGTACTCACCTGGCTTGTTGATTTGGCCAGATGTTGACGAAGGCGATCTTATGGATGAACAGTACGATAGCGAGTCCGACACCTAGAGGAGTCCCAGTCAGTCCCTTGCGATCCTGGAGTTGGTCACTTGTATTATATACGCTTCCGCTACCCTAATAAAATCATCGAGCCTCACTCAGGCGCTTGATGAGTTGTAAGATTTTGGAGTCATGTCACCCACTTCACTGTGACATATCCACCACCACTTTTATTACGAGTCAGTAGTTATGCCACCATACCCTTCGTGTCATATCCGCCTTTATGTGTAATATTGGCGTACTTGTAATAAATTGTTGAGCAGCCTCAGCTCAACCCTGTAAAATATTTAGTACTGCTGGATTTCTATATCAAGGAATTGTCTACCAGTAAGAAGGATTTTTCTGTACTAGTTTGACGAAAGGTGCAATTTTTCAATAAATGTTTGTTGAAAAATCGGTCCTGACAACCTTGGTATCAGAGCCAGGCTGACTGTAGGAAGCCACTAGGTGCGATCGCTAATAGGTTATTAGCGTAATTGGTGCTATTTAGCACTTTGCAAATTGTAACAATTTTCTGTTAGTCATCATAAATTTATGATTTGACTATCTGGAATTTTTGTCTACTTTTGTAGATGGCTGGCCGTGACTGTGAGTCACAGGTGTTCGCCAATGTACCTGAGGGGTTTATTAGGCTCCTCGCCTCCATCGCCAAGGTCGCGATTGGGCCATCGACTCGTCTGGAGTTCACACTCTACCAGCACAAGCTTAGCGACAGCGTGTCTATGCACCAGGCCGCGGTGCAATTCAAGGGAGGGCGTTCTGAATGATGCCACTTCCGATTTGTTGGGAGGGCCATGCCTACGGAGAGGCATGCCATGCAGATGGCTGCCCGTGAGGCAATAGCTTGTCTCCGGGATGCTCTTCCTTCGATGAAGGCTCGTCGCTACCGCTACCTCCCATGCCACGTTCCATACACTTGTCATTATGCATTTGCTTGCTCTAGGGGAGAGAGAGATGAGGCCATTGAGATGCTTGTTGAGTATCTCAAAGCTCTCGAGGCAGCTTTTGATAACATCGTGGATGACTTTGCGGCTGCTCGTATGGACTCAATTCAGGACTGTGCCGCCAACAGGAGGGAGCTCCTCCATACAGCACCACCACTATCATACATCTCGTCCTCAGCATCCTATGCACCTGCCATCTTAGCCACCGCTCGCCGCCTGCCTACCACTGAGGAGTTTGACCAAGTCATTGCTCCTACCCCAGTCAGTGCTGCACCACCTGCCGCACCCGCACCAGCTTCACAACCCAGTGTTCCGCGCCTAGAGCCTATTAGTGAGGAGGAGGTTGAGTCTCCAGCATCACTGGGACTTACCCTCGGCAGGCCGAGGGAAGTTTTTACCATCTCTGATTGAGTGCGCCGAGCAGCCGTGTGATGTATCAGCTTGTATGATATGTTTATATGTATATAGGCTTGGTGAGAAGTAGTTTGTATGCGCATCATGTAGGAACTCGGAGAAGTGCACTAGCCTAAATAACATGTCAGGAATATGTACGCACATCCTGAGTGATGTACTGTATAATTACGGCTTGCTTGTAAGATATGTACTGAGCGGTCCTTCTCCTTGCGCAATCAAGTATTTTCTTGAAAAATCTTGGAGTTTTTAAATTTCTGCCTTTGCAAAATTATTTATTTTGCTACTCAGATTTTTCTCATGAGTTCTGCAAAAATACCCCAGTGTGGAAATGCCTCGTCCCTGGACTTGTTCCATGCCAAGTCCGCCAGAAGAAAATTATGGTACCCAGACAAGTAACAATTTCACACAGGGGCAGTCAAGTCAGCAAGGCAGTGAAGCAGCGTTTTCTCAAGTATGCCGCCTTTATGAGCAAAGCCAGCAGCAGCATCAAGAAATGATGAACCATATTATCAATATGGGAAATCATCGCGAACCGTACCACCAGCATTCCAAATTGTCTGAACTACAAAAGACACGTCCCCCAACTTTCTCTCACACGGATATACCTCTTGAGGCCGATGATTGGCTTCGAGACATTGAGAGGAAATTAATTATTGCACAATGTTCAGACCGTGAGAAGGTACTTTATGCACCTCACTACCTCACTGGAGCAGCTGCATCATGGTGGGAAAATTTCCTACACATGCACCCTAATGAAAACAACATCTCCTGGGAGGAATTTAAGGAGCACATTCCCAGAAGTGTTATGAAGATCAAAAAAAGGGAGTTTGATGACCTCAAGCAAAGAAGCATGACAGTGACTGAGTACAATAGTCAGTTTACTCAATTATCCCGTTATGCCAACGAAGAACATATGACTGAAAATAAAAGGATGGAAAAATTTCTGGACGGTCTGGCACCAGCACTTAAAAGCCAGCTGGTCGTGCACACCTTTCCGGATTTCAAAACGCTTGTGGACAAGGCTATTACATTGGAAAATGAGCGCCGTAGCTTGGAGGATATTCGCAAGCGCAAAAGGGACAAGACTACTCATTCTCGCAACAACCGAAACAAGAATGATTTCCAGAGAATTGGGGCGAACAAATCCGCAACCAATGTTTCACGCCCAAACAAAAAAATTCATGCAAGGGACAAGGATTTTACGTATCGCCCAGGCGTTACTTGCTTCGCCTGTGGAGAGGAAGGACACTATGCCAAGCAGTGCCCAAAGCCAAGAAACTCGGCCCTCAATCCGAACAATAATGGAAATAATTCAGCCCCTAAGCGCAACAACTTCAACCCCAATAACAATCACAGGAAGGGTCACGTGAACCATGTGACCCAGGAGGAAGCACAGAATGCTCCGGACATCGTACTCGGTACGTTCCCTGTCAACAAAATACCTGCCACGGTTTTGTTCGATTCTGGAGCTTCTCACTCGTTCATTTCCAAGAAATTTGCTTTGCAACATGATTTTCCGATTCTCCCCTTGGAAAATTCCATGACCATCAAGTCCCCCGGGATTAAGCAAATCACTCAGAGTTACTGCCAAGGTGTGGTTATTGAGATTGAGGGGTTAAAGTTTCGGGCAAACCTCATTGTATTGGAAAATAAGGGACTGGATGTTATCCTAGGAATGGACTGGTTAACCACCAACAAGGGATTTATCGATTGTTTCAATCGGACTGTGATTCTCACTCGTCATCACCGGAAGACAATAAAAATTGTAGCTCAAGAAAGATCAATATCACTGCGACCAAGATTGAACAGGTGGAGATTTCCGAGTTACGTAAAGGTCCAGTGGTGTGTGAGTTTCCTGATGTATTTCCCGAAGAGCTACCAGGCATGCCACCAGACCGGGAAATAGAGTTCATCATTGAACTAGCACCTGGAACCACTCCCATTTACAAGAAACCATACAAAATGGCACCCGCCGAACTGGTAGAATTGAAGAAGCAAATAAAAGAATTACTGGACAAAGGTTATATCAGGGCCAGCTCCTCACCTTGGGGTTCACCAGCATTATTTGCCAAGAAAAGAGATGGGACACTGAGATTATGTATAGACTATCGAGCACTCAACATGGTCACCATCAAAAACAAATATCCGATGCCACGGATAAATGATTTATTTGACCAGCTCGCACAAGCCAAGGTTTTCTCAAAATTGATTTAAGGTCGGGATATCATCAATTAAAAGTACGAACAGAAGATATCCCTAAGACAGCATTCACCTCCAGATATGGGTTATATGAATTTACAGTAATGCCGTTCAGACTGACAAACGCCCCCGCATATTTTGTCCACCTCATGAACAAAGTGTTTATGAAATTTATGGACAAATTTGTTGTGGTGTTCATTGATGATATTTTAGTATATTCCAAGACACCAGAAGAACATGCTGAACATCTCAGAATTGTACTGGGAGAATTAAGGAAACATCAATTGTACGCCAAATTCAGCAAATGTGAATTTTGGTTAAAACAAGTTGGTTTTCTAGGCCACGTATTAACCCAAGAAGGTGTTGCCGTGGACCCAGAAAAAGTCAAAGCCGTACTTGACCGGAAATAGCCAGCCAACGTAACAGATATACGAAGTTTTCTGGGAATGGCTAGATATTATAGAAGATTTATTGAGGGATTTTCCACCATAGCAAAACCTATGACATAGCTACTCAAGAAGGATAAGAAATTTGTGTGGACTGAAGCTTGCGAGAAAAGTTTCCAAGAACTCAAAAGAAGATTAACAACAGCACCAGTATTAGTTGTGCCAGACATACACAAATTTTTTGAAGTATATTGCGACATGTCCAGGAAAGACCTCGGATGTGTATTAATGCAAGAAGGCAAAGTAGTCGCATATGCTTCCAGGCAACTACGAAGGCATGAAGAAAATTATCCTACTCATGACTTGGAATTAGCAGCAGTTATTCATGCACTCAAAGAATGGAGGCACTTTTTGCTTGGGAATCGTTGTGAAATATATACGGACCATAAAAGCCTCAAATATATTTTCTCACAACCAGAACTCAATTTACGACAACGACGCTGGTTGGAATTAGTGAAAGATTATGATGTTGGCATTCACTACCATCCAAGAAAGGCGAATGTAGTGGTAGATGCTCTCAGTCGAAACCCAAGCTCGAGCAACGATGGTCTACAAGACTTGAGACCTGAGTTTCAGCGGGAGTTTGCCAAACTTAACATGGTGTTGGTCACAGAAGGCACTGTGTCAAATTTGGAAATACAGCCCACCCTAATGGAACAAATTAAGAAAGCTCAGCATGGACACCCCAGCATCGAAGGCATAAAAAGAAAAAGTGAGTCTGGGCAAGGCCTTAGAATTCGTCGTAGACGACAAGGGAATATTATGGTACGGAGACAGGCTATGCGTACCAAATATAGAGGACCTCAAACAACAAATTTTAGCCAAAGCCCACACCGCTCCATATTCAATCCACCCTGGAGGAACCAAAATGTACAAGGACATTCAGGAAAATTTTTGGTGGCACGGTATGAAAAGGGATATAGCCACATTCATTGCATGTTGTGATTCATGTCAGCGCATTAAAGCCGAGCACCAACAACCAGCAGGACTATTACAGCCAAACAGGATACCTGAATGGAAAAGGGACGAAATTGGAATGGATTTTATTGTCGGGCTACCTTGGTCACGACACGGAAATGATGCCATATGGGTCATCACAGATAGATTAACCAAGGTGGCACATTTTATTCCAGTAAAGACAACCCACACCACTCAGAAGCTTGCCAGGCTTTATCTCTCCCGTATTTTTTGTCTGCATGGAGTTCCAAAGACTATAATATCCGACAGAGGCACGCAATTCATCTCCAGATTTTGGGATCATTTACAACAAGCTCTGGGTACTCAACTAGTATTCAATACAGCATACCACCCCCAGACTGGAGGACAGACTGAACGTGTGAACCAAATTCTAGAAGACATGCTGAGAGCATGTGTTCTCACCTATGGAGCCAGTTGGGAAGAAAGCTTGCCGTATGCCGAGTTCGCGTACAACAACAATTACCAAGCCAGTCTACAAATGGCACCTTTTGAAGCCTTGTATGGGCGAAGATGTGGTACCCCATTAAATTGGTCAGAGACAGGAGACAGTCGTATCTTCGGCCCAGACATGCTCAAGGAAGCTGAGAAGAAAGTTAAACTAATCAGGGATCGAATCAAGACAGCCCAGAGTCGACAAAAGAGTTATTACGATCAAAAACATCGGGAAGTCAGTTTTGAACCCGGTGAATATGTGTATCTACGAGTATCCCCTATGAGGGGCCTGCAACGATTCAAAGTTAAAGGAAAGCTGGCACCATGATTTATTGGACCCTTCTGTGTAATTGCACGAAGAGGCACAGTGGCCTACCAGCTAGACCTACCTGAAGAACTGTCAGACGTCCATGACGTGTTCCACATCTCACAATTGAGGAAATGTGTAAGCAACCCAGAGAAGCATGTATCTCATGAGAGCATTGACGTGCAACCAGACCTCACCTACAAGGAACATCCAATAAAAATATTGGAGGAGTCTGAAAGAAGCACCCGTCAGAAGACAATTAGTTTTTCAAGGTTCAGTGGAGCAATCACACCGAGGATGAAGCAACATGGGAAAGAGAGGATTTTCTTCGGGCAGAGTACCCACACCTATTTGAGGATCAGCTGAAATCTCGGGGACGAGATTTTTCCTAAGGGGGTAGGTGTTGTAACACCCCAAAATTTTGGTTCGATTTTTTTCAAATTCTTTATTTGATTTAAAGGAGGTTATTTGAAATTTTTTTCTAAAGAGGGACTCTCCTTCTCAAATCCTTTCGATGACAAATATTTTATGAGTCCTTCTCAATCTTGATTCTGGTCTTGAGGGTTTTTCAACATGTGTTGGTTCAACACAAATGCTCTTGGGTTGTTTTACTTTTTCTTTTATTAAAAAGAATTTCTATAATTTTTGGATTTATCTTTCCCTATTCAAAAATACTCTTATGTTGCTCTCTTGCCATGACCTATGTTGTAAATTTTCTTCCTAAACCCTCCTCCCTACTTTGGGTCAAGCCAAGCATCCAATTCCAGCAGGTTTCAACCTCTTTTAGATTTTATTTCATCATCAAATCATTTTCTGTCTTTTATTTGGACCCTTGGGATTTACAAAGGAAGTGCCAAATTCCTTTGAGCTTTGACCCCAAGTAAATTACCCTAGCTACTCCTTGGTACCCTCAACCTAGATCCATCAAGAGCTGCTGGTCCACAGTTCAAATTTTTTCAAAATTTGTTTCCTGCAAGTTTGGACCAGATTTGCTATTTTTGGTGAAATTCATTGTTTTCCCTTTCTAAAAATTCTGAGAAAATTCAGGTAGTCTCTGGATGCATCAAGAGACCACCCCTCCAAGTTTCCGCTCAAGAAAAATTGTCCATGTGCGTCAAACATTTCATCGAGCAGCTGGCCGGCACTGTTCCTGTCAAGGTTCAGAGTTCAGTGTTTAATCTTCAGAGTCAGTGTCGTTTTCTTCAGAGCTTCGGCGTCAATCTTGCTAGTAACTGGAGTGGCACCATGTTCCCTGTTCCTTCTTCTTATCCAGTGGCCGCGCGGTCGGTTGGCGTCTTCCCCTGGTCGCCGGTGAGCTGGCAGGGAGTACATCATCCCCGTGAGTGGCGGCAGCGATGCCCGCTGTGGTCGCCAGAGAACAAAGCAAGGAGCGGCGCCGTCCAGCACCGCCCACACCACCCTGAGCCTCCGCGTGGCCGTCCTCTTCACTGGGCGCACTGCAGAACCGTCGCCGTGGACTGAGAAGCGCAGAGCGCGCTCTCTGCCGCTGACGTGCCCATGAGGCCGTTCCGTCGAGAACCTGGAGTATCGCCCAAGTTGGACCAAGCTTAAGCAAGGGATGGAACCGGTGAACCAATCCGCAGCTGCCCAGTCGCCTAAACCTCCAGCTCGACCACCACCTCGCCGTAATTTCTCGCCGGAGATATTTTGGTCACGGCACCTTCCTCGCCTGCCTATAAATAGAGGCTCCCGAGCCACTTAGCAGCTCAGTACCACACCACCTCATCACCAGAGCCTCGCCCAACCACCAGGAGGACCTCGGGGAGGTCATCTCCCTCAGCTCCGGCCGCCTCGATCTGCTTCGGGCGCCAGCACGATTCTCTTTGGTTGCTCTATCTCCTCAGCTCAATTTTGGTTAGCAACCTCCTAGTCCACCACCTCTTCTAACCCGAGCTCCAATTCGGTGATAGCAGCCCTCCTCGGCGAAATCCCTCATCGCCCGACGCCGCCGTCCGCCGGAGAGGAAGTGGCCATCGACGTGGTGCTCCCCGACGCCTCCTTCCACCACCCACCGACGCGGAATTGTCCCGTGAGTACAACCATCCACTTGCCCTCCTCTAGTTCGCCGTCGATCGTCGTCGGCGTTCACCGTTTGCTTCTGGCGCCGGCGAGCTCTGTTTTTAAACCTGACATGTGGGACCACCTCGTCAGCCTCTCCTCTTCTTCTCGAACCATTTTCTGAAAACGCCTTCGGGCAGAATACGTTTTCTCGTCTGGTTGACGTATTTTCATCCGAAGCGTTTTCTGTTTTTTTCAAAACTAGCCCCTGGAAAGTTTTCTGTTTATAACAGAATAGTCCCTGGACTAAAATCTTTATAACTTTTAAACAAAAGATGATTTTGAGTTGATTCTTTTTCTGTCATCTCTATTTTTCTGTCTAGTTTTTTATCATATTTATTTGCAAAATATTTGGAACAATTTTTATGCACGCACGGTATTTACGTTAGAATTCGATATTTATATGTAACATAGATACCGAAGGAGGTAACGGTGCCGCCAACTTCACCGAGCTAGACTCCGACTACTCTGAACCAGGCAAGCATGTTTGAACCTTTGATATGATGAGTGTTTTTCATGTTTGCTTGAGTGGTTTTCTCATGGCATGTTTATATAAGCATTTATTGAATGTGATATTTCATGCAAGGTAAGTTGCAAGTGAGCTACAACACTTGATGTGATCATAAGATGGTGAAACAACCTAATCATGTGGTGGCATGGTAGGTTGCAAGCTGGTATTGTTGGAGCATGCAAGTTCTATAACAAACAGTTTAACTGCATTGTTGACATAGATCGAGTCTTGTTCCCGTTCGCCTTCTTTTCGTGCTGCCACATGTTTTCTGCAAAGAATACGGTTTAGTAAGTTGCAAACCTCTTTCCATATACACACCAAATAGAGGGGCTGTGATGAGGGTTCCATGGCCCTGGATTAAAGCCCGTCATCCGGTCAGGGGGCATGGGTGTTTCCGGTTGGGACCGAGAGGGGGGCACCCCTTAGAGCGCGCGGTATAAATTTGATCCCATGCTATTCGAGGTGTTGGCCTCCCTGTCTTACTGTTTTTCTTGAACGTTGCCTAGGGTGATTCCTGGCATCGGGATGTGGAATGGGTGTGTACTGGTTATATGTGTTTTCTTCTAAAATACCATAGACGAAACTAGTCCTTTGTGGCTACTGAAATCCGTTGGCTGTGGGTAAAGAGTACAAACTCTGCAGAGTCAAAACCATTCGAGTAACCATGTCCACGGTCAAGGACGTTGGTTGACAGGTCAAGTGTCAGTCTCAGTGTCAGTCTCTGGAGAACAAATATGTTAACTGACAGTAGTAAACCTGGCTGAATATTATTCCTGTGGATGGACTAACCTGTTTATTATTATATACCGAGTATTCCTTGGGATGGTTCTACCTCCATGGACTTCCCGAATTCGAATGATGAAATATAAGCCCTTTATGTGATATCGCTCAGACGTCCGACTGTGGCATTCTTGTGATTTACTTTTGATATAAGCCCTTTATGTGATGTCGCTCAAACGTCCGACTGTGGCATTCTTGTGATTTACTTTTGATATAAGCCCTTTATGTGATGTCGCTCAGATGTCCAACTGTGGCATTCTTGTTATTTACTTTTGATATAAGCCCTTTATGTGATGTCGCTCAGACGTCCGACTGTGGCATTCCGTTCATTTACTTTCATTATAAGCCCTTTTCGAGATGTCGCATTCAGATGTCCGACTGTGGCACGTACTGTCATTTACTTTTCGGTATAAGCCCTTTATGTGGTGTCGCCCTGACACCCGACTGCGGCATGTTAATTTATTTTTACCTTTCGAGGCGTCGCTTTAGACACCCGATCGGTCTTCTGCTATTTTATTGGGATTTCGGGAGGACTACCGCCTGACTTCCTTTTTTTTATTTATCTTGCAGTGCAAATTTTGTTACCTGAGTGTGTATTACCAATTTGCTCATGTGCATCATGTTTGCATTTGTTATATATTATGTCCAAACTGTCTTGCGAGTACATTCAAAGTACTCACCTGGCTTGTTGATTTGGCCAGATGTTGACGAAGGCGATCTTATGGATGAAGAGTATGATAGCGAGTCCGGCGCCTAGAGGAGTCCCAGTCAGTCCCTTGCGATCGTGGAGTTGGTCACTTGTATTATATATGCTTCCGCTACCCTAATAAAATCATCGAGCCTCACTCCGGCGCTTGATGAGTTGTAAGATTTTGGAGTCATGTCACCCACTTCACTGTGACATATCCACCACCACTTTTATTACGAGTCAGTAGTTATGCCACCATACCCTTTGTGTCATATCCGCCTTTATGTGTAATATTGGCGTACTTGTAATAAATTGTTCAGCAGCCTCAGCTCAACCCTGTAAAATATTTAGTACTGCTGGATTTCTGTATCAAGGAATTGTCTACCAGTAAGAAGGATTTTTCTGTACTGGTCTGACGAAAGGGGCAATTTTTCAATAAATGTTTGTTGAAAAATCGGTCCTGATAGGAGATCACGTAGCACAAAGAGCGGAAGCCATGGAACAGCATGACAGTGGTGACGCTGGTGGTTTTTACCCAGGTTCGGGCCACTGAGAAGCATAAAACCCTACTCATGATTTGGTGGATTGAAGGGAGGACCGAGAAGATTATGTTCGACGTGGTCGAGCTTCCTTTGCCGTACAATGGGATTCTTGGTCGACCAGCTCTAGGAAAATTCATGGCAGCATCTCACTATGCCTATAATACTCTGAAGATGCCAGGGCCAATGGGCATCATCTCCGTCCCATCGGACAAGAAAGACGCAATCATATGCGTGGATAAGATGTATCGGGATGCGGTCGCTGCCGAGGCTGCAGAAGCCGCAGTTCCCGCCAAGGAAAACAAGAAAGGGAAGAAAGCTAACGGGGATGCCAGCAAAGAATCCGGGAAGCACGCCTCTCCAGAATGCGCTGCACCCGTCGATGATTTGCAAGAGAGTTCCACTACCAAGAGATCCAAAGTTGCTTCGCCTACTGTGAAGAGGGTCCCGGCAGGGCTGGTTGGCAATGATGGTATGTTCACCATTAGCTCCACCCTTGACGACAAATAGGAAAGTGCGCTTGTTGCCTTCTTGCGAGCGAATGTTGATGTGTTTGCTTGGCAACCATCTGACATCCCCAGCGTTCCCAGGGAGGTAATCAAGCACCACCTTGTTGTCTGCCCTCATGCTCAGACTGTCAAGCAGAAGGTCAGAAAACAAGCTTTGGAGTAGCAGCAATTCACTGCCAAAGAGATCAAGAAACTTGAAGCTGCTGGTTTGATCAGAGGAGTGTTGCATCCAACGTGGTTGGCGAACCCGGTGGTGGTGCGCTAGGCAAATGGGAAATGGAGGCTTTGCATAGACTTCACAGACCTAAACAAGGCATGCCCGAAGGACCCTTTCCCCTTGCCGCGTATCGACCAGATTGTGGATTCCACTTTCGGGTGCGATCTGCTTTCCTTCTTGGATGCATACTCCGGATGCCATCAGATATTCATGTGTAACGAAGATGAGGAGAAGACCGCATTCATAACCCCGTGTGGCATGTACTGCTTTGTGCGGATGCCCTTCGGGTTAAAGAGCGTTGGGTCCACTTTTGCAAGAGCAGTACAAATTGGGTTTGAGCCTCAGATGCACAGGAATGTTGAAGCTTACATGGATGACATAGTGGTTAAAACCAAGGACAAATCAACGCTCATTCAGGACTTGGAAGAGACCTTTGCAAACCTGCGCAAGATCAACTTGAAGTTGAACCCTTTGAAGTGTGTGTTTGGCGTTCCCTCCGGCAAGCTACTTGGCTTCTTTGTGTCCCACTGGGGGATAGAGGCCAACCCCGACAAGATCAGAGCGATCGAGCAGATTCATGCACCCAAGATAGTCAAGGACGTGAGGCGTTTAACTGGATGTGTTGCCGCGCTGAGTAGGTTCATTTCCAAGTCTGCCGAGCATGCCCTGTCGTTCTTCAATATTCTGAAGAAGGCAGGGCCCATAAAGTGGACCCCGGAGGCAGAAGCAGCGCTGCGGGACTTAAAAGCCTATCTTTCCTCTGCTCCCACCATGGTCGCTCCTAAATCACAAGAGCCGTTGCTGCTATATTTAGTGGCAACCAATCAAGTGGTTAGTGCAGCGCTGGTGGCGCAGCGGGAAGTAGATGAAGGAGCAGCCGCAGCTACTGTCCTTCCCGAAGAAGTAAGTGGACCAGTCGTGGCAAGCTTGGGTACAGATCAGGAGAAAGAACCGCAGGGTGGTGAAGGCAATCCCAAGACCACGGCAAAGAAGAAGGTGGTGCAGCGACCAGTTTACTTTATTATCTCCCTATTGCAGGGGGCTAGGTCAAGGTACTCTGGAGTGCAGAAATTGATCTTCGGCCTCATCATGGCCTCAAGGAAACTGCGCCACTACTTCCAAGCCCACGATATCACAATTGTCACCCGTTTCCCTTTGAAACGCATACTGAGGAACCCGGAGGCCACCGGCAGAATATTTGAATGGGCATTGGAGTTGTCAAGTTTTAGTCTGAAGTATGAAAGTACCTCAACCATTCAGAGCAGGGCACTGGCGGAGTTCATTGCAGAATGGACACCTACTCTAGACGAAGAGACACCGAAAACAGCTATCCCCGGCAAGGTGGCACCCCAAGAGTGGATCATGTACTTTAATGGTGCCTTCTCATTGCAAGGTGCAGGGCCTAGCGTGCTCTTCGTTGCGCCCATCGGAGAGCACCTCAAGTATGTGGTCCAAATGCATTTTCCCTGGGAGAAAGCTACCAACAACACTGCAAAATATGAAGGGCTCCTTGCCGGCCTCAGGATTGCAGTAGAGTTGGGGATCAAGAAGTTGATCATCCGTGGGGATTTGCGGCTTGTGGTGAGACAGGTTAACAAGGATTACCAGAGTCCATTGATGGAGGTATACATCGAAGAAGTGAGAAAGTTGGAGGAACACTTTGACGGATTGCAAACAAAGCACGTGCCGCGTGCGGAAAACAACACTGCTGATTATTTGTCAAAGTGTGCCGCACAAAAGCTCCCTGTGGAACCAGGGACCTTTGTCCTTCATCTGACACAACCATCAGTATCTCCATTGATCATGGCTAGGAAAAGGAGGAAGCTGGACTCCGGCAAGCCTTTACCGGCAGGGCCTCCAAAGGTCCCCGGTAGAGAAGTTGCCGGGAATAACCCTACCTCGCTTGGTGAGCTACACTCTTCCGCAGGACCACAGGTCCTTGCGATCGATGTAGACGCTCCCATGAGTGAGGAGGTGCTGTTGGTCCTAGTTGTCGAGCCACGAGCTCCAACTTAGGCGCGGCACATCGTCCGCTACCTCCAAACTGGAGAACTTCCCGAAGAGCAAGAAGAAGCTGAAAGAGTAGCCCAGAGGGCCAGCATGTATCAGTTTGTCGATGACACGTTATACAGAAGGAGGCCAACAGTGTGAAATTTAAGTGCATTTGCCAGGAAGAGGGGAAGGAACTGTTGGCAGAGATACACAAAGGCATGTGCCGCTCCCATATTGGATCAAGAGCCTTGGTTGGAAAAGCTTTCCGGCAAGGTTTCTACTGGCCCACGGCCCTCCAAGATGCAATTGCGCTAGTCACCAGATGTGAAGCCTGCCAGTTCCACTCCAAGAATATCCATCAACCTGCTCAAGCTCTCAAACGATCCCTTTGTCATGGCCATTTTTAGTCTGGGGGCTCGTCATCTTGGGCCCCTTCCCCGTGCTACCGGGGGCTTTGAATTCTTGTATGTTGCAATCGACAAGTTTACAAAGTGGCCGGAAGTGGAGCCTGTGAGGAAGGTAACCGCACAACCAGCTATCAAGTTCTTGAAGGGATTATCATTGTTGTCATTGTTGTTGTTGTTGTTGTTGTTGTTGTTGTTGTTGTTGTTGTCGTTGTTGTTGTTGTCGTGGTTGCTGTCGTGGTTGCTGTTGTTGTTGCTGTTGTTGTTGCTATTGCTGTTGCTGTTGCTGTCGTGGTTTTTGTCGTGGTTGTTGTCATCATCACCATCGTCGTCATTGTTGTTGTTGTTGTTGTTGTTGTTGTTGTTGTTGGGTTGTTTGTTTTGTTGTTGTCGTGTTTGTTGTCGTGGTGTTTGTCGTTGTTGTTGTTGTTGTTGTTGTCGTGTTTGTTTTCGTTGGTTGTTTCTCATTGTTGTTGTTGTTGTTGTTGTTGTTGTTGTTGTTGTTGTTGTTGTTGTTGTTGTTGTTGTTGTTGTTGTTGTTGTGTTATTGTTTGTTGTTGTTGTTGTTGTTGTTGTTGTTGTTGTTGATGTGGTTGTTGGTTGTTGTTGTTGTTGTTGTTGCTGCTTGTTGTTGTTGTCGTCGTCATCGTCGTCGTCATCATCGTTGTTGTTGTTTGTTGTTGTTGTTTGTTTGTTGTTGTTTGTTGTGTTGTTGTTGTTGTTGTCGTGGTGTTGTTTGTTCGTGGTTTGTTGTTGTTTGTTTGTTGTTGTTGTTGTTGTTGTTGTTGCTTGTCGTGGTTGTTGTCATGTTGGTTGTTGTTGTTTGTGTTTTTTTTTGTTGTTGTGTTGTTGTGTGGTTGTCGTGGGTGTGGTCGTGGTTGTTGTTGTGGTGGTCGTTGTTGTTGTCGTTGTTGTTGTCGTGGTCGTTGTTGTTGTTGTTGTTGTTGTTGTTGTTGTGGTCGTCGTCGTCGTCATCGTTGTTGTTGTTGTTGTTGTTGTTGTTGTTGTCAAAGCTGCTAATCACGTCTTGCACCTGTTCACCCAACATTTGCTGTAATTTATCATGGAGCTCCTTGTTCGTCATGTTCTTCCAGTCCATCTGGTCCGCTTGTGACCCTGGCATGGTTTGCAGCAATAGAAACACATAAGAATATGGTCCTACGGACTCCTAGGAAGTGGTGGTGGTGAGTCACAAATCTATTAAGCGAATCTCAAATTCTTACCAAGCAGCAGGCGGTGATCGGTAACCATTGTAGTCAAAACGCTTCAAAGCTTGGATAGAGCGATTGCCAGGTGGTGTCAAACGCACGACGTAGGTGTATGTGGAGTTGGGAAGGCTTATAATACGATAGCAAAAAGGTTCAACAATAATCAATTCAAAGATGAAGAGGTTGAATAAATGCTCAAGGGTGGTACTGTGCTGGTCCTAGGCTAGACCGTGCTAGAGACGCGCGCCTAGAACACTAACAAAATCATGGCGCTGCACGTAAACAAGGGAGGAGCATACTCTGAATCTCTCTTTTTTTTCTCTTTTTTACACTTTTTTTCTCTTTTTTTTGCTCCGCAACAATTTTTTTTCGACAAAGTCTACAAATGGACTAAAAATTGCCTATCCAGAATTTTCCAGACTTAGTTTTTTTTAAACTGGAACTATTTTTCTTCTACGGTGGCACGGATGTTCAGGAGTCCGACTTGATCACGATATGTAGTATGGTGTGATCTCGAAATATGATGAACTAACCCTAATTTTTTTGTGGCTTTTTTTCATGGACTGTAGGTATGAAAGCAGATGCATTCTACACTACGAAAACTAATAAAATCTCACAAAGCAACGTGTAAATATGATACAACTTGATAGAGGCTAAGGTGTCCCGTCTTTCGATGAGATGGTGGCTATCGTTTTCAGTGGAGTAGACTTTGACGATCCGACTACGAATGTGCGAGGATGTCACGCCTTAGCAATCGCTAAACCAACTCCGAGAGGTTATTCACCACGCCGGAGCACGATCAATCGGACCATGAGGGTCTATTTCCTATAAGCAAACATAGAACGAGCAAGAAACTAAGATTGCAATTTGGATATTGCGAATATAAGAGGAAAGCTTTATTAAAGAAGGTGGGGTTCTGTGACATCTTTGTCTGGTCGTAGAACACAAACGAAGTACGTGAAGTTGCAGCTATGGCGAACTTTTAATCTAACAAAACCCAAAGTATAAACGGTACCTTAAGGGCTGTATTTGTAGGGGGAAAGAGAGGGGATTTCGTCCCCCCTTGGCAAGGTGGGACAAAAACACCTCCTGAGTCGTTTCCCTTACAATACAGACTCTAAAAACTAGCCTATAAGTAGTATTTCAAAATTACATGGGCCTGGCCAAAAAATAAGGTGGCGCAACACCTATATTAAGCTATGGACGAAATTTATGAAAGGCCATCTTGTATATTTCGTCCATGTCCTTGGATTTCATCATGGTGTGTTGTAGGGTGGAACCCTAAGTGGAGATCTTTTCACACTTGGAGGGGGAAAAGGATGAACACCAAGAACACAAAGAGGAATTCACTCCAACAAAATCCAATCACACATCCAATAGAATAGCAAACACATAGATCCACAAGAATACAAGCACAATCCAAGGAAACAAGCACAAAGGTAAAGTTCTTCCCACTCCAAAGGAGGTGAGGTCTTGATGATAGTCTTCTCCAAAAGGAGGTCTTGAAATCCACTTGGGGATCCTCTCCTAAGAGGTCTCGATCTCCAATAGGTCCGGAGGGCCCGTGCGCACGGGATCACCTAGGAGGTGATGTCTTCATCTTCTTTCGCTCCTTCTCCTTCCTCGTGGCCTTGGTGTGCTTTTCCTCGTCCTTTGGGGCATCCCGTAGCTCCTTGGTGGCGTTCGTCTTCGTACCTAATGACACATAGCATGTTTTGGTGAGGTAGCATCCAAGTTCCATTTATATCCATATCAATCTTGAGTAGGAGTGAGTTCACCTCGGTTTCAATGGCGCGTGCTCGGGCTCTTGTCATAGGTCCACGTGGTGCTTGATGTGTTGGTGTAGAGTCCATGGGGATGACAGAAGGATGCTCCGCATCATCTCCCCGCCCCTTGGGTGAGATCCGTCCTCGGATCGTGATCTTCATCACCATGGTATGGGGTCAAGTCCTTGACGTTGAAGGTGTCGCTTACATTGTACTTGTCGCGTGGTATGTCGATCTTGTAGGCGTTCTCATTGTAACGTTCTAGCACTTTGAAGGGTCCATTAGCTCGTGGTAGTAGCTTGGACTTTCACTCGTTGGGGAAGCGGTCCTTGCAAAGATGTAGCCATACTAGATCGCCTGGTTCGAACACCATTGGGGTTTTGTTGAGGTTGAGCTTGGTGGCGAGGTGGTGTACTTGACGCTTGATCGTAGCCCTTGTATCTTTGTGCATTTTCTTGAGATAACTTGCTCTTGCACTCGCATCCATGTGAGCTCGTTCTTGGAGCGGTAGAGGAAGGATGTCCAAGGGCGACAAAGGGTTGAAGCCGTAGACGATCTCGAAGGGGGACTTGCCGGTAGTAGAGAGTCTTGCACGATTGTAGGCATACTTGGCGATGGGTAAGCACTCCTCCCACTCCTTGCACTACAAAAAAAAGACACATCCGTGACATTTTGGCCCAAACAAATTTTTTCTGTCATACTTATGACACTTCTATGACGATAATTGTGACAAAAGCATGTATCATCATAGATGTGGTGGGCTCCTACTTCTATGACAAAAAATCATGACAGAAAGTGGGCTTTTCGTCCTGGGCGGGCCGGGGACGCACCTGCATGACATTCTTTGGGCCGTCCATGACGGAAAAAATCATGGTAGAAGCGAGGGCGAGGAAAATTTCGGGGAGTTCCCGGTTACGGTGGGTGGTCGGGGCCGAGCGATGCATGGAGGTTTGCGCGTTTCTCTCGTACACATACACGCGTGTGTGCGAGGCGTTGGGCTCTAACTGAAACCGAGTGAGGCGTTCGCTTAATGAACCCGAGCGATTGCACTAGCTACGTTACTGAACCCGAGCGATCGATCCCTTGGCTGTTAACTGAACCCAAGCAATTCCTTCGCTACTGCTGCTAACTGAAGTTGATCGAACCTGCTGCCTCTTGATGAACAGTGACCGTTGTTGGGGGTTGGATGAACAGTTCCTATTGGGGTTGGATGAACAGGAACATGTGGTAGTAGAGGCCGTTGCCGCTGGATGAACAGGACCCCGATCGAGAGGAGGCCGCCACACACCCAAGCCTGTTGGGGGTGGATGAACAGGACCCCGTGGAGGGCTGGTTGAATAGTAGCCGGTGGAGGCTAGATGAACAGGACCCCATGGAGGGCTGGTAGAACAGGAGCCGGTGGAGGCTGGATGAACAATAGCCCGTGGATGAACAATAGCTGGTAGAGGCAGGAGGAAGGTCGCGGTGGATGAATAGTAGCAGGTGGAGGATGGAGGAAAGTCAACGGTGGATGAACAGTAGCCCGTGGAGGCTGGAGGAAGTCGACTGTGGATGAATAGTGGCCCGTGGAGGCTAGAGCGACGCAGTAGACGGTGGATGAACCGTAGCATGTGGAGTCCCATTTTGCAGTACGCCACACCCCTCCCGATGAACAGGACCCCGTTTCGACCGTAGGCGCTCCAACACAAGTCCGTTTCCTCCGTTTTGCAGTACAGCACACCCCTCCCAATCAACAACACCCCGTTTCAACCATAGGCACTCAAACAGAAGTCCGTTTCCTCCATTTTGCAGTACGCCACACCCCTCCCGATGAGCAGGACCCCGTTTCGGCTGTTCTGTCCAAGCCGGTTGGCTCCCGATCGATGAATAGGACGCATTTTGACCCAGTCGGTTGCCTCCCGATCGATGAACAGGACGCGTTCCAACCCAGCCGGTTTCCTCCCGATGAACACGGCGCTGTTTGTCCATTCCGACCCAGCTGGTTGGCAGCCAATGAACAGGACGCAGTTGTTGTAAGCGTTCGAGACCCCGCCCTGTCAGTGCAACAAACCCCAGGTTTGTTACCCAGACTGTACACATGCTTAAAGAGCAAGGTTGCAGCATCCAAGACCAGACCAAGCAGAAGAGATGAGCTCTTTGAGAAATCAAAGGGCGGATCAAGAAGAGCAAGACCAACCAAAGGAGCATGATATCACTAAGGAAAAACCTCCCTTGCCGGGCAGGCGAGCCTGGCGGGGTCGAGGTTACCCCGAAGACAAGTCTCGGGACTGCCCCGACAAGCTTGCCGGGGGCGCCGAGGGCGGATCACCTTGCCAAGGCTCCATCGCTCCACCTCACAGCAACGCAAGTCACTTATCGGTGCGGGGTCGAGCCCCCGAGTGATTAAGTGGCTATTATTTGGCACGTGGCAGCCAGTTCTGAAGGAAATCACCTCCAAATGACACCAGTCCAGGGACGTGTCACGCTGGCAGGCGAGAAGGTGGCTGAACGGCACGGCAAGGCTTGCCGGGCTACGCTACGATGTGACACTAGGCGGTGCATTTAATGCGCCTTGTCCTGTCTGCAAAGTTAGGTATGATAGCACTGTTTGCTATCTAATCAGTATGTAATGACTGATTTGCCATTGTGGTAACCCCTTTACCTATAAAAGGAGGACCGTGGCTACCTTAGAAAGGATTCGGACCTCTCTACACTCATACACACATAGCTGCACTCGTCCCGAGGCAACCTTGCTGGGCAAGAGCGTTGCGTCTCCACACCATCCGTACATCAATCCACCAAAGCAGGAGTAGGGTTTTACGCCTCACGGCGGCCCGAACCTGGGTAAAAACTGCCCGTGTGATCGCTGCCATGCTGCTCTACGCCCTCCGCTCTTTGTGCAATGTGCTCTTCCCCCCTGCCAAACCACAAGGGGCCGATGGCCCCATAGGTGGCCATGTTTTCCCACGACATCTTTGGTGCGCCAGGTTGGGGGAAGCGCTTGCGCGAACCCGAGAGTGTAAGCAACGCGTCATCTTCATCATCATTTTCTTCATCAACACCTTCGTCATCCATGGCGCCCAAGAAAAAGTCCGGTGCCGCAGCTCACCCGTCCACCTCGAAGGCCCCTTCGCACGCGGTCACCGATGATGTGGGGGCTACGGGGACGCACGGGGACGTGGATGCCGCGGGGGACGTGGCCGGCGCGGGCGGCGTCGTCACCACTCCCCCTGTTGCCAAAACAGGACCAGGAAGCACTGGAGAAGGACAGCGCCAATAGCATCCCAGCGGCCACGCTCCACAAGGTGTGGGGGGAGAGATTATTCCATCTCCGCCTCTCCACCCCACCGAAGGACGCACCCGCGGCGATGGCGCTCGCTCTGGGGCAAACCGCAACCCTCTGGCCGCCCTCACGGCGGGTGTGGCTATAGGGCATGCGCCACCCTCGGGACGAGCTGGCCGAGTCGATGCATCGAATGGGGCCGCCGATCCCCAAGCGCATCCACCTTGTCACCATGCCACCCTGGCGAATAGCTCACGGTGACAAGAGCACGGCGCTGCCACTACTGGCACCGTCAGAAGCCGGGTGACGTCACGATCTGTGTCGTCGTCCATGCCAAGCACCACTTTAGAGGCCATGGCGCGGGCCCAACTCCTATTGAGATTTCCGCCGGCGGCCGATCAGATGGATGAGTGGAGGGCCACCATTCAGAGCTTGATCAGTTTCGCCGAGGTGGGAGGATCACAGCAAGCAGGCCCGCCACGGCCTCCACAGGCGGCGACAACGGCCCAAGCCGCAGGCCATACCGAAGGGGCCACCACCATGGTGCAATCCCCTCCACGGCAGCCAGCGCAGGGGCCACAGCCAGAGCCACGTGACCAAGAACCCGACGACGTATCGATGGCTTCATCCGATCCTCGAGCATGTCAAGACCAACGACGAGTCTTGGAAGACAGGCGGAGGGAAGACGTGCGCGTCACCATCGAACGACGCTGCGAAACCTGTTGCTAGTCTGATAGGCGCAATGGCCCCGACATTGATGAGCCCATGACTGGCGAAGGTGGGTACCTGCCTTTCGAGGTTGGGTGCCCCGCCTTCACTAGCGAGCCGCGGCAAGTCCGTTAGCCATCTGCTCGCACGTTCAAGCCAGAAATACTAGAAAAGTACGGTGGAAGATTGAACCCGGCAGAGTTCTTGAGCATCTACACCATCACTGTTCAAGCTGCTAGGGGAAGAGACGAGAATGTATTCGCCAACTACTTCCTTTTGGCACTCAAGCCAAACGTGAGGGCGTGGCTGATGCATTTGCCAAAGAACTCCATCTCAACATGGGCTGACCTATGCCATGAGTTTGTTGGCGCCTTCACGGGCGGCCATCAAGAACCAGGGCGGCCCAGCGACTTGCGGCTCCTCCCGCAGAAGGAAGGAGAAAGTTTGCGGAAGTACATGCAGAGGTTCAGCCGGGTGCACAGGAACATTCCAGACATCCACCCGGCAGCTGTGATAGCTGCATTCCAGTCCAACATGCGCAACCGCAGGATATGTTCTAAAATGAACGTCCGGTTGCCCAAGACTATGAATGAGTTGTTCACTTTGGTGGATAAGTGTGCCTGAGTAAAGGAGGGGAGATGACTCCCTGGTGAAGAAGATGGCATCGACGTTGACCCAGAGGACGACGACGACGCCGCCACCCAGAAGAAGAAGAACAAGAAGCGCGAGGATAAAGCAGTGATGGCCGTTGAAGGATCGAGCACACCTAGTACCAGCAAGAAGGCCAAGACCGAGGCTCCCGACAAGGAAGTTGCCACGTGCACTGATTGTCGGGAAGCCGCGGCTACTGAGAAGGTTGGGAAGGCTGACGGGCCATATTGCAAGATCCATCGGACTAAGGGCCACGATCTTCATGAGTGTCATCAAGTTGAGCAACTCGTCAAGAAGCAGAAAGCTGAGTACGAGAAGCATGACAAAGAGAGAGACCAAGATGGCGTTGGCGGGAAGGGCCGAGGCAGCAGAGCAGGTCGCCCCATCAAGGCTCCTCAGTATCAAGGGAAAACTGCCAGAGGCCGCGAGAAGAAGTAATGCGATGACGAGAGTGATGAAGGAGATGAAGAGGAAACCAGCGAGCAGGAGTTCCAGAAAGTCACTGACGCCCTATGCATTGACGGAGGTGCATCCTTGCACTCCTCTCACCACCAACTTAAATAGTGGGCACGTGAGGTCAATGTCGTGGAGCCAGCGGCAGATTCTTGAAAGCCGCTCAAGTGGTCCAGCACGCCCATCATCTTTGATGAAGAGGACCACCCTTACTGCACCAACGCGGTAGGTTGTTTGCCGTTGTTGGTCTCACCAACGATCCGCAACCTCAAGGTCACAAAGATGTTGGTTGATGGCGGGGCTGGGTTGAATCTGATCTCTCCCAAGGTCATCAGGAAACTCCAGATAGTAGATGAAGAGCTCAAGGTTACTGGTACTTTCCAAGGGATTAACCCCAGCAGGAGTCGTCATAAGGGGAAGATCACACTGCCGGTAATGTTCGGGGGGGAGTTAAACTACCGGACTGGGAAGATCGTGTTTGATGTGGTTGACCTCCCCCTGCCGTACAATGGAATCCTTGGTTGCCAAACCTGGCCAAATTCATGGCGGCATCCCACTATGCCTACAACACACTGAAGATGCCAGGGCCAATGGGCGTCATTTCCATTCCATTAGACAAGAAAGACGCAATCATATGCGTGGATAAGATGTACCGAGAAGCAGTCACTACAGAGGCCGTGGAAGCTACTGCTCCTGCCAAGGAAAGCAAGAAAAAGAAGAAAGCTACCAAGGATGCCAGCAAGGAATCCGGGAAGCGCACCTCTTCGGAGTGCGATGCGCCTGTTGATGACTTGCCGGAGAGTTCCAATAGCAAGAGATCCAAGGCTGCTGCACCCGTTGTGAAGAAGGTCCCGGCAGTGCTGGCTGGCACTGATGGTACGTTTACTATAAGTGCCACCCTCGACAACAAATAGGAAACCGTGCTCATTGCCTTCCTGTGGGCGAATGTCGACGTGTTTGCTTGGCAACCATCTGAAATCCCCGGTGTTCCCAGGGAGGTAATCAAGCACCACCTTGTTGTCTGCCCACATCCCCGGCCCGTCAAGTAGAAGGTCCAAAAGCAAGCTTTGGAGCGGCAGCAGTTTATTGCTGAAGAGATCAAGAAACTTGAGGCAGCTGGTTTGGTAAGAGGAGTATTGCATCCAACGTGGTTAGCAAATCCAGTGGGGGTGCGCAAGGCAAATGGGAAATGGAGGCTTTGCATAGATTTCACAGATCTGAATAAAGCATGCCCGAAGGACACATTCCCCTTGCCGCGAATCAACCAGATTATGGATTCCACCCCCGGGTGTGACCTGCTTTCCTTCCTGGATGCCTACTCCAGATACCACCAGATATTCATGTCCAAGGAGGATGAAGAGAAGACCACGTTCATAACCCCCTGCGGCATGTACTGTTTTGTACGGATGCCCTTTGGGTTAAAGAGCATTGGATCCACCTTTGCAAGAGCAGTGCAGATTGGCTTTGAGTCTTAGCTGCACAGGAATGTCGAAGCCTACATGGACGATATAGTTGTCAAAACCAAGGACAAATTGACTCTCATTCAAGACTTGGAAGAGACCTTTGCGAGTCTATGCAAGATCAACTTGAAGCTGAACCCAGAGAAGTGTGTGTTTGGCATTCCTTCCGGCAAGCTACTTGGCTTCTTTGTGTCCCACCGGGGGATAGAGGCCAACCCCAACAAGATCAAGGCAATTGAGCAAATTCAAGCGCCCAATATAGTTAAAGACGTGAGGCGTTTGACTGGATGTGTTGCCGCGCTGAGCGGTTCATTTCCAAGTCCGCCGAGCACGCCTTGCCGTTATTCAAAATCTTGAAGAAGGCAGGGCCCGTGGAGTGGACCCCGGAGGCAGACACTGTGCTACAAGATTTGAAGACCTATCTTTGCTCTATTCCTACCTCAGTCGCTCCTAAACCACAAGAGCCATTGCTGCTATATTTAGCAGCAACCAATCAAGTGGTTAGTGCAGCGCTGGTGGCACAGCGGGAAGTGGATGAAGCAACAGCCGTGACCACTGTCCCCTCCGAAGAGGATAGCGAACTCATCCCGGCAAGGCCAGATGCAGATCAGAACAAGGAGGAGCGGGGCAACGGAGACAGTTCCAAGGTCGCGGCAAGGAAGAAGGTGGTGCAGCGGCCAGTGTACTTCATCAGCTCCCTGCTGCAGGGGGCTAGGTCGAGGTACTCTGGCATGGAAAAGTTGATTTTTGGCCTCATCATGGCCTCAAGGAAACTGCGCCACTACTTCCAAGCCCACGAGATCACGGTAGTCACCCGCTTCCCCTTGCAATGCATACTCAACCCTGAGGTCACTGGCAGAATAGTGGAATGGGCTTTGGAGTTATCCAGCTTTGGTTTGAAGTTTGAGAGCACGTCAACTATTCAGAGCAGAGCACTAGCAGAGTTCATTGTGGAGTGGACACCTACCCCTGACGAAGCAGTGCTGGAGATAGTTATTCCCAGCAAGGAAGCGCCCTAATAAGAGTGGATCATGTACTTTGATGGTGCCTTCTCCCTACAAGGTGCAGGAGCTGGCGTGCTTCTGGTTGCTCCCACTAGGGAGCACCTCAAGTACGTCGTTCAAATGCATTTCCCCCGGGAGAAGGCTACCAACAATACTGCAGAGTATGAAGGGCTCCTTGCCGGGCTCAGGATCACGACAGAACTGGGATTCAAGAAGTTGATCATCCGTGGAGATTCACAACTTGTGGCGAGACAAGTAAACAAGGATTATCAAAGCCCATTGATGGAGGCATACGTCGAGGAGGTGAGAAAGTTGGAGGAGCGCTTTGATGGATTAAAAACAGAGCACGTGCCACGTGCGAAAAATAGCATTGCTGATCATCTGTCAAAGTGCGCTGCGCAAAAACTCCCAGTGGAACCAGGGACTTTTGTTCTCCATCTGACTCAACCCTCCGTATACCCGGCAACAATGGCCAGAAAGAGGATGAAACTGGACTCCGGCAAGCTTCTCCTGGCAGAGCTTCCCGAAGCCCCCGGTAGAGAGTTTGGCGGGAACAACTCCCCTTTGATCGGTGAGCTGCACCCTCCCACCAAACTACCAATCTTTACGGTTGAGGCTTGCGCACCCATGTACGAGGAGGTGCCGCTGATCCTTGTTGTCGAGCCTCTAGCTCCAACTTGGGCACGGCACATTGTCCATTTCCTCCAAGCAGGAGAACTTCCCGAAGAGCAAGAAGAAGCTGAAAGAGTAGCCCGGAGGGCCAGTATTTATCAGTTCGTTGATGACACGCTATACAGAAGAAGGCCCAACGGTGTGAGATTGAAGTGCATTTGCCGGGAAGAAGGAAAGGAACTGCTGGCAGAGATACACAAGGGTATGTGTGGCTCCCACATTGGATCAAAGGCCTTGGTTGGAAAAGCTTTCCGGCAAGGTTTCTACTGGCCCACGGCCCTCCAAGATGCGATTGAGCTAGTCACCAAGTGTGAAGCCTGCCAGTTCCAGTCCAAGAATATCCATCAGCCTGCTCAAGCTCTCCAAATGATCCCTTTGTCATGGCCATTTTCGGTATGGGGGCTCGACATCTTGGGCCCCTTCCCCATGCTACCAGGGGCTTTGAATACTTGTACATTGCAATCAACAAGTTTGCAAAGTGGCTGGAAGTGGAGCCTGCGAGGAAAGTGACCGCACAGTCAGCTATCAAGTTCTTGAAAGGATTGGTGTGCCATTTCGGAGTACCCGCCAGAGTCATCACTGACAACGGCACCCAATTCACAAACTGCGCCTTCATGCAATACGTTCATGCCCTCGGAAGCAAAGTCTCATTTGCCTCTGTTGCCCGTCCCAGAAGCAACGGACAAGCTAAGAGGGCCAACGCTAAAGTGCTGTGAGGACTCAAGACAAGAACATTTGATAAGCTGCAGAAGTGTGGCAGACGATGGATCGATGAGCTGCCGGTGGTTCTTTGGTCCCTCTGTACGACACCAAATCGAGCTACCGGCCAGACTCCCTTCTCCCTAGTCTATGGGGCAGAAGCAGTGATCCCCACGGAACTCATATACTGGTTACCTTGAGTGTTGCCTACAATGAAGTAGCGCAAGAACAGCACCGGCGTGATGACGTTGTGCTACTTGAGGAGAACCGTCTCCCGGCTGCTACGCGTGCTGCATGCTACCAGCAAGCCCTGCATCGCTATCACAGCCGCAGGGTTCATGCCCAGAGCTTTGAGGAAGGCGACCTTGTCCTTAGGCATGTTCAGTCTGCCAAGGGTGCAAACAAGTTGACGCCGAAGTGGGAAGGCCCTTACCGGGTAGTACGAGTCACCAGACCTGGCGCAGTCCGTCTGGAGACCGGAGATGGCATTCAGTTGCAAAACTCATGGAACATTGAGCATATCCGTAAGTTCTACCCGTAAGGCGTGGCTGTTGGGCCCTGCCCGGCAGCCACCCTTTTGTACAAGCCTTGCCGATCTTGCATGTAACCCTTTCTACAAAGCCAGGCGCAGACCCTGTGTCGTGGGAAACCACGGCCACCTATGGGGCCATGAGCCCCTTTTGGTTCGGCGGGGGGATGCGCACATTGCACAAAGAGCGGAGAAGCGTCACACAGTGCGGCAGAGATCACACGGGTAGTTTTTACCCAGGTTCGGGCCGCTGTAAGGCGTAAAACCCTACTCCTGCTTTGGTGGATTGATGGTGGAGGAACGCAGCGCTCTTGCCCGGAAAGGTCGCCTCGGGGCGAGAGCAGCTACGCGCGTATGAGTCTGCAAGGGTCCGGATCAGCCAACCCCTTCTACGGTTGCCATGGGCCTCCTTTTATAGGTCAAGGGGTCACCACAGTGGCAAATCATTCATTACATAGTGATTAGATAGCAAACAGTGCTATCATACCTAACTCTGCAAGCTGACAGAGCGCATTAAATGTGCCGCTCAACGTCACATCTCAGCTTGCCCGGCAGGCCCTGCCGGGCTGTTTTGCCAGCTTCGCAACTACTTGCTTGACACGTCTCAGGATGGGTGTCGCCTGGGGGTATTTTCTGTAGGAAGCGGCTGCCATGTGGCAAATAGCAGCCACTTTGTCACTTTGGAGCTTGACACCGCACTGATCGACGATGTGCGTCGTGATGAGGTGGTGCGGTGGAGTGGTTTGCCTCCGTAAGCCCTGGCAGGCCTACCGGGACGATCCTGAGACTCACTTCTGGGGGTAACTCCATCCCCGTCAGGCTCGCCTGCTCGGCAGAGGAGGTTCTTCCCTTAGCGATATCTTGCTTCTCTGGCTCATCTTGGTCTTCTTGATCTGCACTTTGGTCCTTCAAAGAACAGGTCTCTCATGCCTTGATCTGATCTTGAGTTTGTAATCTTGTTCTTGGGCCTGTTCACAGTCTGGGCAACGGACCAAGGGTTTGTTAAACCGACAGAAGCCCCCGGGCCTGGCACGAACGGGCCGCTGGGCATCGTCGGGGTAGGCCCTAACCAGTGCACAGGCAGGAGCGCAAGGGTGGCTTCGCCCTTTGAGATCTTCTTTGCTTCTTCACTGACCCAAGCTTGGGTCAGTTTCCGATTTTCCCGCATGTTGTGTAATGCCAATTGCGTGGGGCCACTCTGGTAATGGCCCGTGAATGACTTTAACGCATGGGCCAGTAACTGCCAATTCACTCTTCCCACCACGCCCTTATCCGTAGCCACATATGCTGCATGCATCAAGTGGGGTAGGTAACGGAGGCGCGTGGTGTGGGAGAGCATCAAGGCAGGGGCCCGGTCTTCTTGGATTGGTGGGGGAGGATGGTGATTATCCGCTGGGGAATCAGCCTCCATCCCCAGCTCGCCTATAAAAGGAAGAGTGGGGGAGGAGCGGAGGCATTCGTCCACACTCCTTTCTTCCTCCATTCCTGATTTCTTCTGGTTATGCCGAAAGGGAGAGCCCGGGGCCAGGTCCCAGGTCCTAGCTTAGAGCTGGTGCTGCTAAATGCTCGTGCTGATGCTTGGGGAGTGAGTCTGGTCCAGGTCCAGAGGTGGCGCAGTGGGCGAGCCATTCGTGGTGTAGGAGATATCAAGCTTTCCCATTATGGTGGAATGATTACCTCCTCTATCTCAGCCGGTCATCTGGTGAGGAGCGTGGCACCTTGCCGTGAGCTGCTGCAGCTCGTCAGCCTGGTGACCAGGTTCTCGGATCCTTCGACGCCCATTCGGGATGTAGGGCTTGGTATCATTGGTAATCCCAGCACTGCCCCTTCCATCGGGACCAGGGCTAATGTCGAAGAAGGGGGCGCCTTCTAGCCTACCAAGGTGGGGAGTGGCGCACCCCGAACCCCCTGGCTGCTTCTCCGGAGAAGGTGTCGGGCCAGGGGCCCGGTGTCTTTCTGGAGCGGTGGTGATGGAGGGAAAACGAGGGAAGACGGAGAAGGCGGGTGGCAGGGCGTCAGGTCAGAGTACGATGGCACCGACGCCTTCGTCTCCATCTGGCGACCTGCCGCCTCATCTTTCCGCTCTTCCCCTCCCTCCCCGACACCATCATCACCAGTCTCTTCGGGTGATAGCCGGGGAGGGATGTTCCCTTGGTGCCTTCGTCACCCTCCAGCGGTCTTCCAACTGAGCTTTGGTGGATGACTCCACCGGTACTCGAGCTGGGGCTTCTTGCTGGTCCTGGAGGTGGTGAACAAGGCACCGCCGAGCTGGAATCTGCTGTCTGGTTGCCCTTTATTATCACTGGCGGCGAACTTTGATGCCCAGGGGATGTAATAAGCTATAATTTCTTTGTTGTATAGTCTAGGTTTATTCTTCGCCCCGATGCTGTAATTTATTTGCTGTATATGCTGTCGTCGCTCTGAGAAAAGTCGTAATCTTTGATTAGAGCACAATTAGCCAATACGTTAGGTTTATATAAAAAAATTGAAACTAAAACTGTCCGGCTTCCAATCACTATGAATGGGCAGAACCGTGGGCCTACAATCATCTTGGGCCTTTAGTAGGCCTAGACTTAATCTAGCCCTCTATTAGTTTCGAGCTTTAAAAGGCCGAGTAAAGTGCTTGCCTTAATTGGGCCAGAAAATAAAATGGGCTTTTAATAGGCTGAGATGTAGATTGAGCCTGAATTGTGTCGAACAAATCATGGGCCGACAGCAGGTTGGAATATACATCAGCCCATTATTGGCCCAGTGATATGATGGGCCATTAATAGGCCGAAATGTTGTTGGGACTTGGTGGGCCCAATTTCAGGATGGGCTGGAAGCAGGCCGAGTGCATAGCGGGCCGAAATTAGGCCCAACACTATCAAGGGCCTTTTACGGTCTGATAGGCTGTTTGGGCTAAAATGTATCCATGAAGACTACGGACCGTTAAGAGGCTGAAATTCACTAGGGACCAGAATTAGGCCCAGATGCAGTTCGGGCCTTTAAATGGCCGAAAGTGAAGCCGGGCCAAAAGACGCACATATGTACACAGGGCCGCTGACAGGCCGAAACTAATATCGGGCCGAACTGTTAAATGGGCCATTAACAGGCTGAAGAGCAAAGCAGGCTCCCAATTGGCCCAAAGGCACAGTAGCTGTTAAAGGGACGTATCTGTTATGGGCCGTAATTTGTCCCAAACTATTGCAGGCTGTTAATGCGCCGGATCTGATATGGGCTATAATCTAGCCGAGAATATTGCAGGCATTTAACGGGCCGTATCTAATGTGGGCCACAATTTGGTCCAGAAAATGAATGGGCCGGCTCATTAGATCTGACAAAATCTTGTGGGCCTTTTCCTGGGCCGGCTTTTAAACCTATATGGGCCTCTATTGGGCCATCCCACATGTCAACATTTCATTGGCGACACATGTCCAGTGGACGGTTGACATCTGTCCCAACGAGGAGCTGACATGTGGATCGTCCGGCGAATGAGAATTTTACACGTGGAAAATCCCCATAGGTCAGGGCTGTTAACGGGTTATCGGATCCGAACCAGAACCCGATAGCTTACCGGCTACCCGTTACAGTGGATGCCACGTGTCGGTTACCCTTGACGAAAAACCTCATGACGCACCATTTATCGTCATGGAAATGGACACTTTCGTGATGATAATTTTGGTATTTTCATGGAACACTTCTAAGACAGCACAGGTATGAATATCTTGATTCTGTCATAAAATCGTAATGGATGTACATGCATGACAGAAAACATGACCTGCTATGACAAACACGTATCATCACAGAAGTGTTTTTTTTGTAGTGTTGATGCTCTTTTTGATCAACACACGGAGGGGAGTAAATAGTGTCCGGTTGGTGACTTCCATTTGGCCACCGGTTTGAGGATGATATGCCGTCGAGAATAGTACCTTGATGCCGAGCTTGGTGCATAGTGTCTTCCAAAAGTAGCTTAGGAACTTGACGTCGCGGTCCGACACAATGGTCCTTTGCACTCCATGTAGCCTCAAGATTTCCCTACAAAAAAGTTTGCAACATGTGAAGCATCGTCTATCTTATTGCATGGGATGAAATGTGTCATTTTGAGAATCGGTCCACAACAACTAATACCGAATCCTTTCCATATTATGATCTAGGTAATCCAAGCACAAAATCCATACTAATATCTTCCCATGGGTGAGATGGAATAGGAAGTGGAATATGTAGGCCATGAGATTGATATTTGGACTTAGCTTTGCGGCATGTTGGAGCATCTATTGGTGAAGCGTGCAACATCACGGAACATCTTTGGCCAAAAGTACTTGAAGGAGAGTGTGGCAAAGGTCTTGTCGCGCCCGAAATGTCCCATAGGTCCTCCGCCGTGAGCCTCTTGCAAAAGTAACAAACGAAGAGACGACTCGGGTTTACAAAGTTTGTTAGCGCGCATAAGATAGCCATTCTTGAGGTAATAGTTCTCCCAACAAGTATTAGGAAGAAATTTGGCATAATGAATCACAAATGAAGGATCATGTGCATATAGATCTTTAACATGCTCAAAGCCAATGACATTCACTTCAAGTTGAGTAACTAACATGCACTTGCGGGAAAGGGCATCTGCCACAACATTGTCTTTACCCTTAATGTACTTGATCACATAAGGAAAAGATTCAATGAATTCACTCCATTTAGCATGCCGTTTATTCAACTTGGTTTGACCTTTAAGATACTTAAGTGTTTAATGATCGGTATGTATGACAAATTCATGTGGGCGAAGATAATGCTCCCAAACATGCAATACTGACACTAAAGCATATAATTCTTTGTCATAGATGGGATAGTTAAGTTGAGCTCCGGAAATTCTTGCATCAAAACTCCACCAACGCCATTACCACTAGCATCACAATGGACCATGTGTAAGCAAATTCTTAAGCTCATGAAATGTGGTATCTTGGGATGGTCTCCAAACAAAAGGTTCATTCGTCTTACTCAAGGCATGCAAAGGTGATGCAATAGTGCTAAAGTCCTTAACGAAATGACGATAGAATCCTGCTAGGCCAAGGAAGCTACTCACTTGTTGCAAGTTGGTTGGTTGTGGCCAATTTTTGATTGCTTCAGTTTTAGACTCGTCAACATGAATACCCTTAGAAGACACAACAAAGCCCAAGAAAACAAGCTTGTCAACACCAAATGTGCATTTCTCCATATATGCATAAAGATGCTCTTTTCTAAGAGTTTGCCAAACGGTCCTAAGATGAGTGACATGATCTTTGAGAGATTTGCTAAACACAAGTATATCATCAACATAGACCACAACAAATATGCCAATGTAGTGGCGAAGAACATAATGCATGACATGCTTGAAAGTACCGGGTGCTTCCGATAAGCCCATAGGCATAACTAACCACTCGTACAAGCCAAATTTAGTTTTAGAAGCGGTTTTCCATTCATCACGTCGTTGAATGCGAATTTGGTAATAGCCACTTTTAAGATCAAATTTTGAGAAAATGGTGGTGCCGCTAAGCTCATCTAGCATATCGTCAAGGCGTGGAATGGGATGTGTATAGCGAACGGTGCTAGCATTTATGGGACGACAATTGGAGGACATGCGAAAACTACCATATTTCTTGGCCACAAGAATAACTGGAACGGCACAAGGGCTCAAGCTTTCACGTATATGTCCATTGTCAATGAGGTTTTGTACTTGCCTTTGTATATCCTTAGTTTCTTCGGGATTGATGCGGTATGGGGCCTTGTTCAGTAAGGGTGTGTCGGGGATGAGGTCGATCCGGTGCTCGATGCGGTGTATAGGAGGTAGGCCGGGAGGTAGCTCATCGGGAAAAACAGCTGCGAACTCCTGCAACAAATTAGACAACACTAGAGGAAGATGGTTAGAAGTGTTAGTCATTGCCGCTCATCTTTGCACACTAGGACATAGTGTAGAACACTAGATGGTTTCTAACACTTCTCTCATATCGCGTTTGGTGGCTAGGAGGACTAAGTTTTTGTCTCTCATTGTAGAGTCACTCATTTTGGGTTTGGGGCACTCACTCTCTTTGTGGTGGTTCACTCTCTCGCTAGTGTCTCCATTATGGGTGGATGCTTGTTTGTCGGTGATCACTTGACTTGGCGACATAGGTCGTAGCACGTACTCTTTTCCCTACATTTTGAAACTATAGTGGTTGGTACGTCCGTTGTGGATAATGCTGCGGTCGAATTGCCAAGGTCTTCCTAAGTCGAGATGGCACACGGACATAGGAACCACATCACACTCCAAGGTGTCTTCATATGCGCCGATCTTGAAGGAAACTTGCACGGTATGCTCCACTTGAATGGTGTTTAAGCCATTGGACCTTGTAGGGGTGAGGATGCTTCATCTTGACCAATTGTAGCTTAGAACATAGCTCTTCACTTGCCAAATTGTGGCAACTTCCTACATCGATGATGACTTTCATGGAACGTCCATTGGTGCCCGCTTTGGTGTGGAAGATGTGGCCATGTTGGTCTTCGTCTTGTTGGTGTTGAAGCGTCAAGACCTTGGAGACAACAAGGGAGGGGCCTGAATCATTGTCACAAAATACTTTCTCATCTTCCTCTTCATTCATGCGCCGGTCCATGGCCACGTGCTCAAGGGCTTCCATTTCTTCTTCACTCATTGAGTCATAGGTGCCAACATCATTGGCAATCATGGTGCACTGAGTGGGGCACTCAAATGTCTTGTGGACGCGGCCTTGACATGTGAAGCATTTGATGGAACTTGTCTTGACGGTCTCACCCATTGCAGTAGATGATGATGAAGCTCTCAGCATGAGGTTGCTTGTAGTAGGAGGACAACTTGAAGATGTCAAAGGTTTCTTGTAACTTTACTTGTTGCCGGTGCTTGGTGATGCTCTAGTTGAGGTAGGAGGTGCCGAGGTCGTTGGAGCTTGAGTGTATGAGCTATAGGTCTTGGAACAGTACTTGGCGTATTTTAAGTCATCTTGTACTTGTCGCTCGAACTTGGTCGCTTGATGAACCAGCTCAAGGAGGTTGGAGTACGGTTGGAAGTCGGCGATCTTTTTTATTGGGTGATTAAGGCCGTTCAAGAATTATGCCATAGTTTTCTCATCATCTTTTGTGACATTGGCCCGTATCATGGCAATCTCCATCTCTTGGTAGTATTCTTCCACCATCTTCATGCCTTGCTTGAGAAGTTGCAACTTCCTGAAGAGATCGCGGGTGTAATGTGTAGGCATGAAGAGAGCTCTCATGACATCCTTCATTTGTGTCCAAGTCGTGATTGGAGGTTCGCCTCTTTCCTGTCGTCTTGAGAGCACTTGTTCCCACCAAATGAGGACATAGTCTTGAAAATCGAGGGATGACATGGCAATTTTCTTCTCCTCTTCATAGTTGTGAAGACGGAATATCTTGTAGACCTTCAATGTCCATGAGAGATATTCCTTGGGATCGATGCTTCCGGAGAACATGGGCATGGTGAACTTGAGCTTGCCGTAGCGTAGTTCTTCATCATGTGGACGGTGGTGTTATCGCACTTGGTGTGGAGGAGGGTCTAAATTGTCATGCTCCTCTTGAAGGACTCGCCGATGAGGTTGAGGCATATGTGCCAGGATTCTTCTTTCTTGCTGCTCTTCACGTCGAGCGGCTTCACCTTGTCATTCTTGGCGAAGTGCTTCTTCTTGTTCACGTACTTGATGGTTGCGGTCGGCGATGGCTCGAGTGGCCTCGGGAAGTGCGCGTTGTGCTTCGAGGGCTTGTTCCTCATGACTTCTTTGTTCTTGTCGAATTACATCACCGTCTTGAGGTACTTGACATGGATGTTGTGGAGGTTGTTCCTGGTCCTTGGCGTCTTGTGCTTGGCGTCTCGCCCTTTCACGTGCTCGGACTCGGTCTTGCAAACCATTGCCATGGCATGGATTTTCCTGAGCTTGGCGATCCTGTGGGTCATCACATCGATGAGAATGAGCTCAAGGAGGACATGCGTCGGAGTAAGAGTAGCCCGAAGAGTGGCAACTTGAGTGGCGCCGTCTTGGTGAAGAAGTGGTGAAAGACGCGCTGCTCACGATCATGTTGCGGAATTCTTCCATTTGTGTGGTGAGCTTGGCGTCTAGGTAGTCTTGTTGTCTTTCTTCCGATTGTCGTAGGTCGGTGGCGAGTTTCTCAATGCGATCACCCAAAGCTTCATTTTCGATATGGAGAGCTCGTTGGGCGACGAAGAAGTGGTTCTTGGTGACGTAATCGCGTTCGTCATCTTACTCCTCAAAGAGTGGGTTTGCCGAAGAACTTGGCCTATCCATCATAACCAAGTGGTGGAGAGTAGGAAAATGAGAGAACAATACCAAAATTACCTTTTCCGAAGATTGTGGATGTATCGAGTATCACTCAACGGAATGCTATAATTGGAGAATTGGTACTGGGTTTGGTTTTCTCACACCTACAAGTAAAAGGCTTATGGAGTATCTTGGTTAGGAAGTGGCACTATAATTCAAGCAAATGTTAGTCAAGATGTCGAAAATGTTGAAAAGATGCACAAATTGCGAAGTAAGACAAGTAGATCAAGCCGAAGATATCACTAAGAACACACACACGGAAGATAAATTGGATCCGCACAACCAAGGAGTGAGCTCAAAATGTGTAACCGCGGAAGATGCTCTTGTTGTACGAATGCTAGAGAGACGCTAGCTCGATTGCTCAAATGGGCTAGATACGCTCGTGTACCAACCTATGAGGGAAACTGGCCGTCTACAATCCCAAGAATGCTTATGTATGTATTGACCAAGATGATGGAACTATGCAAAATGGCTCATTGCTATTGCTTACAAGCTCTTTGTTTCTATTTTTATTTTGCTTAAAAGCTTTTTTATTCTACTTTTTTTGACTATGCCACAATGCTTGATATGCGAGCCGGAGTATGAGACAACAAGTATGGTATGCACGGGAGATATTTATGGCACAAGTATGATAGCATGATGATTGCACGCTAAATGTAGCTATGCGGGATAGGCTTATCACTAAAGGTGCACAAAGAGCGTGGCCCGGCAATTCTCAACTTGCTAGTCTCGACAGGAAAGTGACGCAAAAAATGGCTCGGGGCTATCAAATGTAATGGCAAGGTATGAGTATAAGTTGTCGTCGAGGTTACCGTCCTTGCTTATGGTTAGTATGAAGATAAAGTGGTCGATGTCGATGTGGAGTCCGAGGCGATGACGGGTGGCAGTGATGACGATGTCGAACCGTGCCTAAGTAGCCCAAACACCTTAGGACCTGGTGAATCGCATCTCAAAAGCTCAAACACCAACGATAAATAGTACGGAAAGCGAATGTGTCGTGGGTGGACACGATCACCTATGGGGCCATGAGCCCCTTGTGGTTAGGCAAGGGGGAGATCACGTTCACAAAGAGTGGGAGCCATGAGGAAGCACGACGATGAGGCTCTGGTCCTTTTTTACCCAGGTTAGGGCCGTTGAGAAGTGTAAAACCCTACTCCTGCTTTGGTGGATTGGGTGGAGGAAACACGACAGCACGCAGCGCTCAAGCCCGGCAAGGTGGCCTCGGGGAGAGCTGCTACGCATGTACAAGTGTGAGGGGGTGCGAATCCCTCTCTAGGTTGCCTTGGGCCTCCTTTTATAGTTCAAGGGGTAACCAAGTGGCAAAACAGACATTATCTTGTGATTAGATAGCTAACAGTACTATCATACCTAACTCTGGCAGTTAGGACAAAGTGTATTAAATGCACTGCTAGGTGTCATGCTGTGGATGCAGCCCGGCAAGCCTACCATGCCGCTTAACCATCTTCCACCTGTCTGCATGACACGCCTCTGGACGGGTGTCATATAGAGGGAATCTTCCTTCCAAATGGCTGCCACGTGCAAATGATAGCCACTTAATCACTTGGGGGCTCGACACCGCACTGATAAGTGACTGGCGTCGCTGTGCGATGGAGCGGTGGAGTCTTGGCGGGGATATTCACCCTTAGCGGCCCCGGCAAGCCTGTCGGGTGAATCTTGGGACTTGTTCTTGGTGCGGCCTCGACCTGACCAGGCTCGCCTGCCCGGCAAGGGAGGTCTTTCCTTAGTGACATCTTGTCCCCTTGGCTCGTCTTGGTCTTCTTGATCCGCCCTTTGATTCCTCAAAAGGCTATCTCTCTGGCTTGGCTTCGTTTTAGAAGCTTGGGAGCTTAGTGATGTTGTATCTTCGCTATTGCGTCTGTGTAAAGTCCGAGCAACATATGTGAAGGTTTGTTGCACCGACATTAATGAAAAAAGATATGCTTGCCGGGCGCTTGTGCATGTATCATGTTCATGGTGAGGAATGATTCCTCTATACTTCCAAGTAAACAAGGTTTTCCGGCAAGGCATCTTGCCGGTCCCTTCCGTTGCTGTCGCAGGTCTCAGCCTAGCGGGTCAGGAGTGTGGAAGAGAACCAGCCCCTTGTCAACCCTTTTTTTTCAAATGCTACTGCGACCAGCCTGACTGAAGTAATCTTCAAATCAAGGGATGGGAGCACAAATGATTTGAGGGTGAAAAGGTTTTTTCTATGCACAAGTTTTTGACCCAGGGGTATGTGATGGATGGTTAGGGGAACTTATCTGCTTTACGCTGTCGGGGATCGCTATGCCAGCTTGTCCTCATTTCCCCCCTTCGGGGAGTTTATCCGCTATAGGAGCCCTGCTGTTAGTACAGGGGAAAACAACAGCATACAATCTCATCTATATGATTTAAGGACTATAGCAAAGTCAGACTTAAGTAAACATGCATTCAAGTTTTAGGCGCCAGCGCTTCGTTTTATTATCTTTGCACAGGGTCTGCGCCTAGCTTTGTACAAAGGGTTACATGCGCATTGGCAAGGCTTGTACAAAAGGTGGTTGCCAGGAGCTGAGCCCGGCAGCCGCGCCTTATGGGTAGAACTTACGAAGATGCTCAATATTCCATGAGTTCTGCATTTTAATGCCATCTTCGGTCTCCAGACAGACTGCGCCAGTTCTGGTGAGTTGTACTACCCGGTAAGGGCTTTCCCACTTTGGCGTCAACTTGTTGGAACCCTTGGCGGACTGAACATGCCTAAGGACAAGGTCACCTTCCTCAAGGCTCTGGTCGTGAATCCTGCAGCTATGATAGCGGTGCAGGGCTTGCTGGTAGCGTGCAACACGCACAGCGGCCCGGAGACGATATTCCTCGAGAAGCACGGCATCGTGATGCCGGAGCTGCTTTTGCTCTACTTCATCGTAGGCAAGTACTCGAGGTGACCCGTATATGAGTTCCGTGGGGAGCACTGCTTCTGCCCCATACACTAGGGACAAGGGGGTCTGGCCGGTGGCTCGATTTGGTGTCGTCCGGAGGGACCAAAGAACCACCGACATCTCATCAATCCATCGCCTGCCGCATTTCTACAACTTGTCAAAATTTCTCGTCTTGAGCCCACGTAGCGCTTCAGCATTCATCCTCTCCGCTTGCCCATTGCTCCGGGGATGAGCAACAAAGGCAAAAGAGACCTTGCTCCCAAGGCTTTGGACGTACTGCATGAAGGCGCGGCTCGTGAACTGGGTGCCATTATCGGTGATCACTCTGCTGGGTACTCCAAAACGGCACACCAATCCTTTCAAGAACTTGATAGCTGATTGTGCGGTCACCTTCCTCACTGGCTCTACCTCAGGCCAATTTGTAAACTTGTCGACTGCAACATACAAGAATTCAAAGCCCCTGGTAGCACAGGGGAAGGGGCCCAAGATATCGAGCCTCCAGACCGAGAATGGCCAGGATAAATGGATCGTCTGGAGAGCTTGAGCTTGTTGATGAATGTTTTTTGGAATGGAACTGGCAGGCTTCACACTTGGTGACTAGCTCAGTTGCATCCTGGAGGGCTGTGGGCTAGTAGAAACCCTGTCAGAAGGCTTATCCGACCAGGGCTCTTGATCCAATGTGAGAGCCACACATACCCCCGTGTATCTCTGCCAACAGCTTCAGCCCATCTTCCCGGCGGATGCACTTCCATTTCACCCCATTTGGCCTCTTTCTGTACAGAGTGTCATCGACAAACTGGTACATACTGGACCGTCGGGCTACTTTTTCGGCTTCTTTATGTTCTTCGGGAAGTTCTCCTATTTAAAGAAAATGGGCTAAGTGTTGCGCCCAAGTTTGAGCCTGTGGCTTGACAACAAGGACTAAAGGCACCTCCTCATTCATGGGAGCACTCCCTTCTACTGCAAGAATTTGTGGTTCTGTGGGAGGGTGCAGCTCACCAACCGAAGCAAGGCTACCCCCGCCAGCCTCTCCACCCGTAGCTTCGGGGAGTTATGCTGGGAAATGCTTGTCGGGGTTCAACTTTCTTCTTTCTCTGGCCATCGTTGAAGGGGATACTGATGGTTGAGTTAGATGGAGTACAAAAATTCCTGGTTCCACAGGGAGCTTTTGCGCGGCGCACTTTGACAAGTGATCGGTGATGCCATTTTCTGCTTGTGGTACGTGCTCTGCTTATAATCCATCAAAGTGCTCTTCCAACTTCCTTACTTCCTCCACATATGCTTCCATCAACGGACTCTGATAATCTTTGTTGACTTGCCTCACCGCTAGTTGAGAATCTCCGCGGATAATGAGTTTCTTGATTCCCAAGTCCACCGCAAATTTGAGCCCGGCAAGGAGCCCCTCATACTCGACAGTTTGTTGGTGACCTCCTCCCAGGGAAAGTGCATCTGAATCACATATTTGAGTTGCTCTCCGGTGGGCACAACAAGAGGCATGCCTGCCCTAGTGTCCTGCAGTAAGAAAGCTCCGTCAAAATACATGATCCACTCTTGAGGTGCCTCTTTGCCGAGGAGAACTGTTTCCGGCACTTCTTCGTCTGGAGTGGGCTTCCATTCTGCAATGAACTCCTCCAATGCCCTGCTCTGAATAGTTGAGGTGCTTTCATACTTTAAATCAAAGCTTGATAATTCTAGTGCCCACTCGACTATTCTGCCTGTGGCTTTGGGGTTCCTCAGTATGCGCTGTAGTGGAAAACAGGTGACAACTGTGATCTCGTGGGCTTGGAAGTAGTGGCAGTTTCCTCGAGGCCATGATGAGGCCGAAGATCAGCTTTTGTACTCCAGAGTATCTTGACCTAGCACCCTGTAATAGGGAGCTGACAAAGTAAACTGGCCGTTGCACCACTTTCTTCCTTGACGCGGCTTTAAGATCGCCTTCGCTGGCTTGCTCCACCTCTTCCTGATTTGCGTCTCCCGCGACGGGTTCAGTTCCATCTCCGAAGGGTGCAGTTGCTGCCGCTGCTTCCTCATCCACTTCTCGCTACGCCACCAGCACTTCACTAATCACTTGATTCATCGCAGCTAAATATAGCAACAACAACTCCCATGGTTTAGGCGCGACTAAGGTGGGACCATAGGAAAGGTAGACTTTCAGGTCTTGCAGCGCTGCTTCTGCTTCCGGGGTCCACTTCATCAGGCCAGCCTTCTTCAAGATTTTGAAGAAAGGCAAGGCATGCTCGGCAGACTTGGAGATGAACCTACTCAGTGCGGCAACGCATCCAGTCAAACGCCTCACATCTTTAACTGTCTTGGGTGCTTGTATCTGCTTGATCGCTCTGATCTTGTCGGGGTTGGCCTCTATCCCCCGCTGGGACACAAAGAAACCAAGGAGCTTGCCGGATGGGACACCAAACGCACATTTCTCAGGGTTTAGTTTCAAATTGATCTTGCGTAGGTTTGCGAAGGTTTCTTCTATGTCTTGAATGAATGCTAATATGTCCTTGGTCTTGACCACTATATCATCCATATAAGCTTCTACATTCATGTGCAGCTGGGGCTCGAAACCAACTTGTATTGCCCTTGAAAAAGTGGATCCGGCGCTCTTTAACCCAAAAGGCATTCGTACAAAGCAGTACGTGCCACATGGAGTTATGTACGCGGTCTTCTCTTCATCTTCTTTGATCAATGCGCGGCAGGGGGAAAGGGTCTTTTGGACATGCTTTGTTCAAGTCCGTGAAATCAATGCAGAGCCTCCATTTCCCATTTGCCTTGCGCGCCACCACTGGATTCGCCAACCAAGTTGGATGTAGTACCCCTCTGACCAAACCAGCTGCTTCAAGTTTCTTGATTTCCTCGGCAATGAACTGCTGCTGCTCAAAGCTTACTTTCTGACCTTCTGCTTGACGGGCCGAGCATGAGGACAGACAGCAAGGTGGTGCTTGATTATCTTCCTGGGAACACTGGGGATGTTAGACGGTTGCCAAGCAAACACATCGACATTCGCCCACAGGAAGGTAACGAGCGCACTTTCCTATTTGTCATCAAGGGTGGAGCTGATGGTGAATGTACTGTCAGCGCCATCCAGCCTTGCCTGAACCCTCTTCACAGCAGGTGAAGCAACCTTGGGTCTCTTGCTAGTGGAACTATCTGGCAGGTCAACAACAGGCGCGGCACACTCCGAAGGGGCGCGCTTCCCGGAGTCCTTGCCGCCATCTCTGCTAGCCTTCTTTCCCTTCTTTGTTTCCTTGGCAGGAGCTGGGGCGTCAGCTGCCTCAGCTGCTACCACGTCCCGATACGTCTTGTCTACACATATGATCGCATCTTTCTTATCTGACGGGATGGAAATGATGCCCATCGGCCCTGGCATCTTCAAGGTGTTGTAGGCATAGTGGGATGCTGCCATAAACTTTGCCAGAGCTGGACGACCAAGAATCCCATTATAAGGCAGAGGAAGTTCAACAACGTCAAACACGACCCTCTCGGTCCTGTAGTTTAGTTCCCTGCCAAATGTCACAAGCAATGTGATCTTCCCCTTGGGCCGGCTCCTGCCGGGGTTGATTCCTTGGAATGTACCCATGGCCTTGAGTTCTTCATCAGGGATATGTAGCCAGCCTACCACTTTAGGGGAGATCAGATTCAGCCCGGCCCCGCCGTCAACTAGCATATTTGTTACCTTGAGGTTGCGTATTGTTGGGGAGACCAACAACGGCAAACACTCTACTGTGGTAGTGCGGTCAGGGTGATCCTCTTCGTCAAAGATGATAAGCATCCGAGACCACTTAAGTGGCCTTCGGGAATCCGCAGTTGGCTCCACGGCATTGACTTCATGCGCCCATTGCTTGAGCTGTCGATGTGAGGAGTGCAAGGATGCACCCCCATCAATGCACATGGCTTCAGTTGCCATGTAGAATTCTTGTTCACTGGTTTCTTCTTCATCTTCTTCATCACTCGTGGGTGCGGCGTGTCTGGGGGTCGACGGCCCCGTTCGGCGCCCCGCCTTGTCCGTCTCGCTCCAGGCAAGGTGTGCGCTTCGAAGCCTCACCCGTAACGGACGGAACTGGAGAATCGTGGCTTGCGCCTGAGCGGGTGTCGCTGTTGTGATTGCGTCCGCTAGTGCGGCGGGGAGGTGGAGAATGGGTGTCCCTTCCACCCACAGCTTCCGGTCCAAGCTCGTCAGGACGCTGCTGATGTTGCCCACCCCCGGCATTTCCTGCCCCAGCTTCGGCTGCAGGGGACACAACGGCGGCGCAGCCTGCGTCGGTTGTGTATTCAGTGGCACCAGCGTCACCCAACGCTGCCGTGGTGCCGACGGTGTCTGTGGCTGCATGCGAGGGGGCCTTCAAAGTGGAGGGATGCACGGTCGCACCGGGTTTCTTCTTGGGCGCCATGGACGGAAAAGTTGATGATGAAGAAGACGATGATGAAGATCGATGCGCTGTTCGCAACTTCTGGTTCGCGCAAGAGATCCCCCTACCTGGTGCGCCAAAGATGTCATGGGCGGACACGATCACCTCTGGCGCCATGAGCCCCTTGTGGTTCGTCAAGGGGGAGATCATGTTGCACAAAGAGTGGAAGCCATGAGGCAGCACGATGATGAGGCTCTAGTCATTTTTTACCCAGGTTTGGGCCACTGAGAAGCGTAAAACCCTACTCCTGCTTTGGTGGATTGGATGGGGGAAACACGACAGCATGCAGCGCTCAAGCCTGACAAGGTGACCTCGGGGAGAGCTGCTACGCGCGTACAAGTATGAGGGGGTTCGAAACCCCCTCTAGATTGCCTTGGGCCTCCTTTTATAGCTCAAGGGGTAACCACAGTGGCAAAACAGACATTATCTTGTGATTAGATAGCTAACAGTACTATCATACCTAACTCTCGCAGTTAGGACAAAGTGCATTAAATGCACTACTAGGTGTCGTGCTGAGGGTGAAACCCGGTAGGCCTGCTGTGTCGCTTAATCATCCTTAGCTTATCATCTTGCACGCCTCTGGACTAGTGTCAAATGGGTGTGATTTGCATATCATTGAGCTTCCACGTGCTTAGTGAGAGCCACTTAATCACCTGGAGGGCTCAACACCGCATCGACAAGTGACTGGCATCGCGATGCGGTGGAGCGGTGTTAGCTGGCCTGCGCCTACCGGGGGCAGGGCTTGCCGGGCTATCTTGGAGGGGTGTGCGCTTCGGTCCTCGGGTTGCCCCAGAGGCACAACTGGCTAGGGTTTGCCCTCGCTCTTGCGTTCGACATCGACTCTGCCGACCTCGCCTGGCCAGCGGAGGATGCTTCTCTTGGAATCCTTGCCTAGTATGTTTAGCTTGGTCTTCTTGATATGCTCCTTGGTCTTACAAAGAGCGGCTTCTCTGGCTTGGTTTTGTGTTACCCATTGGTGCTGGATATATGATTGTCAGCACACCTGTGTATGGATCTGGTCAACAACTGCAAATGTTTGTTGCATCGACAGAATGGTGATGCTGGAATGGCAAAAAGAGGAAAAATGGGGAGTGGTCGAAATCCCTATATGTCCCATGCACACGGGGTAAGTGAAGGTGCTCTGCTATGCAAGAACACCTTCAGATCCATGGCAAAAGTCTCAAATTCAGCCAAATTCCATGGTGGGATGGATGGGGGATGGTGGTAAGGGGTAACAAAAGGCGCTCGCCAAGCTTTCATTCATTCATCTTAAAAGCAGTTTACATTGAGGAGTAGTACTAGATATCTCAAATCCATACATACCATGCAATAATAGAACTAGTACTAAGTACATAACCTAAGCTAGACCACACTACTCGTCGTCGGAGATGGGTAGGCGGCCGCATGCTGCAACTCCAGCTCCTCCTCCAGTTTGGCGAACATCTTGTTGATCCCCCACTCCCGCTGGTGGTGGAAGCGGCGGTTGGCCTCCACACTCGAGGATGGCCTGCTGTTCCGCCGCCCCCACGTCGTCATCCTCCTCCGGCTCTGCCTCGCCTGCGTCATCGTCCTCCTCCTACGGCTCCGCTTCGCCCACATCGTCGTCCTCCTGTTCTGGCTCTGCATCGCCCTTATCGTCATTCTCCTCCTCCGGCTCCGCATGCTGCTCCACTTCCACCGCCTCCTCCTCCGGCTCCGGCTAGTCCAGATTCCGGAGGTAGGGAGGCTGCGATCCGGGATTCTTGCCGCCTCCAGATCTCTGGAAGCAGATCAAAGCGCCGCTCCTGCGGGGGCATGGTATATGTCGTTACCTTCGGCCGGGCCATGGCTATTAGGCAACAGCGACCGGAGAAGAGGCGGCGGGAGGGGAATGAATGCGGCTACTATTTGGGTTCGCCGTCCGGCTTACATAAATGCGCTCCATCACATGTACCCGCGCGTGCAAAAATTGTACACATACGGGTCTGTTTAGGGGGCGTCACGTAACTGGCATGTGTGTGAGATTCTGAGAGACAGTGTGTGTGTGCGCACCTCTACTCTTCGGACAATTACTCCAGCTTTTGCATCGGGATATAAGTATAATGGTTACTACACTTTAGCTTGTGATTTACCGTTTACGTGGCCATATTAATGTGGTTGTGTAAAAAAAGTCACTTGCTGCTCGTGATTTGCATTATATAATTATGAGAAGTTTGCTAACTACTTAAATAAAGTAGAATTTGTCCATGTTATATAAGTAAATTAAGGTGATTGATTATCATACGGGTAAGGTTGGACGACGGGTGGTAGGAACAAATGCTCCACCTAGAGTATGTGTGTGTGAAATGGAGTCTTATGGTGTGTGTATGAAACTGAGTATTTGGTAGAGAAAGTAATTAAGTGTTTGTGGCTTCATCGTAGAGAGGTGATGTGTATGGCAGAGGCCTCCAACGAGGGGGGGTACGAGAGAGAAGAGGCCAGTAAAGAGGGAAGAGAAGGAGTGTGCGTGTGAGAGCAGTGGACATTGAGATAATGTGTTTGTTCGAGAGACACCGAGGAAGACTACTATCGATGGTGCATGTAGGCGGGAATTAAACGAAGGGATAGTCTTATTGGTTTCTGGGATAGAGGGAAGGAGTGGGAGAGGGGGGTAGCTAGAAGGAGATAGTTAAGTGTGAGTGTGTGTTTTAGAGAAGAGACCCATCCAGACAGAATTCATGTGCACACAAGAAGAGAAAGATTCGATGTGGGGTGAGGGTTGAGGGTAATTAACTACATATGGAGACATATGAGACCTTTGAACGTGCATGTGTGAGAGGTATACATACGTGGGATGTGTGTGTGTATGTGGGTGCGCGCATGATCGAGATAACAGAAAGGAGACATAAGTCATGAGATCAACGGGATGGGAGAGATGGATCGGTATGAGTATGACAGTATACATGCATGTGAGAGTGGAGGGAAGAAGGCCCGATGATTGAGCATGTGTGTTTTTTTCTTTAAGATTGAGTGGCGTGGGCTGGAGCATGCATCTATGGCGAGGAGAGAGAGCGAGACACAACGTGTGTGCAAAAGAGATCGACCTATAGATGCATGTATAGGGAAACACATATAGTGTGTGTGATAGGATGCAAGAGTGCGTGCGAGAAAGAAAGGTCGACAGAGAAACAAATAGATAGAGGGATAGAGATGCTAGCTAGAGGGACATTGGCTAGTTTGTGTGTTAGAGTTAACAGTCGAGTGGTTCAGAGGGGTGAGTTATGTGTGTGAGAGAGAAAGATAAAAAGAGGGTGCATGAATGCATGTAGAGAGAAACAGATATAGTGTGCGTGATAGGAAGCAAGAGTGCGGGCGAGAAAGAAGGTTGGTGGAGAAACAGAGAAATAGAAAGATAGAGATGCTAGCTAGAGGGAAATTGACTAGTGTGTGTGTTAGAGATAATAGTCAAGTGGATCAGATGGCTGAGTTATGTGTGTGGGTGGGAGAGAGATAGAGAGAGGGTGCATGTGAGTGACATACAAACGAATATCAGAGAGAAATGAGATCCGGAGAGACGGAGTTTTGTGTTTGCGAGACAAAAAGATATTTCACAAGGAGAGTTGTAGCTAGAGAGACATATCAGGGAACGCGAGATATCCCTAGGGGAGAGGGTGTGTGAGCGGCATACAAAGGGAATGGTGGAGAGATATGAGACCCTGCGAGATGGAGTTTGTGTTTGTGTTTGAGAGAGAGATATTTAAGAGGGAGAGTCATAGCTACTGAGACAAAGGGAGTGCGAGACATCTATGTGTGGGAGGGTGTGTGTGAGCGGCATACATGGGAATAGTAGAGAGAAATGAGACCCCGAGAGACAAAGTTTGTGTTTGTGTGAGAGAAAGAGATTTCACAGGGAGAATCATAGTTAGAGACACATAGTAGTGAGCGAGATATACTTCGAGAGAGATAGAGTGAAGGTCGTGGGAGAGAGTACCGTTAGTGTGTTACGAAGATAGAGTGACGGTCGAGGGAGAGATACCCGTGAGATGGCGAAGGCGTATACGTCTAGAGAGATATATAAGCATGAGTGATAGCTATATGAGACGAATATCTTGATTAAAGGGGATTCAAATATTTAAACTAGAGATCAGGACATCGATAAATATCATAACGAAAATTGGTCTATCAAACATGCATATTCATTTGAATTTGGGGACACGTGAAATGTTATTTAGTTTATCAATATTAGTGATCTATAGATTATTTAATTAGAGACAATGCATGGTTTATATGCAATTAATGTCTAAACGGGATTACACTATATATATGTTGTGTTTGTCAAACACATTATACGTGTTTGAGAAGTAAAAAAAACTTGCATGAAACACACATTAATTGGAGATAGTTAGCGAGGAATGCATACATTAGATTTCAACATAAAGTGGTTTAAAATATTTGAGAAGTCAAATTAAGATGGATTCAGCCTTATGAATCTAAGATCATGCCATTTGTAAACCATATTTATGTATAAAGGGTGTTGTGCTTTGGAAAGTATATATAAAAAAATGATGTATATAGATTTGTATTGGAATACAAAATGGATCCTACCTGAAAAAAAAGAATACAAAATGGATTCAAATTGAGTTGGCACGGTAAACGTGCAATCTTTTTCTCCAAAAATTTGAACGAAGCGGCGTAACTCGCAGTAACCGCCCGAAACCAAAATCGGGGAGATGGAAATTACTGCCTATACATGACACGCAAAACCAGTCGGCTTGATTTCTATAGGTTTTGATAGGGGCAGGCTTGTAATTTCACTCAAACGCGACATAACCGCCTCACACCAGGATTCATACACGGTGGGCGCCAAAACATAGTTTCTCCTCGGCCAAAATCACCTCTCACCTCCCCCGCATTCATACAGGGTGGGCGCCAAAACAAACTCTCCTCGGCCGAAATCTCCGTCGGCAAATATTCGGTGTATGCGAGATTACCGTCCTATTTCCAACCGACCAATATTGCTGTGATGTAGGAAAATATAAACGGGGGCTAAGTTTGTAAATTTCCTCACATTTGAGACAAGCACATCCTGAAGACATGGTTCCCCCTACCTCTCTCCCTCCATTTCCCCATTCGTACTCCGTGGGCGCCAAAACACCCTCTCCACCCCAGTTTCCTCCGTCCGCCACCCCATCCACCGCCGTCCTCCTCCACCATGCTGGAGCTGATACCTCGACACCGTCGTCCATTACAAGAGATTGATCTCTCTCATCCACGGCTTCGGACCAGGATCCTTGCATCGCGTCCTCTTGCTTCATCCGCGCCGTCATCCACCTTGTCGCGGCCGCTGTTATGACCATCTCGTCCACCGCGCCGGGATATTTCCCTCGCCGCCACCGTCTGCCCTCCTAGATCTGCTTCCACGCCACCGACAGCCATCGCTACCGCAGCACCCTCAGCATCTCAGCAGATGCTAACACGATGCCACAATAGAGGTGGTACTCTTTCGTATCTGCTCAAGTTACTTATCTCAGCAAGAAAATAGATCGCCACTGCTTTACTGTGATTTCTTGTCCATCATTGTTAGTTGAAACCAAACATTGGTTGCGAAGTTGCTTTTGTCTGGTTTGCACATTTAGATCTGCCATGGCACGCTCACCACTATACTCGCAATGCTTATGGTCTTCCCCTTTTATATTCCACATTAGCTTAAATGACAGTCGACCGAATTTTAATTTGGGGTCAGTACATTTTTGGTAGTTCACCGGAGTTCGCCAGAGGGAAGGAAGGGGCTCGCCGGAGGGCTTCCCCATTATCTACCTTAGGGTTTCGGGTGGGGACTATGGTTGTGGGGGGCGGTCATAGGACTTTGGTGGGGCCTCGCCGGAGGCAAAACTCGATGCGGCTGGGCGGGTGGGAGGTGGGGTTGGCTAGAGGGGAGGGCGGGGGCCGGTGGTTCGGCGGGTGGCTCGTGCGGTGGTCTGTAGGGGAAGAATAAGAGGCGAGGAAGAAGAAGGGTTAGGAGACGTAGGATCTTCATCCAACCGCCTGAAATGGTCGACTGACCCAAATAACGAAAGTCAGGCAACTTGCGTCAAGACATTCCCATATATTCAGTACCATCATCGTAGGTGCTTCGAGACGTGCAAGCAGTGCTCCTCAACCCATCAAGCTAAACAACATGCCACTCATAATTCCAAACTTAGTTGCTCAAATACGAATCTGATATGATGCTGACATGTTGTACCAAAACAGAGAATGTTTAATTGGTCAGCTAATGTTCCTACTTTACTTTCGAAAAGCACGAGTGCCACATATCGAGGGACAGCAGGGAGTTGCATTCTTTATGCGCTCTGGTTCATCATGTATGAGCAACGAACATTTTATTATCCAAAATCTGCTTGCTATTCTTTAGCATGTTCCTCTTCTGTTCTTCTTTAATAAGTACTCCCACCGTTCCTAAATATAAGTCTTTGTAGAGATTCCTCCATGGACTACATACGGAGCAAAATGAGTGAATCTACACTCTAAAATGTATCTATATACATCCGTATGTGATCCATAGTGTAATCTCTACAAAGACTTGTATTTAGGAACAGAGGGAGTATAATAGTAGTACAATATGTTCCTTGTAGTGAAGAGGAGCAGGGACATATGCAGTGTACAGGTCTATTCGGTTGCTTGTCATGGACGCTTTCAACTCTTCGTGTTGGCCTGCCCTAATATCAAGTAAATGTTGGGAGCTATGTCACCTCTGAGAGTTAGACTGATAGTAATAGTACTGCGCCTTCAGTTGTAGATAGCTGGTATCCGAATCCTTTCTAGCCGTTCCGACAATACTAGCACATATTTTCCAGCAAGTTCCACTTTCCTGAATTTACTCGTGATGCTTAGGATTTTCCCGTTATATCTACACTATGATCTATGTAGGTGCTTTGTGTCGTACTAGCAGCAGTCCAGTCTTGAAGCTAAACAACACACGAATCATACGTCCAAAGCTTACTTCTTCAAATACGAATGTGATATGATACTGACATTAGTTAACAGACACATATTTAATTGGTCAGCTAATGCTCCCACTTGAGTTTCCAAATGCATGTGGCCACATAATAAGAGACATCATGGAATGGCATTTATTTGGGCGCTCTGATTCATCATGGGTGGGCAACCAACATTCTAGAGAAAGAAGCGGAATCTCAATAATATGCTTCCCCTTCTATTCTTTAACATGTTCCTCTTCTGTTCTTCTTTAGTAAGTACAGTATGTTCCTTGTCAGGAAGGGGAGCAGTGACATCTGCAGTCGACAGCTCTATTGGGCCGCTTGTGCTACATGATTTCAGCACTTCGAGTTGGTCTGCCATAATATCCAGGAAATGGTGGGAGCTGTGCTGTCTTTGATAGACTAGACTGATAGTAACAGCAGTGCGCCTTCATATGAATAGAGCTGGCATGTAGGTGATCGATAGGCTTTATATTAGTAGTGGTAATACAACCCAGTTTTCTCTAGCCAGTTCTGCTTTCCTGATTTATTTATGATTGTTATGGTGTACCCCTTTTATCTACACTACGATCTTCCTAGTGGTTGTGCGCTCTCATTATCATGGTTTGGCAATGAAATTTCTATACAGTATATTATGAACCTATCATGTGCCAACTATCCTTACACCTGGAGCTCCCAACAGGGATCCTTTTTTTTTGTGTAGTTGTGCCAGATTATATTAATCTACGCACCATATTACAACACACATGGACTCTCTCATCAGAATCCACTGATAGCACACAAGGGTTTACAGGGAGCTCCTATTATATTAGAATATCCTCTTCATTACAAAGATAATCTAACTACTATTTATGTTTTCATGCTTCTCAGATATTGTACATAATCACAATGAATATAAGAATGCGCACATCAGAAGAATATTGCGGAATAGTTCAATGGGTAACAAACTTGGCATCAAGGGATTGAGGTCCATTCTGGATGCAATGAAACCCACATGCTCCTGACCTACAGATTCGTATTCAGCATATGATCCTAATGACTATTCTGAGCTCAAGGAGTGAAAGGCATATGGCCTATCTGTTCACCCAATAAGGTGCCTGTTCTAATTTGGCAAGGTTTTATTGGTTGCACGTATCTTGCATATGGTGTCTTCAATTTCTTCTGTTTCGTTGCACCGCCATCTGCTTAGTTTACTCATGATATTTGTGAAGATGCCATGCCCATCCATTATACATACCTATTCCATTTGTCATCATACTCGCTCCGTTCGAAAAAGCTTGTCCCTCAAATGGATGTATCTAGCATCAAGCTAGTGCTAGATACATTCACTCAATGCACAAGCTTGGGACAAGCTTTTTTGGACAGAGGGAGTACCATGTTTTCCCATTGAAATGTTGTTCTTGTGTTTCAGACATCCAAAAGGAAGAGGGTGATTGCAGAACCTGAGGGAGTACAAGCAAAGTCCTTGAAAAAGGTGGTGGTACCAGAGAAATCAGATAGAACCCCACTTATATTGGCGATAGAACCAGCACCGCAAAACCTAGGGTATCGCAACTATGCTGGTCGCTGCTTTGCTCTTGTTAGTACCTGTTGTCCTATCATTGTACTTACATTCATACCTAGTGGATTATGTGACATCATTGTGCATTATAGCTTGCTTATCCACTATTCGCTCCAAATTATCAAATCTATATTAATGCTTACAATAATGTAGAATAAACCCAATGCTTATGAAGAAGTTTTGCTCTGCATTGTTCTTGTAAGTATCTGTTGTCGTTCATCACTGTACTTATATTGTCAGCTAGTTGTTCATGTACACTTTGCAGCTTATTCCCTTGCCCTCCATTTTCTACACATCACATCTATATTTACTATTGCCAAAATATTGAATAAAACCAATGCTACTGAACAAGTTTAGCTCTGCATTGCTATTGTCAGTGCCTTTTGCATGTATGTTGTACTTACATTTATAGTCTGCATCTTAGCTTTAATAATCGCCATTTGTTCCTATATTATAACATCTATATTAATCTTAACAAAATGTATAATAAAGGCAATGCTCTTGAAGAAGAGTATGTGGTAAAGTTCTTGAATTGCCCCCCCCCCCCCCATCAATATGGACAAGGGCTTTATAGAGCCGGTCTTCACTACTAACGTAAGTTTGTCCTCCTCGAGCCTTCAAACTTTGTTGTGTTTATTTGGATAGCTATGACCGCAATTGCTGTTTATTTTTGTCGTCTGCATCAAATTGCATGTTCAAAGTTTATTACGAAGAACTACATAAACATAAGTTTGTCCTTCTCAATTTTAGTTTTAGTTGCACAACCTAGTTCCTTATTCATACCATGTAAATTAAACTAAACATAGCAAGTTATCTTCTTTAGCACTGCATGTATGCTTGTGTTCTTGATCTTTAATCCAGTGGTGTGGTGAAACTACCAACTCCAGCACAATGTCATATCCTGCTATGTCTTAACTATGAACAATGCCATATTATGTTAATGTTATTTAAATCATGTCTCGTTATTTACCAATCTGAAATGGTATAAATTGACAGTACACTCACCATTCATGCTTATACGTTGTTTAGCACTACATGTATGCTTGTGTTCTTGATCTGTAATCCAGTGGTGTGGTGAAGCTGGCCGCTCCTGCACAATGCCATTTCCTGCCGTCTTAACTATGAACAATGCCTATTTTGTTAATGTTATTTTAAACATTGTCTCTTTATTTCTAACTAAGAAATGAGATGAATTGAGAGCACTGATGCTAATACGTGCAAAACCTGTTATCTACCTACTTGTTTCTCTTACAGGGTGACATCACTGATGCTAGGAAGAACTGCCACAATGATAGTGAGACGAACCCATTGCTTGTCGCTCCAACATATATTCCAGAGAAGAAGGCAACACATCTTGAAGATAGCGATACAACCCCAAAGTCATGTCTTGATGTAGTGTCGAACTTACTCACTAATAGCAGTGACACAAGGTCGATGAAGTTGTCACCTGAATCTGTTCGACTTCTTCAGTCTGAAATTCAAGCAGAAAGACATGCTTCCACTCAAATCCGATTGGAACTCAAATCTCTATGCAAGATTAACCATAAGTATAGGACATCTATTGATGCTATTCAGCTTAAGTTGGTGGATATAACCATCAAACAAGCACAATCTCATTAGGTTGCTAAGCTGCTTGCGCTGCAGCTCCTGGGCAGGGCTAACCTTTCTTGAACTGCGTTGAAGTGCTGTCGGTTCTGTCTATTATTTTGTCGGCGTGTTTACTTCCACTGGTGGTGGCCTACCCAGTGTATGGAATCTGCTGTCTTGTTGCCCTTTATTATCACTGGCAGCGAACTTTGATGCCCACGGGATGTAATATGCTGTAATTTCTTTGTTGTATAGTCTAGGTTTATTCTTCGTCACGATGGTGTAATTTATTTATGTTGTCGTCGCTCTAAGAAAAAGTCGTAATCTTCAATCGGAGCGCAATTAGCCAATATGTTAGGTTTATATAAAAAAAATCGGTACTAAAACTGGCCGGCCGCCAATCACTATGAATGGGCCGAACCGTGGGCCTACAATCATCTTGGGCCTTTAGTAGGCCTAGACTTAATCGAGCCCTCTATTAGTTTCGGGCTTTAAAAGACCGAGTAAAGCGCTTGCCTTAATTGGGCCAGAAAATAAAATGGGCTTTTAAGAGGCTGAGATGTAGAATGAGCCTGAATTGTGTCGATCAAATCACCGGCCGACAGCAGGCTGGAATATACACCGGCCATTATTGGCCTAGTGATATGACGGGCCATTAACATGCTGAAATGTTGTTGGGCCTTGGTGGGCCCAATTTCAGGATGGGCTGGAAGCAGGCCAAATGCATAGCGGGCCGAAATTAGGCCCAACACTATCAAGGGCCTTTTACGGGTCGATAGGTAGTTTCGGCTAAAATGTATCCACGAAGACTACATGTCATTAAGAGGCCGAAAGTCACTACGGACCAGAATTAGGCCCAGATGCAGCTCGGGCCTTTAAATGGCCAAAAGTGAAACCGGGCCGAAAGACGCCCATATGTACACAGGGCCGCTGACAGGCCGAAACTAATATCGGGCCGAACTGTTAAACGGACCATTAACAGGCCGAAGAGCAAAGCAGGCCCCCAAATGGCCCAAAGGCATAGTAGCTGTTAAAGGGCCGTATCTGTTATGGGCCGTAATTTGTCCCAAACTATTACACGCTATTAACGGGCCAGATCTGATATGGGCCATAAGCTAGCCCAGAATATTGCAGGCATTTAACGGGCCGTATCTGATGTGGGCCACAATTTGGTCAAGAAAATGAATGGGCCAGCTCATTAGATCTGATGAAATCTTGTGGGCCTTTTCCAGGGCCGGCTTTTAAACCTATATGGGCCTCTATTGAGCCGTCCCACGTGTAAACGTTTCATTGGCGACTCCTGTCCAGTGGATGGTTGACATCTGTCCCAACGAGGAGCTGACATGTGGATCCTCCGGCGAATGAGAATTTTACACGTGGAAAATCACCATTGGTCAGGGCTGTTAACGGGTTATCAGATCCAAACCGGAACCCAATAGCTTAACGGTGACCCGTTATGATGGATGCCATGTGTCGGTTACCCTTGACGAAAACACTTCCATGACGCGCCATTTATCGTCATGGAAGTGGACACTTCCGTGATGATAATTTTGGGCTTGTCATGGAACACTTCTACGACAGCACATGTATGACTATCTTGATTCTGTCATAAAATCGTCATGGATGTACATGCATGATAGAAAATGTGACCTACTATGACAAACACGTATCATCACGGAAGTGGTTTTTTTTGTAGTGTTGGTGTTCTTTTTTATCAACACATGGAGAGGAGTAAATAGTGTCTGGTAGGTGACTTCCATTTGGACATCGGTTTGAGGATGATATGCCGTCGAGAATAGTAGCTTGATGCCAAACTTGGTGCATAGTGTCTTCCAAAAGTAGCTTAGGAACATGACGACGTGGTCCGACACAATGGTCCTTGGCACTCCATGTAGCCTCAAGATTTCCCTACAAAAAAGTTTGCAACATGTGAAGCATTGTCTATCTTATTGCATGGTATGAAATGTGCCATTTTTGAGAATTGGTCCACAGCAACTAATACCGAATCCTTTCCGTTTTGTGTTCTAGGTAATCCAACCAAAAAATCCATACTAATATCTTCCCATGGGTGAGATGGAATAGGAAGTGGCATATGTATGATATTTGGACTTACCTTTGCGGCGTGTAGAGCATCTATTGGTGAAGCGTGCAACATCACGGAACATCTTTGGCCAAAAGTACTTGAAGGAGAGTGTGGCACAGGTCTCGTCATGCCTGAAATGTCCCATAGGTCTGCTGCCGTGAGCCTCTTGCAGAAGTAACAAACAAAGAGACGACTCGGGTATACAAAGTTTATTAGCGCGCATAAGATAGCAATTCTTGAGGTAATAGTTCTCCCAACAAGTATTAGCAAGACATTTGGCATAAGGAATCGCAAACAAAGGATCATGTGCATATAGATCTTTAACATGCTCAAAGCCAATGACATTCACTTCAAGTTGAGTAACTAACATGCACTTGCGGGAAAGGGCATCCGCCACAACATTGTCTTTACCCTTAATGAATTTGATCACATAAGAAAAAGATTCAATGAATTCACTCCATTTAGCATGTTGTTTATTCAACTTGGTTTGACCTTTAAGATACTTAAGTGTTTCATGATCGGTATGTATGACAAATTCATGTGGGCGAAGATAATGCTCCCAAACTTGCAATACTCGCACTAAAGCATATTATTCTTTGTCATAGATGGGATAGTTAAGTTGAGCTCCGGAAATTCTTGCATCAAAACTCCACCAATGCCATTAGCACTAGCATCTCAATGGACTTCGAAAGTTTTATCAAAATTGGGTAATGCAAGCAATGGAGCATGTGTAAGCAAATTCTTAAGCTCATGAAATGTGGTATCTTGGGATGCTCTCCAAACAAAAGGTTCATTCTTCTTACTCAAGGCATGCAAAGGTGATGCAATAGTGCTAAAGTTCTTAACGAAACGACGATAGAATCTGGCTAGGCCAAGGAAGCTACTCACTTGTTGCAAGTTGGTTGGTTTTGGCCAATTTTTTATTGCTTCAATTTTAGACTCATCAACATGAATGCCCTTAGAAGACACAACAAAGCCCAAGAAAACAAGCTTGTCAACACCAAATGTGCATTTCTCCATATATGCATAAAGACGCTCTTTTCTAAGAGTTTGCCAAACGATCCTAAGATGAGTGACATGATCTTTGAGAGATTTGATAAACACAAGTATATCATCAACGTAGACCACAACAAATATGCCAATGTAGGGGCGAAGAACATAATGCATGACACGCATGAAAGTACCAGGTGCTTCCGATAAGCCCATAGGCATAACTAACCACTCGTACAAGCCAAATTTAGTTTTAGAAGCGGTTTTCCACTCATCACATTGTTGAATGCGAATTTGGTAATAGCCACTTTTAAGATCAAATTTTGAGAAAATGGTGGCACTGCTAAGCTCGTCTATCATATCGTCAAGGCATGGAATGGGATGTCTATAGCGAACGGTGATAGCATTTATGGGATGGCAATCGGAGGACCTGCAAAAACTACCATATTTCTTAGGCACAAGAATAACTGGAACGGCAGAAGGGCTCAAGCTTTCACGTATATGTCCATTGTCAATGAGGTTTTGTACTTGCCTTTGTATCTCCTTAGTTTCTTCGGGATTGACGTGGTATGGGGCCTTGTTCAGTAAGGGTGCGTCGGGGATGAGGTCGATCCGGTGCTCGATGTAGTGTATAGGAGTAGGCCAGGAGGTAGCTCATCGGGAAAAACAGCCGCGAACTCCTACAACAAATTAGACAACACTAGAGGAAGATGGTTAGAAGTGTTAATCCTTGCCGCTTCATCTTTGCACACTAGGACATAGTGTAGAACACTAGATGGTTTCTCAAACACTTCTCTCATATCGCGTTTGGTGGCTAGGAGGACTAAGTTTTTGTCTCTCATTGTAGAGTCACTCATTTTGGGTTTGTGGCACTCACTTTCTTTGTGGTGGTTCACTCTCTCGCTAGTCTCTCCATGATGGTTGGATGCTTGTTTGTCGGTGATCACTTGACTTGGCGACATAGGTCGTAGCACGTACTCTTTTCCCTTCATTTTGAAACTATAGTGGTTGGTACGTACGTTGTGGATAATGCCGCAGTCGAATTCCCAAGGTCTTCCTAAGAGGAGATGGCACACAGACATAGGAACCACATCACACTCCAAGGTGTCTTCATATGCACCGACCTTGAAGGAAAGTTGCACAATATGCTCCACTTTAATGGTGACGGAGTGGTTAAGCCATTGGACCTTGTAGGGGCGAGGATGCTTCATCCTGACCAATTGTAGCTTGGAACATAGCTCTTCACTTGCCAAATTGTGGCAACTTCCTACATCGATGATGACCTTCATGGAATGTCCGTTGATGTCCCGCTTTGGTGTGGAAGATGTGGCAATGTTGGTCTTTGTCTTGTTGGTGTTGAAGCGTGAAGACCTTGGAGACAACAAGGACGGGGCTTGAATCATTGCCACAGAAGACTTTCTTATCTTCCTCTTCATTCACGCGCCAGTGCATGTCCATGTGCTCAAGGGCTTCCATTTCTTCTTCACTCATTGAGTCATAGGTGCCATCATCGTTGGCGATCATGGTGCGCCGAGTGGTGTACTCAAATGTCTTGTGGCCGCGACCTTGACACGTGAAGCATTTGTTGGAACTTGTCTTGACGGTCTCACCTGTTGGAGTAGATGATGATGAACCTCTCGGCTTGAAGTTGCTTGTAGCAGGAGGACGACTTGAAGATGTCAAAGGTTTCTTGTAACTTTACTTGTCGCCGGTGCTTAGTGATGCTCTAGTTGAGGTAGGAGGTGCCGAAGTCGTTGGAGCTTAAGTGTATGAGCCACAGGTCTTGGAAGAGTACTTGGCGTATTTGAAGTCATCTTTTACTTGTCGCTCAGCCTTGGTCGCTTGATGAACTAGCTCGAGGAGGTTGGAGTACGGTTGGAAGTCGGCGATCTTTTTTATTGGGTGATTGAGGCCGTTCAAGAATTGTGCCATAGTTTGCTCGTCATCTTCCTTGACATTGGCTCGTATCATGGCAATCTCCATCTCTTGGTAGTATTCTTTCACCATCTTCATGCCTTTCTTGAGAAGTTGCAAGTTCTTGAAGAGATCGCGGGTGTAATGTGTAGGCATGAAGAGAGCTCTCATGACATCCTTCATTTGTGTCCAAGTCATGATTGGAGATTCGCCTCTTTCCCATCGTCTTGAGAGCACTTGTTCCCACCAAATGAGGACGTAGTCTTGAAACTCGAGGGATGCCATGGCGATTTTCTTCTCCTCTTTATAGTTGTGAAGACGAAATATCTTGTAGACCTTCAATGTCCATGAGAGATATTCCTTGGGATCGATGCTTCTGGAGAACTTGGGCATGGTGAACTTGAGCTTGTCATAGTGTAGTTCTTCGTCATGTGGATGATGGTGTTATCGCACTTGGCATGGAGGAGGGTCTGAATTGTCATGCTCCTCTTAAAGGATTCGCCGATGAGGTCGAGGCATGTATGCCCGGTTTCTTCTTTCTTGTTGCTCTTCATGTCGAGCGGCTTCATCTTGTCATTCTTGGTGAAGTGCTTCTTCTTGTTCACATACTTGATGGGTGCAGTCTGCGATGGCTCGAGTGGCGTCGCGAAGTGCGTGTTGTTCTTCGAGGGCTTGTTCCTCATGACTTCTTTATTCTCGTCGAACTGCGTCGCCATCTTGAGGTACTTGACGTGGATGTTGTGGAGGTTGGTCGTGGTCCTCGACATCTTGTGCTTGGCGTCTCGCCCTTTCACGTGCTCGGACTCGGTCTTGCAAACCATTGCCATGGCATGGATTTTCTTGAGCTTGGCGATCTTGTGGGTCGTCACATCAATGAGAACGAGCTCGAGGAGGACTTGCGTCGGAGGAAGAGTAGCTCGAAGAGTGGCGACTTGAGTGGCGCCATCTTGGTGAAGAAGTGGTGGAAGACGCATGGCTCATGATCATGTTGCAGAATTCTTCCATTTGTGTGGTGAGCTTGGCGTCGAGTTAGTCCTGTTGTCTTTCTTCCGATTGTCGTAGGTCTGTGGCGAGTTGCTCATTGCGATCACCCAAAGCTTCACTTTCGAGATGGAGAGCTCATTGGGAGACGAAGAAGTGGTTATTGGTGATGTAGTCGTGTTCGTCATCTTGCTCCTCGAAGAGTGGGTTCGCCGAAGAACTTGGCCTATCCATCATAACCAAGTAGTGGAGAGTAGGAAAATGAGAGAACAATACCAAAGTTACCTTTTTTGAAGATTGTGGATGTATCGAGTATCACTCAACGGAATGCTATAATAGGAGAATTGGTATTGGGTTTTGTTTCCTCACACCTACAAGTAAAAGGCTTATGGAGTATCCTAGTTAGGAAGTGGCACAATAATTCAAGCAAATGTTAGTCAAGATGTCAAAAATGTTGAAAAGATGCACAAATTGCGAAGTAAGACAAGTAGATCAAGCCCAAGATATCACTAGGAACACACACACGAAATATAAATGGGATCCGCACAACCAAGGAGTGAGTCAAAATGTGTAACCACAGAAAATGCTCTTGTTGTACGGATGCTAGAGAAAAGCTAGCTCGATTGCTCAAATGGGCTAGATACGCTTGTGCACCAACCTATGAGGGAAACGGGCCATGTACATTCCCAAGTATGCTTATGTATGTATTGACCAAGATGATGGAACTATGCAAAATGGCTCAATGCTATTGCTTACAAACTCTTTATTTCTCTTTTTCTTTTGCTTAAAAGCTGTTTTTATTCTACTTTTTTTTACTACGCCACAATGCTTGATATGTGAGCCGAAGTATGAGACAACAAGTATGGTATGCACGGGAGATATTTATGGCACACGTATGATAGAACGATGATTGCACGCTAAATGTAGCTATGCGGGATAGGCTTATCACTATAGGTGCACAAAGAGCGTGGCCCGGCAATTCTCAACTTGCTAGTCTCGATGGGAAAGTGATGCAAAAATGGCTCGGGGCTATCAAATGTAATGGCAAGGTATGAGTATAAGTTGTCATCGAGGTTACCGTCCTTGCTTACGGTTAGTATGAAGATGAAGTGGTCGATGTCGATGTGGAGTCCAAGGCGATGATGAGTGGTAGTGATGACGAAGTCGAACCGTGCCTAAGTAGCCGAAACACCTTAGGAGACGGTGAACCGCAACTCAAAAGCTCAAACACCAACAAGAAATAGTGAGGAAAGTGAATGGTGGTTGTGGAATGGCAGAAAGAGGAAAAATGGGGAATGGTCGAAATCCCTGTATGGCCCGTGCGCACGGCGTAATTGAAGCCCGTGTGCACAGGGTCCCAATAGCCCGTGCGAACGGGGTGCTCTGTTGTGCAAGAACACCTTCGGATCCATGGCAAAAGTCTCAAATTCGTCCAAATTCCATGGTGGGATGGATGGGGGATGGTGGTAAGGGGTAGATCCACTAGTCAAACTCAAAATTCGTGGACCAACTCAAAAAAAACTCACAAGATCCAACAAATTGCAAGAAAATTTTTGGGGCTTTTTTTGGTGGGGATTTTTGAATTGGGACAAAAAGCAAAAAAATTAGGCTAGAATATGAGTGGTTGGGACTTCAAGATGTGAATCAACCTTGGCTCATGATACCAAGATGTTGTAGGGTGGAACCCTAAGTGGAGATCTTTTCACACTTGGAGGGGGAAAAGGATGAACACCAAGAACACAAAGAGTAATTCACTCCAACAAAATCCAATCATAGATCCAGTAGAATAGCGAACACATAGATCCACAAGAATACAAGCACAATCCAAGTAAACAAGCACAAAGGTAAAGTTCTTCCCACTCCTAAGGAGGTGAGGTCTTGATGATAGTCTTCTCCAAAAGGAGGTCTTGAAATCCACTTGGGGATCCTCTCCTAAGAGGTCTTGATCTCCAAGAGGATTGGTCGAAGGAGTAAAGCTCTATCAATGTCTCACATATACTTTGCTAACCCTAACAAATGACATAGACCCGAAATATATAGCTAGTGGGAGGAAGGGGATGACTTGGGAGGCAAGGAAGGGCACCCACGGCCGAAACCTGGGAGGCCCATGCGCATGGGGTAAGTTGGGCCCGTGCGCACGAGGGTCCCGTGTGCATGGTACACGCCCGTGCGCATGGGATCACCTGGGAGGTGTTGTCTTCATCTTCTTTCGCTCCTTCTCCTTCCTCGTGGCCTTGGGGTGCTTCTCCTCCTCCTTTGGGGCGTCCCTTAGCTGCTTGGTGGCGTTGGTCTTCGTACCTAATGACACATAGCATGTTTTGGTGAGGTAGCATCCAAGTTCCATTTATATTCATATCACTCTCGAGTAGGAGTGAGTTCACCTTGGTTTCAATGGCGCGTGCTCGGGCTCTTGTCATAGGTCCACGTGGTGCTTGATGTGTTGGTGTAGAGTCCATGGGGATGACGGAAGGATGCTCCGCATCATGGTGGCTCCAAAGTGATGAAAACTCCACCATAAACTCTCTTGATCATGCTCAAATGTTCTTCGTTCTTTTCCACGCTTGGCCCTTCATTTATAAGAAAAACAAATGTATCCAAATTAGGCAACATTATATTCTCATGAACATTAGAATCATTACCAAGAAACGAAAGTACCTGGTAATTTAATTGGCGTGCGTGAGCTCTAGTAATTGGTCCAGTATATGTAGCATTAGGGGTTGTGGGTGTAACTTTATTAGTGATGTCCTCATCATTCGCTCACCACGGCACCGCCATCTCGCATTGTCAACATGGTCAACAACAGAGAGGATTGAGGAGATGACAATACGTGGAGAGGATGAAAGTAGGGACCCACCAGGGTCATGGCAGTACGCAAGCAAGTGTGATACGGAGCATCCTACGGTCATCCCCATGGACCTGCCTACATCTCCCCAAGTGCCTACTGGATCTATGACACAAGCACGTGCAAGAGCTATCGAGACCGAGGCGACATCTCTCCTTTGTGATATTCCATATGACCCACGTGAAACATGGTTGCTACCTAAAGCTGGAATGCTATGTGTGATTAGGTATGGAGAAGACCCTCTCGGAGATCCTCGTGACGACGGACAAGTCCCCAAGTACATGGATGAAGAGGACCGATGAAAGGAACCAGAGATAGCTCCCAGGACATGGACATCCGGCCCCAACCCCGGACATCCGGCCCCTGAAGACAGCAACAGCAGCAGCCTAGCAGCGCAGAAGCTACAGGGCCCGGACATCCAGCTCGGCCCCAGACATCCGGCCTGACAGCCCCGGACATCCGGCCCAGCCCCGGAAATCCGTCCCCTCCTATACAAAGAGCAACCGAACGCCACCGAAGCCAGCCCGGACATCCGGCCCCCAGCCAGGACATTCGGCTCGGCGTGAAGGCTCGGACATCCGGCACGTGCCTGTGCGCAGAGAACGGGCCGAAGGCCCATGTACCCATCTATTCGCCCCAACTTGTACTATGACTATAAATAGACCTCTCCCCTCTCCATCTAGGGGTAGCAATATGATAGCTCATTAGAGATAGAGCTTTGCTCATCCACTAGTCCCCTACTCCTTTGGAGACCGAGACCTCCTAAGGAGAAGATCCCCCAAGTGGATTCAAGACCCCTCTTGAGGGAAGATCTCCCCTAGTGGATTCAAGACCTCTTTCCTCACAGATTGGGATGAACTAGTTACCGTGTATGCTCCCTTGTTGACTTTGGATCTTGTATTTCCCTTTTGTGTATGTGGATTTAGCACATGTGTGATTGGATCTCATTGATTTGAGTGTTTTCGTCTCTTGTGTTCATCGTGTTCTTCGGGAAATCCCCTCCAAATCATGAAAGATCGGCTATTAGGGTTCCACACCCCACATCATCTTGGTGTCATGAGCCATGTTTGATCATGAATTTGGAGTCCCTACCCCCACTTGCTAGCCTAATTTGGCCCTTTTTGTCCCAATTTCGGAAATCCCTACAAAAATAGCCCTACCATTTTTTTGTGATTTGTTGGTGTGATGATGTTTTGTTGGATTTGATCCATGGATTTGCTGTGTTACTAGTGGATCTAGCTTCCCTCCAATTTTACCCAGTTTCCATCTACGAAATTCCACAAAAAATGCCTTGAATTTTCTTTTTCCCACCTAGTTCTTCGAGTTCATCCAGGGATCAAAGGGCCCGGACATCCAGCCTATGTCCCCGGACATCTGCCCCCCGGACATCCGGCGCCTGGCAGCAGCAAACACCTCCACCACCACCATTTTTCCCCAAATTTCGCGAATTGTGACCAAGTTTCCACCGATAGTTTCGCATACCACCACCACTTTCCGCAACCACCATCGCTTATCCGCTACCACCTCCGATTTTGACACGTTTGTTTTGAGAATTTGAGTTGCAGTTTCCGTTTCCTAATGTGTTTCGGCTACTTAGGGATGGTTCAAAACCGACATCACCGCCGCTCATCTTCGCCATGATTTCGTCATCGACAACTACCACTTCATCATTTTTTCACCCCAACCGTAAGCAAGGACAGTAGCCTCGACGACATCTTTGTATACTCTCCCTTGCCATTGCATTGTTAACACCGAGCCCTTTTGCGTCACCTTCCTATCGAGACTAGCCATTTGAGTGTTGCCGGAAACCATTTTTGTGCACTTTAGTGATCATCGATCCGCACCTTCCATTACGTGCAGACATCGTCATATCATCTCTTGTGTTATCAATTGTTCCCGCATATACATCATTGCTACCTTGGTTCGAAAATTTCGGATAAGTGGCCAAAGGAAAATATCAAAAGAGAGAAAAGATTTTAAGCAAAGAAGAAACATAGAGCTTGGAAGCAATAGCCATAGCATCGCCACATTGTATATCAAATTGTCATATTCGATCATCTTGGATCATCATGAGAGAATCACTGGGAGCCATACATACATAACATACTTGGGATAGAAAGTCGTTACATTTTGTCTCTTATAGGTTGTGCACAAGTCTCGTATCCGCCTATTGTGCAATCGTGCTAGCATCTCTCTAGACCTGTGCAACAAGAGCATTTTTTGTGCATTCCACATTTTGAGCTCGTTCCTTGCTTGCACAACCCCATTTATCTATCCGTGTGTGTGTTTTCGTGTGCCACATATTGCTTTGGTCTACTTGTTTCACTTGCGAATTTGTGAATCTCTTTCAACATTATTGAATCTTGCTAACAATTGCATAAATTTTGTGCCACCATCCTCAACAAGCTACTCCAAAAAGCTTTACTTGCGTAGATGTGAGAATCGACAAGATCCGGTACCAGTTGTGCTACATCCATAATACTACATTGGGTGATCTTTGATCCATTGGATAAGGTACATTTGGTCTAGTTCTTTCGTTTCTTCCACTCACATATTTTCTTGAGATGATGGATGGGCCAATTATTTCTACCAACCCACTCTTCATCGAGCAAGAAGAGGAGCACAACAACTACGTCACCAAGAATCAACTATTCGACGTACATATAGCTTTGCACCAAGCAAATGAAGCATTGACCGACCACATTGATCAACTCACCACCGACATGCGGCAATCCGAAGAACGAACAATAGACTACCTCGACAACAAGCTTTCTAACCACTTGGAAGAGCTCGATGCCAAATTGGCAACAAAAATGGACGACTTTCGAGACTTATTGATCAATCATTCCTCGACATCAGCATCATCATCATCAAGATGGCGAAGTCAAGGCCACTCTTCGAGCACTTTTTTGGATGCAAGTCATTCAAGACCTCGTTCGGATCATCGTCAAGACACTACAAAAAAAAGACACATCCGTGACATTTTGGGCCGAACGAATTTTTTTCTGTCATGCTTATGACACTTCTATGACAATAATTGTGACAAAAGCACGTATCATCATAGATGTGGTGGGCTCCAACTTCTATGACAAAAAATCATGACAGAAAATGGGTTTTCATCCTGGGCGAGCCGGGAACGCACCTGCATGACATTCTTTGGGCAGTCCATGACGGAAAAATCGTGGTAGAAGCGAGGGCGAGGAAAATATCGGGGAGTTCCCAGTTAGGGTGGGTGGTTGGGGCCGAGCGATGCACGGCGGATTGCATGTTTCTCTCGTACACGTACTCGCATGTGTGCGAGGTGTTGGGCTCTAACTGAACCCGAGCGAGGCGTTCACTTACTAAACCCGAGAGATTACACTAGCTACGCTACTGAACCCGAGCGATCGATCCCTTGGCTGTTAACTGAACCCGAGCGATTCCTTCGCTACTGCTGCTAACTGAAGCCGATCGAACCTGTTGCCTGTTGGCGAACAGTGACCGTTGTTGGGGGTTGGATGAACAGTTCGGTGGGGATTGGATGAACAGGACCCCATGGTAGTAGAGCTCATTGCCGCTGGATGAACAGGACCCCGATCAAGGAGGCCGCCACACACCCGAGCCGGTTGGGGGTGGATGAACAGGACCCCGTGGAGGGCTGGTTGAACAGTAGTCGGTGGAGGCTGGATGAACAGTAGCCCGTGGATGAACAGTAGCCCGTGGAGGCTGGAGGAAGTCGATGGTGGATGAACAGTAGCATGTGGAGGCTGGAGGAAGTCGACGGTGGATGAACAGTAGCCCGTGGAGGCTGGAGTGAGGCACTAGAATGTGGATGAACAGTAGCCCGTGGAGTCTCGTTTTGCGGTACGCCACACCCCTCCCGATGAACAGGACCCCATTTCGACCGTAGGCCCTCCAACACAAGTCCGTTTCCTCTGTTTTGCGGTACGCCACACCCCTCCCAATCAACAACACGCCGTTTCGACCGTAGGAGCTCGAACACAAGTCCGTTTCCTCCGTTTTGCGGTATGCCAGACCACGTTTCGGCTATTCCGTCCAAGCCGGTTGGCTCCCGTTGAACAGGATGCATTCCAACCTAGTCTATTGCCTCTCGATGAACAGGACGCTGTTTGTCCATTCCAACACAGCCGGTTGGCTGCCCGATGAACAGGACGCCGTTGCTGCCGTCTGTTGCCTCTCCATGTACATGAGCCCTGGCCGTCCGTATGCGCGAGTATGCATTCGAGCCCCCGCCCATATGTACGTACGTGGCCGTATTTTTTGCCCTGTGGCTGTACGTACGTGTACACGATTTAGATAGGACTGCCTGAACTGCTACGTCGGGTGCTCTACTACGACACGTGCTGCTACTTACTCGGCCACGGTTCATACTTGCAGAGAGACCGACCGATCAGTACGTACGTACATGTTCGCGACCAGACAGACAACGCTACGTACGCTTCGACCAGATGGGTCCCAGCTCTCAGGGAGGATAAGGAGGCACTTCCTTGCGTGCGAACATATAACTGGTGGGTCCCAGCTGTCAGGGGGAAGAATCATTTTGTTTCTCGTAATATGGACGCACTTCCTAGCGTGCGAAGATGTATCTGGTGGGTCCATCTGTCAGCCTCACCGCGTACAGTACTCTTCCGATGGCTGTCGTTCATTGACCATGTTGACCACGCCGCGCGGACAGCACCCAGGCGGTGGACGACGGTGAGGCCTAGGAAGGGAATGACGCTGAGCCAGGGAAGACGAGGCAGATGGATGCCCACGCGGAGGGGAGTACGAGGGTTCACTGGTTCGGCTGCGGTGTAAGGCTGCTGTCGCCGGAGAATAACAGGGCATGTGGGTGAGTACAGGGAAGGCCTGGCCATTGGTAGTATGCTCGGGCGGTGAGGCCTGCGCGGTAGCACAGCCGGCCATAGGAGGCTAGAGCAGGCTGTACGGCGGGCGCTGGTTTGGGAGGCTGGAGCAAGAAGACCAAAGGTTGAAGACGCAGCTCGGCCGTTGGATTAACATCCAACAGTTACTACAGCTAGAATCGTTTATTGACTAAGTTGACAAAGCCCTGCGTATGCGTCAACTTAGTAGGCCCACAAGTCAGCCTCCAAATTTGGTGGGTCCCAGATAGCAGGGGGAATCATTTTTTTGCGCGTAATAAGGTGGCATTTCCTTGCGTGCGAAGAAGTTTTCTTTTATTTATTTATTATTTCTCGAGTTAGAATAAAAAGAAAACAATTTAGCATCTTTGGCGCAATCTATATTTTCACGAAATGGATCATAATAAAGCTGGTGGGTCCCAGCTGTCATGGAGAGGAAACTTTTTTCCGCGTAATAAAGGAAGCACATCCTTGTGTGCGAAGATGTAGCTGGTGGGTCAAACCTGTCAGGGGGAGAAATCATTTGTTTTCGCATATTAAGGGGGCACTTGCTACGTGCGACCATGGGCCATGTGGGTCTCTACTATCAGCCACTCCACATACATGCCTCTTCCCATGACTGTCATTTGTTGACAAAGTTGACCACGCCGCGCCGCGAGAACCAACGCGGTGAACGATGGCGAGGCCTAGGAAGGGAATGACCCAGAGCTGGCGAAGACACAGCAGTAGATGCCCACGCGGAGGGGAGTACGAGGGTTCAATGGTTTGGCTGCGGTGTGAGACTGCCGTCGCCGGAGAATAACAGGAGGTGTTGGTGAGTAGAGAAATGGCCTGGACGACGATGGGTGTAGGGTGGGCCGGTGAATCCTACGCTCCAGCAGAGCCTGCCACGAGAGGCGGTACCGCTGGCGGTGGTTTGGGCGGCTAAAGCAAGAATATCCGAAATTGAAGAAGCACTACAGCCGTTGGATGGACATCCAACGGCCACTTTTGCTAGAATCGTGTGTTGACTATAACTTCACAAAGCCTTCCGTACGCGTCAACTTACTAGGCCCACAAGTGAGCATCACATCTGTGGCAGAGAACATATAGCCCATTTGCGATTTGTAATAATGTACAACCCATTTTTGAATTCTAATGGAATTTACTACAGCCCATTTACAGTTTGTTAAAATTACAGTCCATTTTCTAGCCAGGACAACGATTAATAATTTCAACCAACCGCTCAAAATAGAATTCAATAAAATTTCCCACATTTTGATGGGATCCGAAATATTTTTATCCCGAAATTTCGAGTCAGATTAAATATAATTTCAAAATAAATTTGTATTAGGTAAAAATCCAACGAAATATTGCGCGCGCATCAAGTAATGAAATTAAAAAAATTCAAAATCCAAAAATAATATTTTTTAACTAATTACATGTTTGGTGCATTTTTTTATAGTTACACCCCAGTTTTTATAATTACTTCCCATTTATTATTTCTTAAAGCCCATTTTCTTGTTAAGCCTAATGCATCCCTCCTAGGAAAGATTTGCAGCCCAGCGGGGCGGAGAATAACAAGTTGACCTGGGCTGGGTATTCCTCAAAAAAAAGTATAGCTGGGCTAGCCATTTTCACCTTGAAAAAAATTAATATCTGGGATAGGTATTTGGTCGACATAAAATAATAGCCTGGGCCAGACGGGCCACAGCCCACCCAGTTGATACCCTGCTCCGCTGAACAACAACAAAAACATCGGTCAAGAAAAACTCTGCTCACACCTAAAAAACACAAATACTGCTTGAGCTGCTGGGTCCCAACTGTCGGCCGCTCCTTCTGTAATTCTCTCGTTTATTGACTATATAGGTTGACAATGGTGTTGGACTGTGATGTCAGGAAACCACGAGGAAGCAAAAAAATTATAGTTGTGTATAATAAGGAGGCACTTGCGTACGTGCGGCTATGGCCCTGGTGGGTCCCCACTGTCATCCTCTCCAAGTAAAGTCATCTCCTGATTCCTCATGTTTGTTGACCATGTTGACAACGCGAGAAGGCGGTGCCACAGCAAGCACAACAACTCGAAGGACAACGGAGAGGGCCTCGCGAGCCCTACGGATGGTCTGATACAGCGCCCGCTAGTCGTTCAGGAAGCCAGGATCATCGGACCCCTATGAGCACCTTCGAGAGACTGAGCCGGCATGAAATGGTAAGGCCACGCTTGGGAGCTCTGGATTGTTTCACACATGTATTAAGGATACAAGTGTAATTTACTCCTCACCGGAAACAACGCGTAAAATACAGGCGTAATGAAACCGACGGCCCGAGGTCTGTAACGAAAACCGGCGAGTTACTCATGTAATTTGAGAAACTAGTGTATATTTTACCAATTGAAAACGACCAAGCAAGTGCTTCGCCCAAGACCATCTGCTTTTATTTACAAGCGTCAGTTTTACAAGTGGTTTTGGTTGGAAAACGATGATCCAATCATAGCCTAAGATGATGAGTTGGTCTTAAGATCATATGGTTTCACCTCTAACCTACCCGAGTTGTCGTATAGGCTATGAATGAAACATAACACGATGAACTTCTTAAGCATAGAAACAATAGAGGAGGATGATCTTCTTAACATGTAAATCACTAGCATTAGATCAACATGCAAAACAATACGAAGCATTATTGTTAGGAGGCATGGTGAACAGCTCGTGATGCCGCATGCCACAGCATTCCAAGCTCATCTTTGTAATCAAACTCACAAGGCCTAGCATTTAATAGACAACATTCAGAACAAACTCTTAAAATACCTTACATATTCAACATTCATGACTATGCATCTCATTAGAGTAAATATTTACTTCTGAACTGAACACACGAATAGGAAAAAACGATCGACGCTGCTCACAGCAAAGGGCATCCCATTCCAAAATATCAAATGCATGTCTTCTGGCTAACATAAATGAGCAAAATTTGACAAGGTTTTTCAATTCCAAAATATTAATCAAATGACTTCTTGCTAACATCAATGATTAAACTTTGACAAGCTTTTCTCATTCAAAATATGTAATGCCTACGATGGTGGAAGGGGCAGGGTTTGTCATCAGTTTGCACATTAAAATGGCACATGGAGCCAGATTAACCAGCGTATCTTTTTGTGCAGTTCCACTGAAACCAAACAATGTCTTGCGTAGCACGGTGGATTTCATCACCAGCGTCTAATAATACTCTAAAGCTTCTAGATCATTCCTTGTGTAATGTAGCGCAAACAGTGACTGCTTCTTTCTACAAAGTTGAAAGACCAACTGGGCCCAATAATGCAATAGTTTGCCTTAAACACATTGGCTCCTTTTGTGCAATTCAACTAAAATCAAAGTAGAAATAGAACCGAGCAGAAGTTTTGACATCCCGGTATGCACAAATAGGTATAAAGGAAACAATTACTTGGAAATAACGGTTGATGACATATACTCCCAGATGAAAAACATCTACCTTATCTTAATGGGAAACAAAGCAGGACAGTAGCAATTCTCAAACAGTGTGATTCATTCATATCAACTGAGACATTATCTTAACAATACCTTGTTTCAACATGTATAAAGAACGACAAAGCAGAAAAGTACCATTCCTAAAACAGTGCAACTGATTCATATTAACAGAGACATTATCTTAACAATACCTTGGTTAAACATGTAGAAAGAACTACAAAGAAGGATAGTACCATTTGTAAAACACTGTAACTGATATATAATAACAGAGACATTATCTCAACAATACATTTCTTAAACATGTACTCCCGCCGATCCCTAACGAGTGTTGCAGTTTTGAACTAAGATTCAATAGTTAATTCTAAGAGTGGCACTGCTTAATTTTTACAGTGGCATTAGATTAACAAAAAGCATAAACAGTTCCAGGGGAGAGTGGGCGCAACAGCACCATGTGCTTCCTTCTACTTATAAAGGGGGCGATGCAGAGTTTGTTGTAACAAAGCAACAAGCATCATGTCTGGGTTGGTCCCATTTTTGTTCACTTAATGGGAAAAGAAAACAATACAATAGCTCCAATTCAACATTTATTTAAAACAGTACCACTACAAGTAGCATAGCATCTCAAAGCACACTGCACAATCATGTGGATGAAGGCCAGTACTGACCTTTCATGAGACATACAAGATCATATACGAATCTGCCAACACGAATAGGAAATCCAATCTCGTTTTGTGTAGTTCAACTAAATCAAGCAAAGTTGCCGGTGTGACATTTAAGTTGAACTGCACAAAACACTCTTAAAACAAAAGTGTTTTGCGTAGTGAAGCAAAAGGTCCCAATAGCAACGAGTTGATTAGATATCCCTGTTTTTAGAGGTAAAAAATGAAACAATTACTGGCCGATAAAGGAGGATGAATCATATGGCCACAAAAAGAAGCATCTACCTTATCTTGATGGAAAACAAAGTAGGACAGTAGCATTTCTACAATGGTTGCATTGATTCATATTAACAGAGACATTCTCTTAAAATAACATTCGTTAAAAATGTAATTTACTTTTAATAGTGGCATTGCTTAAATTTTCCAGCAGCATTCTTAGATTAACAACAACAAAATAGTTGTATGGGACATGGGACATGCCAACACCATGTGCGTCAACACATATAAATGGGTGATGCAGAGTACGTTGCCAAGCAGCATATCTGTGTTGGTCCCATATTTGTTCTCTTTGAACCTTTTTACTATGTGAGGGCAGCAAATCTAGTCCTGCACAAACTACCCGACCCCCTAGTTTCTTTCCTTTTTCAACAATGAGATCGGTTCCTTACAGATGTGTGTACTGGGTTACCCCCTTTTTCCCTTTTCGACCAACAGAGCGGCTGGATAGCCAGTCTATACTACTTTCCCTCCCTCCTTTCCTCATTGAACCACATCCTAGATTCATGCTCCACCCCACCCCCCCTTCTTTCCTCTTTGAACCAAGACCTAGATTCGACTACAGAATCGAAAAAGATCTGCATGCAGCTAGAGCAATGACGGTTTCAAAGAAAGTTATACCTTAGGGTCGTTGGGATGTGGCTAGGCGTGCGGCAGGAGGCCGGATCTGCCCACACTACGTACGGCAGCGAGGAAGAAGGGATCGGAGGCCCTCCCGCACCGGCGCTGGGTGAAAGAGAGCAGCGCAGCTAGCAGTGGAATGCCTCCCTCGCCGAAGGCGATAGAGTGAACGCTGCACCTCCTCCCCTTCCCGGTGCGACGGGATCCGGACGGCTCCTTCACCAGCTGTGAGGGGGGAGAGAGAGAGAGAGGCCAACGCAGTCTTGTTTAGATCTGATGAAGAGGGTGAGAGATTGTGAATAGAGCAAACCCTAGCAAAGGAACGCTGAGCCTCCAGCGTGTGTATATATATATATATATATATATATATATATATATATATATATATATATATATATATATATATATATATATATATATATATATATATATATATGTGTGTGTGTGTGTGTGTGTGTGTGTGTGTGTGTGTGTGTGTGTGTAGTGCAGCGAGAGTGTGAAGAGTGCAAACCCTAGCGAACAAGCACTAAGGCTCCAGCTTATATAGTACATACTCGTGTATAGTACTAATATAGTGGAGTGGTTTTCTTTTTATCTCCATAACAATGGTTTTAAAGTGTGTATGAACGAAACTCTTTATTTAACGTGCCAGTGAAGAAAACTACGATCAACTAACGAGCAACGCATCCTGGTCGCACTTCCTGTCATTCACGTGTGGTACACTACCCTCCGTTAAGTGAACAACCACACACACGCCAAATTATCGAAAAGGTGTGAGAGTGTGTACAAATAAAGAAATTTAATTTCAATTATTTTGTATGTACATTTTTCCCTCTCTCAATAATTATGGTTTTTTGTATTTGGCCTAAACTTGGTCAAACTTTACAAAGTTTGACTTCAGTCAAATCTAATATGCAAAGTACATAAAAATGGAGGGGTACTACCTCCATCCGGGTTTTTAGTCCACACCAAATTTTTAATCAAAGTCTGACCACATATTTAGTTAAAAGCTGGACAAATAAAATTATAGGGTAGCTGAAGACAAAGTTGTGAGAAGGTTTAGAAATCAATACAAAACTTTTGCTCTTAGTACCAACGTTGATGCTTCTTCGAGGAAACATTTGGTTCATATCCAATTGTGTGATAAAATTGCGCCAACGTAAACGACTGCTCCAAGATGAACTGATGAAGGATATCATCTTTGTGATAACAAGCAAAGAGCACTGATGGAAGATAGCCCGTTTTTCATTGAACATCAATCAACTTCACCAGCCGATGCAACCATGAGACGCAACCATGAGCATTGATAGGTCATCATGGTGATGCATCATCGATTTTGGCATCAAGTTTGGGTCAGGCACCAATGAAGTTTGATAATCCTCACTGTGGTTTGTTTCTTCTCGGTAATCAAGCTCGAGAAAGGAAGAACCACTTGGCACAGGACAGTGAGGCTGAGCAATAGTGGACATCCAATTTTGTGCAGTTCCACTAAAATTGAGGAAGACATGCCCGAGTAAGGAGATACGCATCCCTGTTTGCAAAAATATAAAAAATGATATTTAAGTAGTGTATTTACTTTGTTTTAGCAGTGGTACAATATTAACAGCGGCATCTTAATTGTCAATAAGAATTAATGAAACATACACCAAAAAATAGAAGCATCATGATTATCTTGATGGGAACTAAAGCAGGATACCAAAAAAAAAACTAAAGCAGGACAGAAGCATTTATCGACGCCTCTACATGGGCATTGCTTCATTTTACGAGCGATAGTTTTAGATTAGCAACAGCAATAGGAGCATATGGACAATGACCGCACAACCACCATGCACTTTATATCAACAAAAAACATGTATACCTCCACCGATGCATAAATGATAAATCAGGACAACTTTTGGAGTGGCCTTTCCTCTATAATACTAAACAATAGGTGATGTTGGACCAGCCGACGAACCCTAGCTATTGTACATGGGGAGCTGGGGAGTAGTGGTATAGAAGAAAACCTGCATGCATAGTACAATGAAGCATGAAATCCAAAAGAAGTTATACCTTAGGTGGGCAAGATGTGGCTTAGGCGGGCAGGCAGGATCTGCCCACACGACGGCAGCGAACAAGGGCGTGGAGGACCTTCGTCCGCGCCGGCGCCGGCTCAGAGAGGACGGTGCGCATCGGCTTCCTCCATCGCCAACGGCGACAACATCACTGCTGGACCTCCTCACCTCCCGCAGTGGACGGGATCCGGCCGGATCTGTGACCACCGGTGAGGAGAGAGATAGAGTGGACACTGTCATCTTGTTTAGATATGGAGAGGGTGAGAGAGCGAGATGCGAGAAACCCTATCAAATAAGAGGCTATATATACAATGGAGTAAAAAATACCTCCATAGCGGTGGTTTTAAATAGAATATGCGCGTTCCCAGAAAAAAGAAACGAAAACTGGCGGACAAATATTTTTTTAACGTACCAAGAAAGAAAAATCGATCAATAACACGCCCTCGCTTCCAGGTCGCAGTTTGTATCCCTCACGTGTGGTCCCCGACCCTCCATTATTAAGTGAACAAATTAAAGGGTCAAATTATTACGTACGTAAGCTACCTCTTCGTGTACAAATACGCTCCATCGTGTACTCACGGGTATGTCGGAGGCAGAGTGAGTTTTTGTACATTTCTTCTTGTACGTAGTACTCCATTTATCTCAATTCATATTGTTTCCCACTACTATGATATTCCTATCCTAGGAACAAAATGAGGCGGTACTAAGTTTGTGTGTGTGTAGGGAGAACGAGACCGATGATGTGTACGAGTAGTCGTGAGAGTCGTCACTATGTGTGTGTGTGCGCGCACACACATAGACATGCATATCCGTGTTTACGTAAAATTCTTACTTTCATTTCCATCTCCATCTCCATCTCCAATCATATTTGTCCAACTGGCACATTATTTACGTTATTAATTATGCAGCAATATTTACGTACGTCCAGCATCTCTCTTTTGCGGGCGTCCGGACCGCTGCCACGCCCGCTCCTGACCGCCTTGGCCAACCCGAACCCTCTTCATCACCCGCGCGCACTTCCCGCCTGAAACGGTTAGTGCCGCATTCATGCCCGGCCAGAGCAGACGCGACCTCTCACTGGCGCCGGCATTGAAGTGGCGCGCCGGCCGAGAGAGCGTCGCCCGTGCCGCTTCCCGGTGCACGCGACTACTCCGCATTCAAACGTCACCACGGCCAGCCGCAACATGCATGTAAGAACGTTCTTGGGAGTCCGTGCTACAACTAGCTATCCTCCCCTCCTCGTCTATCTCTTCCAGTAGTGCTAGTACTCCATGGTGTGATCCATCGACAAGCAGGCGGGAAAGTTTGCGTATACTCGGTTTACGATGAGTGGCATGCCGAGCAACCGTGTGGGGTGGAGGAGGGTGAGACACGAACGTGACAAACATGATTTAAACGTTGGTTTTGCTCGATGGTGCGATCCAATGAAATGAAATGTTGGTTTCCAAAAGAATACTGTACTGCACGAGGGAGAAGCAGATTCAACGAAGAGTGATGGTTTGCTTATTTCGTCCAACTAACTACCGGGTCTATGTGATTTGACGACTCATTGGTCATTATTACTACGGCGGTAGAGTGTCGTAGAGCGTCTGCAGTCTTATTTATTTATTCGGTGATAAAACTAACTTTCCCCACTCTTACACCGGAGGAGTACAAAACACGGCAGCCCAGTGACTACATGGGCCACCTCCCACTATCACCATATTCCTTGGACAGCCCGCATGCCAAGAAAAAATTACTATACATTGGAGTGCATAGACTATTTTGCCCCCGGATTTGCTTTTGAGGAAAAGCTGGGTAGTTACGCACATGCAAAGTACACAATTCTCGTGAACAATTACTCCTCTCTCCATCTCTCTGGATGCAGGCTCACTAGATCTATCTGCATGCAGCTCTCTCTCTCCGGTTTTGCATGCATGCGACGCGACTCTATCTCTCTCTCTGTATGTGTGTGTGTGTGTGTGTGTGTGTGTGTGTGCAAGCATGCCTTAAGCATGGTTAATGATATAGCCGGTTGATGGCTAACATGTTGCCATGTCATCTATAGCCAATGTAATAGTCAACATGTATAGTAATGGGCTACAAGAAAGTACTACTCCCTCCATTCCCTTATACAAGAAAGTACTATTGCCTCGATTACTGTTAGTGGCCTTGTATAGATGCAAAATGTATTTTTCGTAGTGGCCAATGTAATAGTCAACATGTATAGTAATGGGCTACAAGAAAGTACTACTACATTTTACCACATGACCAACAGTACACTCTCACATACTACCTCCGTCCTGATTTATTAGTCCCCTATGTAATTTATGCATGATACTAGTATATGATACTCCCCACTATGAGTAGCCTTATACGCATGAAAAAAAGGATCGGAGGGAGTACGAAGCTTCCAGATTTTGTTTCATGTATGTGTTCTGACTCCAAGGTTGCCCCGTTACAACATTCCATCAGATACAAAGGAAAACTAACACGCATGCTAATGCATCTCAATGATTCACATATCATAGCCAATATTTACTTCACAACTAAAGACAAAAGTTGTGAGAGTGTGTACAAAAAAAACTACTGATGGGGTCTCTACGCCTTAAACCCTAAACCCTAAACATGATTTAATTTCCTGGCTAGGTAGAACCTATTGAAGGAAAGAAGCCTGGCACCCTCAAATCATACGATGCTTTTGTGCAGTTCCACTAAAATCGAGCTGAGCATCCCTATTGGAAAAGATACTGAAGAAGTGTGATTAGAATAATAGTAGTGGCACTAGTTCATGAGACATAAACTCATCACAAATAGAGCCGGTAGAAGTAGAGAAAGATCCACATGGAGATGGAGCTACGTGGGGAGCTGCAGGAGTGGAGCAAGCCAGCTCCAAAAGGAAGTTGTACCTGGGACGTCGGGGTTAGCTAGAAGGCGGTCGGAGGCGGCATCAGCCCATACCACGGGGACCCCCGATCGGCACGCACCGACAGTGGGTTTCCTTCCACGCCGTTGTCGACCGTGTCTACGCAGAACATCGTCCGCTTCCCTCGGCGGCGGGATCAGGCCGGATCTATGACCAGCGGTGTGGCCATCGTCGTTCTATGCTTGTGAAGAGAGCAACCCAAGCAAGCAGGCTTGTAGCTTAGGCTCCTGCTAGTGTATATATAGTGGAGCGGTTTTCTTTTTCTCTCCATATCAACCTTTTTATATTGAGTACGTGTCATTGAAGAGTGAAATGATGGTTGCTTCGTCCGACTAACTTACTGTGTAATTTGACTGCTACTGAGTGGCCCTGCACGTACTCCCCCTACGTGTATGACCATTCCTGAGTCTCACTTGTACTCATCTCTATTTTCTTGCATGACACGTAGACAGGATGCGCATAGACGAATTTTGTTACTGCACGTTGTTACGTACCTACTCCCTCCTTCCGGTTCACTACTAGTACTCCCTCCGTCCTGCTTTATTAGTCCCCTTTGTACTCAATTCATGGGCTTGTTTTCCTCAAGAAATTGTCTTTACCAACGTATTAATATCGGGAATGCATGCGTGAACAACGAATGATTAAACCTTGCATGCAACATTTTGACAAAGCATTGATATATGAACATGTGAATGTGAGGGACTACAACCTCGTGCATGCACGAAAGAGTCACACGTACACATGCACGCAAAAACGCGCGCGACGCCCTAATGCATGCATGTCCGAGCACATGACGGAACATACACGGTCACGCTCAAGTGCTCAACCTAAACTTGCATGCACACACATACTTAGCCAGGGTGAGCTAGTGACCATATAAACACCGGAAAATGTATATATTGCCCGCAATGAGCGTATTATGAAGTCCACTGACCGTATTTTTACAAATATACAGTGACAGCCAGTGTATTTATGTCGTTTCAAATTAAGCCATATTAACCAGAAGTATGGACTAGCATTACTTTGTTGTGTCCCGTCAACTTGCAGAACAAGGAGAAGCTTGCGTGCGGTGGCTCGCAGGACAAAGGAGAAACTTTTGACTAATGCAAGCTCTCCCTCGCTTAGGCGATGGACGTGCAACACTTAATTCGGTGTCAGATTGCTAGAAGCATACACTGTACTAGTACCATCATTGTTCGACTTCCCGAAGAGGCGAAGAGCCAAGCGCAAAGTTTACTACAGTAGTACTCTAAGTAGTACTACTAGTACTACTACTTACTATACAGGAACTACTTAGAACCGCATGGTGCAGCGTCTGCAATCTTATTTTATTTTAATCGATGATAAAGCAATCTTCAACACATTTGCTTCTCTTCGAGGGTTCTCGCATGTGATAATGGAAGTTGATTGCATGGAACACTCGCCACAATTCTCGCTTAATTCTGGCTCCTATCCTGTTAGAAATAGGAGCGCTCAGTAATATTTTCTCTTTTTTTGTTATTCAGCATGTATACAGGTCAGCAAACCTTGCGGCGCATCTTTGTGTGAACCGTGCTTGCTGCGCTTTGAATGTGACCGAGAGCTGGCTTGATGAAACACCTTGCTTCCTTTTTTTGCGGGGTACCTCACTTCCTAGTGACCAGTCTCTTGGCTGATTGTCCGAAGAATGCTTATATATGAATAAAGCTCTCTAATTTACCCGCAAAAAAGATTAAGCCATATTAACCGGAAAGGAGGCATTATGGACTAGCACTACTTTTGTGTGCCCCGTCAACTCGCAGAACAAGGAGAAGCTTGCAGGACAAGGTGAAGCTTGCTTACGCCCTCTCCGTCTACCTCAAGCGTGGTGGCTCACAGGACGAGGATAAGCTTTTGACAAATGCAACCTACCCTCGCCTAGGCGGTGGACATGTAGCAGTTCATTCGGTGTCAGATTGCCAGAGGCATACACTGTAGTACCATCATTGTTCGACTTCTTGAATAGGCAAAGCGCCAAGCGCAAGGTTTAGTAGTATGTGTGGTACAGTACTACTAGTAGGCTGGTTGTAATGGTAGTATCATAGCTAGTATCATGCATGCCAACTAGGCAGTTTTGATGAGGTGTCATAGAATTAAATGAAGACAGAGATGGTTGAGTATCATATCATGATACCGTATCATAATAAATGTTACGCTACTATGTGTCATGCATGGCAATAAATAAAATACTACATGATACTAATATATGATACTATGCATTAGCGAGGTTGTATCATACACTAGTATCATTTGCATGATACTAGTATAAGCTACTCTCCATTACAACCAGCCGTATACAGGTATTAGGAACCGCATGGTGGAGCTTCTGTACTCTTATTTTATTTTAATCTCTGATAAAGTACACATTTATTTGGGAGAAGTGCGGAAAACGACAACCCAATAGTACCATTAAAAACTTCGAACATGTAATGATGGCATCGATCAACCATGCTCGAATATATCTTGGCCTCCGTGCGACACCTAGCCCGTCTATGTTCTCGCTCCTCGTCTCTCTCAAGGAGCGGCGGGTTGGCCATTTTGCCGTCAATTGAGATCGGTTTGCTCACACTCCGGTCCCACATGTCAGTGATATGCCAAGAGGAAGCGCGTTGACCGACAGGCCATACACGGACTTGGTTTTGCACCTTCATACGTACTAGTATGAGCGGATTCAAAGAAGAGCGTATTGATGGTTGCTTCTTCCGAGCAACTTACAGTGGGAAAGGTGGGGCTTATGATTTGACTGCTCATTACTCACTATTAGTGCAGCGCAACGACTGGGCTGAGTCTCCCATGCGGTTGTGCACTATAATTTGGTGCATGGCACATGGACCCGGATGCTGAATGGCTTCTGGCAATGCTACCAAGATTTTACCATTTGTTTACATAATTGACGTATACAAATAATTTTCTAGCGACGTGAAATTGTACAATGCTCTAAAGCTTTCAGCTTTTGTTTCGTGTGTCTTGCCAGCTGGAAGGTTGTCTCGTTACAACATCAATCAAATACTAGAAAGGAAACTAACATACATGCTCTTTCGGAAAAAATAAAAAACTAACTTCCTTGCTAATGCATCTCAATGATTAGCAGATCAGAGCTAATATTTACATCAAAACTGAAGACAAAGTTGTGAGAAGGTGTTAAATTAAAATTGATCCATGCTTTCATTGGCAGCCACTTCGCTCCAGCTCTGTCTAAATCAACAAGGCATGTTGGGGAAAAAGTAGCTGCCAGGAGCATGCAACATTCCGACCATTTTGTGCAGTTCCACTAAAATTGAGCTGAGCGTCCCTGTTCCAAAGATATTGAGTAAGTGTGATTACAATAATAGAGGATTGTTGATGAAACGAATAAACACACAAATAGAAGCCGGTCAGCTTTGCAGTCTCTCTTAAGACTAACTAGTTGGAGAAATTAAGCAAATAGTTGGAGAAGATTAGGCTCGGAATTGGATGAGGAGGATAGAGCAAAACCAATCTCCCTTTGTGCAGTCGCACTGAAATGTAGAGACGTTGCCCATGACATTTTAGTAGAACTGGACAAAACACTCTTAAGAAAAAAGTGATTTGTGCAGTTCACCAAAAGGTCGCAATTGCAATGAGGTGAAATGGATAGCCTTGTTTGCAAAAAAGAGGTAGAAAGGAAACAATTACTGGCCAATAACAGTTGATGACGCATACAACGACAAAAAAGAAGCATATTTCTTGTCCTAAGGGAAGATAACAGCACGGTTGTTTATCTAAAACTGTGTGAGGACGAGATTGCAATATTGAAAGTATGCCGGACGAGCTACGTTTTGGGTAAAGAACTAGGGAAGATCCACATGCAGCGACGTGGGAAGATGGGCAGTGGTGCAAGGCCGGAGGGGAGGAAGTTGTACCTGGGGGTCGTCGGGATGTAAAAAAGGAGGGCGGCGGCGGGCGGGATCTGCCCATACTGCGGCAATGAGCAAGTGGTGAAGGCCCTACCCCGTTGGAGCTTGGTTAGAGAGAATGTGCTGCCTCGACACTATCAAATGGAGAAACGATGCACATCCTCCTTTTTCGCCGACAGACGGGATGCGGCCGGATCAGTGGACAATGGTGAGAGAGAGGGGCCACCGCCGCCTTGTGTGAGATAGTGTGACGAGAGACAAAACCCCGACAGGCAGGCTCCATTGTATATAGTGGAGCTGATTTCTTTTTTCTCGAAAACAATCGTTTTATATTTTATACGTGCCATTGAGGAATATAACTTTATTTAAAACTAACACGTCAAGTCGAAATTTGTTCAGTGTACGCGTGGTACACGACCCTCTATCGGGGGGATGACCCCCGGGTAGGCCCAAGATGGCAAACAACACTTCAAAACAACGGGGCGGCCATCGCCCCGGTCCGGCTGCCCGGCCACCCCGGCTACCCGACCGGCTCCCCGTCCGACTGCTCCAGCCGACCTGCTACGTGAAGTTAATCGCTGCATCGACCAGACACCAACAAGATGGCCATACCGCAGCCATACCGTTGCCACTGTTGCTGATAAAACGTACGCTGTTCACTCGTCATACGCGACATCATGTACAGTGCTACTTGTCCCTGGGCACTGATGTATAAAGTGACCGAGGGGAGCACTTCCTCGGATAAGAAGCCACTCCCTTGGCCACTCGCCGGCTCCTGCGCGCGCCCGCGACCCGGCCTCCGCTGCGTCTCGCCGTCCCGGCCCGACCGGCACGCCTCCCTCTCCGTAGCACCCTTCCGCCCCGCTCCACCTCGTCGGCCCGCGCGCTGCTCCGTCCCTCAGCTCCGGCTTTGCCCGCATCGCGCCGCTCGCGCAGCCGCACGCCCCGCGCGCCTCCGTCGCCCCCAACCGCATCGCGGCACCCGCGGCCCCTCGTCACCGACTCCACTTGCCCGTGCGTGCGGTCCTGCCCGCCCGACGGCTTCCCCGTGCCCGCCAACTCCCGCGCTGGATGACCTCGCCTGCCCGGCGCTCGGCCGCCGGCTCCGGCTTCGCCCGCACAGCCGCCTCCGCCCGTGGCCGGCTGCTCTGCTCCGCCTGCCGTCTCCGGCTCACGCCTCCCGTGCCGGCCGCCGGCTCCTCCCCCGCTGGGTCGCCTCCTCCCGTGCCCGGCTGCTCCACCCGCGCCGGTTCGCCCCGTCGCTCCGCCATGGCCTCGGCCGTCTCCACATCCCGGCCTCGCCCGTGCCCTCGCACGCCTTGCCGTCTCCGGCCTCCTCCCCGCTGTGCCGCTTGCGCGTTGTTGTGCCGGCTTCTCCCGCGCCGGCTTCCCCGCCACCCGGCATGCCAGCTTCGCCCGCGCTGGCTTCCCCGCCACCCGGCTACCGGCTTCTGCTGCTCGGCAGCTGTGGCCGGCCATTCGTTCAGAAGAGAGTTGCAAAAAAAAAGAGTGGGATGCCGGCTGGGAAAAAGAAACGGGGCCGGTTGCTAATAAAAAGTTGCTACCGGATGAAAGAAAGAGCGAGGCCAGCTGTTCCCGGCTTGCCTTCCTGGTTCGACTCCCGGCCGGCTGGAGAGCCGACCTGGCCGCCCGTCCCGCTCCGCAGGCTGGCCGGTCGGGCCCGATCGGCTGGGGTGCCTCTCAACCGCCCGGAAGCACGGTCTGTCCGCCTGGGGGCTCGGTCCGTTCGCCCGGAGGCTTGGGCCGCCCGTCAGCGGCTACCTCCGCCCCGTCTACGGCAAAAATCAATGTGAGCTTCTCAACCGCGTATCTTTGCACCGCACGCAAAACCGGATAACCCCGAGCCACCCTCGGGAGCAATCTCCGCATTTTTTATTAGTTGCATTACTGTTCACCCCAGCACGAGCCAGTCTCGGCTCGGGGGCTGGCCGCTCGGCCCAATACGTTTATTCCCACAGACGGCTTAGTAGCGCATTCGGTACCGAAGGCCCACCTCTCAGCCACAGACCGCCATGCGGCTCTCCAGCAAGCGAGAGCAAAATCTAGAGGTCACCCCACGCGAAAAACGTCCGCGAGAAAACGGCTTGGGCAACCCGGTCGTTTCCTTTATGAGTATTTACTCGGTCGAATCTGCTCCTATAGTCCGAGTACTGTATGCTCCACTCCACGGCCACTCTTTGCAATAGCTACAGACCGGCTCCCGGCTGTCTAGCTAGTAAGAGGCAAAGCCAAAGAGTGGAGGGAACATGAAAAAGACTGAAGGGGGCTTGGACGAAACTGAGTCAGCACCCTCAGCATAAAACTTCCACTGCTAAAAGCAAACATTTGATATATCTGCACAAACTAACCTTGTCTTTTGCATGATCATTTTCGTGGGGAATCCCCCTCCTCGCCCGGAGGCTACACCTAGTGGGTGCGGCGGCGCGCCCCGCTGGGAAAGTGCCGTGCTGGTTGCAGGCCCGATGCCGGCTGCAACCGGCATCCTCGACGCCACCGTCTGCTTCATCAACAGCAAGACCCTCCGCCCAACTTTTCTAAGTTGCCCGGAGGCTCGGAGGCTACACCCGGCATGGCCCCGTGCCCATCAGCCGGCGGACTCCGCGTCCACGCCCGGCAGGGCCCCGCGCCCACCAGCCGGCGGACTCCGTGTCCGCGCCCGGCACCCTCGACGTCGCCGCCGACTTCATCGACAACTGCGAAGACCCTCCGCCCAATTTTTCCAAGTTTCCCAGAGGCTCAAAGGCTACACCCAGTGGGTGCGCTTGTGCGCCCCACTCGAAACACGCCATGCCTGTTGCACGCCCGTCGCCGGCTGCAACCGGCATCCTCGACACCATCATCTGCACCAAAAACCACGAAGACCCTTCGCCCAACTTTTCCAAGTTGCCCGGAGGCTCGGGGAATACACCAAGTGGGTGCGCTTGCATGCCCCCACTGGAAGCAAGCCATGCCGGCTGCGGTCCATAGCCGGCTGTCATCCACATATTCTGCTTCATCAACGCCTGCTAAAACCCTCCGCCCAACTTTTCCAAGTTGCCAGAAGGCACGGAGGCTACTGTCGGGGGGATGACCCCCGGGTAGGCCCAAGACGGCAAACAACGCTTCAAAACAACGGGGCGGCCATCACCCGGGTCGCCGGCCTGCTATGCGAAGTCAACTGCTGCATCGACCCGACACCGACAAGACGGCCATACCGCGGCCACTGTAGCTGATAAAACGTACGCTGTTCACTCGTCATACGCGACATCATGAACAGTGCTACTTGTCCCTGGGCACTAGTGTATAAAGTGACCCAGGGGAGCACTTCCTTGGAGAAGAAGCCACTCCCTTGGCCAAGAAGCCATAGACTTGGCCAAGGGGGCAAGCCACACTACAAAGCACCCATCCATGCATCCACTCACGTGGTGACCAAGCCACACACTCACTTGGCCACAAAGCCACAAGCCCATTCGGCCAGGGACACAACTCCACGCCACACTTAGCTCACTCCATCTTGAGCTCACACACACACGCATGAGACTTTCTACTGCCTTCTGCAATAAAGCTCTAGGAGCGACTCTATACTTCTACATACTCCACATATAAACCAAACTCGGTAGGACTAGGGGTATTATCTCTCCGGAGAGCCCCGAACCTGGGTACGTCTTGCGTCTCACGCTCGCTCATACCAACCACGCCTCTGGAGCCCACCGGTAGCCTCTTGCCTATCCCTCTTTTTAGCCATCCCGTGGCATCTGCCATGCGCCCACCACGACACCCTCCTTCAAGTAAACAACCGCTACACGCGTCAAATTATCATGTGGGATGCCTTTTCGTACAGAAATGAGCTCCACCGTGTACACGCGCGGGTGTGGCCGGGAACGATACGTGAGTACGTGCGTCGTGCGCGCACCTCTTCTCTACGTGCAGGTACCCGACGTACGTGGGTGTGTGTGAGAGAGATGTTTTTTTTTACTAAAAAAGATGGTTTGTGCGAAACAAAGGCAATGTGTCGATAATATCTCAAACAAAATAATGTAACATATGCAATGTGTGAAACAGAGGCCTGGATATATCATATATAGAGGGAGCGATCCACAAGAAGAGAGTGGAGGGATCATCGGCATGAGATATCAATAGAATCAAAGAGAGGGGTGAAGTGTGTGGTTGCGCGATCGATAAAGAGTGCCGTCAAATTTGTGTTTGCCCACGTCAAAGATATAGGATGGCTGGCCTACTGGAATGTGAGAGAGGATAGGTGCATTTTGTCTCTGTGGTATGGATACCTACCTACGGCGTTCGACTATCGGTGTGTGTGGGGGGGCGTAGAGACCTAACTATAGAGAGGTAGATCAACTGGTATATGTGTGGAGAAGGAGAGAGACCTGGCTATGTATTGAGGGAGATCGATCGGCATCCAAGCATATGTGTAGCAGAGGAATAAGGTTCGAAGAGAGACAAAGCTAGAGTGTCGGAGGGTTGGTGGTGGAGTTGCTTCTCACAAATGGCGGGAGAGGCCTACTAGACAAACGGAGGGTACGACTGCAATATCAATAAGAGAGGGGGTGCGTGCCTGTCTATGCACGTGCGTGTGAGAGACGGGTCGGGAGGCATGCAAGGATGATGAGGGGGACGATATGGCTCTGGTAAGCAGACGTAACTATATAGGAAGATCAATCATCATGTGTCGGAGAAAGGGAGAGACATAACTAGTGATGAGGTACGTCGATCAGTGCGTGGGGAAAAAGAGTTATAGTCGACCTAGCTATATGTAGGGAGATCGGTAGGTATACACGCATGCATGTGTTAGAAGCAAATAAGGCCGGGAGAGACGGATAGAGTGAGAGGGATGCGGCTAGGAGGTGGTGCGAGAGGCCGACTATGTCGTGGGGGGAAGAGTGTGCGAGTATGAGATCGATGAAAAGAGGGGTGGGAGTGTGCACATGCATGGAACTGTATTAGACAGAGGAGGGCATGGATGGTGAGAAGAGAAGAGGGAAACCGTGTGTTTGTGGTAGGTTCGCCTGGCTAGAGGGGTATATCGATCGGTGTGTGCCGGAAAGAAGGATCTGGAGGGCCTACACACACCATGGGTGAATGAACTAAAGAGAAATAATGAATGTGCGCGATGGAGAGAATGCCTAGGGAGGGTGAGAGGGAGGTGGGTGTGTGCATGCACGAGCGAAAGTTAGCGCTAGCTAAAAAGAGAAGAGAATTGTGTGGGTGTAAATGACGACCAGATATCATAATTCATTATAAAAGTGGATTCAGATATTTGAACAAGAGATCATAGTGTTTTAAACCGATGCATATGCATGAATATAACGGTTATACGCATGGTGTGGTCATGAACATGTTATACTACATTTTTTTTTGAATTTGTGATAATGTGTGGCTTTTGCAGCTCAGGGCTAAATACTTGCCATAATGTAGGGGGTGGGGCACTATACTTTGTGTGATAAATACATTGTACATATGAAACATGGTTTAGATTATGAAGATCTAGCTAGTACTTCAAATGTACTATGATTTGGAATCATCATCAAGTGTATTCAAAATTTTGAATTCGAGTTCATATATATAGGACACATAGTTCATATATAACTCTATAGTAATCATGTGGTGTGTGTTTCAGGGCTCCGCAGACCCAAGAAAAGGTTCGAACTCTGGGGCTTATGCGAAGAACTCAACCTCTCCAGCCAACAAACCCGTCGCCCTACAACCTAGCTCGATGAACAAGGAAGAAGATGAACACGGCAGTTTACCCAGGTTCAGGCCACCTTGCGGCGTAAGACCCTACTCCTGCTTTGTGGTGGATTGGCCTCATGAGGGGCTGAGGATGAACTAGTACAGAGGATGAACAAGCTCGCGGGGCTCGCTCTGGTGAGAATGAGTCGACCCCTTCTATGGTGGTGGCTAACCTATATTTATAGTGGCCTCGGTCCTCTTCCCCGAAAACGAAGGCGGGAAGGGATTCCACAACGGCCAATTTGAAAGGGGACAAGTAGTACATCTTATCCTGACGAAAGGTGGTCTTCGCCTACAAAGCTTCTGGTCGTGATGTTGCGGTGGGCTCGGCGATGACATCCGTCCTACCGCCCTGGCGGTCTTGGTCTCATTGCACGGGTATGGAAACCTTTGGCTGATTCCTCAGGACCCCGCGCCTGCACTTGCCTCCTTAGCACCAGAGAGGAAACCTGCTCCTCTGCGCCCGCTGGCGCCTGCCTGGCCTTGGTCGTCATGACTTACATCACCGCAACCTCATGAGGTTGGGCACTTGCATAGGAAACTCCGCTCCTCAGGAGCAGCCCAGGGGTGGCCGCTCCCTCAAGAGGTCTTGGCGTCGTCCGCCTTGCGAGGCTTGGCCCCTCGCGAGGGTCTTGTCTTGTCGGTGTCAAAACTGGGGCGTAGTAGGCCATCGATGGAGCCACGTAGTGGGCCACATGCAAGCAAGTCTGGGTACCCTGGTTCCTAGAACACCGACAGTAGCCCCCGGGCCCAAGGCGTGCTCGGACTTTGCTTCGAGGCAAAGCCAAAGGGCAAGGGCGAAGCGCCGCGGGCCCCAATCACCTGCAGGCCAGGCTGACGCGTGGCACTTGATGGGATGTGGGCGTCTCCACTTCTCCACGCCGCCTCGGCAACTACACGACTTGACAACTGCCTGGCGCATGCGGATCAGCCATCATTGCTCAGAGCATGGGAGGCCGGCGGTTGGCCTCCCTCCGCCTATCAATGGGAGAGGGGGCGGATCTCCCAGCTCATCTTCATATTCTCGCCGCCTGCCCTTCTTCTTCTTAGTTCCCCTGCCATCTTGCCAAAGCTTCCATGGCGCCAGTGAGGAGGTTCTCGGCCGTGGAGAAGGGAAAGGCTCCCAAGGAGAGATCGGACTCGCCGCCGCCCAAGAGAGGTCGCGGCCGCCCCCGCAAGTACGCCGCGACGCTAGCGGTGGCTCCCCGAGGGCGTGGGCACACTCCCTCAAGGGCTGACGCGGCCCCTGGCAGTCGCGGGGGTGCTCTTTCCCGCGGCGGAAGCTGCTGCGGCCGGGGCAGCCACAGCGAAGGGGGAAAGCACGCGGCAGCCATCCGGCCACCGCGCCCGCGACTCCACTCGGCTGACGCGTCCTTGGAGTTCGTGGTGTAGGCGGAGAGGCCCGCCGACGCCTAGCTCCATCTACCGCGCTTCTTTGCGGGCACGCTGCCGGCCGGGGGACCTGACGGCATCTGGCTGTAGGCCGATGGTTGCTGCAGCAAGGCCTCCTGGGTGGTGGTCGAGGTCAACCCCGCCGGCAACGTGTTCCGGAACCACGGGTGGCAGATGTTCGCCCGCGCACGCGGCCTGCAGGGGAGGTGTACCCTCCACTTTAGGTATGACGGCGCCGCGACCCTCTATGTCAGGGTCTTTGGGGAAGATGGTCAGCGCCTGGGGTGCTGCCCGGAGAGTGACAGCGACGACGACGTCGGTGGTGAGCTTGCCCTTGGCGACGGCTGCGATGCCTCCAGCAGCGGCGGCTCCTCCTCCAGGGAGAGCATGAGCGACGACGACTACGGCGAGCCACCATGCCGCCGAGCTCGGACCAGGGAGGGAGACGAGCCGCCTCACCACCACACCCCGGTGAAGGAGGAGGAGGACTCCGACTGAGCGCGGGCGTTGCTGGAGGCAGGTCCCGGGAGCTGCTGTATTCACACGGCTGCTTTTGCTTCTCTCTTTTTTTCTGCATCAAAAAGGTGGAAAGCCCTGTCGGGGCGTGTAATGGACCGTGGCGCTTGCGCCATTATGTTATTGTTTTTATATTGCATCCTGGTATCCGTGTTGCCACTGATAGTGATTGAAATGACTTAGCTTAGTGTGCCTGCGGCAGACTCCTGTGCCGTGAGGACGAGCTTCCCTGGAGCTTTGGGCTTCCCGCATGTCCCTGGTTCTGGAGAGGTCCTCCGGAGATTTCCTTCTTGTGGACCCGAAGATCCTCAGGCCTCGGGAGACACCCTGTAGTTATGGGGTCAGGGAACCTCTGGAGGTGCCGTTCCTCGCGCGAGCCCTCGAGCGTGGGTCGCTGGTACACCGCATCGCGATGCCCGGAGGCACGGACTCAGGAGGGCGTGCGTGCTCGCTAGCTCGTTTGAGGGCATCACGCGAGGATTAAGACGCCAAAGGCCAAGGCTTTGGCGAGGTGCGTTCGCGGGCGGGCCCTAGAGTACACATCGTGCCCAGCCCCCACGCGCGGGACGTGCGAGGAAGAGCGACGGGCCACTGTCACTCTCCCTAAAATGAGGCCTGAAAAAGCGAGTGCTGCGAGGAGAAAAATTCCCAACCCTTTCAAATAAAGACGCGAGAACTCCAAATTTCATTTCAAGAAGTTGCAAATCAGCTACAGAAGGCAAGCAAATGTGCAGCCGCGTCCGGCACCTATACTAGTCTTCTGTCTTCCCGCCAGCACGGAGCATGGGGCTTCCACTAGGACGTGGGTGGGAGTCCTCGTGAGGCCCGAGGGCGACGCTCAGGAGACTCCGGGGTGTGTACAGCCCCACTCATTATTACGTGAGAGTGTCACGGGCGGAGACTTGAAAGGCGCATGGCCTTGTTCACGGATAGAACTTCCGTAGGTGCTGGATGTTCCAGGCATTCTGGATGGGGACCCCGTCCTACGTCTCCAGGTGCACGACGCCAGGCCTAGAGACACGGGCGATCCTGAACGGGCCCTCCCACATGGGCGAGAGCTTGTGAAGCCCCTCCCTGGAGAGCACCGCCTCAGGACGAGGTCACCCACCTCGAGGGTCCTGGATCGGACGCTGCGGCTGTGATACCGCCGCAACGCCTGCTGGTACCTCGCGGCACGGAGTGAGGCTTGGCGGCGGCCCTCCTCCCCGAGCACGAGGTCCATCCTCCGCGAGGCGTCCTGGCATGCCTCGTCAAACACCAACACCCGCGAGGAGCGATGTCTGACCTCATGCGGGAGATCTGCCTCAGCCCCGTAGACGAGGGGGAACGGGGTCTCGCTGGTTGGCTTGGTCATGGTGGTGCAGATGGACCACAGCACGGATTGGAGCTCATCGAGCCAACCTCTGCCATAGGCCTCGATTTGCTTCTTGAAGCTCCTCGCCTTGAGGCCTCTCAAGACCTCCGCGTTGGCGCGCTCGGCTTGGCCGTTACTCCGTGGGTGCGCCACCGAAGTGTAGCATATCTGCGTTCCAAGGTTAGCACAATATGTTTTGAAAAGGTTGCTCTTGAACTGAGAGCCATTGTAGGTGATGATACGGTTGGGGACCCCGAAGCGGCTCACGAGACCCTTGATGAACTTGGCGGCCGAACCAGCTGGGATGGTGCGCACGGGCTCCACCTCCGCCCACTTGGTGAACTTGTCGATGGCGACATAGAGGTAGCAGTAGCCCCCAGCTGCTCGTGGGAATGGTCCCAGGATATCCAGCCCCCATACCATGAACGGCCATGAGAGCGGGATGGTCTGGAGGCCCTGAGCGGGCTGGTGGATCTGTTTGGCATGGAATTGGCACGCCTCGCTAGATCTCACCAGCTCAGTGGCGTCATTGAGCGCCGTGGGCCAGTAGAACCCGCTGCGAGACATCTTGCCCACGAGGGTGCATGACGAAGAGTGATGCCCACAGTCCCCACAGTGGATGTCAGCCAGCAGTTCGCACCCCTGCTCCTTGGAGATGCACCGTAGAGAGACATCATTTGGGCGCCTTCGGTAGAGCTCGCCATCCTGCAAGCAGTAGGCGGTGGCCTGGCGGGCCACGCGTTCTACTTCTTCCTCCTTCTCTGGCAGGTTGCCCTGGAGCAGGTACGCCTTGAACTCCTTGGTCCAGCACCCCTCCTGAGGTTCGAGGGCCAGAAGCAGGTGGGCTCCGGAGGTTGGACCGTAGGCTGGGGTGCCCGAGGAGGGGGCCAGGGGCAGTTCCTCCCGGAGCAACGCCGGGCTCGCAGCGGAGGGGGCCGCCGATGGCTTGAAGAGCCTCTCCTCGAAGACGCCAGGCTTCTGGGGGTCGCGCCGCGACTCCCTCTTGGTGATCTCGTCTGCCTCCTTGTTCGTGCCACGCAGGATGTGCTGCAATTCCAAACCCAAGAACTGTTTTTCAATTTTGCGTACCTCTTCCAAGTACGCCTCCATGTGCTCGTCCTTGGGCGTGTACTCCTTGTTGGAGGAGTTGACGAGGAGCTGAGAGTCGCCCTTGATGGTGAGGCGCTTGATCCCCAGGCCCACCGCGGCCCGGAGGCCTGCGATTAGGCCTTCATATTCCGTGATGTTGTTGGAGACCTTCTCGCCATGCTGGAAGCAGAGATGCACGGCGTAGTAGAGCTTGTCCTGAGTGGGCGAGACGAGCACGGCTCCAGCCCCCGCGCCCCGGTGTGCGAACGCGCCGTCAAAGTACATGACCCAGCCATCGGGCGCCTCATCTCCGGGCACGAGGGAGCGGTTTTCACTAACCCCTCGATCGGGGGCTTCAGTCCATTCCGCCACAAAGTCAGCGAGGGCCACGCCCTTGATGACCCTGGTGGGCCGAACTCCAGCTAGAACGCCTGCAGCTCGATGTTCAATTCAGCAACCCTGCTTGCAGCGTTAGGGCTCCGGAGCACCCTTTCCAAGGGGAACGTGGAGACAACCTTGATGGGGTGGCCTTGCAAGTAGTGGCGCAGCTTCCTGGAGGCGACGAGGAGCGCGAGCAGAAGCTTCTGCGGCATGGGGTAGCGCACGTGCGCACGTCGCGCAACACCGTGCTGACAAAATACACAGGGTGCTCGACAAGAGAAGGGGCGCTGATGGCGTCCGGCCCTGCCTGAGGAGTGGGGGCCTCTGGAGCTTCGCCCTCTGCCGGGGAGACCAATGCCTCAGGAGCGTCGTCCTGAGGTGGCAATGGCGTGGCTGAAGACGGGGTACTGCGCCGCGCACCTATGCCCGCGCACTTTTCTTCGACCGCCACGAGTGCCGCGCTTGCTGAGTGGGGTGTGGCGGCCAGGTAAAGCACCAGGGGCTCAAGAGGTCGAGCCGCCACCATCACTGGAGGGCTGGTGAGATACCTCTTGAGGTCTTGGAAGGCTTCCTCGGCCTCCGGAGTCCAGTCGAACGGGCCCTTCTTCTTCATCAACTTGAAAAACGGGAGGGCGCGCTCACCGAGCTTGGACATGAAACGCCCTAGGAGATCATGCAGCCTGCGAGCTTCTGCATTTCCTTGAGAGTCTGCGGCAGGCTCATCCTCTCTATCACCTTGATCTTCTCTGGGTTAGCCTCGATCCCTCTGTGCGACACCAAGAAACCCAGTAGCTTGCCGGACGGGACGCCAAACACGCACTTCTCCGGATTGAGCCGCAGATTCACTCTGCCTAAGTTGGCGAACATTTCCTCTAGATCCTTGACGAGGGTTCTTGCTTCCCGCGACTTGAGCACTATGTTTTTGACGTATGCCTTGTCATTCCTCCCGAGCTGCTTGCCCAGGGCGATGTGCATCAACCGTTGGAAATTCGCATGGGCGTTGCGCAACCCGAACGGCATGCAGGTGTAGCAGTACACTCCGCACGGGGTAAGGAAGGCCGTCTTCTCGACATCTGGTACCGCCATCTTGATTTGGTGGTAGCCCGAGAAGGCATCTAGGAAACACAGCAGGTCGCACTTGGCGGTGGAGTTGACGATCTGGTCGATGCATGGAATAGGGAAAGGGTCTTGAGGGCAAGCTTTGTTGAGGCTCGTGAAGTCGACGCACATGTGCTCCTTCCCTCCCTTCTTGGGGACAATGACTGGGTTGGCCAGCCAATCCGGGTGCCACACCTCTCTGATGATGGCGGCTTCTTGTAGCTTGTGGACCTCCTGGATGATGAACGATTGCTTCTCCGGGGCTTGTCGCCGCGCCTTCTGTTTCACCGGACGTGCGCCGGGGCACACCGACGAGTGGTGCTCAATCACGTCCCGCGGGACGCCAACCAGGTCCATCGCCTCCCATGCAAACACATCCTTGTTCGCATGGAGGAAGCCGACCAGCGCTTCTTCCTGGTCCGGTGGGAGGCCGGCGCCTATGGTGAAGGTGAGGCTTGAGCCCTCATCATCGACTCGCACCTGCTTCGTCTCAGCCCGGTCCAGAGAGAACAAATCCTTCTTCATCACGGGCGCGGCCTCCGGCATCTCCAGAGCACCCTCCGCCTCCGGTCGCGCGGCCACTGCGGCTTCGAAAGCAAGCTTGAGGGCCAGAAGGGCATCCTTGGTGTCTCCCACCACAGTAAGGATGCCGCTGCTCCCCGGCATCTTGATGACATTGTAGCCGGGGTGCGTCACCGCCATGAACTTGGCAAGGGCTGGGTACCCAAGGATGGCCTTGTACGGGAGGCCGATGCGGGCGATGTCGAAGTCGACGAGCTCGGTGCGGTAGTTGGAGAGCGTGCTGAAGGTGACGGGGAGGCGAATCTGCCCGAGGGGGACGATGGATCCGTCGAGCACCCCTGAGAAGGGCCTGGTGGGGGCGAGTCGGTCGTAAGGCACCTGGAGCAGGTCGACGGCTTCCACGGAGAGGATGTTGAGGCCAGCGCCGCCGTCGATAAGGGTCCTGGTGACCACGACACCGCTGATGGTGGGCGTGCACAGCAAGGGAAGCACGCCTGAGCGGACCGTAGTCTTGGGGTGATCCCTAGAGTCGAAGGTGATGTCGGTCTCAGGCGCCAGCCGGCCCGGAAGAGCCCCCTGCCGTGGCTTGGCGGCCCCCATCTGTCGGAAGAACTGCTTGACGTGCGACCCGAGGCTGGCGCCTGCGACCCACCGAGGATGGCTGCAACGGCATGGGGCGCCGGTGCCGCGAAGCGCGCGATGAATTGACTGCGCAACTCCTCCCAGGAGGCCACCCACAACTTCGGCAGGCTAAGCATCCAGGAACGCAGCGCGCCCATGAGATCCATGGGGAGCCAGTTCGCCATGACCTTCTCGTCGCCACCTGCCTCCTAGATGCTAAGCTCATACAGGCGAAGGAACTCCACGGGTCCCCCGCACTGTCATACCGCGGGGGAAGCGTCAGCCTGAACTTCGGCGGACACCGCACCTGCTGCAGGGCGGGGGAGAAGGCCCGGTGGCCTGCCGTGGCTCTGAGCGTGCCCAGCGGCTTGGCGGGTGGGGCGGCGCCCGCCATGGGAGGCACGCAGTGCAGGCGGCGCTCGGCTGATGAGAGAGGTAGAGCTTCGACACGCCCCTACCTGTCATGCCAAATGTTGGATTCAGGGCTCCGCAGACCCAAGAAAAGGTTCGAACTCTGGGGCGTGTGCCAAGAACTCAACCTCTACAGCCAACCAACCCGTCGCCCTATAGCCTAGCTTGATGAACAAGGAAGAAGATGAACACGGCAGTTTACCCAGGTTCGGGCCACCTTGCGGTGTAAGACCCTACTCCTGCTTTGTGGTGGATTGGCCTCATGAGGGGCTGAGGATTGTAACATCCCCAGCATCACACTACAGTAATCCCTTATGATCAGTGCCAAGTCATCTTGATTTACAAAGCTTAATCATATTGGATTGATATCTCATTTCAAAATCCTTCTCTGAATTCAATTCAAATTCTAAGTGCAAATTAAAGTTGCTCAAAAGTTGTTGGAAAAATGTTCACCATTTAGCAAATAATCCAAAACAAATGATGTGAAGGAAAACAACATCACCTAGGTGCTAAGATGGACAGTAGCAATTTATTCAGAGCAATTCCAGCATTTTAAAATGCTATTCCAATTATGTAAATCCCAAATGAATTCAAATCTTGCCCAAACTTTTTGAGGTAGAGCACAATATTCCATAGTATTTGTTTTGGCCAGGCGCACATTTTTGCTAAGTCATTTGGTGGCTATTTTAATTGCAAAAGCCTGCTGCTAAAATAAAACAGAAAATAAGAAATAGAAAAAGGCCTAATGGCTACTGTGGTGCTGGGCTCTAGTGAAACAGTAGCCAGCCCAGCCCACCTAGCCGCGTCGTCCTCCTCATCGTGCGCTGTTGCGTGCGCCTGCCGACACGGCGACGCCCGTTGCACTGTCGCGCATCCCACGGCTCCCCAACGCCGATAAGTACCTCCCCGTGCTCCTCTTGTCCTCCTCCACAACCCTAGCCCCCTCACTCGCTTGCTCGCACACGCTTCGCCTCTCTCTTTTCCCCATCTCGCCCGAGAGCTCGTCGCCGTCCTCCGTCGATCCTGTGCCCTCCGTCACCGCCTTGCCTCGCTAAGATGTCATGAGGCTCCGCCATCGTCTCCTCTGTCGACTGCACACAGCCATTAAAGCCGGGAGCCATCGAGTCGAGACCGGCGACATTGTCTTCTTCCTCAGGCTTCCTCGTCTCCGGCGCGATTCCGGCGATGGCAAGCCTCCCCGAGCCCGCTATTGCACACCTACAGGGCCCGGTGAGCAGTCGCCGTCCTTCCCCTCTCTCCCCACGCGTTTTCGTCGCCGTAGTGGTTGCATTGGAGATGCCCGCACGCTCCACCGTGGATCTCGTCACCGGCGAGACTCCGGTGACCAAATGGTCACGGGCATGTTTCCATTGAACTCGCCGCGTCGAGTAGGGCCCGACCAGCCCTTTCGTTTGCCCGATAGCGCACCGCATCGCCGTTGCCGTTGCTCGCCTGAAACACCCCGCCACTGGCGACGTCGTACCACTCGTCTCCGACCACCGCAGCCCGCGAAACCACCACCAATCGACGCGCCGTCGTCCTGCCGTTCTAACGCACCCGACCGCGATCAAAATGATGCCCTGTGGGCGATTTCCGATGATGCCCGAGGACGCGCCGCCGCGAACGAGCTCGCCGGCGTGATTCCGACGAGTCACCGGCCATCATTGAGCTGGCCTGACATGTGGGTTCCCCTGTGTCGCTGACGGGTGGGCCCCGTTGACCCATTGACCCGGTCAGCCGCTGACGTGGCCGGCCCCATGTCACTGACATGTGGGTCCCGCCTGATTAAATGATTTTAGTTAAATAGATAATCTGATAATTAATTAGTTAATTAATTTAAATGCTAACCACTCATTGACAGTAGGTCCCACCCACTAATTAACATGTTTAGTTAATCTAACCCCTCTGTTAAAGCCACAGTCACTGACCAGTGGGTCCCACTGGACCCACAGGTCAGGTTTGACTCCAGTCAACCGCATTGTTGACAGCTGATGTCACACATACATCATGCTGATGTCATCCCATACTATTCTGGATAATGTTGATTTAAATTAATTAAATAAATTCCAGAAAATGATTAAAACTTAAGAAAATCATAAAAAATAAACCGTAGCTCGGATCGAAAAACTTTCTACATGAAAGTTGATCAGAAAGACGAGACGAACCCGACTGTGGCATCTGTTTCCGTGTCGGGACCCTTTATGTAGGTGAACCCGCAACTTTTTGCTCATTTATGGTAGATGAATAGTGCATGTATACTGGTTAATGAAATCCAACTTAAATCCTAAAATAACTAATATGACTTAGACATGTTTTTAGGCAACCCTGCACTGCACGTTAGCATAGCATGCTCTGTGTTGCATATGTTTGCTGTGTATTTATTTGTTTCCTCCCCCTCTACTCTCTTGGTAGACCCCGGTACCGACGCAGTTCCTGAGATCGACGCAGCTCCGAAGATCGACTACGCCCCTGGCGACCAGACCTTTGCTGTTGAGCTTCCAGGCAAGCACCCCCCCTTCGATCATGTCTATATCGCCTATTCTCTTCTCTCTTGTGCTTGCATTAGAATTGCTGCTGCTACTGCTTTACATATTCTGATACATAGCCTAATTTTTGCCTGCTTTTGATAATTACCTGCTTATCCTAAACTGCTTAGTATAGGCTAGTCTGTGATCCACCAGAGATCCCCCCACTTTGTCCCGACTTACCCCCGCTGGATTATCAGAAGACTCGATCAACGTGATCGACAACCAGGCCCCAGCACCACACTTCACCCCGCTAGTTGTACGACACTGCAGCGTTACTATCCAGTGCCGAGTGTGATACCTCGTTTAGCACTTCTGATGTTAACTCTGTAAAGTAGCTATTCGGTCGTGGTCATCGAGGGTGATTCCTCCTTCACCACTCCCGATAACGACGCTGTCGTGCAACACCTCAAGTGTGAACCCATCGAGGGTGATTCTTCCGAGTTCACCTTGACGGTTACATCGAGTAGGAATCGAACGAGGGTGATACCTCGGATTCCCCTGATGTTATGTACACATGGATACTTGGAGTTTAAAACTGTTACTTGGAAAGGTGGGTCGACACTGAGGTGTACCCGCGCGAGCCTAAGTGGCGAGTGATGTGGAGTCGGGTTGACCTCGAGGGTACCCGAGAGATAAATACGAGGCGCAGCCGGGCATTCTTAGCCCTTGCCGCAAGACCTCGAGGGTACACTGAGGGCTACCAACACACTAACGATTTGGATATTTGATCCGAGTGGGCCTTTGGCCCGATAGCACTAACCATCACGTGGGAACAGTTATGGGCACTCTACGTCGTATGCATCAGCCGAAGCTTAATAGACGTCAGCGACTGAGCGGCGCGCGCTGGGTTGGACTGGTAACACTCGGCACTTGCATAAGGGGGGCTAGGTCTGCTCATTGGCCGTGTTCGCAACGTGCAGGAGTTCCCGGGGCGATGCCCCAAGACCCCTGGGCGCATAGGGTTAGTCCGGCGTGCTGACCTCTCTGTTAAGCCTAGGTCGGGTTGCAGTGTATCGTTTGGCCGAGGCCGGGCATGACCCAGAAAAGTGTGTCCGGCCGGAGTTAATCGAGCGTGGTGGGTAAGTTGGTGCACCCCTACAGGGAAGAACTAATCTATGCATAGCCGGATCCTCGGTAACGGACGCTCGGAGTTGTATCCCGATCGATACAACTAGAATTGGATACTTATGATGAGAAATGGATATTATGGCTCTGGGATTGCTATCTCGCAGGGAGTCGAGGAAGGATCTCTGGGCGAGGTTGATACTTAATACTGTGCTAATCTACACTCTTCTAATGCTGCAAGACCGCTGAAGATGCTAGTCTTTGATAGGACTAGGCCTTCTCTCTATTCAGGCATTTCTGCAGCCCAGTCCACATATACAACCTTTCTTTGATAATATTGCATATGTAGTGTAGATCCTTGCTTGCTGAGTACTTCGGATGAGTACTCATGGTTGCTTTGCTTCTTCTTTTTCCCCATATTCGTTTGATGCAACCAGATAACGGAGCCCCTGAGACAGCTGGCCCCGCCGACGACTACTACTACCAACCCGAGGGTGGTTACTACTTCGAGTTGGCTGATGACCAGGAGTAGGTTCGGAGAGTCCCAGGCAGGAGGCCTGCGCCTTTTCGATCGTAGCTTTTGTTTTGCACCGCCTTCTTAAAGGCTTACCTGTTTCTCTTTTATATCTGTACTCAGATATCTAACGCTTCCGCTGACGCTTGTTGACATCAAGCTTATGTATTCGAGCCCTCAAGGCCCTAGCTTGTAATATAAAGCTTGTATTATTTTAAATTTGTGTCTACAGTTGTGTTGTGATATCTTCAAGTGAGTCCTTAGGCTTGATCGTGTGCATTTGCATGTATGATTAGTGCACAACTAAGCCCTAGTTCCCTTCAACTTGAATGCCAAATTATTCAACTGTTTCTATAATCTGATGCTTTTGCATTCTTTCCTTCTTCCGATCGAGTACTGATACTCACATCAGATCCATTGATGACCACTGAATCCTTTGTTGGATTATTATCCGGCAATGTCCTTCATATTCAGAATCTCGTGCGCTCTTCCCCTGATACATATTGCCTTCGGTAAATTGTATCATCTACTTATTGTCAACCATGCTCTGCTATTGAGCTGATGTTATATGCTCTGGAAGTTAGTGGTATATGTTCCTAAGATACCCCTACGGGTTGAACCTATGCCTTCCCTAATCCGTGTGAACTCGAAAGATATGCGAGTCATACACTTCTGGTGCTTCACCAGATAAATCTTCCGCACTACAAATTCTTCCAAAACGAGGAGTGAATGAAAGGTTATGCATTGAAGAAGTGGGAGTCGACCTTGAACCTTTGTGTTCATGCCCATGGACCCGATGTAGAACTCATCATGGAAGCTGCTCGTAAAAATAATTGTTCCCTTGGTATAAGTTCATCTTGTATCTGTGAATTGATCCTTTGCAATCGTGGTACCGATCATATTTTCTCCTTGATTCCATTTCTCGGACAAGTTAAAATACTTGTCCTCTGCAGATCATTTCACCCGTCCAACCTCTACTCTGATTTACCTTCGGGTATTATCCCTAGTACTTGTTACTGGGAAGTTTAATACTCCATCACATCATTCCTAGCCTGATCGGCTATATCATCATTGTGCTAAATTTTAACCATGCTACCCGGTTCTTATTCTCGGAGCACAACTTTTCGACAATGAGCGAAGCTTACGCCGATCTTCCTCATCCTATCATTTCACCCTGAACAACAAGCTTGATTTGGAGCTTGTGTCATATCAGTGGTTCCAATACCCTTCACTTTATCATTCCTTTTGCTTGATGCCGTTGCTCCTTGATGGCATCTTCATAGAGCTTCTCGACAAATTTGTCGTGATCACCATCAATATACTGCCTTGTTCTAAGATATCGATCAAATTCATGGTTAGAAATACCATCCTTGCCCCTCGATGATTTGTGTTATCATCGACAACATCCTTGACTTCCTGCCCATACAGACTTGGTCATGTTTTGGTTATATCTTACGTTCCTTGACATTCTTGGAATTGTTCCTTTGTACTTATTGAGATCTTCAGATTCAATCTTTTACTTGAAACACCCTACCAATGCTACCTCAAAGCATGACTATGGTATTCTGAATATCAACAAGAACATTGGAGGCACATTGCCAAATGTTTCTTGCTCTATTATCCAGACACCGTTTTATGGATAACATCATGAATTTCCTTGCCCCTTTATCTAAATGGTGATGTACTTGTTGTTCTGACATGTACATCATGCTCTACTTTTCCTTGGGAAAAGTTACACTCCTAATTCTTGTGTATAAACACATTTTCCTTTCCATTGGTTTGTTTAACTTTTCTTGTGATCTATATATAATATAAGCAGAAATAATACCCTGCTTATAAAACACCCCGGTGTACAACCTTGTCAGTGAGACCCTGTTAATCTTGTTGATGACATTCCGGTAACCGCGATGGACGAGAACTTTGCCTATTGGTCCGCCTCATTTTAACGAGCAGGAAAATGGTTCTCTTCGTCCCTCGCCCTTGATACCGACATTCTCCGACATAACTGGCAGACTATCCTCTGACATACCTTGTTGTCGTGACCGGTAAGATGTCACCGTTCTTCCTACTTTCTGATCGACACCCCCCCACAGTTCCACAAGATCGGAACCTGACTCTCCTGTACATCCCTGATTCCGAAGTATCCTATGACCTTGGTTTTGTGTGTTATTACGAGCCACCCTCCGAGAGATGATATATTCTTGATGCTCTGAACCCCCTACTCACACTCTGTTCAGGTATCGATCGTTTGCCCATTTGCTTGAAACTTCCTATTGTACCTTCATACTTTGCTCTCGGTGTTTTCTTAAGTTTCAACTCGAGAGATACTTCGGCCACAATCCCTGAATTGTTCACCAGATAATTAACCCTATATGGGTCAGTTCTCCCGAAGTTACTCTTTACCTCCCCACTTAAATCTCGGGATGAGATTTCTTGTAGTGGAGGAGATTTGTAACATCCCCAGCATCACACTACAGTAATCCCTTATGATCAGTGCCAAGTCATCTTGATTTACAAAGCTTAATCATATTGGATTGATATCTCATTTCAAAATCCTTCTCTGAATTGAATTCAAATTCTAAGTGCAAATTGAAGTTGCTCAAAAGTTGCTGAAAAATGTTCACCATTTAGCAAATAATCCAAAACAAATGATGTGAAGGAAAACAACATCACCTAGGTGCTAAGATGGACAGTAGCAATTTATTCAGAGCAATTCCAGCATTTTAAAATGCTATTCCAATTATGTAAATCCCAAGTGAATTCAAATCTTGCCCAAACTTTTTGAGGCAGAGCACAATATTCCATAGTATTTTTTTTGGCCAGGCGCATATTTTTGCTAAGTCATTTGGTGGCTATTTTAATTGCAAAAGCCTGCTACAAAAATAAAATAGAAAATAAGAAATAGAAAAAGGCCTAATGGCTACTGTGGTGCTGGGCTCTAGTCAAACATTTGCCAGCACAGCCCACCAAGCTGCGTCGTCCTCCTCGTCGCGCGCTGTCGCGCGCGCCTGCCGACATGGTGACGCCTATCGCGCTGTCGCGCATCCCGCGGCTCCCTGACGCTGATAAGTACCTCCCCGTGCTCCTCTCGTCCCCCCCACAACCCTAGCCCCCTCACTCGCTCGCACGCGCCTCGCCTCTGTCTTTTCCCCATCTCGCCCGAGAGCTCGTCGTCGTCCTTCGTCGATCCCGCGCCCTCCGTCGCCGCCTTGCCTCGCTGAGATGTCATGACGCTCCGCCATCGTCTCCTCCGTCGACTGCGCCCAGCCGTTCAAGCCGGGAGCCACCGAGTCGAGCCCGGCGACGTCGTCTTCTTCCTCAGGCTTCCTCGTCTTCGGCGCGATTCCGGCGATGGCAAGCCTCCCCGAGCCCGCTATTGCACACCTACAGGGCCTGGTGAGTAGTCGCCGTCCTTCCCCCTCTCTCCCCGTGTGTTTTCATCGCCGTAGTGGTTGCATTGGAGATGCCCAAATGCTCCGCCACGGATCTCGTCGCCGGCGAGACTCCGGTGACCAAATGGTCACGGGCATGTTCCGTTAAACTCGCCGCGTCGAGTAGGGCCCGACCAGCCCTTCCATTTGCCCGATAGCGCGCCGCATTGCCGTTGCCGTTGCTCGCCCGAAACACCCCACTGCCTGCGACGTCGTACAGCTCATCTCCGGCCACCCCAGCCCGCGAAACCACCACCAATCGACGCGCCGTCGTCGTCTTGTCGTTCTAACGCGCCCGGCTGCGATATAAATGATGCCATGTGGGCGATTTCCGACGATGCCCGAGGACGCGCCGCCGCGAACAAGCTCGCCGGTGTGATTCCGACAAGTCGCCGGCCGTCGCTGAGCTGGCCTGACGTGTGGGTCCCCATGTGTCGCTTACGGGTGGGCCCCATTGACCCATTGACCCGGTCAGCCGCTGACGTGGCCGGCCCCATGTCACTGACATGCGGGTCTCGCCTGATTAAACGATTTTAGTTAAATAGATAATCTATTAATTAATTATTTAATTAATTTAAATGCTAATCACTCACTGACAGTAGGTCCCACCCACTAATTAACCTGTTTAGTTAATCTAACCCCTCTGTTAAAGCCACAGTCACTGACCAGTGGGTCCCACTGGACCTACAGGTCAGGTTTGACTCCAGTCAACCGCACTGTTGACTGCTGATGTAACACATACATCATGCTGATGTCATCACATACTATTCTGGATAATTTGATTATAATTAATTAAATAAATTCTAGAAAATTATTAATACTTTAGAAAATCATAGAAAATAAACCGTAGCTCGGATCGAAAAACTTTCTACCTGAAAGTTGATCAGAAAGATGAGACGAACCCGACTGTGCCTTCTGTTTCCGTGTCGGGACCCTCTACATAGGTGAACCCGCAACTTTTTGCCCATTTTTCCGGTAGATGAATAGTGCATGTATACCGGTTAATGAAATCCAACTTAAATCCTAAAATAACTAATATGACTTAGACATGTTTTTAGGCAACCCTGCACTGCACGTTAGCATAGCATGCTCTGTGTTGCATATGTTTGCTGAGTATTTATTTGTTTCCTCCCCATCTTCTCTCTCAGTAGACCCCGGTACCGATGCAGTTCCCGAGACCAATGCAGCTCCAGAGATCGACTACGCCCTTGATGACCATACCTTTGCCGCGCCTTGAGCATGCCTATATCGCCTATTCCCTTCTCTCTTGTGCTTGCATTAGAATTGCTGCTGCTACTGCTTTACCTATTCTGATGCATAGCCTGATTTTTGTAACCTGCTTTTGATAATTACCTTCTTATCCTAAACTGCTTAGTATAGGCTGGTCAGTGATCCACCAGAGACCCCGCCCACTTTGTCCCCAGTTGCCCCCGCTGGATTATCAGAAGACTCGATCAACATGATCGACAACCAGGCCCCAGCACCGCACTTCACCCCCCTAGTTGTACGACAAAGCAGCGTGACTGTCGAGTGCCGAGGATGATACCTCGTTTAGCACTTCTGATGTTAACTCTGTAGAGTAGCTATTTGGTCGTGGTCATCGAGGGTGATTCCTCCTTCACCACTCCCGATAACGACGCTGTCGTGCAACACCTCAAGTGTGAACCCATCGAGGGTGATTCCTCCGAGTTCACCTTGACGGTTACATCGAGTAGGAATCCAACGAGGGTGATACCTCGGTTCCCCTGATGTTATGGACACACGGATACTTGGACTTTACAACTGTTACTTGGAAAGGCGGGTCGACCCTGAGGGGTACCCGCGCGAGCCTAATTGGCGAGTGATGTGGAGTCGGGTCGACCTGGAGGGTACCCGAGAGATAAATACGAGGCGTGGCCGGACATTCTTAGCCCTTGCCGCAAGTCCTCGAGACGAGGCGATGGGGTCACATCGATCGTGAGTCTCTGCTCGTTACCGCACGCTACCAACACACTAACGATTTGGATATTTGATCCGAGTGGGCCTTTGGCCCGATAGCACTAACCATCACGTGGGAACAGTTATGGGCACTCTGCGTCGTATGCATCAGCCGAAGCTTAATAGACGTCAGCAACTGAGCGGCGCGCGCTGGGTTGGACTGGTAACGCCCGACACTTGTATAAGGGGGGCTAGGTCTGCTCACCGGCCGCGTTCACAACATGCAGGAGTTCTCGGGGCGATGGCCCACGACCCCTGGGCGCATAGGGTTAGTCCGGCGTGCTGACCTCTCTGTTAAGCCTAGGTCGGGTTCCGGTGTATCATTTGGCCGAGGCCGGGCATGACCCAGAAAAGTGTGTCCGGCCGGAGTTAATCGAGCGTGGTGGGTAAGTTGGTGCACCGCTGCAGGGAAGAACTAATCTATGCATAGCCGGATCCTCGGTAATGGATGCTCGGAGTTGTATACCGATTGATACAACTAGAACTAGATACTTGTGATGATAAATGGATATTATGGCTCTGGGATTGCTTTCTCGCAGGGAGTCGAGGAAGGATCTCTGGGCGAGGTTGATACTTAATACTGCTACTACTTTATACTGTGCTAATCTACACTCTTCTAATGCTGCAAGACCGCTGAAGATGATAGTCTTCGATAGGACTAGGCCTTCTCTCTATTCTGGCATTTCTGCATCCCAGTCCACATATGCAGCGTTTCTTTGATAATGTTGCATATGTAGTGTATATCCTTGCTTGCTGAGTACTTCGGATGAGTACTCACGGTTGCTTTGCTTCTTCTTTTTCCCCATATCCGTTTGATGCGACCAGATGACGGAGCCCCTGAGACAGCTGCCCCGCCGACGACTACTACTACCACCCCGAGGGTGGTTACTACTTCGAGTTGGCTGATGACCTGGAGTAGGTTCGAAGAGTCCCAGGCAGGAGGCCTGTGCCTTTTCGATCGTAGCTTTTGTTTTGCACCGCCTTCTTAAAGGCTTACCTGTTTCTCTTTTATATCTGTACTCAGATATATAACGCTTCCGCTGATGCTTGTTGACATCAAGCTTATGTATTCGAGCCCTCGAGGCCCTGGCTTGTAATATAAAGCTTGTATTATTTTAAATTTGTGTCTAGAGTTGTGTTGTGATATCTTCAAGTGAGTCCTTAGGCTTGATCTTGTGCATTTGCGTGTATGATTAGTGCATGATTAAGCCAGGGCCATCACAAGGATGAACTAGTACAGAGGATGAACAAGCTCGCGGGGCTCGCTCTGGTGAGAATGAGTCGACCCCTTCTATGGTGGTGGCTAACCTATATTTATAGCGGCCTCGGTCCTCTTCCCCAAAAACGAAGGCGGGAAGGGATTCCACAATGGCCAATTTGAAATGGGACAAGTAGTACATCTTATCCTGACGAAAGGTGGTCTTCGCCTGCAAAGCTTCAGGTCGTGACGCTGCGGTGGGCTCGGCGATGAGATCCATCCTGCCGCCCTGGAGGTCTTGGTCTCGTTGCACGGGAATGGAAACTTTTGGCTGATTCCTCGGGACGCCGCGCCTGCGCTTGCCTCCTTAGCACCAAAGAGGAAACCTCCTCCTCTGCGCCCACTAGCGCCTGCCTGGCCTTGGTCGTCATGGATTATGTCATCACAACCTCATGAGGTTGAGCACTTGCATAAGAAACTCCGGTCCTCAGGAGCAGCCCAGGGGTGGCCGCTCCCTCAGGAGGTCTTGGCGTCGTCCGCCTCGCGAGGCTTGGCCCCTCGCAAGGGTCTTGTCTTGTCGGTGTCGAAACTAGGCCATACCAGGCTATCGATGGAGCCACGCCATGGGCCGCAGGCAGGCAAGTCTGGGTACCCTGGTTCCCAGAACACCGACAGTGTGTTGTTAAGATAATATACAAATGATGGTTTAACTTGGCAACAATCATGATTGTAGATTCTTATTCAAATAGAGAAACGAATGCAAATATAGTTGGAATGCACTAAAATGTTTGTATGAGTAGGTTACATGTATTATAGAGGTAGCAAAAAAATTAATTGGACATAACATGGATTCATAGTCTTGAATAACATTTATATAGTAAAACGGGACAAGTCTCTCCCTTTGTGTGTGCGAATAGTTTTTGTTTTTTGATTTTTTCATCGAGGGAAGTGCGAATTGATTTTTGTTTAGGATAGTGCGAAATTATTTGGTACGTACATTATTACACGTTAGGATTGTCCCGAAATTTCAACCCACGCCTTGTTATCCCGAAAATTCAGATATCCCTTGTCTCTTTGTGCTCCGAAAACTCGCACCTTCACAACCCGCGTCTTGCTATCCCGAAATTACAACGCGCGCGAAAACTCCCTCCAGCTGCCAAATCCCGACAAGCGAAATTCCCCTTCTAACACTGAGCCGAAATGGCTGCTAGTTCAAATTGGTGGGGGTACTTTCATAACACACCCAACATTTTGGACAAGCGCGTCCCGAAGTCATGGTTCCCCCCTCCCATCACCTCCTTTTCGCCATTCGAAAACCCAGGCCGCCATAACCTCTCTAATCCAGCCGCGAAAACCCACCCTCCGCTGTCCGCCACCCCACCGCAGCCCAGCCGGAGCCACTTCCCCGACGACGTCGTCCACCGCAACAGCTCGACGTCCCTCATCCACCACCCCGGATGAGGATCCATCATCGATTTCTTCGTCCCGCCGGTTCAGCCACCCCGTCCTCCACCTCCAAGGAACTGCTCCGATGATCGCCTCGTCTACCGTGGCTGCTCCATCCCAACAGCGCCGCCTTAACCTGCTCCACCGGAACCGCAACATCCTCACCGACTCCTCGAACGAAGCCGAGGCCTACTCGACGCCACCAATGAGGTTGTACACTCATCGCACCTTCTCCTTAATTTGACCTCCCGGCGCTGCCGGTGCTCGATCCCGCTCCCCCATGGCTTGGCTACCTCGTAGTCGGCGCTGCCAGCGACATCTCCATGGCGGCTCTCCCACAGTGTGAGGCTCCCTCGGCGGTGGTGTCCATACCAGCCGGAGCTGCTGCTGCTGCTCCGGCTCTCGCTTGCTCGCACTGCTGCTCTGTTGCTGCTACGGCTCTCGCTCGCTCGCACTGTTGCTGCTGCTCTAGCTCTCACTCGCTTGCACTGCTGCTGCTACTCCGGCTGTCGCTCGCTCGTGCTGCTGCTCTGCTCTTCCCCTCGCCCGTCCTGCTGCTTTGCTTTTGCTCTCGCTCGCGCTGCTTATGATGCATCACGAGCTGGTGCAGCTACATGTTTTGCTGCTCTTGCTCTAGTTCACGCTGCTGCTCCAGGCGGTGCTGCTCTGGCTGCTATCTTCTACTGTGTTCCCTGTAGATCGCCTGCTAATTTAGATCACTGTTTCTCTACTACTAGTGCTCGAGCGGCCGAAACTACATGTGAAGTGCATCACTGCTACCAGTGCATTCAGTTTCGACAGTAACATTCAGATTCCACAGTAAATTTCAGTTTTGATAGTTAAATTCAGAGTCAACAGTTTTTACCTCATCTGTTGTAGTCAGGTGTTTTTTGGTGATGTACATTTTACATCTACCACTTTTTGGTAATGTATTTTACATCATCTATTGGAGATGCTATTAGAACCCCACTTGAGATTAACAATGTCTGTGTTGTGCTGCTTCAGCCTCGACGTCTTACGGCTCGCCGGAGCTGCTCCAACAACGGAACCATCCATCACAACAAAGCAGTACCCTGACGCCGTCTACAGACGCCTTAGATCTTCCACCACACCTCCGATAGCCACCTCTGCCGCAACTTCTTCAGCGACCAACCCAATGATGCTGAGGTCGACACGGCTATGCCAAGGAGGTTGTACACTTGTCTCATCACTTATTACTCCACATTCATGTCGATCCATTATGGCTATTTTGGTTCAAAGGAAAACGTAAAGGAAAAACATAGCAATAGGAAATTTTCATATGGTACTCCACTATTTAATTATTCATGCATTTGTTGAATGGAATGGAGCAAAACATCCACCTGGAGCTAATTTTCCTGTGCATGAAAACAAGACTAAGTGCATTAGTGGCAGAATAACATTCTAAATGTACACACTTTCATATGGTTTCACTTTAATTTGGCCATGTTTCTTTGCATTCCTCTGCTCTTCCAATTCCTATGAACCAAACACCCAAGTTGACAGAAATCCTGTGTTTACAAATGCTCTGTTTCCCATGTGCATTCCTATCCTATTTCGGTGTTTTTCCTATCCCTGCGTTTTTAGAATCCTACAAGCCAAAGGAGCCCTTACATTATTACTTCAGCTACAGATAGGTGCCGAAGAAAACTTTGTTTGGTTTGTCCTGCTCCTGCCGTGACGTTGTCCACCTCACCTGAGCTGCTCCATCGACAGAAGCATCCACCATACCAGACATCACGACTCCCGATCGTCTTTCGCAGCCTCAGATCTCCTTCCCTGCTGCCGGCACCAACCGCAACTACATCACCATCATCGACTCAACAGATGAACATGAGGAGTACACGGGTCCACAAGACAGGTCGCACTCTTTTGTTTCTGCTTATGTTATGCATTGCTTAAAATTGCCTGCTACTTTATCGTCCTATTCACCTCTTAGACTCCAAGTCAGGTCCGAATTAATGTTCAAACATGAGTTTTAAAATGCTTGTGGGGCACATATCGAGGCAGCAATGAATAGTATCTCTGTCTATTATCTGGTTCACCTAGGGTATGTCTATGTTGTTCATCTTTGGTGGGAAACAAACAGTAAAGCAATCATCATCTATCTTTTTATTAAAGTAAAGCTATCATCAGCTTGCTATCATTCTTTTTGGATCTATCCACTGGTTGTTGCCATCACTATAGATTTCTGCATGCTCTCCTTACATAATCTCCCTATATTTTTTACGTATGCATGTCAGATGTTGTACACAGTCATGCTGAACATGTAGAGAAAAAGAGAAGAGTTTTGCGTGGCAATACAATGTCATACAGACATCGCTCCATGGTGGGTGCAATGGCAAACCCTCCCCCCCCCACCAGATTGTAATCCAGAGGAAGATATCTGTTCTGAGGCGGATTTAGACGGAGCTAACCACTCCTATTTACCCCCCGAGGTGTTTGCTCTAACTTGGCATGATGATGTTGGTCATATCATGCATATGTTGCCTTGCAGTGCCTACTTTTGACATCATAAATGTCATCTACTTAGTTTAGACAGGTTCTGTAATGCCACCTGTTTAGTTTCTATATCATATATGTGAATTATGCAATCTCATCTCTTTTAGCCAGCCATAATATATGTGAAATATGCAATGCCATCCTATTTAACCAGGCATCATATATTTGAAATATATCTTGCCAATCCTTTTTTTCATTACATTTCCATTTGTCGACAATGTTTGTATATTCAACTACTCTTCCTGTGAATCAGCCATTTGAGTGGGTGATGGAAAAATCAGGAGTGAAAACAAGGTCTTCAGAGCAGACAGTGCTACCTGTCGAAGCAGATCTCTTGCTAGGTCCCGATAGCTCCTCAGAGATGGATTCAGAGACAGATGACCAGTCCTATTCCCCCACCGAGGTGTATGCTCTAACTTGGCACGGTTATACTGCTCATATCATGCATATGGTGTGTTGCATTGCATAGTTTAGACATCATATACACAATATTCAACACCATGTTCTTAGTTCAGACATCATATATGCGAATGCCCTCTGCTTAGTATATAAATCACACGTGTGAATTATATCATGCGATCCTGATTACTTAGATAACATGTATGTGAATTATGTCATGCCTACCTGTTTACTAAAGACATCATTTAATTATCTCATGTCATCCTGTTTAGTTAGTCATCATATCTTTGAATTATGTTATGCTATGCTATCCATTTTAGATAGACATCATATATGTGAAATTATGTCATGCTATCCTTTTTAGTGAAACAATATACATGTGAACTATTTCATGCACTCTTTTTTCACACTATCTATTGCATATGTCTCTCATACAAGGTCTGTACATTCAACTACTTTTCTTGTTTATCAGCTATTTGAATTGGAGGGGGTGATGGCAGTATCTAGCGGAGTAAAAACATGGTCTTCAAATAAAACAGTGCTACCTCATGGTGGTGATAGCACCCCGGTTGTACATGTACGAGAACCAGCCCTACCACACATAACCCAGACTCTCACAGATTGTACCCCTACTCCGATGGTCAGAGAACCAGCTTCACCCAATCTAACCCCAACCACAGCAGATAGTAACCCAGTTCTAGTTGACACAGCACCATCTCCAGCACATAGCTCCCAAACAAGAGCAGTTATTATGGCAGCTCGAGTGCCCAAAGCGCCAATACTACCACGGTGAACCCCAACTCCACCAGTTAGTACACCTATTCATGTGGACGAAGCACAACCAGCCATTCGTAGTTTAGCATCTATCGCATTTGATGTTGTTAAATCCTATGTGCATATCTTCCCATCATGAAAATATTATACTGAAGATGAAGGAAAAAGCCAGTTGCAGGTGTTCGTCCAGGAGTTATGTGTAAGTAATGTTATTCATGGCAAATACTTTGCTTTGTCCCATACATTCTACCTCCATGCTGATTATAATACAGCAAATGTTCCCCTTTTTCTCTATAGAGAAGGACCGATTTGGAAACTCATGATGAGGTAACCTGTGCTAATACCTCTGCTATCTTCAAGAATGCTTGGTGGCAGTATCGGAATTACCTGAAGAAAACGTACTTCACTGGCAAAGAAACTCATCAAATTCCCTTACTTTCTCCCGAGACATTTACGGCACGATGACTCGGAACGCCTTGTTCTGTACTGGTCCCGAACCAAGAATGTGGTAAGGTCTATGAGCTCATTTTTTATTTTGAAGTACTATATGCATGCATCTTACTGTACTCTGTTCATGTAGAAGAAGTGCTTAAACCTGAAGAAGAACTGTTCTCATTTAAGATTCCATTGCTATGGTGCATACTACTTTGCTCTTGTATCACTGTATTTACTCATACAAACTTATTTTTAAATTGAAGGATCCAATCGAAACTCCAATGGCACAACAGGTATGTTTAAACATGTTTCTTTAACATGTTTGCTCTTCTAAATTGCTCTGTTGATTTCAATTTCAATTGTGTATACAGTTGACTTCTCATATCATGCACATTACTAGCACCACAACAGAGCCAATAGTGTTGTTGTACACGTATACAAGTGTTACCCATCTGAAATCTTGTTGTGCCGTGTAGTTTCCCACACTTGTATTCTTTCAATGCTGCTTTGTATTGAACTGATATGATTTGAACCGTGTATCTATTTTGATTTGGCAAGACAATGTATTGACCATTGGACATAGATATATGTTTGTTTAATGCTTTTATCATGTACTTACTACTTGGCAATAGAAGACTTGGTAGTTTAATCCTGTCCACCTTACTACTGAACTGGTTCACCGAAATGAGTTTCATATACTACATGCTAAACCTGTTATGTGTCTGCTTGTTTCTTCTTTTAGAATGCTGACGGAATATTTGGGAAGAGTACCTTATTATGAAATGGTAAAGGAAGTAATGCACATAAGGTTCAGGATAGTGAGACATCCTTGTTGGTCTCCAACATAGCTGATAAAATAGTTAAGGAAATCTATTTGGAAGATAGTGAGACAACCCCAAAGTCTTGTCTTGATGTAGTGTTTGAGTTACTGGCCACTACCGCTGGCACAAGCTCTTCGAACTCACTGTCTGAATCAGTTTGGTTTCTTGAGTCTGAAATACAAGCTGAAAGACATCAATCAGCTGTGCTGCGACAAGAAGCCGAAGGACTGAGGAAGTCCCTGGAGAATTCAGATGCATACTTTCTGGTGCAACAGCAAGCGTTGGAGGATTTTAGCGCCAATCAGGAGAAAGCTAATAAGCTTGCTAAGCTTATTCCCAGCATGGTGGATACCCAGGATAACGTTTCTTGAGCGCTTGTGAAGTTGTTTGAGTTATGGACTTGTTTTGCTGCCGCTCATTTATTTGCACTGGTGGCCAATTTAGACGCCCAGTGTATGTAATATGCTGCTTTGTTCCCTATATTTGCACTGATGGCGAACTTTGATGCCCAGTGGATGTAATATGTGTAATAGCCGTAATAGCCTAGCGTAAGTTGCTTGCTTATTTATTTCCTTATATTGTCTTGTTTATTTGTTTGGTTGTAGTCACTGCAGTTCTTTTTCCGTGGTTTGCTAGTGGCAACAATAAAATATTTTTTTAAACTAGGCCGTAATAACCACGGACCGTTATGTAGTGACCATGGGCCTCCTATGGGCCGTACGATCAATGGGCCTTGTGCGGGCGTTAGAATCAATGGACCTTCTACGGGCCATACTATTCATGGACCAAAAAAGAACCGCAATATGGGCCATAAACGGGCTAGAGTGGAAATTGTCTGTTTATGGCCCGATCATAACGGGTCGTTAATAGCCGATATGTATAACGGGCTTAAACGGGCTGTATTTGATGATGCTAAGAAAACAACCCAACGGATTAACGGGCCACAAACAGGCCGACTGCAACCACGGGCTTAATTTGGCCCGCAAGCGGAATAGGCCAGTAACGGACCAGAAGTAATCGAATGCTGGAAATGAGCCCAAGAATAAATGGGCCCTTAGAAGGCTGAAAGATCACACGGGCTGGAAAGGGCCCAATGGAATAATGGGCCATTAATGGGTATAAAGCGATACACTGTTCATTATGGGCCAGTGTCACCATGGGCCGTTAATGGGCCAAGAGTTACATAGGGCCTCATATGGACTGAAAGACATCATGGGCCATACATGGGCCGGAAGTTACAACGGGCTGGAATCATATTGGACGGCCCAGATGCTGGTACTAGGCCTAATTCGGATAGGCCATAACGGGCCATGAGTTAGCGGGCTATAAATGGGCTATATGCGAACAGGCCGTTAACAGGCTTTCCGTGGGCCGGGCCACTACCTTTTGACCAAGTCAAACATGCCAACCTTTTCACCTAAATGGGCCACTGTTGTGTCGTGCCACGTGTCAACGTATCATAGGCGCCTCTCGTCCAATGAGTGGATGACATCTGTCCCAACGCTGAGCAGACACGTGGATACTCCGGCGAATCAGAATTTCACATGTGGAAAATCCCCATTGGTCCGGGCTGTTAACGGGTTATCGGATCCAAACCGGAACCCGATTGCTTAACGGCGACCCGCTACGGTGGATGCCACGTGTTGGTTACCCTTGATGAAAGGACTTCCATGACGCGCCATTTATTGTCATGGAAGTGGACACTTCCGTGATGATAATTTTGGTATTGTCATGGAACACTTGTACGACAGCGCAAGTATGACTATCTTGATTCTGTCATAAAATCGTCATGGATGTACATGCATGACAAAAAACGTGACCTACTATGACAAACACGTATCATCACGGAAGTGTTTTTTTTTGTAGTGAGACCATGAGGCTCATCAAGCTCCACTAAGCCCATTTCATGACAATGGTTTACAAGACCGCCTCCAGGAACGTGAACGACACCAACGCCAAGGTAATGATCCTACAGTCCAAGAGCAAGCTCTTATACACCAAGATCGCCAAGTAGACGAAGATGGCAATGCACTTTGACAAGAGCAACAACACCGTGATGAAAAAGCCCTTGAAGCCCAACGTGCTCTAAATGAAGCAACCCAAGCCGTCCGCTCACGCAACCGGGTACAAGAAGAGGCCATCCGACGAGTGCGTCAAGAAGAAGCCGCACGCCTCGAGGAGCGCCAAGAAATGAGGAACCATGCAAAAATTCCACGCCCTCAATGTCAAGCTAACCAAGATGAGCATGAGGAACAAGTGGTCAAAGTCCCTCAACCAAGTTAAGAGCGCCTTCATAATCGACCCGCACGCATTGAAGAACAATGCTATGGCAAGCTCAAGTTCACCATGCCTAAGTTCTCCAGAAGCAATGATCCCGAAGACTATCTTTCATGGGCATTGAAAGTCGACAAGATCTTTTGCTTACACAACTATGAAGAAGAAAAGAAGAGTGCCATGGCATCTCTTGTGTTCCAAGACTATGTACTCATTTGCTGGGAGGAAGTCATTGAGCGGCGAGAAGCAAAAGGTGACCCACCCATCACAACATGGAATCAAATGGAGGATGTCGTGCGAGCGCGCTTTGTACCCACATACTATAGCCGTGACCTATTCAAGAAATTGCTACTACTCAAGCAAGGCACAAAGTCCGTTGAAGAGTATTACAAGGAAATGGATATTGCAATGATACGAGCTAATGTCATGGAAGATGAGGAGCAAACTATGGCACGATTCTTGAATGGACTCAACCACCCTATCAAGAAGATTGCAGATTTCCAACTGTACTCGAACCTCCTCGAGCTAGTGCACCAAGCTACCAAGGTGGAGCGACAAGTGCAAGATGATTACAAGTACGCCAAGTACTCTTCCAAGACCTATGGTTCATACACTCAAGCTTCAATGACTACGAAACCTTCTACCACGACAAAATCTACACCAAGCAACGGCGGCAAGTCAAGTTCCAAGAAATCTTCGACATCTTGAAGTCGTCCTCCTACTACAAGCAACCTCAAGCCGAGAGCTTCATCATCATCTACTCCACTTGATGCGACCATCAAGATGAGTTCCATCAAATGCTTCACATGTCAAGGTTGAGGCCACAAGACATTTGAGTGCCCCACTCGGCGCACCATGATTGCCAACAATGGCGGCGCCTATGACTCTATGAGTGAGGAAGAAATGGACACACTTGAGCACGTGGCCATGCACCGGCAAGTTAATGAAGATGAAGAAGATCAAGTCTTTTGTGACAATGATTTGAGCCCCGCTCTTGTTGTCTCCAAGGTCTTGACACTTCAACACCAACAAGATGAAGACCAAGGTTTCCACATCTTCCACACCAAAGCGGGCATCAATGGACATTCCGTGAAGGTCATCAACGACAAAGGAAGTTGCCACAATTTGTCAAGTGAAGAGCTATGTACCAAGCTACAACTGGTCAAGCTGAAGCATCCTCGTCCCTACAAGGTCCAATGGCTTAGCAACTCCGACACCATTCAAGTGGAGCACACCGTTCAATTCTACTTCAAGATTGGAGCATACGAAGACACATTTGGAGAGTGATGTGGTTCCCATGTCCGTTTGCCACCTTCTACTTGGACAACCATGGCAATTCGACCGCATCGTCATCCACAATGGACAGACCAATCACTATAGCTTCAAGATGAAGGGAAAGTAGTACGTGCTACGACCTATGTCGCCAAGTCAAGTGATCGCTGACAAGCAAGCATCCACCCATCATGGAGAGATTAGCGAGAGAGTGATCCACCAAAAAGAGAGTGAGCAACACAAGACAAAATTGAGTGCCTCCACGATGAGCAACAAGAAAAACTTAGTGCTTTTAGGCACCAAAAGAGATATGAGAGATGTGTGTGAGAACCCATCGAGTGTTCTTCACTATGTCTTAGTGTGGAAAGATGAAGCGACACGAACTAACAACTATCACCATCTACCTCTAGTGTTGTCTAATCTATTGTAGGAGTTCACGGACGTGTTTCCCGATGAGCTACCACCCTATAGGTGTACTAGAATAGGGGTACCCTAGTACCCCGTACTTGTGCACGGGCAGTAGTAGCATCCTGCGGCCAGGCTTGCGGGAGGACAGCCAGAGAGAAGCTCAAGATTATTAAGCCATTCAAGGACAAAGTATACAAAGCAAGAGTTAAGGCCCCGGCAAGAGGAGCTTGCCGGGAGGGACAGCTGAGGCCCAGCCTGGGCATTGCTGAAGCAGAGTACTTGCCGCGGCAAGGTACTTCCCCGGCAAGTCATTGGCTGCGGCAAGGTATTGGCTGCGGCAAGATAGCGGCTGCGGCAAGGTACTTGCCCCGGCAAGTTACCTTGCACGGCAAACTATGGGTTGCGCCAAGCTGTCAGATGCGGCAAGGTCTTGCCGCAGCAAGCGTTACTGTACCACTGTGCTACTGTGCTGCTCCGGTGCCTCTGCCAGCATGGCGCTCTGGGTCCTTCCAAGCGTGCGTGGCAGGGCACTGTGTAGACGACGGTGCACTGTAGATAGCGGTGCAGCAGCAGGTGGGATAGGCTTTTCCCACGTCCACGACGTCCGAGTACATGTATGTGGACAGCAAAGGCATGGGCATTTAATGCCCTTGTCCCCTGCCGTCAGTGGTAGGTAGGACATGTCATCCTGGTAATAGTGGCCTTACTGTAGCAACTTTCCACCTCTACCGTTACTGTTTGCCACCTGTTGGTGACCCCTTTGTGCGTATAAAAGGAGGCCCATAGGCAACGTGAAAGGCGAGAGGAACTGGAAAAGGGAGAACTCCAGTATTGTACGCAGCTACTCGGTACGGTAGCGCTCCTGGAGCTAGAACAATCATATAGAGAATAAACCAAAAAGCAGGAGTAGGGTTTTACGCATCCGTGCGGCCCGAACCTAGGTAAATCTCTCTCGTGCACTGTCGTGTTCTTCGCTAGATTTGCTCTTCGTGCGACCGTCTCTCCCTGCCGAACGTAAAGGGGTCCTTCCCTGGGTCCCATAGGTGATCGCGGATTCGTCCCCGACACACCCGGACTACGTCCACTTCATGGCATCAAACACTGCATCGACCTCATCCCCGGCGCACCTTTACCGAACAAGGCACCATACCGCATCAACCCCAAAGAAAGCAAAGAAATACTAAGGCAAGTACAACATGTTGTAGGGCACGGGCCAATGTACCTTGATTTGTCCCGATGTTCACGAATTGGAGGTGGCTATGAAGAGGAACACGAAGAACATGAGGGGAAATCACAAGAAAAACACTCAAGAACAAGTCCAATCACACATCCACTAGACTAACAAACACACAAGATCGACAAGGTACATGAACAATCAAAGGGGAAGATACAAGGTAGGGTTCATCCCAAATCCTATGAAGAAGATGAGGGCTTGATGATCTAGATAGATCCTTCCCTAATAGGGGTCTTGATATCCAGTAGGGATCTTCTCTCTAAAGAGGAATCCCACAAGAGGAGATACATGAGCTAAGCTCTAATGTCTAGATCTATTCTTAGCTATCCTTAAATGGACGAGGTGGAGGAGTATAGATAGGCCTAGGGGATGAAGGGGTAAGCAGGGGCGTAATGGTTATTACATGGGCAAAGCCCGCAGCTGCACACAGGAAGCCCCGTGTGCATGGGGTAAGTGGAGCCCATGCGCACGAGGTATCCAGCGACTTGACAACTTAGCCCGTGTGCACGGGCTTGTACCGAGGGCACGGGGGTTCCGTGTGCACGGGCTCCAGGGGCCGTGCGCATGGGGTATCCTGATGCTCGCAGTCAGCCTTCTCATGGACGCCTGTCGACGCATGGGGAACCTTGCCTTCTTCTTGACGGTTCCTTCTCCACTTCCAAGCTTCCCTCTTGGATGGTGTAGTTGTTCTCTTGAGCTTGGACTCCTCCTAGATGAATGTGTAGCTCTGCTGACACCTTTAAGTATTGAAGTAGATGTGACATGTGTCACTTGCCATGGCGATGTCTATAGGATGCTCTGCATCATCCCCTCCCCATTGGGAAAGATCTGACCTCGAATCAAAAACCAAATCACCATGGGAAAGAGATGGCGTCGCCATGTCGAACTGGACGATCAACAAGCACTCATCATCTTGAAGCTCGAAATGGGCAGTCCTCAATGTCGCCCGTCTTGTGAGTCCTTCAAAAGGAACAAGGACAACAAACATGTAACATGCCAAAAATTCAATTTGGGATGTTTCACAATTATAGCTAAGCATCTATTGCATTGTGGTGGAACTTGAAAATTTCAAAGGCATTTGAATATTTTCTATTTGAATTTGAATTCACTTCAAACTGGCATTTGAAATTCATTTCAAAAATCCCTGACAAATACTTTAATCAATAGTATGAGAGGAGGTAACATGACACCTCAAAAAGTCAGAAGAAAATACTGCCAAAAGTATTTGAATTCAAATTTGGTTTTATTTGGAATTTTCAAAAAATGATTTTTATAAAGTTTGTATTTTTCCTCTGAAAAATTGTTCACCATTTAGGGTTTATTTTTCTGATCTTTTTTTATATGTATTGTCTATATAAAATTATTTTTACTTTTCTTTATTTCTTTGCTTTTCTTTTCTGTCATATTTTCAAAAAAAAGAGCCCGCGCGAGCCAGCTGGCCTAGCCGCCAAGTGGCCAAGGCTACCACCGCTGCGGCCTGCCCCACGGCCACAGCCACTACGGGTCGGTCGCCTGACCACCGTTGCCCCTCCCCACGCCTGCTGGCTGACGGGGCCCACGCCGTCTTCCTTCCCCACAACAGCCATGCCCTCCCCCGCACGCACCGGAGCGCGCCACCGCTCCGATCTTCTCGGGATCGTGCTGCATGCTTTCTCCTCACCCAAGGACCGTGTCCTTTATAAAGATAGCCTCGGCCTCCCTCGACCCCCCCAAACCCCCTCGCCAAAACCCCCACAGAACGCGCCCTCACCGTTCCGATCTGATCACAACCGCCGCCATTCAACTTTGTTCATGCCGCAGGTGAGCACTACTGCCTCCAAACCTCGCCAGTCAGACACCCTAAACCTTGTACATCGATTTGACATCCTTTTGTCAACTAGGTTGCACCGGAGCCGCCGCCTCGAGCATCGCCTTCCGCCACCGGAGTAGTAGAGCGCCGGGCTCTACACGTCGATGCCCCGGCCATTTTTGTCGTGTCCGAGCACTGTTTAGATGCGGTCGGACACCCCCTAGACTAGTGACAGCCCGCCACGTAGCACATGCCTGATCTGTTTTTTTTTATTTTTCGTTTCTGTTTTTAAAAACAGATAAGTTTCAATATTAGAAAATTCATATCTCCTACGATTTTCAGTATTTTAATTTGATTCTTTTTGCATTAGATCAGATTTTTTATGAAGTTTCCGTAGATATCAAGTTTGACTAGTTTTCAAAATGTGTATGTTGATTTACATGAAATTTGTTCAAATCACTATATTGGCTATAACTTGAGCTAGGAATAATATTTTTTAGTGATTCTTTTGGCTACTGGTTCTTTGTGACCTTATTTATCTGTACGATTAAATTGCTGAATTTTAGGATTTATAAAAACTAGGTTTTAATGAAAACAGTACTATTTTAGTGTTTTATTGGTTGTGTGCTATGTATTTAATTTTAATTGCTTTAAATGTTTTATTTTGTTCTTTTTGACATATTCACTTTTGTTTCTGTTAAGTTTTCAGTAGCAATTTTATTTGCAGTAAATTTTTTTAAAATTTTATTTCTTTTATCTTACTAGAAAACTTCTTTCGAGCATAATAGGAGTTTTACAAATGATTTTAATGTGATTCTTTTTGCATAAAATTTCTTTGTTGTTTTCCTTTCTATTATTTAGTGAAAACCTTATTTTTGTTCTGTTAAAAATTTATTAGTGGCGGAAAACTTATTTGTAGCTTGTTTTACTTGTGGTTAAGCTTTGCATTGAGTTTTAATGCTTTCTTTGATTTTGTTTTTGGTTTTGTTTTGGTGTTTTGATGATTCTATTGTTATTAGTTTTACTTGTTGTTGTAGTGTTATTTGTATGTTGTGTGCTCATGAATGTCATGTTTGTTTTGATAGATTACCCGGAGTGCGAGGCTTGTTACTACGAGTCTTTAGAGTTTGAAGATCGTCACCAAGGCAAGTCACTTGATCATGAATTTCATTTCCTATGATTTTATTGCATTAGTTGAAATCCTCCCCACCATGCATGCAAGCAGGTGAATTTAAGTTATGTTCTTGAGTAGTATCATGTGGTAGGTTGAACCCAGTTTCCCATGTCACCAATTCCCGGGACGTTGTAGTTATTTTGCTATGCTTCGTAGATGGGGTTGGTTGAGTGAATTACATGGGACATGTGAGAGTAAGTTGATGGCTACAACCCCAAGACTTCAAGATTCTCAAGATGGACTTAAAATCACTACTGGGTGGAGGATGGATGGAAGGGCACCCTGGAGTACCCGATGGCTCAACCAGGGATGCATGGAGAAGCGCCATGACATCTTGCAGAAAGCTTCACCTAGCCACGAAGAGATGGATGGATATATCTTGACCGGAAGCTTACCTGTGCAGCCCCAAGTCACTATGGGCTCTGGCTGGGTCGACCCTAGGCGTGACTCCAGACGGACGGTGCCAGTAGATGTAGAAGAACTCTAGGAAGTGGATGGGCACCGACAGTGGCCCAGAGGAACTCTACGGAAGACCTTGTTTCATTCGTCCCATCTTCAAACACCATGAGTGCGAGGACATAAAGGAGGGAACGATTCTTGTGGGTAAAGTGCAAAAGACTCTACAGAGTGGAAATCTAAATGATTAGCCGTGTCCCCGGTTACGGACATTTGAGCCTCTGGAATTGGATTTATTCGGAACTCTCAACACCAAACATAATTAATTAATTGTTCGGTTATTAATGATTTCAGGTATGAGACACTGGTTGGCGGAACCATCTCAATAACAACAAGTATTTTGTAGTAATTGCAAGCAAGTCCTTTTGTTGTAGGGAAAAATTTGCTTTTCGCAAAAACTTAAACTTAGAGCCCCACAGCCAAAATTGCATATAGTATAGGATTTTATTATTGTTCTCTCTCTGTGACTTGCCGGCATATTCAAAACACTGACCTACATGGCTACAACGTCTCATATTGCAGAGGATTATTCCGACCAGGAGTGAGCCTACGATCTACACTCGGTGATTTCCCTTTGGAGTCGGATGGACTCGCTTATCATCTATGCTTCCGCATTATTTTTTCTCAAGAGTTGGCCCTCGGCCGAATTTATTCTGATGTAATAAAGACTCGATATGAGATTCGATGTAATAAATCAGGTGTGATTGAACTTTGATATTTTCATCAATGTACTGTGTGTGCCAGAATGATATGAGGATGGTACAGATAGACAAGACTTGACCATTTTCGGGTCGGGTCGCTACAAAACACTTGGAAAAACAAATGTGGTTAGCGTTAGTGCAAAACCAAGCATTCAAGAGGTGATTCACCCAAAAAGTGTCATCGTCAAGGATAACATATGGTGTGACAAAGAACTCTGGCATGTCAAGTAAGCATATCAATTGAGCACATGCAAAGGCATCAAGGAAACAATCATGTAAAGGTGAGGTAAAGATGCTAATATGTGTGATAAATGAACAAGCATCTACTTCAATGTCATAGCAAGCATGCACAAAGTGCTCAACAAAAGGTCTATGATAGGCATAGGAATAATTCACAACACCAAACATAATGAGATGTCTAAACACATGGGGCAAGACAATCCAAGCATAATGTGCATATGGTGTAGTGAAGATATTGTGGCACTCAACACAATGGAAAGAGCAATTGTTCATCATGTGTGAGGCAATCAAGTCAATCATGTGACAAGCATGCAAATGGATGCCATCAACCGCATGAAATGAGCAAGTATGAATTATCGGTGATGCAACATAGGCAAGCATATCTATCATGGCATGTAAACTAGTAGCGCGAAGATGCAACATAGTAGAGGAATCCACTAAAGGAACATGGCAATAACAAGCAATATCTCCACCAAGCTTGCAAATACAATCACAAGTACTAGAATCAATCATCATGTGTAAAGCAAACCATGGGTCACAAATGCATGGCAAAGGCATAGAAATGAGCATATCATGCAAATGGAACATTGCAATATGGGCATAAAGTGAGAAGTAACCATGTGAGGGTCATGTAGAAGGAATGCGCGAAGTCCTTGCGCAAAGAGTTTGGGTGGAGGGTAAGAAATCCATGGTTGCGCACGTCTTCATGGATCTCTAGCGCTCTTTTCGTCAACTCGTGCCTTGCGAGGTTCACGAGCAAGTGTGAGGACCTACACAACAAAGACACCAATGAAACAAAGTGTGTGTGTGGTAAATGGTAAATATACACATCATCCATCACGATGTGTATGTGCACGTGAGAGTTAGCACAAGATAAGCAATTCTCAAAGAAATTTGAGGCATGATAGAGAAATATGTCATCCATCATGCAATGATAGTTATTGTGTTCACCATGATTAGGATGCAATTTATAGCAAGTGTGTGGCACAACAAAAGCATTTTTATTCATGGTACGCATAAGGTGCACACAATAATTGGGGTCATGCAATGGATGGGATGGATCAAATTCTCCTAACATGTATGAGGAAACTATGGGGGTCTCTGTGGGAGCAATAGTGGAAGCATAACAAGGAGAAAATTGACAACATGGCAAACAATGCATGTCCGAAGGTAGGTGGTCATGGCATGGCATATGATGCAAATGATGCAAAGGGAGCATAGCAATATCATCACAAGAAAAACAAATGCCAATAACCATGGGCTTGTCATCTATGCTATATGTGCAAATTGGGTTTATTTTAATGGCATACACATAGTTACTACCATGAGATTGCAAATATGAAAGTCAAGTTGATTGTCGAGCATGATATGACCGAGATAATTATCACAAGAAATCCTATGTAACATAGCATCACAACTAATAGAATCCACATGACAATCATCCACTGGCATTTGGATGATGGAGTCAATTGTGTGCTATGTCCTTTGCTGATACGTGAGACCAGAGATCACTTATTCTTTCAATGCAATTTTAGTGTGAGAATATGGAATTACCTCCAAATCTCCTGGCCACCTGGGGATGATATGGCCACCATTGTGATGCAGGCTAAACAAGATTTTGCGAAACCTTTCTTTACTGAGTTTTTCTTTGTTGCTTGCTGGAACATTTGGATAATCAGAAATGCTACGGTGTTTAGACATGAAAGGCAGAGTTTTAATAAATGGAGAAGTGCCTTCATCCATGATATCACTCTCATGCAACATAGAGTCAAGCATAGATTCAAAGAGGAGCTGCTAAGATGGATTTCATATTTGCCTCCTTGAGGTTATGTATACTAGTTCCATAGTTCTTTCCTTTTCTTTTCTGTTTTCTTGATTACCTCTTGTAATCCATGTATATTGTACCTCTGTTTTATGAATAAAATTTGATTGCTGTGGGGGGTTTGCCCTACAGTCACCAGTCAAAAAAATCATCAAACTCATCATACATGGGTAAATCATCGCATGAGAAATTCGCACTAGCATGAAGCGTGTTAATAGGAGGATCGACATCAGGCCAGCAATCAATGTCAACAATGTCCACTAGTGGTACAAGAGCATCACCTTCGCCTATGTTACCTTTCTCATTCCACTCATGTGGTGTTGGTGAAGTGGCAAAGACCAAATCATGGTCAATGTCATCATCATGATGGAACCATATGGGGGCTACATCATATTCCACCATGGCCATTGCCTTGTCCAAAGGAAGGACGAAGTCGTCGAGGATCGGCGCGTGGTCGTATATGGGACCTAACACCAAATGAGAAGGCACAATAGAGGTAGAGGTTAAGTTGTAAGAAATAGAAATGGCCTCACATGCCCTATCAACTACCTCACTCTCTCTATGTGGTGGTGGTGCACTCCCTCCCTCAAGGTAGGTGCACTCAGTGTCACATATGGTGGCGTCACTCAAATCACTCAAGTGGTGGTGGTGGCGGTGGCTCTCCGCACATGGGAATTAGGGCAACTCGTCATAAATGAGGCTAGTGGTGAAGTCACTCTCACTATAAATATGGATGCACAAGTCACTCAACTCATAACCATACGCCTCCTCAGTCGAAGGGAAAATCTCATGCTCGATCATCACGTCACTGTCGCCATGGATGAAGGATGAAGGTGGCACATCATCACTCTCGCCTCCAATGGTGGAAGCATCATCCGTGCTCATCACCATGTCGCTCGCCTCAAAATCTTGATCCTTGAGTTGCTTCATAGTTGTAGTCGTCGCCGCGCCATACTTCAAAAGAGTCATGGTAGACTTGGCATCGTCAATGCCACAAAGAGGGAGGACGTTGACGTCAAACTTGGGAGTGTCATCTTGGAGCTCGTCGGGCTTGGACATCTCGATGGTACTAGCCTCATACTCGCCGTCTTGCAGCATGGTCGTCGCGAAGTGTGCTTGGGGTCGAGTAGGCTCTCACTTCATGAGTTCTTGCTCCACCTTGAGAGCACAAAAGTACATGTTGTCGAGGGACTCGTAGTTGTTGGTGAAGATGGTCTTGGTGATGGGTACTCATAGTTGTTGTGAAGATAGTCTTGGTGATGTCTTTGTTCAATCCCATCGTGAAGTAGAACTTCATCCAAATGGGTTCGTCCACACCGGCTCGTCACAATGCTTTCTTCATGTTCTTGAAGTACTTGCCGAGGGTCTTGGATCCTTGTATGGTGTTCTCCAATTGGCATCGAAGATGTTCCATGTAGGCGGAAGGCACAAATTCTCTCCGCATAGCTTTCTTCGTCTTGGGCAAACTCATGTCGAAGTTCTTCGAAGGTGTGTGAAGCCACCATGTTGACACGCAGTCATGGAAGTTACTTGTGGCACACTTCACTTGATCTTCGGAGGGGACTTGATGTAGCTTGAGGTAGTCGTCCATCTTGCTCTCCCATTCGAGGTACTCTTCGGGGTCAGGAGTCCCAAAGAATAGAATCTCATCGTCGTCGGAGAATTCGAAGTAGCTCGTGGAAGTAGTGGACTTGAGCTCGTGGAGTAGGCGAATATGCCATACATCTAAAGGCGAAGATGCCTTGATATCACTTGGTGAAGATGCCAACGTAGTTGATGAAGCTGCAGTCTTGAGGTCGCTGTCACGGTTCTGTATGGTCCGTGCGCAAGGGGTTGTAGGAGGCCGTGTGCACAGGGGTCACTGGCCCATGTGCACGGGATTGGCAGAGAAGCCAACTCGTGTCCGGAAGGTCACTCTTCCGTTCTTGTGGTACACTCTCAATGATCTTGAGCGGCCTGGTCTTGTCGGTGTCGATGCTGGTGTGTACGTGCCGGAGATGGTAGCTCAGAAGCACATGCACTTGAGCGTCTTCTGAAGATGAGGAAGACCTCTTGTGGTTGTTGATGAGGACCTTGAGCTCCTCCATGTGCTTGTTCATCTTGGTGTCGATGAAGTTCTTCAGGTCTTCGAACTCGTCGTCGTGGTTGTAGAACGGTGATGATGTGCTTTGCCTATCCATCACAAGACTCGAGCAAAGGTGAGTAGGAAATGAGATAAACAATACCAAGCTACCTTTTCCCAAAGTTGAGGATGTATCCCATGTCACTCTATGTGAAATGAAAGAATAGTGGAATTGGCACCGGACTTGTTCACTCACACCTACAAAGTAAAGCTCATCGAGTGGTTTGGTTAGGACAAGTGGCACAAATTCCTGCAAATTGAAGTCCAAGATGTGTAAATGTTGAGATAAATCCAAAAGACTCAAAATGCAAAGCAAGTGATCAGAAATATAGAGGAGGGCAATAAAGAAACACACACGGTGGGATAATGGGGCTTGTGCAACTATAGGGATGAGCAATACAAAATTGCCTAACAAAGACTAAGCTCATGTTGCACAAACACTAGGATAGCACTAGCTTGATTGCACACTTGGGAACGATTCACCACATGGAACCAACCTATATGCATGCAAGCAAAATGTTTCCTATTCCATGTATCCTCATGCACAAGTATCTCTTTTCATGCTCAACACTCTTTTGCTTAGAAGCTTATGATCATTCTTTCTCTTGCTTAAAAGCTTTTTTGTCCTTTTTTTTGTCTTTTTTTGCACTTCTCTTCCATTCCACTTTTCTTACTAAGCCTCAACCACAAACATGAGATAAGTATCACAAGATATGCACGGGATCAAGAAATTGCACTATATGATATATGATGCAACAATATGATATCGTATCACTAAGGTGCACAAGTTTTCGTGAAGCCCGACAATACTAGGAGAGCTAGTCTCAATAGGTAAGAAGGTATTCGCAAAGATGATGGGGCTATCAATGTGTAATGGCAAGGAAGGAAAAGTTTATGATGGAATGGATACCTTCATCACACTTAACCTTTCATGAAGTCGGGGGGAAACCGGCCTTGCTTCCGGTTGAAGATGGTCTCAAAGGATGGATGGTCGTCGTCGATGCGAAATCTTGTAGTGGGTGTAGTCGATGGAACGATACAAGTGTCCGGTGGTGGATGAAGATGTAACCGTCCCTAAGTATCTGAAAAACCTTAGGAGACTCAAATCACAACTCAAACAACCGCAAATGCAATAAGAACCAAAATGGATTAGGTTGCGGAAGTTTTATGTGGTGGTGCGGAAGTTATGGCAGAGGGCCTATGCAAAGATTAAAAAATGCACACAATTTGATGGAGTCAAATGGTGGTAAAACCAAGATGATAAGTTCGGACATGTTGCTAGCTTTCCAACGAGCAAAGAACACCTAAATCGGAGTCCAACGAGCCGGGAGTGTGAGATATGGGTAAAACAGTGAAGCGGTGACCGCTATTTCTGGGAGGGCCGTGCGCACGGGGTTAAAGGGTCGTGGGCACGGGGTGTTGTGCGCATGGTACAAGGCCGTGGGCATGGGGGGGGGGTTCCAAGAACTTCGTGAGGGCCCGTGGGCAAGGGGTCTGGCGCCCATAGGCACGAGGGTAGTAGAAATTTCGCGATTTCCATGTCAAAATTGAAGGGGAAAACGAAAAATTAGGCTATGGGGACGCAATAGGAGGTGGATATACTTGCTAAACACCAGATCCAAGGATTGAAACCAACAAAAACTCACAAGGAACAACAAATCACAAAAAAATTCGTATGTCTCTTTTCGGTGGGGATTTTCGAAATTGGAGAAAAACAAGCAAAATTAGGCTAAAACATGGGGGGTAGGGCTCCAAATTCGTGTCAACATGGCTCATGATACCATGTGTTGTAGGGCATGGGCCAAAGTACCCCGATTTGTCCCGGTGTTCACGAATTGGAGGTAGCTATGAAGAGTTACACGAAGAACACAAGGGGAAATCTCAAGAGCAACACTCAAGAACAAGTCCAATCACACACCCACTAGAGCAACAAACACACAAGATCCACAAGGTACATGTACAATCAAAGGGAACAAAGATACAAGGTAGAGTCCATCCCAAATCCTATGAAGGAGATGAGGTCTTGTTGATCAGGATAGATCCTTCCCTAATAGGGGTCTTGATATCCACTAGGGATCTTCTATCTCAAGAGGAATCCCATAAGGGGAGATACATAAGCTAAGCTCTAATGTCTAAATATATTCTTAGCTATCCTTAAATGGAGGAGGTAGAGGAATATATATAGGCCTAGGGGATGAAGGGGTAAGCAGGGGCGTAATGGGTATTACATGGGCAAAGCCCACAGCTGCACACAGGCAGCCCCGTGTGCACTGGGTAAGTGGAGCCCGTGCACACGGGGTATCCAACGACATGACAACTTAGCCCATGCGGACAGGCTTGTACCATGGGCACGGGGGTCCCGTGTGCATGGGGTCCAAGGGCCCATGTGCACGGGGTATCCTGAAGCTCGCAGTCAGCCTTCTCATGGACGCCCGTCGACGCATGTGGAACCTCGCCTTCGTCTTGACGGTTCCGTCTCCGCTTCCAAGCTTCCCTCTTTGATTGGTGTAGTTGTTCTCTTGAGCTTGGACTCCTCCTCGATGAATGTGTAGCTCCGCTCACACCTTTAAGTATGTGAAGTAGATGTGACATGTGTCACTTGCCATGGTGATGTGTGTAGGATGCTCCGCATCACAACACCTCATTGACAATGGGCATGTACGTGAGAGTTTAAGTCCTTGTGCCATTCCGGTTATTCTTGTTCCTAAAAGAGATGGTACTTTTTGCATGTGTTCTGATTGCCGCCCCATAAATGCTATCACCGTTCTCTATAGGCATTCCATTCCATGCCTTGACGATATGCTAGATGAGCCTCGTGGAGCCACCATTTTCTCAAAAATTGATCTTAAAAGTGGCTATTACAAAATTCGCATTCAAGAGGGCGACGAATGGAAAACTGCTTTCAAAACCAAGTTTGGCTTGTATGAGTGGTTAGTCATGCCAATGGGCTTATCCGAAGCACCCGGCACTTTCATGCGCGTGATGCATTATGTGATTCGCAAATACATTGGCATATTTGTTTGTGTCTATTTTGATGATATACTTGTGTTTAGTGAATCTCTAGTAGATCATGTCACCCATCTTAGAGATGTTTTGCAAACTCTTAGAAACGAGTGACTTTATGCTAATATGGAGAAATACACATTTGGTGTTGACAAGCTTGTTTTCTTGGCTTTTGTTCTGTCTTCTAAGGGTGTTTATGTAGATGAAGCTAAAATTGATGCTATTAAAACTTGGCCACAACCAACCAACTTGCAACAAGTGTGTAGCTTCCTTCGCCTAGCTGGTTTCTATCATCGATTCGTTAAGGACTTTAGCTCTGTTGCATCACCATTGCATGCATTGAGTAAGAAGAATGCATCATTTGTTTGGCGACCATCCCCAGATACCGCATTTCATGAGCTTAAGAATTTGCTTACATATACTCTATTGCTTGCATTGCTCAATTTTAATAAAACTTTCAAAGTGCATTGCGAAGCTAGTGGTAATGGCATAGGAGGTGTGTTGATGCAAGAGAAGCACCCTATCGCATACTTTAGCGAGAAACTTTTTGAAGCGCAACTTAACTACCCATTTATGACAAAGAGTTATATGCTTTAGTGAGAGTCCTGCATGTGTGGGAGCATTATCTTCGTCCTCGTGAATTTGTCATCCATACGGATCATGAGACGCTTAAATACCTTATAGGTCAAAGAAAATTGAATAAGTGACATGCCAAATGGAGTGAGTTCATTGAGTCATTTCCAGATGCTTTCAAGTATATCAAAGGTAAGGAAAATGTTGTGGCAGATGCTCTTTCCCGCAAGTGCATACTTGTAACTTAACTTGAATTGAATGTCATAGGATTTGAGCACATAAAAGACTTGTATGCGCATGATGTTTCATTTGCCATTCCTTATGCAAAATGTCTAACGAATAACACTTGGTAGTGATATTATATCAAGGATGATTATCTAATGAGAGCTAACAAGCTTTGTATCCCCGAGTCTTCTCTTTGTTTGTTGCTTTTGCACGAGGCTCACGGTGGAGGACGTATGGGACACTTTGGACACGACAAGACATTTGCTATGCTCTCCAAGAACTACTTTTGGCCCAAGATGTTTCGTGACGTCTCACGCTATACCAACTGATGCTCTTCATGTTGCAAAGCTATGTCTAAAGCTCAATCCCATGGTCTCAATATGCCACTTCCTATTCGTTATCGCCCATGGGAAGATATTAGTATGGACTTTGTGCTTGGTTACCCTAGAACTCAAAATGGAAAAGATTCAGTATTTGTTGTTGTGGACAGTTTCTCGAAGATGGCACACTTTATCGGCATTCTGGGACCGGGGGTACCCAGACCCGTCTACCTGCGGCCCAGCGCGTGGCCCCGCCAAGGGCCCAGTACGGCCCAATTACAAGACTTCACGGACAAGACCCTCGCGAGGACCCCCGCCTCGCGAGGCGAATGACATCAAGTCCTGCCGAGGCTGCGTCCCGAGGAGCGGATATCTCTAGGCAAGTGTCCCACCTCGCGAGGTGCGCAGTGACATGAGCCATGATGACCAAGGCCAGGAGGGCGCCAGCGGGCGAAGGAGAGGACGGTTTCCTCTTTGGTGTTAAGGAGGCAAGGACGTGCATGGGTTCCCAAGGAATCCCCCAAAGGTTTCCATTCCGGTGAAACAAGACCAAGGCCGCTGGCTTGGTAGGACGGAGGTCATCGCCGAGCCCACCGCAGCGTCACGACCAGAAGCTTTGCAGACGAAGACCACCTTTAGTCAGGTTAGGGTGTACTCTTGTACCCCTTCAAGTTGGCCGTTGTGGTTTCCCTTCCCGCCTAAGCTATGAGGGAAGAGGACCAAGGCCACTATAAATATAGGCTAGTTTCCACCGTAGAGAGGGATCCAATCCTTTGGCCATTGAGCTCGCCCGAGGTGGCTCACACTTGTACTAGTTCATCCTCATCCTCCTCACGAGGCAATCCACCACAAAGCAGGAGTAGGGTTTTACACCGCAAGGTGGCCCGAACCTGGGTAAACCACCGTGTCCATTTCTTCTTCGCGCTCGCACGAACTCGTCGGAGTCAAGCCGTAGGGTGGTGAGCAGTGAGCCATACCTAGGCAAGATCCTTCCCACACGCCCTAGAGTTCGAACCTTGTTTGGGTCTGTGGAACCCTGATCCCGACATTTGGTGCGCCAGGTAGGGGCGTGTCGAAGTTCTTCCTTCCACTTTGCTCTGTCCCTACTTCGCCGCTCCCATGGCCGTCGCCCGCTGAGTTCGGGCCAAGCGCCGGGTCGCCCGCGTCGCCCCGCGTCGCTCCACTTCTCCCGCGGCCAATGCCGCCACTGACCCCGCTGCCTACGAGCAGCAAGACTCTTCGTTGCCGCCCTCCGTGCAACGTGATGGCCGCACCGCCACGCCTTCCCTCACTCCCGTCATGGCCTCGTCCTCCCACGCTCGTCGTGGGTCATAAAACGCGTAGGCTACACTACTCATGGCGCGTGAGCTGCTACGTTACCGTCCCGCCAACGAAGGCTACGACGCCTGGCTGGGCCGCATTACCGAGCTCGTCAACGCCGCCGGAGAGGCCCCGACGCCTTCCCACTCGCTCCGTCCCCCTCCATCTCATGCGGGCGATGTAGCTCATGGTGCACCTCCACCCCTCCTCTATGCAGCACTGACATCGAGCCGAGGCACGACGCGCGTCCGCGTGACCCACCGCGTGGAGCGCCGGCGCCGGCTCGGGATGAGGCCAGCTGCCAGGTCGTGCAGTAGCCACAGTACGACGTGCGTGCACTCCAAGCACCACCACGTCAGCACCAAGACCGGGTCGCTCTGGATGCTGCCGCGCGTGGGCATCAGGACCGTGTCCCCCTCGCGCGGGTTAAGCATGTGAGCGCGGCGGGCTGCCACGCCTTCACTCCTATGCTGCGTCGTGTTGTCTATCAGGTCAAGTTCAAGCCAGATCTGCCCCCGTGCTATGACGGCCTCCCCAATCCTGCGGAGTTCCTCCAGATCTACTCGTTGAGCATTGAGGTGGCCAACGGCGATGACAAGGTCATGGCGAACTGGTTCCCCATGGCTGGCAAGGATGGCGCGCGCTCCTGGCTCATGCACCTCCCGGAGAGGTCGATCTCCTCCTGGGATGAGCTCCGCGAATGGTTCATTGCTAACTTCCACTGAACCCGTGACCGCGCCCTCACTGTCAATGACCTGCGGCGCGTGAAGCAGCAGCCGGGCGAGAATCTCCGCAAGTACATTCAGCACATCACCCAGGTTCGCCTCACAATCAAGAAGGCCTCGGATGAAGCCATCATCTCGGCGTTCACCGGGGGCGTCACAGATGTCAAGATGAGCGAGGAGCTCGCCATCCACGATGACCTATGCACGGCGCTAGAGATGTTCAACTTGGCGAATAGGTGCGCCAGGGCGGAAGAAGGCCGCCTCTCCTTCTTCAAGCACCCAGATGTCGACCCTGAAGACAAGAAGGACAAGGCCAAGGAAGCAAAGTGCAAGGTCCCCACCGTGCTGGTAGCAGAGCCCGAAATGAAGCACGGCCATGATCATGAGAGACCCCCAAGGATGCTTGCCCGTTCTGCGTCTTCCACAACATGCACACCAACAACACCGACGACTGCCAGGAGCACAGGGCGCTCCGGGATGAGCGCCTGGGCCGCTGGCCCGAGCATGGTGACCATGGTCGTGGAGGAGGCCGTGGCGGAGGCCGCTGGGACAACCGCAGTCCCCGTCAGGGCTAGCGTGACCAGCCTTGTGAGGGTGGCTGGCGTGATCAGCCTCGCGATGGCTCTTGGCGCGATCAGCCTTGCAAGGCCCGTCCTCAAGGCAATGCTAGCCTCCCTCTGCTGCTGCCACCGCCCAGGAGGAACAACGACAACCATCAGGACGACGGGGCTGGGGTCTACCAGGAGCCCCACGCAATTTCCTGCATCCTTGGCGGAGATCAGGCGCCCGCCTCGAACCGCATCTTCAAGCAGTTCTCTCGCGAGGTGAATGAGGCCCTCCTGAAGCTCGAGGTTGTGCGTCCCCTCAGGTGGTCGCAGTACGCCATCACTTTCGACTCCAAGGACCATCTTAGGTGCATGGCCACTGCTGGCGCGCTCCCCATGCTGTGCACGCCCACCATCAGCAATGTTTCAGTCACCAAGACCCTCATCGACAGTGGCGCCGGCCTCAATGTGCTCTCTGTCGAGACCTTCGAGATGCTCCAAGTGCCCTATGATCAGCTCATGCCCACCAAGCCATTCTGTGGGGTGACCAACGGCTCCACCACTCCCCTCGGGTAGGTGCGCCTTCTCGTTACCTTCGGCAAGCACGACAACTACCACACCAAGCTCGTTGACTTCCACGTGGTGCACATCAGCCTCCCATAAATTGCCATCCTGGGGTACCCGGCACTAGCCAAGTTCATGGCAGCTACTCATCATGGCTACAACGTCCTCAAGATGCCTGGGTGCAGCGGCATCATCTCGGTCGCCTATGATGAGAAGGACGCGGTCTGCTCCCTTGAGCATGCCTACCATGCTGCGGCGGCTGAAAACTCCGACGGCGAGGGCGACATCATACCTCCCGAGGCCACACCCACGAAGAAGAAGCAGCTCCTCCCCAAGAGTCGTCCGGAGGCCAAGAAATCCACGGGCGACGCCTCAGGCTCCGCTCCTGTTGCCGAGGCGCCCCTCCCTTCCGCATAGGAAGGCACCCTCGGTGCCTCCCACAGGACAGGCTCGTGGGCTTCCATCTAGAGAGCCTCTGACCTGACCAGTGCGACGAGGGAGGTGCTCGGGCGCCACCTGGAGGCGTTCCTTGACGTGCGCCCCCACAAGCAAGGAATGAGGCGCGAGGTGCTAGGAGCACAAGAATTCATCACCAAGGCGATCGAGGAACTTCAGGAGGCGCAAGCCATGCATGGTAAGCGCCGCCCCGCGCGCCCCATGAGTGTAGCCGCTGCCACTGATGTGGGCGACGGGCTGCGCGTCTGCGTGAACATCCCGGGCCTCAATAGGGCCGCTTCTCAGGACCTCTTCTGGCCGTCCCATGTCGGCCAGAGTAGGGGCTTCCCCTGCAACTATGTCCACATGCCGTTCGGCCTGTTGATCGTTGGCGCCTCGTATAAGCATGTGGCGCAGAGCGCAATGGCGTCTCAGGAGGCCCCGGACCCCCGTGAGCTCCCCTAGCCCCGCGAGCCACCAGAGCCTCCGGAGCCATCCGACTCGTGAGGAGCGGGTCCCCGCGATGCGATTCATCGACTACTTCGATGCCTCTCCAACATCATTGCCAGGTGACTTATTGGTTTGTTCACTTGAGGGCACCCCTCGGGCTGCATTATCCTCAAGCTGTTAGTGTCCGCCCCTGCAGTTGTATCGTTTTGTTCGTGCATCAGACCTAGCCTTGCCTCGATAAGATTTCCTTGATGTTTCAACTTGCGTATCCGGCACTTCGTCGTCATGATTGCCGCCGTGCCCTCGCAAGCCCGCCATCGACCGCCTCGTGATTAAGGACTGGCACGATGTCTGTGCTCGGGTCCGTCCCTGCAGCGTTGATAAACCCAAGCGATCGAGCTCTCTCTCGCGGGGCAGCTCCCGTGCACGTCACATCCCGGGCTCCTTGGTGCCTTGTCCTCGCATGAGCTCATCGAGGGTAGGTGAGTAAGGACGCGCAGCCCAGTTCATACAACCGCAATCTAGCGCTTCACCGCTTCGGGGGCTTCGCGCCGGGTGTCTTTCCTTAGATTGTTGCATGAGAAGTCTTGGCACGGCGTCTGTGCTCGGGTTCGTCCCTGCAGCGTCGATAAACCCAAGTGACCGAGCTCTGTCTGGCGGGTGGCCCCGTTCACGTCACCTCCTTTGGGTCCTTGCTGTTTGGCCTTCTGACGCGATGACCCCTAGACGTTTGCCCGGCGCAAGTCCCCTTCATTACTCAGGATTCATACGCGTGCCTCGTGCCCAAAAACTAGGCACAACCCGCCTTGAGGTAGGACCTCCTGAGCCCCGCGCGGGCTCATGAGTGTCTAGATACACCTCCTCAAAGTTCTGCCATGCCAGCCACGCGTACGAACGAAATAGGGCTGTACACGCCCGGAGACTCTAGCACAGAGCTCCCTACCCATGCCCAGTGGAAGCCCCATGCTCAGCGCTAGCAGATACTGTCGTACTAAGACCATGCCCATGCCCAGTGGAAGCCCCATGCTCCATGCTGGGGGATAAATAGCTGAGGGTGCCCTACAGGTAGCATCAACCTCAGGATCGCAGCTCGACTCTCCAGCAGCACCCCTCGCAGCCTCCCCCTGAGCTTCACGTGAGCGGGGGCTAGACACGGTGCCTGTGCTCTTGCGCACGTCACCCCACCAAGGTCCTTGGTGTCTGGTCTCCTCACATAACCCACAGGCGCAGGCTGGCGAGGAGAAGGTAGGAAGAATCTTGGGTTAACCTCGCCGTCGCCCACATTTCCCTCACGCGGGCCGCTCGAGCGTCAAGGGGGACCCCTGAGCATCGCAACTCAAAGGCCTCACTAGTCACGTAGCCACTTGCCCCTTGGCTTTGCCCAGGCATCACGACCTGACACTCCAATGGCGGCCGAGGTATGCGCGGGGCTGGGCCCTGCCGATGCAAAGCACAAAGGCAAGCGGGAAGGAAATCAAGCATGAAAAGGAAATCACGGAGTTCTAACAATTATTACAGGCACCGAATGTATCACAAGTTTTAAACAAAGTCTTACACCTCCACGAGGCACAATCAGTCGTTGTAGGATAAAAATCTAGGGGGTGGAGCCATCGCCGCCATTACCATCGCCACCGCCACTTGCCTCAGCCCTGATAGGCCCGTCTTCGACATCGCCATCGCCATCTTCGCCGCCGCCGTCACCACCGCCGTCCGCATCGGCCGCAGCAGATCCGCCGTCAATGTAGGTGAACTTCCCGAGCAGCGTGGTCACGTGGTCCTTCACGGCATCTGTCGTGTCGGCGTGGACCTAAAGAGGTACAGGGCCCGTCATGGCGTCGAAGTCGAAGCTGGCATCGCGGAGATAAAGATGGCTGAAGACGGGTGTCGCTGCCACCGATAAGAGGTCGTGGCACTCCTCCTGCAGGAGGATGCCCACCTTGGCGCCGGCGCCTTCGAGCGCCGAGGTGAGCCTAGAGGAAAACTCTGCATAACCATCCTCAGGAGCCGCGAGCGGACCCTCGAAGCCTCCCCTGCAGATAGACTTCAGCGCTTGGCGAGCCGTGAGCTCGAGAGAAGCAAAAGCATCGCGGTCCACCACCGCCATCGCGTCGACATCAGCTAGCATCTTCTTCTCGCGGGCGTCCAGATGAGCCGTCATCTCGGAGTCACGCTTGGTGTGGGACGCTTGGGCCTCGGCCACCTCCTTCTGTAGCTTATCCAGGTTCTTGCGCTCCGCAACCTTCTCGATGATCACCTTCGACAGTACGGAGTCGCGGTCCGCAAGCTTCGCCTCCTGAGCCTTGAGGTCGTCCTCCCACCACTAAAGCTACTGGGTGCGCATGGCCTGTTCCTCCTGGAGCTCCTTCAGATTGGCCTCCGCTTTGCTGCAACGCTTCATGGCTGCCGCTCCCTCTACCAGTGCGTCGTCGCAAGCCACCCTAGCCTCGGCGGCATCCTTCTTGCTCTTCGCAGTAGAGGCCACAGCCTGGCTCCAGGCCTCCTTGGTTGCCGTATCGACCTAGAGCCACACCAAGGCAAGCCCCAGGCGTTCCGTGGTGAGGCGCCGGTCAGCATCTCGAAGGTCCGCCTCAAATCGGACAAGCGTGGCGTAAGCATTGGCCGGTGCTCCGTCTCTGATCAGGGCGCCGCAGCTCGCGAGCGCGAGGGCAGCGGTGCTGGCACGACAGTTGGCACCATGGCCAATGAGGCCGTGGCATGAACTACTCCGGGCGCCAGGGTCTCTAGGTTCTTCTCGGCTTCGCCCCGCCCCGGCGACACGACAAGAGCAACCGACAACACGGCCTGCTGAACTATAGGGCCCAACTCCACCAAAGGCTGCGTCGCCACGCTCCTTGAGTTGGGTTCGGCCAGGGGAGGATGGGCGTCGCACCCTCCCCCAGAGCTGGGGCTGCTGCGACCGCAGCATGGAGCACTGGTTGATGACCTCCCGTATCCTTGATGGTCGGACCTTCGGGCGGCAACGACGAAGCACCAGGAGGGGGCAGCACGCCCATACGCCTTGGCATGTTGCTGCTTGTGCGCCCGAGGGTTGCATCAGGCCGTCGCAGTGCGCTCCCATGCCCGCCAAGGCCACGACCGAGCACCAAGGCTGCCATTGGGACGATCGGTACCTTCACGCCGGTGGCCAGCTTCTTCTTCTTCTTCTCCGCGCCATCGCCCCTGTTCGGTGCGACGAGGGGCATCATGAGCACGTGGATTACAAATGCATGATCAAAAGGTAAGGCAAGGATACTCACTCATCTGGTGCATCCCACTTCCTCTTCTTCTCCTCCTCTTGGGCCGACGCGGCCGCTTCCTTCTTCATTGCGGTCTCGGTCTCAGCCTGGCAGAGTGGCCCCCGATGGGCCTCATTGTGGCGTCACTGGCCGGAGGAACGTGGGGGCTCCCCTGAGGGTCTTGGCCGACGAAACCTCAGCCGCGCCGGCGGGGGCCATCGCGACCATCGGCGGTGTGCCTTGCGGGGATGAACCCATCTCCTTGGCCGCCCCGGCAACATGAGAAGGGCCTACCGGAGGAGGCACTGCCGCCCCCTCGCCTGGGGCCGCCTGGCCGGACGTTCGCGCAGTCGGAGGCGCGAAGTCGGCCCTCCTAGGCGTCTTGGCGAGGCGTGGGGGACCTGCGGCCATGGGCTCACCTACATCGGCATCATCATCTTCGAGGCCGAGGAGGAGCTCCCACCGTGACAATGGGGACGACTCCTCAAGGTCGTCCTCCTCCATCTCCTCCGAGTCCTCGCCGTCTCCACTGCTGCCGGAGGACAGCTCCACTGGGGAATCAGGGTTGTCGGATGGCATGAGCCCCAACTCGTTGAAGGCGGGCATGGCGGCAACCAGGGCCTCCATGTCGTGACGGCTGTACAACGGGGTGTAGGCTTCGGGTATGTTCCCCGGAATACACCCGAGCAAGGTGTACAAGGCCACATCCGTCTCCCTGCCCGTCAAGCCAGCTTCGCGCAGCCTCAGCGCGTCTCCCACGCGCTTGAACGCCCACAAAGGCTTCGAACACGATTGGAGTGGTGCGAGGTGCTGCGCCAAGAACTCCTTCACGATGATCGCCCCCGTCAGTAGCTTGGCCTCCATATCTGAGGCTATCTTATCTAGGACGGGCTTCGCCTGCGGATCAGTGAGCTTCACGGAACCCCACTCAGGGATCCGCTTGGGCAGCTCCGTCGGAAGCTCCAGGCGCGGGTCAGTGCCGCGGGCGTCCAGGTAGACCCAGCGTCGCTGGAAGCCTTCCACCTTCTTCCCTACCTTCAGGAGCGTGTTCTCGCTGAGCACATCGATGAAGGAGATGCACCCGGATAACTGGGCCACGGTGGTGAACCATAGGCTGAAAAAGTGGCCGAAGAGAGCCACCGAGGGCTTCACCCCCACGAAAGCTTCGCAGTAGAAAGCGAAGACGGATAGGAGGAGGATGGAGTTGGGCTGAAGGTGAAGGGCCTGAATTTTGTAGTGCCTGAGGATAGCAAAGAATAAATCTGAAAAGGGCGGAACCAGCCCGGCGAAGACACCATGGAGGAAGAAGGGGTAGGATGCCTTCGGCCAATCGCTAAGCACGGCGGAGCTAGGCTAGATATGGGTCTTGCCCCACTCATTGCTGTCGTCGGCCGTCACTGGGAGCACCGGGTTCAGGTCCTCTTCCTTGGCGATGGAGGAGGCCGAGAGCGCCTGTGCAAGAGATGGGGAGCATGCGACCGAGGCGCGGGCTTTGTTTTCCCGGCAGGCGCCATTTGGGGAGTCATCGGTGCCAGCTAGGAAAAAGGGAGAGATGGCGCTGTGACTCGGTCTGGAGGAGCTTCCTACTAGACAAGGGGATCAGGCGCAATGATGGCCCCGCTGCGTGACCAGGCTTTTGTCAGTCTGGGCGGTTGCCGAGGCGATGTGGGGAAGTGGGGGCGTCCGCGTCTCGTCGTGCGCCACATGTCAAAACTGGCCCGCAGGCGTCTAGGGCCCACGTCACTTCGCCCTCCCATCGTTGCTGTCCCCTCGAAGCCAGGCCAAGCGCGCCGCAGGCCTGCGGGCTACTGTCGGCGTTCTGGGACTAGGGTTATCCAGACCCGTCTTCCTGCGGCCCAGCGCGTGGCCCCGCTAAGGGCCTCGTATGACCCAATTACAAGATTTCACGGACAAGACCCTCGCGAGCACCCCCGCCTCGTGAGGCGAATGACATCCAGTCCTCCCGAGGCTGCCTCCCGAGGAGCGGATATCTCTAGGCAAGTGTCCCACCTCACGAGGCACGCGGTGACGTGAGCCATGACGACCAAGGCTAGGATGGCTCCAACGGGCGTAGGAGAGGACGGTTTTCTGCTTTGGTGTTAAGGAGGAAAGGACGTATGTGGGTTCCCAAGGATTCCCCCAAAGGTTTCCATTCTGGTGCAACAAGACCAAGGCCGCTGGCTCGACAGGACGGAGGTCATCGCCGAGCCCATTGCAGTGTCACGACCAGAAGCTTTGCAGATGAAGACCACCTTTAGTCAGGATAGGGTGTAGTCCTGTCCCCCTTTAAATTGGCCGTTGTGGTTTCCCTTCCCGCCTAAGCTATGAGGGAAGAGGACCAAGGCCACTATAATGATAAGCTAGTCTCCACCGTAGAGAGGGATCCAATCCTTTGGCCATTGAGCTCGCCCGAGGCAGCTCACACTTGTACTAATTCATCCTCATACTCCTTGCGAGGCAATCCACCATAAAGCAGGAGTAGGGTTTTACACCGCAAGGTGGCCCGAACCTGGGTAAACCACCGTGTCCATTTCTTCTTCCTGCTCGCACGAACTCGTCGGAGTCAAGCCGTAGGGTGGTGAGTAGTGAGCCATAGCTAGGCAAGATCCTTCGCACACGCCACCAGAGTTCGAGCCTTGTTTGGGTGTGTGGAACCCCGATCCCGACACACTTTATTCCATGTAACAAGATAGATGATGCTTCACATATTGCAAATCTCTTTTGTAGGGAAATCTTGCGTCTACGTTGAGTGCCCAAGTCTATTGTGTTAGACCATGACATCACCCTATGCGCCAAGCTCGGAATCTAGCTACTCTTCTCCTCGGCATACCATCCACAAACTGACGGCCAAACGGAGGTCACCAACTGGATGATATCAACTCGCCTCCGTGTGTTGATCAAGAAGAACATATAGGAATTGGAGGAATTTTTACCCATCTCCGAGTAAGCCTATAACCGAGCAAGACATTCAACTACCGGCATGTCCCCCTTTGTATTCGTCTATGGATTCAATCCATTGTCCCCATTGGACATTCTACCGTTACCTCTCTACAAGAGCGCATAAACAAGGATGCGAGTGCATGAGCGAGCTATCTCAAGAAAGTGCATGAAGATACACGACAAGCAATCGAGTGCCAAGTCCACCGCCTCGCAACCAAGCACAACATTAACAAGCAACCCATGATATTCAACATTGGGGACCTTGTGTGGCCACACCTTCGTAAGGATCGCTTCCCCAATGAGCGCAAGTCTAAGCTACTACCTCGAGCTGACGGACCCTTCAAGGTGATCGCATGCTACAACAACAATGCATAAAAGATCGACATACCACGTGACAAGTACACTGTGAGCGACGTCTTCAACGTCAAAGATCTCTCTCCCTACCATGGTGAAAAGGTTTTTGATCCGAGGTTGGATCTTTCCCAGGGGGGAGATGATGCGGAGCATCCTGTGGTCATCCAACCTACGTCTCCCCAAGTGCCTAGTGGACCAATGACACGAGCATGTGCAAGAGCTATCAAGACCGAGGTGACATCTCTCCTTTGAGATATTTCATATGACCCATGTGAGACATGGTGGCTACCTAAAGCTGGAATGCTATGTGCGATTCGGTATGGAGAAGACCCTCTCGGAGATGCTCATGACGACGGACAAGTCCCCAAGTACATGGATGAAAAGGACCGACAAAAGGAACCGGATACAGCTCCCTGGACCTGGACATCCAACCCCAGAAGACAGCAACAGCAGCAGCCCAGCAGCATAGATGCTACAGGGCTCGGACATGCGACTCGGCCCCGGGGATCCGGCCCGACTGCTCCGGACATCGGGCCCAACCCGGAAATCCGGCCCCTCCTATACAGAGAGCAACGAACACCGCCAAAGCCAGCCCAAACATCAGGCCTGACGTGAAGGCCCGGACATCTGGCACCCAGCCCGGACATCCAGCACCTACCTATGCACAGAGAACCGGCCGAAGGCCCATGTACCCGTCCATTCACCCCAACTTGCACTAAGACTATAAATAGACCTCTCCCCTCTCCATCTAGGGTTAGCAATATGATAGCTCATTAGAGATAGAGCTTTGCTCATCCACTTATCCCCTACTCCTTTGGAGACCGATACCTCCTAAGGAGAAGATCCCCCAAGTGGATTCAAGACCCCTCTGGAGGGAAGATCCCCCTAGTGGATTCAAGACCTCTTTCCTCACGGATTGGGATGAACTAGTTACTGTGTATCCTCCCTTCTTGACTTTGGATCTTGTATTTCCCCTTTGTGTATGTAGATTTAGCACATGTGTGATTGGATCTCGTTGATTTGAGTGTTTTCCTCTCTTGTGTTCATTGTGTTCTTTGGGAAATCCCCTCCAAATCATGAAAGATCGGCCATTAGGGTTCTACCCTACATCAAAGTACCTCCTTATTACAAGAAAAAAAGCCTCCTCCTAATGGTTTCCTGACATCTGGGTACCACGCCATTGTCAATGTAGTCAATAAATAAGAGAATTGCACAACGAGTGGCTGACACCAGGGACCCAGCAGCCCGCATAGTTTTTTTGTTTTTTTAAATGGTGCAGTGTATCAACTGGGATGTGTAGGGGATGTGGCCCATCTAGCCCAGGCTGTTATTTTATGTTTACCACATGAACAACCCAGTTGTTGTTTTTTGTTTCTACAAATGGCTACCCCAGTTCTATTTTTTCTGCAGAATACCCAACCAAGGCCTACTTGCTTTTCTCAGCCCTACTTGCAACAAACCTTTCAAGTTGAGGAGGCATGCATTTGGCTTGTCCAGAAAATGGGCTATAAGTAATAAGAAATGGGTTGTAAATTTTAAAAAAACACAGCAACCGGCAATTAGTTCAAAATTTCATTGTTTTGGATTTTGAGATTTTCAATTTCATTGAATTTTTTTGCGGGGAAAATTTCATTGAAATTTAAATTAATATAAATTTACTTTTCAAATTAGTTTGAATCTGACTCAAAATTTTGGGATTAAAAATAGTTCAAACCCCACCTAAATATGCAAAAGTTCATTGAAGGCTAGAATACGGGCTGTAATGCTAACAAAAAGAATATGGGCTTAAAAAATCCTTAAGAATTAGCAAACGGATTGTAAGTTATTAGAAAATTATAATAAATAGGCTGCATGTTGTTTGCCCCAAATTTGGCGGCTGACTTGTGGGCCTACTATGTAGACGCCTGAGCAGGGCTTTGTCAACTTAGTCAAAAATAAATTCCAACAGCAATGGCCATTGGATGTTAGTCCAACGACCAATGGGCATACTGCTTTTTGAATCTCTGATCTTCTAGCTCCAGCCACCCAAACCAATGCCTAAGGGACCGCCTGCTCTCGCCTCCCATGGGGATGTGCTCCCGCGCTGGCCTCACCACCCCACCCTACTCCCATCGCTGGCCAGGCCATCCCTCTACTCACCAGACCTCATGTTATTATTCGACGATGGAAGCCTCACAACACAGCCGAACCAGTCAACCCTCGTACTCCCCTCCCCGTTGGCATCAACTACGGAGTCTTCCCCAGCTCCGGGTCATTCCCTTCCTACATGTCGTCTTCGTCCACTGCCTTGGTAATCTCAGCGCGGTGTCGTCAAAGTGGACAATGAATGACAACCATCGGAAGAGGACTGTACATGGACAGGATGATAGCTCGGACCCACGACGTCCATGGTCGCACTCCAGGAAGTGCCTCATTATTACATGCACGAAAAATGATTTGTCCCCCTAACAACTAGGGCCCACTAGCTACATCTTGACACACAAGGAACTGCCTCCTTATTACGCGCAAAGAAAATGATTCTTCCCTGTGACATTTGGGACCCTTGAGCTACATCTTCGCACACAAGGAAGTGCCTCCTTATTATGCGAAAAAATTATTCCTCAACCTAACAGTTGGGACCCACTAGCTACATATTCAGATACAAGGAAATACCTTCTTATTACGCAAAAACAGGGATTCCTTTCCGCTAACATTCGGGACCTGATGACCCACAAGTATAGGGGATCACAACAGTCTTCGAGGGTAGTATTTCACCCAAATTTATTGGTTCAACACAAGGAGAGACAAAGAATATTTATGAACCTTAGCAATTGAGTTGTCAATTAAAACACACTTGGAGAGTTATTTCTCTAAACAAAAGTGTTTATTAGCACAGTAGTATGATAGTTTGATAGTAGCGGTAACAGTAGCAGTAGCAGTTTTGTAGTAATTGTGACAGTAGAAGCAACAATAGTAACTTAGCAAAGACAATATGAGCAAAGCATAGTCATTGCATCAGTGACTGATATTTGTATGTATGAAATTCATCATGTAACAGTCACAACCTAGAGCGATACACAATAGATCCAATCCATAAATTCAATGTAGGCATGTATTCTGGATATACTGGATAGAGGCGAGGGTGTCTTGATCTTTCGATGGGATGATAACTATCGATTTGGTGGAGACGACTTTGACGATCCGACTACAAACGCGCAATGATTTTGCGCCTTAGAAATTGCTAAACCAACTCCGAGAAGTTATTGACCACGCCGGAGCACGATCAACCTAAGCACGAAGGTCTATTCCAGCAAGCAATTGTAGAACAAGAAAAATATATGATAAAGCAATCTAAATATTGCGAATATATATGAAGTATTGATAAAAGTGGGGATCCGAAAGCGGTCTTGGTCTGGTCGTTGGACACAAACGAAGTACAGGAATTTGCAATGGCTAACTTTTAACTAAACAAATCCCAAAGTCTAAACGATGCCCTAAGGGCTGTATATATGGGGAATTTCAGGACCCCTTGGAGGAGGGTCCGAAACCAACCCTAACTCTATTTCCGCACACATACGGACTCTAAAAACAACCTATACTAAAGTATTTCGAAATTACATGGGCCTGGCCCAATAATAAGGTGACACAACACCTATAATAGCCTTAGGATGAAATTTATGAAGTAGCATCTTGTAAATTTGTCCAAGCCTTCATGCACTCATTATGGTGGCTTGGAAATCCTGAAATTATCACTTGAAACTCCATTCTTGTTCCCCTTGCGCATGCCATCATCTCCATGCTTGATCTTGGTCCAATGTTCATCCTTCTTGTCCAAGCTAGGCCCTTCATTTGTAAGCAAAACAAACGTATCCAGTTTAGGCAGCATCATATTCTCATGAAAATTATAATCGCTACGAAGAAATGAAAGTACCTGATAATTTAATTGGCGTGCTCGAGCTCTAGTAATTGGTCCAGTATATGTAGCTGCAGGGATCGTGGGTGTAACTGTAGTATAGATGTCCTCATCAATACTGATACGTGCTTATAATAAGAACTTGCATGCCATCTTTTATCATACCCTCCTGTGGCAGCGGGGTCCATAAGGAAATCTAAGGTTAATTAAGGCCTCCTTTTAATAGAGAACCGAATCAAAGCATTAACACATAGTGAATACATGAACTCCTCAAACTACAGTCATCCTCGAAGAGTATCCCAATTATTGTCACCCTGGGTCTATGATTTAGAACAATAACCAGGGCATACAACTAGTAGATAGGATCAATAACTCAAATATATTGATGAAAACATAAAGGGTTCAGATCTAAAATCATGGCACTTGGGCCCTAGTGACGAGCACTAATCATAGCAACATCAATCTCAGAACATAGTGGATACTAGGGATCAAGCCCTACCAAATTGACTCAGTTACATGACAAATCTCATCCATCTCCCTCACTGTCCAGCAATCCTATGAAGGAATTACTCACTCCCGTTGGTGAGCAGCATGGAATTGTTGATGATGATGATGGAAATGAATCCCCCTCTCAGGAGCCTCGAACGGACTCCAGATCAGCCCTCCCGATGAAGAACAGGAGGTGGCGGCGGCCCCATATAGTAAGCACGATGAAACTTCTTCTTTGTTTTTTTCTCGGGAAGACGCTACTTATGGAGGTGGAATTAGATCAGATGGCCGCCTATGGGCCCCACAAGACATCAGGGGGCGCCTTGGGGGTAGGCGCACCATGTTGTCTTGTGGACAGCAGGTGGCCCCCCTCTGGTGGATCTTCGTTCCAGTATTTTTTATTTATTCAAGAAAAAATCTCCACCAAGTTTTGTTCAATTTCGAGAACTTCTATTTCTGCACAAAAACAACACCATGGTAGTTCTGCTGAGAAAAGCTTCAGTCCAGGTTAGTTTCATTCAAATCATGCAAATTAGAGTCCAAAAGAAGAGCAAAAGTGTTTGGAAAAGTCGATACACCAGAGACGTATCAACTCTGCCATGCTTAATAATTGCTTGTCCTCAAGCAATTCAGTTGATAAACTGAAAGTGATAAAGAAAAACTTTTACAAAATCTTATGGTTTTTTTGCTGTATATAAACTTAACTAGTAACCAAGTTTTCGGCAAAGATCATGAACTAATCTTGTGAATGTTAACAGTTAGAACTCACAAAATTACTCATATCAATGGCATAATCAACTAGTGAGCAATAATAGCATATCTCAAATGCCAACAATTTGTAAAAATAATCGTGATATAATATGATAACATGGTATCTCGCTAGCCCATTCTGAGACCGCAAAATATAAATGCAGAGCACCCAGTACTGTAGGATGCTGCTAACGCGACACTACGATCAGAGACCCTTTGACGAAACTGTGTGCGATGGATTAATCGCAAATGGTGATGTAAAAAAACTGTCAAAAAAGATGCAAAACATTTGCGATAAAGGATACATCAAACACGATTCCGATTTTAGTTGCGTGTGCGATGCGGGGCATACGGTTCAGTTCAATGAACTGTTTGTGATGAGGCAGAACAAAAGAAACGGGCAGCCAGATGGAGGCGTGTGCGATATACGGCATACAATTCACTCGAATAAACTGTTTGTGATGAGGCGGAACAACAGAAACGGGCAGCCATATGAAGGTGTGTGCGATATACGGCATACAGTTCACTCGGATGCACTGTTTGTGATTAGGCAACACAAAAGAAACGGTCAGCCAGGTGAAGGTGTGTGCGACATATGGCATACAGTTCACTCAGATGAAATGTTTGCATTGAGCAAATAGAACAGACATGGTTCAACTTAACAACATGTGTGTGATACGCGGCAAACAAGTCTGTAATCGAAAATGTGTGGGAAGACCGATAACAAAACAGACGATTCCTATTAACAAGCCGTGTGTGTTGTGAGCAAACGATTGCTGGTATACAATTGTGAGTGATTGATGAAACCATCACCGACGGGTTCCATTGTTTAGTCCGTGTGCGATGTGATTTGCTCTGTCCATTGAACATCAACATATATACTTATAAGAACAACATTGAGTAACCGAATTAAGCATACAATTACATAAGTGACTACACACATAACATTTCCACACACCAAAGTAAGCAATTACATGCATACTAAACTAGGAGAAACGAGCATCCAATCATCTACATCTTGTTGCGACGATGCTTGCCATTGCTCTGCTTCTGGCTGGATCCCTGGTGGTGAATGGTTAATAAAATCTAAGTCTATTGCATATTAAGGTCAAAATAGTATTACCAATATACGAGTCTCATACGATGCCATTTCAACGATTGTACCACAAAATCCCGAAATATTACAAGGTTCAAATTCGAGAGTTATATGGCTCAAATTCGAAGATTACAAGGTTCAAACTGATATTAGAAATGAAATTCAGCTCATTCAGCTGCAAACGCCCGTGCTGATCAGCTGAACATGGATATAAGAGAGGTTCAAACTAAAAAAATACAAATAGTAAGGCTGGTTTCGAAACCTAATCATTTCTGCAAAGGGGTCAGCCGCTGACAAGTCATGTATAGGGTCGACACAATGACTTCCAATTACTCTATCATATGCAGTTCCAATACGAAGTTTAGCTTTTTTGGAGCCTCTTCCATTCTATAGTAGTTACCGGCTCTGATCAACAAACCATTCATATTTTCTATATAAATGCATGTTCAACCTCATTACCTTCAGCACCCTTGCTCTGACAACAAAGACCCTGGCGAATATAATCTCCGGTAAGGTCCTTCGGTAGGAGTTCAAAGTAATTTTTGAGAGATGTAGATCTAGGCATTCGATGTGATTGTCGTTATGTATCACATTATCCACCACCAAGCCTATTATTATATGCAAAAGAAGAGAACGTGTTAGTGCCTACATGCAGTTTTGAACACTACTACATGCCTATTTGGTTTGTAGTATTTGTAAAATGCACCAACGTGCCATCTTCAATCAGACATGATTAACATGGGCATTTGATTACAATCTAGAAAAATGTAACCTTCTTCACAAGAGGTTGGAGTGGATGAAAAATTCCCTAAGAAAACTAGTATAGATGAATCCAAAGGAGAAATGCTTATGGATTGTAACCATATGAATCAAGCAACCAATATGGGGTGGGGGATGTATGTCCTGAAATCCTCCAAAATTCCTTCAGAAATCATAGTACATTGTCATTGTAAACTTGGGAAAAGGTGCCAAAAATTGAACTCCCTTATGGTTAAAATTTAATAGGAAAGGAACATCACCTCGATATACAACTTCTTCAGGCACGGAAAGCTTGTCAGGAAACTGACAACTTCGTGCTGGTTGGGGCCGATAGATTCTAGTGCCAAGACCTTCACTCTGCGTAGAATCTGGGTCAAGCTTTTCTGGATGACAGAAAAACATACATCTTCAAAATTAGAAATAATGTTGATATCAAGAAGGAGAGGTAGAAGGCGACTGTTGTACCTGAACGGTTGTGGATCCAATAACAAGTTCGGAGTATTTGACAGACGAGTAGCCCACCACTGTCAATTTCAGCGCAGAAATGACATTGATTCTTGTTGGACCTTGTTGATCCACTACAAGTAATCTCTCAAGTGGAGGTGTGTCCTCAATGACCATATTGTGGTCCACCTTTTGTGATCTCTTGTTGCAGCACCAACAAAACACATAAATAGTCCGAAGAGTCATGGAGGTGATGTGGAAGCTACTCGACCAATTCATCGCCTGAAGACGAAGGAACTCGAGTGCAGTACAGCCGCGGAGCAGGCGCTCCATGTCATCCTTTGGGATGCAGACAGCGACGAGCTCGGGGTGCTTCAATCATGGTAGAAAAAGAGTGGGTGCATCATTAAGGGGGGCGAAATGGCAGTTCATGAACTTGGCGAGGCGCAGCATTGGCGCGAAGCGGAGCGCGGACGTTGGCAGCGAGCGCATATGCCCATCATTAAAACTAAGCTCCTCGAGCTGATCTAGGGCGGAGGATCGGAACCACTCGTCAAGCTTGGCTCGGTCCTTGCCGTTGGAACGGAACTTGCCCATGATAAGGCCTCTGATTGGGCCATGGTGACTGCCGAGGATCTGGGAGAATGCATCCAAGCTTTTGCGATAGCCATGGCAGAGCTTGTGGGCGTCGACGAGGTCGAGAGGGGTGGAGAGCCATAGGGGGCACCACCGATGGGAATGGCCGGTTGTCCTCGCCCCATATTTGATTGGGAGGAGGGATATGATGACTGTCAACATATCATCAGGGAGGCTGCTGATGAAGTCTAGGCCTGCTAGAGTCGCTTGCGGTTCTTTCTCGACGCGCCTCCGCTTGTTGGCAGCCTCGTTCTCCACCTCGTCGGTGGTGACGGAAACCTCTGTCTCCATATTCACGTCGTGCTCCAGTGCTTCAGTAGCCTCGGCGTCGCCACTCCCTCCAATGGGGCGCCTCGGCGGCATCCTCATACACTGACGGCTTTGATGGCTGAGAGCGGCGTCGAGGATGCGAGCGAAGAGAGAGGATTGTGTGTGTGGCGAGGATGGGGGGTGCGGCCACTCAGGCACGCCATTAATACGGACCAGTGGGAGCGAGGCGGGCGGTGGTCAAAGGCTGTCTCGCTTCCCGGTGATCCTGCGCGGTGGACTTCTGGCATTCCTATACCATCATTTCACACAGCTACTCGCACGCCTCCTGGTGACACTGCGCAGCGAAAACGCCTCCAGTCAATTCACACGCCTGCACACACGCCTCCCGGGCTGCCTACGCGACGGACAGCTCGCATGCGACCCGTCAACTCACGCCTGCTCGCACGCCACACGGGGAGCATGGCGGCACATATTTTTTTTGATGATTCATTCTACCGCTTTACTTCTTAACCGAAGCATGGCACGGTCTAATGCACACGGTCTGAATAAATATTCCATATGAGATATTGGTTGCCAGTTATTGACAATCTCCCGTTTGTAAGTAGATTATATCAAAACTTGTCTCAAATTTGACGAAAAAAAATACAATATCACAATCTACTAGTGTCCATATATGACACCACGATAAGTTTCATGAATTTCAACTAAGTTTTGGATTCACTGAATTTTAAAAATCAACATTCTCATTGTTTTGAAATTTCTTTCACGGGGAAACATGCACCTAGGGACACACATATGATTTTGCAATCCATTTTGGTGCACATGTAGCTCAAATTTGATTTTTGCACATTAAATCCCTAGGAAATCAATCAATATATAAAACGGGTCGAATGATCTCTATTTTTTTTCAAACTTTAACACGACACTCCTTTGGTCACATGTTCACTGCAGAAAATGTTTGACATGCCTCAGAGTGGAGGTGGTGGTGCGGGGATCCATCAGTACACTACTAGTCGCGAGCCTCCATGACATGGGATTATTGATCATTTTGTGAGTCATGTATATATGCCACATCAAAGTCGTGAATTGGTTATTTAAAGCATTACACAACCCTTTCATGCATACATGTTGGGGCCACATGCATGCATTGGTGGTCCTCCCGGACACTCCCTCGTGCGGTTAGCAGCGACGTGCTAATTCGTTAGCCCGCAAAGGTTTTCTGTTTCCACTGACAACAAGAGGCATCAGACCAAAGGTGGATTCATCTTTGGCATGTGTGTTACAGTGTGGATCATGCATGGTGAGATTCCATATCAAAGTTCGGACACGTGCGTACACATGAGTCCCTCCCACCGGCTCGAAGTGAAGGGGTTACGCATCCTGAACCTCTGTGTAGTGCGTTTCCGGTTTGCAAAGCATGTGCCATGTCAAAGTTGTGCATTGGGTATTCAAACATCACACAACACACGACAACATGCACGCAGTCGTATATATCACACTCGCTCGCATGTGACTCTCTGTGGGCCCGCGAGGTCTTCATCGATCAATTGAACGTACAACGAGAGAAAGGTTAATTTGACCAACAAGGATGGTTCTTTTTTTGTTTGTGTTACGTATATGCATGGTAGGAGTATGTAGTACATGACAAAGAGGGGGCAACATGTATAGTATATATATATATATGTGTGTGTGTGTGTGTGTGTCATAACCTCGCTCCATGTGGGGACTTTCCGGTTCCTGGGGCAGGTGCCACATCAAAGTTGTGCATTGGTATTCAAACATCACGCAATACCATGTAGGCAGTGGTTGCCCTATAGGAACTCACTCGCGTGCGGTGCTTCCATCTGTGGGCCTGCGAGGTCGTCCTCCATGTCTTTGACCCAACGAGAGAGAGGCACATTTGACGAACCAGGAAGATTAATTCTTTTAGGGCTGTGTTAGGGTAGGAGTATATATATAGTACTTGTCGAAGGGGGGATGGGACCAACATATACTAGGTGTCACAAATGAACCTCACTCTGTGTGGGGACTTTGCGGTTTTTGACGCAAATCCCACATCAAAGGTTGTGCATTAGGTATATTCAAAACATCACAACCACACACCTCTCCATATATATGTTTTGGCACACATGCAAGCGATGCTGGTTGTCCTGTGGCACTCACTCACGTGGTTATCAGCGATGCTTCCATCTGTCAGCCCGCTTGGTCCATCACTTTCACCGACAATGAGAGGTTAATTATTTTGACTTAGGAGGGGATTAATTTTTTGTTTGTCTCGCGATATAGGTCATGATGTGAGATTACATATATAATAGCGCATGTGTACACATGAATCCATCCCGCCAGATCGAAGTGGTGGGGGGCGAGCACACGACACGTCATGAACCTCTTGCTCTATGTGGGGACCTGTGTGATTTTGAATGCATGCACCATATCAATGTTGTGCATTAGGTATTCAACACATATGCATGCATCACGCACCTCCATAAATATGTTTGGGACACATGCATGCAATGGTTGTCTTTGCACACTCTCGCTTGCTTGGTTATGGGCGGCAAGCCTATATATATTCATGGGCCCACGTGGACGTCCATCATTTCGACCGACGACGAGAAAGGTTACCAAGGTGGATTCTTCTTCTTTGGTTCATGTTACCTTATAGTAGGTCGATCATTCTAGGCCTAATTAAGTTTGAGCGCATGCATGCTACGCATCATGAACCCTTGCTCGATCAGTGTGGGGATTTTACGGTTCCAACAAGCACGGTGCCACATCAAATTTGTGCATTGCGTATTCAAACGCCACACACACCACTTCCATATACATAATTGGGCCACATGCGCAGAGTGGGTTTTGTCTTTAGACAGTACTCCCTCGCGAGTTTATCGGTGACAAGCTAGCCCATTTTGCGGGGCCATGTGGACGTCCATCACTTTGACCAACAATGAGTGTGAGAGGTTATACGATCAAGTTGGATTCTGTTTGGTCCGTGTTACAGTACGTCTTGGTGAGATACCCTCCCCGATAGGAGTGTGTGTGCGGGGGGGGGGGGGGGGGTGGGGGGGCTACTTCGCACTACCCGCAACCTCTGTGGTGTCGGGAAAGTCCGGTTATTTTGTGAGGCACACGTGCCACATCGAAGTTGTGAATGGTAGTTAAATATCACATCACACCCTTTTCATACATATAGTATAGGGCCAACCCGCATATGGTTCGTATGTGGTCTCACCCATCTCCCGGCACAAACACCCATTTGTGGGTCGGCACACAGTCCACCTTTGTCCGGAAGCGAAAGGGGAAGTTTGACCATATATGATGGACTCCTATAGGTTTTGTGTTACGGTAGGGTTAGATTTCAAACCTAACTATCTGGGGGCATGCATTCATAGCTAGGATTCCCTTACCGCCGACACGAAGTGGGGTTCGTAGGGGGTGGCTAACTAGCAATACTGTGAGCTTTGTGCGACAACTGCCACATCAAAGTTGTGCAGTGGGTATTCGAACATCAAACCACCCTTTTCATACATATATTTGGTCCACATGCAAGTGTGTTCGTGTTCGGACCCTTTCCCACGTTATTCTTTTTGCCAAATTTATAAACAGCACACGAGTTGGATGCAGAAACCGTCTGCGGTTGGGTACGCAACAGACACGGTTCAGTTAGACTACCCGTGTGGCACGCCTGTGCCCCTGCAGTCACACACATCAGCACAGTGGATTGGGCTCCACGAGGCTTGCCTCCCGCTCTCGAAAATATCTACTGCCTCATAATCTCGAAAATATCTACCGCCTGAAAGGTTTTTATGTTTGATAGCACACGATTAGTATGTGCGGACCGTGTGCGATGTCTAATACTCCCGCTCTGCTTCAATCCATTGATTCAAATTTTCAGTAGCCCCGGCATTTTACTCTCGTCTCTGCATCCCTCTTAATCTCAAAAATATCTGCTCGCCCTTGATTCAAATTTTCAGTAGCCCCACCTTGTTACTCCCTCCTCTGCATCCCTCGCAATCTCAAAAATATCTTCTCGCCCTTGATCCAAATTTTCAGTAGCCCGGCATTTTACTCCCGCCTAGTAAAATTTTCCGTTGCAGCGGTATTTCCTCAAACACCACCTCCCCCCCCCCGCCCTCCCTCCACACACACCACACACTCCCCAAAACCTCCGCTCACACAGAAACACACCACCCCTACCTCGCTCGAAACCATTGGTAGGTCACCGCCATCGCCGCCGCCACCTCCATCCTCAACCTCTGCCTGTGTGCTAGGGAGCTCGAGGAGCCAATTGCCCAAAAGAGGTTTATTGCAGCTTCTTTGCCTGATGCCGGCGAGGTGGCCGCCAAGGTGGCCCCGTCGTCCTCTGCAGGCTCTTTAACAATCCGCCGCACCGGTCGCCCGATCCGCCTGCCGCAGCGCCCCTACGCCGGTTCAAGGACTTGCCCGTCCTCCCTCGGGCCTGGCCTCCGACGAGGTCCTACCTCGGGGTCCGGCAGCAGTGGTGGGGGACGTGGGTCACCGAGATTATGGATCGGGAGACCCACACCTGCCGGTGGTTCGGTAGCTTCCACACGGCCGAGCTTGCGGCCATGGAGTATGAACGCTGGCAGGTCTGCTACCATGGCGCGGCGACTAGGCTCAATTTCCAATTCGGCACATGTCTGGTCCACCTTGTTCCGCCAGAGCCAGGAGTGGTGAGCTCGGCTATGGCGCGGGAGGACCGCGAGGCATGGGAGCGCCTCGAGGCCGAGGCCGCCGCCGAGGCCTACATGCAAGAGCTCTGGCGGCAGCACCCGGAGTTTGTGGAGGTGAGGGGGTGATCTTTGCCGGTGTGGAGGGCGGCGAGGTTGTCGTGCTCTCCTCCGATGAGGAGGTCGAAGGCGGCGAGGATGGCGGCACGGAGGGCGTCGAGGTGGGCGGCGAGGACGAGGAGATCAACATCAACGAGTGGAGGAGTGTCTTCCCCAACGACCACGACGACGGCACCGGCCCGGTCCCAGCTCGCGGCTCACCTTACCTGACGAGGAAGGATTGGCTCGACCTCCACTTCGACCGAAAGTATTTTAGTTTAGTTTAAATTTATGTTTTATGTTTGGTTATGCAAAACTATCTATGTTTATGTTTGAATGCATGCTACTTTCAGTTGAACCTGCTTTGAACTTGATCAAATTGAAGTTCACAACGTTAAGTTTAGGGGATCTACTAGAAACGGCCAAAAATTGCTGGAGTATATATATATATATATATGTATATATATACATATATATATATGTATATACATATATCCACTAAGGGTATTAGTCCGTTAACTTTTAAAGGATCGGCTAGAGATGGCCTTATGCCTTGTTTATTTCAGTTCTTCACAATGTGATGCTCTATATGTGCTACTATTTGCCGTGCAGTTCAATTTCATCAATAACAGTTTCAACAATACCACTATGAATTACGATATTTGGTTGCTGTTAAGGATGTTGCAGTTAACATGCTTTTTTGTTTTTTAACAATAACTAGTGTACTTTAGACCTGCACAATACCAGTTTGATGACTATATTTGCTTGTTTTTAAATGTTATGCCTGTTGCAGTTAACACACATTTCCACTTCTTGGTTTGCTTAACTAGTGTGCTTAAACCTACACACTGAAGCTATCATTTGTATATTATGTTATCTACCATGGATATATTTGGTTGATGTTTAGCCTGTTGTGCTTAACATCCCTTTATATGTACTCATACAGGACAATATTGAGAACAGCTGTTGTTTTCCATCGAGGTTAGTTTCATCGCATTGCTTATATATACTCATTGTTCAGGATATCGGTAGCTGGTACCATATAGCCTAGGGGCTGATAAGGCATTAATCGTTGAATCGGACATTTCACTGAATATATCTGTAACCCATTTATCGGTAGGTTAACTAGGGCCATATTTACTATATATGAGGCTACATAGCAACATGCATTGTATTGAATGACTAAATATGCAATCCCAGGCTACATAGCAACAAGGAAGATTGTTACCTTGATGTTCTGATGATGTCTAGATATACATGTAATAAGATCTTATATAATGGGATGGAGGGAGTGTTGTACTACATCATTTTGCAATTGTTGTTTAGCTTCTAATATTAACTTGGTGCTTTTAGGTACATATATCATTTCCAAAGATCCACACTTCGACCCTTTCTGCGTATGGGGCAATGAGATATTCATGAACCAACATCAAGTGAGGAAACTGATAAAGATTGTTATTAAAATGGGTCAAAAGATGTCAATCGAGCTATTTGTTTACACTTTATGCAAGACAATAGTGAACTGTAGGATGGTAAGTAAGAACTCTGTAGCCTTCTTTTTACTGCCCGTAATGAGTTGTGTTAGATGACAATGTCTGAATCTTTTTCCTTTGAAGTGGATCCTGAAGTAGTTTACTCAAGATTACCTCTCAAACTACATGATTGGCGGCCGGCCATCATAAGGGGTTGGACTAGAGTCGTGCGTGCCTTCTGCATCGAGGAAAGCACAATAGGGGCATTCCGCTTCACCTTGTTCAGCAACCAGAATGTCTCTCGCCTCTTTCTTTGCCATCTATAATAGTACAAGTATACGACCCTAGTTCATCATTCTTTATTTGGTGCTTATGTAATTCTTGAATATATGTACCTGTGAATCGAATAATGCATTGATTGTTTAAACCTGATGGATATGAATAAAGCTATAGCCTACTTTCAAACTCAAATTAGGTACAATTTTAAATACCAGCAATTAAATTAGGGTGAAATTACGCTTTGCAGGTGATTACGGCGCACACGGTCTATAAAGCACAACGTGTGTGATATACATCATAATGCAACACGGTTCATGGAGAGGAAACATGTGTAACCACGCACACAGTTGCCATTTGCAAAGCGTGTGTGATGTGAGACAAAATCATAAACGGTGCAGGAAAACTAAATGTGTATGATTGTCGACCTATCGTACATGGTTTACAATGATGAACTGTTTGTGATGTGCCAGTCATCGTAAACGTAGAGCCAGTTTGGTACATGCCTGGAAAAATCTCGTGCGTGGAATGTGCCTAGATTGCGCCTGGTTTTAGGTAAAACCACAGAACTCTGACTGCGATGGCTATGCGAGCACAAATGAGTAGCAAGGATGAAGCGTTTGGGTTATTCGAGATATCAGAAATAGTTTTATAGGGACAACTGTATGCATCAAGGCTCCCTATCCCTGATGGTTTCTGGGTCGTGTGGGAAGGACCCCCCTATCACAGTCACTCACTTGGCGATGGTTCAAAACACCGTCGCGGAAAGGGCTTAAAAACCGTTTGTATAGCAGCTCACTGTACCAGTGACCTTTAAAGTTCAAGCAGTGATGAAACATTGTAATTCAGGGTAGAAGAGATCTAGTCATGCTCACATCCAACATTAACTAGACTTAATGCATGTTAAACTAAGAATGACAATAGTGCTCTCTATGTTGGTGCTTGAATGAGAAGGTGATGACTCAACAGTAAAAGTAAATAACATGAAAGTAAATAGAAAGGAACTTCGCAGAGGGAAGCAGAGATTTGTAGAGGTGCCAGAGTTTAGAGCTTATAACAAAGAAGCATACATTTAGTGTGGTGTGGTTTTCCTGTCAATGTCAAGAATGATTTCAACATCTTCCATGCTATACACATTATTGGCGGTTCCCATGTAGAAAGGAAGAATTTCACTCCCCCACAACCATACCAGCACATGCCATGGCTATCCAAATCCACAGGTGCCCTCCAAACAATCAACTTTTCAGGTGCAGTTTTATTTTATTATATTTTTTCTTTTTTTGTTTGACGGGACTGTTCATCCCCAGTACCAGCCTCTATCGTGCTAAACAAGTGATAAACTCTCGTTGTGAGAATAACCCGCTTAGCATGGAAGATATTGACCACCTCATCGCTCCATGAGTGGTACGGGCACACAAAACGTATATTTATTTAAAGGATTAGAGATGACACATGCAAATTTATTTGGAACAGCTTTGGGGTTTTAGGAGTTTGGATGCACAAGCAGTATTCCCGCTTAGTACAGGCAAAGGCTAGCAAATAGATTGATAAGCGACCAACTAGAGAGCGACAACAGTCATATTCATGCATTGCGAATATTTAACATTGAACATGAGCATGAGTAGGATATAAACACCTTGAACATAAATATCATAAAGGCAGGCATTGGTTTTGAATCAACTACATGTGTGAACATGTGCCAAGTTAAGCCACCAGAATTCTTCAGAGGAGGATAACATCCTAACATACTACATCACAACCATTTTAATGCATGTTGACAAGCAAGATAAATCATTGTCCACTCCTAGCTACTTAAGCATGGCATGGACAACTATAATCTCTAATTGTCATCACAAACATGTTTACTCATAATGTGCTGAATTAGGGCTACTGAGTTGAACATATTTACAAAAACTAAAATAAGATTAGTTCATACCTGTCGGTGCAACAAACCTTCACGTATGTTGCCCGGACTGTACACAGGCACGATGGCAAGGAAGCAAACTTCACCAAGCATCCAAATCAAAACCAAGCCAGATAAAAAAGCTCTTTGAGGGATCAAAGGGTGCATCAAGAAGACCAAGACAAGCCAAAATAGCAAGATATCACTAAGGGAAAGCCTCCCTTACCGAGCAGGCGAGCCTAGTCAGGTCGAGGCCGCCCCAAGGACGAATCCAATGTTTCCCCGGCAGGCTTGCCGGGGCCGCTAAAAGCAAACCTCCCCGCCAAGACTCCACTGCACCACAACGCAAGTCATCTATCAGTGTGGTGTCGAGCCCCCAGGTGGTTAACTAGCTATCATTTGGCACGTGGCAGCCATTTGGAAGGAAGATTACCTCTATATGACACCCGTCCAGAGGTGTGTCAAGCAAACAGGTAGAAGATGACTAAGTGGCGCGGCAGGCTTGCCGGGCTGCATCCTCAGCATGACACCTAGCAGTGCATTTAATGCACTTTGACCTAACTACCAGAGTTAGGTATGATATCATTGTTGGCTATCTAATCACTAGATGATGACCGTTTTGCCACAGTGGTTACTCCTTAGCCTATAAAAGGAGGGCCATGGCAACCTAGAAAAGGATTCGGACCCTTGTATACTCATACGCGCGTAGCTGCTCTCCCCGAGGTAACCTTGCCGGGCTTGAGCACTGCGTGTTCATCGCGGTCCTACCCTCAATCCACCAAAGCAGGAGTAGGGTTCTACGCTTCCCAGTGGCCCGAACCTGGGTAAAAACCACCAACTTCACTTCTGCCGTATTGTTCCATGGTTCTGCTCTTTGCGCGACGTGACCTTCCCCTTGCTGAACCACAAGGGGCTGATGGCCCCATAGGTGATCGTATTCCACCGCGACAATACCAGACTTTCTTTCCCATAGTCACATCATCAAATCATCGTCATTATTGCCTTTCACTTGCACGACCGAGTGATGTGAAAATAATAATAGTGCAAGAGTGCCGTGGAGTAAGCTGAAATCTGCACACACTTAATTCAAAGGAGGACACAAGGAAATATTTTGCTCTTTGTTAGATCAATAACAACGCATAAAAGAGCCACTCAATGATTCTTACAAAGTCTTCTCCTTACGGCGACTCAAAGAAAAGAAATTCAAAGAAACACACTAAAATCTTTTTGGAGTTTTTAGTTTTTCTGAAGGAAGCGAACTAATAAGAAAGATGAAAAGCGAGAAAACCTATTTACAACAAAGAACTCCTAACAAACAACAAAAGAAGAAACGAGAAATCTTTTGGGCTTTCTTTTACTACTACGAACTAACTAAACAAGAAAGAAAAGCCAAAAAGAAGCAAGAAATATTTTTGGGTTTTCAAAGTTTTTCAAACACACAAATAGAAAATAAATAAAATGAAGCATGGATATAAAATGAAAATGTTGAACACCGACAAATGTGTGAACTTGAATGTAATAACGGTGAGAATACGTACTCCCCCAAGCTTAGGCTTTTGGCCTAGCTTGCTGATCACCACTGTTGATCAGGATAGTAGTCATAATGATAGTTTGGCGTGGCATTCTGTGCCACTTCCTCAGCGAGGCTAGAAGCCTCCACTGCGACATTATGCTCTCGGGCCTCCTCTTCATAAACAAAATGCCTTTGTTTGTTCTGAAAGTCAAAGAGAGCAGGCGCAGGAAATATAATAGAGACATCATTGATAGAGGTGAAGGCGTCCCGATCTTTCGATGAGATAGCTATCATTTTTTGTGGAAGTCGACTTTGACAATCGGACTATGAATGTGCGAAGAAGTCGCGCCTTAGCAATCGCTAAACCAACTCCGAGAGGTTATTGACCATGTCGGATCATGATCAACCTTACCACAAGGGTCTATTTCCTGCAAGCAAACAAAGAACAAGCAAGAAACTGAGATTGAAATCTGGATATTGCTAAGGACGCGAGCCGCAATAAACAGTAAAGCTTTATTAATCAAGTGGGGTTCTGTGACATCTTGGTCTGGTCGTTGAACACAAACGAAGGACGCGAGCTGCAGCTATGGTGAACTTTAGTATAAACAAAACCCAAGTTTAAACAATGCGTTAAGGGTTGTATTTATAGGAGAAAAGGGAGGGCATTTCGTCCACCCTTGGGAAGGTGGGACTAAAACACCTCCTGAGTTGTTTCCCATATAACACGGACTCTAAAACCAGCCTATGAAGTATTATTTCGAAATTACATGGGCCTGACCCAAAACTAAGGTAGTGCAACACCTATGATAAGCTATGGACGAAATTTATGAAAGGGCATCTTGTATATTTCATCCATGTCCTTGTGTGTCATCATGGGGGTTTCAAAGTGCTAAAAACTACATTAGAAATGATGTTCTAGTTCCCTTCGTGCGTGCCTTCGTCTTCATGCTTGATCCTGCTCTAGTGTTCATCCCTCTTGTCCATGCTAGGCCCTTCATTAGTAATCAACACAAATGTATCTATTTTAGGGAGCATCTTATTCTCATGAACATTAGAATTATTCCAAAGAAACAAAAGTACCTGATAATTTAATTGGCATGCGCGAGCTCTAGTAATTGGTCCAATATGTATAGTAGTAGGGGCTATGGGTGTAACTATGGTATTAATGTCCTCATCATCCTCCCCTTCTTGAAATGGAGTCGTCCTCGACAGAAGCTCATCTTCCTCACCCAAATGAGGCTTCAAATCTGCAATGTTAAAAGTGGGACTAACCCCAAAATCTATAGGCAGCTCAAGTTTGTATGAATTATCATCTATTTTTCTCTAACACCTTGAAAGGACCATCAACATGTTGCATTAGTTTTGACTTGCGCAAATCAGGAAGCCTATCATTGCGTAAATGTAACCAAACAAGATCTCCAGGTGCAAAGACAACATGTTTTCTACCTTTATCTCCAGCAAGTTTGTACTTAGCATTTTTAAAATCAATTCAGCACATTGATGAGCATCAAAATTAACCTTCTCCAAAGATGGAAGAGGCAACAAATCAATGGGTGTACGAGGTAGGAAACTATACACAATTTCAAAAGGTCACATCTTGGTAGTAGAATGCAGCGAATGATTATAAGCAAATTTAATATGAGGCAAGCATTCTTCCCACATTTTAAGGTTGTTCTTTAAAATAGCCTAAGCATAGTAGACAATGTTCTATTGACTACTTCAATTTGTCCATCAGTTTGGGGGTGACATGTAGTACTGAAAAGCAATTTCGTTCCCAACTTAGCCCATAAATGTCTCCAAAAGTGGCTAAGAAATTTAGTATCACTATCTGAAACAATTGTATTTGGCACGCCATGCAAGCAAATAATTTCACGAAAGAACAAATCAGCAACATTAGCAGCATCATCGCTTTTATGACATGGTATAAAGTGTGCCATCTTCGAAAATCTATGCACGAAAACAAATATGCTATCTCTCCCCTTCTTTTTTCAAAGTAAACATAAAACAAAGTCCATAGATATGTCCTCCCATGGAACACTAGGTACAGGCAAAGGCATGTATAAACCATGATGATTGAGTCGTGACTTAGCTTTTTGACATGTAGTGCAGCGAGCAACAAAATGTTCAACATCCCATCTCATCTTTGCCCAAATACTGGTACAGCGAGCTGCTATACAAATGGTTTTTAACCCCTTTCCGCAACGGAATTTTAAACCGTTGCATTGCTCATGTGGGCGATAGGGGGGTCCTTCCCACACGACACAGAAACCGTTGGGGATAGGCCCTCCTGTCAGACATGCTGCGCAAAATGATCTTATGTGCGATCGGGCTAGCCATCGCATACAACTATATAGTCCCAATCATTTCCGTTCGTAAGTACATCCCACACAGTGAATCCCAGGGAAAAATTTCTGTCAGAATCCCAAACAAGGTTCGCATTCTGGGGCGTGTGCGAAGATCTAGCCAAGCTGCAGCCTCAAGCTCATCGCCTCATGGCTTGGCCTCATCGAGTTTGTGCGAGTGGGGAAAAGAGTGGACACGGAAGTTTACCCAGGTTCGGGCCACCTTACGATGTAAAACCATACTCCTGCTTTGTGGTGGATTGCCATGTGAGGAGGATGATGATGAACTAGTATAGTGGGTGAGCTGCCTCGCGAGGGATCAGAGGGTGAGAATGGATCGCCCCCCCCCTCTATGGTAGAGACTAGCTTATACTTATACTAGGCCCGGTTCTCTTCCCTCATAACTTAGGCAGGAAGGAATACCACAGTGGCCAATTTTGAAGGGGGACAAGAGTACATCTTATCATGACGAAAGGTGGTCTTCGCCTGCAAAGCTTTTGGTCATGATGCAGTGGTGGGCTCGGTGATGACATCTGTCCTGCCGAGCTCGTGGTCTTGGTCTCGTTGCACCAGAATGGAAACCTTTGGGGGATTCCTTGGGAACCCGCGTACGTCCTTGCCTCCTTAGCACCAAAGAGGAAACTGTTCTCCACTGCGCCCGCTGGCGCCCTCCTGGCCTTGGTCGTCATGGCTCACGTCATCGTGAGCCGCGTGATGCTGGGTACCTGCATAGAGATCTTCGCTCCTCGAGAGGCAAGCTTGGGAAGCTGCTCCTTGGGATGTCTTGGCGTCGCTCGCCTCGCATGTTTGGGGGGCCCTCACGAGGGCCTTGATCACAGAGTCTTGTAGCTGGGCCATACCGGGCCGTCGATGGGGCCACGCGCTGGGCTGTAGGCAGGCAAGTCTGGGTACCCACGGTCCCGGAACGCAGGCAGTAGCACCCGGGCCCAAGGCGCACTCGGCCTAGCTTTGAAGCGAAGGCAAGGAGTGAAGGGTGAAGCGACGAGGGCCCCAATCGCCTGCGGGCCAGCCTTGATGTGTGGCGCACGACGGGACGCGGGCGCCTCTGCTCCCCCACGTCGCCTCGGCAACTTCCCAGACTGACAAAAGCCTGGCACGCACTATGAGGTCATCATTGCTCATCCTCGCCTTGCTCCTGATCCCCTTCTCTAGACAGAAGCTTCTCCAGATCCAATCACAACGCTGTCCTCCTCTTCTTCCCTTGCCGGCGATGACGACTCCCCGAATGGCGCCCGCCAGGAAGTCGAAGCGTGCAGTCCAGGTCGTGACCTCCTCATCTGTCACACGCTGATTTTCATGACCCAACACTTAATTTTAATCAAGCATAAGAAATTGGATCCAACAAAAACTTTTGTGTTGATTTGGTCTCTGCTTTGATTTGGATTTTTGTCTGCTGTTTGCAAGTGCTCTAAAAATCAAATAAATCCTCCAACTCTTATACTCCTTCTCCTTGATCCAAAACTTTTTCCAATGAACATGCCATGTGTACAGGTCAGAATAGTATTTTCTTGCAAAAATAATTTGGCTAAAAAGTGTTTTCTAAATTAGGTTTTCCAAAAACCCCTGAGTTAAGGCTTGAACTACAAGTACTTAATTTGGGATGTGAAAAATCTTTAAAAAAATATATTTGAATCCTATTAGATATAGGACTCCCTAAAACCACAAAAATATTATTTTAAAAGTTGTTTTACTATTTTATTTAAAGACTTTTTCTTAAGGCCAGACATGGTCTTTAATAGGATAAAATTATTTTAATGTTTCAAAAATATTTGACAAAATTTAGGGAGACTCAGTGGACATATATTGTCCATATATATGAGTTTCAACAAATGGTCATGACCAAAATATTAGTCAAATCCCTCAAAAAGCCTTTCGGGATATTTCAAGCTTTTGAGATGTTTACAAAGGTAATATTCTCCATTAAATCTAGGAAAATTCTAGCAGGTCACATATGCCTAATTTAATGATCTTGCCATGTTTCATTTCAATCAAAATAGTTTTGATACACAAGAGTGCCCCAAAACCCTCTCTGACCAGAACCAAATTTCAGCATCTCTACATTGACAACTGTCTCCTTTTGATCCGAAATTTGGTGTACATACTCAAATCTACAAATGATGACACTACACCAAGAGGTGCATCAAGGAGAATAGATTTGCATAGCTAGATCTAGGAAAACCCATTTATGTTGATTTATAGGGTTTGCCAAAGTTGCATTGTCAACTTTATTCAAATGAGCTCAAACTTGGTGGTAAACCTTATTTCTATCTACTATTTGATCCTGTTAAATATCATGTCAAGGAGAATCCATTTACTTGCCCAAATCACCATCAAACACCTTCTGCTAGTTTACCAAGACCACTATTTTGACCCCTTCCACTATTCTCCAAGAGCTAAAATTTTTACCATAGCTGACCCTGATCACTTTCTACCTCTGGTAAAATTTGCAAGGCCATGGACCAATAATTGAGGGGTGAAATCCCCACTTTCTTTCTCTGGATAGCCCCTGTTACACCTCTCACTCCACCTTCCCTTCATTCCAGAGAATGCCCAAGGCATCCAATGCCTCTCCCCTGTTGTTTACACCCCCTAGTGCTCCTAGACGCAAGTGCGCATGCCCATGGCACATATTTTATGCCATAGCATGCAGAGAGCACGCTCTGGAGTGCGCTACAGTGCGCCACGTCACTGTAGCCGCGCCCATCCCCATGCCCCGACAGCCTCGTGCTTCCCCCACTCACCGGCCATTGTCGTGGGAACGGATCTGACAGTAGAGATGGGGGGTACGTAGGAGAGGGCAGAGCCTAGCTATGGTGAGGTTGTACACTCGGATTTACGAGTTCAGGCCCCTCTCGGAGGAGGTAATAGACCTACGTCTCGGTGCCGCGGAGGCTTTGTTGATTGGAGTGTTGAGTTACAGGGGGTGCAAACCCTTGTGCAAGAGGGGAGTGTGGCTTATATAGAGTATGCCGACCCCTCGCAGTCCTCAGTCATGCAAGGGTTCAATGAGAGAATAAAGTCACGAACATTACTGGTAACGCCTGTGTTTAATGGTATTTAAGCCAACAGAGTGAACGTCCGACTGTTACCATCCAGAGGTGGCTCTTGGCCTTCTGTCTTTCGAGTGAATTCCTATCCTCCGAGTGAATATCGACGGTCGAGTGGAATTGGGGTATCCGAGTGGATCTTCTGTCAAGTGGGTTTCACTCTGTGATGATCCAGTCGGTATCTTCTTTTCATCTCTGTAGGTCTTGGCCTCTTGTGTAGTGTCTTGGGTAGGGCATGTAGGTCAGGCCTAGGACCCTACCATAGGTACATGTCATCATCATTTGCCCCCGAATGGATTAAGGGCCGAGTGAGGAAGAATTGAAAGTTGATTTCGACCCGATTCAATGTCTTAGAGACACCTTTTAAGGGTCTGAAAGTACGTGAGCTTTTTAATCCTTCGTCAGTCGCCTTGATCGATTCTGGCTTCCTGAGTGTCTGAGTGAAACAAATAGCATAGCATTGAGCAGACTGGATTTGGATATCTCTGACGTAATCGATTGATTCACTGGACCCGGATTCTACGGGATTTGAAATTTGGTGAAGCGCGCGGGCCGGCCGTAGCGCGGTAAGCAGGGCATGTGGGGATGGACTCCTCGATCTTCGCTCCACCTTTTTCGCCAAGTATCGGGCTGGCGTCGGTTGCGGGATGCGCTGAGATATTGCCGGCCCACCGGTAAGCCACTCGGACGGGCGGGTATAAAAGACGATGCTGTCGAGGCGTGCAATAGTGCCCTCTACTTTTCTCCTTTCTTCTCCGTCTCTCTGCTTCACCCACCTCAGCGCAGCGCGGCCCCGTTCCATCACGTCGACCGTCACGGGGATGGTGAAGGACAAGACGAAGGCTCTGGAGCACGCCAAGAAGGTGGCTAAGGGGAAGAAAGGGTCGAGCTCGCGGCCCGCTCTACCACCGGGTTGGATCCAGGGCGATTGGATCCCCTCGACGGTCATGGAGGAGGACCTCGATGGGCTCGTCGCCGACAGCATGCTGGCCCCTGGGTCTTGGAGGTTACTTGAGGGGGAGATCGAGCCCGCGCCGCGCAACGGCAAGCGGGTTCTTCTTCTAACCCATGTGTAAATAGGTTTCTCCTTGCCCCCGCATCCATTCTTCCGCGGTTTCTTGAACTTCTTTGGCGCACAAATCCACCATTTCTCTCCGAACACCATATCATATCTCGCCGCCTTTGTTTCGATGTGTGAAATCTTCTTGGGATGCCATCTCATTGGGTGCTGTTCAAACACATTTTTAAGTGCGATCGTAAGTTGATATCCGATTCGATTTTGTCCATCTTGAATTTGTACACCCACTGGGCGTCTTCTTTTTACTCTATAGTTTTTCCACTCGAACCGGTCAGGCCGTGCCGAGTGGGAAACTGATCCAGTGGGGGCACACTGAGTGCACCCACTGGGTGTAGTCCCCAAGACCACCGTCGAATGTTTGATTCGGCGGGGGTCTTAGAATATCTTAGCTTGAAGTTCTTCACTCGGGTCGGTCGGGCCTTGCCGAGTGGAAACTGATCCAGTGGGGGCACGCTGAGTGCACCCACTGGGTGTAGTCCCCGAGACCGCCGTCGAATGTTTGATTCGGCGGGGGTTTGAGAACAAGTTGCTTTCTCTCTCTCTCTTTTACACTTGGGTCTGTCGGGCTTTGCCGAGTGGAAATGGATCCAGTGGGGGCACGCTGAGTGCACCCACTGGGTGTAGTCCCCGAGATCACCGTCGAATGTTTGATTCGGTAGGGGTCTTAGAACTTGTTTGGTAGTAGCAATCTGGATTTGCTCTTCTCCACTTGGAAGTAGAGGAAATACTTTTGGAAATCTTTCTCTTCGTCGACTGAATTGTCTTTTGTCGATCTCAGAGATCTTGTGAACTTGGGACTCAGTATGTTGCTCTTGAGAAGGAGAAGATCCAACTCCAACTGGACCTAGAACTTGCCAAGAAGAACTTGGAGCAGGCTCAGGAGGAGGTGAAGACAATGGGAGGTAACACTTCACTGACTGTGTGCTTCATCATTTTTTCCTTTCGTCCTTTGAACTGAGTGATTCCACTTGAACAGATGTGCATAGTGAGAACCGTCAACTCCAAGCACGACCGAAGAATGTTATTTCTTTAGACACCATGAAGCAGGCGCTGGAGAGGAAAGACAACGAACTCACAGGAGCGCAGAAGGTGGCTTGCGAAAAGACTGAAGTAGCTGAGGAGAAACTAGCTTCAGTCGGCAAGCTCGAAGAGGAGAATTCCACCCTGAAGACTGCCGTTGAGGAGGCGAAGAGGGAAGCTGCTCAACTTAAAGAGGAGAAAATCGTCCTGACCGAGAAGGTGGACCAGCTTACTCAAAAGAGGGATGAGCTGGAAGAATACTTGGGGGGCCTTGCGAAGAAGATGTACATCATGATTGAAGGTATCCTTCTTAATCCAAGTGAATTCCCAAAAACCTTGAAAACCATAATGCTGCTGACTCATATTTTCCCCCTTTGTGCAGAGTTCTGCCAGAACTTTGAGCAAGAAACAGAATGAATTGAAATAGGACTGGACCCCACCAAGTCACTTGTCAAAGATGATGCTGCTATGAATGTGCTATGACTTGAAGCTCGCCTTGACAACGCCTTGGGGTATGTCGCTCGGCTGAAGGTTGCACTAACAAGGATAGACAAGGAGCTGTGTCCAGAGGATACACTTTAGAATGACCTCGAGTCACTGATGACTCGACTCAATGAAATCCCTGGTCGAGTGCAAGCATGGAAGAAATCAGCTGCCTGTTGCAGAGCCGATGTGGCACTCTCACTTGTTCGTGTCCATTGCAAGGAAGCTAGGGAAGACAAGCTGAAGGCTCTTCAGGTGGCGAACATGAAGAAGTTCCAATTTGAAAGTTCTATGGAGACCTTCATTGATTCAGCCACTCAGATCGCAGATGGAATTGATCTGGACACCTTTGTCGATCCCACGAGTCCTCCTGCCGAGTGAAAAAAAACTTTATGATCCAAACTTATTTGCCTCAGAATGCCGAGTGATCCTATAAGCGTTAAACTCGTTCGGGCCTGTCGCCCGAGTACTTTTGCTTTCGTTTCCGAACTTGATGGATTTATCTGAATATTGCTTTTCAGTTTATTACATGTTCCGAGTGAACAGATTTTTGAACATAGGCGAGGGCTGGCTCGCAGCTAAGCCCCCGAGTAGGAGGGATGCTCTCACTCGGAGTAGTTTTTTAACTTAAGCGAGGACGCGCTCGCGGCTAAGCCCCCGAGTGGGAGGGATGTTCTCACTCTGAGTAGTTTTTTTTAACTTAGGCGAGGACAGGCTCGTGGCTAAGCCCCCGAGTGGGAGGGATGCTCTCACCCAGAGTAGTTTTTTAACTTAGGCTAGGACAGGCTTGCGGCTAACCCCCGAGCGGGAGGGATGCTCTCACTCGGAGTAGTTTTTTAACTTAGGCGAGGACGGGCTCACGGCTAAGCCCCTGAGTGGGAGGGATGCTCTCACTCGGAATAGTTTTTTTAACTTAGGCGAGGACGGGCTCGCGGCTAAGCCCCCGAGTGGGAAGGATGGTCTCAATCGGAGTAGTTTTTTTAACTTAGGCGAGGACAGGCTCACGGCAAAGCCCCTGAGTAGGTGGGATGCTCTCACTCGGTGTAGTTTTTTTAACTTAGGCGAGGACAGGCTCACGGCTAAGCCCCCGAGTGGGAGGGATGCTCTCACTCAGAGTTGTTTTTTAACTTAGGCGAGGACGTGCTCATGGCTAAGCCCCCGAGTGGGAGGGATGCTCTCACTCGGAGTAGTTTTTTTAACTTAGGCGAGGATAGGCTCGTGGCTAAGCCCCCGAGTGGGAGGGATGCTCTCACTCGGAGTAGTTTTTTAACTTAGGCGAGGACGGGCTCGCGGCTAAGCCCCTGAGTGGGAGGGATGCTCCCACTTGGAGTAGTTTTTTTAACTTAGGCAAAAACAGGTTTCGCAGCTAAGTCACCCGCTGGGGGTTTTGAACACATGCTTATGTGAGAGAAATCATCATGGGACTACAGGAGTCATGTCTTGAAAAACAACCTAAAAGTACTCTTATTACATCTCGATAATCCGAGTGCTATGTGTAAAATCGACGGAGAAGATCTGCATTCCAGGCACGTGGCTTGTCGATCTTCTTCGCAAGGTTGTAGAGGTGGTAGGCCCTGTTGTGAAGCACCTTGGTGACGATAAAGGGGCCTTCCCATGCGGGGGCAAGCTTGTGAGGTCGCTGCTGATCCACTCGGAGGACGAGGTGTCCTTCTTGGAATGCTCGACCTCTGACATTCCTGGGGTGGAATCGATGAAGATCTTGTTGATAGAGAGTCAACCGAATTAGGGCCATCTCGCGCTTCTCTTCCAAGAGATCAACGGCGTCCTGCCATGCCTGCTCTGCCTCAGCTTCCGAATAAAGTTCCACTCAGGGTGAATTGTGGAAAAGATCACTCGGCAGCACGGCTTCAGCTCCATACACCATGAAGAAAGGGGTGCGGTCAGTAGACCGGTTTGGAGTCGTCCTCAAACCCCATAGGACATATGGCAATTCAGTCACCCAGGCTCCAGCTACATGCTCAAGGTCACACATGAGTCGAGGCTTCAATCCTTGAAGGATAAGGCCATTCGCCCTCTTAGCTTGACCATTCGACTATGGGTGCGCAACGGATGCGTAGTCCACTCGAGTGCCTTGGGTGGCGCAGAAGTTTCTGAACTCTTCCGAATCAAAGTTTGAGCCATTGTCCGTGATAATACTATGTGGAACTCTGTATTTGAATATCAATTCTCTCAGGACCTTAATGGCCGTTCTTGAATCTAACTTCTTAATAGGCATGGCTTCAATCCACTTGGTGAATTTGTCGACTGCTACAAGCAGATGAGTGAAGCCACTCCTGCCGGTCCTGAGTGGTCCAACCATGATCAATCCCCATACAGCGAATGGCCAAACGAGTGGAATGGTCTTCAGAGCTGGTGTGGGCTTATGGGACATGTTTGCGTAGAACTGACATCCTTCACACTGTTGTAAGATTTCCTTTGCAGCTTCATTGGCCCATGGACAGTAAAACCCGGCTCGATATGCTTTGGCCACAATTGTCCGAGAGGACGCATGATGACCACAGGTCCCCGAGTGGATCTCTTCCAAAATCAGTCGACCTTCTTCTGGAGAAATACATCATTGAGCTACGCAGGTGACACTCTCCTTGTACAGCTGTCCATCTATCACTGTGAAAGCCTTGGATCTGCGGACAATCTGACGTGCCTCAACCTCATCCTCTGGTAGTTCTTGCCTAAGCAAATATGCAATGTAAGGTACTGTCCAGTCAGGGGTAATCACCAGAATCTCCATAACCAAGTCGATAACAGCAGGGATCTCGATTTCAGCCGGATCAGTAGGACTTATCGCTTGGGGAGGTTCTTCAGTGAAAGGGTCCTCTTGTACTGATGGGGAATGGAGATGCTCAAAAACATGTTGCTGGGGATAGGCTTCCGAGTGGAACCTATTTTTGCCAGATCATCGACTGCTTGATTTTTGATTCGGGGAATGTGGTGAAGCTCCAAACCCTTGAACTTTTTCTCTAGCTTCCTCACAGCATTGCAATATCCTGTCATGGCTGGGTTTCTGACATCCGATTCCTTCATCACTTGATTGACCACCAAATCTGAGTCGCCGTAGACCATCAGGCGACGGACGCCGAGTGAGATGGCCATACGCAACCCGTAAAGCAGTGCTTCATACTCAACTTCATTATTGGAGGAATCAAAGTGAATCTAGAGGATATAACTAAGACGATCACCTCTTGGAGATACCAAAACCACTCCGGCACCGGAACCATTAAGCATTTTAGATCCATCGAAAAACATAGTCTAGTGCTCCGAGTGAACTTGAGTCGGCTGTTGCTGTTCAATCCACTCGGCCAAGAAATCTGCGAGCACTTGAGATTTGATCACCTTCTTCGCTTCAAACTTGGTATCCAAAGGAAGAAGTTCAATTGCCCATTTAGCCACTCGGCCAGTTGCATCCCGATTGTTCATGATTTCAGATAAAGGGTGTCACTGACAACTGAAACCGAGTGGTCTTGGAAATAATGTGCAACTTTCTTCGCAGTCAAGTAAATTCCATAAACAAGTTTCTGATAATGCGGATACCTCTGCTTGGACGGAGTCAAAACCTCAGAGATATAGTACACTAGTCTTTGAACTTTGTAGGCCTTGCCTTCTTCTTCCCGTTCCACTGTGAGCACTGTGCTGACAACTTGACCAGTGGTCGTGATGTACAAGAGCAGAGGCTCTTTGCTGTTCGGCATAACAAGCACCGGCTGGGTGGAGAGCAGGGCTTTGAGCTCAACAAATGTTGCTTTGGCTTCGGGAGTCCACTCGAACGTATCGGACTTCTTCATCAGTCGGTAAAGAGGTAGTGCCTTTTCACCGAGACAAGAAATGAACCGACTCAGCGCTGCAAGACAGCCTGTGAGCTTCTGGACATCATGCACACGCATAGGGCGTTTCATTCGGAAAATTGCGCCGATCTTCTCGGGATTGGCATCTATCCCTCATTCGGAAACAAGGAAATCGAGTAACTTGCTTCCAGGTACTCCGAATGTGCAATTGGACGGGTTCAACTTAATATCATACCTTCTCAGATTAGCAAAGGTTTCAGCGAGATTAGTTAGCAGGTCGGAACCTTTGCGTGACTTGACCACAATATCATCCATATAGGCCTCCACATTCCGACTGATCTGAGTGAGCAGGCACTTCTGAATCATGCACATGAATGTGGCGCCAGCATTTTTGAGATCGAATGGCATGGTGATATAGCAAAAACACCCGAACGGGGTGATGAAGGCCATTTTTGTTTCATCTGGCCCATACAGTCAGATCTGATGGTATCCGGAATACACATCAAGAAAAGACAAATGCTCACATCATGCAGTCGAGTCGACTATCTGATCGATGCGGGGGAGCGGAAAAATGGTCTTTCGGGTAGGCCCGATTGATATGCTTGAAATCGATGCACATGCGGAGTGAATTATCTTTCTTGGGAACCATGACAATGTTGGTGAGCCACTCGGAGTGGTATATCTCGCGTATGAACTCAGCTGCCAGGAGCAGAGCCACTTCCTCGCCAATCGCCTTCCTCTTCTCTCCAGCAGAATGACGTAGATTCTGTTTGACATGTTTGGCCTTCGAGTCAACACGCAAACGGTGCTCTGCCAGTCCCCTCGGTACACCTAGCATGTCTGATGGTTTCCATGCAAAGATGTCCTAGTTCTCATGGAGGAACTGGATGAGCGCGGCTTCCTATTTGCTGTCGAGCGTCGTTGAGATGTTGGTCGGAGCAGCTGTGGGATCTTCCGGGTGGATGTGAACTGGTTTCGTCTCGCCAGCCGACTAAAATGCAGACTCAGAAGCAGGCTTCTTAGAACGGAGCAAATCACTCGGATCAGTATTCTTCTTGTACACTTCCAACTCCACCACTGCCATCTGCTCATCAGCAATCTTGGATCCTTTCTGGAGGCATTCCTCGGCTCTCTACCTATTTCCAATGACGGTAATCACGCCCTTGGGTCCGGGCATCTTCAGCTTAAGGTACACGTAACATGGGCAGCCATGAAACGAGCATACGCCGATCGGCCCAGCAAAGCGTGATAGGCACTGTGAAAATCTACAACTTCAAACGTCAACTTTTCCTTGCGAAAATCCTTTGAGTCACCAAAAACCACATCTAAAGCAATCTGCTTGAGTGATTTTGCCTTCTTCTCTGGGATGACCCCATGAAACTGCATGTTGCTTTCGCTTAGTCGGGACATCGGAACGCCCATCCCCTGGAGGGTCTTAGCATACAGAATGTTCAAACCACTGCCCCCAACCATAAGAACTTTGCGCAACCAAGTGCCTCTGACGAATGGGTCGACCACTAAAGCCTGCCGCCCGGGGGTAGCAACGTGAGCTGGGTGATCCGACTAGTCGAAGGTGATGGGAGTTTTTGACCATTTGATGTACGTTGTAGTTGCCGGAGCAACCATGTTCACCTCTAGGTTGTTGACTTCAGTCGACTTTTGCTCTCAACATCAGCAAAATGAACAAAGTAGCATTGACCTTCTGGTAATCTTCTTCCTTTTCTTCATCCTCATCCCTGTCGGAGCCCTTTTCACTCGGCTGACCTTCGCAGAACTATGGAATGAGGAGTCTGCACTGTCGAGTGGTGTGCTTGGGTAAAATCAGGTTGCCCTCCTCGTCTTTCTTCGTGTGGATGGCACACGGTAGATCCAAGACATCTTGACCAAACCGATCTCTTTTCTTCTTAGGAACCCACTGCTCTTTGGCTTTCCCTTTGAATTTGCCTTGAGGAGCAACCACTGCGGCTTCGGCCTGACCGGTGGCTTCAGCTTTGCGTTTCTGCTTCCGCTGGAATTCCCACCTCTGGTGTCAGGATGTGTAGCTTTTCCTTTGCCACTACGGAGTCGGTCTTCTTCTTCGTCATTCGCAGACCGAGTGGCTATCTCCATCATTCGGTTCAGAGTCATGGCCTCGGATCGACCAAATTTCAATATGAGCTCTCTGTAACGGACGCCCTCCTTAAAGGTGCAAAGTGCTTGGTGCTCCAAAACATTCTCCACCACATGGTGAAGTGTGGTCCAACGTTGGATGTAATCCCTCAAAGTTTCACTCGGTTTTTGGACACAATGTTGCAACTCCATCAGCCCAGCAGGTCACTTGCAAGTGCCTTCAAACATTTTGATAAACACTCGGGCCAAGTCTTCCGAATACTATATGCTAGCTGGAGCCAACTGGTTCAACCACGCCCTGGCTGAGCCTTCAAGCATCAAGGGCAGGTGCTTCATGGCCACTTCATCATTACCTCCACCAATCCGCACAACCACTCGGTAATCCTCTAACCATGTGTCTGGCTTCACCTCGCCAGTAAACTTGCTCACTCTTGCGGCCAACCTGAAGTCGGGAGGAATCTCAGCAGCTCGAATGGCTCTACTGAAACACTCGGGCCTGAAGATGAACGCTCTGCTTCCACTCGGGTGATCTCTATCCAAACCTTCTCCGTTAGCCCTGCCTCTGTCAACCAGGCTCTGCACGAGGACTGACCTTGCATCAAACCCGAGCTCTCGGGGGTTGACTAGAATCCTCCGCTCGTCACCGAACGGGCGCCTATCATCATACCGCCAGGGCGCGTACGAACCGCCCCTCGGAGGGGACGTAGGCACCCGACGGCGGTCGTCATGGTGATATCGAGGATCAAAATGCCCATGGCCTCGATACAGGTACTGGTCCTGGTGATAACCACAATCTTCATGCCGCGGAGGCGATCTTGGGCTGTGCACAGACTCAACCGTGTCTGCCCTGACGGACCTGCTGTGAATCCTGTTGCGCGAATGAGAAACAGCCGAATTCTGCTCCCCAGATGCCCTTAGTTGCGTCCGAATCTGCTCTAGGCCTCTTCCAGCCTCGGACCGGGATGGTTGGATTTAATCCGCAATATGCGTGGCTGCTGAAACATTCTAGATTGGGGTGCGGTATACATGACACTCATCTCAAGATCCAGTCGGGAACAATTGCCGTTGTTGTCGACTGGGATTTGGAGGTGGCCTGCGAGCGCGGTCGTTGAGTGACTTCTGGAGATCCTCTAGATGCGCATGTTCAGCCAGGGTGGCTACGCGTGCGGCTTCCAAAGCTTGAGCCTCGGCGGTCTTCCCAACGATGCGGGTCTGGAGAGCTTGCTCATTCCTGCGCTGCAGTTCCTCTCTTTGTTCCACCATGAGGGCTTGTGGATAGTACTCGTCGTTGACGTGCGACAGACCACCGCTTTCGCCTCTGCCACAAGGGAATCCTAGCGGGCTACGCTGGGGGCCAACCATGAGGACCTCCGCCGTGAGATCATTGCTTTCGCACTCAGAAAGAGTGTCCGAGTGGCCAGTCGACAGATCGAACAAGCCATAAAGGGATTCATCAGGCTCGATCACCGCAATCAAAGGAGTGGACGACTGACGAGCCACTGTGTGCTTCACACATCGCTGGAGCCGCGAGCGACCGGATTGCTTGCGACGGCGAGTAGCGGAGAGGGAAGATGCCACTAGAGCCGGCCGATACTGAGTCGACGGCTGCCGCAAGAGGACGCCGCAGTCACTCACACGGAAGTGCGCAACCTCATGAATAGGGAGCGCGTCAACGTCGAGGGGGGCTTCCTGGAGCCAGGCCGAATCGTCGGCGATGAAGGTGAGCGTGCCGAGACGGATCTCGCGGCCCAAAGACAATCCACCGCCGGAAACCATGTCGATGGAGATTGAAGATTGCAACGTCGTCGGAAGTCGCTTAGACGCCAGCCCCACGGTGGGCGCCAACTGTCGTGGGAACGGATCTGATAGTAGAGATGGGGGGTACGTAGGAGAAGGCAGAGCCTAGCTACAGCGAGGTTGTACACTCGGATTTACGAGTTCAGGCCCCTCTCGAAGGAGGTAATTGCGCTACATCTCGGTGCCACGGAGGATTTGTTGATTGGAGTGTTGAGTTACATGGGGTGTGAACCCATGTGCAAGAGGGGAGGTGTGGCTTATATAGAGTACGCCGACCCCTCGCAGTCCTCAGTTACGCAAGGGTTCAATGAGAGAATAAAGTCACGAACGTTACTGGTAGCGCCTGTGTTTAATGGTCTTTAAGCCAACGGAGTGAACGTCCGACCGTTTCCATCCGGAGGTGGCTCTTGGCCTTCTGTCCTTCGAGTGAATTCTTGTCCTTCGAGTGAATATCGACGGTCGAGTGGAATTGGGGTATCCGAGTGGATCTTCTGTCGAGTGGGTTGCACTCTGTGATGATTCCAGTCGGTATCTTCTTTTCATCTCTGTAGGTCTTGGCCTCTTGTGTAGTGTCCTTGGGTAGGGCATGTAGGTCGGGCCCAGGACCCTACCCTAGGTACATGTCATTGTCAGCCATATTCCCTCGGCGTCCGCAGCAAGCCAGCAACCCAGGACCCCACTCCCTCTCTCTCCTTTGAGCTTGCCTTCGCGTGCCCGAGCACCGCCCGGCTCGGCCACTCCTTGGCCACGCGGGGCAATGCGGCACTGGAGGAAATCAGCCCCCACATGTTTAATGGTCAACCCAGCAGCTTTGAGGCGGGCGATCCTGTTCAGCGCCGGGCGCAGCCTGTCGTCAGTAAGGCCCAGCTTGCCACAATCACTTCCGTGTGTGACACATTCTGTCCGCGTCGAGCAGAACTCTGAGGCATCCTTGTCCTGGACCCATCACCAGTCACCTCTCCATTCCTCCCACATACTACATTGCTGGCCAGGGAGATAATCCCAGTCTTCCTTCTTGCCCCGGGGAATCCAACTTATGTTCCGCGAGCGATGAGTTTTGTCTTCTATCCATGGGGTAAAGAAATGCCTGAACAAATCCACATTGGGGGCGACTCCAACGAAGTTCTCGCACAGATGGGCAAAGATTGCCATGCACGCCATGGCATTGGGCGTGAAATCCAGAAGTTGGAACCCATACACCGTCATCATGGCGCATAAGAAGTCAAGAAAAGGGGAAGAAAGGCCACAGAGAAAATACGCACAGAAAAAGTGGTATGAATCTGATGGGACTTTGGGCCCCTCCGGCAGAACTACAGGCTCTCTGTGCCCATTCTTGGTCTCCCTCCCCCACATATAGGCATACCTTGTGATTAAGATATCGCCGTCTAGGTGCGACTGGGAGAAAACCACATCTTCCTGCCGCCGCCTCTCCAGCTCCTCTGCTTTCCTCGTCCTCTTCTCAATAGCGAGATCCGCGGCGGCAGCCGCCTGCTTCCCCTTCACGGCGCTCGCCTTTCGCCCCATATCTTGGGCTCACAGAAGAAGCGAGAAATCTGGCAAAAGTTCCCAGGGGCGATTAATGGCGGTGAAGGCAGTTTCTTGGCTTGAGGAAGAAGATGAAGGAAGAGGGAATGAACACGAATGAGCAGCGCCCCTCCGCGTTGCCTTTTTATTGGGAACACGCACAGGGGCTGGCTCTTCGCTATCTCTTTCGAGGAGATGCCGTTTTTGGAGGCGCATTACTTTATAATAGCTAATGTTCCACGACCTACGGTAATTACGTGAAGTGGACGTGGGATTGACAGGTCATGATTACCAAAACTGCATGGGCAGCATCCCTTCAACACGTGTCCGTGCACTGTTTGGGGCCTAATCCAATGATGACCAGCGACACGTTTGGCTCAAGCATGGGGGCTTCTATCAGGGTACACAAACAAGGGTGTTTTGTTTCCCCTGACTTGTGCATGGACAGAAAGCCTCCGCCCCGATGGCCAGGGCCTGCTGGGGAAATGGCTACCTCAATGCAGTCGAGCCCGTCAAGCACATTAAGAGCCAACTCAAGGCCAAGCCAGAAAAACCGCTCTTCGTGGGATCAAGGAGCGGATCAAGAAGACCAAGCCAGCATACAAGGCGAAGACTCTAAGAGAAGCATCCTCCACTGGCCAGGCGAGGCCGGCAGAGTCGATGCAGAACACAAGAGCAAATGCAAACCCCTGCCAGCTGCGCCTCCGGGGCAACCGGAGACCGAAGCGCACACCCCTCCAAGATGGCCCGGCAAGCCCTGCCCCTGACAGGCGCAGGCCAGTTACCACCGCTCCACAGCATCGCGGCACCAGTCAACTTGTCGATGCGGTGTCGAGCCCTCCAGGTGATTAAGTGGGTCTTACTAAGCACGTGGCAGCCCGATGATAAGCAGATCAAACCTACCTGACACCCGTCAAAGGGCGTGTCAAGATGATAAGCATGAGATGGTTAAGCAGCGACATAAGCTTGCAGGGGATGCACACCCGCACGCCACCTAAGGTAGCATTTATGGCCTTTTGTCCTAAGTGCCAGAGTTAGGTATGATAGCACTGTTAGCTATCTAATCATGAGATAATGACTGTTCTGCCACTATGGTTGCCCCTTAAGATATAAAAGGAGGCCCAAGGCAACCTAGAGGCCACCTTGCCTGGTTTGAGCATTGTGTGTTGTTGTGTTTCCCCCCATCCAATCCACTAAAGCAGGAGTAGGGTTATACGCTTACTAGTGGCCCGAACCTGGGTAAAAATGACCAGAGCCTCATCGTCGTGCTGCCTCATGGCTTCCGCTCTTTGTGCAACGTGATCTCCCCCTTGCCGAACCACAAGGGGCTCATAGCCCCATAGGTGATCGTGTTCATCCACAGCAAAATACATCAGAGTTCAACATCATATAGCTTCAGCACTCAGTTACACCATATAGGCATATAGCTAGCTACCCCATTACACAACTGCACCAGCACCAAGTTTCACATGCAACATCAATAACCTTTGGAAATTAGCATCATAGACGATAGATAGACAGATGAATCTCATCTGGAAAACTGCTAAAGCGGAAGATGAATATTGAGCCTTCATTGATGTTGAAGGTATTTGCAACTTTAATCCAGCGCCTATGGATGATTGACCGTCCATCCTTCATCCTCTTGAGGAAGACTTCAATATTGGACCATGGGTGTTGTATAAATACCTTCCTTGCCTCCTCACCATACAGGTCGCTTGAGAGGTAATCATTAGTGAACTGCTTTGGAAAGGCCTGAAAACAAAGATATGCATAAATATCTTATCTAAATTTGGAAATGGCGCAAAGGAATAAAAAAGACAAGGTATAAATGTTAGTACCATCCTGTAGTGCACTGATGTCTTCTTCATTGTGCAGACAAATATCTTGTTGTTTTTCGTCGCTAGTTTCTTTACCCTATCAATCTTTCTGAGTTTCTTGACTTGACTAATATTCATGGACAACTCATTTCCCCATATGCAAAATGGGTCGAACAGTGGGTCAAAACCTCTGACAGCAGGACCTACATGTGCATGACCAAATTTGTTAAAAACCTAAATATTAGAATGGTTCCTTTAATTGCACAATAATGTGCTATTAGACAAAGGACTATGCATGTGCAAACCTCGATTGTAAACCTCAGTGCTTCCCATTGTTTCCCTGGAACACAAATAAGGTAGTTATTGATCAGGTTAAGTGAGGGTTGAGGGTTGACATACTATCAGTAAAATATGTTGATGAAAAATAAACACATTGCAGATTCAGCAGATTAATTCGCCCCACATGGAAAAGCCATTTATCCAAATCAAGCATGATTAAGAACTAGGAAATGTAGAAATTGTATATGTTTCTCATGTATTTAGCACAGCCAAATTAGATTTATTCCTCACATGCATAACAATAAAAAATTGTACCCACAATAATTGAACATCGCATTGCAGAATTGAACCAAACAGTTAACTAAACACCACAACAAATGAACCAAACATTGACTGAGCACCACATTGCACAATATAACATACTCCTAATTGAAGATCAGATAGTTAATCAAACCAAGCATGCTTAACAACTTGGAAATATAGCAATTGTATTTGTTTCTCATGTATTTAGTACAACCAAATTCGACTTATTTCTCACATGGTAGACAATAAAAAAAATGCACCCACAACAATTGAACATGACATTGCAGAATTGAACCAAATAGTTAACTAAACACCACAAAAAATGAACCAAACATTAACTGAGAACCACATTGCACAATATATAACATACTAGAAGATCTGACAGTTAACCAAACCAAGCATGTTTGACAACTTGGAAATATAGCAATTGTATTTTTTTCATGTATTTTGTACCACCAAATTCGATTTATTTCTCACATGAAAGACAATACTTGCACCCAGAAGAATTGAACATCACATTGCAGAATTGAACCAAATAGTTAACTGAACACGACAACAAATTAACCTAATAGTTAGTAAGTGAGCACCACATTGCCCGACATATAGAACATATACGCTAGAGGATCAGATTGCATGGTAAAAGTACATAGGAAAATTCACTAGAATTTGTTAAGGAAAGGCAGGAGTAGCACATGCAACAGGTACACCGAATATGCTTAACCGGCGTAGCTAGCTAACTGAACATAGGTCCTTATAGTGAGCTAATAAGACAAGCTACTCCTCATCGTCGAAGATATCGATGAACATTGGCTCCTTGGACTTGGAAGAGGGCAAGGCCTCCACATCGTGGGTCCCCTCGTTGTAGTGGTGAGTTGCCTGAGCCGCTCCAGGCACCAACCTGCTGGCTCTCGAGTTGAGGTAAGCAAGGGCACGCTGAGAAAAAACCTCGTAGTCTTCGTTGAAGGCACCGACGATGGCCTCGAGAAAATGCCACGAAGTGTCGTTTAAAGTAGCCAACTGCGTGGCAGCTTCGGCGCGTGAGGCATCGACGGTGGCCTCGACGGCAAGGTGATCCTCCCAAATCTTGGGGTCGGCACGAATAGCAGCCATCGCGACCTCATCCGCGCGTGCGGTCGTGATTTGCTTCTCCACTACCAAATGCTCCATGAGCTCCTGGCTATACTGCGTGCATGATGGTTAGGGAGGCACTTATTTGGAGGATGGGTCGGTGATTTGGGTGGCAGGTGTCGCGCCGGCGGTCGGGGAATGTGGGATGTAGAAGGAGGAGAACGATGGGGGTCGGGTGTGGATTACCTGCCTGGATCAACGAGGCCGAGCAGCGTGAAGGCGGGTCGCCGGTGAGGAGGCGGCACTACAAGCAAGGAATGAAGGTTTGAACTTGGAAAAGAAGGCGGAAACAGGGGAAATGTTGCTTTTGGTCAGGGGGAGGGGTGGTAGATATTTCCACGGAAGCCGAAAATTTTGGCTCGGTGTAGCGAAAAACTGGCGTGCAAAGTGTCATCAAACACGGTGCCTTATTCAGCACAATGTACGATATGTGAACATCACAAACGATTCATATAGCTTATCCCGTGTGTGATGAGTTTGAACGTGCAAATTTTGGTCCGAATTTCACTGGTTACAATGGTCATCCACGTCATTGCATAATTTGGGTACACAAAAGAGCCTACAACACACCCACACTTCTTAATCAAGGAAGCTCAGCAATTAAACAGCTCTAGCTGACCTAAACATTACTGTAACAAATTAAAGATAGGTGCTCTAAATTAAAGACTGGCACTCGTCGATATCTGCCGCCTCCTCCATGTCCAGCTCGCGCCTGACGATCTCCTAGGGAAGGGGCTCCATGGCATCCATGACACCATACTCGGCAAGCATCTCACCATCCGCGTCCGCCATCTCTTTGGAAATGGCCGCCATGAGCTGGGCATGGGCAGCTACGGTTTGGGCTTGGACGGGCTCCATGGTGGCAATGTATGCCGTGAAGGTACGAACGGCTGCTCGAACGCTCTCGGCGATTGCCAACTCTTCGGCCGTGGGTTGCCGGCCGTTGTCGAAAAAGCTTCATGCGATTTGTGTGGTGACCGCCAGGAGCTGGGCGTGGGCGGCATCGACATGGTCGTGGGCGGCCTCCATCAGGGCTAAGGCCGCCGCTGCGGAGTGGACTGCTACTATGCTGCTCTCGCCACTTGCTATCCCCGCTGCAGATGTTGCTGCCGCCACCTGAGTAGCAATAGCGGCCGTTTGGGCTGTCTTGGCTGCCCAGTCGCATATTACGGCCGCACTGACGTAGGTTGTTAGCAAGCGCAAGGCGGCTGCGGCCGCGCTGTCGCCGGAGTGGTCCTTCGAATTTGCCCTCATGATGCGGGTCCACATCCCCATCTTTGTCGGCGACAATTGAACAATGAAATGATATTTCAGGAGCGAGCTAGTGTGCTTGATGCCCCGGCTGTGGACTATAGCCGACGCACCTTCTCACGTAAGCCATATACTACTCCGACAGTGCTCCAAGATATTTTGTACTACATCTCACATGGTTGGTGATAATAAACTGAGTGTGATCTACTTGTTTTTTGTCTTGATTTGAAATACATAATGGGGTCACAACGGCAAAGGAGGGTGTTTGAATTGCTAGGAGTTTTATCTGTAGTGAACATGCAACTATATGTGTGTCGTTAAATTTTTTGGAATTATTCAGGGTTCATTTGGACATTTTCATACATTAACTTGGTTTTCTAGGCATTTCAGGTGCACAATTCAAAATTAAACTAATTGCACATGTTCCGCTGCATCAAAATGGGTCGTAAAATCATATATGTGTCCATGGGTTGATGCTTATGTCCCATGCAAGAAATGGGGATGAATTTCAAACACCTCGGCACGGTGGCTCTCCGATAAATGTTGAGATACTTGGTTTTGAAATTCTAGTAAATCCAAAACTCGTCTGAAATTCATGAACCTTGGCATGCTATCATGGTATGGAACCAACATACTGTGGTAAAAAGATTGTCCCGCTTGGGGTAGGTTTTGGTATAAGCTTCTCACAAACCAGAGCTTCTAACAAGAAGCCTCATGGTTCCGGTAGGGAATGTGTCACCTTTGTGGACAAAACGATATTCGTTGCCTCTTCTTGCTTTCAAATTTTTTCTAATGTCAACATAGAATAACAGGAGTGTCGTGTTAAATTTTGGAATTTTTCGGGGTTCGTTTGGACATTTTTATACATTTACTGAGTTTTCTAGGCATTTATTTGCATAACTCAAATTTGAACTACAGGCACATCCTCCAGTGCATAAAAATGGGTTGAAAAATCAAATGTGTGTCCTTGGTTGCATGCTTAGGTCCCATGCAAGAAATGGGAGTGAATATCAAATACCACGGCACCGTCGCTCAGCCGCGAACATTGAGATACATGGTTTTTAAATTCTAGTAAATCCAAAACTCGTCTGAAATTCATGAAACTTGGCATGCTATCATGGAACGGCATCAACATGTTGTGGTAAAAAAATTGTCCCATTTGAGGCAGGTTTGGGTATAAGCTTCTCACAAACCACAGCTTCTCACAATAAGCCACATGGTTCTGGTAGGGAACGTGCCACCTTCCTGGACGAAATGATATTCGTTGCCTCTTCTTGCTTTCAATTTTTTGTCTAGCGGCAACATAGAGCAACAGGAGTGTCGTGTTAAAATTTGGAATTTTTCTAGGTTCATTTGGACATTTTTATAGATTAACTGAGTTTTCTAGGCATTTTATGTGCATAATTGAAATTTGAATTACAAGCACATACTCCAGTGTAGAAAAATGGGTTGAAAAATCAAATGTGTGTCCTTTGGTGCATGTTTAGGTCCCATGCAAGAAATGGGAATGGATTTCAAACACCAGGGAACCGTTGCTTGCCGGCAAAACATTGATATACTTTGTTTTTAAATTATAGTAAATCCAAAACTCATCTGAATTTCATGAAACTTGGCATGTTATCATGGAATGGCACCAACATGCTCTGGCAAAAAATTATCCCATTTGTTGTAGGTTTAGGTACATACTCCTCACAAACCAGAGCTTCTCCCAAGAAGCCTCGTGGTTCCGATAAGGAACGTGTGTCACCTTTCTGGACGAAACGACATTCGTTGCCTCTTCTTGCTTTCAAATTTTTGTCTTGTGGCAACATAGAGCAACAGGAGTGTCATGTTAAATTTGGAATTTTTCTTGGTTCGTTTGGACATTTTTATACATTAGCTGAGTTTCTCGGCATTTTATATGCATAAATCAAATTTGAACTACAGGCGCATGCTCGAGTGCAGAAAATGGGTTCAAAAATCAAATGTATCTCCTTGGGTGCATGTTTAGGTCCCATGCAAGAAATGGGAATGGCTTTCAAACACCAGGGCACCGTTGCTTGCTGGCAAAATGTTGAGATGCTTTGTTTTTAAATTCTAGTAAATCCAAAACTCGTTTGAATTTCATGAAACTTGGCATGCTATCATGGAATAGCACCAACATGCTCTGGTAAAAAATTGTCCCATTTGGGGTAGGTTTAGGTACATGCTCCTCAGAAACCAGAGCTCCCAAGAAGCCTCGTGGTTCCGGTAAGGAACGTGTGTCACCTTTCTGGATGAAACGACATTCGTTGCCTCTTTTTGTCTTCATTTTTTTTCTAGTTACAACATAGAGCAACAGGAGTGTTATGTTAAATTTTGGAAGTATCCGGGGTTCGTTTGGACATTTTTATGCAGAGTTTTCAAGGCATTTTATGTGCATAATTCAAATTTGAACTACAGGCACATGCTCCAGTGTAGCAAATTGGGTTGAAAAATCATATGTGTGTCCTTGCGTGCATGCTTAGGTCCCATGCAAGAAATGGGAATGAACTTCAAACACCTCGGCATCGTGCCTCGGCTGCAAACATTCAGATACTTGGTTTTAAAATTCTCATAAATCCAAAATTAGTCTGAAATTCATGAAACTTGGCATGCTATCATGGAATGGCATCAACATGCTGTGGTATTTTTCATGTCCAATTTGAGAGAAGGCGCACGAATCAACATCCAACAAAGGCATTTTGAAACAAATAGCTGCCACCTTATCATCTCAAACGTTTGTATAAGTTAAATCGTGGGCATTCTGCTAACCATTCATGTGACTCCACGCGTCACACTTTTAATGGCTAGGAGGTGCCATGCGGATAGTTGCTTGAGTAGATGGGAGGCGTGCGAGCGCAGTCCACTGCAAAGGCTGACCAGGAGGCGTGCAAGCTGTCCTCCAATGCGCAAGCTCACCAGGAAGCATGCAAGCTATATGCTACATAGGCTCACCGGGAAGTGAGCCCCTGACTTCCATGGCCGCCCGCCTCACTCCCATCCTATCCAATAATGGCGCCCGAGCCACTGTTTAATATGGGCGGCCTTACTCTTCGCCTCCCATTCCCCTCCCGCACACCTCCACCAACGCCATGGCGTAGAAGGATCATCTGGCACTAGCCTTCTAGTCTCGTGAAGTCGACTCTGAGCCGGACAAGATAGAAAAGGAGGAATGGGGCCTCATGGACATGGCCCTGAACGAGATGGCCATGGCGGTTGCTGCCCCCACGCCCGTCCCAGCTCCCATCCCCGTGCCCATGCCAGCGACCATCCCTGTAGCATTGACGGGCTGGTTGCCGAGCACTATCGTAGCGCTGGAAGCCGCGGGCGTCAGGGAGGTCCCCGCGGACCCGTGCGAGCTCGTGTACATGCCAGTGCTAGTGCACCCACCCGTGCCCATGCAAGCCCCTGCACCCACTGTGGCGCCGGTCCCCGTGCGTTTGCCTGCACCCGACGTGCCTGTGCACGTGCGCGCGCCTCCCTCAGCATCATGGGACGCTGCCGTAGACCACTACCTCGCAGCGCCGTGAGTTGTCATCCTCCCACGCCCCGCCCATCGATCGCACGACGACAGGGTATTTGATTTCCAAGTGAAGAACATCTATGCTTCCTTGAAGACTTCAACAACGGCGTCCCGAAAGACGACAACGACAACGCCGGCGCGGCACTCCGCCTCCACCTCCGCCGCCACTGGAATTAGTTTTTTTGGGTTTATTAATATTGTATCTTGATCGTATGAATATAATGTCACAGTGTGACTGAATGACACCTATGGTTTGAACAAACTTGCGTTTTTATCTCTGAATGTACAAACTTATCAAATGATTTAAAAAACATCAATGGTTTTTAAATTTAAAACACTCATCACAAATGTTTTAGATAGAACACCCATATGCAAACTGATAGCTTCCCTAGTAAGCCAAGGTGTAGTTTAGTTTAGGTGTAGTTCAGTTCTTGTTCTCATTTTTTGTTTTGTTTTTGTTTCTTCTTTCTTTAGTAAGCCAAGGGAAAAGGTGCCACGCAGGATTTGTGCATCTATTCATCGCAAAAGTTTTAGATAGAACACCCGTATGCAAAGCGAGAGCTATGGTCCTTCACCAGTAAGCTAAGGGAAAATTTGCCGCGCAGGATTTGTGCATCTCTTCATCGCAAACAGTTTAGATTGAACACAGTATGCAAAGCGAGATGTATGGTTCCTTTGCCACTAAGCTAAGAGAAAATCTGGCACGCAAGATTTGTACATCCCTTCAACGCAAATGGTTTTTTCTGATGACCCGTGTGCAACCACGTACAGACAATTTGGTAAGATTTGCATGTATCATATTGGGTATATTTCCATTTGTCGATCTAGTAACATTGCCCTTTGTCAACCTTGTAACACTGCCTTTTGTTAAAATTTGCAGCTAAAAATCACTTGCACTATCTAATTTTACAATTGAAATTCAGTAAGCATAGATTTCATTCATAGATTAAGCAGTCCTTCTTTATACAAATAGTTCAACTCGATAGCTGAACCGACCAAACTTTTCCCCAATTGTTGATAACCATGTAATGAAATAGCTAGTTCAACTATATATACTAGCTAATTTTAAGTACATAGTACAGTTCAACCACATCTATAGTCAGATGAACTGAACAAAATAGCCCCTAAATACTACTACTACGGAGGGGCTTTGTACTACTTCCAGCAGCCTCTCCTCTGCCGAGCGTGCTCAGCAAGAGGCGGAGGAGTAGGAAACTACCGACGAGCTGGACAACTGGAATCGGGTGCCTACCACAGCTGCACCTTTAGAGATGCTCACCTCGAACGCCCTCTGTCGCTCCAGTGACCCCTCTCGAAGCGGCGGGACTCCTCGTAGATCTCCTCATTCCGCGCCTCTGCGGTGGCGTGTGCAGCAGACACGCTGACACTAAGACCCTTTGCGTGCTCGACCAGGCGCTCCTCGCCCTCCCGCAGGAACTCGATGTAGCGCGCAATGTCATTGACGCACATGCGGGGCTCCACCTCCCCCTCCCACCTACAGGCTGTGGTGGCGGAGCGGGTGATGACCCCGGCGGTCGACGGTGAGCTGCGGCCACGGCGGCCAATGATGGGCTGGCGGCCACGATGGCCACCTCCCGCCTTCGAGCCGCGGTGGACGAGCGGGTGATGGCCACGGTGGCCTACAATGGGGTGGCGGCAATGACGGCCACCTCCCGCCTTCGGGCCGCGGTCGCGGAGCGGGCGATCGCCCTGCCTTTCGACGGTAGTGTGGCGGCCATGGTGGCAGATGGTGGGGTGGCGGCAACGGCGGCCGGCAACAGCTGCCGACAGGCAGCAGCGGTGGAGCGTGTGGTTGGTGTTGCGCGCACACCCAACAGGGACGCCACGTGCACTACACAACGCCAGGGACTGCACCGCCGCCGCGGTGTAGCCTCCCAGATGGAGCTGTCCTCCGATGATGACAGAGTGGCTGAGCGACAACGACGGACCAATGCCATTGGCGATTGTGGGAGAAGCAGATGAGATAAGCTATAGGGAGGGAGGGGAAAATGCGACGTGGGACTCGCCGGCCATGAGGGTTTATATAGTAGGCCGGTAAGCATTGGAATTTTGGGGGATTTCGCCGAGTCGGGCGGGAAGCTTGCGCGGCTATGCGTGGGAACCTGGGCGGTTGCACGAGAACGAGCTCACTGATGATTCATTGGGGCCACTTCAAGCCATCGTTTGGCCAAAAGAACGCCTGCGCGGTCCTCAAGCTTGCACTCGACGCCATCTGCGGCAGCGCGGTGACATTTGCGATTTAATTACCTACTACCTCTGTCCTGGTTTATAAGTCCCCTTTGTTAGTTAAATCGTTGATATTTAACTAATAAAATATGAATGCACGTCGCTTTCCACATCACAAATTTTGACTAGATATTTAACTAATAAAATATGAATGCATGTCACCACAGATTATATCGTTGGATCGTATTTGAACTTAGTTTCTAATTATATTATTTTTTATAACATGCATTAACATTTTGTTAGTTAAATTTAAGGTCAAAATTTGGCACAGAATATAAAGGGGACTGATAAACCAGGACGGAAGTAGTAGCACATGGTCGCTCTCTATGGAGCGTCGCGAACGATTGTTCGACCACCGTGTGATGTGGAAAGCGACGTAGTTTCACATCATGCCGCCGGCTCGCAACTTCCAGCCGGCTCTTCATGTTCAACTGCTCTATGCGTTCGGTTGCTCACGGTTGATGCGGCCGCGGCACGCACGCTCTACTCTCGCGTCCCTCTGCGTGCGCTGCTAGTGTTTGGGGCCGGCACATGATCACGTATGTTTGTGCTGCCATTATGCATGCGGTTGCGCCTGGCGCGGCGCCACGATGTAGTTACCCGCTGCAAAAAATTGCCATGCGGACGTGCCGAGAATCCAAGCCGCACGGCCCCCATTTATTCCCGCGGCCATTTACCTTAATCTCTAGCACAACATGAAACAATAAGCACACCCACGACAACACATACAGAGAGGATATCCAGCGGCTCCAATGGCGGTCCCTGTGGCTCCAATGGAGCTCCCAGTGGCTGACGATGACAACAGGCGGCAGTTCACCACGCATAACATAGTGGACACCCACGTGAGGGGGATGGACCTCTCGGTGGTGTACACGAACGAGCCGGTCTCGGTGGAGAGCTCCATCCAAACTATGAGAGAACAAGTACCAAGTGGTCGGCTTTGATCTCGAGTTCACTAACGGTCGTGCTGGGCATGATCAGAAGGTTGCCGTTACCCAGTTGTGCGTGCGACATGACGTTCTCGTCTACCACTACCACCTGGCCACAAGGCCTTACAATTATTTCGCCAGGATTATCAACAGAATCAACTATAGTTTCGCTACGGTGGACACCACCAATGATCTAAAAGCGCTCAAGGTTTTGGGCTTGGCCTGCCAGAATCTTGTCAACATCCATGACCACTACAAGGTCTAGGGCAGCACCAAGAACAAACAGAAATCCCTGGTTGACCTCGCCTCAGCCATCATCGACCCCTATGTGACGCCCGAATAATTAATCTACAGTAACCCTCTACTAATGAGGCCACGTCACCATGGTTACTATTTATAAACTCACGTTGTTTCAAACCCCATTCAAATTCAAATTTAAAATCAAGTCAAACTATAAAAGTTTTCAAATGTCAAAACTAAAATGTCCATAATGTTGCAATTAATCACTGAGTAATTGTCATGTTGGAACCAACCTCTTTTGGATTCGCACAATGCCCCTGGAAATTTATTCAGTGGACCATCAACCAATTATTTGAGCTTTTCAATTTCTAAAAATAGTTGAACACTCCCAAATGCTTTGAAACTTTTTGTACCAACCCAGGTTATTGCCTTGTATTTTTGTGCCAAGTTTTGTATTAAACAAAACTCTTTTAGTAGCTCAAATAAAATGCAAAGTAGTAAAGAAATAAATAAAACAGAAAAATAAAAAGGTAAAAGGCCAATTCTACTGGGCAATATGGCCCGTCTAGCAAACAGGCCAGCCCAGCCACCTCACCCATCCCCTCCTCACGCTACAGAGGACAGGGGAGGGTGTGGCGGCCATCCGTCGGCCATGACCATGCCACGCCATGCGTGGCACCATCCCCGACCTTCCCGACGCCTTAAAGGCATCCCCCGTGGGCCCCAATCCCTAGCACACCCAGAACCCTCTTCCTATCGCTCCCTCTAGCTCCTCTCCCCTCCAGATCTGCCGCACCCGCGCGGGGAGCTCTTCGCGCCACCACCGTCAGCACGCTCCGGCGCCACCCCGAGCAGCACCAGTGTCCAGGAGCTCCCTCTTCCTCGCTTACGTCGACTACCTCGCCCCGGTCGAGCTCAGCGCCGCCGCAACGCCCCGTTGAGGTCGTCTTCAACCTCCGGACCCGACGCCGTGTGCCATCGTTTCCGACGCCGTCGACCCACCCCGAGCACGCTGCCATCCCCTACCACCTCGTCGTGAGCACCGCATCGATTCCCCTCTGTCCCTTCTCTCGTTTAGTCACAAAAGGCGCCGCACGCGAGCTCCCAAGGCCGTGCGCGCCTGTTGCTCATGCGTTACTGCTGCTGCCTTGCGCCCGCCTTCTGCCCGCTCGCACACCCCCAGCTACTGGGTCTGCCACGGCCGTCGCCTGCAGCTCGCAGCTGCCGCCCGTGCTCTAGTCCCGCACCTCCCTGCTCGCGCTCGACCAGCCGCGCCCGCCCACTGCGCTACTGCTGCCGCTACCTGCACTGCTGCTCTTGCTGCTCACCGCCGCTACTAGCTACTGCCGGCTGCCGCTCACGCTGCCGCCTGCAGCTCCCCTGCGCCGCTACCCGGTCCACGCACCCGCACGCGCTTGGCCGCGCCCGCGCCTCGCTCCCGTCGCACCGCGCCGGCCCCTCCCACTGTGCGGCCCTCCCTGCGTCGCCTGCGTCGCCTGCGCCCGCCGGTGGCCTTGCCAGGCCGCCGGAACCCGACCCCCCCTACATCGTGCCTTCACCCCGGCCAGCACTATGGCCGTCGGCGCCGTACTCTTCGACTAGGTGCGTGCGGGCACGGCCTCACCAGAGGCCGATTTGGGCCGCGCCCGACCACCCTGTTAATTAGGGAGGCCCTAATTAGTTTAGCCCAAACCCCCATAATTAAGCTATTTAAATTTAGTCAGGAATTTGTTAATTAAAATGTGTCTGTGACAATTGGGACCCACGTGCACTGTTCACTTTTGACTAGTCAAAATATTGACTGGGTCAACCTAGCCCCTGGCCCCACATGTCATACACATGCACACATTGATGGGTACACTCTTGTGTACCCATAGCAATTTGTCTATTTTTTCTAATTAAAGTAATTTCAGAATATTTGTTAAACTTTGGAAAATCATAGCAAATTATCCGTAGCACGGATGAAAATACTTTATACATGCAAGTTGCTCGGAAAGACGAGACGAGTCCGGAAATGCAGTCCGTTTGTCTGCCACGTGTCCCTAGCATAGCGAACCTGCAACCGTCCCCCTCCGTTTCATCTGTCCGAAAATGCCAAACTTCGGGAAAACTTTCCCGGATGTTTTCCCCCTTCACCAATATCGTGTAGCACCGCGTCAAAACACCCTAGCTTTGCCTATTGTCATGTCATGCATATGTGTGCTTTGTATTTACTGTTTCTTCCCCCTCTTCTTCTCCAGTAGACCCCGAGACCGCTGTTGATGCCACTGTGATCGACTACGTCGATGACGACGACCCTTCTTCCCTTTCAGCGGAGCTTCCATGCAAGCCCCCCCCCCCCCTTGATCACTCCGATATCGCCCATTCCATTCTCTCTCATGCTTGTATTTGATTTTGCGACTGTTATTGTTTGCTCCTATTCTGATGCATAGCCTGCTTTTGTAACCTGCTTATTGTTACCTACCTGCTTATCCTAAACTCCTTAGTTTAGGTTGGATGGTGATCCATCAGCGACCCCCACCTTGTCCTTGTTGCCCCTGCTTCATCATCGACGACTCGATCAACATGATCGACGACCAGAGCCCGACACCTGACATCACATCACGCCCATTTTGTTGCTCGACTCTGCAGCGCTACTATCGAGTGCTGAGGGTGATACCTCGTAATGCACTCCTGATGATGACTCTGTAGTGTAGCTATTCGGTCGTGGTCATCGAGGGTGATTCCTCTTTCACCACTCCCGAAACAACTCTATCGTGCAACACCTCAAGTGTGAACCTCGAGGGTGATTCCTCCAAAGTTCAGCTTGACAATTACATCAAGTGGATTCCATCGAGGGTGGTTCCTCGGATTCCCCCTTGATGTTATGGACACACAGTTACCTGAACTTTACTTGAGACCTTTGTTAAAGTTGGGTCGGACCTAAGGGGTACCCGCGAGTTGATGTGAAAGTCGGGTGGGCCCGGAGAGCACCCGCGAGATAATTACGTGCCACGGCCGGGCATTCTGGGCCCTTGCCGTAAGTCCATGAGACGGGGCGACGGGGTCACATCGATCATGAGTCTCTGCTCGTCTTCGCGAGGTCCCAACGCACTAATAATTTGGGTATTTGTTCTAAGTTGGCCACTGGCCTTTACGCACTAACCACCACGCGGGAATAGTTATCGGCCTCAGTGTCGCAGTATCAGCCAAAGCTTTGTCAGACGTCCAGTTTAGCATTGCGGCACGGTCGAATCGCGTCGACCATCCGAGGTGGCGCTGGTATTCACCCTGTGCGCAATGACCCGGAGTGCAATGGGCGATGGCCCCAAGACCCCGGAGCGCTTAGGATGTAGAATGGCGGGGACCTCTCTATTGAGCCTTGGTAGGGCTGCGACGTGTTGATCTTCCAAGGTGGGGCATTGACTCAGAAAAGTGTGTCCGGCCAGAGTAATCAAGCGTGTTGGGTAATGTGCTGCACCCCTGCAGGGAAGTTATCTATTCGAATACCGTGTCCACGGTAATGGACGTTCAGACTTATATCCTGATCTATTACAACTAGAACTGGTTACTTGAGACATGTGATGGATATGTGGCTCCGAGATTGCTTTCTCGCAGGGAGTCAAGGAAGGATCTCTGGGCGTTAATACTGCAAATGCTTGTTAATATTAAAATGCTATTCTGTACTGTTCTGAATGTTGCAAGACACTTGAAGATGCTTGAAGATGCTAGTCTTCGATAGGCTAGGCCTTCCCCTCTATTCTGGCATTCTGCAGTTCGGTCCACAGATACAACCCTTCCATTTGATACTGATGCATACTTAGTATAGATCTGATGCTTGCGAGTACTTTGGATGAGTACTCACGGTTGCTTTGCTACCCCTTTTCCCCCTTCTTTCTTCTTTTCGGTTGTTGCAACCAGTTGGTGGATCCCAGGAGCAAGATGTCACCGCCAACGTCTGCTACTACCTCGACGGATCCTACTACTACATGGAGACCGCCGATGACCAGGAGTAGTTAGGAGGTCCCAGGCAGGAGGCCTTGCCTCTTCGATTGTTGTTGCTTTTGTGTTTGCCTTATTAAGGCATTCTTGTTTAACTTATGTCTGTACTCAGATATTGTTGCTTCCGCTGACTCTTGTGTTTTCGAGCTTCTGTATTCGAGCCCTCGAGCCCCCTGGCTTGTAATATGAAGCTTGTATTATTTTATTTGTGTCTAGAGTTGTGTTGTGATACTTCTCGTGAGTCCCTGATCTTGATCGTACACATTTGCGTGTATGATTAGTGTACGGTCGAATCGGGGGCATCACAAGTTGGTATCAGAGCCAACTGCCTGTAGGAACCCCCCCTTTCCAACTCCTTGGCTGAAGTTGAGTCTAGTCTTTGAAAAACTGTTTTACTAACATGGTTGTGTGGCTTACGGGCCCACGTCGCCATTGGGTGGTATTAGGATCTTTTACTCCTCGTCTATATTCTGGGATTTTGATTTCTCTTCTATTCAGGTTAAAGATTTTACTAACTCTAACATTAGGCTCTCATAACTACTTACTCCCGGAGAGCCCCCCCCCCATTTCAGATGATCGCTTGGTGCACCAGAAGATTCCAAGGCTACTATTTGAAGTTTTCCCGAGACCCTTGTGCCCTCCGCCTTTTCAATTCCCTACCACCAATATATCCATAAGTATAATGACATACACTCGTCGTTCTTACAATCATTCCCTGTTGATCTTTTTATGACAAGATACCCCGAAGCATTTTACCATGTTCCGAGAATCCATTGTGTCTGCTACCTTGCAGCTCCATTTCTGCATGAATACTAATAGGAATACTTCCTCGCACTTACCGAGGATTCGTTCATCCCCAGTTGTTTATGTGTTTCGCAAAATACTTCATAATACCATCTGATCTTCCGAGAATCCTCTGCAACCTATTGCTCTGGATAGTCTTACCTGCCTGCATTATGGCTACTTCCATATGTCTAGCAATATTCATTGGCATCCTTTGTTATCGCCATTTTGAGCATTTGATTCGATATGTTTGTGAAGGCTTGCAATCATCCATCACAATTAGAATTCTTCCCTTTGGCTCAGACGTCACCCCGGACATGAGCTGGTGTTCGATAAATCAAGCCTTCATTGATTGTCATTCTGAGTCTATTCAGCTTATCCATCATTAATCAGAGTGTTTGCTTCTGAATTCCGTTACATTTGAGCTTTGAATTAGTCGTCTATAATCTGATCTCCTTGCATTCTTTCTTCTTCTGGTTGAGTACCAATTCTCACATCAGATCCCTCGTGGACCACTAGATCCTTTGTTGGGTTTTATCCTACAACGTCCATCATATTTAGTAACCTTGTGAGCCTTTCCTCGGATACATAATGCCTTTGGTAACTTGTATCCTCTGCTTCCTCAACCATGCTCTACTTCCGAGCTTGATCTTTTTCTCGTGAAGTTTGTGGTATAAGTTCCTAAGCTGCCCCAGTGGGTTGAACCTACGGCTTCCCTAATCTGTGTGAACCCGAAGATTATGGGGTTATATCTACTGGCTTTTCATCAAGAAAAATTTCAACGCTACAACTTCTTCGAATACAAGAAGTGAATGAAAGGTTATGCATTGGAGAAGTCGGAGTCGACCTTGAACTTTGTGTTCATCCCCATGGACACGATGTAGATCATATCACGGAAGCTTCTTGTAATAATAATAATCCCCTTGTCATAAGTTCATCTTGTATCTATGTTTGGTCCTTTGCAACCATGGTTCCGACCATGATTGTTCTTCTTTCATTCCATTTCTCGGACAATTTAAAGTACTTGTCTTCTGTAGATCTTTTCACCTGTCCAACCTCTATCATGTTCTACCTTCGAGTATTACCCTCTGGTATCTCGAGAATATCACGGAACTACGTAACTTCTTATGAGTTCTTCATCAACTATTATTTCTTGCCGATTCAAATTTTCCACGGCTTCTCTGTTGTTAGACACTCGAGAACACCGATAACTGATTCGAGTATACACTTTCCTTTCCATTGTTTTGTTTAACCTTTCTTGTAACCTATCATACCTGAGCAGTGATAATTCCCTGCTAATGTATACGCCTCAGTGTACAAGCTCAGTCAGTAAGGCCTTGTTACTATTGTTCATGACATTCCGGTAGCCACCGATGGATGAGAACTTTGCCTATTGGTCTGCCTCACTTTCCGAGTAGGAAAATGCTTCTCTTCGTCCCTCGCCCTTGGTACCAACGTTGTTACCAACATAACTGACAGGCTATCCTCAGACCTGCCTTGCTATCATGACCGTGCAAAATGTTAGCGTCCTTCCTGCTTTTAACCCACATGGTGGGCCCATAACCCACAGTTCCACAGGATCGAAACCTGACACCTGTACATCCCTATTCTCCAAAGTTGTTCCTCGCGCTTGGCTTCGTATGTAAATCACGAGCGACCTACCGAGTGATCTATTATGGTATCAGATGCAATACTTATTCCCATTGCTCTGAACCCCTTTCACCCTCTGTTTCAGGCAACAAACGGTTGCCTACCCGCTTGAAGCTTCTTATTGCACCTTCTTACCTTGCTCTTGATGACTTTCTTGAATTTCAACTCGAGGGATGCCTCTATGCTACATTCACTGAGATAGCCCCCAGGTACCTATCTTATGTTGAGCTCTGTCCTTCCCGAGTCTTTCCCCCCTACTCCACCCCATAAATCTCGGGACGAGATTTCTTGTAGTGGAGGAGAATTGTGATGCCCGGATAATTAAGCTACTGTAACCCTCTACTAATGAGGCCACGTCACCACGGTTACTATTGATAAACTCACGTTGTTTCAAACCCCATTCAAATTCAAATTTTAAATCAAGTCAAACTATAAAAGTTGTCAAATGTCAAAACTAAAATGTTCATAATGTTGCAATTAATCACTGAGTAATTGTCATGTTGGAACCAACCTCTTTTGGATTCCCACAGTGCCCCTGGAAATTTATTCAGTTGACCATCAGCCAATTATTTTGGCTTTTCAATTTCTAAAAATAGTTGAACACTCCCAAATGCTTTGAAACTTTTTATACCAACCCAGGTTATTGCCTTGTAATTTTGTGCCAAGTTTTGTATTAAACAAAACTCTTTTAGTAGCTCAAATAAAATGCAAAGTATTAAAGAAATAAATAAAACAGAAAAATGAAAAGGTAAAAGGCCTATTCTACTGGGCACTATGGCCCGTCTAGCAAACAGGCCAGCCTAGCCACCTCACCCATCCCCTCCTCACACTACAGAGGACAGGGGAGGGCGTGGCGGCCATCAGCCGGCCATGACCGCGCCAGGCCGTGCGGGGCGCCATCCCCGACCTCCCCGATGCCTTAAAGGCATCCCCCGCGGCCCCCAAACCCTAGCACACCCAGAACCTCCTTCCTCTCGCTCCCTCTCGCTCCTGTCCCCTCCAGATCCGCCGCACCCGAGCGGGGAGCTCGTCGCGCCACCACCGTCAGCACGCTCCGGCGCCACCCCAGGCTGCACCAGTGTCCAGGAGCTCCCTCTTCCTTGCCTATGTCGACTACCTCGCCCCGGTTGAGCTCAGCGCCGCCGCAACGCCCCATTCGAGGTCATCTTCAACCTCCGGACCTGACGCCGTGCGCCGTCGTCTCCGACACCGTCGACCCACGCCGAGCACGCTGCCATCCCCTACCACCTCGCCGCGAGCACCGCATCAATTCCCCTCTTTCCCTTCTCTCGTTTAGTCACAGAAGGCGCCACCCGCGACCTCCCAAAGCCGCACGCGCCAGTTGCTCATGCGTTACTGCTGCTGCCTTGCGCCCGCCTTCTGCCCACTCACACACCCCCTACTGCTAGTTCTGCTGTGGCCGTCACCTGCAGCTCGCCGCTGCCGCCCGTGCGCTAGTCCCGCACCTCCCTGCTCGCGCTCAACCAGCGGCGCCCGCCCGCGACGCTACTGCTGTCGCTACCTGCACTGCTGCTCTTGCTGCTCATCGCCGCTACTAGCTGCTGCCGGCTGCCACTCCCACTGCCGCCTGCAGCTCGCCCTGTGCCGCTGCCCGGTCCGCGCGCCCGCACGCGCTTGGCTGTGCCCACGCCTAGCTCGCCCCGCCACGCTCTCGCCGCGCCGCGCCGGCCCCTCCCGCTGCGCGGCCCTCCCTGCCTCGCCTGTGCCCGTCGGTGGCATCACCGGAGGCCGTGCCCGGCCGCCGGAACCCGACCCCCCTGCACCGTGCCTTCCCTCGGCCAGCACTATGGCCGCCGGCGCCGTACTCTTCTAGTACGTGCGTGCGGGCACGGCCTCACCAGAGGCCGATTTGGGCCTCTGTCACATGGGCCCGACCCCCCTGTTAATTAGGGAGGCCCTAATTAGTTTAGCCCAAATCCTCCCTAATTAAGCTATTTAAATTTAGTCAAGAATCTGTTAATTAAAATGTGTCTGTGACAATTGGGACCCACGTGCACTGTTCACGTTTGACTAGTCAAAATATTGACTAGGTCAACCCAGCCTCTGGCCCCACATGTCATACACATGCACACATTGCTAGGTACACTCCTGTGTACCCATAGCAATTTGTCTTTTTTTAATTAAAGTAATTTCAGAAATTTCAGAATATTTGTTAAACTTTGGAAAATCATAGAAAATTATCCATAGCACGGATGAAAATACTTTATACATGAAAGTTTCTCAGAAAGACGAGACGAGTCTGAATACGCAATCCGTTCGTCTGCCACGCGTCCCTAGCATAGCGAACCTGCAACCGTCCTCCTCCGTTTCATCTATCCAAAAATGCCAAACTTCGAGAAAACTTTCCCGGATGGTTTCCCCCTTCACCTATATCGTGTAGCACCACGTTAGAACAACCTAGCTTTGCATGTTGTCATGTCATGCATCTGTGTGCTTTGTATTTACTGTTTCTTCTCCCTCTTCTTCTCCAATAGACCCCGAGACCACTGCTGATGCCACTATGATCGACTACATCGACGATGACCCTTCTTCCCTTTCAGTAGAGCTTCTAGGCAAGCCCCCCCCCCTTGATCACTACGATATCGCCAAATTCCATTCTCTCTCATGCTTGCATTAGATTTTGCTACTGTTATTGTTTGCTCCTATTTAGATGCATAGCCTGCATTTGTAACCTGCTTATTGTTACCTACCTGCTTATCCTAAACTGCTTAGTATAGGTTGGTTGGTGATCCATCAGTGACCCCCACCTTGTCCTTGTCGCCCCTGCTTCATCATCAACGACTCGATCAACGTGATCGACGACCAGAGCCCGACACCTCACATCACATCACGCCCCGTTTGTTGCTCGACTCTGCAGCGCTACTATCGAGTGCCGAGGGTGATACCTCGTAACGCACTCCTGATGATGACTCTGTAGTGTAGCTATTCGGTCGTGGTCATCGAGGGTGATTCCTCTTTCACCACTCCCGATAAGACTCTGTCGTGCAACACCTCAAGTGTGAACCTCGAGGGTGATTCCTCCTAAGGTCAGCTTGACGATTACATCAAGTGGATTCCATCGAGGGTGGTTCCTCGGATTCGCCCTTGATGTTATGGACACACGGTTACCTGAACTTTACTTGAGACCTTTGTTAAAGTCGGATCGGCCCTAAGGGGTACCTGCGAGTTGATGTGAAAGTCAGGCGGGCCCGGAGAGCACCCGCGAGATAATTACGTGGCACGGTCGGGCATTCTTGGCCCTTGCCGTAAGTCCACGAGACGGGGCGACGGGGTCACATCGATCGTGAGTCTCTGCTCGTCTTCGCGAGCTCCGAACGCACTAATGATTTGGGTATTTGTTCCGAGTTGGCCACTAGCCTTTACGCACTAACCACCATGCGGGAATAGTTCTGGGCCTCAGCGTCGCAGTATCAGTCAAAGTTTTGTCAGACGTCCAGTTCAGCATTGCGGAACGGTCGGATCGCGTCGACCATCCGAGGTGGCACTGGTATTCACCCTGCGTGCAACGACCCAGAGTGCCACGGGTGATGGGCCCAAGACCCTGGAGCACTTAGGATGTAGACCGGCGGGGACCTCTCTGCTAAGCCTAGGTAGGGTTGCGACGTGTTGATCTTCCGAGGCCGGGCATTGACTCAGAAAAGTTTGTCTGGCCAGAGTAATCAAGTGTGTTGGGTAACGTGGTGCACCCCTGCAGGGAAGTTATCTATTCGAATACCGTGTCCACGGTAATGGACGTTCAGACTTGTCTCCTGATCTATTACAACTAGAACTGGTTACTTGAGACATGTGATGGAATGTGGCTCTGAGATTGCTTTCTCGCAGGGAGTCGAGGAAGGATCTCTGGGCGTTAATACTGCAACATGCTTGTTAATATTAAAATGCTATTATGTACTCTTCTGAATGCTGCAAGACACTTGAAGATGCTAGTCTTTGATAGGCTAGGCCTTCCCCTCTATTATGGCATTCTGCAATTCAGTCCACAGATACAACCCTTCCATTTGATACTGATGCATACTTAGTATAGATTTGATGCTTGCGAGTACTTGGGATGAGTACTCATGGTTGCTTTGCTACCCCTTTTCCCCCTTCTTTCTTCTTTCTGGTTGTTGCAACCAGTTGGTGGATCCCAGGATCCAGATGTCACCGCCAATGTCTGCAACTACCCCGACGGATCCTACTACTACATGGAGACCGCCGACGACCAGGATTAGTTAGGAGGTCCCAGGCAGGAGGACTTGCCTCTTCGATCGTTGTTGCTTTTGTGTTTGCCTTCCTAAGGCATTCTTGTTTAACTTATGTATGTACTCAGATATTGTTGCTTCCGCTAACTCTTGTGTTTTCAAGCTTCTGTATTCGAGCCCTCGAGGCCCCTGGCTTGTAATATGAAGGTTGTATTATTTTAGTTGTGTCTAGAGTTGTGTTGTGATATCTTCCCTTGAGTCCCTGATCTTGATCATACACATTTGCATGTATGATTAGTGTACGGTCGAATCGGGGGCGTCACACCCTCCTACATGAAGGTGAAGGATGAGAGCAAGAAGTACCTGAACGCCTGGCACAGTGCCTGGGATCAGAGACTGGATTAAGAACACGTCAAGTACACGGCCAAGGACACGTACACAAGCTACAAGATGTACATGCGGATCATTGACATGAGGAAGTGTCTTCGTCCTGCCCCAGACGAGGGATCGAGCCAGAGAGCAGTGGCGGGAGCATCACAAGAAGTAGATGACTAGATGATCATTTCTCCTAGTTTAGAATGCATTTAATTGTTTATTGAGGTGTTTGCGAATGATTTGTATAGTCACTTATGTAATTGGATGTTTATTTTGGTTATATATATGTTGTTCTTCTGTAGACATAGCAAGTCACACGGCTTATTATCCGCAATCATGTGTTATTATCGGTCTTCGCACACATTTCTGATTACAGACCTATTTGCCGCGTATCACACACATCTTGTTCAGTTGAACTATTTCTGTTGTCTTGGCTCATCACAAATAGTTCATCCGAGTGAACTGTATGCCATCCATCACACACACCTTGATCTGGCTGGCCGTTTCTATTGTGGTGCCTAATCACAGACAGTTCATCCGAGTGAACTGTATGCCGTATATCACACACACCCTGCAGTAGTGAAAAGAAATGTGTAGATAGTACGTCCTTTGTCTTCTTCACGCCAAAGTGTCCCATTCCTCCTCCATGCGCCTCCTGCAACAACAAAAGAAGAACAGAGCTAGCTGGAATGCATAACTTGTTAGCATGGAACACAAATCCATTATTAATGACGGACTTGTTTCATGTTCTTCCTTCTTTACAACTCTGCAATACATCTTTAAATTTGACATCATGCACCTATTGATCTTTGATGGTCTCCAAACCAAATAATTTCGAGTCAAGTTGTGAAAGCATAGTATATCAATGAGATAATGCATCAGCAATATCATTTTCTTTACCCTTCCTATGTTTAATGACATAAGGGAAAGTCTCAATGAATTCAACGCATTTAGCATGCCTAAAATTCAGTTTTGCTTGACTTTTAATATGTTTCTAAGATTCTTGATCAGAAAGTATAACAAATTCTTTGGGCCATAAATAATGTTGCCATGTTTCTAAAGTCCGAACAAGAGCATATAATTCTTTATCATAAGTAGAATAGTTCAAACTAGACCCACTCAATTTTTCAGAAAAGTATGCAACAAGTTTACCATCTTGTAATAACACACCTCCTAACCCAATTCCACTAGCATGGCATTCAAGCTCCAAAAATCTTATTAAAATCAGGAAGTTGGAGTAAAGGAGCATGTGTGAACTTGTCTATCAATACTGTGAAGGCTTCTTCCTGTGCGATACCTATTGTAGGGCATGGGCCAAAGTGCCCCAATTTGTCCCGATGTTCACAAATTGGAGATGGCTACGAAGAGGAACGTGAAGAACACGAGGGGAAATCACACGAGCAACACCCAAGAACAAGTACAATCACACATCCACTAGACTAACAAACACACAAGATCCACAAGGTACATGAACAATCAAAGGGGAATATACAAGGTAGAGTTCATCCAAAAACCAAAGGAGATGAGGTCTTGATGATCTAGATAGATTCTTCCTTAGATGGGATCTTGAATCCTTAAGGATCTTCTCCAATGGATGCCTTGAACTCCAATGGAGTCTTCTGTCTCTCAAGAGGAATCCCACAAGGGGAGATACATGAGCTAAGGTCTATTGTATCTACTCTTAGCTATCCTTAAATGGAGGAGGTGGAGGAGTATATATAGGCCTAGGGGATGAAGGGGTAAGGAGGGGCGTAACGGGTATTACATGGGCAAAGCCCACAGCTACACACGGGCAGCCCCGTGTGCACGTGGTAAGTGGAGCCCGTGCACATGGGGTATCCAGCGACCTGACAACTTAGCCCATGCGGACGGGCTAGTATCGTGGGCTCGGGGGTCCCGTGTGCACGGAGTCTAGGGGCCCGTGGACATGGGGTATCCTGAAGCTCGCAGATTGCCTTCGTGGGACGCCCGTCGACGCATGTGGAACATCGCCTTCTCCTTGACGGTTCCTTCTCCGCTTCCAAACTTCCCTCTTGGATGGTGATGTAGGGTGTAACCCTAATAGGTTGATCTTTTCACACTTGGAGTGGGAAAGAGGGCAAATCAAAGAAAACACAAGAAGAACTCTCAAATAGACTGGATACACAAAGGGAGATACAAAGATCAAAAGTCAACAAAGGGGGATACAAAAGAGGAACTAGTTCATCCCAATCCTGTGAGGAAAGAGGTATTGAATCCTTGAAGGATCTTCCCACAAGGGGGTATCGAATCCACTTGGGGGATCTTCTCCTAGGAGGTCTTGGTCTCCATAGGAGTAGGGATAAGTGGATGAGCAAGGCTCAATCTCAATGTTGAGCTATCACAAATGCTAACCCTAAAATGTTGGGGAAGGAGTATTTATAGTCTAGGGGGGCGAAGGAGTACATGGGCCTCGGCCCACTTACACTGTGCACACACAGGCGTTTGTACAGAATGTCATCTTGAGTGGTGTCGTATTGATGATGACGATGTCGTAGAAGAACGGTTGACCATCAAAGCACGAAACTCCTCAATTTGAGTAGACATCCTAGCGTCGAGCTGTTCCATATGGGTCGAAATCTTGTTGTCTAAGTAGTCTCTTGTACGTAGCTCGGATTGTCACAAGTCAGTAGAGAGTAGGTCGATGTGGTCACTTAGTGCTTCATTCGCTTGATGCAAAGCTCTATGCACACTAAAGAGGTGATTCTTGGTGACGTAGTTGTTTGGTCCCTCTTCTTGCTCGTCAAAGAGTGGGTTGGAAGAAGTGCTTGGCCTATCCATCATCGCAAGCATTTATTTGAGTGGAAGAAAGGAAGGAACTAGACCAAATGTACCTTGTCTGATGTTGAAGATGGATCAATGATCACTCAATAATGTATTATGGAAATAGCACAATTGGTATAGGATCTTGTCTATGATCACAACTACACAAGTAAAGCCTTTGGAGTAGCTTGGTGAGGATGGGGGCACAAATTTTATGCAATTGTTAGCAAGATTCAATAATATTGAAAGAGATTCATAAATTCACAAGTGAAACATGTAGACCAATAGCACACGAAAACACACGCACAGATAAATAAATGGGGTCGTGCAACCAAGGAACGAGCTAAAAAGGTGGAGTCCATGGAAAATGTTCTTGTTGCACAACACTAGAGAGACGCTAGTTCGATTGCTCAATAGGCAGATACGAGGTTTGTGCACAACCTACATGTATGATTCCCAGTGAGTCTCTTAAGATGATACTATGATATATGCACGCAATGGAAGTTACGGATCAATGATCACTAAAGTGCACAAGTAACGTTGCCCGACAATACTCAAATGGCTAGTCTCGATACGAAAGTGACACAAAAATGGGCTCGGGGTTAACAGTGTAATGGCAAGGGAGAGTATCCAAAGATGTTGTCGAGGTTATTGTCCTTGCTTACGATCGGTGGTGTCACAAGGGAAAAGTGGTTGTTGTCGGTGACGAATCCGTGGCGAAGATGAGCGACGGTAATGTCGATGATGAACCATCCCTAAATGGCCGAAACACGTTAGGAAATGGCAATCGCAACTCAAATCCTCAAAGCAAACGTGTCCAAATTGTCAGAGGTGGTAGCGGAAAAGCGATGGTGGTTGTGGAAAGAGGTGGTTGCAATGCAGAAGTGTGGAGTTGGCTATTCGGAAGTGTGGGTGGTGGCTGGAATTTTTGTAGAAAATTAAGTTTCGTCAGGTTCGGTCAGACATCCGGTAAATGTCGGACGACCGGTGGATGTCGGACGTCCGGTAACCATCGGTTGTCCGGTGCCTCGGCGATTTTGGGCCGCAAGATGAACTGATGGATACACTACAAAAAAAAGACACAACCGTGACATTTAGGCCCGAACAAAATTTTTTCTGTCATGCTTAGGACACTTCTATGATGATAATTGTGACCAAAACACGTTTCATCATAGATGTGGTGGGCTCCTACTTCTATGAAAAAAAATCATGACAGAAAATGGGCTTTTCGTCCTGGGCGGGCCGGGGACGCACCTGCACGACATTCTTTGGGCCGTCCATGACATAAAAAATCATGGTAGAAGTGAGGGCGAGGAAATTTTTGCGGAGTTCCCGGTTATGGTGGGTGGTTGGGGGCGAGCGATGCAGGGTGGTTTGTGCATTTCTCTCGTACGTAGGCGCGTGTGTGTGCGAGGTGTTGTTGTCTCTAACTGAACCCAAGGGAGAGGCGTTCGCTTACTGGTCCTGAGCGATCCCCTGCTGCTATGTACTGAAGCCGATCGATTGATCCCTTAGCTGCAAACTGAACCTGATCGACTCCTTTGCTGCTAACTGAACCCGATCGATCACTGCTGCTGCTTACTGAAGCCGATCGAACCCTCGTGCGAGACATAGCTAGCCAGTTGGGTTGCCTCTGGATGAACAATGCCCGTTGCTGCCGTGCATGCGATACGTAGAACGAGTCAAGACGCGGTGAGTCGAGCCGGTTGGGTTGGGTGTGGATGAACAGTTCCCGGTGGGGGTTGGATGAACAGGACCCCGACCGTGTATAGGCGGTTGCCTCTGGATGAACAGGACCCCGTGGTAGTACGCGATCGCCGCTGGATGAACAGGACCCCGAGGAGGCCGCCACACACCCCAGCCAGTTGGGGGTGGATGAACAGGACCTCGTGGAGGCTGGTTGAACTATAGACGGTGGAGGCTGGATGAACAGTTGCCCGTGGATGAACAATGGCTAGTGGAGCCTATCGACTGTGGATGAACAGTAGCAGGTGGAGGCTGGAGGAAGTCGACGGTGGATGAACAGTAGCCCTTGGAGTCCCATTTTGCGGTACGCCACACCCCTCTGATGAACAGGACCCCGTTTGGACCATAGGAGGTCAAACCAAAGTACGTTTCCTCCATTTTGCGGTACGCTAGACCCTTCCTGATGAATAGGATCCCGTTTCGACCATAGGCGGTCAAACATAAAGCCATTTCCTCCATACTGCGATACGCCAGACCCCGTTTCGGCTGTTCCATCGAAGCCGGTTGGCTCCCATTGAACATGACGCATTCCGAGCCAGCCGGGTTGCTATCGATAAACAGGACGCCGTCGCTGTACGCGTTCGAGACCACGCCCGTATGTACGTACTGATATGTCTCCAAAGTATCTATAATTTTTGCTTGTTTCATGCTGTTATATTATCATTCTTGGATGTTTTACAATCATTTTATAGCAACTTTATATCATTTTTTCGGACTAACCTATTGACATAGTGCCCAGTGCCAGTTGCTGTTTTTTGCTAGTTTTTTACTTCGCAGAATATCAGTACCAAACGGAGTCGAAACGCAGCGAAACTTTTTGGAGAATTTTTTTGGACCAGAAGACACAAGATGGGCCAAAGAAGTACCAAAGGGAAGGCCCGAGGTGGGCACAACCCACCAGGGTGTGCCCAGGAGCCCAGGCGTGCCCTGGGGAGTTGTGCCCCCCTCGATGGCCTCCCACACCGCCTCTTCGCCCTATAAATACCCAAATATTCCAGAAACCATAGGGTAGTCGACAAAACACAATTCCAGCCGCCGCAAGTTCCAGAACCACGAGATCCAATCTAGAAACAACCACGGTGGTGTTCGTCATCCTCATTGGTGCCTCTCCAATGATGTGTGAGTAGTTCGTCATAGACCTATGGGTCCGTAGGCAGTAGCTTGATGGCTTCTTCTCTCTTTTTCATTCTCAATACAATGGTCTCTTGGAGATCTATTTGATGTAACTCCTTTTAGCGGTGTGTTTGTTGTTATCCAATGAACTTTGAGTTTATGATCAGATCTATATCCATGAATATTATTTGAATTGTCTTTTGATCTCTTATATGCATGATTATTTATAGCCTCATATTTCTTCTTCGAATCTTTGGTTTAGTTAGGCCAACTAGATCGATTTTTCTTGCCATGGGAAGAGGTGCTTTGTGATGGGTTCGATCGTGCGATGTTCTTTCCTTGTGATAGAAGGGGCAGCAAGACACGCATGTATCGTTGCTATTAAGGATAACAAGATGGGGGCTATCCCTACATGAATAGATATCGTCTACATCATGTCATCGTTCTTATTGCATTACTCCGTTTCTCCATGAACTTAATACACTAGATGCATGCTGGATAGCGGTCGATGTGTGGAGTAATAGTAGTAGATGCAGGCAGCAGTCGGTCTACTAATCCTAGATGTGATGCCTACATATTGATCATTGCCTTAGATATCATCATAATTGTTCGACATTCTATCAATTGTCCAACAATAATTTGTTTACCCACCGTGTGCGATTTTCTCGAGAGAAGCCACTAGTGAAATTAACGGCCCCCGGGTCTATTCTTTATCATATTTGCTTTGAGATCTATTTTTATTCGCTTTTGTTTTCAGATCTATTATTCCAAAAAGCCCAAAAATACCTTGCTGCACTTTTTTTGTTATTTATTTTATTTCATGTTTTATCGAGATCTATTTATCCAATCTACACAAATTTTATCCCGTCAACTTGACAATTTCTGGCGCCGTTACCCGTAGAGGGATTGACAACCCCTCATAAGCGTCGTGTTGCAAGTATTTGTTCTTTGTGTGCAGGTACCGTTTACATAGTGTTGCTTGGTTCTCCTACTGGATTGATACCTTGGTTTCATAACTGAGGGAAATACCTACCGTAGCTGTGATGCATCATCCCTTCCTCTTTGGGGAAATACCGACGTAGTTCAAGCGACATCAAAATGAATTTCTGGCGCCGTTGCCGGGGAGAGATCATCAACATCTATTTGGTTCTTTGTCACAAATCTCATCTCCTTGCAATTTACATTATTTGCCATTTGCCTCTCGTTTTCATCTCCCCCACTTCACAAAAATATTTTTCTTTTTATTCGCCTTCTTTTCGTTTGTCTTTTTCTTGTTTGCTTGTGTTGCCATGTGCGTTCTATATGCTTGCATCTTCGCTTGCTAAAAATCTATTGATATGGATCCCCATCCACTTGCTAATCTTTTTAAACGATCCAATCATGATGAACCACTTGCTAGTGAGTTGAGTGCACTAGATTATCTTTATGAAGTTTTTCTTGAGATTCATGAATCTGAAAATTGTGATGAAGAAATTTATGAAGTGATTCATGATAGCTCCTTGAATAAAAAGCATGATTGCAATGATTTTACTAAAATTCTATTAATGCCAATTGTGCTAATAATATGCAAAACCCCAAGCTTGGGGATGCTGATTTGCTATGTCCACTACTTATTGCAATGATCATGACTGTGGTGACTCTTATTATGATCTTGAAAATTTATTTAAGCCTCATGATGAGTATGATATTGATAATAATGTTTGCAACAATATTGAAAGTGGGTTTGGAAGAGCGTCAACTTTAGGTAAAAATAATCCCACATATTTGGAGAGTGTTCAATCTTACGAATTTTGTTATGAAAGTGGGTTTGAAGAGGTCATCACTTTAATTGATGTTAATCCCAACATCTTGGAAGATTATAAAATTTTTATGCATGTGGATCATGAAGAGAAAATTTTATATGATAGCTATATTGTTGAATTTTATTATGATCCTACATGTAATTATTATGAGAGAGGAAAATATGGTAGTAGAAAATTTCATGTTACTAATTTACCTCTCGTTATGTTGAGATTGCTATTGTTTGTTTCTTCTTCCTTGCATATGCTAGATATTTCTTGTTTTGATAATTTGTTTGCCTACAAAATTCCTATGCATAGGAAGTATGTTAGACTTAAATTTGTTTCTCACATGTTTTATGATGCTCTCTTTGTGTTTCAATTACTATCTTTCATGTGGGCATCATTGAAATCTCAAGCCTATCTTAATGGCTATAAAGAAAGAGCTTATTGGGAGGCAACCCAATGAATAAAATTTATTTTTGCCTTTTAATTTCTGTTCTTGAGTGTTTGCACAATTATTCTACTGTTATGATTGTATTTTTTATATCTTAATTAGTATTTGTGCCAAGTAAAGCCTTTGGGATAGCTTTGGTGATAGTTGATTTGATCCTATTGGAAAACAGAAAATTTTGCGTCCAGTAACAGAATTTTTTAAATTCACAGAAGTGACTAAAAATTCTGATTTTTTTACACAAGATTGATATACAAATTTCCTATTTTTTCCAAATTTTCAAAATTGTTGGAGTTACATAAGTATGAGGACAATTCGAATCGTTACAGACTGTTCTGTTTTTGACAGATTCTGTTTTCTTTGCATTGTGTGCTTATTTTAATGAATCTATGGATTGTATCGGGGGGTATAAGCCATGGTAAAGTTATAATACAGTAGATATAATGCAATAACAAAATTTTAATGGGTTTTCTATAGTACTTAAAGTAAATATTGGTTTTCTTATGCTAACGGATCTCACGAAGGTTTTCTTAAGTTTTGCGTGATTGAAGTTTTCAAGTTTTGGGTGAGATCACGATGGATGAAGGAATAAGCAGTGAAAAGAGCCTATGCTTGGAGATGCCCCATGGCACCCCAAGTTAATATTCAAGGAGAACCAAGCAACTAAGGTTGGGGATCCCCTCTTTCTTCTAACGACCATCGGTACTTTACTTGGAGCTATATTTTTATTCGTCACATATCATGAGTTTTGCTTGGAGCGTCTTGTATTATATGAGTCTTTGCTTGTTTTGCTTTTTAGTTTGTCACAAGTTTCATTGATGGACACACCTATTTCAGAGAGCCAAAATTATGCTATGAGTCGTTAGAATTGCTCTTTATGCTTCACTTAAATTATTTTTTGAGCTATGGAATTGCTCTAGTGCTTCACTTATATCTTCTTGAGGACGGTGTGCTTTAATATTTTTGAAGAAATGCTCTCATGCTTCACTTAGATTAATTTGAGAGTTAGTAAATTTTTGAAGAAATTCTCTCATGCTTCACTTATATTATTTTGAGTGACGAAAAATTTTATGCTCATGTTCTTCACTTAAATTTATTTGAGCTTGTCAAAAGCAATTGCAATATATGAAACTTGTCCCAAAGTGATAGATATTCAAGAGGGATATAGTAAAAACTTTCATGAAGATCATCGGACAAAATAAACTTGATTCTTTGTAATAGTTTTGAGATATGATGATATTGATATGTGAGTCATGTTGGTGAGTAATTATGCATTAGTAAGAATATTGGTGTTAAGGTTTGTGATTCCCTATGCAAGCATGAAAGTCAATAGTTGTGCAATGAAATTACATCCTACTTGTGGTGCACTATTCGGTGTTAGTTATGCTTAATGCTGGCTTATGTGATTTTTCATTTCTTGGTTGGTTGCTTCTCAATCTATTTGCCAGCCTCCACTTGTACTAAGTAGAAATACTACTTGTGCATCCAAAATCATTAAACCCAGTTTTGCCATATGATACCACCATACCTACCTATATGCGGTATTTTCGTGCCGTTCTAAGGAAATTTGTATGTGCCATCTCTAATTTTCAAAATAAATTTCCTCTTTGTGTGCTCGTACCGCTCATGAAGCGACAGGGGGTGGCCAATATTTTCCATGCTAGATGTTTTATTCTCAAGATGAGTGTTTATTCACTTGTCATTGCACGAGAGTGCGGCGGTAATAGGGATGCCCAGTCCCAAAATAAAAAACAAATTTACTTTATGTTGTCAAATAATAAATTCCTTGGAAAGTGTTGGTATGGAAGGCACCTATGGATACGGCTAGCCATGGATTGTGAAAGAATGGTGGAAAAAGGAATAAACTTTATTTTTTGTTCGGAAACCGCCTATGATATATCTACCATGGATAGTGTTGGGAATTACTCAGTCGTTTTCGTTGACGGGAAAAGTATGCCTCTCAAAAAAAATTATCTCTCAATTTAAGCTTTGAGCTCTGGCACCTCTACAAATCCCTACTTCCCTCTGTGAAGGGCCTATCTATTTACTTTATGCAATTTTTATTTTTATTTGAGTCTCCATCTTCTCTTATAAAGCACCAACTAAGGGGCACTGTGATCGTACTTGAGCATTGGTTGTAGCTAATATGCGAGTGTGTTTCATGAATGGATCAATGATTGAGCATGATGGGCTAGGGATAACTTACTTTAGTGTTGATATTTTGAAAGACAAGGTTGCTTGTTGATATGCTTGAGTATTGAAATCTTCATGTCAAAACTAGACTATTGCTTTGAACCATATAAAAGTCCAAATGTCCATGCTACAAAAGAAAAATATGTGATGAACATGTTAGGCAGCATTCCACATCAAAAATTCTGTTTTTACCATTTACCTACTCGAGGACGAGTAGGAATTAAGCTTGGGGATGTTGATACGTCTCCAATGTATCTATAATTTTTGCTTGTTCCATGCTGTTATATTATCATTCTTGGATGTTTTACAATCATTTTATAGCAACTTTATATCATTTTTTGGGACTAACCTATTGACATAGTGCCCAGTGCCAGTTGTTGTTTTTTGCTTTTTTTTACTTCACAAAATACTAGTACCAAACGGAGTCCAAACGCAGCGAAACTTTTTGGAGAATTTTTTTATGGACCAGAAGACACAAGATGGGCCAAAGAAGTACCAGAGTGGAGGCCCGAGGTGGGCACAACTCACCAGGGCACGCCCAGGAGCCCAGCCACGCCCTGGGGGGTTGTGCCCCCCTTGGTGGCCTCCCGCACTGCCTCTTCACCCTATAAATACCCAAATATTCCAAAAATCCTAGGGGAGTCGATGAAACACAATTCCAGCCGCCGCCAGTTCCAGAACCACGAGATCCAATCCAGACACCATCACGGAGGGGTTCACCATCCTCATTGGTGCCTCTCCGATGATGCGTGAGTAGTTCATCATAGACCTACGTGTCCGTAGGCAGTAGCTAGATGGCTTCTTCTCTCTTTGAGATCTCTTGGAGATCTATTTGATGTACCTCTTTTTTGTGGTGTGTTTGTTGGGATCCGATGAACTTTGAGTTTATGATCAGATCTATATCCATGAATATTATTTGAGTCTTCTTTTGATCTTTTATATGCATGATTATTTATAGCCTCGTATTTCTTCTTCGAATCTTTGATTTAGTTAGGCCAACTAGATCAATTTTTCTTGCCATGGGAAGAGGTGCTTTGTGATGGGTTCGATCATGCAGTGTTCTTTCCCAGTGACAGAAGGGGCAGCAAGACACACATGTATCGTTGCTATTAAGGATAACAAGATGGGGGCTATTCCTACATGAATAGATCTCGTCTACATCATGTCATCGTTCTTATTGCATTACTCCGTTTCTCCATGAACTTAATGCACTAGATGCATGCTGGATAGCGGTTGATGTGTGGAGTAATAGTAGTAGATGTAGGCAGGAGTCGATGTACTAATCTTGGACATGATGCCTACATATTGATCATTGCCTTGGATATCGTCATAACTATCCGATCTTCTATCAATTTCCCAACAGTAATTTGTTTACACACCATGTGCTATTTTCTCGAGAGAAGCCACTAGTGAAATCTACGGCCCCCGGGTCTATTCTTTATCATATTTGCTTTGAGATCTATTTTTATTCGCTTTTGTTTTCAGATCTATTATTCAAAAAAACACAAAAATACCTTGCTGCACTTATTTATTTATTTATTTTATTTCGCGTTTTATCGAGATCTATTTGTCCAATCTACACAAATTTTATCCCGTCAACTTGACAATTTCTTGCACCGTTACCCGTAGAGGGATTGACAACCCCTCATAAGCGTCGGGTTGCAAGTATTTGTTCTTTGTGTGCAGGTACCGTTTACATAGTGTTGCTTGGTTCTCCTACTGGATTGATACCTTGGTTTCATAACTGAGGGAAATACCTACCATAGCTGTGCTGCATCATCCCTCCCTCTTTTGGGAAATACCGATGTAGTTCAAGGGACATCACGTACGTAGCCGTATTTTCTTTCTTGCAGCGTGGCTGTACGTATGTGTACACAATTTAGACAGGACTGCCTGAACTGCTACATCACACGTGTCGCTCCTTGCTCGGCCACGGTTTATCCTTGTAGAGAGACCGATCGACTAGTATGTACATACACGTTCGCGACCAGACAGACAACCCTACGTACGGTTCGACCGGGTGTGTCCCAGCTGTCAGCGAGGGTAAGGAGGCACTTCCTTGCGTGCAAAGGTATAGCTAATGGGTCCCAGCTGTCAGGGGGAGGAATCATTTTTTTGCCCGTAATAAGGACGCACTTCCTTGTGTGCGAAGATGTAGCTGGCGGGTCCCATCTGTCAGGAGGGGAAAACATTATTTTTCAGTGTAAAAAGGATGCAGTTGCATGCATGCATCCATGGGCGTGGTGCGTCCCCACTGTCAGCCTCTCCACGTACAGTCATTTACTGATGACTCTCATTTGTTAACCACGTTGACGACACCATGTCGAGCGCACCAAAGCCGGTGGATGACGGCGAGGCCCCAGACTGGAATGACCCATAGATGGGGAAGACGCAGCACTAGAGTCACAGACGGAGAGGAGTGGGAAACTTGACTGGTTCAGGTGCGGGGTGGGCCTACACTCAGCAGAGAATAACAGGAGGTGCGGAGGAGTGGAGGGATGGCCTGGCCATCGGTGGGGTAATGTTTCGCTGCGAGGCGCGTGAATCAGCGCCGCTGGACGTCGAAGGCTGGAGCAGGCGGTCCTGGCAGCACTGGAGGAAGGATACGAGAGATTGAAGACGAATGCCGGTCGTTGGATGTAAATCCAATGCCTTGCTTAGGCTTCGACATTTGTAATTTTTTTTGCGAAAGTGCTTAGGCTTCGACCTACTGGCCCACATGTCAACCAGTCCATTTGGTTTTTTAGTCCATTTGGTGGGTTGGGTGAAACAATGATGTATTGTCTATGCAGCCCGTTTATATATTATGTTAGAATTTAAAGCCCATTTGCATTTTTTCGAAATCCACGGACTTGCTGGGGTGGGTGAAAATATCATGTTGGGCTGGACGGAGAATTGCTGTAAAAACATAAACACATGATTTCACGTCTATTACTGCATTGGTCAGCAAAATCTTTGCAAGGTTTTGTACGCAATCACCAGGAGTTAACTTGTCAATATATATATAAACAATTATTATTATTATTATTTTGTAAGAACTTTCGATTTACAAAATAAATAATCATTTTAATTTAATGAGTTAATAGGACATAGGGTATTATTATTTTTTTGGCTATACGTGGGATAGTTGAGTTGGTTCTAGGGAAAAGTACTGGGAGAAAACTCAGATTACATCGAAAAAGAAAGTGGGAGATAATTCATATATAGGATTAATAAAAACGAAAAAAAAGGAAGTGGGAAGATCTATACAGCGGTTGGATGAACGACAGGTTTAATGGAACCTTATGTTGTTTCTATTATATATATATGTAATAAGATAAGATATAAATATAAATATAAATATATGTACTAAAACATAGGTTCATTTTTGCATTCTTATAGAAAAATAGAACTGAGCTGTGCGTTGTCTTGAAAAAACAAACATAACTTGGGCTACTGATGTTATAGACAAGCTAGGCTGGGAGGCCCAGAGGCCGCTTGATAACTGCTGGACCAAAAAAACGTTGAAACCTGCTGGATCAACTATGTCTTCATGTCGTGGGCAGCGCATGTTAAACAACAAAACCTAGGCCATGGACCTGGTGGGCCCGGACTATCAGCATCTCGACGAACAGTCGTCTCCCGATTCCTCTCGTTTTGTTGACCATGTTGGGAATGACAGACGGCGGCGCCGCGGCGAGAGCACCAAGGCGGAGGATAACATCGAGACCTCGGACCAGAACGAACCGGAGCCGGGGAAGACGCGGGCGGAGGGGAGTACGAGGGTTGACTTGTTCGGGTGCAGGGTGGGCCGGTGGAGCTACCGCCGCCGAAGAATTTGTGGGAGTACAGAGATGGCCTGGCCAGCGCCATAGGCTAGGATGGGTCACCGAGGCGTGCGCGACAGCATCGCCAGCCGCTGTTGGAAGAGGACAAAAGATTGAACAAAATAAAGAAATACAAATGGATAGGTGGTTGGTACCAAATGTCTGTGTACAAGAACTGCTGGGTCCACCTGAGAAGGGGAATATGTTGGGAGGAAGGAGATTCAAAGCACGGTAGTAAGGAAATAGCCACTAAAAAAAGGTTAATGGGTTCTTAGACGAAATATTTTGGACAAAATAGATAATTACGACACATAGGCTAATGCATGAAACACTCAGATGATAGAGGTGCTTAAACAGATAAAGTACATCATCTAGACCTTCCTGGCATGCTTGATCATGACGCTGCGGTTGTCCGTGTACTCGTCGGTTACGGGAAGCAGACACACCCTCATGTCCAAGATCCGCCTATACATGTCGTAGCATACGTATGCGTCTGTAACATCCCAAAATTCTAAATTTTGGAATGTTATATTAAATAAATAGTTTTGATTGATTGTTTGATTGTGGTGTGGTTGCTTGTGTGAAATTGAGTGAAATTTGGAAACTTTTTGAAAGTTGAATGAGAGGGAATAAAATGACTTTCCCAAAACTTTCACCTTGCATTTATGATCTCCATGAATTCATATTCATTTCATCACAAACCCTAGAGTGAAGATAACATGACTTCTTCTATTTTAAAAGGGGTTTTTGAAAAGATTTGAATTCCATTTGGAAATATTCCAAATTCGAAAACTTTATGCAACTCAATGATTTTCATGAGAGGAGATAAAATGACTTCTTCAAATTATATGAAATATGAGTTGGAAGTTTAAAACAATCGAATTTAAAGTCCCTTTGAAATTATTTTCAATTTGGAGTTATTTGGTTTTTATTCAAATTGTTTTATCCAAAAATAAAATATATGGAAATTAGGGTAAAATGATTCCCTTCAATATAAAATTAGAGGGAAATAAATTTGAAATCATTTTGGTATTTTTTAAAATGATTTTTATTAGGTTTTATTGCAGCAGTAGCACTGTTTGCTTTATTTAAATTTTTGTGAAATTTATTTGCCGCTGAAAATATGTTCATCTTTTAGGAAATCTTTTTCTGAAAATTTTGATATATAATATGCCTATGGAAATTTTTCTTATTTTCCGTTTACCTTTTTTTTTATTTTTATTCTAAAAAAAAAACTGTACGTGCGACCGACTGCTATCCTTCGCCAGCGTGCGCAACATAGCTAGCAGGTCAGACTATATTATTTTTCCAGTTGTCCTTTAATTTATTTATTTTCTGTTAAAAAAAAAACGCACGCACACATGCGCGCACACGCGCAGGCCGGCCGAAGGCCCATGCGGCGTCGTTTCTTTTCTTTCGTCTGCCTTTTGTTTACGTTTAGTCCCACATTGCCTAGCTTTTGACCTCTAAGCCTCCTTTCCACCTATAAATATAGACCCATAGAGCCTCCAAAAATCATCCGATTCGGGTTAAATCAATATATTTTGGTTTGACTAGATTCACTAAATAAAAATATTTTTCTTCTCTCCGGCGGGACTTCTGAAAGTTGTCTTCTCTCTCGGAAGTCATCTTTTCTCTACCTTATAAAGGTATCTTTCTTCGTATTTTTTTTATATACTCCCGTAGCTTATTATTTCTAGACTAGTACGGTAGAATAATTAGATTTATAAATTAGTCCTTGTATTTACATTTTAGGACTAGAATTCTTTTAGCCATAACTCTTTTTCTTCCGTAAAACAGCTTGGCCCTGATTTTTCAAATAGCCATAACTTTTTACTCGTTCATCCAAATTAGACGAAACCAACGCCAATATTTTTGTCTTGATTCCACCTTTCTAGTGAATCTATCAAATAAACTTTTTGCAATTTTCAAATTTCGAAATTTGTTCAGATTCATATTCAAACTTGTTTTGGCTATAACTTGAGTTTCGTAACTCCGATTTAATTGATTCTTTTTGCTAATTGAAGCTCTTGACCTAAACTTTCTGAAAAGACCAAATCCACCCAATTTTGGTACTGTTAGAAATTGTTTTCTGTTGCAAGAGTTAATTGCTAGTTTTTCGAAGTTTTTCGAGATCTTTTCTTCGATTCTTTTGCATGAGTGCTTATGTATGCAATTGCTTGCTCACGTTAGATTGAACGGAGTGTGACGAGTAGAACTATCAGGAATTATGAGTGCGAAGGATCTTCATCAACAGTACAAGGCAAGTTCACACTTTGATCATACTCTTCTATACCCAGTTTTTATGCATTAGTTTTATCCTCAAACACTACATGACTAGGATGTGATTAACTTGTGGGTATTGGGAAGTAGATGATGAGGTAGAACCTATTGCCCTTTTATTATAAAACCCTTGGGAGTTACTTCTACGCTATGCTTATATTGCCATGCTATGCTCGTAGACGTGGATTGGGTTTTGAGTGTATCCATGACAGATGTGAGATTGTTAATTAATGGTTAACTTAAGGTGGCTACTTTAATACACATCTGGGTGGATTGGTTGGGGCACCCTGGGGATATACCAGTGGCTTGCCCGGACACCTGGGGATATACCAGTGTTGTCCTAGGAGATCCCGGGGATATACCGTGTGATCCTCCTATGGTTCGGCACCCAGGCTCAAAGGGATCATAAGATTATTCATGCTAGAAACTTCCGTGTGCAGCCACAAGCTATTATGGTCTCTAGCATAGTTGAGTATGTTACATGACCTCTTTCAGTGGTAGGCTAGCAGATGTAGGGGAAAGTAGGTGTAACTGTCTACCCAGAGTAAAGAGTAAATGTTTCTGAAAGACTGTGTCTCGGTCATCCGTTTCTCAAACACCATGTAGTGCGAGAAATCCAACGGAGGAGATCGAGTCTTGTGGGGAAAAGTGCACAAACCTCTGCAGAGTGTACAAACTAATCATGATTAGCCGTGTCCCCGGTTATGGACATCTTGAGTATCTGGTTCTTGGATCATCATATTGAATCCCATCACTCTAAATTAATTTGTTGGGATTAATGATTACTTTTAATTGGGATTGAGAGGGGGATTTAGCTTCTCAATGTTCAACAACCACCATGATAGTTAAATAAAATATATTCCTTTGTTGTAGGAAAAAAAAATTAGCTTTTCGCAAAATCATGTTAAACCTAGAGCCTCCACCAGCCAAATATGCATATAGTGATAGCTATTATTCATCATTATCCTATGGTGTGAATTTGCCAGTACATTCAATGTACTGACCTACATGGCTGCAACGTCTCATGTTGCAGGAATTCTTACGACGAGTAAGTGATACGTTAGGGTTACGATTTCTACACTCAACTTTGCCGTTGGTGTTGATGGGAATCCACAACCTTGTTGTTACTTCCGCTATATGGATTGAGGTAATAGTATTTACGTTACTTTATACATGTGATTTACCTCTGTTATAAATCCTCGAGTACTGTGTGTGTCAGCATACCGATCCAGGGATGACACTTAAGCACAGAGACTTTGATCCATTCGGGTCGGGTCGCTACAAGATGGTATCAGAGCATGGAAGATCACATGAAGAATAACGCTATAGCCAGAAAGGATATGACCCAGCATGCTCTTCAATGCTTTGAAAGAGGTGCTGCTACTTGGTGGAGGATGTACCAAACCATCAATGGATGGCAAAGAGTAACCACTTGGAAAGAATTTAAGATGACTCTGCTAAAGTCTCGGCTTGTGTCCCAGAAGTTGAAGCCTTATGGAAATGATATGAAGAAACCTTGTGCATGCAAGTTCTGTGGAGAAATAGGACACAACCATAAAGAACACAAGGATGAATGCCCTCATTGTGAAGGAAATCACCCAACTGAAGAATGCCCAACTAGGCAGATTACTTGTTTCTTGTGTGAAGGGACTACCCACTACCCTGCTCAGTGTCACATTTACCCCATGGTACAAAGAACCATCCAGCAGAAGAAAGAAGCAATGAAAGGAGCCCTCATGGAAATTTTAGAAGAACCTGTGATGAAGGAAGAGGTGGAGGACACACCCGAAGAAGACCTAATTAAACCCTGCACCAAGTCATGTTATTCATGTGGAGAAGAAGGACACATCTCCCAGAATTGTCTGAAGGGGGATCTAGTAGCATTCCCGATAGAGGAAGTAGAGTATGATCCACAGGAAATAGAAGTCCTGATTGGCACGGAAAAGTCCAGGAAGAGAAATAGATTGGATTCCAAGAACAACCAAATTTCTACAAAGAAGGACCTGAGTCATATCATATGTTTTAGGTGCAAAGATTCAGGACACTACTTTAGCGAATGCCCAAAAAGGAAGCCGAGGACCCAAGGAGGCTATGTAATCACTAGGAAACCACGAGACTTGTCAGAAGTAATATGTTTCTGCTGTAATGAAGCATGTCACTTTGCCAGAGATTGTCCCAATGAGAAGGAGACTTGTGCTAAATAGTTGTGTCGAAAAAGAAATATAGTAGTAGTAGTGGGAACAATTCTTTTTGAGGTATTGAGTTGAGGCCTGTAATGGAAATGCAGGAGATTGTAAAAATTTGAGAATCAATAAAGTTAGCATTATTGTTGGTACTGATTTGGATTTTATGAGTTGTTACTCTATGAAGAAAGATTTTGACCATTTTCAAGGATATGAGAAATATGGTCTACGGATGAATTTGTGCATTTCAAGGGTGGTAGTACCCTGTGAGGACACTTGACCTCTGGAAAAGATAATGATATTCCACGGAGTGGACTTCGGACAATATAAGTACGAGTTTTATCTCGATATGTGGGATACCCCAAGAATATGATGGGATGAAGTACTATTGGATATAAAGGAGGTAGAAGGTTGGCAATATGGAGCAATTGTAACTCCTTGATGAGTCTGTGTAATCCCTTCTTAGTTTGGTACCGATAGAAGGAAGGGAGACAGTACAATGGGATGGATTTAAGAATGCTAGGAGATCCCGGGGATATACCGTGTGATCCTCCTACGGTCCGCCACCCAGGCTCAAAGGGATCATAAGATTGTTCATGCTAGAAACTTCCATGTGCAGCCACAAGCTATTATGGGCTCTAGCATAGTTGAGTATGTTGCAGGACCTCTTTCAGTGGTAGGCTAGCAGATGTAGGGGAAAGTAGGTGTAACTGTCTACCCAGAGTAAAGAGTAAATGCTTCAGAAAGACTGTGTCTCGGTCATCCGTTTCTCAAACACCATGAAGTGCGAGAAATCCAACGGAGGAGATCGAGTCTTGTGGGGAAAAGTGCACAAACCTCTGCAGAGTGTACAAACTAATCATGATTAGCCGTGTCCCCGGTTATGGACATCTTGAGTATCTGGTTCTTGGATCATCATATTGAATCCCATCACTCTAAATTAATTTGTTGGGGTTAATGATTACTTTTAATTGGGATTGAGAGGGGGTTTTACCTTCTCAATATTTTCAACCAACTTTGTAGTTAAACAAAATATATTCCTTTGATGTAGGGAAAAATTGGCTTTTCGCAAAACATATTAACCGTAGAGCCTCCACCAGCCATATATGCATGTAGTGATAGCATTTATTCTGTTCATTGCTCTACTGTGTTATCTTGCCAGTACATTCAATGTACTGACCCATTTCGGGCTGCAACGTCTCATGTTGCAGGATTCTTACGACGAGTAAGTGATACGTTAGGGTTACGATTTCTACACTCAACTTTGCCGTTGGTGTTGATGGGAATCCACAACCCTGTTGTTACTTCCGCTATTTGGATTGAGGTAATAGTATTTACGTTACTTTATACATGTGATTTACCTCTGTTATAAATCCTCGAGTACTGTGTGTGTCAGCATACCGATCCAGGGATGACACTTAAGCACAGAGACTTTGATCCATTCGGGTCGGGTCGCTACAAGATGGTATCAGAGCACATGTTGACTGTAGGACGTGACCCCTAGAAACTGGCTAGCCCATAGGAAAGATTTTCTCTAAACTTTATTTTCAAAAGAGTTCCCTTAAGTCTCATCTTTTCTAAAGCTTTACCAAGTATTTCCTCTCACCTCAAGTAGTTAGACTATACCCCTTTTTCCCTTTTGACCACTCGAAGGTTCAACTGATGAGACCAATCCAAGAAGTACAAGATATCGGACAACTAAGACCACTTCGGAATGAAGAGGATTTTACCGTGCATTATAATAATGGAAACTACAACAGTTGAAGACTCCGAAGACTAGGAGAATTTGAAGTTTCTGAAGAATTTCCAGATTGGTATGACCTAGGAAGGCTACCCTTATGGAATTTGTCAGACTATTGAAGCTGTCAATACCCGAGATCAAGGTGTGTCGGAGAAAGACCGGAACATGGAGCGTTAAAACTCAAAGTTTTTGTCAAGAAAACCCTAAGGCAGGAGATATCAACTATGGAATGATAGCTCATGGCAATGACAAGGGCAGAAACACTGCTATCCATGATGTTATCGCCCGCTTATGCTATTGTCGCCGTGCTGAGTTAAGCATGCATTTCGTCGGAAGGATTGGATGACAAAAGGGCTAATGGAGCATCTATCAGCAAAAGATAAAGTTTAACCTTAGCTGGTGTATCGACAGGATCTGGAGTATTACATCGAGAATTTTAAGATGGACCTTCAGGAAGCCGTATTTGACAAGGAAGCATTTCGTGAAGAACTCAGGACCCAGAAGCTGAAAGTAGCCAAGCTGGAGGAGAAAAACCTCGAGATACCAGAGATTCGTCAGGAACTGAAGGACAGTAGGACCATGGTTCATTGCCAAGGATGTTGAAACCCAGAAGTTTGGAATGCAACTCTAGAATATTAAAGGACGTCACGAGAGACTTCGCGTCAACAAAGATGATCTGGCAAAAGAACTTGAGAAGGTCAAGCACGATCGGAAGAAGCCCATCGGATACATGAACAAGACTTGAAGAGTTTGGCGACTTTGAAGATTTATTGACCTTTAGAAGACCAAACCCCTGTTATACCTACGTTAGATGCGACGATTGTGAGCTGTCATTTGTTTGATGTTTTCCGACAGCCACAAAGTAAAATCTGCCTCTTCAAAACTATTGTTTGTATTGTGTGTATCCCTCTCTATCTCTCTTATCCCACCCCAAACCCTTGGAACCAATAGAGGATGAGTGGAGAAGAGCTCATATTTTCTGGACCGATAAGTTAATTGGAGACGGACCGATGGATTCAGAACATGGAAGATCACATGAAGAATAACGCTATAGCCAGAAAGGATATGACCCAGCATGCTCTTCAGTGCTTTGAAAGAGGTGCTTCTACTTGGTGGAGGATGTACCAAACCATCAATGGATGGCAAAGAGTAACCACTTGGAAAGAATTTAAGATGACTCTGCTAAAGTCTCGGCTTGTGTCCCAGAAGTTGAAGCCTTATGGAAATGATATGAAGAAACCTTGTGCATGCAAGTTCTGTGGAGAAATAGGACACAACCATAAAGAACACAAGGATGAATGCCCTCATTGTGAAGGAAATCACCCAACTGAAGAATGCCCAACTAGGCAGATTACTTGTTTCTTGTGTGAAGGGACTACCCACTACCCTGCTCAGTGTCACATTTACCCCATGGTACAAAGAACCATCCAGCAGAAGAAAGAAGCAATGAAAGGAGCCCTCATGGAAATTTTAGAAGAACCTGTGATGAAGGAAGAGGTGGAGGACACACCCGAAGAAGACCTAATTAAACCCTGCACCAAGTCATGTTATTCATGTGGAGAAGAAGGACACATCTCCCAGAATTGTCTGAAGGGGGATCTAGTAGCATTCCCGATAGAGGAAGTAGAGTATGATCCACAGGAAATAGAAGTCCTGATTGGCACGGAAAAGTCCAGGAAGAGAAATAGATTGGATTCCAAGAACAACCAAATTTCTACAAAGAAGGACCTGAGTCATATCATATGTTTTAGGTGCAAAGATTCAGGACACTACTTTAGCGAATGCCCAAAAAGGAAGCCGAGGACCCAAGGAGGCTATGTAATCACTAGGAAACCACGAGACTTGTCAGAAGTAATATGTTTCTGCTGTAATGAAGCATGTCACTTTGCCAGAGATTGTCCCAATGAGAAGGAGACTTGTGCTAAATAGTTGTGTCGAAAAAGAAATATAGTAGTAGTAGTGGGAACAATTCTTTTTGAGGTATTGAGTTGAGGCCTGTAATGGAAATGCATGAGATTGTAAAAAATTTGAGAATCAACAAAGTTAGCAATATTGTTGGTACTGATTTGGATTTTATGAGTTGTTACTCTATGAAGAAAGATTTTGACCATTTTCGAGGATATGAGAAATATGGTCTATGGATGAATTTGTGCAGTTCAAGGGTGGTAGTACCCTGTGAGGACACTTGACCTCTGGAAAAGATAATGATATTCCATGGAGTGGACTTCGGACAAAAGAAGTACGAGTTTTGTCTCGGTAGGTGGGATATCCCAAGAATATGAAGGGATGAAGTACTATTGGATATAAAGGAGGTAGAAGGTTGGCAATATGGAGCAATTGTAACTCCCTGATGAGTCTGTGTAATCCCTTCTTAGTTTGGTACCGATAGAAGGAAGGGAGACAGTACAATGGGATGGATTTAAGAATGCTAGGAAGCTGGATGTTGGAATAATGATCAGTTGCCCCGATGATGAGTTCAAGGTTTACAAGTGATGAGATGGGCCATAACCCACAGGCCCTAGGACCTACCAAGAAGCAAGCACACTCTTGCTGAAGGAAAAACCCTGGAAGAAGATACGACTTTATCAACAGACGATCTTATAGGAGTTAACGCAAAACCTGAGAGAGGTGAAGAAACGATAGATGTTCGTTTGGCTCGCAGAATCAATGGATTTATCCGAACTTGGTTCGTCGACAAGAGAAATTCTGCAATGCTTGTGAGGATGACCGAGTGATAGAATGCGAGATTCGCTAAACCATATACAAAGTAATGATTTGGGTGCGGGATGGATTGATCACCATACCGACTTACTCTTATTATTCGCCTTGCTATATGGGATGGTAAATCTGAGTGACTTACCCATAGTAGAGCGACGACGATCAAAACCTTGTTTAAACCATAGAATGGTGTGACAATTTTTCCCCTTGTACACGGCAGTTGTTGCCAACCGTAGGTTATGCGGTGAGGTTCAACCCAGACCCATTTCCTGCAGGAGAAACCATAAATTGTTGACCAACATGAGATATCGATAGTTGTTTAGTATTGGCGCCAGACCCGTCAGCTAAGAAGACCCGGTAACAGAAGAACCTTACCAAGATGAAAGGACACGGGAATTGAGGAAAATAGTTATGCCCCTACCGGAAGAGCCAGAGTAGGATTTTTCCCGAGGATCTCAGAGGACTGACCCTGTCAACAATAAGGATGGAGTATATAAGTTTTGATGGAACCGTAACAATGCTTCTAAGGGTGGTAGCACCCAAGACCCCCTGTGACGATCGATGGATTTTGAGAAGACCCCAAACCTAACCTATTTCTTTCTAGCCTCTCCGAATCTCGAGGACGAGATTCATTTTAAGGGTGGTAGGTTTGTAACATCCCAAAATTCTAAATTTTGGAATGTTATATTAAATAAATAGTTTTGATTGATTGTTTGATTGTGGTGTGGTTGCTTGTGTGAAATTGAGTGAAATTTGGAAACTTTTTGAAAGTTGAATGAGAGGGAATAAAATGACTTTCCCAAAACTTTCACCTTGCATTTATGATATCCATGAATTCATATTCATTTCATCACAAACCCTAGAGTGAAGATAACATGACTTCTTCTATTTTAAAAGGGGTTTTTGAAAAGATTTGAATTCCATTTGGAAATATTCCAAATTCGAAAACTTTATGCAACTCAATGATTTTCATGAGAGGAGATAAAATGACTTCTTCAAATTATATGAAATATGAGTTGGAAGTTTAAAACAATCGAATTTAAAGTCCCTTTGAAATTATTTTCAATTTGGAGTTATTTGGTTTTTATTCAAATTGTTTTTATCCAAAAATAAAATATATGGAAATTAGGGTAAAATGATTCCCTTCAATATAAAATTAGAGGGAAATAAATTTGAAATCATTTTGGTATTTTTAAAATGATTTTTATTAGGTTTTATTGCAGCAGTAGCACTGTTTGCTTTATTTAAATTTTTGTGAAATTTATTTGCCGCTGAAAATATGTTCATCTTTTAGGAAATCTTTTTCTGAAAATTTTGATATATAATATGCCTATGGAAATTTTTCTTATTTTCCGTTTACCTTTTTTTGTTTTTATTCTAAAAAAAAAAACTGTACGAGCGACCGACTGCTATCCTTCGCCAACGTGCGCATCATAGCTAGCAGGTCGGACTATATTATTTTTCCAGTTGTCCTTTAATTTATTTATTTTCTGTTAAAAAAAAAACGCACGCACACATGCGCGCACACGCGCAGGCCGGCCGAAGGCCCATGCGGCGTCGTTTCTTTTCTTTCGTCTGCCTTTTGTTTACGTTTAGTCCCACATTGCCTAGCTTTTGACCTCTAAGCCTCCTTTCCACCTATAAATATAGACCCATAGAGCCTCCAAAAATCATCCGATTCGGGTTAAATCAATATATTTTGGTTTGACTAGATTCACTAAATAAAAATATTTTTCTTCTCTCCGGCGGGACTTCTGAAAGTTGTCTTCTCTCTCGGAAGTCATCTTTTCTCTACCTTATAAAGGTATCTTTCTTCGTATTTTTTTTATATACTCCCGTAGCTTATTATTTCTAGACTAGTACGGTAGAATAATTAGATTTATAAATTAGTCCTTGTATTTATATTTTAGGACTAGAATTCTTTTAGCCATAACTCTTTTTCTTCCGTAAAACAGCTTGGCCCTGATTTTTCAAATAGCCATAACTTTTTACTCGTTCATCCAAATTAGACGAAACCAACGCCAATATTTTTGTCTTGATTCCACCTTTCTAGTGAATCTATCAAATAAACTTTTTGCAACTTTCAAATTTCGAAATTTGTTCAGATTCATATTCAAACTTGTTTTGGCTATAACTTGAGTTTCGTAACTCCGATTTAATTGATTCTTTTTGCTAATTGATGCTCTTGACCTAAACTTTCTTATAAGACCAAATCCACCCAATTTTGGTACTGTTAGAAATTGTTTTCTGTTGCAAGAGTTAATTGCTAGTTTTTCGAAGTTTTTCGAGATCTTTTCTTCGATTCTTTTGCATGAGTGCTTATGTATGCAATTGCTTGCTCACGTTAGATTGAACGGAGTGTGACGAGTAGAACTATCAGGAATTATGAGTGCGAAGGATCTTCATCAACAGTACAAGGCAAGTTCACACTTTGATCATACTCTTCTATACCCAGTTTTTATGCATTAGTTTTATCCTCAAACACTACATGACTAGGATGTGATTAACTTGTGGGTATTGGGAAGTAGATGATGAGGTAGAACCTATTGCCCTTTTATTATAAAACCCTTGGGAGTTACTTCTACGCTATGCTTATATTGCCATGCTATGCTCGTAGACGTGGATTGAGTTTTGAGTGTATCCATGACAGATGTGAGATTGTTAATTAATGGTTAACTTAAGGTGGCTACTTTAATACACATCTGGGTGGATTGGTTGGGGCACCCTGGGGATATACCAGTGGCTTGCCCGGACACCTGGGGATATACCAGTGTTGTCCTAGGAGATCCCGGGGATATACCGTGTGATCCTCCTATGGTTCGCCACCCAGGCTCAAAGGGATCATAAGATTATTCATGCTAGAAACTTCCGTGTGCAGCCACAAGCTATTATGGGCTCTAGCATAGTTGAGTATGTTACATGACCTCTTTCAGTGGTAGGCTAGCAGATGTAGGGGAAAGTAGGTGTAACTGTCTACCCAGAGTAAAGAGTAAATGTTTTTGAAAGACTGTGTCTCGGTCATCCGTTTCTCAAACACCATGTAGTGCGAGAAATCCAACGGAGGAGATCGAGTCTTGTGGGGAAAAGTGCACAAACCTCTGCAGAGTGTACAAACTAATCATGATTAGCCGTGTCCCCGGTTATGGACATCTTGAGTATCTGGTTCTTGGATCATCATATTGAATCCCATCACTCTAAATTAATTTGTTGGGATTAATGATTACTTTTAATTGGGATTGAGAGGGGGTTTTACCTTCTCAATATTTTCAACCAACTTTGTAGTTAAACAAAATATATTCCTTTGATGTAGGGAAAAATTGGCTTTTCGCAAAACATATTAATCGTAGAGCCTCCACCAGCCATATATGCATGTAGTGATAGCATTTATTCTGTTCATTGCTCTACTGTGTTATCTTGCCAGTATATTCAATGTACTGACCCGTTTCGGGCTGCAACGTCTCATGTTGCAGGATTCTTACGACGAGTAAGTGATACGTTAGGGTTACGATTTCTACACTCAACTTTGCCGTTGGTGTTGATGGGAATCCACAACCCTGTTGTTACTTCCGCTATTTGGATTGAGGTAATAGTATTTACGTTACTTTATACATGTGATTTACCTCTGTTATAAATCCTCGAGTACTGTGTGTGTCAGCATACCGATCCAGGGATGACACTTAAGCACAGAGACTTTGATCCATTCGGGTCGGGTCGCTACAGCGTCCTTGGCAGCGTAGGTTATGTAGGCTAGATTCAGAGGTACCTCCCACGTGTTCAGGTCCTTGGTATCGACGTCTTCTTTCATGTTGGCGTAGCAGGGGTCGATCAAGATCGCAGCGAGGTCAACCACGGAGTCCTTCTCCTTCCTGTTGCCAATGATCTTGTATTGCTTCTGGATGTCGACTAGCTTGTTGCACCAGATGGCCGAATCGTAAAGCATAGTCGCGTTCTTTTTGCTCTCCACCATAGTGAAGGTGCAGTCGGTGGTGCAGATGAAACGGGCGAATGCTCCAGAACCTCTGATGGCCCTACAGCAGTGGTAGACGAGAACCTCGTCCCGCAAGCATACCTGGGCGACGGTGATCCGCTGGTCCCAGTCAGGAGACGAATGGATGGACACAAGGTCTAGTCCCATGACCTTGTGCTTTCTCCTCCTATAGGTTCTGCTTGAACTTGGTGAGGTAGAGCTTCACCGAGTCTAGATCGTTGGTGTATATCACATTCAACTTGTTGCTGCCATGGGTCTGAACGGCGAACTCGATGGTGAACGAGTGGGTAGGCGGCGGTGGTAGTTTGTTTTCCATCTCTTGGTGAAATGCATTCAATAGTAAAATGAGTGTGTACAGGCGATAGCAATTACTACCCCTCCCTCGCCCGCTGCACGCCCGGCAGAACATGCCCCCTCGGCGCATTCAAATGCCACCATTAAACCCGCGTGGAAGCCGAGAAACCTATTCCTGCCACACGTCGGTTCACGAGCGGGTCTGTATTGGTACTGTAATAGGAAGTGTTAGTGGTCACTTTACTTAAATTTTATTAGCTTTAATTAAAATTTATTCTGAAAACAAGCAAGGCATTGGCTTGTTCTATCAGTGCCATAGTATCAACATCTACAACAATTAGAATGATTATTCTCAGGGCGCACATGATCAGCTCATTTGCCACACTTTCACATAGATAATACTACCAAGTTTGAATAACTTGTTATGGTTGTTGTCCTCTGCATCATCATGCCATGTTTCCCAGCTTGCAAGATTCAGAACCAACCAATAATATTCAAATAATAAGTACAACAAAGATGCCTACACATCTCAATGATTCCTAGCTTGCAAGATTCAGAACCAACCCATTAGATTCAAATAATAAGTACAACAAAGATGCCTACACATCTCAATGATTCACAGTTCAGAGCCAGTCGTAACTGTACAACTCAAAGGTTGTGAGAATGTGAACAAATAAATAAAAATTGATCGATTTTTCATGTAAGCAATTTGATCGAAGGATTTGCTTAAACATTGAAACCAGTCCTTTTTAAGACCACGCAGGTCAAACAATGGCAGTTGAAATGTTCTGCATCACTGGTGGCACTACCACTTCCAATATATGCATAAGAGGGCCTTCTAGATTTTGAAGTAGTGTATATAGAGCCTCATCCTTAGTATTTAACAAATACACATAGCAGAATCTAGTGGAATCATCAATCAACATCTTGAAAATTTTCTTTCCACCTTGCACACACGCATGGCACTTTAGAGCCTTTGTATAAAGTGAATCTCGGGATTAAATCCATCTTAGCTAGCTGTGTCATACAACCCAAAAACTTGGCGAATGCTTTTGACCATCACAACATCTGTAGTTGAATATTCCTATTTGCATAGATAAGAAAGAGCATGATTACTATAATAGTGGCACTAGTTGAAGCAACTTTATTTGCAAAACGAGAAAAGATTGCCATAGAATAGCTTTATTAAAAAAATACAACGTTAGCACACTATGACAAAGCACAATCATGTTGATAAAGTACAGTACTAACCTGTGTGAGATGTCTTTGGGAGATCAAGTTATTCTTCATGTCCCCGTATCTTGCCATGAAGGCGATTCGTTGACATCGATTAACACCTCAGTATGGCAGTAGAAGGAGGAGCTTCGACTCATTTCAATCTCTTTTTTTGTGTAGTTCAACCAAAATTATGGTGCCTGCCAGTTAGAGAGGGGGCCCGCGCCACATCGACGGTAGGCGTGATGGACTCTACTAGTTCAGTGCAGCTATGTGATTGATGTAGTGCACATGGACCTGAATCTGCCAGATAGGCCTTCTGCATGTTATCTACATTGGAAATGAAATGGTAGCTAAGACAGTAGCTCTATTTTAAATGTATTATTACTTCATTTTATCAGTGGGAGTAGCGGTGCCAAAAGATTGCCTCAAATTATTAGTGGCATTAAATTAAGATGCAAAAACAATATCATTATTGCTTTCTCATAGCAGTGCCAAAACAGTAGCACAAGATCACTAGATGGATGCAGAGTCAAAATCAACCGAAAAGGAACATACCCGGTCATGGGAACCATAACTGGGAGAGGGGCCCTACGCCGCCATGACTCAATTCTCCCGGATACGCCTAATGCAAGTGTTGAACCTGCAGATCCACTCAGATGATCCAATTCATGGCGACCTTTTTGTGCAGTTCACCTGAAATGAAGCAAAGTTTGCATCATGTAGCTAGCAAGAAGTACTTGCTCTCATGAGCTGGCAGGTTCTACTTTAGTAGTTGCACTAAAATTGAGCAACATTAAGGTTGGCTGTCCTGCTCATGCAAGGTGCAACTATAATTTGCTTATCCTTTTGTGCAGTTCCACTAAAATAAAGTGCCATTGTGGTGATGGTGACAGCTCATCCTGCAAAGGCTAATAAAATGTTGCACGAGATTACCAGCAGAGTTTGACGAAGATGTTGGAAACTCCAAATCACCCTTTGTGCAGTTCCACCAAAATTGAGAGACATTGCCCACGTGACATTTTAGTTGAACTGCACAAGACACTCATTCTAAGTTCACCAAAAGGTTACGATAGCAATGAGGTGAAATGGATATCCCTATCCACACAAAAAGATAGAAAGAAAACAGTTACTGGTCAGTAACAAGATACAAAATATACACGAAATGAAAAGAAGCATCTTTATTATGTTCATGGCAATCACGCAAGGATAGTAGAAATTTTAAAACAGCAGCATTGCTTCATGTTACCGGAAGCATTACGATCAGCAATGAAATTCCTCAAATATTGGATTACTTTAATGGTGTCATTACTTGTTTAGCAGATACAGTAGATCAACAGCAGCTAAAGAGTTGGTTTAAGGGCATGGGACAGTGGGGACACCAGGACACTCAGCAGCGTAAAGAACCAACTTATTTATCATAATGGAAAAAATAGCAGGAGTAGCATTTGTTGCAACACAGTTTAATTGCATCATATTACTGGAGGAATTAGATTAACAATAACATTGGTCAGACATGTCCTTACGGTAACAGTGTGATTGCTTCATTTTAGACGTGCCCTTACATCAACAACATCAAAAAGTTGGTATAAGGACATGCAACAGTGGACGCATCAGCACGATGTACCTACAAGGAGGCATAAAGTGGTGATCCTGAGTTTCTTCATAATCTATGAGGGCAGCAAATCTAATCCTGGAGACCTTTTACTATGTGAGGGCAGCAAATCTAATCTGGGACATACTCTGTTGACTTGTCCACCAGCAGCCACTTTCTATCTTTTTTTTTCAACCAATAATAGATCTGTTCCTTATCTAGTTTGTACTGACTTTTCCCTTTATTTCCCTTTTCAAACAAGAGACCGGTTGGTATCCAGTCTCTACTACTTCCCCTTGTTATTTCCTCTGTGAATCAAGTCCTAGATTCATGCTACAACTTTCCCCCCTTTATTCACTGTTTGAAACAAGTCCTAGATTCTACTTCATGAAGTAGATTTACCTCTAATAATACTAATTTAGGTGGCTTTGGAAGAGATGATGGAAGTAGAAAAAGATCCACATGCAGCCACGTGGGGAGCTGGGGCAGTAGAGCAAGGCCGCTTTCGAAGGAACTTATACCTGAGGGTCACCAGGATGTGGCTAGGAGGGCGGCGGGAGGTCGGATCTGCCCATAATACGATAGGGAGGAAGAAGGGGTCCGAGGACCTCCCGATCCGGCGCTGTGTCAGAGAGAACATCATGGGCAGAGGATCAGGACCCGCCGGCAGCTGTGGGTTTCCTCCCTCATCACCGATGACCGCGTGAAGGATGTACCTAGCCCCCTACACACCCCGGCCGAAGGGATCCGACCGGATCTGTGACCAGCAGTGAGCAGAGAGAGAATGTCGCTACCGTTGTCTTGTTTAGATCTGGAGAGGATGAGAGAATGAAGAGAGCAACCCTCATAAAGCAAGCGCTCAGGCTTCTGCCTATATATATAGTGGAGTGATTATTTTTTTCACTCCACAACAAGCGTTTCAATTTGTGTACATGGCATTAAAGAAAAGAAACTCTCTATTTAACGTGACTAACTGCACGTCACACTTTGTACTGTATTGTACTACTCCTACTTACTAGTAGTATTGCTCACTTGTGCTCCCCGGCCCTCCATTCATTGAACAACCCCATGGGTGAGTAAACATATAGTACTATTTATATAGAACGAACAAGCTCGAACTATTTTGGCCTTGAGATATCGATGGTACAGTTTGACCACATTGCAACAATGGACTCAGTACTTTGAAGTAACCTATACGTATAAACACATGCACGGTTTACATTCCGAATCTCTAGCTAGAGCTTGAATTGTACTCCCTCCGTTCCTAAATATTTGTCTTTCTAGAGATTTCAACAAGTGACTACATACAGAGCAAAATGAGTGAATCTACACTCTAAAATATGTCTACATACATCTGTATGTGGTAGTCCATTTGAAATCTCTAAAAAGACAAATATTTAGGAACGGAGGGAGTATTTGTTTACATGTACCACCTTTTTCTTTTGGTTTTTTGCTCCATGGTGCAATTCATCGATACAAAATTATACTAGGAGTATTTAAAAGATGAGGGCAGGGCTTTTCCCGGGCAGTACACGCGGCAGTTTTCGCGTAGCCGGTTTGACAGAGAGGCGAGGAGGGTGAGGGAGTAGCGGATTCAACTTACTGTTAGAAAGGTAGGTCTGTGTGATTTGACGGCTCATTACTACTAGAAAGATGGGGCCTTGTGATATGACTGCCCATGATAGTCCTTATTACTGCGGCGCTACGACCGGGGTGATGTCCCCTTCCCTTCCCCACTCTAATCTGGTGCATGACACGTCGACCCGGATGCTGGATCTCCCACATGTCGGTGACGTAAGAAGGAGCAAAGAATCATGCGGTATATATAGTACTTCCTTTGTTCCTAATTTTTTTTCTTTCTAGAGATTTCAACAAGTGACTACATACAGAGCAAAATGAGTGAATCTACACACTAAAGTATGTGTATATACATCTGTATGTGGTAGTCCATTTGAAATCTCTAAAAAGACAAATATTTAGGAACGGAGGGAGTACTACATAGTATATACTACTACTCATGTTGGAGGAGTGCGAAACACGGCAATCCCAGTGAACCAGCAGGCGACAGGCCATAGAAAACAATGTGGTGATATGGCCATAAAAAACAATATACTACAGTCTAGTCTCTAGCATGTATAGTACTCCTCCTCTTCCTCCTCATCTCGGTTCATTGCCATCATACTTTCCCCATTTCTGTGTTTGCAGTATCCTGCGAATCAAAGAGGCCCTTAGACTAGTTTAGGTCCGGTCGTTTTTTTTCAATGTGTTGCGTCCAAAATTTAATGAACATGCTCCGGCTTCTATGAAAATAATCAGGTTTGCATGTAGTAATTCATTTATTTATTTATTCTTCTACGGGGGGTTTGCATGTAATTCGTCAGGTCTGAAATGTAAAGTACGCCGGCATGGTTGCATATGCTTCCAGTCGTGCATGCACTACGAACCAGATGCTCTATGTCCCACATGTCGGCGAAAGGAAGCATGTGGAAATAGGCTAGGAGTACATATAGGTGAAAAAATGCGTGAAAAAATATGTACTATGAACCGTAGCTGCGGTTCAAACAGGAGACCTAAAGTGATGACAGGTATAGGTCGCACGCACCCAACAAGTGGTACTAGACGTACGAGTACTCAGTACTCCTATTCTATCAACATGAGTCCCATCTGACAACAGTGTTCGTGCTACAGCTAGCTCTTCTCCCTCGTTTCTCTCTTCTAATTCTAACTCAGCCAACACGCGGGGAGCGGGGTGGGGATTTGCCGATAGTCGGTTTGCTCAACTGCGGCCCCACCTGACAGTGAAAATGCTAAAACAACAAGCGCTCCCTAGGTTGAGCGGTGAACCGGACAGACCGTGTGGGGGTGCGACGCAAACGCGGGAGTCTTTACCTTTTTAACTTGTAGATAGAAAAGGCCAAGCCAATGGATGCTCAGCGGCAGGTCAGAACGATAGTGTGGAGTGCGACGCGAATGGCATAGGCGTGCTGTACTTGTTCATTGGTCCTGGTTTATTGGTCCCCATCGCAATCTGTGCCAAATTTGTACATAAATTTGACTAACAAAAGGTTCGTGCATGTCACCAAAATTATATCATTGAAAACTATGTTCAAATACGAATCAAACGATATAATTTTTGTTGAGATGCACTAATATTTTGTCAGTTAAATCTTTGGTCAAAATTTAGCACAAATTACAAAAGGGACTAATAAACCAGGACCTAGGTAGTAGTACACCAGGACGAAGACAGTGATACTACATATAATTAACGCCAAATAAGAGCAAGGGATCACACATGTCATTTACGACTGGAATAAAAATGCCATACACTAACACATTAAGGCCACGAGGCGATGCAGTGCTGGTTACGGGAGGCAAGAAGAAAGATACATCCATCGACGACCTCCTCCTCCTCGACTCAGGGCGCCGGCCCATCGAACAGCGGCTAAGTAGCAGCGGCTTTCATGGCCAGGTCAAAGTGCTTCTAAACAATGGCGTTCAAAGATTCCAGCCAGTCGAAGAAGGCCAACGTCTTTCTGTCCTCCCTGGCCTTGTAGTGGCCTATGTAGACGATTTTCTCATAGACATGGATGTGTAGGTCGACGGTTTCTTGCATGGCGAGGCGCTGCGTGGTGAGGGCGGCCTTGGGATGCACATTCTTCGTCGCGACCTCCCGTAGCTGCAGGGCCACCAGTGCTTCAAATAGGTCATCACCATGGAGGCCGATGAGGGTGGCAGGCAATGAGGAGCCTGGGCACACGGGCTCCAGGAGTACGACAAGGTCGTCCGCGCGCTTCTTGACGGTGGTGAACTTGTGGCTGGAGCTCACCATCATCTCGTCCACGCGAGAGGTGAAGCCAGCATCGGCGAGGGCTATGATGCCAGCGGTCGCCAGCACCGTCTGGAAACGATGCGCGGTGCAGGGCTACAGGACGGCGTCTTGGATGATCTGGCACAGCCGACTGCCGCTAGCGTCCATCGCCTCCATGGGTGCTTGTGGCTTCTGGTCACTTGGTCTTGGTCTTGGATTGGAGTGAGCAGTGGTGCGTATGATTTGGTAGATGGATTGGAGTGGTGGGGTGGCTTCATATAAGAGTGGAAATTGCGTTGCATTTACATCGTACTCGCTCCATTCTGCTTCTACAATTAATTCCCTCTACGTGCTAATTAAGGATGCATCACTGACCGTTCAATGTCTCAGGAACCGCTACCCTCTCCCTCATTGGCATTCAAGCAGTATCAATGTAAATGCGTGTCAAAAAGAGACTAGTCATTACTACATTGCGCACCGCGATCAAAGCGGAGGGGAAAATGAGAGAACTTAATATTTACTGTACTAACATTGCATGCAATGAACTGACCGCTGCATGTCATGCTAGGTAGTCTCAACGCATTAATAACATACACGGCCCACATCTCATATTGGTTGATTCCTTTATTCATGTCAAGAAACAAGAAACGAGGTCGAGTTAATCCACCGCGCCTAAGTGTTTTGGAATTATAAGGTTTCATAAGCGATTGACACAATAATGGTAAGATCTTCATCCGACGGTGGCACCTATTGGACGCAAACTACCACAAAACTGCGACAGCACGCCCCTCCCCCACACATAAGACTGGCACGCAAGCATACGCAACTCCCACGCTCGGGTTGCGCTTGGCTCTTCGCCTCTTCGAGAAGTCGAACAATGATGTCATTTACGACTGGAATAAAAATGCCATACACTAGCACATTAAGGCCATGAGGCGATGAAGTGCTGGTTACAGGAGGCAAGAAGAAAGATGCATTCATCGATGACCTCCTCCTCCTCGACTCAGGGCGCCGGCCCACCAAACGACGGCTAAGTAGCAGCTGCTTTTGTGGCCAGGTCAATGTGCTTCTGAACAATGGCGTCCAAAGATTCTAGCTGGTCGAAGAAGGCCAATGTCTTTCTGTCCTCCCTGGCCTTCTAGTGGCCTATGTAGACGATTTCCTTGTAGACGTGGATGTGTAGGTCGACGGTTTCTTGCATGGCGAGGCGCTGCGCGGCGAGCGCGGCATCTAGGTGCACATTCTTCATCACGACCTTCGGCAGCTGCAGGGCTACCAGTGCTTGAAAGAGTTCGTTGCCATGGAGGCCGATGAGTGTGGCAGGTAACAAGGAGCCTGGGTGCGCTGGCTCTAGGAGTACAGCAAGGTTGTCCGGGCGCTTCTTGAGGGCGGTGAACTTGCGGACGGAGCAGACCATCATCTCGTTCATGCGAGAGGTGTAGACGGCATCGACGAGGGCTATGACGCTGGCGGTCGCCAGCACCGTCTGGAAACGCTGCGTGGTGCGGGGCCGCAGGCCGGCGTCTTGGATGATCTGGCATAGCCGACTACCGCTTCCGTCCATCAACACCATGGGTGCTTGTGGCTTCTGGTCACTTGGTCTTGGTCATGGATTGGAATGAGCAGTGTTGCGCAGAGGCTAGGAGTAGATGGATTGGAGTGGTGGGGTCCCTTTATATGAGAGTCCAAACTGCGTTGCATTCACATCATGTTGGCTCCATTCTGCTTCTCCAATTAATTCCCTCTTTATACCAATTGAATGAGGATGCATCATTGACCGTTCAACATTTCGGGAACCGCTACCCTCTCCCTCGTTGGCATTCAAGCCATATCAACGTAAATGCGTGTCAAAAAGAGACTAGTCAGTAGTAGTACCTCCGTCCTAGTTTACTGGCCCCCATTGTAATTTATGCCAAACTTTGACCATAAATTTAATTAACAAAATGTTCATGCATGTCACCAAAAAATATATCACTGAAAACTAAGTTCAAATACGAATCCAATGATATAATTTTTGTTGACATGCACTACATTGTGCAGCGCGACCAAGGCGAAGAGCAAAACGAGAGAACTTATTATTTATTTGCTAATTAATACCATTGCATGCAATAAACTGACAGCTGCATGTCGTGCTAGGTACGTCTCAAGGCATTAAAAACATACACTGCCCATGTCTCTTATTGGTTGATTCCTGTTCATGTCTAGAAACAAGAAACGTGGTTGGGTTTGTTTTGGGATTATTTGATTTTTTGTAAGATGACTATAACTAGAAATCTCCACAATAACCGTAAGATCTGCATCCGATGGTGGCACCTATTGGATGAAACAACAATACAAAAGAATTGCCAGAAAACTGCCAGACTACGCCCCTCCCCTACACATAAGACTGCCACGCGAGCGTTCGCAAGTGCCACGTATGTTCAGGTTGCGCTTGGCTCTTCGCCTCTTCAAGAAGTCGAACAATGATGTATTGATGTTACTACTTCTACAGTATCGAATCAACTGCTGCATGTCCACCGCGTACGGGAGGGAAAGCTTGTTGTAATCAAAAGCTTCTCCTCATCTGCGAGCCACCGCGCGCATGGGTGAGGGAGAGGGCATACTAGTAATCAAGCTTCTCCTTGTTGTACGAGTTGAAGCGACACATCATAGCACGATTTTCTCAAAAAGTTGTGTTTACCTAAAAATTAATTACAATGCATGCATGCCGTGAGTTTCCTGTTGATCCTTGCATCTGTTGATTTAATGCACATTGAAGTATGAACATGTGTTGGTAAACTTGTCACAGTGGAGAGCACCTCGACTGTTTGGAGGCAGCACTGCCTCTAACACGGGCCCCACATGCTTGCCTCTAAACTTGGCTAAAAGCCCGCAGTGTACAATCTTTGCTGCAACCTCTAACATTTACCCCACCACAAATTAAAATGTATACTCCACTCTTGACCAGATCAGCATGCAAACTCAATCACCAGGATGACAGGCAGGGCCAAAAGATTATTTTAATCAAAAAAATGCTTCGAGACGGCCTCAGCATGGGGGCGACTCCAACGATTTTAAACTTAGAGGCAAGGTACACGGTATCCTAGACTATATTACTACTACCTCCCCGACACATGAAACTGCCACGTGAGCGTTCGGGTTGCGCTTGGCTCTTCGCCTCTTCGGGAAGTCGAACAATGATGGTACTACTACAGTGGAGTACTACTCGCATGCTTCTGGCCATCTGAGACCGAATGAACTGCTGCATGTGCACCACGTGCGGGGGGAGAGCGTGTAGCAAAAGCTTCTCCTAGTCCTGTGAGCCACCATGCTCATGGGTGAGGGAGAGGGCATTGTAATCAAGCTTCTCCTTGTTTTACGAGTTGACGTGACACATCAAAGCAGTGCACATGATATATTTCAATAATTTGTGTTTACTGATGCATTAATTACAACGCATGCATGCATGCCATGACTTTCCTTTTGATACTTGCATGTGTTGATTTAATGCACCTTGAAGTAGTATGGATATGTGATGGTAAAACTTTCTATTGCCCCGTCCCTAAAGCAAGAGATGGTGGTGCACGAGGAGGGCGAGATCATGCCGATGAAATAGGACCCGATTATGGAGGTCTCTAAGGACCTCACCTTGCTCCACTACCGCTTGTGCCTCTGCCCCTTGAAGCCTCCAGTGTACGAGGTTTGAATACACCTCGTCCGTTCGGCTGATCGAGCAAGGTGCAGGTTTCTTGATTGATGTGTTGTTCGATTGATTTCTGTAGTGCAAGGGAGGGCACATGGCCTGCACGGACTGTCGCGGCGAGTGCCCAGGGAACCAGTGGCAGTGCCAAAAGTGCGAGCATGGCGGCGGCTTTGACGTGTGCAACACAGTGATGGAAACCGTCCTCTCCTCGGCGAGGGTGGAGTGCCCGCACGAAGGTTGTGGGCTCTACGTCACTTACCACAAGCTCGCAGATCACTAGAGCGTGTGTCCACTCACGCCCTGCAAATGCCCCATGCCCGTCTGTGGCTACGAAGGACCGCCGCCGGCGCTCCCCCACCACATCAGCACCGTGCATCCCATGCACGTGCATAGGATCCAGTACGGCAAGGTGCTCCAGCTACAAGTGCTGGTGTCGGAGCCGCGCCGCTTGCTGTTCGCGGAGGAGGACGGTCGCTTCTTTTTTGTTGTCGGCGGCGTGCTCGACGTCGGCGCGCCAAGTGCCGAGTCGGTCGTCTACATCAGAGCGGGGGCGTCCCCACCGCCGCACTACGCGGCCAAGGTGTGGGCGAACGGCCCGCCGGGGGAGCCCAAAGGAAGGACCAACACTGTCAAGGTGGAAATCGAGGTGATAAGCAGCAAGGAGCCTGGCGCCGTCGCCATGCAGGAGCTGACCTTCTTCACAGTGCCGCCTAAGCTGCTGGCTGGGGATGGGTTGTCGAGGACGGTGTCCCTCCACATTCAGATTGGCAAGCTCACCTCCTAAATGATCCTACAGTGCCTTCTATTTATCTTAGTAATATGCTAATATAGGGTTTAGCTCGGTCTACTTTAGCTTAAGAGATGGTGGATTTTGGTGGCGATGCAACAATTACTTCGACATCAGATCAGCAGTTAAAGTAATTTCCAACAGTCGAAGGGATATTTTGTGTCTGTTGGATATAAAGATCCTTTGGTAAGGAGTATAAGCTGCTTATATGCTTGTTTGTTGAGGAAGTGTTGCATACTTCTGCGAGTTGACGTGACACATAAAAGAAGTACTACTACTAGTCACCCGACTAAGCACCAGGCAGACCAAGCTCATGTCGTGTTGGTGCCGTGTGCGGCCTGCACATTAACCAAAACCTCACGCCTCCAACTGAGCCTCCATGTTTTAAACTTCTCAATCTCAAGGCCAAGGAGCAATGTGAACCTATGATAGAGCCAATCGGATGGTTGATAACACTACAATTCGTAGCTACAGATGCGTGTGTGAGAGAGGACAAGTGTGTGCGTGCACCTCTTCTCTTCGTGTACAACGTACTAAGCGCAGTGTACAAGTGTATGTGGGTGGCATCTACTTAGAGAGCTAGAGATGGTGCGTGCTAGAAGTCTCGAGAGACTAGGTGTGTGCGTGGGAAAGAGGAAGAGAGATGATATGTGTCGATGTAATGCGTGTGATAAAAAGACTAGTCAATAGCTCGCCACGAGGCTATTCCTGGCGAATGGCCCAATAATCATAAGATATGTATCCGACGGTGCTAGTTATTGCACGTACACAGTAGTAGAAAATAAGTGCCATGGCATATTACAAAACTGCCACACCACGCCCCTCCCATACACATGAAACTGCCACTTGAGCGTTCGCAACTGCCATGGTCTGCTCCTATGTCTGATCTTAATTTTTTTAAAGGGATCTACAATAAAAGGCCAGGATTTTGGCGCGCGGTATGCAGGGGAGCTTGGCCTGTCGGTTTGCTACTGCTCACATGCGGTCGAACATAAGTGATGTACCAAGCCGATGCGCGTCGCTTCGGTGAGCGGCAGGCCGGACATACCGTCTATTCATGCTAAGCGGCGGGCCGAACAGACCATGTGTTGGTGTTAGTGCTTACATGTGGTCGCACGTGTCAGTGATGCACCAAGCCGATGCGCGTCCCTTCGGTGAGTGGCAGGCCAGACCAACCATGTGTTGGAGCGACACCAGCGTGATGGGCTATAAGTTTACCACCTAACTTAATTTGTAAAGGGTAGCACTTGCTTTGCCTCCTTAATGAGATCGGTCGCTAAAAATCCTCATTACATACATTTCTCGGATGCGTACGTGGGCCCGCATTCTCAGAGGCCATCGTGGCGGAGCCATACGCCCGCAACCTCTTGGAGCAAAAAATGAGTAGCCCGCTGCTGGCTATTTCTATAATCAGTATATAAATTCTCAATTTCATGTGTGACGTGATATTAGCCGTTCATTGATGTTGATCCAATGGTCTAAGTGCCTCGGAATGGCTGGGATTCGCGTCTACAGTAACCTCATTGTACCGAGTAGTGTCTACGTTCTTCTCGAAGCATCAACACGTTAGTGTGATCAATACAAGCAAGAAGCTGGCAAAAAACACGTCCACATGTGCCACGTGGCTTCATTGAGCTCCCCCATCATTTTATTCAAAAATATATTGACTGAAAAAGAGAGACATCTCCTAAAACAAAAACTTGCTCATAGTTTGTTTCCTACTTGCTTTGCATGTACCGGAAGAGCAAGTATAATAAGTTAAAGTCAGCAGGCTATAATGATTAAACAATTATATTTGTCTTGAGTTGGATGAGAGAGAAGAGGAGAGAGAATGGAAGCGGGCTGTAGATTAACAGCGGCCTACACCATGAACTCCAAGAAACTTTGTGAGAGTGTACAGTGGGCCATGCATTAATAAAGTAGTACTGCTTAGCAACTAGCTATACTATACACGTTGGCTATTAGGTTAACTATATATGACATGGCAACTCCAGATAGCCGGTTGTTGGCTATACTATTAACCATGCTCAAAGTACAAGTGCCACGTCATCTAACAAGTCTTTCAACATGCATCAAATTATCACGAGGGATAACTCTCCTTAGAGAAATGTGCCCCACCGTGTACCCTCATGTGTGTGTGAGGGAGGCAGTGCGTGCTTGCGTGCACCTCTTCTCTTCATAAACGTCCTCCACAGCTCCACCTAGTGGGTGTGTTAGAGAGAGAGAGGTAGACGGTGTGTCCGACATGTGTCGGGGCCGGGGCACACTATCCCAGAAATTTAACCCCTCGTGTTACCACCAGCCCAGGATTACTGTTACTGGTGGACACGTCCTTGTTACAGATTACCAAGCTATTACAAGAATTGGATACAAGACCATAAAGGTCTAATGATACAATAGTGACTCTGGTGGTGGATGACGGAAGCGATTCATGGTTCTCCAACGTCAATGGGGCTCCATTCCCATAGGAATGGCTGACCTGGATAATTCCTATCCCGCATGGTTGCCATCCTAGGCTCCGCACGGACATCGCTGTGGTACTCCTCAAAGAAATCCTGAGAGGCATACTAATGGCGCATCACCCCGCAGTGCTCCAGAGGAGGTCATAGTAGGATCCGAAGAGGGACAGGAGGTACGGTAGCCTCGAGGGGACAGATCTGCCGCGGAAGTACTCACCGGCGAGCGAGACGAGACGTGCGATCTCAGGACACGCGAGACCGAGGCCGGTGAGCCCGACGACGACGGGGTACTCACCGGCCTCGGTCTCGCGCGTCCTGAGATCGCACGTCTCGTCTCGCTCGCCGGTGAGTACTTCCGCGGCAGATCTGTCCCCTCGAGGCTACCGTACCTCCTGTCCCTCTTCGTATCCTACTATGACCTCCTCCTCGCAGCAGGGAGGGTAGCGCAGAGCGGTGACGAAGCCTGCAATTCCGGCGCTCTGGGCACGGTCTGTGCATGCATGCTACGTCCTCGACACAATGCAAGGGGGCTCTGCAGTGATCCAATCATGCTGGGTTTTGGCAGGTGGATGCTCCTGGAGATCCCAGAGATGATGGACAAGATGGTTTGGCCATATGATCAAGCATGCAATGTAGTTTAGGAAGAGGCAAAATTGCTGTCATGCACATGAGCTGTTTGATAAAATGCTAGGTCAATCTAGGGGAATTTGCTGGGTGTGAAATTTACCAGGATGGTGTCTTCTTAGTGGGTATAGATGATGGTGGAGTTGTTTTGGCAAAAAGAGATACTTGCTAATGCAAGTTTTAACAGAATTCATTTCTGGAGAGAAACTTCAGAGGAATATTTGGTGAACTAAAAAGATTCCAATGGAGCTAAAATTTTGGAATTAAGGGTTTGGTTGGAAGGACTATAAGTGGGAAAAAATTTAGGATTTTTGGGGCAATGGAAAATGGGTTTGTAGTAGAAACTCAAATACAGGACAGAATTGAAAAGAGGTTGTATCCCTCAAAGTTTCCAAAAGACTAAGTTAGGTTTTTGCATAAAAGTGATATTTGGGCATCACATGACCTCCCATAATTTTTTTTGAATTTTAAAAGAATTAATTAAAGTGGTTGTAGTGCAACAGAGGCATTTACAGAATTAAAAAAATGCTATTAAAAGAATTGTGTTGGGCAAAATTTTATTCTGGAAATAATTCCTACTGTTATTAAACTATAATTGAAATGTTTTAAGAGAACTACCAAAGCCACAATATTATTTAAAAAAAAATTATATGGAGGGAAGAATTTTGAAATTAGAAAACAGAAAAGGTTCTGAAATTAAATAAAGACCGAGTATAATTCAAAATTTTATTTCTGGCCAAATTTTTATTTAGTAAAAACATGATTAAATTTTTGGGGTGTTACAAACTCTACCCCCCTTAAGAAAATCTCGTCCTCGAGATTTGTTAGGTGGTCACCAAAATTAAACCCACCTTTCGAGGAGATTTTCCTAAGCTATTTAAAATAACCCATTTAGGCACAGTTGACGTGGCTCCTAATAATTGGTGTAACTACAGTGGGCACTAGTGCTGTGGTTTTACTGTGACTGTTACGACAAATTTGGAAAAAGTGTAAATTGCAAAATTTGCTTGCCGTACTCTAGTGCACAGTGCTCTCTCCGGCTGACGGGTGGACCCAGGGCCCACTGTCAGTCTCTTCTTCTTCCTCTGGCTCTCTTCTCCTTCTCCCTCTCGCGTGCTTTCTCCACCTGCGGTGTCTAGCGCGTAGGGTATCTAGGGCCGTACTGTGGTAGTGCGCGGCGTGCAAGCTGCCGGTGCAGTGTGCAGTCACCTCGCGAGCCAGGCACCTTGTCGGCACTGCTCGCGATTTCTCCTCCGAACACCGGTGATCGGGCGACGAGCGGTTCTGGTGGACCTCGTTCACCATGCACCGAGCCCGAGCTATAAAACGAATGTAGTGTTACTCTCTTCTTCATCTCACCTGGCCTCACTTCTTCTTCCTCCTCCTTTTCTGATCGCAGGAGCTCAGACGAGGCTCCAACGGAGGATGTGCTTCTGGGGTGGTTTGTGATTCTCATGTCCGGAGCGGTGGCGGCGTTGCTCGGGTTCTCGCTGCTCCTATGCGCGATGATCCTTGACGATCGCCGTGATGCCGCAACTCGAGTGGTGGCTCTTCGAGGCGGCGGTGACCGTGAGGATAAGGCATCGGTGGTGGTTACGGGTGAGTGTTAGTGCGTTCTGCAGAAGCTCCGTAGAAATAAAAGGAACCCGCAAATTTTTCTTCAGAAAAAATGGTGGTGTGATGAGAGTGGTCTGATGTGTGAGGCGTTTGATTAGGTGCCACTGTGTGTGTGGTTCTGCACTTAGTGCATGTAGTGGAGTGAGTGTGATTGTAAGCCGGGTGTCGTGGTGGTGCATGAATTAATTCTGTGTTTGCGAAATTTATTCGCAGTGGTCCTTAAAAAAATCTCCACAATTACTCATACGCAACTGCAACCAAACATTTTATTCCCATGGTAAATCCCAAGATGCAACACAGATATCAAATCTCGCAAATTAAATGCTAGATGAATAGACACAACCAAGGTGTCTACGGTACAAAGGAAAAATTGGTATGGTCCTGAGGAAATATCCCCGGCATCGGAACACCTTCTTCTTCTCCTGGGGAAAATGGATGGAGGAGTCGGAGAACGTTCCCTCCTTGGTCTGGTAACAGTGGTCCGCCGATGGCGATCTGAGGATTCAGAATAGCAAGAGTCTGGAGGAAGTCCATCACTTGCTGGGTCAGACGCTACTGCGCGATGACATATTGAACAAGGTTGGCTAGCATTGGATCTCTCTGATTGTCTGCGGGGAAAAGATGCTTCTTCTCTAGGTGCTGCACGGCTCGGGAAGTAGTAATACCCCCTTTCGTTGGCACGGGGCAATGCGTACCGGAGGCAGGTAATTGCTTCATAGGCAGCAACTTCTATAGCCATCTCTGAAGTTGGCATAGATTTCCCGATGAAGACGACACTTGTAGGGCCTTGGTTTGGGTCTACCGGTGGGATGTGCGCGACTGCCCAATATTTCGAGGCGTTGTGGTTGATCCTCGATTTGAACATCTCATACTGGGGTGGCTGAGTGGAGCCAAGAGTGTTGCGGGTGAAATCCCACAATATCTTGACAAAACTGCCCGGGGTTGCATCTGGGGTTCTCAAATGAATCCCAAGGTGCGACATGGGGGAAATGGTGGTGGAGGCAGTGTACAAGGTGAGGGATGCTAGTTATGGACGCGAGAGTGGTCTCCTATATAGTGCCTGGCTAGGGAGCATATTTTAGTGTGGGTACGATTTCTGGGTATCGGTTCTGCTCCAGAGTGGTCGGGGTCAAAGTCACAGATACAAATCACAAAATGTGACGTATTACTGTGGTTGTCGGTTAGGGGGATAGGTTGGGCACCGATTATCAAAAGATGTCGGCTGGCCACTGTGTAGGCTTTATTGGATGGAATGGCCTGACGGTGGACAGGAAAGGATGTGGGCGTTGTGGAAACCTAGGGATAGTGACCAGGCTAAGATAGGATTAGCCAATGGTCAGCCTGGCTCTGATACCAAGGCTGTCGGGGCCGGGACACATAATCCCAGAAATTTAACCCCTCGTGTTACCACCAGCCCAGGATTACTGTTACTGGTGGACACGTCCTTGTTACAGATTACCAAGCTATTACAAGAATTGGATACAAGACCATAAACGTCTAATGATACAATAGTGACTCCGCTGGTGGATGACGGAAGCGATTCGTGGTTCTCCAACGTCGATGGGGCTCCATTCCCACAGGAACGGCTGACCTGGATAATTCCTATCCCGCATGGTTGCCATCCTAGGCTCCGCACGGACATCGCTGTGGTACTCCTCAAAGAAATCCTGACCTTGCCAAGTAAATAGCCAGGGACAAGCCTGTGAGTACGTTGGAATGTACTCGGAAACATCATGAACAAAAGATATATCGAATGCAACAATTAAATTAGATGATCATGATGAACTACACTTTATGCAAATGCTCATGATGGACTTAAATGCCTACTGACAGGAATTTAATCATGGCATGATAAAATATTAGCATGTGCAAATAAATGGATATATAAAAATGTTAGTGATAAACATGGATAGTTAAAGGAAAATAAAATAAAAGAAATGCCGGTTGGATGTCTAAAGTGACACCACGGTAGGTCTTGAAGAGAAATGCCAAACGGGTGTCTAAAAGAGAAATCGGACGAGACTGGACCATCCGAGAACTCAGGCGACGCCACGAGAGGTCTTGAAAAGAAATGCCAGTCGGGTGTCAAGTGACGCCACGGTCGGACTTGAAGAGAAATGCCAATCGGGTGTCCACAAGAGTAGTGGTGGGACCGCCTGTAAACTCGAGGGACACCACGAGAGGTCTTGAAAATAAAGTTGAGTGCCCGGGGTAGTCTAAGCAGCCCCTGAGACACTCAGGAAATATAAAATAAGAGAAATGGGTTAGTCCTCAATAATATGCATAACCATAGAAATATTCGCAGAAATAGTATTCAAAATAACCACGACAGTGTTAGTGATGATAACAATATCCTGCAAAATAGTTCAGGCCAATTTAAATTATTTTCCTCCGAAGACCGACCCTAAGACCGATACTTGACCAACCCAGACTGTAGTCCTTAACCACAGACACGGCTATTCGAATAGGTTTAAACTCTGCAGAGGGTGTACTCTTTACCCACAAGTAAAGGATTTCTTTAGTCAGTATCGTGACACTGACTAATTCCCATTACGGTCTTTGGGTTGAAAACACACCTGACCAGCACACACTAGATTAACTTTCCGGATGCCAGGAATCACCCAAAGCATTGTTCAAGAAAAACTCTGAGACGGAGAGACCAACGTCCTGCATGGGATCACTATTAATATGCGCGGATTCCAAGGGGTGCCCCCCTCTCAGTCACAACTGGAAACATCCATGCCCCCTGACCCGATGACATGATTTAGTCCATGGCCATTGGAAACCCTCATCGTGGCCCTTTGTACGGTGTGTGCATGGAAAGGGGTTATCAACTTACTGAACCATACCCTACCTGTGGCAGGAACCAGTGGCAGCACGAAACAAGTATGGGGGTTACCGGAACAAGACTCGATCTATGGTCGACTCAGGAGGCATTAAGTTTCCTGCAACGGTTAACACAACAAGGTATTCTTTTAACAGCAATACCAACAGGGCCACAACCCTTGCATGCTCCAACATGCACAACAAACAAGGCATGATCACGCTCCAACGTGATCATCCTCTTGCCGGTAACGGTATTTCTCTTATGCCTGCTCCTGCAAGTTAGTCATGGCAACACACGATGCACGGTACGATGAAACATGCCAACACTACACACATGCAAAATTAGCCATATGCCAGTTTTATTTGAATTCAACATATTCATGATGCAATTATTCTTGGAAACAACAACTATGGAATTCACCATATCTAGTGTTCAAGATGCTTGCCTTGAGCATGCACAAATATTAGGTGCACTCCGAAAGTTTGAAAAGTTCCTTCCCTACATTTTTCCTATTTTAAAGATTATAGCAATTACCACATAATTCAAAAATAGTGCTAAAAAGTGTTTCAAATATTTTTGAAATAAATACTAAAATAAACTAGATGAAAAATGAAAGATAACTAAAAAGGAATCAATTTATTTGGAGTCCAGATGATTTACTTAGGGAATTTCTAAGTTGAAAAGAATAAAGAAAAGGACTATTAAAAGATCCAATGAAGGTAAGGCTTAGAAAAAAATGTTCACCCTATCTAGATAATTAGATCATGATTTTATAAGACTGTAGAAATTTGAAGCATCAGATTTGGATTTGAAAAGGCGGCTGTAGAAATATTTGAAATCTGCTGGAAATGAAAAAGGGAAAAGGGCAGAAGTACGCCTGGGTGCGATTTAGTCCCCTGGCGCTACTGGGCCGAGCCTAGCTGCTCGGCTGTGCGGTAGGTGGATGACGTCGATGGCATATTTGCAAAATACGCTTCCACTTGCAGACGCGGGTCCCGACCCCAGTCACTGACGGTGGGTCCCACGGGCCCACCAGTCAGGTTTGGCTGGTCATCCTCGCCGTTTCTCCCGCGGCAGAACAGAGGCGGGGACTCCGGCGACCAGCGCCGGCGAACGGAGGCGTCAATCGAGGGGTTGAGCGCATGGGCGTGCTCCCCTCACCGAGACGGACCCAGGGAGCTGCGCCTTGACCACCGGAAGTTACCAGGTCGCCGGCGGTGAGCTCTGCAGCGGGCGGTGGCGTAGGCCGGATTGGGGCTTTTGTCCATGGTACTTTCCCGGTGAAATTGATGAGCGGGGTGGGTTCGTGGGACTACGAGAGGTCTAACGGCGGAGAGAATGGGAGTGCGGAGGCTCTGGTTGTGCCGGGATCAACTAGACAGGTGCGGCGGCCGTGGTTGCCGGAGTTGGGGAAGACGGCCGTTTCCGGTCGTGTGGCTGCTCATGGGAGATCACTGAGGGAGAGGGAGGGGCTGTGTTGATGGTCGAGGACCCGGAGTGGCTTTTATAGGCGAGGCAAGACGGTTCCGCGGGTTCCCGAACATGGATGTGGTGGCGATCGCCATTGATGTCGTTTCGAGGTTGTTAGCGTGGTCGGTGGTGTTGGTGAGGGTGGTGGTCGTCATTAAGTATGCCCTGAGTGTGCTGGTTGGCTTGGAGGGGCGCCAGGTGGCTTAGATGGTGCCGTCCACCGCAGATTGCGGCGGCGGCCATTGATGGCGAAGCATGGTAGGTGGCGAGGTCAGCGAGGTCGGTGAGGACATTGGCATGGTAGGGACGCCACAGATGAGCTCCGGTGGTTGGGAGTTAAGGCGGGAGACGTGTCCAAGAGGGACTTATCGGGCGGCGATGAACGGCGGCGGTGGACGGTGATGGACGGCACTAGTGGCCAAGGAGAGGTGTCGGCAGGGTTAGTGAGTGTCTCGCGCAGCTCCTGGAAGTGCCCAACGTGCGTAGCAGCAGCAGGGAGGGTAGCGCAGAGCGGTGCCGAAGCCTGCAATTCCGGCACTCTGGGCACGCTCTGTGCATGCATGCTACGTGCTCGACACAATGCGAGGGGGCTCTACAGTGATCCAATCATGCTGGGTTTTGGCAGGTGGATGCTCCTGGAGATCCCAGAGATGATGGACAAGATGGTTTGGCCAAATGATCAAGCATGCAATGTAGTTTAGGAAGAGGCAAAATTGCTGTCATGCACATGAGCTGTTTGATAAAATGCTAGGGCAATCTGGGGGACTTTGCTGGGTGTGAAATTTACCAGGATGGTGTCTTCTTAGTGGGTATAGATGATGGTGGAGTTGTTTTGGCAAAAAAAGATACTTGCTAATGCATGTTTTAACAGAATTCATTTCTGGACAGAAACTTCAGAGGAATATTTGGTGAACTAAAAAGATTCCAATGGAGCTAAAATTTTGGAATTAAGGGTTTGGTTGGAAGGACTGTAAGTGGGAAAAATTTCAGGATTTTTGGGGCAATGGAAAATGGGCTTGTAGTAGAAACTCAAATACAGGACAGAATTGAAAAGAGGTTGTATCCCTCAAAGTTTCCAAAAGACCAAGTTAGGTTTTTGCATAAAAGTGATATTTAGGCATCACATGACCTCCCATAATTTTTTTTGAATTTTAAAAGAATTAATTAAAGTGGTTGTAGTGCAACAGAGGCATTTACAGAATTAAAAAAAATGCTATTAAAAGAATTATGTTGGGCAAAATTTTATTCTGGAAATAATTCCTACTGTTATTAAAGTATAATTGAAATGTTTTAAGAGAACTACCAAAGCCACAATATTATTTTCAAAAAAAAATTATATGGAGGGAAGAATTTTGAAATCAGAAAACAGAAAAGGTTCTGAAATTAAATAAGGACGGAGTATAATTCAAAATTTTATTTCTGGCCAAAGTTTTATTTAGTAAAAACATGATTAAATTTTTGGGGTGTTACAACATGCCTCTATATATATGTTTCTGTCAAAGAGAGGCATGAATACATAGTATATGTATGTGGAGGGGGCGATATACGAGAAGAGAGGGGGAGGGATCATTTACGCAACATTCCGATAGACAGAGATAGAGAGAAGAACTTTACGAGCATACAAGCGCTAGGAAAGAGGGGGGGTGCATGTTGTAAGATGATGCGAGAGGCCAACCAGGTGAAGACAAGGAAGGAGTACAAGTACGAGATCGATAATTAAAGAGAGGGGACGATAACGTGCGTGGGCGCGCTTGTCTGGTCGATAGACAAAGTGTAAGGCATGGATGATAAGACGGGGAGGGGAAATTAATGTGTGTATGGTAGGCGGTCCTATGTAGAGAGGTCGTGGTTTGGTCGATGTGTACATGGGTAAAGAGGGGGAGACTTAACTAGAGATATAGATAAGACATTTTGAATGCAGAAATAGTGAGAGACCTGGCTACACATAGAGGGAAATCGATTGGTGCACATGCATGCATGTGTCAGAGATAAAGAACACCCGGAGTGACGAAGACAGGTGGAGGTGTGTGTGTGGTGGGGGGAGGGGGTGCAGTTCACTTGTGACACTGTACTAGTGCAAGATGAATAACAACAGAGTGTGCGACAGTGCCCACGTGCCTCAGAGTTAGGACGGGAGGCATGGATGGTAAGAGGAGGGGAGGGACTATGTGTGTACATGTTTGTGTGTCGTAGGCATGCCTGGCTAGCTAGAGGGGTATATCGATCGGTGTGTGTTGGAAAGATGGAGACGTAGGGAGATTGTGGGAGACCGACCTAAAGAACAAGAACGTATGTGCACTATGTAGAGGATGCAGAGTGGTGGGGAGTGTGTGTGCATATATGCATGCACAATAGGGAAGTTATTGGTATCCAAGAAGGGAGGAGGAGTGTGTGTGTGTGCGTGAAAAAGACTTACAAAGACGATAATCAGTATAAAAGTGGATTTAGATATTTGAATAAGATCCCATGATGTTTGTAACTCGTGCATGCATGAATATATTGCAGATATGCCTCGTCTAGTTTTGAATCAAACATGTTATATACTATATTCACATCGAATAAGGCCAAATCCATTTGAATTTGCGATACCGATGGCAGGCATCGTCTGACCACATTGCATCCGTGCATGGACATAACTATTGGAATTTGAGATAATGTGTGGCTTTGAAAGCTAACATCTAAATGTTGTGTGTGTGGTCAGGGGCGGGGGATGCATTGTTGTGTGTGTTAAACACATCATACATATGAAAACAGGGTTTAGATTATTCTGAACATCTCGCTACCTAGACCAATGTACTGTGATTTGAAATCAACATAAAATGGATACAAATATTTGAATTGGAGATCGTATGGTACATGCAGTACATATTTAAATATCATTAATACTATATGCATGTTTTCTGTTATCAAGATAATATTTAAATGATGGTATAACTTGACAACAATTATATTCAAATAGGGAAAATTGGTTCAAATTTAGTCCATATGTTAGACGACAATATATATTCATAGGGTGGAGCAAAATGTTCATATAAGATGGAAGATCAAAATGTAGGACTACATCCATTATAAACCGCAAGATCACCGAACGATATATTCGAATACAACATAACGTGGATTCAAAATTTGAAATTCGAGATCCTGGCATTTGTAATCATATAAACGGGACATGACTCTTTCTTGTGGTGGGAATTGATTTGTTTTTTGTTGTTGTTGAGGGAGGTGTGAATCGATTCGGTACTATACAGGATAGTCTTGTTCTCTCAAATTTTTTTAGTTTTTTCTTGTAGTTTTTTCAATGGTATTTGTAGCAATATAGTAAAAGGGGACATCGTCGCAAAAAAAGAAGTAAAAGGGGACATGACTCTCTTGTGTCTTGTATGAATTGTGTTTTTTTGTATACGTTAAGTTTGTTTTGTTGAATGTGGAATCCGAGCCTTGTTATCCCGAAATTTTCAAGATAGAGTATCTCTTGTCTCTTGTGCTGCGAAACTCCTGCCTCTTCAATCCGCGCCGCGCCTTGTTATCCCAAAATATTGACGCACGCGAAAACTCCCTCCTCATCCGAAAACGGTCGTGCAACCCAGGCACGCGAAATCCCCCTTCTACCACTCAGCCGGAAATGCCGCCTCGACGTCGCATGGTCAAAACTGGTAGGGGTACGTATGTAACTTACCCCACATTTTGGACAAGCACGTCCCTAAGCCATGGCTCCCACGTACCTTACCCTTCGTTATCCCATTCGTACACCGAGGCCGCCAAAACCCGTGAAACCCCATGCTCCTCCGTCGGCCTCCCGACCGCTACCCAGCCAGAGCCTCTTCCCCGACGACGTCGTCCACAGCAACAGCTCGATGTCCCTCATCCACCGCACCGGATGAGGATCCGTCGAAGATCTCATCGTCTTGCCTGCTCAGCCGCCCTGTCCCCCACCTCTAAGGAGCTGCCCTGACGTTTGCCTTGTCTATCGCGTCACCTCCATCCCCACAGCGTCGTCTTCACCTTCCCGACCGTAACTGCAACACCCTCACCAATTCCTCCGATGAAGCCGAGGCCTACTCGGCATCACCAAGGAGGTTCTGCACTCACCACCGCATTTTATCTTTTATTCGATCTCATGGGGCTGCCGGTGCTCGATACCGAGCAGCCATGGCGGGTCTCCATCGATAGCACCGTCGCCAGCCACTTCCTCCACGGCGTCTCTCCTCCATGTGGTTGCTTCCTCGGCGGCGACTTCCACACCAGCACTAGCTGCTGCTGCTCCGGCTCTCGCTCGCGCTGCGGCTCTTCTCTTGTTGCCGGTCACGCTACTGCTCTGCTCTTGCTTTCGTTCGTGCTGCTGCTCTGCTCTACGCTTGCTGTCGGTCGCACTGCTGCTTCGCTCTTGCTCTCATTTGGGCTGCTGCTTTGCTCTGCTCTTGCTCTCGCTCGCGTTGCTGCTGTTGCTACATGACCTGCGGCAGCTATAGGAGTTGCTACTTTAGCACTAGCTCGCGGTGCTGCTGCATGAGCTGCTCTCTGCTAGTGCGTTCCCTGCTCGAGCGGCTGCTGATTTAGATCACTGCTTCTCTGCTACCAGTGCTCGAACGGCCTAAACTTCTATTGCGGTGCTCTACTACTAGTTCAATCAGTTTTGTTAGTAAATTCAGTTTCGATAGTAAAATTCAGTTTTGATTGTAAAGTTCAGTTTTTTCAGTTAACTTCAGAGTCAACAGTATTTACAGCATCTGTTGCAGCGGCCGCGGCTGATGCATTTTACATCTAGCACTTTTTGGTGATGTATTTTACATCATCTATTGCATATGCTATTAGAATCCCACTTAAGATTAACATTGTTGGTCTTGTCCTACTTCAGCCTCGCTGTTGTACCCCTCACCGGAGCTGCTCGAACGACGGAACCGTCCATCACAGTAGAGCAGTACCCTCGGCGACGTCTCCAGAGGCCTCAGATCTTCTTCCCCGCCTCCGACAGTCACACCAGCATCACCATCCTCCACGCCCATCCCAATGATGCTGAGGTCGACAAGGCTACACCAAAGAGGTTGTACACTCGTCGCATCAATTTTTTACGCTACATTCATGTCGATCCCTCAGGGATCCTTTGGTTCAAAGCAGTTGCAAATCTAGAAAGAAATGAATCATGGTCACAATGTTAATAGGGAGAAAACTAAATGCTATTTTGAAACACTATTTGAATCGGTTTAGCAACATAGCCATTATATGATATTCATGTGGACCAAATAAGCTCACAAAATATTTCGAGGGCAGGCTGCAGCCTGTTGAAGACTGCCTACTAGAATCACCACTGGTTCAAAGAAAAAGTGAAGGAAAACATAGGAATTGGAAACTTTCCTATGGTACTACCATTCATGCATTTGGTTAGAAGGAATGGAGCAAAGAAAAACTGGAGGATTTTTTTTCCTTTGGTGTCTCTTTCAAAGAAAAAGCGTAGGAATTTTAATATCCACTTGGACATCCTTTTCAAATTAATATGCATGAAGAACAGGACCAAGTGCATTACTAGCATAATAACATTCTTATTTTACATTTTCATGTGGTATGACTTTAATTTGACCATGTTTGTCCATTCCCGAGTTCTTCAAATTCATGTGAACCAAACACCTAGGTTGACAGAAATCCTGTGTTTGCAAATGCTCTGTTTTGCACGTGCATTCCTATCCTATTCCTGTATTTTTCCTGTCCCTGCATTTTTAGAATCCTCCAATTCTAAGGAGCCCTTACAGATTTACTTCATTTTAAGATAGGTGTCAAAGAAAACTCTGTGTGTTTTGTCCCGCTCCTGCCGTGTCGTCATCCACCCCACCTGAGGTGCACCATCAATGGAAGCATCCACCGCAGCAGAGATCCCCCTGCAGACCTTCTTTCGCCACCTCAGATCATCTTCCCTGTTGCTGGCAGCCACAGCAACTGCATTACCATCATCGATGGAGCAGATGAACCTGAGGACTACATAGTTCCAGAAGAGAGGTCGCACTCTTTCGTGTCTGCTTATGTTATACACCGATTATTATTACCTGCTACTTTATCGTCCTGTTCACCTCTTAGACTCCAAGTCAGGTCCAAACTAATGTTCAAACATGAGTTTTCAAATGCCTGTGGGGCACATATCGAGGCAGCAATGAATAGTATCTCTGTGTACTATCTGGTTCATCTCGAGTCTTCTATGTGGTTCATGTTGGGTGGGTAACAAACAGTAGATGGGCCATCATCTATCTTTTTAAACTATATCTGTCATCTGCCTGCTATCATTAGTTTTGGATCTATCCACTCATTTGCTACCATCAATCTTGATTTGTTAGTTATTGTACACAATCATACTAAACATGTAGATAAAAAGAGAAGACCGTTGCGTGGGAATATGTCATGCAGACACCGCTCCATGGTGGGCACAGTGGGGGCCCCCCTCCCGCCATTCCAGATTGTATTCCAGAGGAAGATAACTGTTCAGAGAGGGAATCAGAGGGAGCCAACCACTCCTATTTACCCCCTGAGGTGTTTGCTCTAACCTGGCATGCTGATGCTGGTCATATCATGCATATGGTGCCTCGCATTACTTACTTTATACATCTTATATGTCATCAGCTTAGTTTAGATTTGCTTTGTGTGAATGCCACCTGTTTGGTTTTTATATCATATATGTGAATTATGCAATGCCATCTTGTTTAGCCAGGCATCATATACGTGAATCATGCAATGCCATCCTGTTTAGCCAGTCATCGTATATGTGAATTGTATCGTGCCATACTATTTTTTTTCATCATGTGTTCCATTTGTCGACAAAGTTTGTACATTCATCTACTCTTCTTGTGCATCAGCCAGTTGAGTCCGTGATCGAAAAATGTGGAGTGAAAACAACATGTTCTGAGCAGTCAGTGCTACCCGTCGATGCAGATTTCTTGCTGGTTATAGATAGCTCCTCAGAGGAGGATTCAGAGACATATGACTAGTCGTATTACCCCCCTGAGGTGTATGCTCTAACTTGGCAGGGTTATATTGCTCATATCATGCATATGGTGTCTTGCATTGCCATGCCATCTGCTTAGATTAGACATGCTTTGTGTGAATGCCTCCTGTTTACTTTCGATATCAGATATGTGAATTACGCAATGCCATGTTTTTTAGCCAGTTATCATATATGTGAATTATGCATCGCCATCCTGTGTAGCCAGGCATCGTATATGTGAATTATCTCATGCCATCCTTTTTTTCATTACATATTCCATTTGTCGACAATCTGTGTATATTGAACTACTCTTCATGTGCATCAGCCATTTGAGCCGGTTATGGAAAGATCTGGAGTGAAAACAAGGTCTTCAGAGAAGACAATGGTACCTATTGAACCATATATCTTGATGGTTACAGGTAGCTCCTCAGAGGAGGATTCAGAGACAGATGACCAGTCCTATATTCCACCTGAGGTGTATGCTCGAACTTGCAATCTTTATATTCCTCATATCATGCATATGGGGTCTTGCATTGCTTAGTTTAGACATCATATACACAATATTCAATGCCATTTGCTTAGTTTAGAGATCATACATGCGAGTGTGAGCTGCTTAGTATATGAATCAATTATGTGAATTATATCATTCCATCTTGTATACTTAGACAACATGTATGTGAATTATTTCATCCCAACCTATTTTAGAAAGACATCATATAGTTATGTCATGCCATCCTATTTAGATACTCATCATATGTTGAATTATGCCATAATATCCTGTTAAGTTATCCATCATATATCTGAAACCGTGTCATGCTATCCTATTTAGTTAGCCATCATATATGTGAAATTCTGTCATGCTGTCCTGTTTGGTTAGACAACATGTATGTGAATTACCACATCTGTCTATCATACAATGTCTGTACATTCAATTTTTTTCTTGTTCATCAGCCATTTGAATTGGAGGGGGTGGTGGCAGTATCTAAGGGAGTAAAAACCCGTTCTTCACAAAAGACGGTGGTACCCGTCGATGCAGATAGAACCATGGTTGTACTAGCCCACGAGCTAGCCCCACCACACATAATCGAGACTCTTCCAGATTGTACACCTACACCGTTGGACAGAGAATCAGCTACACCCCACCGAACCCCAACCCCAGCAGATAGTAACCCACTTCTAGTTGACACAACACCATGTCCACCATAGAGTACCCCCGCACGAGCAGTTTGTAAGGCAACTGCAGTGCCCAAAGCACGAAGACCACCACAGCAAACGCAAACTCCACGTTTAAAGCAGAAGAGCAACTGTTCTTATGTCAGATTTCGTAGCTATGGTGCATACTCCTTTGCTCTTACATCACTGTATTTACTCATACCAACTAATTTCGAATTTGAAGGATCCAATTGAAACTCCAATGGCACAACAGCTATGCTTTAAACCTATTTCTTTAACTGCATTGTTGTTCTAACTTCTTGCTCTATGTTGATTTCAGTTTCAGTTGTATAAACAGTTAAGTTCTCATGTCATGCACATTACAAGTGTTGTTAGTGTTGTGTAGTTTCCCACACTTAGATTCAGTCTATGCTGATGTGTCTTAAAAAAATATGATTTGAACTGTGTCTCTATCTTGATTTGGCAACATAACTAAAATGATATAGAAAATACAGTGACCATAATACATAGATATATGTTTTTTTCATGTTGTTTTCCTGTCCACCTTACTACTGCACCGATTTACCAAAATGAGTTTCATATACTACATGATAAACCGTTGATGTGTCTGCTTACTTCTCTTGTAGAATGCGAACAAAATATTGGAGAAGAGCACCCCATTATGCAATAGTAGTGAAAGTAATGCAGATAAGGTTCAAGATAGTGAGACAACTCTGTTAGTCTCCAAGAAAGGTGATAAAAACTATCTTGTAGATAGTGGGACAACCCCAAAGTCGTGCATTGATGTAGTGTTTGAGTTACTGGCCACTACCGCTGGCACAAGCTCTTCAAACTCGCTGCCTGAATCACTTTGACTTCTTTAGTCTAAGCTACAAGCTGAAAGGCATCAGTCAGCTGTGCTACGGCAAGAAGCTGACGGACTAAGGAAGTTCCTGCAGAATTCATATGCATACTTTCTGGTGCAACAACAAGCGCTAGAGGATTTAAGCACCAAACAAGAGAAAGTTAATAAGCTTGCTAAGCATCTTGCCAGCATGGTGGCTGCCTAGGATATTGTTTCTTGAGCTCTTCTGAAGTGGTTTCAGTTCTGGACTTGTTTTGCTGCCGCATTTATTTGCACTGGTGGCCAATTTAGACCCAGTGTATGTAATATACTGCTTTGTTCCTTATATTTGCACTGGTGGCGAACTTTGATGCCCAGTCGATGTAATATGTGTAATAGCCGTAATAGCCTAGTGTAAGTTGCTTGCTTATTTATTTCCTTATTGTCTTGTTTATTTATTTGGCTGTAGTCACTTCAGTTCTTTTTCCGCAGTTTGCTAGTGGCCACAATAAAATATTTTTTTAAACTAGGCCACAATAACCATGGGCAACATACGGACCGTTGTAACTAGTCCTGCTACCTGCCGTAGTGATCGTGGGCCTCCTACGGGCTGTATTATACATGGGCCTTCTACGGGCCATATAATCAATGGGCCTTCTATGGGCCGTATGATCGATTGGCCAAACATGGGCCATACTATTCATGGACCAATAACGGTCCGCAAAACGGGCCGTAAACGGGCTAGAGTGGAAATCGTCTGTTTACGGCCCGACCATAATGGGCCATTAATATGCTGATATGTATAACAGGCTTAATTCTATTGACAGGCATCACGGGTCATTAATGGGCCATATTTGATGACGCTATGAAAATAGCCCAACGGGTTAACGGGCCACAAACGGCCGAATGTAACCACAGGCAGAATTTGGCCCACAAGCTGAACATGCCAGTAACGGACCGTAGGTAACCGAGTGCCAGAAATGAGCCCAAGAATAAATGGGCCCTTAGAATGCCTAGAGTTAACACGGGCTTGAAACGGACCAACGGAATAATGGGCCGTGAATGGTATAAAGCGATACACTGTTCATTATGCGCCAGTTTCACCACGGGCCTTTAATGGGCCCAGAGTTACAAAGGGCCTCTTATGGGCCGAAAGAAGTCATGGGCCATACATGGGCCGGAAGTTACAATGGACTAGAATCATATTGGACGGCCCATATGACGTTACTGGGCCTAATTCAGATAGGCCATAACGGGCCGTAAGTTAGCGGGATGTAAATGGGATATATATACGAACACGCCGTTAACAGGCTTTTGGTGGGCCGGCCCACTTCCGTCTGACGAAGTCAAACGGGCCAACCTTTTGACCTGAATGGGCATTGTTGGGCCTTGCCACATGTCGACGTATCATAGGCGCCTCTCGTACAATGAGTGGATGACATCTGTCCCAAAGCTGAGCCGACATGTGGATCCTCCGGCAAATGAGAATTTTACATGTGGAAAATCCCCATTGGTCCTGGCTGTTAACGGGTTATTGGATCCAAACCAGAACCCAATAGCTTAACGGTGACACGTTATGGTGGATGCCATGTGTCGGTTACCCTTGACGAAAACACTTCCATGACGCGCCAATTATCATCATGGAAGTGGACACTTCCATGATTATAATTTTGGTATTGTCATAGAACACTTCTACGACAGCACAGGTATGACTATCTTGATTCTGTCATAAAATCATCATGGATGTACATGCATGACAGAAAACATGACCTACTGTAACAAACATGTATCATCACGGAAGTGCATTTTTTTGTAGTGATATCATGGACAAAAGAAAAATTAAGGTCAAAATTGGACGAATTTTGTGGATGAAAATGATGGGAAGGATGTGAAAAGCCAGATCCACCTGAAACACATCAAATCCATGGATCAAATCAAACAAAACTTCATCAAAACACAAAAAAAATTTGGTATGGCTATTTTTGTGGTGATTTTCAAATTGGACAAAAAACACAAAATTAGGGCTAGAAAATGGAGGGGAAGAACTCCAAGGTGTAAATCAACGTGGCTCTGATACCAAGATGATGTAGGGTAGAACCATAAAAGGTTGATATTTCACACTTGGACTGGTAAAGAGGGCAAATCAAAGAGAAACACAAGAAGAACTCTCAAATAGACGATCCAATCACACATGTGCTAGATCCACATACACAAAGGGAGATACAAAGATCCAAAGTCAACAAAGGGGGATACAAAAGAGGAACTAGTTCATCCCAATCCTATGAGGAAAGAGGTCTTGAATCCTTGAAGGATCTTCCCACAAGAGGGTCTTGAATCCACTTGGGGGATCTTCTCTTAGGAGGTCTTGGTCTCCATAGGAGTAGGGATAAGTTGATGAGCAAGACTCAATCTCCATGTTGAGATATCACAAATGCTAACCCTAAAACGTTGGGGATGAAGGATTATATATAGTCTAAGGGGGCGAAGGGGTACATGGGCCTCGGCCCGCTACACTGTGCACAGACAGGCGTGGGACGTCTGGGCGTTACCGGTCGTCCAGTAAGGTTCGGACGTCCGGCATTTTGGCTCTATTGAGGCATCGTTGTATTACCAGACGGGGTCAGACGTCCGGTTCGTCGGTCATACGGAAGGGCTCGGACTTCTGTCATTTATGTTCTGGACTGGTGGTACCGGATTTCCGGAGATGGTTGGACGTCCGGTGGCTGGAGTGTTACGGAGCATCCCAAGGTCATCCCCATGGACCTACCTTCGTCTTCCCAAGTGCCAAGTGGACTGATGACACAAGCACGTGCAAGAGCTCTCGAGACCGAGGTGACATCACTCCTCATGCAACTACCTTTGGAATCATATGAGACATGGCTACTACCTCAAGTGGAGACACTTTGCATAATCAGGTACCAAGGAACTAGCCATGTAGAAGCGAAGGACCAAATACGATTGAAGTAGAGAAGGAATCATGAAGACGGAGAAGAAAAAGGCCAAGTCAGGACTTGCCCTAACGATCCGGACCGCCGTCCGGATGATCTGGCCACAGCCCGGACGATCTGGCTAATGTGCCCGAAGACACCCGAAGCCCTCTCACGGAAGCTGGATCATCCGAACCCTAGCCCAGATCATCCGGACAGACCAAAATGTCCGAACCACGACCCGGACAACCGGACCTCTCGGAGCCTCCACGACACATTCGGACCATCTGGACGCTAACCTGGATCATCCAAACCTTCGAAGCCCGAATCATCCGGACAGTGCTTGCGCGCATGACTAGGGCCGATGCCCATGTACCCTTTCGCCCCCTAGTCTATATATACTCCAACTCTGCCCACGTTTTAGGGTTAGCATTGTGATAGCTCAACATTGAGATTGAGCCTTGCTCATCCACTTATCCCTAACCCTATGGAGACCAAGACCCCCTAGGAGAAGATCCCCAAAGTGGATTGAAAACCCCCTTGTCGGAAGATCCTTCAAGGATTCAAGACCTCCTTCCTTCAAGGATTGAGAAGACCTAGTTCTCTTTATATCCCCCTTTGTTGGATTTGGACCTTTATTACCTCTTTGTGTATGTGGATCTAGCACATGTGTGATTGGATCAAGTTGATTTGAGTGTTTTCCTCTTGTGCATTCATCTTGTTCTTTGGAAATCCCCCTCCAAATCATGAAAGATCGGCCCCTAGGGTTCCACCGTACATCATATTGGTATCATGAGCCATGGTTGATCTCGAATTTGGAGTCCCTACCCCATTTTCTAGCCTAATTTTGTGTGTTTTTGTTCAATTTCGAAAATCCACACAAAATAGCCTCACAATTTTTTTTGTGATTTGTTGGTTTGATGAAGTTTTGTTGAATTTGATCCATGGATTCGTTATGTCGCAAGTGGATCTACCTATTCCCCACCATCTCCAGCTCGAAATCCACCCGAAACGCCACAATTTTTTGTTTCCCCATGATTTTCGAGTTCATCCCGAGCCCTAGCTGATTTGTTGACCTGCGCGGATGATCCAGGCCAACACCGGATCATCCAGACCAGCCCGGATCAGCAGGACTTCCACCCGGATCATCCGGCTTCCTCTAACCAAGCATTTTCGCTTGAAATTTTCAGCCACCATCATATTTTCATTTAGCCCTTTCCGACCAGCACCTTTCCACTTCCACACCCTATCTGACACCATGGGTCACACCACCGCTTTCCTCTACCACCATTTGACATTTGTGTTGAGAATTTGAGTTGCGGTTTCCATTTCCTAACGTCTTTAGCTATTTAGCACTACTGCAGGATGCTGCTAACGCGACACTACGATCAGAGACCCTTTGACGAAACTGTGTGCGATGCATTAATCGCAAACGGTGATGTAAAAAACCGTCAAAAAAGATGCAAAATGATTGCGATGGCGGAGACATCAAACATAGTTCAGATTTTAGTTGCGTGTGCGATGCAGGGCACACGGATGATCCATACGAACTATTTGCGATGAGAGAGAACAACAGAAACGGGCAGCCATATCAAGGTGTGTGCGATATACGACATACAGTTCGCTCAGATGAACTGTTTGCTATTAGGGAGTGCAATAGAAACGGTTAGCCAGATCAAGGTGTGTGTGATATACGGCATACGGTTCACTCGGACGAACTGTTTTCGATTAGGGAACACAACAGAAACGGTTCAACTTAACAAGATGTGTGTGATATGCGGCATACAGTTCACATAGATGAACTGTTTGCGATGAGCCAAAAGAACACAAACGAGTCATGTAAATTAGACGTGTGTGATACGTGACAAACAGCCCACTCGGATGAGCTGTTTCCGATGAGAAATTACAAGATAGACGGTTACTACAGTTAATTCGTGTGCGATTCTGTGTGTACAAAAAACTTTGAAAATTGCAAACTAGTTGCTTGCGGTGGCTAGGAGTATCGCACATGATACGTCTGTGAGTACTCATGTGCGATGATTAGTAAGTTACACATACGTTTCCTTATGTTAAGATGTGTGTGAATTTGCAATATGGACAATTAATATGCAAATGCTTTCTGGACATCGGTGCTGATCGCCACGTCCAAAACATGGGCGTCCTCTACTCTACTGTTCTACCGGGCACACGCTTAAACTCAATGAACTGTGTACGATACTAATACTTTCCATGAAAATTTAAGAACTTGGCTAATAGCATTTGAGTAACATATATATAGTGGTTACACTATTTTACAAAAGGAGGATCTTCGTAACATGGTTTTGACAACCATATGGTCCATAACTACATACTTAACATAGTAATAACTATCACATTTTAAGAGGCTGAAGGCCAACAACCATATGGTCCATATCTACATACTTAACATAGTAACAGCTAGCACATTTTAAGAGGCTGAGGGCCAACAACCACAACTATCCGCTTGAAGCAGCTTGATCACGGCGACTCGGCATCTCGTCAATGAAAAGTAAGAGCCCGCCTGTGCCTTGGTAGAGCATGAGTAGAATAGTGTCTCCAATTTTCCAATATGGATGCATTGCCATGACAAGCGAGAACTTGTTAATTTGAATGGTTCCATTTCTGGGGAAATGCAGTACCTTGCAATCGCTTTGGCGTTATTAGCAGGCACAAGTGTAATTCAACCACGCCGGGAAATCGATCCAGGAACAGCTACAGTGGGCAATTTCTGTTGAAATGTAGAATAAAAACCAATTGTAACATATCGTTGAAGATATATATAGTTTATGTGCATCAACATAAAAATAAGACTTTGTACCAGCATTTTGTGCACACAATTGGTCTTGTTCAATGTGTGCACCATAGGTATAATTATCCCATCCAAAATCCAGCGTTCATACGTTGTGCTATCTCTGTCAGATTATCAACAAAGTTTATGACATGCTTCAAGTCCTTCCAGTGAAATTTGGTACGCTTAGTAACATACAGATCGTCACTATGCATCCAACATATCCTGCTTAAAAGGTGGAAAGGTATTATTTATTTAGAACATGGCAGAAGAATATATAGTGCGCATAAATTGGTAAATAGAATTTGTTACTGCCTAGGAACGGAGTCAGAAAATGAAATCACAATTGGTTGCTTAAATAGTGATCAATTATTCAGAACAAATACCTCGATTTTGCTAAGTAATATGCCAGCATGGAGAAAGTTGAAAGGACACTAACCTCGATCAGACTTTGATCGGCTGAAGACTTTGGGGAAGTAAACATCCATGTTAATTAGACCAGGCTGTGGTGCACGCACTAGAATTTTATTGCCAGCTTTCAGTTCATAACACTTAGACATTTTTCTCCAAAGGTCCGCATCAAAATAGGAGTGACCATCTTTATCAAGTTTTACGCTAACTGTCATTGTAAATACATGCTGCGTTGTCAATATGACATCCATGGAGTCATCAACAAAGTAAAGCCCAAGATTTCCATCTACTCCTGTTCTTGCAAAGCAAGGGATGTACTGCTTGAAATGAAAATTAAGATCATAAATTAGATATATTGAAATAACAGAGCAAGATGCAAATATCGGAGTAACTGATAGAACAGATCAATATATAGATGAAAGCAAAGTACAAAAATATATAATTAAAAATAGATAATGTAACAAAGATTTGATGCAAATATGAGAGTAACTGAATGAACAATACATCATAAATTTGTGTAATATAGGGGGAAAAATCGGCTTTGACATCTAGGCTGCACGTGGCACCATACCTTTTATCCAAATGTAGGAACAGACGGTATATGTTCACAAATTTAGGCCATGCCGACCATGGTAGGGTGAGATTGAACATACTGAGCGCTCCCTGAAGTCATCCGGAAAGGTGAGATAGAACTTCATTTCTGACTGGCCACGACCACACTTGCCCGATTTGTGCTCGCACTGTGGACACATGAATGAAAACCCTCGAATCAGCTAGAAGAAAAATGAATCCACGGCGATTTCCGCTGGTTGATTAACAGCGACGGACAGACTGCGATAAGAGATGAGCGAATATTTCGCTAAATTGATTACACTCTCCATGAGAAAAATCCCCGGCCCAATTTCGTAGAAAACCCCAATCGACTTGAGTCTATAATGTCAGTGCAGATAGGCGACGGAAAGCGGTAGGGGTGAAGTCCTGTGCCGTTTGGAGCGCGACCTTCGCCCGCCGACGACAACCGTCGAGCTTAGGGTGGCCGCCGTGATAGAAGTTGATGAGGTGCAGAGTTGCGGAAGTGTCCGCGGTGAGTGGGTGGGGACGAAGTGGGCGAGGGTTTTCTTTTTCCTTTTGCATGTGTGGGTGAACACACACGGTTCGCAGAGGCAACGGAGATGAATCGTGTGCGATAGTAAATCACTGAGATTGAAGTGGAATCCAAATTTCCTTTGTCCTTTGTCCATGAGTTTTTTTCTACGATGAACATAAACCCTGCAAATCACCGTGTTCAAATTTGGCACTTTTCCGGGTTCATTTACAATATTTAGGGGATTATGTGCATTTTCTAGGCAGTAATGCTCATAATTCAAATTCAAACAATCGGTGCATGAAAAGGTGCACGAGAACGGTATGGAAAACCATGATCGTGCTATTTAGTAAATTGTCATGCCTTTTACAAGGAATGGCCAGAGATTTCATAGAAATGTGTGGCAATAGTCAACCACAAACACCTCTTTTATTGGTTTTTCAACTATAGAAAAATAAAATACATGCTTGAAAAACATGATGGCTGGCATGGTGCCATGGTATGGCCTCACCATGCCCTGGTAAAAATTTGAGAAGGTTTGGCTTATGTCGTCGTGCACGCCATTCATAAATCGAACCATCACCGAGGACTTTTCATGGTTTCGAGGGGGAAATCACCAAGATTGAAGGGGCCGAGAATCCAAATTTCCTTCCTAGTTTGTCATTCAGTTTTTTCTACAATCAACATACCCCCTCGAATGCAACGTGTTCAAATATGGCATTTTTCCAGGCTCATTTACCATATTTAGGGGATTATGTACATTTTCTAGGCATTAATCCTCATAATTCAAGTTCGAACAACCGGTGCATGAAAAGGTGCACAAGAACGGTCTGGAAAACCATACTCGTGGTATTTAGTAAATTCTCATGCCTTTTACAAGGAATGGGCAGAGATTTCAAGGGAATGTGTGGCAATAGTCAACCACAAATGCGTCATTTACTGGGTTATCAACTATAGAAAAATGAAATACGTGCTTGAAAAACATGACGCCTGGCATGGTGCCATGGTATGGCCTCACCGTGCCCTGGTAAAAAGCTGAGAAAGTTTGGTTTATGTCATCATGCACGCCCTTCATAAATCGAACCATCACCAAGGAAGTTCCAAGCTTTCGAGAGGGAAATCACCAAGATTGAAGGGGAATCCAAATTTCTGTCCTAGTTTGTCATTGAGTTTTTTTCCAATGATCAACCTACCCCCTCCAATGCAACATGTTCAAATTTGACATTTTTTCGGGCTCAGTTACCATATTTACGGGATTATGTGCATTTTCTAGGCATTAATGCACATAATTTAAATTCAAACAATCGGTGCATGAAAAGGTGCACAAGAACGGTCTAGAAAACCATGCTCGTGCTATTTAGTAAATTCTCTTGCCTTTTACAAGGAATGGGCAGAGATTTCAAGGAAATGTGTGGCAATAGTCAACCACAAACGCATCGTTTACTGTGTTAACAACTATACAAAAATGAAATACATGCTTGGAAAACATGACGCCTGGCGTGGTGCCATGGTATGGCTTCACGATGCCCTGCTAAAAATTTGAGAATGTTTGCCTTATGTCGTCATGCACGCCTTTCATAAATCGAACCATCACCGAGGAAGTTTCATGGTTTCGAGGGGGAAATCACCAAGATTGAAGGGGGATCCAAATTTCCTTTGTCCTTTGTCCATGAGTTTTTTCTACGATGAACATACACCCTGGAAATAACCGTGTTCAAATTTGTCACTTTTCCGGGTTACATTTACCATATTTAGGGGATTATGTACATTTTCTAGGCATTAATGCACATAATTCAAGTTCAAACAATTGGTGCATGAAAGGGTGCACAAGAACGGCCTGGAAAACCATGGTCGTGCCATTTAGTAAATTCTCATGCCTTTTACAAGAAGTGTGCAGATATTTCGATGAAATGTGTGGCAATAGTCAACCACAAATGTTTGTTTATTGGGTTTTCAACTATAGAAAAATGAAATAAATGCTTGAAAAACATGACGCATGGCATGGTGCCATGGTATGGCCTCACCTTGCCCTGGTAAAAATTTGAGAAGGTTTGGCTTATGTCGTCATGCACGCCCTTCATAAATCGAACCATCACCGAGGAAGTTCCATGCTTTCGAGAGGGAAATCACCAAGATTGAAGGGGAATCCAATTTTTCTTTGTTCTTTGCCCTGGGTTTTTTTTCTACGACGAACATACACCCTGCAAATCGCCGTGTTCAAATTTGGTATTTTTCCGGGCTCATTTACCATATTTAGGGGATTATGTGCATTTTCTAGGCATTTAGCGCATATAAATCCAATCCAGCTATAGCTGCATGGGTGTGATGTGAGGGACGTGGATTGCCTTTCGATCGCAGCGCATCCTACGTTGCACATGCGCGATCCGCGTGGCTGGGGTTCTGGCCAATCATAACGCAACACACAATAGGCTCAGTGCACACATGGGACCCACTCACCTTCTCTATCTCTTCCCGCTCCCTTTCTTCCTCCTTGTGAAAAGAAATAGAGGAGGGGAGGCAGAGCGCTGCCGGCGCTGTCCCCCGGTGGAACGGGCCACTTCCGGCGAGGCCACGGCCATCGGAGTGCTCCCCGTGAATCAAGGCATCGAGCAGGTCCACCCAGGGCGGCAGGGGAAGGGCCGCGGGATGGCGGGCAAACACAGGGTGGACGATGGCTCTGGTCAGCATCTGGCATGGCTCCACGGGCCACCGGAAGAAGGGTTGAAGAGTGGAGGAGGGCCGCCGGACTCCGGGGGCTCTACTGGAGTGGTCTAGAGGAGGGGAGGGGGAGTGGCTGGCTCAAATTCGAGCAGCGACCGACGGCGGCCATGGCGGATGCAGGAGGAGCAGAGGAGCTCCGGTGGTCTAGGGGGGCAGGGAGAGAGCGGTCAGGTGTGGAGGTGCTCGGGCGTCCTAGTTATAGCCCCGGGGAGGGCTTGGGAAGGCTCGAGAGAGCTCAGGCAAGCGGACATGGCAAGGGCAGGGGCAGCAGGTCACGGGCAAGCTCGATGGTGACTCATCGTCGGCGAGATAGGGCAGGGCATAGACAGGGAAGTGACGGCACTGCCACGAGGTAGCTCCTGGACACGAAGAGAGCTCGAGAAGCAGAGGAACCAGACGAGAACAGGGACAAGATTTGGCAGAGCGCGCTGTCAGGCATGCTAGTAGCGCGGTCACCATGTTACATGGCCAAGATGGGACAAGAGATGCAGGGAAACGATGTTTAGCGTGTTGTCTCTACACCCTGGAGAATGTAGGAGGTGAAATATCATCAAAAGAAACCAAGAGCAGAAGTGAGGCTTCACTTGAAGTTTGCTGTAGAAAACTTCATTGCATCACTGTGATCAACAGAGAAGGGCTAACGGAGAAACTTGATGTCTGGGAGGTTTAGAGTTGGAATAACTAGTGTCCTGTTAATTTTGAGGTGATTTGGACCATGATTTAATATAGTTGCTTAACAACTGCACAATCTGGTCCAGAATCAAGATCACGAAGTAGCACTCACTAGGAGTGTTGGATTGAGCTGAAATTTGGTGGAGGTGAGTTATATGAGAATATTAAGCTACTGTAAAATTTTTGTACCATTTGGAAATACCAAAATGGTACTTGCTTCACAATGCAGCTCTTTGGACAGAATTTTGGGAAAATTATATAGAGCAAATGGCTAGATGAAATGAGCCCACATTTTTTAGAGAGAGTTTATATGGGTAGGAAAAGGTCCTGCTAAATTTTCAGAATTAATGAAGCAGTATAAAATGTACTTGCTTCACAACCTGAAAATATTGACAGAAGCAAAGATTGGATAGTGTGCTCACATAGATTATTAGACAGAGCTGAAAATTGTTCGAGGGTCATGATATGAGCACATGAAGGAGCTTGCAAAATTTGAGCTCATTTGGGTACTCCTAGCTGGTACTTCCTTCAACAAGGCTTCCATCTGATAGAAACTTTGGAAATTTGTTGAGGAAGATTGGCTATGCAAATGGAGCTAAATTTTGGCATGAGGCAATTATATGGATAGGAAAGAGTACCCAAAAAGTTTGGGAGCAATCAATAAAAGATATGTCGCACTTCCTTCACAACAAGCCACACTAGACAGAATTGAAGAATGAATATTGATGAATTATTTTTCTGCTAGGCAAGCAAAGTTTGGACATATCTGGGGAATATATGATCCAAACATTTTATGAGAATTATTTGGGAATTTTTTGGAAGACATAAATATAGGTTGCTTCACAACCTAGGGCAAACAGGGTTATTCCTTTAATAGGAAAAGGAATATTCCCAATTAAAAGAATATTGGGATTAGGCTAAGATGGGAAATGATATGATCTTGAGACGGTTTTGAGGATGACAAGCCACTTGAGAGCTTTAGAAGAGATGATCTTCCCAGGTTTCAGGACCACAGAGCCACAGAAAAGCAATCCAAATCAAAAATCCAAAGAAAAACAAAATAAAAAGAAAGGGCCAAAATCCAGGGTGTCACAAACCTTCCCCCCTTAAAGAAATCTCGTCCTCGAGATTTGGTTGCTTAGGGAACAAGTATGAATATTCTGACTTAAGGAGACCGTTTCCAACTCGGGTATCCTTTTCCTTTATATGATGTTCCCGCTGAATTTCATATGGCTTGACTGTCTCGCTCTGGGGTGGTTTGCTTCATTGTATCCTCATTTTGACAGGCAATACCTCACATTTTCATGCTTACACTGGCTCCAATTTCTTTCATATCTGCTGTCCTAGCTGGGATGCAAAAGATTATCATCACTGAGATATATGCCCTTTTTACAAGTCAGTGAATGATTTCCGAGAGATATGGTATTCCTATATCCAGCAGTGTCAACATTCCATGGAGTAGTAAACAGACCTTCTCGGTGGACACCAAATATTTTACTCCTTGCATTGGGTTGCTCAAATAGATGCATGTCATCCGAGTTCAAAAGAGTGCTGAGAATTATAACCATTCTCCGGCAGGATCTGACTTATCTTGACTAGCTCCACTGTCTTGAGTATCAGATCCATAACAAGTATTTGACTGTCGCTTGTCGTGACCAGTAGAAAGGGGTACGGCCTTATAATGATAGTATCCATAGACTTGACTGACAATGGTTATGGTAGAGGAATCTTGTTCACGGCAGGCTATCATTTAACTGATTCTCATATGTGAGGGCACATGCTATGAGACTGTTGTTCAGCATTCTGTTTACTCATTTTGTCGGTATATTGTGACGTCCCCGGCTCAATCGTGGACTAATCATACACGCAAATGCACACGATCAAGCCTAAGGACTCACGGGAAGATATCACAACACAACTCTAAAACATAAATAAAGTCATACAAGCTTTATATTACAAGCCAGGGGCCTCGAGGGCTCGAATATATAAGCTTGCGAACAAGCGTCAGCGGAAGCATCAGATATCTGAGTACAGATATAAAAGAAAACACAGATAAGCCCTTAGAAGGCAGGGAAAAAGAAAACACTATGATCGAAAGGCGTAGGCCTCCTGCCTGGGACCCTCCGATCCTACTCCAGGTCGTCAGTCAACTCGTAGTAGTATCCATCCTCTGGGTAGTAGTAGTAATAGTCGATCGACTGGGCATCAGTCTCAGGGGGCTCCGTCCTCTGGTCACGACAAACTGATATGGGGAGAAAAGGAAAACAAAGCAACCGTGAGTACTCAGAAGTACTCAGCAAGCAAGGATCTACACTACATATGAAACATTTTCAAAGGGAGGCTGTATATGTGGACTGGGCTGCTGAAATGCCAGAATAGAGAGGAGGCCTAGTCCTATCGAAGACTAGCATCTTCAGAGGTCTTGCAGCATTAGAAGAGTGTAGACAGTACCATATAATGTAGCAGTATCATTAAGTCTCAACCTCACCCAGAGATCCTTTCTCGACTCCCTGCGAGAAAGCAATCCCAGAGCCATACAGGCATCAACCTCGTCCGGAGATCCCTTCTCGACTCCCTGCGAGAAGCAATCCCAGAGCCATAGTATCCAAGTATCCAGTTCTAATTGTATCAATCAGGATACAACTCCGAGTGTCGTTTACCGTAGGACCGGCTATCGATAGAAGTTTTCTTCCCTGCAGGGGTGCACCAACTTACACAACACGCTCGCTTAACTCCGGCCGGACACACTTTTCCGGGTCATGCCCGGCCTCGGCCAAATGACACACCGCAACCCTACCTACAGCTGAGCAGAGAGGTCCCCGTCGGTCTACATCCTAAGCGCAAGGGGGTCTTGGCCATCGCCCCTCACCCTCCGGGTCGTTGCGTGCCGGGCGAACCAGGCTCCACCCCTCAGGATGGAGCCGGCCCAGCCCGGCCGCAGTGCTGAACTGGACGTCTGATAGAGCTTTCGGCTGATGCATACGATGCAGAACGCCCATACTATGCCCACGTGGTGGTTAGTTCTATCGGGCCAGAGGCCCTCTCGGATCAAATATCCAAATCGTTAGTACCTTGGGCTTGCGGAAACGAGCAGAGACTCACGAAAGATATGACCCCGTCGCCCCGTCTCAAGGACATGCGGCAAGAGCCAAGAATGCCTGGCCACGCCTCGTATTCTCAATCGGGAACCACACAGGCACCCGTCTTCACAACACTCGCCTCTCAGGCGCACGCGGGTACCCCTCAGGGTCGACCCGCCTATCCAAGTAACAGTGTAAGGTCCAAGTATCCGTGTGTCCATAACATCAGGGGAATCCGAGGTATCACCCTCGTTGAATTCCCACTCGATGTATCCGTCAAGGTGAACCCGGAGGAATCAACCTCGCTGGGTTCACACTTGTGGTGTTGTACGGCGGCGGCGTTATCGGAAGCGGTGAAGGAGGAATCACCCTCGATGACCACGACCGAATAGCTACTCTACAGAGTTAACATCAGAAGTGCTACAAGAGGTTTCACCCTCGGCCCTCGATAGTAACGCTGCAGTGTCGTTACAACTAAGGGGGGGGGGTGATGAGCGGTGTCGGGGCGTGGTCTTCAATCCCGTTGATCGGGTCTTCGGATAATCCAGCGGGGCAGTCGGGATAAGTGGGGTCACTGATAGGTCTCTACCCAGCCTATACTAAGCAGTTTAGGATATGCAGGTAATTATCAATAGCAGGTTACAATAAACAGGCTATGCATCAGAATAGGTAAAGCAGCAGCAGCAGCAATTCTAATGCAAGTATGAGAAAATAGAATGGGCGATATCGGTATGCTCAAAGGGGGGGGCTTGCCTGGTTGCTCGGTGGCAAGGGCAAGGTCGTCAACGGTGGCGCCGGGCTTCGGAGCTGCGTCGGTCTCGGGGACGATGTCGGTGTCTAACGAGAGAGAAGAGGGGGAGGAAACAATAAATACAGAGCAAACAAGTGCAGCACAAAGCATAACATGGCAATACGCGGTGACAGAGGTGATCTAACGCAGTGCCGGGTGATACTGGCGAAGGTGGAATTCATCCGGGAATGTTTTCCCGGTTCCAGACATTTGTCAGACAGATGACCGGAGGGGAACGGTTCCATGTTCGGGTAGCTAGGGACATGTGGCGGACAAACGGACAGCGTATTCGGATCCGTCTCGAAATTCTGAGCATTTTTCATATATATATTATTTTCATCGGAGTTACGGTTTAAAAGATATGATTTTCTAAAGTTTTTATTAATTTCTGGAATTTGCTGGAATTAGTTTAAATTCGAAAATAAATTGGAAAATGCTACGGGTACCCAGCACTGTGTACACAGAGTGCACACAGTGGCTGACCAGTGGGCCTGTTGACTGGGTCAATAGACTAGTCAACTGGGGCTGACGGGTGGGTCCTCATGCTGAGTCAGCATGCTGACTCAGCGAGGGTTATCCAGTTAAACAGTGCTGCGGGCCCCGTTTGTCAGTTGCTGTTTAATTAAAATGTTTGCATTAGCAGTTAACTTAAACGCGTGGGGCCCAGTGTCAGTGAGTGGTTAGTTGGGTTAGTTAGGGGCTAACGACGACACGTCAGCGGGGTTAGCGCCGGCGGGGAGCTACAGTGCGTCGGAGACGAGGCCGAGCTCCGGCGATGGCCGTCCGGCCAGTTCTGGCGACCAAATGGACGACCGCGGGCAAGAATCGAATGGGCGCAGCGTTCCGCACCCATCCATGGTGGTAGTTGGTTCGGGGGAGGTCGGGAGCGGCGCCGGTGATGAGCAGGGCGGCGGCGGCGTTCAGGAGCACGGTGGGGACGAGGCTAGGGGGCGCGGAGAGGCGAGCCAGAGGTGGCCCGAGGTAGAGGCAGGCACGGCAAGAGGCGTGTAGGGGGGGGGGGCACGGGCGTGCGCGAGGCCGATGGCGCGGCGAGCGCTCAGTTGCGGGGAAGCGACGGCGAGCGATGGGTACGCCGGGCGACGAGAACAAGGGGGAAGAGGGGGCGGAGGAGGAGGCTCACTGGGGAGCAGGAGGGGCCGTTGGCGAGGCCGAGGTGGTCGAAGCAGCGGGCGACGCGGCGGGACGGCGGCGATACAGAGATGGAAACGGCTCGATCCGCGCGAGGCAGGGGTCCCGAGCTCCAATGCGTCCACGTAGTCGATGAAGACGACGGAGGCGGTGCTCCCGGCGTAGTCTGAGGTGGCGGGGAGGACGTCGGGCGCGAGGACGACGGGGTCGGGCGACGGGCGGCGTCGGGGGCGTCCGCTCTCGATCCAAAACGGGGTAGGGAGAGGGAGATCGAGGGGGAGTGGGGGGGTGAGGTAGGTGGGCTAGGGTTTGGGGGAAGGGGGGATATGGGCGCGGCTGGTGGGCCGGCCTGGTGGCCTGCTGGGCCGTGGCCCAGGGGGGAGGCCTTTTCTCTTTTTATTTTAACTTTTGTTTTCTTTTATCTTTTGCTTTTATTTATTCTTATATCTCTGTTTTGTAATTAGTTAGGCCTCAAATTGAATTTTGTAAAACATGTGACTTGCACCATTAAATGTTAGGCATTATTTACTATTGCCAAAAATTGTTTTGGAGACAAATGGAGTTCACACAAATTTTATATTAAATAAAATGTATTAAACCTCGCTGTTTTGGTAATGTTAGAGTCACCTAATTTATTTAATTATTGTTGGTTATAATTTTAGTATGGTCTCTGGAATATTTATTATTTAATGAACATTTGAGTTTCTATGCCAGACAACTTTTATTTTCCACTTTCATTTAAATTTGAATTTGAGTTAGGAGTTGAAATGCAATATGGATGCAAATGATGATTAAACACTGTTGCTCATGATGACTTGGCATAATCAAAAGGGTGATTACTGTAGTTAACCACTGGGGCTGTTACATGTCTCCTCTACTAACAAGAATTCTCGTCCTGAGAATTAAGAGGTAGAAGGAAAAAGTTCGGGGTATTCCGCACGAAGATTATCCTCGCGTTCCCAAGTGGCTTCATCTTCAGTATAATTTGACCACTACACTTTGAGGAACTTGGTAACCTTCTGACCGGTCCGACGTTCAGCTTCATCGAGGATGCGGATCGGATGCTCCTTATAAGATAGGTCATCTTGCAATTCGAGCACCTCGTGATCCACTGCTCGGTGCGGAGATTCCTTGAAGCACTTACGAAGTTGCGACACATGGAAGACATTGTGGATATGAGAGAATTGCGGCGGCAACTCCAATTTATATGCCACCTGACCACGTCTTGCAACAATGCGGAAAGGACCAATGTAGCGTGGAGCTAGTTTGCCCTTGATTCCAAAGCGGTGAGTGCCCTTCATAGTAGTGACACGGACATAAACTTGATCACCAGGTTGATAAGCCAAACCCCATCGTTTGCGATCATAGTTGCTCTTCTGGCGGTCCTGAGCCGCCTTGATATTTTCTCGGACAATACGAACTTGTTCTTCGGCGTGTTGAATAATATCCGGACCCACGAGTGGTCGTTCCCCAGTTTCTGACCAATTCAGAGGGGTTCGACACTTACGTCCATATAGTACTTCGAAGGGGGCCATTTTCATGCTGGCGTGATAGCTGTTGTTATATGAGAACTCAGCATACGGGAGAGATTCTTCCCACTTCTTGCCGAAAGAAATAACACAAGCCCGAAGCATGTCTTCAAGCACTTGATTGACTCGTTCGACTTGGCCTTGGGATTGTGGATGATAAGCTGAACTCCAGGTAATATGAGTTCCCATAGCTGTTTGGAAACTTTCCCAGAACATGGAAGTGAAAAGACCGCCACGGTCCAAACTGATTTCCTTCGGAATACCGTGGAGTGATACAATTCTGGAGATATACAACTCTGCTAACTGGCTAGCAGTGATAGTTTCTTTGACAGGTAGAAAATGTGCAACTTTAGAAAGTTGGTCGATGACGACAAGAATAGCATCGTGACCCTTCTGTGACCTGGGAAGGCCAATAATGAAATCCATTTGCACTTTATCCCATTTCCATAAAGGAATAGGTAACGGTTGCAGAATTCAAGCAGGCTTCTGATGTTCTGCTTTGACGCGATGACACACATCATATTCAGCAACATATCGAGCAATATCCTGCTTCATTCTAGACCACCAGTACCTTTGATGGAGATCACGATACATCTTGGTGCTACCCGGATGAATAGACAGCGGGGTATCATGTGCCTCCTTCATGACCTTGTCAGTCATAAGCTCGAAGTGAGGTACGACAATGCGGTTTCTGAAATACAAGGTTCCATCTTCAGACAGCGAGAAATCCCTGTACTTTACAAGATGAAGGTCTTTCCTCATCAGATCAATTTCAGCATCTTTAGCTTGTGCATTCTTAACTGCTTTCTCAAGATCTGGTTGTATCACAAGGTTATTTAGAGAGCCCTGTGGAACAATACGCAGATTCAGCTTGCACAGTTCTTCAAAAAGATGAGGTTGAGCTCGCCTAACCATGAGGTTGTCACAATAGGACTTGCGGCTTAAGGCATCAGCCATCACGTTAGCCTTGCCAGGGGTATAGGAAATACCCAAATCATAGTCCGCAATGGCCTCCATCCATCTTTGCTGACGGAGGTTTAGAGATGGCTGAGTGAACAAGTACTTCAGACTTTTATGATCCATGTAGATCTCGCAACGATTACCGAGAAGGTAATGTCGCCACAACTGCAATGCATAGATCACAGCAGCTAGTTCTAGATCATGTACCGGATAATTCTCTTCATGTGGGCGCAACTGATGAGAGCCATAAGCAATCACTTTATGCTCTTGCATTAGGACACAGCCTAATCCTTCACGGGATGCGTCACAATAAATCACAAAATCTTTGCGAGAGTCTGGAGGAGATAGTACTGGGGCAGATGTTAGCTTGTCTTTGAGTGTCTGGAAACTTTCCTGACATTTTTCTGTCCATTCAAACTTAACTCCCTTGTGAAGCAGATCGGTCAAAGGTTTAGCAATCTTTGAGAAATTCTTGACAAAACGACGGCAATAACTTGCAAGGCCGAGAAAACTTCTCACTTGCTTGACGTTCTTCGGAGGAGTCCAGTCCAGAATAGCCAGAACTTGTTCTGGGTTAACAGCAATTCCATCCTTGGAAATCACATGACCAAGATAGGTTACTTCAGAAAGCCAGAATTCACATTTGGAGTATTTGGCATACAACTGGTGTTCTCGGAGCCTTTCCAGTACAAGACGTAGGTGTTCAGCATGTTCTTCTTTATTCTTTGAATATACCAGAATATCATCTAGATAAACCACGACGAACTTGTCGAGGTAATCCATGAAGATGTAATTCATCAAACGGGAGAATGTGGCTGGAGCATTTGTTAAGCCAAATGACATTACAGTGTACTCGTAGGAGCCATAGTGAGTAACAAATGCAATCTTCGGAATATCCTCTTCACAAACACGGATCTGATGGTATCCCAATCTCAAATCAAGCTTAGAGAATACTGAGGAACTGGCAAGTTGATCATACAAATCATTGATCCGAGGAAGCGGGTATTTGTTCTGGATGGTGGCTTGGTTAATGGGCCGATAATCCTGAACCAATCGGTTAGTTCCATCCTTCTTCTTAACGAAGAGTGAAGGTGCTCCCCAAGCAGAGGAACTGGGACGGATGAAACATTTCTTAAGTGACGTGTCGATTTCTTCCTTAAGTTCAAGAAGGTGGTGCGGAGGCATCTTATAAGGACGCTTCGCAATAGGAGTTGTGCCTGGTTTCAAGTCGATGACAAACTCGACAGCTCTAGCAGGGGGTATTCCCGGAAGTTCTTCTAGAAAGACATCTTGAAAATCACGAACAACTGGAACGTTCTCGATGCCTTCAAGAGGTGAAGCATTCAATGCATTCAGAACATATATTTGAGTCTCAGCATCCTGAGCTATTCGAGCTGAGTATTGTACTTTCTGGCCAGAAGGGTGAGTGAGCCGGACTGATTCAGTGGCACAGTCAATCAAAGCTTTATAAGGCTTCAACCAGTCCATACCCAGAATAATGTCTATGTTGGAGGTCTTGAGAGCAATGAGTGAAACGGGGAACATCAATCCTCCGATCACAATGTGGTTACCGTGGCTTACCCTGGTAGTTTGCCAATTAGCCCAGGTGACTGGATTACCAAAGGGGTGCACATCTCCTCGAAAGGTATATCATGACTTCATGCAAAACTTTCGGACATGAAGGAGTGCGATGCTCCAGAATCAAAGAGGACTGAAGCTGGGATTGAATTCACTAGAAGGGTGCCCATCACAATGTTGGTGTCCTGTCGAGCTTCTTTGGTCTTGACATGGTTAACATGAACAAGCTGACTATCAGGTGGCCTGGCATTACGATTTCTGCTAGGGTGGTTTCGACGGCCCTTTCTACGGTCAACAGAATAACGTGATGAATTTTGCGGCTGACTCTGAGGATAGTTGAATGCACGATGCCCTGGCTGTCCACACTTGCGGCATAAACCATCATTATGGAGCGGAGCTACGGCATTGGTCTGTCCACCCTGGATCGTTAGCTGTCTTGGCGGCGAAGGCAGACGAGGTGCAACATAAGACGGCCTTGGTGTTGGAGCAGGTTGATGATGAACATTGTGTGGGATCCAGACTCGACGTTTCTGAACAGGCTGACTCGAGGTTGAGCCAGCTTCATGAGTGCGCTTGAGTGACTCCTGGTACTCAGTCAGAGCTATTTCAACTTGGAAAGATTTGCTGACAAGCGTTGCGAAGTCTGTGAAATCATGGACAGCAAGTGCAAGTTTTATATCAGTATGTAGTCCTTCACGGAATTTCTCCTGCTTGCGAGTGTCAGTGTCGACGTCATCTTCAGCATAGCGGGACAATTCAAGAAATTTCCTCTGATATTCTTCCACAGTCATTGTTCCCTGTGAGAGTTTGCGGAACTCCTACTTCTTCTGGTCGATCAGACCTTGAGGAATGTACAATGCACGAAAAGCTGATTGAAATTCCTGCCAAGTGGTTTCAGTCTCAGCAGGTAACATACCCTTGTGGCTTTCCCACCATTGAGCAGCTGGACCCTTTAAGTGGAATGTCGCAAAGGTGACGTGACTGTCAGGAGCAACATTAGCTGACTCCATTTCAAACAGGATGTCACGAAGCCAATCATCAGCATCCATAGGATTGGTCGAGTTGCGGAAAACGGACGGGTTGAGGCGCACAAATTCTGGCAGAGTTATTGGAGCATTCTGTTGTTGAGCATTCTGAGTAGGGAACTGGGCCAATATTCCGGTCATAACCTGACGGTTCAATTCAAACTGCTGCATCATTGCGGCAATATAGGGTGAAGGTGGAGGATCGTCAGCCATCCTGCCAAATCAACACGGGCGGTTTAGCAAGAAAAACTGCATGTGAATGGAGTTATTCATGAAGTAACACGGGACGAACAGGATAGGCATTAGATATATAATAGTAGTCATCAAAGACATACCAATCCATGCACAGAGTTCGATTCAAACGGATAGTACGCGCACGGGAACGCTCGCAACTAGACAAACTAGGCGGCGCGCAGGCACGTGGTAGGGAAGTACACAACGAGACATAGCAAAGGCTACATCAACGTCGGAGAAACTATTGGAGCGAGGAATATGCAAGTGAAACACATGGTGCCCTCGATAAAAGGATCCTGCAAGCAGAACCTGGCCCGCAATCTTGAAGGAAGGGAGGAAATTTTCAGAACACCGGGTGGATGTGATCACGAGAACCTAATGTTGGAGTTAGTAAAATTTATTTAACCCGAATAGAAGAGAGATCAGAGTCCCAGAGTAAAGGTCGAGGAGTAAAAGATCCTAATACCACCCAATTGGCGACGTGGGCCCGTAAGCCACACAGCCAAGTTAGTAAATTAGTTTTTGGGTTCACTAGACTCAACTTCGGCCAAAGAGTTGGAAAGGGGGATTCCTACAGGCAGTCGGCTCTGATACCAACTTGGAACGCCCCGGCTCAATCATGCACTAATCATACACGCAAATGCACACGATCAAGCCTAAGGACTCACGGGAAGAAATCACAACACAACTCTAAAACGTAAATAAAGTCATACAAGCTTTATATTACAAGCCAGGGGCCTCGAGGGCTCGAATACATAAGCTTGCGAACAAGCGTCAGTGGAAGCATCAGATATCTCAGTACAGATATAAAAGAAAACACAGATAAGCCCTTAGAAGGCAGGGGAAAAGAAAATACTACGATCGAAAGGCGTAGGCCTCCTGCCTGGGACCCTCCGATCCTACTCCTGGTCGTCAGTCAACTCGTAGTAGTATCCATCCTCTAGGTAGTAGTAGTAATAGTCGATCGACAGGGCATCTGTCTCAGGGGGCTCCGTCCTCTGGTCACGACAAACTGATATGGGGAGAAAAGGAAAACAAAGCAATAGTGAGTACTCAGAAGTACTCAGCAAGCAAGGATCCACACTACATATGCAACATTTTCAAAGGGAGGCTGTATATGTGGACTGGGCTGTAGAAATGCCAGAATAGAGAGGAGGCCTAGTCATATCGAAGACTAGCATCTTCAGAGGTCTTGCAGCATTAGAAGAGTGTAGACAATACCATATAATGTAGCAGTATCATTAAGTCTCAACCTCACCCAGAGATCCTTTCTCGACTCCCTACGAGAAAGCAATCCCAGAGCCATACAGTCATCAACCTTGTCCGGAGATCCCTTCTCGACTCCCTGCGAGAAGCAATCCCAGGGCCATAGTATCCAAGTATCCAGTTCTAATTGTATCAATCAGGATATAACTCCGAATGTCCTTTAACGTAGGACCGGCTATCGATAGAAGTTTTCTTCCCTGCAGGGGTGCACCAACTTACCCAACACGCTCGCTTAACTCCGGCCGGACACACTTTTCCGGGTCATGCCCGGCCTCGGCCAAACGACACACCGCAACGCTACCTACAGCTGAGCAGAGAGGTCCCCGTCGGACTACATCCTAAGCGCAAGGGGGTCTTGGCCATCGCCCCTCGCCCTCCGGGTCGTTGCGTGCCGGGCGAACCAGGCTCCACCCATCAGGATGGTGCCGGCCCAGCCCGGCCGCAGTGCTGAACTGGACGTCTGACAGAGCTTTTCGGCTGATGCATACAATGCAGAACGCCCATACTATGCCCACGTGGTGGTTAGTTCTATCGGGCCAGAGGCCCTCTCGGATCAAATATCCAAATCGTTAGTACCTTGGGCTTGCGGAAACGAGCAGAGACTCACGAAAGATGTGACCCCGTCGCCCCGTCTCGAGGACTTGCGGCAAGGGCCAAGAATGCCCGACCACGCCTCGTATTCTCACTCGGGAACCACAAAGGCACCCGTCTTCACAACACTCGCCTCTCAGGCGCACGCGGGTACCCCTCAGGGTCGACCCGCCTATCCAAGTAACAGTGTAAGGTCCAAGTATCCATATGTCCATAACATCAGGGGAATCCGAGGTATCACCCTTGTTGAATTCCCACTCGATGTATCCGTTATGGTGAACTCGGAGGAATCACCCTCGCTGGGTTCACACTTGTGGTGTTGTACGACGGTGTCGTTATCGGAAGCGGTGAAGGAGGAATCACCCTCGATGACCACGACTGAATAGCTACTCTACAGAGTTAACATCAGAAGTGCTACAAGAGGTTTCACCCTCGGCACTCGATAGTAACGCTGCAGTGTCGTTACAACTAAGGGGGGGGGGGTGATGTACGGTGTCGGGGCCTGGTCTTCAATCCCGTTGATCGGGTCTTCGGATAATCCAGCGGGGCAGTCGGGATAAGTGGTGTCACTGATAGGTCTCTACCCAGCCTATACTAAGCAGTTTAGGATATGCAGGTAATTATCAACAGCAGGTTACAATAAACAGGCTCTGCATCAGAATAGGTAAAGCAGCAGCAGCAGCAATTCTAATGCAAGCATGAGAAAATAGAATGGGCGATATCGGTATGCTCAAAGGGGGGGCTTGTCTGGTTGCTCGGTGGCAAGGGCAAGGTCGTCAACGGTGGCGCCGGGCTTCGGAGCTGTGTCGGTCACGGGGATGACGTCGGGGTCTAACAAGAGAAAATAGGGGGATGAAACAATAAATACAGAGCAAACAAGTGCAGCACAAAGCATAACATGGCAATACACGGTGACAGAGGTGATCTAACGCAGTGCCGGGTGATACTGGCGAAGGTGGAATTCATCCGGGAATGTTTTCCCGGTTCCGGACATTTGTCAGACAGATGACCGGAGGGGAACGGTTCCTTGTTCGGGTAGCTAGGGACATGTGGCGGACGAACAGACCGCGTATTCCGATCCGTCTCGAAATTCTGAGCATTTTTCATATATATATTATTTTCATCGGAGTTACGGTTTAAAAGATATGATTTTCTAAAGTTTTTATTAATTTCTGGAATTTACTGGAATTAGTTTAAATTCAAAAATAAATTGGAAAATGCTATGGGTACCCAGCACTGTGTACACAGAGTGCACACAGTGGCTGACCAGTGGGCCTGTTGACTGGGTCAACAGACCAGTCAACAGGAGCTGACGGGTGGGTCCTCGTGCTGAGTCAGCATGCTGACTCAGCGAGGGTTATCCAGTTAAACAGTGCTGCGGGCCCCGTTTGTCAGTTGCTGTTTAATTAAAACATTTGCATTAGCAGTTAACTTAAACGCGTGGGGCCCGGTGTCAGTGAGTGGTTAGTTGGGTTAGTTAGGGGCTAACGACGCCACGTCAGCGGGGTTAGCGCCGGCGGGGAGCTACAGTGCGCCGGAGACGAGGCCGAGCTCCGGCGATGGCCGTCCGGCCAGTTCTGGTGACCAAATGGACGACCGCGGGCAAGATTCGAACGGGCGCAGCGTTCCGCACCCATCCATGGTGGTAGTTGGTCCGGGGGAGGTCGGGAGCGGCGCCGGTGATGAGCAGGGCGGCGGCGGCGTTCGGGAGCGCGGTGGGGACGAGGCTAGGGGGCGCGGAGAGGCGAGCCAGAGGTGGCCCGAGGAAGAGGTGGGCACAGCAAGAGGTGTGTAGGGGGGGCCACAGGTGTGCGTGAGGCCGATGGCGCGGCGAGCGCTCTGTTGCGGGGAAGCGATGTCGAGCGATGGGTACGGCCAGGCGACGAGAACAAGGGGGAAGAGGGGGCGGAGGAGGAGGCTCACTGGGGAGCGGGAGGGGCCGTTGGTGAGGCCGAGGTGGTCGAAGCAGCGGGCGACGCGGCGGGACGGCGGCGATACAGAGATGGGAAGGGCTCGATCCACGCGAGGCAGGGGTCCCGAGCTCCAATCCGTCCACGTATTCGATGAAGACGACGGAGGCGGTGCTCCCGGCGTAGTCTGAGGCGGCGGGGAGGACGTCGGGCACGAGGACGGCAGGGTCGGGCGACGGGCGGCGTCGGGAGCGTCCGCTCCCGATCCAGAACGGGGTAGGGAGAGGGAGATCGAGGGGGAGTGGGGGGGTGAGGTAGGTGGGCTAGGGTTTTGGGGAAGGGGGGGATATGGGCGCGGCTAGTGGGCCGGCCTGGTGGCCTGCTGGGCCGTGGCCCGGGGGGGAGGCCTTTTCTCTTTTTATTTTAACTTTTGTTTTCTTTTGTCTTTTTCTTTTATTTATTCTTATATCTCTGTTTTGTAATTAGTTAGGCCTCAAATTGAATTTTGTAAAACATGTGACTTGCACCATTAAATGTTAGGCATTATTTACTACTGCCAAAAATTGTTTTGGAGACAAACGGAGTTCACACAAATTTTGTATTAAATAAAATGTATTAAACCTTGTTGTTTTGGTAATGTTAGAGTCACCTAATTTATTTATTTATTGTTGGTTATAATTTTAGTATGGTCTCTGGAATATTTATTATTTAATGAACATTTTAGTTTCTATGCCAGACAATTTTTATTTTCCACTTTCATTTAAATTTGAATTTGAGTTAGGAGTTGAAATGCAATATGAATGCAAATGATGATTAAACACTGTTGATCATGATGACTTGGCATAATCAAAAGGGTGATTACTGTAGTTAACCACTGGGGGTGTTACATATATCCATGTGAATAAGAGGCCGTGTGATGCCATAGCACAGTTGCTGGAGTCATGCTGCTGAATTGGCCTTTGGTCTGATATGACAGAGTTGAATATTCCTTCTGACAATTTTGAGCATAACTGTTGGCTGAGCGATTTACCTTGGTATGAGGTCCTTATAAACAGAGTAGACCCCTTGGGTGGACATTCATGGTGATCGGTACTGAATTAGACTGTCATGGGTATCTGTACCCTGTTGGTCATGCCAGAATTATCATACCTAGATTAGCGGTCTTGCTCCTTCATTATTGTTTTCTTTGTCTGGATCTCTTGTTGGAAAGAGCTTGGCCTTATATATTCTTCTTGTGACCTTGGGTGCTGTCATATGCAATATTTTGGCAATTATACCTTGGCCTTGCTCATGATTCGGGCCATAGAATATATGCCAGATTCGCGTGTGCTTGTACAGGGCTCATTGTTGTCAGCGATCATACAAGATCATGACAAAGGTTACTGACATCACTTTGTCGGGTGTGAGGAAGCTGGCTTTGATAAGTACTGCCAAAATTGTTGTCCCATGTTGTCTTTCTTCAATTCTTGTCGGTCCTTGCATCACCCACTGTGGTGTATAACTGGCTTTCTTCCTCTTGCATAACTGGTGAGGTTATCAGATTCTTACCATGATTTCATCATCGTACTAGTGACTTGCAAGAATTTGGCAGCATGTTCATAGTGTATAGGGAAGTATGTGATTCCCGAGGCAGACTTGTGTTATGACTGATCCTTGCTTCTGACAAAACTGTTGTGGATCTAACCCTTGGGATGCACCGCCATATGTTGCCAGCTCATTGTGTAATACCTTGCACCAGTGCCGTACTGAGGAAGATTGGACAGCTTATGCTGGAAGCCATCAAAAGTATCTTGCTGGGGAAGACTGAATAGTTTGTGCTCGAAGCTGTTGTTGGGGCAGCTTGCTGAAGAAGACTGGGTATCATGCTTCGGAAGCTTCCCCCCTTAAAGACTTGCTGGGGAAGACTCGGTACCTTATGCCGGAAGCTTTTGCGGTGGCTTTCTAAGGAAGACGAAGTATCTTGTGCTGGAAGTCATCCACATATCGTACCGAGGAAGACTGAGGAATCTTGCATTGTAAGCTTCTCTGGTAGCTTGTGAAAGAAGACTGGATTGCTTGCACCAGAAGCTTCATTATGTGATAGGCAGACTGAATATCATATATATACCTTTTTATTTTTCTGCTGACGGTCACTTGTATGTAAAAGGTTGTTCGACTATCCTTCTTGCTGGTTATTGAACTCATAGCACATTCTGACTGGTTTCCGGGATATCGCATGCTTCAAATCTTAATCATAGCAGAATCAAGCCTTGTATATGCACCATACCTTTGACGAAATTGTACTGTTGGTATTGCACACAATTTGCCTTCCGGCTGATTTCATCGGTACTGCTGTGAAGATTGCACACTGATGTACACTTGATACTGATAATCAAGATAGGATATCATTTGCAGTCAGACCCGATATTCTCAATACAATGCAGTCGGCTAAGAATTCCATAATATTTAGCTGAGCTTCCAAATATTTGAAATCTTTGCTGATTCTTCGAGTCCGGTGTCAGTTGATGAGAAACTGCCATAAGGGGAAAATAAGGTAACACCAAAGGCCAAAGAAAGAAGCAAAAGAAATGACTAAAACAAAAGCACACAAAGCATACAAATAATATTATATTCAAGCAACATCACATATTACTGCTACTCACAACAATAACATGCATGCATACTTAAGCACACAAAGCTCGCAAGAACTCCAGTTCTACGATCTAATATGTTGTGGCGGTGTGCACGAAAGTGAATCCACGTGTGGAAGGATTGGTGTAAACAAAGCTACACCAAGCGCTGGCTTAACATCGATTGCACCTGGATGGACATGGAGGTGAGGACGGACTTGGTGATCGTGTAGCGGAACATGGAGGTTACGACCACATCATCATCAAGCGAATGGAAGGAAACCATACACGTCCAAAGATTGGGGGACGGGGTAGGATAGCGGTGAAAAACAAGGCTTGCTGGCATTGCCCTTTTCTAATAGCAAAGATCAGTAAGGGTTGCCAAGGTCGCGAGTCAGATGGCACGATTCGGGATAGAAACATGTTTATCACCAAAACAATAGGTGTGGCTGGCTAAAATATACAGGCACTATACTTGAGCATAACTCCTGCAAATGGTGTCTGGACACTTGGTACCTCGGCATCACTCTGCTGGGACAGAAATGACGCCAAACACCAAAAAGCAGATATACAACTGGAGGGTGCAGGTAGTGGATCGAAAATGATGCCACCTACACTCACAAGATCAACCGTTAGCGACAAGATAATAATTTTATATTCATGCTATGCAACAAACAAATGCAACACCCAAATACAGCAAACCGACTAGACTCTATACTACCGCATTCTAATGTTCGCGCGGAATAGGGCATCCTACAGCCAGATCTGCTCTGATACCAACCGTTGTGGCACCCCGGCTCAGAGGAACCGGAACACCCCGTATTCTATCCAAGAGACCAAGTCTTCTGGAATACGGCACTGCTTGGCATAGAACAAATCAGCTCTTTATTATAAATACTCGGGGATACAAGGGTTCCGATATAACAGTGAATTACATCGCACGGCGACACTACGCATGCTAAGGTAGCTCTATGCTAGTAGCAGAACAACTTGAAGCAGCGGAACACGACGACAACGATGGACTCCACTCCGCAGGGACTCTGGCTGGAACGCATATCCTAGCTCGCAAACTCGAGATCCTTAGCAAGCAAGCAAACACGGCATGACCTGCAAACTGGCATGACACGCCAGGTGAGTACTTTGAATGTACTCGCAAGCTCATAGCAACCAAAAGCAATCAAGACAAACAACAGAATGGCATTTACAGGTTAAACAGTGATGAGCATGATACCACTAGAACAAAATAAGATGAGCATGGCATGAACATGTTGAACATAACACCTCTAGCATCATATGCGCATGGCAATGTCACTCATGATATACACAGGATGATACTAACATGAAGCATATTTAATATCATGATCCACTTACTCTGTTTGGAGGTTACCCCGTAACCACCATATGTATTCCATTCTTTCTTACCATCGTGGTAACGGGATCACTTCAATCATTATCAAGAATACCATTGTGATCCTCACAAGATCATCTCATCATTATCAAGAATACCATTGTGATCCTCACAAGATCATCTCATCATTTTCAAGAATACCATGGTGATCCTCCCGTGACCACTTCAAGATCATCCAACTTCTTTCCTCATTGAAGCGGAGTTTTTTATTAGTCAGGTTATTATTACTATTGACCCATAGTGTGACCTACTATGAACTGTGCCCATATCCACGGGCGCAGCTATCGATAGATTATACACTCTACAGAGGTTAGTACACTGTACCCACACTATGTGGCCCAAGGCCTCGTGCTCCCATTCAGGTGGACCAATGGCATTCCGACAAAAACGATCTACTGCATGGCACTCTCCCAGCCACTCCGACAAACTCCCCTTTGGGCTAAGTCATGGGTGGCCCCGATGTCACCTCGTGACACCCAACGACCACCGTCGTGGCAAAATATAAATGGTCCCAAATGGGGACAATGGATCCATACAACTCAGGTACACAAGGTTATTGCTGCCTACCGGGCCAGGGCAGTGCGCGCACCTAACCTTCCCTAGTTGGAGGAACCAGCGAGAGGCATGACAATAGACCGAATTAAGGCCTTCCATAAAGGCAAGTGTGGCTACACTGGTCAGCTCGACTCGATGGCACTATGACTCAGCCAATAGGTGTTCCAGTTTGATTGAAGTCCGGTTAACTTGAATTAGGATGAGCTGAGTCACAATAAAATAGCATGATGAATACGAACATGATAACAACATGAACCTGGATGTGAAGCATAGCCATCATAACATCAACAGCAATGAAGCAAGTATTCTACTAGATGCACAGGAGCAGGATATAGCGATGAGCATGAACAAATCATAACACTTCAAATGAACCTAACATGATCACTAGCATCGAAAAATAATTACCATAAAGAACATGATGATAATATTGCCAAGTAAGCATTTAACCGACTAGATGCAAAGGATCATGGCATAAAGATAAGCATGGATTCACAAGCAGACATAACATTCACAAATTATTAACATGCACAAAATATTTAAATATTCAAGTAGAAAACCATGGCTACTGCAAGTCCATCATGCAAGTGGCTGTCGTGGCTTGCCTAGGGATGAAGAATACACAGGGAAGAAGTGCGGTGAAGCCGTAGAAAGACTTGCCGAAAAAGCTTCTCTCTCGGAGGGGGCTAGATAAGGGCAAGGGCAAAATGGTCATTTTTAGTATGTCGCAACATAGTGAAAACGGTACCAGCAGAACGGGCTCGACGAGACAAAGATGTGGGCTTTGGAATCACCTGATTCAGAGTTACGGTCGTGAAGATACGGAAGGTGGAAGTCCAAGGACTACTCTTTAAAAAGAATATTCACAGACAGGCCCTTGGTGGTTTAAACAGAAAGCGTCTTTGGGAAAATACGTCTTCTGCATAGGAAAGCGTATTCTCAGCTGCAATAGAAACAGAGTACGCTTTCTAACTTAGAAAGCGCATTTGACCAAAACTGTCTCCACTTATCCTGACGCGCGGGGCCGGGGCTGGTCAACGCCTAGAGGCTTACACGCAGGAGCCACTCACCTTCTCTCTCTCCTCCTGCTCCATTTCTTCCTCCTCGCGACAGGAATCAGAGGAGGGGAGGCAGAGCACTGCCGGCGCTGTCCCCCGGTGGCACGGGCCACCTCCGGCGAGGCCGCGGCCACCGGAGTGCTCCCCGCGGATCAGGGCGTCGAGCAGGTCCATCTAGGGTGGCAGGGGAAGGGCCGCGGGACGGCGGGCGAAGGCAGGGGCAGACGGCGGCTCTGGTCAGAATCGGTCAAGGCTCCACGGGCAACCGGAGGAAGGGCTAAAGCGCGGAGGAGGGTCGCCGGTCTCCGAGGGCTCTACTGGAGCGGTCTAGAGGAGGGGGAGGGGAAGTGGCTGGCTCGAATTCGAGCGGCGACCGACGGCGGCCATGGTGGATGGAAGAGGAGCAAAGGAGCTCCGGTGGTCTAGGGGGTCAGGGGAGAGAGCAGTGAGGTGCAGAGGGGCTCGGGCATCCTACTTATAGCCCCGGGGAGGGCTCGGGAAGGCTCGGGAGAGCTCAGGCAAGTTGACATGGCGAGGGAGATAGGGCGGGCAGAGACAGGGATGTGACGTCACGGTCACGAGGTATCTCCAGGACATGAAGAGAGCTCGAGAAGTAGAGGAACCAGATGAGAACAGGGACGAGATTTGGCAGAGCGCGCTCTCAGGCACACCAGTAGCGCGGTCACCATGCTACATGGCCAAGATGGGACGAGAGAGGCAGGGAAACGATGTCTAATGTGGTATCTCTACACCCTAGAGACCGTAGGAGGTGAAATATCATCAAAAGAAACCAAGAGCAGATGTGAGGCTTCACTAGAAGTTTGCTATAGCAAACTTGGCTGCATCACAGTGATCAACAGAGAAGGGCTAAGGGACAAACTGGATGTCTCGGAGGTTTAGAGTAGGAAGGACTAATGCTCTGTTAATTTTGAGGTGATTTGGACCATGATTTGATATAGTTGCTTAACAACTGCACAATCTAGTCCAGAATCAAGATCATGAAGTACTACTCACTAGGAGTGCTGGATTGAGCTGAAATTTGGTGGAGGCGGGTTATATGAGAATATGAAGCTACTGTAAAATTTTCATACCATTTGAAAATACCAAAATGGTACTTGCTTCACATTGCAGCTCTTTGGACAGAATTTTGGGAAAATTATAGAGAGCAAATGGCTAGATGAAATGAGCCCACATTTGGTAGAGAGGGTTTATATGGGTAGGATACGGTCCTGCTAAATTTTTAGAATTAATGAAGCAATATAAAATGTACTTGCTTCACAACCTCAAAATATTGACAGAAGCAAAGATTGGATGGTGTGCTCACATAGATTATTAGATGGAGCTGAAAATTGGTGGAGAGTCATGATATGAGCACATGAAAGAGCTTGCAAAATTTGAGCTCATTTGGGTACTCCTAGCTGGTACTTCCTTCAACAAGGCTTCCATCTGACAGAAACTTTGGAAATTTGCTGAGGAAGATTGGCTAGGCAAATGGAGCTGAATTTTGGCAAGAGACAATTATATAGATAGTAAAGAGTGCCCATAAATTTTGGGAGCAATAAAAAAAAGATAGGTGGCACTTCCTTCACAACAAGCCACACTGGACAGAATTGAAGAATGAATATTCATGAATTGTTTTTGTGCTAGGCAAGGAAAGTTTAGACATATTTGGGGCATATATGATCCAAACAATTTATGAGAATTATTTGGGAATTTTTTGGAAGACAGAATTATAGGTTGGTTCACAACCTAGGGCAAACAGGGTTATTCCTTTAATAGAAAAAGTAATTTTTCCAATGAAAAGAATATTGGGATTAGGCTAAGATGGGAAATGACATGATCTTGAGATGGTTTTGAGGACGACAAGCCACTTGAGAGCTTGAGAAGAGAATATTTCCAATGAAAAGATTATTCGAATCTGTGGTAGAAGGTGTACCCAATAGTTTCCTTAGGGTATCCTATGAAGACGCACTTGTCCGATTTGGGTTCGAGCTTATCAGACTGAAGCCTTTTGACATAAGCGTCGCATCCCCAAACTTTAAGAAATGACAGCTTAGGTTTCTTGCCAAACCATAGTTCATACGGTGTCGTCTCAACGGATTTAGACGGTGCCCTATTTAACGTGAATGCGGCTGTCTCTAATGCATGACCCCAAAACGATAGTGGTAAATCGGTAAGAGACATCATAGAACACACCATATCTAATAAAGTACGGTTACGGCATTCGGACACACCATTACGCTGTGGTGTTCCAGGTGGCGTGAGTTGTGAAACAATTCCACATTGTTTAAATGAAGGCCAAACTCGTAACTCAAATATTCATCTCCATGATCAGATCATAGAAACTTAATTTTCTTGTTACAATGATTCTCTACTTCACTCTAAAATTCTTTGAACTTTTCAAATGTTTCAGATTTGTGTTTCATTAAGTATATATACCCATACCTACTCAAATCATCTATAAAGGTTAGAAAATAACGATACCCGTCGTGTGCCTCAACACTCATCGGATCGCATACGTCGGTATGTATTAGTTCCAATAAGTCAATAGCTCGCTCCATTGTTTCGGAGAACGGAGTTTTAGTCATCTTGCCCGTGAGGCATGGTTCGCAAGTATCAAATGATTCATAATCAAGTGATTCCAAAAGTCCATCCGCATGGAGTTTCTTCATGCGCTTTATACCAATATGACCTAAACAGTAGTGCCACAAGTATGTTGCACTATCATTATCAACTTTGCATCTTTTGGCATCAATATTATGAATATGTGTATCACTATGATCCAGATTCAACAAGAATAGACCATTAATCAAAGGTGCATGACCATAAAAAATATTACTCATATAAATAGAACAACCATTATTCTCTGACTTAATGAATAACCGTCTAGCAATAAACAAGATCCAGATATAATGTTCATGCTCAACGCTGGCACCAAATAACAATTATTGAGGTCTAAAACTAATCCCAAAGGTAGATGTAGAGGTAGCGTGCCGACGGCGATCACATCGACCTTGGAACCATTTCCAACGTCAATCGTCACCTCATCCTTAGCCAATCTTCGTTTATTCCGCAGCTCCTGTTTCGAGTTACAAATATGAGCAACCGAACTAGTATCAAATACCCAGGTGCTACTACGAGCATTAGTAAGCTACACATCAATAACATGTATATCAAATATACCTTTGTTCACTTTGCCATCATTCATCCACCAAGTATTTGGGGCAGTTCCGCTTCCAGTGGCCATTCCCTTTGCAGTAGAAGCACTCAGTTTCAAGCTTGGGTCCAGATTTGGGCTTCTTCACGGGAGAGGCAACTTCCTTACCATTCTTCTTGAAGTTCCCTTTCTTTCCATTGCCCTTTTTCTTGAAACTAGTGGTCTTGTTAACCATCAACACTTGATGCTCCTTCTTGATTTATACCTCCGGGGCCATAAGCATTGCGAAGAGCTCGGGAATCATTTTCATCTTCCCTTGCATATTATAGTTTATCACGAAGCCTTTGTAGCTTGGTGGCAGTGACTAAAGAACTCTGTCAATAACACTCTCAACTGGAAGATCAATTCCCAGCTGAGTCAAGTGGTTATGATACCCAGACATTTTGAGTATGTGTTCACTGACATAACTGTTCTCCTCCATCTTGCAGCTATAGAACTTGTTGGAGACTTCATATCTCTCAACCCGGGCATTAGCTTGAAATATCAACTTCAGCTCTTGGAACATCTCATATGCTCCGTGACATTCAAAACATCTTTGAAGTCCCGGTTCTAAGCCATAAAGCATGGCACACTGAACTATTGAGTAGTCATCAGATCGAGTCTGCCAGACATTCATAACATCTGAAGTAGCTCCTGCAACAGGTCTGTCACCTAGCGGTGCATCAAGGACATAATTCTTCTGTGCAGCAATGAGGATAATCCTCAAGTTACGGACCCAGTCCATGTAGTTGCTACCATCATCTTTCAACTTAGCTTTCTCTAGGAACGCATTAAAATTCAGGGGAATGGTAGCACAGTCCATTGATCTACAACATAGATATTCAAAAACTATTAAGACTAAGTTCATGATAAATTAAGTTCAATTAATCAAATTACTAATGAACTCCCACTTAAATTCGCATCCCTCAAGTTATCTACGTGATACATGATCCAAGTGAACTAACCCATGTCCGATCATCACGTGAGATGGGGTAGTCATCAATGGTGAACATCTCTATGTTGATCATATTTACTATATGACTCATGTTTGACCTTTCGGTCTCCAGTGTTCCGAGACCATGTATGTACATGCTAGGCTCGTCAAGTTTAACCCAAGTATTCTGCTTGTGCAAAACTGGCTTACCCCTGTTGTATGTGAACGTAGAGTTTATCACACCCGATCATCACGAGGTGCTTTGAAACGACAAACTTTGGCAACGGTGCATACTCAGGGAGAACACTTTTATCTTGAAATTTAGTGAAGGGATCATCTTATAATGCTACTGCCATTCTAAGCAAAATAAGATGCATAAAGGATAAACATCACATGCAATCAAAATATGTGACATGATATGGCCATCATCATCTTGTGCTTTTGATATCCATCTCCAAAGCATCGTCATGATCTCCATCGTCACCGGCTCGACACCTTGATCTCCATCGTTGCGTCGGGGTTGTCTCGTCAACTATTGCTGCTACAACTATTGCTAACGCATAGCGATAAAGTAAAGCAATTACATGGTGCTTGCATTTCATACAATAATTAAGAGACAACCCTAAGGCTCCTGCCGGTTGTCAATATTACAAAACATGATCATCTCATAAAACAACGTATATCAAATCACGTCTTGACCATATCACATCACAACATGCCCTGCAAAAACAAGTTAGACATCCTCTACTTTGTTGTTGCAAGTTTTATATGGCTGCTACGGGCTTCTAGCAAGAACCATTCTTACTTATGCAAAACCACAACGGGGATTATCAAGTTTGCTATTTTAACCTTCTTCAAGGACCAGCCGTAGTCAAATTCGATTCAACTAAAGTAGGAGAAACAGACACCCGCCAGCCACCTTTATGCAAAACAAGTTGCATGTCAGTCAGTGGAACCGGTCTCATGTACGTGGACATGTAAGGTTGGTCCGGGCCGCTTCATCCCACAATGCCGCTGAATCAAAATAAGACGTTGGTGGTAAGCAGTATGACCTTCACCTCCCACAACTCCTTTGTGTTCTACTCGTGCATATCATCTACGCATAGACCTGGCTCTTATACCACTTTTAGGGAATGTTGCATGGGAAAAAAAATCTACGCACACGCAACATCTATCCATGGAGATGCATAGATGCAAGAGGGGAGAGTATGTCTACGTACCCTCATAGACTGTAAAGCGGAAGCATTTATCAACGCCGTTGATGTAGTCGAACACCTTCGCGATCCAACCGATCAAGTACCGAAAGTACGGCACCTCCGCGTTTAGCACACGTTCAGCTCGATGACGTCCTCGCCTACTTGATCCAGCAAGACGGGCAAAGTAGTAGATGAGTTCCGGCAGCACGAAGGCATGGTGACGGTGGTGGTGAACTTGTTCCCGCAGGGCTTCACCGTGCACGGCAGAAAAACTAGACGCAGGATGAAACTGCGGAGACGGGCGCCACACACGGCTAAGAGATTGTCGTGGGTTGTGTGGCACCCCCTCCCTCTCATATATATAGGTGGGGGAGGGGAGGCTGCCAGGGTGCGCCCCAAGGTAGCCGGCCTGCCCCCTTGGGCGCCTGCCCTATGGCGCCCCCCTTCCTTGTTTGCACACGGGGGGAAGGAAAGGGATGGCAGGGGGCCGACTCCCCCTTTCCTTTTCTCCCCAAGGCCTGCGGCCAGAGGAGGGACGTGCCAGCCCCTTTTGTGGGCTGGTGTGCTCCCTTCGTTTGGCACATATGGCCCATTAACCTCCCGGGGCTTCCCGGATCCCCTTCCGGTGATCCGATGATTACCCGGTACAATCTGAAACCTTTCCGGTGACAAAATAGCATCGTCCTATATATCAATCTTTACCTCTAGACCATTCCGGAGCTCCTCTTCATGTCTGTGATCTCATCTAGGACTTCGAACAACATTCCGTCACCAAATTCACATAACTCATATAATACTGTATTGTCAATGAATGTTAAGCGTGCGGACCCTACGGGTTTGAGAATGATGTAGACATGACCGAGACACCTCTCTGGTTAATAACCAATAGCAGAACCTGCATGCCCATATTGGTTCCTACATATTCTACGAAGATCTTTATCGGTCGAACCTTTAGGAAAACATACGTAGTTCCCTTTGTCTGTCGGTATGTTACTTGCCCGAGATTCGATCGTCGGTATCTTCATACCTAGTTCAATCTCATTACCGGCAAGTCTCTTTACTCGTTCCGTAATACATCATCTCATAACTAACTCCTTAGTCACCTTTCTTGCAAGCTTCTTGTGATGCTGTATTACCGAGAGGGCCCAGAGATACCTCTCCGATACACGGAGTGACAAATCCCAATCACGAACCATGCCAACTCAACAGACACCTTCAGAGATACATGTAGAGCATCTTTATGATCACCCAGTTACGTTGTGACATTTGATAGCACACAAGGTATTCCTCCAGTACCCGGGACTTGCATGGTCTCATAGTCGAAGGAATATGTACTTGACATTAAGAAACCAGTAGCAATAAACTAAACGATCATGTGCTAAGCTAATAGATGGGTCTTGTCCATCACATCATTCTCCGAATGATGTGACCCCGTTATCAAGTGACAACACATGTCCATGGTTAGGAAACCTTAACCATCTTTGATCAACGAGCTAGTCTAGTAGAGGCTTACTAGGGACACGGTATTTGTTTATGTATCCACACATGTATTTAAGTTTCCGATCAATACAATTCTAGCATGAATAATAAACCTTTATCATGAACAAGGAAATATAATTATAATAGCTATATTATTACCTCTAGGGCATATTTCCATCAGATCAGACGCCCGGCGTCACCGCCATTGGCTGCAAATGGGTCTTTAAGAAGAAAACCGATGTGGATGGAAACATTCAGATCCACAAAGCTCGGCTTGTTGCTAAAGGTTATGGACAAGTTCAAGGAATTGACTACGATGAGACCTACTCGCCGGTAGTGATGCTGAAGTCAGTGAGGATCATACTAGCTATAGCTGCATATTTTGACTACGAGATATGGCAGATGGATGAGAAAACGGCTTTCCTTCATGGAAATTTAACCAAGGACGTGTATATGATACAGCCTGAGGGTTTTGTCGATCTGACTAGCACTAGTAAGATGTGCAAGCTCAAGAGATCCATTTATGGATTGAGGCAAGCATCTCGGAGCTGGAATATTCATTTTGATGAGGTCGTCACTAGTCTCGGTTTCATCAAAAGCGAAGAGGACACTTGTTTATACAAGAATTTGAGTGGGAGCTTGGTAGTGTTTTTGATCTTGTATGTGGATGACATACTGCTGATTGGAAGCAATGTTTCGATGCTGAACTGGGTCAAGGAATCATTGAATGGGAAGTTTTTGATGAAGGACCTTGGTGAAGTGGTTTATATATTGGGCATTAAGATCCATAGAGATAGATCAAGGAGGCTGCTCGGCTTGAGCCAGAGCACGTAGATAGATAAAGTGTTGAAGCGGTTCAACATGAGTGAGGCCAAGAAAGGGTCCTTACCTCTCTCACATGCTATAAGGCTAAGCAAGACTCAGAGTCCTTCGACATCTGATGAGCGAAGTAGGATGAGTCAAATTCCGTATGCCTCGGTAATCGGATCCATCATTTATGCTATGATATGTACACGGCCTGATGTTGCTTTTGCAATAGGCCTAACAAGTTGATACCAGGCCAACCCAGGTGAGAGTCACTGGGCGGTAGTAAAGACTATTCTGAAGTACCTAAAAAGGACTAAAGAGATGTTCTTAGTTTATGGAGGTGAGGAAGAGCTCATCATAAAGGGTTACGCCGATTCTAGTTTCCAAACCAACAGAGATGATTATCGATCACAATCCGGATTCGTGTTTGTCATGAACAGAGGAGCAGTGAGATGGACGAGTTCCAAGTAGGACACGATGGCCGATTCTACCACAGAAGCCGAATACATTCCAGCTTGTGAAGCTGCAAAGGAAGCTATTTGGATTCGAAACTTTCTGGATGATCTTGGTGTTTTCCTAGCCACGGTAAAACTGTTGGACCTTTATTGTGATAATTCTGGTGTTATCGCACAAGCCAAGGAGCCGAGAAACCACCACAATACCAGACACATAGATCGGAAATATCACCTGATATGAAAGATCGTAAAGACTGGTGATATAGAGTTATGCAAAATTCACACGAATGCAAATGTTGCAGATCGGTTGACTAAGCCGCTTCCACAACCCAAGCATGAGGGGCACATTACAGCTATGGGCATACGATGTCTATTGGATTGACTCTAGTGCAAGTGGGAGACTGTTGGAGATATGCCCTAGAGGCAATCATGTATGATGATATTTCCTATGTGTTTACGAATAAAGATAGTCCTTGGACATTATCAATGATGTGTATCAGCAAGTACGTGACTTGTTTGTGGGACTATACATTGTATGATGACTGTCCTAAAAGGTCCCTAGTCAAAAGGGCTGTATGGACGCGCAGCCGACTAGACTATCATATGACATGGTCGATGGCTCGTCTCACATCTGGTCGGATTCGACATGGTCGGATCCAGGTCGAGATAAGGTACGAGTCGGACAGACCCAACTATCAGACACAGCGATATGTCATATGTGAGTCTCTAGTACAACATACGTTCTATGTCCTAAGACCTGAGCTGGCACATGTACTGAAGATGGTGACAGACGTGCTTTGGGCCGACCAAACGGTACTCTGTAACTAGGTAGTTATAAAGGTAGGTTTCGGGCTTGTCCAGACCCATGCTGTGAGACATAGTCGAGCAAGATGGGAGTTGCCCCTCCGATCAGGAGAGATATACTCTAGGCCCCTCGTGTGATCCGACCAAGATAAGCATGGCCATGTGATAAGGATTATGAGATAATCTGGTTTGTGGTCGGTATCACTGGAATGAGAAAGAGGTTGGGCTAGTACAAGGATGACAGACTCGCCTTGAGCCCGGCAACATATATCGTGGCAAAGGGAATGGAAGTGAGATGTATAGGTTCGCCTAACCAGCTTCATTATCTACTTGGTGGTTGGCACACCTTGCTAGAGGCCGCTATTAGCCGAGCAGGTCGGAGGTGATCCGAACTGCGACCTAGCCGACTTGAACCTGAGGGGTCACGCGCTTAAGGGAAGGAACCTATAGGTCGGATCCAAGGAAACTGGTCAGATGTGATTCGAGCTGGACTTGGATCGTGACCGAGTATACTTTCGGCTTTAGGGTCCATCCGGGGGCCCAAGTGTTGAGCCCGCGGTGGATGCCTATATAAAGTGGAGGTGCGACACTTGATTGGGGTTAATCGCCTTGGCGCCGTCATTAGGGCTTTGCATGTGTTGGAATTCGCTACCTCCACTCACCGCCGGTTGTGTGATTAGACCTAGCAGTTCACCGCATGACGTTCCTCCTACACGCGCGGATACCGTTAGATGTGGTGCACTTCCGCCGCTCCTGCGAACTTGCTCGTGGGATCCGATCGGTTGTGTGGGAGATCGAGGAGGAAACGACTCCGGAGACGCGCTGCCTCAACTCTACTTTCGCTGCACGGCACTGCGCGTCTAGTGGTAATGATCTGCAATCCACCTCCCTTAGCATGTTCCTGGATGTTCTGTGGGTAGGAAATTTTTAATTTGAAATTGACGCACCCTACCATAGAACCCAACACCAACGGCCCACGACAGGATGGAGTTGCGCGACGGGAACGGGCACCGGAGATCATTGTTTAGGTTAATTAACTATACCTCTAGAGCCCGATGATTCCGTCTCTGGAGGTATAATTAATTAACATAATCTGAGTTCAAATAACTGAAGCTTCCCCAACGTGATCGTGCGCTGGCCCCAACTACTAGCAGAGCGCGTGCGGACGGACACGACCCAAGCACGGCTTGGCGCCTAAACGATGAGCAGAGTGCACAGAGGGACACGACCCGAGGGCGCCTCGGTGCCTAAATGGCGAGTAGAGCGCGCGAAGGGACTTGATTAGAGCGCGCCGTGGCCACCTAAACGACGAGCAAGCACGTGCATAATTATTGCATATAGCAGTTGAACATAGCAGGGAATAGCCGTCCAATAATATCATTTTCGATGACATGCATTAATATATTCTTAGTTAAATCTAAGGTCATTTTTTCGTACTACAAAATATGAAATGTACCAATAAACCACCACGGAGCTAGTACCTAAACCAACATAGACGCCCATTGCAGAAATTAATGACGTTATACACGTGTCCAGCAATCCACGCCAATGCTTCCCGCCTCTTCCCTTATTGGTTTCTCGCCACCAGCTAGTAGCTTGATCCATATGACCCAGACGGCAACGCACCATAGCGAAACTATGCGAAGATCTAGTCCACACTGATCTACCATTATTTATTCCAAGCATGTCAGGCATTGACAAAAGCTTCGACGTCGACCCCTTCCTGCCTTACATCTTCCGTGAGGAGAACAAGCCGGAGCAGGTCGGGGAGCAAGAGCTTCATCGGCATGTGCAGGCGCCATGGCCCATCAGCAGCGATATTGCCGTGCCAGTCCTTGGGCACACAATGGACATATTGCAGAGGAAGTGTGATGAGCAGTTTGCCATCCACCGTGCAAAATATCTAGAGCTGCTAGGCGGCATAAATCGACGACCCACCCGAAGAGCTGCCGTCACCGGTGCTCATTGAGAGCCTGATGCTGCACCAGGAATAGGCAGAGGACCTCTGTGATTTAGTTATGAGACAGCCTATCTGCAGCCTCATCATTGCCGCCGCCGGCCATGTCAACCTTGATCCCGATGATGTGGTGGCCAGGCTCTAGCGCATCATTGGTGGAGTTGACGGCCCCGACGAAGTAGAATATCGCCAACGTGATATCTTGAGGATGCAGGTGATGGATGCAATTTTGCTACCAGTGCAGAGACATGGAGATGGAGAGGTTCCACGGGCATGTCATGCTCACGATTGCACGCTGTCAAGCTCTACTAGAAGAGGCCCAGCAGCCCCAAGAGCCTCCAAGCGCCAGCAGCTCTATCCTATTATCCGTTACCGCATGTGGCATTTTAAATTATCCGGAATACGAGTTGAAAACACAAACAAAGCAAATGCGAATGTCGAGCGGGGCCATCGGATCACAAGCAAACACCCTCCATCCAGGTGCTTTAATTAACTGCATGTTAAACAGCGGCTCAGCCACCATTAATGGAGAAGTTGTGAGTGAGGCGGGCGGCTGGTGGATGGAGGTCGAAGAGCTCGCTTCCCGTTGAGCATGCGCGGCGGACTGCTCATACGTGTCCCCTCTAGCCTGCGCGGCGGATAGGTCGCACGCATCCCGTCGAGCCTGTATGGTGGACAGGTATCATGCGTCCCATCAAGCCTGCATGGCGGACTGCTCACACGCGTCCCGTCGAGCTTGCATGGCGGACTTCTCGCGCTCGTCCAATCTAATCAAACAGCTGCATGCAAACCACCTACTATGGTTAAATTTTGGCACAAAATACAAAGAGGACCAATGAACCAGGACCGAGGTAGTACTCTCCCATAAAAAAAGGTTCAAATAATTACGGGAACACGCACGGTTCAAATAATACAACTGTTTGTGATATTGACGTGTCAGCTATTTGTTCAAAAGGACTTCATTGGCTATTAATGTGTGCGCCTTGTCACAAACTAGACGATTTTTTTACCACGACATATATGTGCCATGTCATGAAACCATGCCCAGTTTCATGATTTTTGGGTGAGTTTTGGATTTACTGGGATTTAAAAACCAAGATTCTCAATGTTTCTGGAAGACGAGACATTTGTAGTTCATTCCCATTCCTTCAATGAGATATAAACATCCACCTGATGACCCACAAGTATAGGGGATCAATTGTAGTCCTTTCGATAAGTAAGAGTGTCGAACCCAACAAGGAGCAGAAGGAAATGACAAGCGGTTTTCAGCAAGGTAATGTCTGCAAGCACTGAAATTATAAGTAACGAGTAGTTTAGTAGCAAGATAATTTGTAACGAGCAAGTAACGGTAATGGTAACAAAAGTGCAGAAAGGTAGCCCAATCCTTTTGAGGCAAAGGACAGGCCAAAATGGTCTCTTATGATAAGCAAAGCGTTCTTGAGGGTAGACGGGAATTTCATCTAGTCACTTTCATCATGTTGGTTTGATTTGTGTTCGCTACTTTGATAATTTGATATGTGGGTGGAACAGTGCTTAGGTGCTATTCTTACTTGAACAAACCTCCTACTTATGATTAACCCCCTCCCAAGCATCCTCAACTACGAGAAAAGTATTAAGAATAAATCTAACCATAGCATTAAACTTTTGGATCCAAATCAGTACCTTACGGAATAGCGCATAAACTAGGGTTTAAGATTCTGTCACTCTCGCAACCCATCATCTAGTAACTAATCCACAATGCATTCCCTTAGGCCCAAATATGGTGAAGTGCCATGTAGTTGACGTTCACATGACACCACTAAGGGAATCACAACATACATATCATCAAAATATCGAACACATATCAAGTCCACATGATTACTTGCAACAAGATTTCTCCCGTGACCTCAAGAACAAAAGTAACTACTCACAAATGATAATCATGCTCAACATCAGAGGGGTATTAAATAGCATAATGGATCTGAACATATAATCTTCCACCAAATGAACCATATAGTAATCAACTACAAGATGTAATCAACACTACTAGTCACCCACAAGTACCAATCTATAGTTCCGGTACAAAGATTGAACACAAGAGATGAACTAGGGTTTGAGAGGAGATGGTGCTGTTGAAGATGTTGGTGGAGATTGCCCTCCCCAAGATGGGAGAGTTGTTGGTGATGATGATGACGATGATTTCCCCCTCCGGGAGGGAAGTTCCCCCGGCGGAATCGCTCCACCGGAGGGCCAAAGTGCTCCTGCCCAAGTTCCGCCTCGAGACGACGGTGCTTCATCCCGAAAGTCCTCTCCTTATTTTTTCTAGGTTAAAATGACTTATATACTAGAAGAGGGGCACCAGAGGTAGGCCGACGAGGGCGCAACCCACCAGGGCACGCTTGGGCTCCCTGGCGCGCCCAGGTGTGTTGTGCCCACCTGGTGGGCCACCTCTGGTAGTTATTTGCTCCAATAATTCTTATTTATTCCATAAAAATTCCTCGTGAAGTTTTAGCTCATTTGGAGTTGTGCAGAATAGGTAGCCTGACGTAGCTTTTTCAGGTCCAGATTTCCAGCTGCCGGAATTCTCCCTCTTTGTATGAACCTTGCATATTATGAGAGAAAAGGCACTAGAATTACTCCAAAAAGCATTATTATGCATAAAAACATCATAAATAATAGTAGGAAAACATGATGCAAAATGGACGTATCAACTCCCCCAAGCTTAGACCTCGCTTGTCCTCAAGCAAAAACCGAAATCGAAAAACATGTCCACATGCTTAGAGAGAGAGGTGTTGATAAAAACAAAATACGGACATAGAAGCATCATGTATATTATTATAACAGCAACAATCTTTAATATAAAACTTTATCATAGAACTTTTATCATATAACTTCTCATGAACAAGTAAAAATTCATCACAACATTAAAGTATAAAGCATAAACTCTATTGAAAACCAACAAACTCTGTTCTCAGTCAACTTTGCAACTACAATTCATCATCTTTTCAGGAAGGGTCACGTATCGGAGCCCTTTTTGGCAAGTCCACATACTCAACCATCATATAGTCTTCTATGATTGCTAACACTCACCGCATACACATGAGCAAAACTTTTCAACCGGACACATAGAAAGATAGGGGCTTATAGTTTCGCCTCCCAACATACTCACCTCGAGGGTGATGTCAACTATAATAACTCATGCTACTCATATCCCACTAGATATATGTGCCTAGATCTTTCCTCACCACATGATGCTTGCCAAAATAGAAAATAGAAAGGAATAGAGAGAAGAACTTTGACTCTTGCATAAAAGTAAATACATAAAAGTAAAAGATAGGCCCTTCGCAGAGGGACGCAGAGGTTGCCATGCGCTTATTTGTTTGTATGCTCAATCCCTTAATGCAAAAGAACATCATGTTATATTGCACCTTATGATAGCAACCTTTATTATGCAGTCTGTCGCTTTTATTCTTTGCCATCACAAGTTCGTACAATGCTCAATTTTCTCTTACACTAAATGATCCAACACTTTTAGAAGCAATTATTATTGCCTTTTTGCACCGATGACAACTTACTTGAAGGATCTTACTCAATCCATAGGTAGGTATGGTGGACTCTCAAAATAAGATGTGGGTTTAAGGGTTTTTGGATGCACAAGTAGTATCTCTACTTAGTGCGGAATTTTTGGCTAGCAAAGATGGGGGGGCAAGCACCACATGTTAAAGGATCTATGACAATATAACTTCTATGTGAATATGAACAAACATGAATCATTATGTTGTCTTCCTTGTCCAACGTCAACAATTTTGGCATATAATATTTTGATGGGGGCTCACAATCACAAAAGATGTCCAAGATAGTATATTTGCATGTGAATCTTCTCTTCCCTTATTAATTCTTTCATGAATTGCATCATTGACCAATATTATGTTTGTTAATCTCCAAAAAAAAATCTACTTATACTTTTCATTATGTGATGTCATTACTTACCATAAGATTAGCATATGATCTTTTTCATTTATTTCTTTTCTTTTTATTGAACATGAAAGTAAAGAAAACAAAACTCAAAGTAAACTTTATGATATATCTCGCACACGATTACAAAGATAGATCACTAAGCAAACACTCAAAAAGAAAGGTTCGAACTAAACTTTTATTCATCTAAAGCAAAAGATAATTATGGATCGAACTAAGATAAGTAAAGGCAAAAGATAGTGGAGGTGATACGATACCGGGGCACTTCCCCCATGCTTGGCACAAGCCAAGGGGAGTGCCCATACCCGATTACTCAATTTTGTTTTGTTGATGAAGAAGGAGGTGGTGGTGATGAAATAACTCCCAATATATCCATGATTGCATACTTCAAGCCTTGAATCTCGTGGAAGGCTTTATGAAGCAACTCAGTGTTTTTCTCCACTTCAGCCATAATATGTTTATTCTCCGATGTGGCGCCCCGCCTGATTACCACTGTAGCCAGAAGGTCGCCACGCATACCAGCCCAGGAAATCACTCTGGCATGTGCGCTTACAACAAGTATCATGAACACAGGCATTTCTATTAATGGATATATAGGTCTTACATGATAGTTACAAAGGTGGTGGCAGCGGAAAAGCTCTCACTAGGGCAGCATGGTCTTGGTGTGGCTCCAATCCACAGGGATCTGACTTGGTTACTCTCCTAGCCCGCGAACACTCTGGCTCCTCATCGACGGACGACGGATCCTTATGTGAACCTGGCCACATTGAAGGCCGCTGAGTACTTTTGAATGTACTCGCAAGCAAAGCAAACTAACATATACACCAAGCAAAGCAATCCATGGCATTCAACCATGCATTTGTTATTAAAGCAATATTAATTATCATGGCATAATAGGTTTATCCAGCAATATAACTACTAAAGTAAAATACAGTAAAGCATAGCAAGTAAATAATCCATACTCCGAACAATCTCAGGATCCAATTCAACTCTTTCGGTCATCTGACCATCTCTTTCATAGCCATTCCATGGCTATCATATCATATCCCTGACATCATCCGATGGTTATGCATCTCCAATGTAAGTCTGATAAACTTACTCTCTCACGGGTTGTCCCACAACTCTCAGAATACTCATGAGTCACTGAGTACTTCTGATCATAAGACAAGTTCTTCCATCATTATTATCTTTGTTACTGTTGACCACCTAGAGAGGTCTAGACGGACTGTCCAATACCGTGGACGCGGCTATTCGAATAGATTTTACACTCTGCAGAGGTTGCGAACTTTACCCACACCATGGAGCACCTGATCTCGTAATCCCATTCGGGTGTACTAGGGTTGCTCCAACGAAACCTGCATAACCCGTGACTCTCCAATCATACAACCAACAATCATACACTCCCAGGGTCATGTCCTGGGTGGCCCTTGTGTCACCTCGTGACACTTGCCACCGTCGTGGCCAACTAAACTGTCCCAAACGGGGACGCCGGTAAATATCTCAACTGAGTTCACAAGATTATCGCTGCCTACCAAGCCAGGGTAGCGCGCATGCATAACCTTCCCTAGTTGGTGGTACCGATAAAAGATCACGCGATCAGACCAAGTCAAGGTCGTCCCATACCGGCAAATGTGGTCGCACGGATAAGTCCGAACAGGTGACTCTGGATCAACCGACTAGGTTTAGCTTTAGCCAGTATTTAGCAAGCATGGTTGTTTATCATAATAACTAGAGATGGCAGTAGCTATGCATGATGAAAACATAACAACCCATCTCCCAACTGTCATATATGAGTCACTAGTGTGATAATACAATGAGCATTGACAAGTAATGTAAACAGTAAGTGCAACCTAGCAGAAGTTCAATCATCTCTATCACAGGCATAATGATTAATTAAACACACAAGAATAACACAGAGCAATGCTTTAGGGAATATATCAGATGGTCGGCTTTCCTAGGGTGAAGGAATACTCCGGAAAGAAGTGCGATCTCTTCGCGGAAGAATTCGCCAGAAAAGATTATCCCTCGGAGGGGCTGATAGAGGGCAAGGGCAAAATTGTCATTTTCAGAATGTGTAAACATTATGGAAGTGACCTCATCGGAACGGGCTCGACGAGACGAAGATGTGGGCGTTGGTTTTACCTCAATCGGAGTTACGAGCAAAAAGTTGTGGCCGTTCGTTGTTTAGGCAGAAAAATAAACAGAACCTGTTCATTTTTGGCCTTAACCGACAAATGTCCACTATTTAAGCGTTTCGGCCGGCGGGGTTAAACAAAAAGCGCACTTCCGCCGAATACGCTTTCAGCATAAAGAAAGCGTACTCTCAGAAGTAGTACTAAACGCATACGCTTTCTTTAGCAGAAAACGTAATCCTCTCAATACGCTTTCACTTAAATTAGTCAAAGGGCTCGGCTTGGTCAGCGCCTGAGGCTTACAGGCGGGGCCCACGACATCTCCTCCTTCTCCCCTCCTGGTCGTCTCCTAGCCCGCGACAGAGAGAGGCAGGGGCGGGCCGGCTGCTATCCTAGCCGTCGCCTCGACGCCTGGGGTGGCTGGCCGGCGAGCACAGGGGCTCCGCCGCCCCACGCCTTATCCGCTGGTGGCCCCGGGGTCGCCCGATGTGGCCTGCAATGCCGGAGCTGAGGGAAGGCCGTGGCGACCGAAGCCTTCGAAGGGGAGGGCCACACTGGCAGGGCTGCCTTGCCGCAGTAGAGGGCGGCGGTGGTTTGCGAGCTCCAAGGGGAGGCTAGGGAGCAGAGGAGAGGGAGAGGGAAGGCCATGGCAGGAGGGACCGAGAGAATCGGGCGGCGGCCTCACGGCCAGAGGGAGGGGAAGATAGCTTCGCGAGCTCGAGGGGGAAGGGGCTGGGACTGCTGGTGCTCGGGAGAGGCTCGGGCACTCCTTAAATAGGCTCGGGGAGGGCTAGCCGATGACGGATGCAGGTTCGAGAGCTTGGCGAGGTGGCGGCGTTCTGGCGGAGCATCAACATCGGCAGAAGCGTCCATGGGCTTGTGGACGATGGGGAGAAGCAACCGAAGAGCACACGCGTGCGCTGGAGAGCTCCCCGGCGCGCCCGGATGAGCTGGAACTCGCTGGAGGTACCCTCCCGAAGACTCCAATGCACAGAGCTCCGGTTTGGCATGCTCTGCCCATGGTCACCGCGTGGCCACAGCAGTGGCACGCTCCACTAGTTGCCAAAGGGTGTGTAGGGTGTTCTCCACGCATCACTAAGTTGACCTATTCGCCTGGAAGACACGGGGGAGCTCTGAGGTGACTTCACCAAGGTCAAATAGTTTCCAGCAGCAAAGTTTGGACAGGTGGTGTGGCTACCACAATGCTCCTCTTGGCTTGATCTTCGGCAGGGGTTAATCATCTACCAAGGTGGCCATGATGACAAAAATTCAGCTCAAATGGACAAGGTTATCTGGTACTTCCTTTGTAACCTTGCAATATGGCCAAAAATGAAGATGATGATGCTGGGGGAAAATGGCTAGGTGAAAACATCTGAAATTTGGTGGAGACCAATTATTTGTTGATATGAAGATACTGGAAAAGTTTCAACTCATTTGGATGAACCAAATGGGTACTTTCTTCACAGAGATTCCAAATGATCAGAAACTTAGGAAAAACACTGTGGAAGAATGGATGGATGGATTGAGCTGGTTTTTGGTGTCCATGAGTGATTTATCAATGTTAATCACCATGAAAAATTTCAGCTCAAATGGATCAAGGGTTCAAGCACTTCCTTTGCAAACTAAAAATCGGGACAGAATTTGCAAATGGATGCTGTGCTCAAACTTTGAACTATGGAACTTGGGTTTTGATGGAAATGGTGAATATATGGATAGTATAAGCTCCACAATTTATTTGGGATTTTTCCTGGCTACCATAATGGTAGTTCCTTTAGAAACTGCCCAAAATGCAATATTGGCTTTAAATAGGAAAATGCAATTTCCCTTATTTAATTATTGCCAATATTTTTGTGGGAGCTCAATATGATCACAAAGAATATCTTCACAAGTTTTCATGAACTTTGGAGATGGATAGATATTTTCCTGGATTTAATTCCTTTAACTGGCAGAAAAAGGAATTAATTATAAATGAAAAATATTGCAAATGACTTGGCAATATTTTTGCACATCTAGGGTTTATAGATGAAGGATGATCACTGGAAAGAGTTTGTAAGACTACAGATTAAAGGAAATTGGGGTTCCTTTGTCATGGAAGAGATTAGGGTTTCCCTTCCGGCAACTCGGAGGGTAGGGTTTCGATGGCAAAACCCTGAGCAAAGATCTTGGGTGGCAAGGTTGGACTGGAGAGAATCCCTAGTTGGATAGGGAAGGCAAGGCTAAATGACCATCTTCATATTCCCAAGAGCTAAAGAAAACCGATAACATCGAGAAAAAGACGTGAGTCCAATCCCGCAAAGGAAAAAAACAGGACCGAAAACCAGGGTGTTACAAACCTACCCCCCTTAAGAAAATCTCATCCTCGAGATTTCTGGGCTTACCTCCCGGTGAAGGGGGACTTACTTGTGTGCGACTTGGATCCATCAGCTGTCTCTTGTCTTCGTTGGTTCATTGACCTTTTAACTGCCTCTTCTGATGGACCAGGTGTTGTCTCTGCACACAACTTTCCTTGAATCCTTCTCTTTCCTGTCAGGTAAACCTTTTGTCCTGACAGTGCTGTTGCTGGGTGGGATAGCGGGTAGTACCAATAAACAGCATGATTTCCATGGCCTGGAAGTAACTGCTTCGGGTTTCATTGTAATGCTTCGTACCCTGACTATTACGGGCAAGACATCCTTTCCTGGTACCAGGGCTCACATGCTCGTATGGCCTCGAATGGCTAGGAGTGACTTCCTTTTAACCGTGTCAGAATGCTCAGTCTGGCTGTGGGTTCCATACTGATGTTTCTTTCGGTCATAGGCATTCTGACTTTGTCCCTAGGTGATCCATAATTCAAGGAACAACATGACCGAGCTATTGCTGCTATATCCTTAACTAAAATGTCAGGCATGATCACAAAGTAATCATAGAAAGTAATCTCATATTCCAATGATGCCATGCTATCTACAAGCTATTGGTGCTGATGTACTTTGAGCCATTCTATCTGAATGTCTTGTTTCAAACTCTGTCGCTCGTGGAGATGGCTCTATCATATATGGTTTCTGTAGTCCTTGCTATGACCATTGAATTGAGCATAGTATCGCTATCATCCTATGTATCTTTTGGAGTATAGCCTCTTATCTTGATTGATGGCCCGTATTTCAGATGAGTATGACACGCTGGCGGCATTGTCGTGGCCGTATATGCTAGAGTCTGACAAGGGTTGGTAATACCACTCCGTCTCTGGGGATGTATCTTGTTGACCATCATGGAGGTTGTTTGTTCACAACTTCTTTGTTCTTGAGGATTCCTTTGATGGGCCTGTAATGACCTGCGAGCACAGCTCCTTGATTGTTTTTCCCGGCTTGTCGGGCTTGTTCTCACAACTTACTCTTGCATATCTCGTAGGGGCTGTTGTGCTCATATTCTTCTTCGAGTTATGGGGCCAATGTTTCGCTGAACACAACCATTCCCGTGTATGAGTGGCTTGCATGAACTGATCCACTGGTCTGCATGCTCACAACATATACAGGTGTAGGATAAATCCTTTCATAACCACTGAATTCTGAGGCGGATGTGTGTCCAGACTAGTTCGTGCTCCTGACAAACTTGTTGTGGGCACAATGGTGTGTTGAAGAAGGTTGAATTCCTTATGCTTGAAGCTTTTGCCAAGGTAGCATGCTGAAGAAGGCTGGGTATTGTACCTCAGAAGCTTTCCTTCATGTGGCTTACTGCGGAAGGTCAAGTGCCTTATGCCGGAAGTTTTCCGTGGTAGCACACTATGGAAGATGGGAGTGTTGTATCCCAAAAGATTTTCTCACCAAGTGGCGTACCAAGTAAGATTGGTAGTCTGGTAACTTGTGAAGGAAGGCTCGGTTCCTTATACCAGAAGCTTTTCACTGTGTCCGCAGTCGGATCTATGGCCGATTCTGGCTTCCTTCCAAAGTATCCGGAGTTTACTCATAACGGAGCCAAAACTTGGTATAGGCCATACCTTGACTGAATATTTTCTGTTGGTCATGCACACCACTTATCCTTCTGCTGGTCTACTCATTGCTGTTGTAAAGGTTGCAGAACTGATGCAGGCTTCATGTTGATAATCAATTCGGAATACCCTTTGTATTCAAACCAAGTGTTGCCGATAATAAGTAGTTGACGGATAATTCCATTCGATTCAGCTGAGCATTCCAAGCATGTGAAGTTCTCATTGATTCTGGGCCACTGCGAACTCATCCATATTCCTTGCAAACTTTGTTACTGTGCCCAGAAATTTATATATGCGTCGGTAAATTCCAAAATATGCTCTGCAATTTGTACCAACATACCGGAATTTTGTTGCTGCTCTTGGCACATTCACATTCTCGAAATATGTCTTCGGTGGGTACTAAATGATTCTTGAATCCGTTGAGAAAAGACCCGCTTCACCTCACTGACTGAAATAGTCATTGTGTCATGGATGGAATAATTTGTCCTTACTGATATTCATTCTTGGTAACTCATCTGACTGCTCCTTAGGCATGATCCGTTCTGTGGTAAACTCTCTCAGGTATATTCTGGCCTTGTCTGTTGCACATAGATTCTGCTTCTGGCCCATTCTTCATTCTTGACAGATCCGGTAATAATGTTCTGAATATCAGTCAGTTGACTTGGCATGACTCTCGCCGAATTTGGATTATTGGGTATTATCCAAGTTGTATGCTGGTCTTCTTGATGGCACTTGCGGATGGATCCAGTCGGAGCGAAGAAACGAAACCGACAAAAGAAACAAAAACCACAAAAACCAAAAAGCAAATAAAGCTCAAATTTTGCGGACCTTACACACGTGGCCGAGGATCCACTAGTATAACTAGTATAGCGCACTTGATGTACCTCTAAGGATTTAGAAGCAAAACCACACAATGCTCCTCGTAGCAATTGGTGTCAAGCTCCTACTACTTCCTTAGGGAACATCACACTCAATGCATGACCATAGCCAAAATGGCTTAGTCAACGATCCTAAGGTTGTTGGGGAGAGATGGAATTTATAGGCGTTTCCTAAAGGAAACTAGAGTTAAGAAGAGAAATGCCATGGCTAGCAAGCAAGGTAGGGATATCTGGTTTACCTAATGGTTCAGGGCTCACGGGTCGTTGCTTGGTGCGGTCATTTGACACCGGAGGCAAAGGCCATGAGAGTTGGGGTCTGATGGAGCCAAAAACCTATGGGGTTGCCTTATGATCAATAGTAGCCATGCCTGCTTGGCAAAGATGGCTGAAATCCATCTGGGCTTTCTACTAATCAAGAGGCAATGAAGTCTGGCTAGGGTAACCTATAGTCAGCCTGCTGCTCTGATACCATCCGTTGTGGCGCCCCGCCTGATTACCACTATAGCCAGACGGTCACCACGCATACCAGCCCAGGAAATCACTCTGACATGCGCGCTTACAACAAGTATCATGAACACAGGCAATTCTATTAATGGATATATAAGTCTTACATGATAGTTACAAAGGTGGTGGCAGCGGAAAAGCTCTAACTAGGGCAGCATGGTCTTGGTGCGGCTCCAATCCAGAGGGATCTGACTGGGTTACTCTCCTAGCCCGCGAACGCTCCGGCTCCTCATCGACGGACGACGGATCCTTATGTGAACCTGGCCACATTGAAGGCCGCTGAGTACTTTTGAATGTACTCGCAAGCAAACCAAACTAACATATACACCAAGCAAAGCAATCCATGGCATTCAAGCATGCATTTGATATTAGAGCAATATTAATTATCATGGCATAACAGGTTTATCCAGCAATATAGCTACTAAAGTAAAATACATTAAAGCATAGCAAGTAAATAATCCATACTCCAAACAATCTCAGGATACAATCCAACTCTTTCGGTCATCTGACCATCTCTTTCATAGCCATTCCATGGCTATCATATCATATCCCTGACATCATCCGATGGCTATGCATCTCCAATGTAAGTCTTATAAACTTACTCTCTCACGGGTTGTCCCACAACTCTCAGAATACTCATGAGTCACTGAGTACTTCTGATCATAAGACAAGTTCTTCCATAATTATTATCTTTGTTACGGTTGACCACCTAGAGAGGTCTGGACGGACTGTCCAATACCGTGGACGCGGCTATTCGAATAGATTTTACACTCTGCAGAGGTTGTGCACTTTACCCACACCATGGAGCACCTAACCTCGTGATCCCATTCGGGTGGACCAGGGTTGCTCCAATGAAACATGCCTAACCCGTGACTCTCCCATCGTACCACCGACAATCATACCCTCCCAGGGTCATGTCCTGGGTGGCCCCTGTGTCACCTCGTGACACCTGCCACCGTCGTGGCCAACTAAACTGTCCCAAACGGGGACGCTGGCAAATATCTCAACTGGGCTCACAAGGTTATCGCCGCCTACCAGGCCAGGGCAGCGCGTGCGCATACCCTTCCCTAGTTGGTGGTACCGATAAAAGAGCGCGCGATCAGACCAAGTCAAGGCCGTTCCATACCGGCAAATATGGTTGCACGGATAAGTCCAGACAGGTGACACTTGATCAACCGACTAAGTTTAGCTTTAGCCAGTATTTAGTAACCATGGTTGTTTATCATAATAACTGGAGATGGCAGTAGCTATGCATGATGAAAACATAACAACCTATCTCCCAACTGTCATATATGAGTCACTAGTGTGATAATACAATGAGCATTGACAAGTAATGTAAACAGTAAGTGCAACCTAGCAGAAGTTCAATCATCTCTATCACATGCATAATCATTAATTAAACACGCAAGAATAACATAGAGCAATGCTTTAGGGCATATATCAGATGGTCGGCTTGCCTGGGGTGAAGGAATACTCCGGAAAGAAGTGCGATCTCTTCGCGGAAAAATTCACCGGAAAAGATTCTCCCTCAGAGGGGCTGATAGAGGGCAAGGGCAAAATGTAATTTTCAGAATGTGTAAACATTATGGAAGTGACCTCATTGGAACGGGCTCGACGAGACGAAGACGTGGGCATTGGTTTTACCTCAATCGGAGTTACGAGCGAAAAGTTGTGGCCGTTCGTTGTTTAGGCAGAAAAATAAACAGAACCTGTTCATTTTTGCCCTTAACCGACGAATGTCCACTATTGAAGGGTTTCAGCCGGCGGGGTTAAACAGAAAGCGCACTTCCTCTGAATATGCTTTCAACATAAAGAAAGCGTATTCTCAGCAGTAGTACTAAGCGCATATGCTTTCTTTAGCCGAAAACGTAATCCTCTCAATACGCTTTCACTTAAATTAGTAAATGGTCCCGGCTCGGTCAGCGGCTGAGCCTTACAGGCGGGGCCCTCAACATCTCCTCCTTCTCCCCTCCTGGTCGTCTCCTAGCCCGCGACAGAGAGAGGCAGGGGCGGGCTGGCCGCTGTCCTGGCCATCGCCTCGCCGCCCGAGGGAGCTGTCCGGCGAGCGCAGGGGCTCCGCCGCCCCACGCATCATCCGCTGGTGGCCTCGGGGTCACCCGACATGGCCTGCAACGCCAGAGCTAAGGGATGGCCGTGGCGACTGAAGCCTTCGAAGGGAAGGGCCACACTGGCAGGGCTCCCTCGCCGGCGTAGAGGGTGGTGGCGATCTGCGAGCTCCAAGGGGAGGCTAGGGAGCAGAGCAGAGGGAGGGGGAAGGCCATGGCAGGAGGGACCGAGAGAATCGGGCGGCGGCCTCACGGCCAGAGGGAGGGGAAGATAGCTTCGCGAGCTCGAGGGGGAAGGGGCTGGGACTGCTGGTGCTTGGGAGAGGTTCGGGCACTCCTTAAATAGGCTCGGGGAGGGCTAGCCGATGACGGATGGACGTTCGAGAGCCAGGCGAGGTGGCGGCGTTATGGCGGAGCATCGGCATCGGCATAAGCGTCCATGGGCTTGAGCACGAGGGGGAGAAGCAACCGGAGAGCACACGCATGTGGTGGAGAGCTCGCCGGCGCGCCCGGACGAGCTGGAACTCGCTGGAGGTACCCTCCCGAAGACTCCAATGCACAGAGCTCCGGTTTGGCACGCTCTGCCCATGGTCACCGCGTGGCCATGGCAGTGCCACGCTCCACTAGTTGCCATAGGGTGTCTAGGGTGTTCTCCACGCATCACTGAGTTGACCTATTCGTCTGGAAGACACGGGGGAGCTCTGAGGTGACTTCACCAAGGTCAAATAGTTTCCAGCAGCAAAGTTGGGATAGGTGGTGTGGCTACCACAGTGCTCCTCTTGGCTTGATCTTCGGCAGGGGTTAATCATTACAAAGGTGGCCATGATGACAAAAATTCAGCTTAAATGGACAAGGTTATCTGGTACTTCCTTCGTTACCTTGCAATATGGCCAGAAATGAAGATGATGGTGCTGGGGAAAAATTGCTAGGTGAAAACATCTGAAATTTGGTGGAGACCAATTATTTGTTGATATGAAGATACTGGAAAAGTTTCAACTCATTTGGATGCACCAAACGGGTACTTTCTTCACAGAGATTCCAAATGAGCAGAAACTTAGGAAAAACTCTGTGGAAGAATGGATGGATGGATTGAGCTGGTTTTTGGTGTCCATGAGTGATTTATCAATGTTAATCACCATGAAAAATTTCAGCTCAAATGGATCAAGGGTTCAAGCACTTCCTTTGCAAACTAAAAATCGGGATAGAATTTGCAAATGGATGTTGTGCTCAAACTTTGAACTATGGAACTTGGGTTTTGAGGGAAATGGTGAATATATGGATAGTATAAGCTACACAATTTATTTGGGATTTTTCCTGGCTACCAAAATGGTAGTTCCTTTAGAAACTGCCCAAAATACAATATTGGCTTTAAATAGGAAAATGCAATTTCCCTTATTTAATTATTGCCAATATTTTTGTGGGAGCTCAATATGATCACAAAGAATATCTCCACAAGTTTTCATGAACTTTGGAGATGGATAGATATTTTCCTGGATTTAATTCCTTTAACTGGCAGAAAAAGGAATTAATTATAAATGAAAAATATTGCAAATGACTTGGCAATATTTTTGCACATCTAGGGTTTATAGATGAAGGATGATCACTGGAAAGAGTTTGGAAGACTACAGATTAAAGGAAATTGGGGTTCCTTTGTAACGGAAGAGATTAGGGTTTCCCTTCCGGCAACTCGAAGGGTAGGGTTTCGATGGCAAAACCCTGAGCAAAGATCTTGGGTGGCAAGGTTGGACTGGAGAGAATCCCTAGTTGGATAGGGAAGGCAAGGCTAAATGACCATCTTCATATTCCCAAGAGCTAAAGAAAATCAATAACACCGAGAAAAAGTTGTGAGTCCAATCCCGCAAAGGAAAAAAACAGGAGCGAAAACCGGGGTGTTACATCCGGCCCCCAAGAACTTGATCCTGCACCACTTTCTCTTGGACGAGATATGTCCCAATGAGACGGTATGTGCACACGGGGAGTATTTTCGAACCCATAATTGTGAATTAAATTGTGAAAATTGTTACGATGTAACCTGTGTAAAGGCCTCCTTGGAGGGAGTTCTTCTTGCACTTCAAAGCTCTCTTGATTGTTTAATGATCTCATGGCTTGATGAGGATTAGGACGAGTAGAGATACCAGCTAGTGTGCCTCTCTCAGAAGCTGAAGGGTGAACTCCGAGGGAATTCCCTTCATCTTCCTCCATGGCAACCTCCTGAACTCCCTCCGCCTCTAGCTCCTCCTGCAGCAACCCTGCATCGTCTTCTCCATTGTTGTAAGAGGGGGAAGACATGATGCCTGGCTTAACAGGTCTGACCGAAAATAGCAAGAAAATAAAATAGAAGATTTCTCCGCGACATGGTGGTCAATAGGTTCGGGGGTATATAAAGATTTTTTATCTTTGGAAACAAGCATACGGAAGAAAAACGGAGTCAGGAAGGTACCCGAGGTTGGCACAACCCACCTGGGCGCGCCTGGCCGCGCCAGGTGCGCCCTGGTGTCTTGTGCCCACCAGGGGTGCCTTGCTGGTTGTTTCTTATTTTCCTAATTTTTGTTATATTCCAAAATGGACAGAAAATATTTTTGCGGATTTTTCGGAGTCCGTTTACTTACCATATTACGTACCTCCTTTTTTTCACGATTTTGGAGTGTTCCGGAAGGTTTCCTTTATGTGTTCTTCCGGTGTCATGGTTTGGATAATATTGCTTTCAACATTAATGGGTGTACCTGAGATATAATGTTTTATTCTTTGCCCATTGACAACCTTCGGGTTAGTACCTTCGGCATTATTTATCTTGATGGCTCCGGATCGATAAACCTGCTCGATAACATAAGGTCCTTCCCATTTGGAGAGGAGTTTTCCTGCAAAGAATCTGAAATGAGAGTTGTACAAAAGAACATATTCTCCAACTTTGAACTCACGCTTTTGGATTCTTTTGTCATGCCATCTTTTAACTTTTTCTTTAAATAACTTGGCATTTTCATAGGCTTGGGTTCTCCATTCATCTAGTGAGCTAATATCAAATAACCTCTTTTCACCGGCAAGTTTGAAATCATAGTTGAGTTCTTTAATTGCCCAATATGCTTTATGTTCTAACTCAAGAGGCAAATGACAAGCTTTTCCATAAACCATTTTATACGGAGACATACCCATAGGATTTTTATATGCTGTTCTATAAGCCCAAAGTGCATCATCTAACTTCTTAGACCAATTCTTTCGGGACCTATTGACAGTTTTTTGTAATATTAATTTTATTTCTCTATTGCTAAGTTCAACTTGAGGACTAGACTGAGGATGATAAGGTGATGCAATTCTATGGTTAACATCATATTTAGGAAGCATTTTACAGAAAGCACCATGAATAAAATGTGAACCACCATCAGTCATTAAATATCTAGCGACTCCAAACCTTGGGAAAATGACTTCCTTAAGCATTTTAATAGAGGTGTTGTGATCAGCACTATTAGTTGGAATAGCTTATACCCACTTAGTAACATAATGAACAGCAACCAAAATATATGTATACCCATTAGAGGAAGGAAAAGGTCCCATGTAATCAAATCCCCAATCATCAAATGGTTCAACAGCAAGAGAATAATTCATAGGCATTTCCTGACGCTTACCAACATTACCAATTCTCTGACATTCATCACAAGATAAAACAAACTTACGGGCATCCTTGAAGAGAGTAGGCCAATAAAAACCAGATTGCAATACCTTGTGAGCAGTTCTATCTCCCGCATGATGTCCTCCATAAGCTTCGGATTGACATTTCCATAGGATTTCTCCCTGTTCATGCTCAGGTACACAACGTCTAATAATAACATCTACTCCTTCTTTATAAAGATGTGGGTCATCCCAAAAGTAATGTCTTAAATCATAGAAGATTTTTTCTTTTGTTGGTATGTGAAGCTAGGTGGTATATATTTAGCAACAATATAAGTGGCATAGTCAGCATACCAAGGAGTGTTATGAGAAACATTTATTGCAGCTAATTGTTCATCAGGAAAACTATCATTAATAGGTTGTGGGTCGTCAAGAATATTTTCTAACCTAGGCAAGTGAACAGCCACGGGGTTCTCAGCTCCCTTTCTATCAGTGATATGTAAATCAAATTCTTGTAGCAAAAGAACCCACCTAATGAGTCTAGGTTTAGCATCCTTCTTTTCCATAAGATATTTTATAGCAGCATGATCGGTGTGAACAGTCACTTTAGAATCAACAATGTAAGATCTAAATTTATCACAAGCAAACACCACTGCTAAGAATTCCTTTTCAGTAGTAGCATAATTTCGTTGAGCACTGTCCAGAGTTTTACTAGCATAATGAATAACATTTAATTTCTTATCGACTCTTTGTCCTAGAACAGCACCAACAGCATAATCACTAGCATCACACATAATTTCAAAAGGCAAGTTCCAGTCTGGTGGTTGAACAATAGGTGCAGAAATCAAGGCTTTCTTAAGTGTTTCAAAGGCTTCTACACAATCATCATAAAAAACAAATGGAACATCCTTTTGTAAAAGATTTGTAAGAGGCCTAGAAATTTTAGAGAAGTCTTTAATAAACCTCCTATAGAAACCAGCATGACCGAGGAAACTATGAATACCTTTGATATCTTTAGGGCATGGCATTTTTTCAATTGCATCAACTTTAGCTTTATCCACCTCAATACCTCGTTCAGAAATTTTATGTCCCAAGACAATACCTTCATTAACCATAAAGTGGCACTTCTCCCAATTCATGATGAGATTAGTTTGCTCACATCTCTGCAAAACTTGATCAAGGTTGCTCAAGCAATCATCAAAAGAAGTTCCGTAAACGGAAAAATCATCCATGAAAACCTCAACAATCTTTTCACAAAAGTCAGAGAATATAGCAGTAATACATCTTTGAAAGGTAGCAGGTGCATTGCATAAACCAAAAGGCATATGTCTATAAGCATAAGTTCCAAAAGGGCAAGTAACGGTGGTTTTCTCTTAATCAGGTTGTGAGACAGGTATTTGAGAAAAACTGGAATATCCATCAAGAAAGCAAAAATGTGTGTGCTTTGATAATCTTTCTAACATTTGATCAATAAAAGGCAGAGGGTAATGATCTTTTCTAGTAGCTTTATTTAGTTTTCTAAAATCAATTACCATTCTGTAGCCAGTGACACTTCTTTGTGGAATAAGTTCATTCTTATCATTAGGAACAACGGTAATACCTCCCTTTTTAGGGACACAATGAATGGGACTTACCCATCTACTATCAGCTATGGGATAGATTATGCCTGCTTCCAGAAGCTTTGGTATTTCTGTTCTTACCACTTCTTTCATTTTAGGATTTAAACATCATTGGTGATCAACAACAGGTTTAGCATCAGGCTCCATATTAATTTTATGCTGACAGAGAGTGGGACTAATGCCCTTTAAATCATCAAGAGTATATCCAATGGCATCTCGATGCTTCTTCAGAACCTTCAATAATCTTTCTTCTTCATGTTCTGAAAGGTTAGCACTAATATTAACAGGATAAATCTTTTTCACATCAAGATAAGCATATTTCAAAGTGTCTGGCAATTGTTTTAATTCAAACACAGGATCACCTTTAGGTGGAGGAGGACCTCCTAGAGTATCAATAGGCAAATTGTGTTTAAGCAGAGGACGTTGTTCAAAGAAATCTTATCTATTTCATTTCTTTCATGCAGATGCATATCATTTTTGTGGTCTAGCAAATATTGTTCTAGTGGATCGGTAGGAGGCACAACAATAGAAGCAAGACCAATTATTTCATCCTTACTAGACAACTCTTTATTATGATGTTTTCTACTGAACTTGGAAAAATTAAACTCATGAGACTCATCACCAAAACTAACACCGAGAGTTTGCTTCTCGCAATCTATTTTAACATTAACGGTGTTCAAGAAAGGTCTACCAAAGATAATGGGACAAAAGTCATCTTGTGGGGATCCAAGAACAAGAAAATCAATAGGGTATTTTATTTTCCCACACAAGACTTCAACATCTCTAACAATCCCAAGTGGTGTGATGGTGTCCCTATTAGCAAGTTTAATAGTAACATCTATGTCTTCTATTTCAACGGGTGTTATATCATTCATAATTTCTTGATATAAGGTAAAAGGAATGGCACTCACGCTAGCACCTATGTCACATAAACCATGATAACAGTGGTCTCCAATTTTAACTGAGACAATAGGCATGCCAACAACGGGTCTATGTTTATCTTTTTCATCGGGTTTGGCAATTCTAGCAGCTTCATGATAGAAGTAAATAACATGCCCATCTATATTTTCAACCAAGAGATCTTTAACCATAGCAACACTAGGTTCTACTTTGATTTGTTCAGCAGGTTTGGAAGTTCTAATATAACTTTTGTTGACCACAGTTGAGACTTTAGCATGTTCCTTTATCCTAACAAGGAAAGGTGGTTTTTCAATATAAGCAGTAGGCACAACTGGATCAACATTGTAACTAATAGTTTCATCTTTAGCTATTACTGGTTCTTTAATTTCTTCTTTGATAGGTGGGTGATATTTAAACCACTTCTCCTTAGGGAGGTCAACATGAGTAGCAAATGATTCACAAAAGGAGGCTACTATCTCAGAGTCAAGTCCATATTTAGTGCTAAACTTTTGAAAAGCATCGGTATTCATAAAAGATTTAACACAATCATACTTGAGCTTAATACCTGACTCTTTACCTTCGTCGAGGTCCCAATCTTCAGAGTTGCATTTAATTCTTTCTAAAAGATCCCATCGGAAGTCAATAGTCTTCTTCATAAAGGAACCAGTACAAGAAGTATCAAGCATGGATCGATCATCATGAGAAAGCCGAGCATAAAAATTATGAATAATAATTTCTCTTGAGAGCTCATGATTGGGGCATGAATATAACATTGAATTAAGCCTCCCCCAAGCTAGAGCGATACATTCTCCTTCACGAGGCCAAAAATTATATATATAATTCCAATCACGATGAACTAGATGCATAGGATAATATTTTTTAGTGAAATACCAATTTCAATCGATTCCAATTGCAAGATCCAATATCATCGCATAGCCAATACCATGCTAATGCTTTTCCCTTCAAAGATAAAGGGAAATCCTTCTTCTTAGCTTCATCTCCGGGTAAACCTGCAAGCTTAAATAATCCACAAATTTCATCCACATATATCAAGTGCATATCAGGATGTTCAGTTCCATCTCCTGCATAAGGATTAGCTAGCAGTTGTTCCATCATACCCGAAGGAATTTCATAACAAATATATTCAGTAGGTGCAGTAGGTTGAGGGGTAACTAATTGTGGTTCCGGTCAAGGTGAAGATACCCCGAACAAACCCCTCAAAGGATTGTTTTCCATAGTAACAAGTGACAATAAATTTCAGCACATAGTAATAAATTTTCCTTACCGATTTCCACTTACCAAGAGCGCTTCACTCCCCGGCAATGGCACCAGAAAAGAGCCTTGATGACCCACAAGTATAGGGGATCAATCGTAGTCCTTTCGATAAGTAAGAGTGTCGAACCCAACAAGGAGCAGAAGGAAATGACAAGCGGTTTTCAGCAAGGTAATGTCTGCAAGCACTGAAATTATAAGTAACGAGTAGTTTGGTAGGAAGATAATTTGTAACGAGCAAGTAACGGTAATGGTAAGAAAAGTGCAGCAAGGTAGCCCAATCCTTTTGAGGCAAAGGATAGGCCAAAACGGTCTCTTATGATAAGCAAAGCGTTCTTGAGGGTAGACGGGAATTTCATCTAGTCACTTTCATCATGTTGGATTGATTTGTGTTACCTACTTTGATAATTTGATATGTGGGTGGACCGGTGCTTAGGTGCTGTTCTTACTTGAAAAAACCTCCTACTTATGATTAACCCCCTCGCAAGCATCCGCAACTACGAGAAAAGTATTAAGAATAAATCTAACCATAGCATTAAACTTTTGGATCCAAATCAGTCCCTTACGGAATAGCTCATAAACTAGGGTTTAAGCTTCTGTCACTTTCGCAACCCATCATCTAATAACTACTCCACAATGCATTCCCTTAGGCCCAAATATGGTGAAGTGCCATGTAGTCGATGTTCACATGACACCACTAAGGGAATCACAACATACATATCATCAAAATATCGAACAGATATCAAGTTCACATGATTACTTGCAACAAGATTTATCCCGTGACCTCAAGAACAAAAGTAACTACTCACAAATGATAATCATGCTCAAGATCCAAGGGGTATTTAATAGCATAATGAATCTGAACATATAATCTTCCACCAAATAAACCATATAGTAATCAACTACAAGATGTAATCAACACTACTAGTCACCCACAAGTACCAATCTATAGTTCTGGTACAAAGATTGAACACAAGAGATGAACTAGGTTTTAAGAGGAGATGGTGCTGTTGAAGATGTTGATGGAGATTGCCCTCCCCAAGATGGGAGAGTTGTTGGTGATGATGATGATGATGATTTCCCCCTCCGGGAGGGAAGTTCCCCCGGCGGAATCGCTCCGCCTGAGGGCAAAAGTGCTCCTGCCCAAGTTCCACCTCGAGACGGCGGCGCTTCGTCCTGAAAGTCCTCTCCTTATTTTTCTAGGTCAAAATGACTTTTATACCAGAAGAGGGGCACCGGAGGTGGGCCGAGGAGGGCACAACCCACCAGGGCGCGCCTGGGCTCCCTGGAGTGCCCAGGTGGGTTGTGCCCAACTGGTGGGCCCCCTTTGGTAGTTATTTGCTCCAATAGTTCTTATTTATTCCATAAAAATTCCTCATGAAGCTTTAGCTCATTTGGAGTTGTGCAGAATAGGTAGCCTGATGTAGCTTTTTCAGGTCCAGATTTCCAGCTGCCGGAATTCTCCCTCTTTGTGTGAACCTTGCATATTATGAGATAAAAGGCATTAGAATTACTCCAAAAATCATTATTATGCATAAAAACATCATAAATAACAGTAGGAAAACATGATGCAAAATGGACGTATCACCACCCAAGGACACATGTACGATTTTCCACCCATTTTGGTGCACTTGCGCATGTGCTTGTAGTTCAAATTTGAATTATGGACATTAAGTGCCTACAAAACTCAATTAGTATATAAAATGGGCAAATGAACCCTGAATAATTTCAAATTTCAGCATGAAACTCTTGTTATTCTATGTTGCCTGTAGAAAACAAAATACAAGGCGAGAAGAGGCAGCGATTATCATTTCGCCCACAAGCGGGACACGTTTCCCTACCGGAACCGCGAGGGTTGCGAGAAGCTCCGGTTTGTAAGAGGCTTGTAATAAAGCTTGGCCCAAATTGGACAATTTTTTTTACCATGACATATATGTGCCATGTCGTGACATCATGCCAAGTTTTATGATTTTCTGGTGAGTTTTGGATTTACGGGGATTTAAAAACCGAGATTCCCAATATTTGAGGCCGAGCCAGGACGTCGAGATGGTTGAATTCATTCCCATTCCTTGCATGGGACCTAAACATGCACCCAAGGACGCACGTACGATTTTTCTAGACATTTTGGTGCACTAGAGCAAGTATTTGTAGTTCAGATTTGAATTATGGACATTACATGCCTAGAAACTCAATTAATGTATCAAAAAGGCCAAACAAACCCTGAATAATTTTAAAGTTCAGCACGAATCTCCTGTTGTTCCATGTTGCCTATAGAACAAAATACAAGGGGAGAAGAGGCAGCGATTATCATTTCGCCCACAAATGGGGACACGTTTCCCTATCGAAATCATGAGGGTTCTTGCGAGAATATTTGGTTTGTAAGAGGTTTGTAATAAAGCTTGGCCCAAATTGGACAATTTTTTTACCACGACATATATGTGCCATGTCGTGACACCATGCCAACTTTCATGATTTTCTGGTGGGTTTTGGATTTACGGGGATTTAAAAACCGAGATTCCCAATGTTTGAGGCCAAGCCAGGACGCCGAGACGGTTGTAATTCATTCCCATTCCTTGCATGGGACCCAAACATGCACCCAAGGACACGTGTGTGATTTTTCTAGCCATTTTGGTGCACTAGAGCATGTATTTGTAGTTCGGATTTGATTTATGGACATTCAATGCCTAGAAAACTCAATAAATGTATAAAAGGCCAAACGTACCCTGAATAATTTCAAATTTCATCACGGATATCCTGTCGTTCCATGTTGCATGTAGAAAAAAAATGCAAGGCGAGAAGAGGCAAGGACTATCGTTTCTCCCACAAGGGGGACACGTTTCCCTATCAAAACCACGAGGGTTCTTGCGAGAAGCTTCGGTTTGTAAGAGGTTTGTAATAAAGCTTGGCCCAAATTGGACAATTTTTTACCAAGATATATATGTGCCCTGTCGTGACACCATGCCAACTTTCATGACTTTCTGGTGAGTTTTGGATTTACGGGGATTTAAAAACCAAGATTCCCAATGTTTGAGGCCAAGCTAGGATGCCGAGACGATGGTAATTCACTCCCATTCCATGCATGGGACCTAAACATGCACCCAAGGACACATGTATGATTTTTCTAGACATTTTGGTGCATTGGAGCATGTATTTCTAGTTCAGATTTGATTTATGGACATTAAATGCCTAGAAAACTCAATTAATATAAAAGGCTAAATGTACCCTGAATAATTTCAAATTTTAGCATGGATATCATGTCGTACCATGTTGCATGTAAAAAAATACAAGGCGAGAAGAGGCAGTGATTATCGTTTCACCCACAAGGGGGACACGTTTCTCTGTCGGAACCACGAGGCTTCTTGAGAGAAGCTCCGGTTTGTAAGAGGCTTGTAATTAAACTTGCCACAAATTGGAAAATTTTTTCCATGACATATATGTGCCATGTCGTGACACCATGCCAAATTTCAAGATTTTCTTGTGAGTTTTGGATTTGCGGGGATTTAAAACCGAGATTATCAATGTTCGAGGCCGAGCCAGACGCCGACACAGTTGTAATTCATTCCCATTCTTTGCATGAGACCTAAACATGCATCCAAGGACACATCTATGATTTTTCTAGCCATTTTGGTGGACTAATTTGAATTATGCATATTAAATTAATGCTTATAAACTTAATTATAATGTGTAAAAAAGGCAAAACAAACCCTGAATATTTAAAGCGGTTCTGATGAACCATCTGACACTCGTGGGTAAGCACTGTGCGCATGCATCGTGCTACCTAGCGCTTCCTTCTTTACTAAGTTTTCCATATTAATGGTGTTATATATCCAAACACGCTACCATTTCCTGCCACTCCTCTCATCGGTTTGCCACCTCTTCTCCCATCGGTTTCCCGCTGCTAGTGTTAGTGCTCATAGAAGGCTAGGCGGCAACACACCGGCAATTTAAAGATTGCACACAGTTTCTAAAAGCGCAAACGTGTGTGATAGTAGGGAGTAGGTCCCATGTGGTGACCAGCGTGAAATGCCTTAAAGGCAAGGAGGCAACACACCGGCAATTTAAAGATTGCACACAGTTTCTAAAAGCGCAAACGTGTGTGATAGTAGGGAGTAGGTCCCATGTGGTGACCAGCGTGAAATGCCTTAAAGGCAAGGAGGCAACTCTTATCAGCAAGGGGCGGCTTCCCATCCGCTAGCCGAGTAGAATTGAACATAGAAGTTAAGCGTGCTGCGGCTGGAGGAGTCTAAGGATGGGTGACCCGGTGGGAAGTTGCATATCTAAAGCTTCATTTAAGCACCATGATCCGGTCATTACATACATTTAGCATCTAAAGGTGTTTGTAGTGACCTGTCATGTCGATTATATAAACCTTGGGATCGTTGTTTTGGTAATTTGTAGAATATGTTTTTTTGTTATTTCTTTTTATCAAAAATAGGAGAATGATTGAGATCTGTAGGCCGACACAATCTATCCCTCTGACCCAACGTACGAGAAGGGTTTGACCATGACTGTCAACTCTTGCTTTGTGTGCCATGTTAGACCAAATCAAGTTTGAGCACATGCATTGGATGACACCCCCTACCCCCGCCCCCCCCCCCCCCCCCCCCCCCCGCCTCGAAGTTGGGGAACCGGCATCATACGTCTTTAACCTGGCTTGGGGGTAAGATGTTCGGTTTGTAATGTAGTTGGTGCCCCATCAAATTTGTGCATTGGGGATTTGAATAAATCATTGATAACCCACAAGTATAGGGGATCAATTGTAGCCTGTCTCGATAAGTAAGAGTGTCGAACCCAACGAGAAGCTAAAGGTAGGATTTGTCTTCCCTTCAAGTTCTATCGACCACCGATACAACTCTACGCGCACTTGACGTTCACTTTACCTAGAACAAGTATGAAACTAGAAGTACTTTGTAGGTATAAAGGGATAGGTTTGCAAGATAATAAAGAGCACGTGAATAAATGCTAGGGGCTGTTTAGATAAAGAAACAATTACGTTAGTTTTAGTAGAGAGCTTTTTTTCACACAAGAAAGTTATTTGTCCCTAGGTAATCGATAACTAGACCGGTAATCATTATTGCAATTTTAAATGAGGGAGAGGCATAAGCTAACATACTTTCTCTAAATGGATCATATGCACTTATGATTGGAACTCTAGCAAGCATCCGCAACTACTAAATATCATTAAGGTAAAACCCAACCATAGCATTAAAGTGTCAAGTCCTCTTTACTCGCATACTCAACAACCTACTTACTCGGGTCTGTGCTTCTGTCACTCACGCCATCCACCATAAGAGAATCATGAACATATTGCAAACCCTATAGCGGGGATCCCTCACGCTTGCGTGACACAGAGAGCACCATAGGATAGCACCAATAGTAAAACATACAACTCAAACGAATCATGATCATCAATCAAACCATAGGACAAAAAGAATCTACTCACACATCATAGGATAGCCATACATCAGTGGGAAATAATATATAGCATTGTGCACCATGTTTAAGTATCGATTACAGCGGGGAGGAGAGGTGTTACACCACTACATAGAGGGGGAGAGAGTTGGTGATGACGGTGGCAAAGTTGTTGGTGTAGATCGCCATCATGATGATGGCCCCGGCAGCGTCACGCGTTTGCTTTACCTAAAAAAAGGATGAAACTATTTTGCCAGAATAAAAATAGAAGTATTTTGCGAGAATAAAACTATGAATAAAATGCAAGGTAATAAAAGTGGATAGCTTTTGTCTACAAGAAAGTCATTTGTCCCTTGGCAATCGATAACAAGTACCGGTAATCATTCTTGTAATTTTATATGAGGGAGAGGCATGAGCTAACATACTTTCTCTAATTGGATCATATGCACTTATGATTGGACCCCTAGCAAGCATCCGCAACTACTAAAGATCATTAAGGTCATGAAACCCAACCATAGCATTAATTATCAAGTCCTCTTTGCTCCCATACGCCATAACCCACTTATCCGCGTTTAGGCTGCTGTCACCCCCGCAACACCGACAATAAGCAAACCATGAACATATTGCAACACCCTACAGCGAGGATCCCTCACGTTTGCGTGAGATGGAGGGCACCGTAGGACAGCACCATAAATAAAATATACAATCATACCAACCAAGATCACGATTAACCCATAGGACAAAATGGATGTACTCAAACATCATAAGATAACCATAGATCATTGGGAAATAATATATGGAGTTGAGCACCATGTTTAAGTAGAGATTATAGCGGGGAAGAGAGGTGTTACACCACTGCATAGAGGGGGAGAAAGTTGGTGTTGACGGTAGCAAGATTGTTGATGTAGATCGCCGTCACGATCCTTGCCCTGGCGGCACTCCGGCGCCACCGGGAGAGAGGGGGAGAAAGACCCCCTCCTTCTTCTTCTTCCTTGGCCTCCCCCCTAGATGGGAGGAGAGTTCCCCCTCTGGTCCATGCCCTCCATGGCGGCAGAGGAGCGGGAGCCCCTCTGAGATTGGATCTCCCTCTCTATTCTCTACTGTTTCGCGTTCCCCTAATCTGGCCGAAAACTGTTTCTTATATTCCCAGAGATCCGTAACTCCGATTGCGCTGAGATTTTAACACGATTTTTTTCCGGATATAAGCTTCCTTGCGCCCGAAGTAGAGCAACAACCGGCATCCAAGGAGGGCACAACCCACCAGGGAGCGCCTGGCCCCTGGTGCGCGTCCTGGTGTCTTGTGGGGGTTGTGGGACCCCGTTTGCGTTGATTCCAAGTCCCAAAAATCACATATATTCCAAAATAATTCTCCGTAAATTTTTATCGCGTTTGGACTTCGTTTGATATGGATTTTCTGTGAAACAAAAAAAACATGCAACAAACAGGAACTGGCACTGGGCACTGAATCAATAGGTTAGTCCAATAAATCATATAAAATGTTGCCAAAAATATGTAAAAGTTGTATAATATTGGCATGAAACAATCAAAAATTATAGATACGACGAAGACGTATCAGCATCCCCAAGGTTTATTCCTGCTCATCCTCGAGTAGGTAAATGATAAAAAAGATAATTTTTGATGTCGAATGCTACCTAACATAATCTTGATCATATGTCTAATCATGGCATGAATATTAAGACATAAGTGATTCAAAGCAATAGTCTATAATTTGACATAAATATATTAATACTCAGGCATCCAAACAAACAATCGTGTCTTTCAAAATATCAGCACTAAAGAAATCTATCCCTACAAAATCATTTAGTCTTGGCATGCTCTGTCTTCTTAACACAAAGTATTTATCATACACAACCCCGATGACAAGCCGAGCAATTTGTTCATACTTTTTAACGTGCTTCAGCTTTTTCAACCCTCACGCAATACATGAGCGCAAGCCATGGATATAGCACTATAGGTGGAATAGAGTATGATGATAGGGGTAAATATTGAGAAGACAAAAAAGTAAGGAAGTCTCACATCGACGCGGCTAACCAATGGGCTATGGAGATGCCCATCAATTGATATCAATGTGAGGAGTAGGGATTGGCGTGCAACGAATGCACTAAGAGCTATAAGTGTATGAAAGCTCAACATGAAAACTAAGTGGGTGTGCATCTAATCCTATAATGAAAATTTCCCACTAGTATATGAAAGTGATAACATATGAGGCACTCTATATGAAAAACATGGTGCTACTTTGAAACACAAGTGTGGAACTAGCATGCCTGTTCTCTCTCTGTTTTTTTTTTCTTTTCTTTTCTTTTCTTTTTTTCTTTTTTTTCCTTTTTATTTTTTTTTCTTTTCTCTCATTGTCTGGAGTCTCATCCCGACTTGTGGGGGAATCATAGTCTCCATCATCCTTTCCTCACTGGGGCAAGGCTCTAAAAATGAATAATCATGATCATCACACTACTATTTACTTATAACTCAAAAGAAATAAAAATTACAACTCGATACCTATAACAAAGTATGACTCTATATGAATGCCTCTGACAGTGTACCATGATGTGCAATGATCTAGCATAACATGTATGAAAAATGATGAACGGTGGCTGAGCCACAACTGCTATGTCAGCTATATGATCATGCAAAGCATTATGACAATGAATGCTCAAGTTGCATGGCAATATATCTCAGAATGGCTATGGAAAGGCCATAATAGGTAGGTATGGTGGCTGTTTTGAGGAAGATATAATAAGGCTTATGTGTGATAGAGCGTATCATATCACGGGGTTTGGATGCACCTGCAAAGTTTGCACTACATCTCGAGGTGAGAAAGGGCAATGCACGGTACCGTAGAGGCTAGCAGATTGTGAAAAGGTAAGAGTGCGTATAATCCATGGACTCACATTAGTCATAAAGAACTCATATACTTATTGCAAAAGTTTATTAGCCCTCGAAGCAAAGTACTACTACGCATGCCCCTAGGGGGATAGATTGGTAGGGAAAGACCATCGCTCGTCCCCGACCGCCACTCATAAGGAAGACAATCCATAATAAATCATGCCCCAACTTCATAGCATAACGAGAGACTATATGTGCATGCTTCGGGAATCACAAACCTTAACACCAATATTCTTACTAACCACAACCGTTTACTAGTACCTCCCACATATTCCATCTCTATATCGCAAAACTATTGCAAGGAATCAAACATATCATATTCAGTGATCCATAAGTTCTATGTAGGATTTTATGACTAACCATGCAATTGACCAATTCCTGTTGACTCTCTAAATAGGTATAAGTGAAGCATGCTAGTTTAATTCTTTCTACAAAATACCATGCTCTAATAAATATAAGTGAAGCGAAAGATTATTCTACAAATAACGGTTTTCTATGTGAAGAGAAACAGGCAATCCAAACTTCAAATGATATAAGTGAAGCACATGAAGCATTCTATAAAGCCACACTCAAAAGATATAAGTGAAGTGCAATGAGCATTCTATAAATCAACTATGTACTATCCCATACCAGCATGGTGCATAAAATAAAAGTAAAAAGTAAACACAAAAGACGCTCCAAGATTTACGCATATCACATGAACGAAACGAAGACGAAAACATACCGATATTTGTTGAAGAAAGATGGGATGCCTTCTGGGGCATCCCCAAGCTTAGATGCTTGAGTCTCCTTGAATATTTACTTGGGGTTCCTTGGGCATCCCCAAGCATGGGCTCTTGCCTCTCCTCCTTCTTCTCATATCGAGACCTCCTCGATCTTTGATCACTTCATCCACACAAAACTTAACAGAAAACTCGGTAAGATCCGTTAGTATAATAATGCAAATCACTAATCTAAGTACTGTTGCAAACCAATTCATATTTTGTTTTTGCATTGTAGCTACTGTATTATAACTTTTCCATGGCTTATACCACCGATAAAAATCGATAATTTCATCAAAACAAGCAACACAATGCATCAAAAACAGAATCCGTCTTAAACAGGACAGTCTGTAGCAATCTGAACACCTACCATACTTCTGTACTCCAAAAATTCTGAAAAATTAGGAAAAAAATAAAATATTTGTATATAAAGACTGTGCAAAAAGTTTCAGAAAGTTTTGATATTCCAGTAAAAAATGTAAAATCACGCACTACAGCCAAAGTTTCTGTTTTTGCACCGCACATACCAACAAGCAATCTAATCATCCTAAAGGCAAATCTTGGCACATTATTTTTATAATACAATGGATTTGTACAAGGAGATAATTATTTTTGTTGAAAAGTTTCTGTAATTAAGATTCACGAAGTTTCCATGGGCATGAACAAAGTTCAAGGCTAGCTCCCACTTTCACAATGCTCGTCCCTCTCACTTTCACTTTTCTTTTTGTGAAGTTTTAAGTTCCCCTCTATATTTTTTTGTTTTTAAACTTTATAAAAGCACTCAACAGAATAAAATGACTCTCTAAAACTTCCGGGTTGTCTCCCTGGCAGCTCCTTCTTTAAAGCCATTAAGCTAGGCATAAAGTGCTCAAGTAATGAATCCACCCGGAGCCCAAGGTATATCAAAGCCAATTTTAATTAACAATGATTTGGCATTTAGTAGTGGGCACAAAGCAACATATATCATGCAATGACGAAGTCTAACTCTCTTCCTATGCGTCGGCATGTCATACAAGAACAATTCATGCACATCAAGTAAAGGCCAATGCATAGTATAAGCAGTTTCTTGCAATTTTATCGTGTTGGAAACATAGAGAGGCGGAGATGTAGTTCCTCTCTCATAATAATTACAAGTAGGAGCAGCAAGCACATGCATATTATACTCATCAAAATCATCATGTGTAATGGTAGAGTGCAACCCATCAATGTAATCCTTAATAAGTGCCAACTTCTCCGATATAGTGTAGTTTGGAGAATTCAAAAAGATAATAGGACTATCATGTGGTGGTGCAATAGCAACAATTTCATGTTTAAAATAAGGAATAATAGCAAGTTCATCTCCATAAGCATAATTCATATTAGCATCTTGGCCACAAGCATAGCAAGCATCAAGTTCATCAAAAAGGGATATTTCAAAAGAATCAACGGGATCATAGCAATTATCATAGCATTCATCCTTCGGTAAGCACGAAGGGAAATTAAACAATGTATGAGTTGAAGAGTTACTCTCATTAGAAGGTGGGCACGGGTAGCTAATCTGCTCTTCCTCCTTTTGTTCTTCACTCTCCTCATCATCTTTTTCATCCAATGAGCTCACAGTTTCATCAATTTCTTCTTCCATAGACTCCTGCAAAATATTAGTCTCTTTTTGGACAGCGGAGACTTTCTCAATAAATATATCAATATGGAAATTGTATTTATAATTTTCATAGCAATTGTCGGTGTTCTGGGAACCAGGGTACCCAGACTTGCCTGCCTGCAGCCCACGGCGTGGCTCCATCGACGGCCTAGTACGGCCCATCTACAGCACCTTCAAGACAAGACCCTCGCGAGGGGCCAAGCCTCGCGAGGCGGGCGACATCAAGACCTCTGGAGGGAGCGGCCTCCTTAGGCTGGCTCCTGAGTAGCAGAGATTTCTATGCAGGTGCCCACCTCATGAGGTTGAGGTGACGCAAGCCGTGACGACCAAGGCTAGGCGGGCGCCAGCAGGCGCAGAGCAGCAGGTTTCCACTTTCGTGCTAAGGAGGCAAGCGCAGGTGTGGGGTCCCGGGGAATCACCCAAAGCTTTCCATTCCCGTGCAACAAGACCAAGACCGCTAGGATGGCAGGACGAATGTCATCGCCGAGCCCATCACAGCGTCATGCCCAGAAGCTTTGCAGGCGAAGACCACCTTTCGTCAGGATAAGATGTACTACTTGTCCCCTTTCAAATTGGCCGTTGTGGAATCCCTCCCGCCTTCGTTTTCGGGGAAGAGCACCGAGGCCACTATATATAGGTTAGCCACCACCATAGAAAGAGAGACCGGATCGGAGCCAGAACAACTCACTCTCACAAGAGCAAGCCTCACAAGCTTGTTCATCCTCTGTACTAGTTCATCCTTAGCCCCTCGTGAGGCTAATCCACCACAAAGCTGGAGTAGGTTATTACACCGCAAGGTGGCCCGAACCTGGGTAAACTGTCGTGTCCATCTTCTTCACTGTTCTTTGAGCTAGGCTGTAGGGTGGCGCGTTTGTTTAGCTGGATAGGTTGAGTTCTTCACACACGCCCTAGAGTTCGAACCTTCTTGGGTTTGTGGAGCCCTGAATCTGATATTTGGCGCGCCAGGTAGGGGCGTGTCGAAGCCTCTCTCCGACCGCTTGTTCCACCACCGTTCCGCCGTTTCGATGGCTGATGCTCGCCGTGTTCGTGCTGAGCGCTGGGCCGCTCGTGTCGCCCAGATGGCACCCACGGGCAATGGCGTCCCTCACCGCCCTGCCTCCCCGGTGGCTAACGCTGCCACCGACCCTACTGCCCACCAGCAGCAGGACTCATCGCTGCCGCCGTCCGTGCAGCGCGACGGCCGCACCGTGACTTCGTCACCCACTCCAGCAATGGCGTCGTCTTCTCACGGCCGTCGTGGGCCGATGAATGTGTAGTCTGCGCTGCTCAAGGTGCGCGAGCTTCTACGCTATCGTCCGGCCAACAACCTCTACGACGACTGGCTCGCCTGCATCGCTGAGCTCGTCAACGCTGCTGGCGCAGCCACTACACCGTCTCGTTTGCTTCGCCCTCCAGTGTCCCAGGCGGGCGATGTGGCCCACGGCGCACCTCCTCCCCCTCCGTTGCACGGCGAGGGCCCCGAGCTAAGGCGTGAAGCTCCCCAGCATGACCCGGCGTGCAGAGCGCTAGCGCGCGATGAAGAAAGCTGCCAAGTGGTGCAGTGGCCCCAAGGAGAGGCGCGTGCGCTCCCAGCACCGCCACGTCAAGACCCCGTACCGCCAGAGGCGGCTGCGTGCGGGCATCAAGATCAGGCTCCTCCCCGGTGGATGGCCCCGGTAAATGTGGCAGGGTGCCGTGCTTTCACCCCGGAGCTGCGCCGAGTCGTCTGGCCCGGCAAGTTCAAGCCGGATCTGCCTCCGCACTACGACGGCAACCCTGACCCCGCCAATTTCTCCAGCTCTATGAGCTGAGCATCGAGGCAGCGAACGGCAATGAGAAGGTCATGGCAAACTGGTTCCCCATGGCCCACAAGGACAGCGCCTACTCCTAGCTCCTGAACCTTCCGGTGGGGTCGATCTCCTCATGGGATGAGCTACGCGAGTGCTTCATCGCCAACTTCCAAGGCACTCGCGACCACGCTCCCAGGGCAGGCGACCTGCGACGCATCAAGCAGCAGCTAGGCGAAACCTTGCACAAGTACATACAGCGCTTCACCAACATTCGCCTCAAGATCGCGAAGGTGTTGGATGAGGCCATCATTACGGCGTTCTCTGAGGGTGTCTGGGATGTCAAGATGAAGGAAGAGCTTGCCATGCATGAGGATCTGTGCTCGGCTCTGGAGATGTTTAACATGGCCACCAAGTGTGCGAGGGCGGAGGAAGGTCGCCTCTCCCTCCTGGAGCTTCCGGAGGTCGATCCTGAAGACAAGAAGGCCAAGGCTAAGGACGTGAAGCACAAGGGCCCAGCTGTGCTCGCGGATGAACCTGAGATGAAACGCGGCTGCGACCACCCCGAGTCCTCCAAGGGCAACCATCCGTTTTGCGTCTTCCATAATGTCCACAGCCACAACACCAACGACTGCCAAGAGCTCAGATCAATCCGCGACGGGCGCTTTGGCCGCCGTACCGAGCGCAACGACCGTGGCTACGGCCGCGGAGGAGGCCGCGGGGGTGGCCGCTGGGACAACCGCGACCCCCGCTAGGAATGGCGCGATCAGCCTCATGAGGACCGCTGGCAGGGCCTGCCTCGTGACGGCCCCTGGAGGGACCAGCCTCATGAGGATCATCCTCAGGGCAACGCCAGTCTCCCTCCGCTGCCACCGCCGCCAAGGAGGAATGACGACCACCGACAAGACGATGGGGCCGAGGGCTTCCAAGAGCCTCGTGCCATTTCCTGCATCCTGGGTGGCACTCAGGCCACCATTTCCCATCGCATCTTCAAACAGTTTGCTCGTGAGGTGAACGCGGCCCTCCCCAAGCTTGAGGCATCGCGCCCCCTCAAGTGGTCCAAGTACGGCATCACCTTTGACACTACAGACCAGCTCAGGTGCTCAGCAGCCGCTGGTGCGCTCCCAATGCTCTGCTCACCAACCATCAGCAACATCCTCGTCACCAAGACACTCATCGATGGCGGAGCGGGGCTCAACGTTCTCTCCGTCGAGACGTTCGAGACGCTCCAGGTGACATACGACCAGCTCCTCCCTACCAAGCCTTTCTCAGGGGTGACCGATGGCTGCACCACCCCCATAGGGCAGATTCGCCTCCCTGTCACCTTTGGCCAGTGAGACAACTACCACACCGAGCTCATCGAGTTTGATGTCACCCACATTCGCCTCCCATACAATGCCATCCTCGGGTATCCAGCCCTCGCCAAGTTCATGGTGGGGACTCACCACGGCTACAATGTCCTCAAGATGCCAGGAAGCAGCGGTATCATCATGGTCGCCTGCGACGAGAAGGCAGCGGTGTGCTCCCTTGAGCGCGCATACTAGGCTGCGGTAGTCAAGGACTCTGACGATGAGGGTGCAGTTCGACCCCCTGAGGCCATTCCCAAGAAGAAGAAGTAGCTTTTCCCCAAGGGCCGCCAGGGGGCTAGTGTGTCTGACGATCGTGCCTCAGGCCCCGTGCCCGCTGCTGGGGCGCCCTTCCCCCTTGCATAGGAAGGTGCGCCCGGTGCCCCTCTCAGGACGGGCTCGGGGGCTCTCCTCTGGAGGGCCTCTGACCTGACCAGCGTCACGAGGGAGGCGTTCAGGCACCATGTGGAGGCGTGCTTCAAAGCATGCTTCCGTGAGCAGGGCACAGGGCGTAAGGTGCCAGGCACTCAGGAGTTCATCACCAAGGTAACCGAAGAGCTTTAGGCTGTGCGAGCCATGCTTGGCGAGCGTCGTCCCGTATCATCTAGTGCAGTTGCTGCCCCTGACCTGGGTGGCGAGCTGCACGTCTACGTCAACATCCCAGGTCTCAATAGGGCCGCTCCTCAGGAGCTCTACTAGCCGTCCTGTGTTGGACAAAGTGGGGGCTGCCCCCGCAGCTACATCCGCATGCCGTTCGGCCTGCTGAAAATGGCCGCCTTGCACCAGTGCTACATGCAAGGCGTCTTGGCGGCTCATGAGGCCCGGCGCCAGGCGGTCCTGGCAGATGAGGTGCCAGACCTTCGCGAGCCTCCAGGGCCTCTAGAGCCTCCCGAGCCTCAGGAGCCAGCCGGCTCGTGAGGAGTGACCACCGTGGCACGCATCTTCAGCTACTCCAACACCTCTGCGACAACGGTGCCAGGTGACTTTTTGGTTTGTTCAATTGAGGGCGCCCGTTGGGCTGCATTATCCTCAAGCTGTCAGGGCCCGCACCTGCGGCATGTATCATTTTCCGCATGTATCAGAACTGGCTTTGCCCTTCCATGAATTGCTTAATATTATCACCTGTATGTCCGGTACTTTGCCACCATGAATGTTGTGCGCCCTCATGATCCCGCCCGCGACCGCCTCATGATTAAGGACTGGCACGGCGTCTGTGCTCGGGTCCGTCCCTGCAGCGCCGCTAAACCCAAGTGGCTGAGCTCTGTCTCGCGGGCTAGCTCCCGTGCACGTCACCTCCCATGGTCCTTGGTGCCTTGTTCTCGCATGAGCTAATCAAGAGCAGATGAATTAGGGCACGTGACCCGGTGCCTTGCCGCCGCGGGAGCTCGCGCCGGTTGTTTTTCTTTAGGGCTGTTGCATGAGAAGACTCGGCGCAGCGTTTGTGCTCGGGTCCATCCCTGCAGCGTCGATAAACCCAACGACTGAGCTCTGTCTGGAGGGCCGGTCTCGTTCATGTCACCTCCTGGGGTCGTTGGTGCTTGGCCTTCTCATGCGATGTCCTCCAGAGATTCACTCGGCGCAGGCCACCCCAACATCTCTCGTGATTCTTGCAGGCCCCCCGTAACAAAATTCAGGTGCAACCCACCTTCAGGTAGGGCCCCTTGAGTCCCGTGCTGGCTCGCGGGTGCCATATACACCTTCTCGAGTACGGTCATGCAAGCCACGTGTCCGGACGGGGCTGTACACACCCCGGAGTCTCCCCTCAGAGGGAACTCCCACCCACGCACCAGTGGAAGCCCCATGCTCCGCGCTGGCGGACAACACGGTCGAGGAGCAGCTATGCCCACGTACCAGTGGAAGCCCCATGCTTCGCGCTGGTGGATGACACGGTCGAGGAGCGGCTATGCCCATGCTAAAGTGGAAGCACCATGTTCCGCGCTGGTGAATAAACAACTGAGGATGGCCCCCGTGGCCGCATCAACCTCAGGACAGCCTTTCGGCCCTTTGCCCAGCAACACCTCATGGCTTTCCCCTAGAGAGGCCCGCGCGAGGGGGCTGGGCATGGGGGCTATGCCCAGGCCATGCCTGGCGCACACCACCTTACCTGTTCTCTCCTGTCCCTCCTAGGCAAAAGCGGGTGAGCGAAGGTATGAAGGACTCCGAATTACCTTGTGCAGCTGCTTGTTTCTCCTTCATGAGGGCCGTTCGTACGTCAAGGGGGCCCCTTGAGCATCGCGCCTCAGGGGCCTCACTAGTCACATAGCCCCTCGCCCCTTGGTCTCGTCCTGGTGATCCGGATGCCCCAACGGCGGTCGAGCTACGCGCGGGGCTGGGCCCTGCCGACGTAGAACATTGAGGCTGTTCGTACCTCAAGGGGGACCCCTGAACATCGCGCCTTAGGGGCCTCACTAGTCACGTAGCCCCTCGCCCCTTGGTCTCGTCCTGGTGATCCAGACACCCCAACGGCGGTCGAGGTACGCGCGAGGCTGGGCCCTGCCAACGCAGAACGCTGAGGCAAACACAAAGGAGACCAAGCACGAAAGAGAAATCATGGAGTTCTAACAAGCTATTACATAACATAGTGTTCTACGAGTTCAAACAGAAGTTCTCACGCCACCATGAGGCACCATCAATGTTGCAAGGTCAACTAGGAAGAAGCACCGCCATCACCTTGGTGGCCGCCATCGCTCGCCTTGGGAAGCCCGCCGTCAATGACGCTCCACCACCTTTGCCGTCGGCTTCTGTCGCCGCACTTCCGGGGTTGGGGACGGAGAGGAACTTCCCCAACAAGGCCTCCACCTGCTCCTTCACAGCCTCGGCAGCAGCGGCGTGGGATTCAAGGGCCACCGGCTCGATCAACGCGCTGAGGTCGAAGCTTGGGTCCCGGAGGTGGAGGTGCCTGAAGATGCGCGTTGCGGCTGAGGTAAAGAGCGCGCGGCACTCTCCCTCCACCGCGGAATCCATCCCAGCGGCGACGCCCACAAGCGCCTCTGCAAGCTTGGGGAGAATCCCAGCAGGGCCATCCTCCGGAGTCGCCAGCGGCTCCTCGAACCCCCCTCCGTAAAGGGAGCGCAGCACTTTGCGAGACCTGAGTTCGGAGAAGACCAAGGCTTCGCGTCCCGCGGCCGCCATTTTCTCGCGGTGACAAGGGTCTTCTCCCTGGCCTCCAGCTGGGCCGTCGCCTCAGAGACAAGCTGGGCATGGGACGCCCGCGCCTCATCCACCTCCTCCTTCAGCTTGCCCAGGCGGTCCCGCTCCGCAGCTTGGTCCTTAGCTGCCAAGGCTAGCTTGGCGTCGCGGTCGGTGAGTGTGGCCTTGCGGGCCTTGAGATCCTCCTCTTGCTGATGGAGCCATTGGGTGTGGGCGGCCTGCGCATCACGGAGAGCTTTCAGCTCAGTCTCTGCCTTGCTGCAGAGCCCCTCGACGGACGATGCGTCGGCCAGAGCCGCGTCGCGAGCCCTCGCGGCCTCGTTGGCCTTCTTCCTGCTCTCCGCGGCGGTGGCCTCGGCCCGGCACCAGGCTGCCCTGGCGGACGCATCGGCCTGGAGCCATCCTGAGATCAACCCCATGCGCTCCCTCGCCCCGTGCTTGTCGGCGTCCTGAAGGTCAGTCCAGAGCTGGTCCAGCACATTGAGGTCCTCCTCCAGAGCCCCGGGCCCGACAAGGGGGCTGCGGTCCGCCAGCACAATGGCCTGGGGAGGAGGCGGCGTCGGCATGGGAACTGGCGTCGCCACACCTGCAGGGCCAGCTTGAGGCTCTGGAGCGCCCGAACCCACCGCAGGCATGATTGGGACGGGCGGCTCAGGAGCCTGCTGGCCTGCGGAAGCAGGCTCCTCCTGAGGCACCGCCATCGTACCTTTGGGGGCCCGCTCCATCGCAGGGGAGTGCGAGGCGACCTCCTTAGCTTGCGTTAGAGGCACCACTGCCCTGGCAAGCGGTGGTGCCCAGGGGATCCCGGCGTCCTCCTTCTTCTTCTTCACCACGGCGCCTGCCATGGTCACCAGGAGGGAGGTGCTGTGAGTATGGAATCAAGAGGCGGCAAACGGAAACAAGGCTAGACGCTTACTCGTCGGAGGCGATGTACGCCCTCTTCCTGGCCAAGACCGGGCCACCGTAGACCTTCTTGGGCGTAGTCTTGGCCGCGCCCTGGAGATTGATAGGGCGCACGACGGCCGGCTTCGGTGTGGCGCCGACAAGTGGCGACGCAGGGGCGCCGCCTCGAGGAGGGGGCGCTGCCCCGCTCTTCTTCGGGGCCGCTTGTCCCGGACTCCGAGAGGCCGGTGGAGTGGCCCCGGACCTTGCGACGACCCGGGTGGGGCGCGGGATTTCGTGACCGGAGGCTCGGCGACGTCATCATCGTCGGGGAGGCCGTGGAGAAGCTCGCTCTGGGACGAAGGAGAGGTCTCCGCCGCGTCGTCCACGGTCGGCTCCAAATCCTCCTCCACCTCTTCCTCGGCGTCGTCGCCAGAAGACACCAGCACCGGGGGGTTCGGGAGCTCGGGTGGCACAAGCCCCAGCTCGTTGAAGACGGGCATGGCGGCGGCCAGCACTGCCCCGTCGGGACGGCGATACAGTGGGATGTAGGCTGCCGGTAGGTTGCTCGGATCCCTATCAAGCAAGGTATGCATGGCCTTGTCTAGCTCCTCGCCCGTCAAGCTCCCTGAGCGTAGCCGGGTGTTGTCCTCTGCGCCCTTGAACTCCCACATGGGCCGCGAGTGTGCCTGAAGCGGGGCCAAGCGCTGCATCAGGAACTCCTTGACAAGCATGGCCCCCGTCAGCACCCCGGCCTCCATGTCCGCCATCATCTTCTTCAAGACTGGCGCAGCTAGGGGGTCGGTGAGCTTCTCGTGACCCCACCATTCAAGCTTCTCCGGCAGCTCAGTTGGCAACTCTAGCCGCACGTGGAGGCCCCTGGCGTCCATGAAGACCCACTTGCGCCGGCAGTTCTCCACCTTCTTCCTGCCCTTCATGAGCACATTGCCGCTGTGGACTGCAGCAAAGGAGGCGCAGCCCGAACGCTGGGTTGGGTCGTGAATCTGAAAGTAGAAGAAATGGCGGAGGAGCACGATGGAAGGCCTCACGCCCACGAATGCCTCACAGTAAAAGGCAAAGACTGACAGGAGAAGCATGGAATTGGGTTGAAGATGAAAAGCCTGAACCTGGTAATGGTCGAGGATGGCAGTGAAGAACACGGAGAAAGGCGGGATGAGCCCCGCTAAGATGCTGTGAAAGAAGAAGGGATAGAACATCCCCGCCAGGGTCCTCTGGTCAGCGAAGCCGGCCAGGAGCATCGTCTCCTTTGACTCATTGTCATTGCTCACCGTCAGCGGGAGCGCGGTGGCGAGGTGCCTCTCCTCGGTAATGGAAGACGCGCCAAGGGCCGGTGCGGGAGAAGAAGAGGAACTCATGGCCTGCGCAGCCATCCTCGCCTTCCCAGATGCCATGTGTGAAGAGCTCGGGGAAGAGACACGGAAGGGAGGAGCAATTCGGCTAGATCTGGAGGTGCTCTCGGCAAGGAGAAAGGGGATCTAGAGCAATGCAAAGAGAAGGCAATGATGGTGCAGTGTGGGCGCCAGTCTTTTGTCAGCCTGGACAGTTGCCGAGGCGGCGTGGGAAGTGGAGACACCCACGTCCCATCAAAGCGCCACACATCAGCCTGGTCCGCAGGTGATTGGGGCCCACGGCGCCTCATCCTTGCCCTTTGGCTTCGCCTCGAAGCTAAGTCCGAGCGCGCCTTGGGCCCGGGGGCTACTGTCGGCGTTCTGGGAACAAGGGTACCCAGACTTGCCTGCCTGCGGCCCACGGCGTGGCTCCATCGACGGCCAGGTACGGCCCATCTACAACACCTTCAAGACAAGACCCTCGCGAGGAACCAAGCCTCGTGAGGCGGGGGACATCGAGACCTCCGGAGGCAGTGGCCTCCTTAGGCTGGCTCCTGAGGAGCGGAGATTTCTATGCAGGTGCCCACCTCATGAGGTTGAGGTGATGCAAGCCATGACGACCAAGGCCAGGCGGGCACCAGCAGGCGCAGAGCAGCAGGTTTCCTCTTTGGTGCTAAGGAGGCAAGTGCAGGCGCGTGGTCCCAAGGAATCACCCAAAGGTTTCCATTCCCGTGCAACGAAACCAAGACCGCCAGGATGGCAGGACGGATGTCATCGCCGAGCCCACCGCAGCGTCACGGCCAGAAGCTTTGTAGGAGAAGACCACCTTTCATCAGGATAAGATGTACTACTTGTCCCCTTTCAAATTAGCCATTGTGGAATCCCTCCCGCCTTTGTTTTCGGGGAAGAGGACCGAGGCCACTATATATGGGTTAGCCACCACCATACGAAGAGAGATCGGATCGGAGCCAGAACAACTTACTCTCACCAGAGCAAGCCTCGCGAGCTTGTTCATCCTCTGTACTAGTTCATCCTCAGCCCCTCGTGAGGCTAATCCACCACAAAGCAGGAGTAGGGGATTACACCGCAAGGTGGCCCGACCCTGGGTAAACTGCCGTGTCCATCTTCTTCCCTGTTCTTCGAGCTAGGCTGTAGGGCGGCGCGTTTGGTTGGCTGGATAGGTTGAGTTCTTCGCACACGCCCAGAGTTCAAACCTTCTTGGGTCTGCGGAGCCTTGAATCCGACAATTATTTAAGGATGGCAAAATTTTCAGGTCTATAAACATCATCATCAAAAGCTTCATACTTTAAAAACAAAGATTCAATTTCATAAGCACCCTTAAAAGCAACAAATTCTTCTATTCGTTCCACATCATAATAATCATATCTACTATTGGCATAAGAAGCCAAGGTTTCATTATCATTAAATTTGCATCTAAAGGGAAGGTGTGGAGCATTCATCCTAGAGCAACAAGTACAATCATATCTCTGGCATAAATTCCAAGCATACCAATGCAACATATCAATTTGATCCCATAATAATTTCCCTTTTTGTGTCAAGCGATAATCCCTAAAGTATTCACGTTGATCCAACTTTACTCCCATTATCAAGTTGAATGGGGTTTTCTCGGGATTATCAAAGTAGTGCATAATATTTTTCACATAACGAGAATCGAGGGTTTTAGGAGGTTCCCCATCTCCATGAGTAGCAAGTACAACTAATTTTTTTGGTGTTTCATGTTCCATATCCATAACTAAAGATAGAGAACAACTTAGAACAGGAAATAAAAACTACTTAGTGATAAAGCAAACAAGCACACACGAGAATATTCACCCGACGCTATTGTTCCCCGGCAACGGTGCTAGAAAAAGGTCTTGATAACCCACAAGTATCGGGGATCGTTTGTAGCCTTCTTCGATAAATAAGAGTGTCGAACCCAATGAGGAGCTAAAGGTAGAACAAATATTCCCTCAAGTTCTATCGACCACCGATACAACTCTACGCACACTTGATGTTTGCTTTACCTAAAACAAGTATGAAACTATTTTGCAAGAATAAAACTAGAAGTACTTTGCGAGAATAAAACTATGAATAAATTGCAAGGTAATAAAAGAGGATAGCTTTTGTCAACAAGAAAGTCATTTGTCCCTGGGCAATCGATAACAAGTACCGGTAATCATTCTTGTAATTTTATATGAGGGAGAGGCATGAGCTAACATACTTTCTCTACTTGGATCATATGCACTTATGATTGGACCCCTAGCAAGCATCCGCAACTACTAAAGATCATTAAGATCATGAAACCCAACCATAGCATTAAGTATCAAGTCCTCTTTACTCCCATACGCCATAACCCACTTATCCGCGTTTAGGCTGCTGTCACCCCCACAACACCAAGAATAAGCAAACCATGAACATATTGCAACACCCTACAGCGAGGATCCCTCACATTTGTGTGAGATGGAGGGCACCGTAGGACAGCACCATAAATAAAATATACAATCATACCAAGCAAGATCACGATTAACCCATAGGACAAAATGGATCTACTCAAACATCATAAGATAACCATAGATCATTGGGAAATAATATATGGAGTTGAGCACCATGTTTAAGTAGAGATTATTGCGGGGAAGAGAGGTGTTACACCGCTGCATAGAGGGGGACAAAGTTGGTGTTGACGGTAGCAAGATTGTTGATGTAGATCGTCGTCACGATCCTTGCCCCGGCGGCACTCCGGGGCCACCGGGAGAGAGGGGGAGAGAGCCCCCCTCCTTCTTCTTCTTCTTCTTTGGCCTCCCCCCTAGATGGGAGGAGAGTTCCCCCTCTGGTCCATGGCCTCCATGGCGGCGGAGGGGTGGGAGCCCCTCCAAGATTGGATCTCCCTCTCTGTTCTCTTCTATTTCACGTTCCCCAGATCTGGCCGAAAACCGTTTCTTATATTCCCAGAGATCTGTAACTCTGATTGTGCTGAGATTTTAACATGATTTTTTTCTGGATATAAGCTTCCTTGCGCCCGAAGTAGTGCTCCAACTGACATCCGAGGAGGGCACAACCCACCAGGGTGCGCCTGGCCCCTGGGGCGCGCACTGGTGCCTTGTGGGGGTTGTGGGCCCCCGTTTGCGTTTATTACAAGTCCCAAAAATCACATATGTTCCAAAATAATTCTCCGTAAATTTTCATCGCGTTTGGACTTCGTTTGATATGGATTTTCTACAAAACAAAAAAACATGCAACAAACAGGAACTGGCACTGGGCACTGAATCAATAGGTTAGTCCAATAAATCATATAAAATGTTGCCAAAAATATGTGAAAGTTGTATAATATTGGCATGAAATAATAAAAAATTATAGATACGACGGAGACGTATCAATCCATCAAGGATCAAACCCAGCAACACTACCTTTAAAGGAGTAATCCCAGGCATCGAAGCCCGCTGCTCGAACACTCTGACCTTGGAAGTAGTGTTCGTCTCGCCGGACAACTTCCGCAACAAGGACTTGATCTTCGACATTGTCCCCTTTCGCAGCGGCTATCACACACTCCTAGGCTGTATGGTGTTTGCTGGTTAAAACGCCGTCCCCCATTATGCATACCTGAAGCTAAAGATGCCCGGACACATGGGTGTCATCATAGTCAATGGCAACACGAAGTGCTCACTCTGGACTGAGGAACATACAGCGGCTCTAGCAGCCAAAGTCCAAACCGGCATCGAGGAGCCGAAGTACCAGCCCGCCGTCAAGGCACGGGAGGCAAGAAAATGGGCCTGAGCCCTATCTCCATTCGAGGAGCCTCCCTACGCTCAACGTAAATAGGGATACTCACCCCCACACCATGCCCACCCCAGTCGTCCACTATGTGCCTCGTATGCACAACTTCACGCTTAATATACCATGGGCAGCTGTGGGGACCAACCACCCAATAGTCAAGTGTTTGGTTCAACCAAGCTATGCTCAAACACGTGTTCACACATTAACAGGTACCATCTAGGACCTATCCGACATTAAGCTAGCACAGTACGGTGACTTCTCAAGACCCTCTGTCAAGGGCCCATCGGCCGATTATCATCCCCTCCAAGGAGTTCTTCCTTCCTTCCGGAGCAAAGGCGCAGATGTGTAGTAGGGTACAGTAGGGACGTCAAACCATGCATCAAGGCCCTGTGTAAACCTTTCCTCTGTAAATTTATGTTAACAAATTATCTGTAACACTTACTTCGGAAGTTCAGATTCTACGGCTAGACATCATGAGTTCACCGGACATAAGGACCACTCTTTATGGTCCTCTTGCAGTCACTTATTTGCATAATTTTCCCCTCTCTTCAACACCGAAACAAACTAGTTCGGTACATATTTTCTCTAGATGCGATCGGCTAATAGACCAGGGGCTCGATCGTAAAACTCGCCCCAAGCATCAGTCCGGCACTACCTTTTTTCCTCAGTGTTCAGTGTCTCGGATATTGTATTATATGAATCGGTTCCGAATTATGTCTTGGTTAAATAGTTTGGTTGCCAGGCTGCTATGTTTACCCTCTTATGTTCCGAACTTTGGCTAAGAAGGTAATGGGAGAACCACTGTGATTGTACTTCAAGTTAGCCTGGTCAAGTACCTCAGTGGAGAAAGCCAAAAACTGACTATCGTAATAAGCGAGAACTGGTCAGCGATCCGATGATAAGTGTCAAACTTAAAATCAATAGAGATTACTCCATGTTATACGAAGGGTTTTGTCTTTGCACAAACCACGTGATGAAGATATATACCTCAGCTCACCCGACCGTCAGAAAACATGGGGGCTAGTCACTAGCCCCCGCAGTCAAGCTCCTATGGCTAAGTGAAAGTAATAAAACCGCATAGTCCGATTTCCTTGTTTCCCTCACGCACTGCAGCCTTCGAGCACCGAGACGTCGGCTAAGGGACACAGCGCGGAGGCCGAAACACCCCTTGTAGCATCTACATGGGGGCTAAATCTGACGACTTGTAACTTCATAACAAAACGGCTACACAGGAGTCAAAATAAACAAAAGTAGATAAAAGCATGATAAACCGTACAAAACAACCGCATTATATAGCAAAAGGTTCAACTGTCATTTAACACATGATAGTGAGCTCACTCAAGAATTACATCTTTCCGACACTTGGCCTCTATTGCCCGAGTACCATCCATCGCGATGGGGAAATACTGCTCGGGACGCCTAAGCTCCTTTCCAGCGGGTGGGGGTCCGGTGGCCATCTCGATCGGCTTAATCTCCGACCAATGCACCATGGTCCTCGCGAAGGCCATCCGAGCTCCCTTGATGCATATGGAACGCTTCAGGACATCTATCCGTGGTGCGGCGTCACGCAACTTCTGTAGTAGGCTGAAGTAGCAGCTCAGTATGGGCTCTAAAGGCCATAGTCGGACACAAAGGTCCTTCATGGCCAGCTCCGCCATCTGGTGCAACTCCATCAGCTGCATCATTTGATTGCTTAGGATGGGAGGATGTTTGGGCGCTTGGAACTGCTCCAAGAACAGCCTATGCTCGGCGTCACCCTCCCGAGACAAAAAATGCCTCGCCGCGTCGGCCGCACTCCTCGGGAGATCCACAAATGCGCCTGAGGAACGCCATACTCGTGTGAGCAAAGCGAACCTGTGACCGCCAAAGACACTCTGCTGTAAATATGGCTTACCATCTGCAATAGACTTCACTTGGCAGAGCTCCTCTTGGGTGCCTCGCGTCTCCATCCTCGCCTCCTAGATCTCCAGCTTTATTTTTGACAGCTTCGTGGCTTGACCATTATTTTCTGCTCAAGGTCCTCACATTTTGTGATGTCATCCTTGAGCTCCTGCTACACCTCGGCCACTCTGGCCTCGTGCTTGTCACTCCTAGCCTTCACCGTCGATAGCTCAGCTACTGCTCGCTCTACCGCCACCTTCTATTCGAATGCCTCCTGCTTGGCCTTCTTCAGTTCGGCCTTGAGGTTTTTGACCTCCGCAGCGACAGCTACAGTCCTAATACCACATTCCTTGCTTAGGGTTCACCTCAGATACTCCAATGTCGGATTTCGGGTTCCGCAAACCCTTGAGAGGTTTGAACTCTGGGGTGCGTGCGAAGAACTCATCCTCCCCAGTCGCCTACTCATTAATCTCACAGCCTAGCTCGACGAACTGTAAGGAAAAGAGACACAGCAGTTTACCCAGGTTCGGGCCACCTTGCGGTGTAAAACCCTACTCCTGCTTTGTGGTGGATTGGCCTCGAGGGGCTGAGGATGAACTAGTACAGTGGCGAACAGCCTCAGGAGGAGAGGTGTTCTTGTGCTCGAGTGAGCTGGTGGGAGTGAGGGTGATCTGAATGATCCGTCCGGGGGTCCGATCCCTCTCTACGGTGGTTGCTAAGTCCTATTTATAGTGGCCTTGGTCATCTTCCCAAGTGAAGCCGGTAAGGGATACCACAACGGCCAAATTCAAAGGGGGACAACTAGTACATGCTGTCCTAACAAAAGTAGTCTTCGCCTGCGAAAGCCTCTGGTTGTGACGCCATGGTGGGCTCGGTGATGACCTCCGTCCTACCGTCCTGGCGGTCTTGGTCTTGTTGCATGGGAATGGAATCCTTTGGCTGATTCCTCAGGACTCCGCGCCTGTGCTTGCCTCCTTAGCACCAAAGAGGAAACTGGTATACTGTGCCCGCTGGCGCCCGCCTGGCCTTGGTCGTCATGGCTCACGTCATCCGGACCTCACGAGGTGAGGCTTGCATAGAGATCTTCGCTCCTCGGGAGCCAGCCTGAGGAGGCCGCTCCTCGTGGAGGTCTTGGTGTCATCCGCCTCGCGAGGCTTGGCCCCTCGCGAGGGTCTTGAGTTGTTGTCGCTGAAGCTGGGCCGTACCAGGCCGTCGATGGAGCCACGCCGTGGGCCGCAGGCAGGCAAGTCTGGGTACCCCCGTTCCCAGAACACCGACAGTAGCCCCCGGGCCCAAGGCGCGCTCGAACTTGGCTTCGAGGCAAAGCCAAGGGGCAAGTGCGGAGCGCTGCGGACCCTAACCGCCTGCGGCCTTGGTCGACGCGTGGCGCTTGATGGGACGTGGGCGTCTTTGCTTCCCCACGCTGCCTCGGCAACCGCCCCTGGCTGACAAAAAGGCTGGCGCTTGCCGCTGAGGCTTCATTGCCTTTCTTCCATCTTGCTCCAGATCCCCTTCTCCTTCTGCTTAGCACGCCTCCAGATCTGCTGAATCCTTTCCCCGGACTCGCCACCGATGGCCACCGACAAGGCGAAGTCATTGGCCTCTGCCGCGCGCTCGGCTCCCTTGTTTGAGCCAGCCTTGAGCGCGTCCTCCATCGCCGAGGAGAAGCACCTTGCCGCCGTGCTCCCGTTGATGGCGGGCGGTGACAATGAGGGAGGGGAGACGGCGCTCCGGGTCGGCTCCTCATAGCAGGAAGCCTTGGGTGACAACTTCTACCCCTTCTTCCTGCACAGCGTCTTTGTTGGGCTGGTTCCCCCTTTCTCCCGTTTCTTCTAGGCCGTCCTCAACCACTATGGTCTTCACGCCCTCCATCTTTATCCCAACTCCATCCTCCTCCTATCGATCTTTGCCTTCTACAGCGAAGCGTTCGTGGGGGTGACGCCCTCCGTCGCACTGTTCTGCCACTTCTTCTACCTCCGGATAAGTAGCGGCCAGTGCTTTGGGTGCGCCAGCTTCATCGCGGCCAACGGCAGCAACGCGATCTCGCAGGCCGGGAAGAAGGTGGAGGACTTCCGAAAGAAGTGGATCTTCATGGACGCCAAGCGCTCCCACGCTCGGCTGGAGCTGCCGACCGTGCTGCCGACGCCCCTAGATCGATGGGCTCATGAGAAGCTCACCGACCCCAGGGCGGAGCAGTTGCTGGAGAGGATGACGGCTGACCTGAAGGCGGAGGACCCGAAGGTGGAGAAGCTGACAGGGGCCATGATCGTCAAGGTGTTCCTGACGCAGCGCCTGGCTTCACTCCAGGCGCACTCACGCCCCCTGTGGAGCTTCAAGGGCGCGGAAGATGACCTCCGGTTGCGCCTGGTAAACTTGTCTGATGAGGAGCTGAGCAAGGTCGTGCGCATCTTGCTCGGGAAGGACCATGGTGGCCCCTCGGATGCCCATCTCCTGTTGTACTGTCACGCCGACGGGGAAAAGATAGCCGCCGCCATGCCTGTCTTCAACGAGCGGGGGCTCGTGCCGCTGGAGCCTTCCCTGCCCGCGGGCTCCCCGGTGCCGGTGTCCTTCGGAGATCCCTCTGAGGAGGAGGGGAACGAGAGCTCGGAGGCGACTTTGGAGGAGGTGGGGGAGACTTATCCCCCACGGCGGAGCGAGCTCCTCCGCGCCTTCTCTGACGACGACGCCGGCGAGCACCCAGTCAGGGAGTCGCCGTGCTCCGCTGGGGTCACCACGAGGTCCAGGGGCACCCCTCAGAAGAAGCTGAAGCAGGGTGTCCCGAAGAAGGACAGGTCATTGTTGCTTCCCTGAGGTGGCGCCTCTGCCCCGCCATCGGCCGCCGCTGCCGCAGATCCGGCCGCCGCGCGCTCATCCGCTCCCGAGAGCGTGGCGGGGCTCTCGCCCATGAAGCCTGCGGGCATCGCGCTCCTAAAGAGGATGAGGGAGTACGTCGCCACGGATTAGTAAGCGCACCATCTTGTCTTTTGTTCCTGCTCTTGATGTAGTACTCTGACATTTTCTTCTCTGCGGCCAGGCCAATGCCGGCGGCGAAAAGAAAGAAGGAGGAGGCAAGGGCTCCTGAGGCCAAGCAGCCCACCTCGGCCACAGAGGTTCTGGCGCAGACAGACGAGGCTAGCTCGCGTCCTCCTGCCGCAGGGTTGCCCTCGTGAGGCTCAGGGGCCCAGCCTCAGGAGAAGGATGCCCCTGCGGCCGCGCCGGCTTCAGAGACGCTTGCCTTCAGCACGCCTGCTAACGACCCGAGGGCTCCGGAGCCCCCGGCCATCCTTGCTGCTGATGCTTCGCCAGTCTTGATGCCGTCGCCGTCTCCTCTTCCAGCCGCCACGACGGTGCGCCGCGGCTCTTCTACCGCGCCCGGTGCTCTGGAGCAGGCCTTCTCCGCGTTGGATCAACTCTAGAATGATCTTCGGGGCCCCGACCGGCGCCGGGCGTCGGGGCGCCTGTAGCTGGTCTCGGGGTGGCTCCAGGCTGACTCGTCCGTCAGGGCGGCCTGGGACCAGGCCAACACTGCGGAAGAGGAGGGCCAGAAGGTGGCCAGCATGGCCGCCGCCGCTCGTGACGTGGTGTTGATGGACGCGAAGGACGCTGAGGAGCGCTGCCGCGCGGCGAGGGCCGAGCTGAAAGCTCTCCGCGACGAGCAGGCCACCCGCGTCCGCCAACTCGAGGAACAGGAGGAAAAGCTGAAGGAGCGGGAGTCTGTGGTCGCCGGTCGTGACGTCGAGCTAGAGCAAGCATCTCGGGAGCAGGCCACGGAGCGCGGCTGCCTGGAGAAGCTAAAGGAGGAGGTGGAGGCGGCCTAGGCGTCCCACGCCCAGCTTGTCTCCGACGAGAAGGCTCGGCTGGAGGCCAGGGAGAAACTCCTTGCCAATGCCGAGGAGGCGGCCACCACAGGGCGTGCCGCCTTCGGCTCCCTCGAGCAGAGGTCCCGCAAGGCACTGCAGGATCTCTACGGGAGCGGGTACAAGGAGCCGCTGGTGAATCCGGAGGAAGGCCCCACCGGGCTGCTCCCCAAGCTTGTCGCGGTGCTCGAGGGCATCATCATCAGAGTGGGCCCCATGGTGGAGGGAGAAGCCCGAGCGCTTTTGGCCTCGGCCGCAACGCGCATCTTCAGCCACCTCCATCTTCGGGACCACAACTTCGACTTTGGTGCCCTGCTCGAGCCCGTGGACCCTGAGCTCCAAGACGCTGCTGCCGAGGCCGTGAAGGGTCAAGTGGAGGCCCTGCTACGGAAGTTCCTCGCCGTTGACACCGTGCCTACGGCTGACGGCAAGGACGGCGGCGACGTCGTCGGTGACGGGACTCCCCAAGCGGGCAATGGTGGCATCCAAGGCTGAAGGAGATGGTGGCGCTTTCCCCTTGTTCTATTCCTCCAACATGTATCGTGCCTCGTGGAGGTGTAAGAACTTATGCTTTGGAACTTTAAGAGACAGTATGTTTTGTAATAATTTGCTAAGGTTTTGCGATTTCCTTTCCGTTTGCTTTGATGTTCTACGTCGGTAGGGCCCGACCCCGCGCATACCCCAGCCGCCGTTGGGTCGTCCGGATCGCTAGGACGAGACCAAGGGGTGAGGGGCTACGTGGCCAGTTAGGCTCCTGAGTTACAATGCTTAGGAGTCCCCCTTGACGTACGAACAACCCTCGGGAAGGAGACGCGAGAGTGGGTCTTGGCGTTCTGCGTCGGCAGGGCCCGGCCCCGCGCGTACCTCAGCCGCCGTTGGGGTGTCTGGATCACCAGGACGAGACCGAGGGGTGAGGGGCTATGTGGCCAGTTAGGCTCCTGAGTCGCGATGCTCAGGAGTCCCCTTTGATGTACGAACAAAAACCCCCATACCTATCCTCGCTGGGCTTTCGCTCGGGAGGGATGCGCGAAGACTAGGTTCGCGGGACCTGGCATGGTGGCATACGCCAGACATGACCTGAGCGTAGCCCCCGTGCCTAGCCCCCTCGCGCTACTCTCCCGAGGGGAAAGCAGCGCGGTGAGGCTGAACACCGAGCCTGGTGGCTCTCCTGAGGTTAGTGCAGCCGTTAGGCTGCCCCGAGTTGTTTATCACCAGCGCAGAGCATGGCGCTTCTGCTCTTGCACGGGCATAGCCGCTCCTCGACCGTGTTAACAGCCAGCATGGAGCATGGTGCTTCCACTGGTACGTGGGTGGGGGCTCCCTCTGCGGGGAGACCCCGGGGCGTGTACAGCCCCGCCCTGACGCGTGGCTTGCACGGTAGGGCTAGAGGAGGTGTGTATGGGCACTCGTGAGCCAGCGCGGGACTCACGAGGCCCTACCTCAAGGTGGGTTGCGCCTGAATTTGATTCGTAACACTTGTGATAGTCCTGCAAGATGGTTAGGCAACATGCGTCGAGTGAATCTCCTGAGGTTATCGCATGAGAAGGCCAAACACCAACGACCCCAGGAGGTGACGTGAACGGGTCCGGCCCGCCAGATAGAGCTGAGCCGTTGGGTTTGTCGACGCTGCAGGGATGGGCCCGAGCACAGACGTCGTGCCCAGTCTTCTCATGCGAATGTCCTAAGGAAAGAAAACCGGCGCGCGGCTCCCGCGGTGGTGAGGCACCGGGTCACGCAACCTAACTTACCCGCCCCCGATTAGCTCATGCGAGAACAAGGCACCAAGGACCATGGGAGGTGACGTGCATGGGAGCTGGCTCGTGAGCCAGAGCTCAGCCACTTGGGTTTAGTGACGCTGCAGGGACGGACCCGAGCATAGACGCCGTGCCAGTCCTTAAGCATGAAGCGGTCTTGGGTGGGCTTGCAAGGGCGTACGCCGTTCGTGGTGTCGAAGCACCGGACAGTCAAGTGATAATCATAAATAAACTCATGGATAGGGTAGAGCTAGTTTTGATAGATGCAAAACAATACATGTCGCAGGGACGGACCCACGCGGCTTTGGGATAATGCAGCCCGAGGGGCGCCCCCAACTGAACAAACCAGAAAATGTCACCTGGCACTGTTGCTGAAGAGATGTTGGAGTAGCTGAAGACGCGTGCCGCAGAAGTCACTCCTCATGAGCCGCCCAGGCCCTGAACCTCGGGAGGCTCTGGGAGCCCAGGGGGCTCGCGAGGATCCATCTCCTCCTTTGACAGGATCGCCTGGCTTCTGGCCTCATGAGCCGCCAGGACGCCCCACATGTGGCGCTGGAGTGCAGTAGCCGCGCTCGACAAGCCCAAAGGCATGCGAACATAGTTGCGAGGGGGACCCTCGCACCGGCTAGCACGGGACGGCCAGAAGCGCTCCTGAGATGCGGCCCTGTTGAGCCCTGTGATGTTGACGCAGACGCGCAGCTCGCTCTCCTCGCCGGGACAAGGAGCTGCGCTGGGTGGTGGGTGATGGTCGCCTCGCATAGCTCTTCCCTCCTGAAGCTCCTTGATTGCCTTGGTGATGAACTCCTGAGCACCTCGCACCTCGCGCCTTGTACCCTCCTGGCGGAAGCGTGCGCTTAAGCATGCCTCCACATGGTGCCCAAGCACCTCCCTCGTGACGTTGGCAAGGTTAGATGCCCTCCAGAGGAGAGCCCCCAAGCCCAGCCTGAGAGGGGTGCCGGGCGCGCCTTCCTATGCGAGAGAGGGAGGCGCCCCGCCAGTGGGCGCAGGGCCTGAGGTGGTGCCACTGGACACCCTGCTCTCCTGAGGTCCTTGGCGGACCAGCTGCTTCTTCTTCTTGGGGACAGCCTCAGGAGGGTAGACAACATCTTCATCGTCTGGGTTCTCGACCGCTGCAGCCTGGTAAGTGCGCTCGAGAGAGCACACCGGGTCCTTCTCCTCGCAGGCGACCGTGATGACGCCGCCGCTCCCTGGCATCTTGAGGACATTGTAACCGCCATGAACTTGGCCAGGGCCGGATACCCAAGGATGGCGTTGTATGGAAGGCGAATGTGGGCGACGTCGAAGTCAATGAGCTCAGTGCAGTAGTTGTCGCGCTTGCCGAAGGTGATAGGGAGGCGGATCTGCCCTATCAGGGTGGTGGAGCCGTCGGTCATGCCTGAGAAAGGCTTGGTAGGCTGTAGCTGGTCATAGGGCACCTGGAGTCGGTCAAATGTCTCGATGGAGAGAACGTTGAGCCCTGCACCGCCATCGATGAGAGTCTTGGTGACGAGCAAGTTGCTGATGGTAGGCGAGCAGAGCATCGGGAGAGCGCCGGCAGTTGCCGCGCACTTGAGCTGATCGGATGAGCTGAAGGTGATGGTGCACTTGGACCACCTGAGCGGACGCATTGCCTCGAGCTTGGGGAGGGCCGCGTTCACCTCACGGGCAAACTGCTTGAAGATTCGATGAGAGGGAGGGGCCTGAGCGCCGCCCAGGATGCAGGCGATGGCATGAGGGTCCTGGAAGCCCCCAGCCCCCTCGTCCTGGTGGTGGTCATCATTCCTTCTTGGTGGTGGCGGCAGCGGAGGAAGGCCAGCGTTGCCCTGAGGACGGTCCTCGAGAGGCTAGTCCCTCCAGGGGCCCTCGTGAGGCTGGCCCTGCCAACGGTCCTCACGAGGCAATCGCGCCATTCTTGGCGGGGGTCGCGGCCGTCCCAGCGTCCTCCACCTCGGCCTCCTCCATGGTCGTAGCCTCGGTCGCTGCGCTCGGGGCGATGGCCGAGTCGCCCATCGCGGATGGCCCTGAGCTCCTGGCAGTCATTGGTGTTGTGGCTGCGCACGTTGTGGAAGACGCAGAACGGGCGGCTGCCCTTGGATGACTCTGGGTGGTCGCAGCCACGCTTCATTTCTGGTTCGGCCACGAGCACGGCTGGTCCCTTGCGCTTCACGTCCTTGGCTTTGGCCTTCTTGTCTTCTGGGTCGGCCCTTGGGAGCCATCAGTGAACGCCGAGATGATGGCCTCGTCCGACACCTTGGGGATCTTTAGGCGGACGCTGTTGAATCGATGGATGTACTTCTGTAAGGTCTCTCTTGGCTGCTGCTTGATGCGCCGCAGGTCACCCGCAGCCGGTGGACGGTGGACGGTCGCGAGTGCCCTGGAAGTTGGTGATGAAACCCTCTCGCATTTCGTTCCAGGTGGAGATCGATCTCGCGGGCAGGTTCAGGTGCCATGGGCACGCACCATCCTTGAGGGCCATGGGAAACCAGTTTGCCATAACCTTCTCGTCACCGTTGGCTGCCTCGATGCTCAGCTCGTAGAGCTGCAGGAACTCGGCAGGGTCGGGGGTGCCGTCGTAGCGTGGAGGCAGGTCGGGCTTGAACTTCCTCGGCCAGACGACGCTGCGTAGCTCCGGAGTGAATTCGCGGCAACCCGCTGTGGTCATAGGAGCCCGTCGTGGAGGTGGAGCCTGGTCTTGGCGCTCGCGCGCCAACGTTGCAGATGGCGCGCGGTCTTGATGTGGCGGTGCTGGGAGTGCACGAGCATCTTCTTGCGGCCGCTGCACCACCTGGCAGCTTTCCTCTTCACGCACCGGTGCCCTGCGCGGCGGGACAGACCATGGGGCCTCGCTCCTTGGCCCGAGGGCGACGTCTTGACGGGGAGGTGGAGGAGGTGCTCCGTGGGCTACGTCACCCGCAGCAGGCGGCGGGTGAGGCAGCGACCGAGACGGTGCAGGAGAGTCCCCGGCGGCGCTAACAAGCTCGGCGATGCAGTCCAGCCAGTCTTCGTAGAGGTCATCGACGGGGCGGTAGTGTAGGAGCTCTCACGCCATGAGCAACGCAGGCTGTGTGTTCGCCGGCCCGCGATGAGCATGAGACGACGAACCAGCCGGAGTCAGCGACGGGGTGGCAGTGCGCCCATCTCGCCGCACAGAAGGGTGCTGCGATGAAGCTTGCTGCTCGTGCCCCGCGGGGCCGATGGCGGCGTTCGCCACTGGAGACAGGGGACGGCGAGGGCAGCCGTCACCCGCAGGTGCTGTCTGAGCGACGCGGGCGGCGAGGGCGGCCCGGCGCTCACCATGAGCTCGACGAGCGTCAGCCATGGAAGCGGTGGAGCGATGGTGGATCGACCGATGGAAGAGAGGCTCCGACGCACCCCTACCTAGCGCGCCAAAGGTCGTATTTTGGGTTCCGCAAACCCTTGAGAGATTCGAACTCTGGGGTGCATGTGAAGAACTCATCCTCCCCAATCTGCCTACTCGCTAATCTAACAGCCTAGCTCGATGAACTGTAAGGAAAAGAGACACAGCAGTTTACCCAGGTTCGGGCCACCTTGCGGTGTAAAACCCTACTCCTGCTTTGTGGTGGATTGGCCTCGAGGGGCTGAGGATGAACTAGTATAGTGGCGAACAGCCTCAGGAGGAGAGGTGTTCTTGTGCTTGAGTGAGCTGGTGGGAGTGAGGGTGATCTGAATGATCTGTCCGGGGGCTACTGTGGCTTGGTTAACCTGCGGTCCATGGTTAGCATAATAGTGCTCCTAAGATATCGGCTGTACCCAGAGGCTGTTGTCGTTGAAGGTGTCGGTGAAGTTCCGGGGTGGCTCGCGGAGAGCCTCGGCTTCATGTGCCCCCGATGCCCAGCCTGACGAGGAGAACCCGCCGGGGCATTCTCTTGACGCGTACTGTAGATCCATCATGGGGGGTACGTAGGCATCTGGGACTGCCGCACCAGGGTCCTCGTCTGGGTGCCCCGCGTTGCTGGCCACCAGGCTCGGTGCCAGTCTCTGATGGCCGCATGGTGGCGCCCCGGTGCTGCCCCAGGAGGGACCGCCCGAGCTCGCCTCGCCCGGGGGTAGCATGGTCAGGAAAGGACGATCAGTGCTGCGGGTCGGGTTGGCGAAGGTAGGTCCCTCAGGTGCTCCAGGGAGGGGCGCGCGGGCGTGGCGGGGGCCCCCGCGCGCCCCTGTCACAGTTTGTGATGTAGGCAGGGTGCAGAAAGGTGCCGCGCCCCTACAGGCGGCGTCAAGCAGCTTGGCGATGTGCTCCAGCAGGGCATTGCGTCCGCCTTCCGCCAACCGGCACCGTAGCAGCTCCCGTGCCACAATGAGCGCGGCTCGCATGTTCGCCTACTCCCGGCGAGACTGTGGCACCGTCGCCGCGGCGTAGCTCGAAGATCGCGTGGTGGCGCGGTTGTGGTGTGGCGCGAGGGCAGGCGATGGCGGCCCCTGTCAGTGTCAAAACTGGCAGATCTCGAGGTAGGAGGTCCCGAGCTGTGGATTCTCAGATCAATGGTAAAAGGAACGAGGGACACGATGTTTTACCCAGGTTCGGGCCCTCTTAATGGAGGTAAAACCCTACGTCCTGCTCTTGTTTATATTGATGGAGTATCAAGTACAGAGTTGATCCACATCGAGATCATACGTTGTGGTCTAAACCCTAGAGGTATGATGAGTAATGTCATAATGATCTAGCATATGAGATGCCATAATCTTCTATCGACTAGCCCGGGCTCGGTTTATATAATGTACCGGAGGCCTAGGTTAACAAGAGTCCTAGTCGAATACATCGGTGGAGAGGAGTCCTTGTCTTGATCGTCAAGTCTTGTGGAATCTTCCTTGTATGCGGCATGGGCTGCCCGAAGTGGCCCATGAGAGAACCGTCATGGGGGTCCTCGGCCCGATCCAGCTGGTCGGGAGACGACGTGGTGAGTACCCCCTAGTCTAGGACACCGCCAGTAGCCCCCTGAACCGGTCTTCAAGTTGGGGACGCTCCGCGATTCTTCCGAACTGTTCTTCATCTTCGGTTGTCGGTCTTGAAAACTGGTTCAACAAATCTGCCCATCTTCGATCTTGAGGATCGCCGAAGTGAAACCGAAGAGTTTACACGTCGGGTATCCGAGGAGCCCCTTTAAGTCTTCGGCCTTATCAATGCCTTGTTATTTTTATGCCACACCTCGGGTTTAAAGTTGTTCCAGGGCGGCGGTGTCCTCTTGCGTCTGAGCTCCAACGCCGGACTGCATCCAAGCTCCAACGCCGGACTGTATCCGAGCTCCAACGCCGGACTATATCCGAGGTGTCATAAATCACCTTGGTTCAAAAAGTTGAAGGAGTTCAGCCGAGCTTAATGCCAGAAATGCCCTCTATGGAGCCAGCCACTTGTATCCGAGCTTTATGCCGGACAGCATCCGAGGTGGTGCACTACCTCGAGCGTGGGCTGATTTTTTGTGGATATATTTTTCTTGATTGGTGCAATTTATTCTCTGCCGAGATATATAGCCAGTAGCCCTCAAGGTGTGTGTCGGCCAAATATCCGAGATGCACATGAAGGAAAACATAAAACCGTTGATCCCAGTAGCCCCTGAGACTCAGGTCGATTCACAAAATCGGCCTGAGGATCAATTCCTAGCTCTGCAGCATATTTAGGAAAAACACGGTGTAATATATTGGAGGAAATAGTGATCGACGGACGGGCCCTTGAGAGAGGGTCTTGAGAAGTTGCCGTAATAAATTAGCGTGATGCCGGATAGGTCCTAGATGGTACCTATTGTTGTCTGAAGACGCATTTGCCCATTGCTCGGTCAAGCCGAACACTGGGCATTATGAATTTTCTGCATTGAATAGGCAATGCAGTAGCCCCCGAGCCACTGGTCGTGTGGCAACACCAGATCAGGGGATCGATGTGCCCCTTTAATATTTGTAAATGATAAGCCCGAAGCCCAGTAGCCCCCGAGCCTTAATGTGGGCATGGGTGGCCGAATTAAGGATCGATATCCGGAGTAAAATCACAAATTATGTGTAATGATTCTATGTATCCAAGTACTTGACATCAGTAATGCTCGAATCCGCATTGTACAAAACTTTGTTGACCGACCATCAGCTTCAACCTCCTCGGCCAGTAGCCGAGGAGTGTTTTCCAACTTTATAAAGCCGTTATAAGGGCAAAGGTTTATGGAAAACAAGGCAATCCGACTATATGGTTTTATAAACAAAGGTACACGGAGAGATATGTTATAAAACATCTTCTGAGAAAAATAGTTCCATTATAAGTTCCTTTTCTGAGGCTGTCATGTTGATCATGATCATGAAACCTCATCTCTGATCAATGTGGAAGAAAAATATTGAGGATTTAATTGGGGGAAAGTTCCCGAATTCTATGGTCCATAATGAACCGAAATTTTCACTTCCATCATTGCCGACCAATTATATCCTTTAAGATGGCTAGCTTTCGGCTTTACCCAGTCTGAGGTACTGACCCGGATGACCCAGTAGTAACAATCAGAGAGGTGCTCCCTTTACCACCTAGCTGAACCATCGGGAACGTAGGGGTAAACACAGGAGCCGGGCAACCCAGCTTGGCCAAAATCTTAAGTCAAATTGATGCATATTTATGGCTTTATTACGATAATTATGGAAGGCAAATTCTCCATTGAGACTGTTTATAACCTAAAAGTGGCCCATCGTCGGCTTCCACCCCTTTGTAGATTCTACACAGGGTGTTTCCGTACTAACAATACAACCCTTAGCCGACGTCTCGATGCCCGGAGGCGGTTGTGTTAACGAAAACGAGGCAATCAGATATGCAGGCTTTATTACTTTCATTTAGTCATAGGAGTTTTAAAGTTCAGGGCCAGCTACTGGCCCCCGGTTAGTGTTCGGCATCGACCGAGGTCAAACCAGTTACACTTCAGCCAATCTTATGAAAGGCCCATCATTTAACACGAGGTGACCTCTATCGATATATAGTTTGTCACAGTCATCGGATCGCTGACCAGTTTACGCTCATTGTGACAGTCAGTTTTCGGCTTTCTCCACTGAGGCGCTTTAACCATTCGAGCTGGAAGCACAATCGCAGTGGTTCTCCCTTTGTACACCTAGCCAAACAAAGCGGAACGTAGGAGGCAAGCACAGGAGCCGGCAACCCAACTATTGACCGAAGACACAATTCGAAACCGATGCATATAAAGCAATATCCGAGAATGGTTTGCCGAGGACTCCATGAGTTACCTTGGCTTTTGGTGGGTTCGGCTCTAGTTGCAGCCGACTGTTGATATTGCCGAACTGTAAAGGTGTCCGCTGTTCTACTACGAGAGTTATGCTGGAAACACACAAATAGGTTAAAAGTGCCATAGGCTTGGAAAACCAAAAAACTTCAGCAAAAACTTTATGCCCAAACTAAATCAGGTTTTTGGTGCCAATCCGAAAATTGGTCTTAAAATAATCTTTTCCTTTCGTCATGCTTTAACATGACACATCTGGTCTCAAGACTCCAAGCGGGTCAACCTTAGGTTTCAACCTCCTATTCCCGAAGGCGGAGTGCTTCTCAGGCCAGTTTAACGAACTAAACTTGAGCAGCTTTAGACAAAAAATAGGCTATCCGGCTATTAACCACACACTCGAGTCGAGAAGGGAGTGTTAGAAAAAGACTTTGCAATGACTTGGAAAAAAAATTATTATAGAATGGCTCATATAAATTTTAAGAGCCCCCAGTTAACATGGGTAAAGGGAGTTTATTTTAACAAACAACACATGCGAGCATGGTCGAACCTAACACAAATTAAAAATTTAAAAACTTTGAGCATGAAAGCGACTTAGCTAATTAATGTGTTCGGCATTGATGACGTGGGCCATGCTTGTGGCGGGTCGAGGTCCCAGCCCCCAAGCCGGTCCCGAGGTGCCCAAGCGAAGAGCTCGGCTTGATGAAGTGGCGATGCCGCACGGTCAATGTGGCGAGCCGAAGCCCCTGGTCCAACCGAGGTGACGAAAACCCTCACGACCGAGGTGATGAAGAGCTCGGCGAAAAAGAAAAAAAAGAAGTGTGTTTGATAATCAATCGTTTGAATGAACCACTTTTTTGTTTTAACACAAATATAATGTTTGGTCGAACCGAACAAGAATTAAAAAATTCAAAGAAAAAACTAAGCATGGAGGCGACTTAGCTGGTTAATGTGCTTGGTATTTTTGACGAGGTCCGAGCTCGTGGCGGGACGAAGACGTAGTCCACAGCCTAGCCAAGGTCCCAGCCTCCAAGGCCGAGGTGACCGAGCAAGGAGTTCGGCTTGATGAAGTGGTGACACAACATGGTCGACATGGCAAGGCGAAGCCCCTGGTCCAGTTAACGTGACGAAACTAGTCGGCTGGTGACGCCGAAGTCACCGGAGTAGGTTGATGAAAAGATGGCGAAGCCCCCGGTCTAGCCGAGGTGACGGGGCAGGTCGGTAGTGTGACGTTTGTAGCCCCATGCCAGCCGAGGTGTCGAAGCAGGTCGGCGTGGTGGACATCGGCTTGGTTAGCCGGATTAGTATCTAGGATTTGTTCGGAATCATCCTCCGGTATAATGGTGCGAGGGGCGAGTCCGGCCAGGGTTGACTCCTGGTGTTCGGACACCGAAGTCGAGTCCAGGCTTGAAGAAGCAATAGTGCGGCGATGCCGACGCGGTCGATGCCCGCTTGATGAAGTGACCATGCGGCAATGCCGGTGTGCCCGCTCCGTATAATTCGTGGGGCGACAATGTTGGTGATGATTTACCCTTCAGGATGCTGAACTCTTGTTTGGCTTACCGAGATAATGATCCGAAGAGCTTGAGTTCGGCTCGATGAAGCGATGACCCGTCTGGCGCAGGTCAGCTGCCGTGCAGCAATGTTGTCGGGCTAGTTTGACACCGGCGCAACGGTGAAGGTTACCTCCGAAAAGGAGCAAAATTTGTGAGCATGTGTTCGGAAACAAAACACAATGCCCTAGAAAGAGATTCCTCAAAAAAGGTTGTCCAATATCCCGTTCATGAAGAAAGATGAACTCGGGTCGGATTTGTATTCGCGCAGAAAACAGATCTGAAAATCGATGTGCTCATCGGAGGTTTTCTGGAGTTTGAACGGTCGGATCGAGCTGAAATTTTGAGGGGCGGTAGATATAGGAATTACGCAGCCGATCAATGGTTGGATCTTCCAAAGGACGTCCGAGCTAGATGCAGGACACCACGCTCCAAACTCATCCAGATTCTCGTCCGGATTCGACAGGGCTTCGGTTTATCGAAGATCAGTGGAGATTACTCCATCGGAACGTGACGAAATTTTACAGGGTTGTTATACACTCAATTCCGCACAATTCCACCAAAGGAATCGTCAAAGTGATGTTCGAGGAGGCAGTGGCCGTGGATACAAGTTCGCTGTCCGAAAAAATAGCACGGTTGCACGAGGGCAATGTTGACGTTGAGCCCCCGGGCTCCATGGATGATTCCTCCATGATCTTGATAGAGATCATAGTTGATGATGACGAGGACATATGTCCGATCTTGATGATCCAAAGAGGAGCCTGGTCCTCGGCCCAGCTGAGGTGACCAGTCGAGCCGGCGCTGAAGACACCGACGTCGCAGTTGATCTGCAGACCAGCCATTGATCCATTGCCGATCACACAGCGGAACTCTCAATGAAAACACCATTGTCGGTGTCAAAACCGGGAGATCTCGGGGTAGGGGGTCCCGAGCTGTGGATTCTCGAATCAATGGTAACAGGAACGAGGGACACGATGTTTTACCCAGGTTCGGGGATTCTTAATAGAGGTAAAACCCTACGTCCTGCTCTTGTTTATATTGATGGAGTATCAAGTACAGAGTTGATCCACCTCGAGATCATACGTTGTGGTCTAAACCCTAGGGGTATGATGGGTAATGTCATAATGATCTAGCATATGAGATGCCATAATCCTCTATCGACTAGCCCGGCCTCTATTTATATAATGTACCGGAGGCCTAGGTTAACAAGAGTCCTAGTCGAATACATCGGTGGAGAGGAGTCCTTGTCTTGATCATCAAGTCTTGTGGAATCTTCCTTGTATGCGGCATGGGCTACCCGAAGTGGCCCATGAGAGAACCGCCATGGGGATCCTCTGCCCGATCCAGCTGGTCGGGAGACGACATGGTGAGTACCCCCTAGTCCAGGACACCGTCAGCCCCCGCCGCCCGCGATAGATAGCACCGGGCGGCGAGCGGGCTACAAGGAGTGCGGAGTGGAGATCCTCTTGGGCTGACGGCATTGCTCGGGCAGGCCGAATAACCCAGTGCTCAACATGAGCCCTCGGGGCGTCAGCCATGAGAACTGCTGGGTGGTGGCGAATCTGCTGGCAGAAGAGAGTCTCCGACGCACCCCTACCTGGCGCGCCAAATGTCGGATTTGGGGTTCCGCAAACCCTTGAGAGGTTCGAACTCTGGGGTGCGTGCGAAGAACTCGTCCTCCCCAGTCTGCCTACCCGCTAATCTCACAGCCTAGCTCGACGAACTGTAAGGAAAAGGGACACAACAGTTTACCCAGGTTCGGGCCACCTTGCCGTGTAAAACCCTACTCCTGCTTTGTGGTGGATTGGCCTCGAGGGGCTGAGGATGAACTAGTACAGTGGCGAACAGCCCCAGGAGGAGAGGTGTTCTTGAGCTCGAGTGAGCTGGTGGGGTGAGGGTGATCTGAATGATCCGTCCGGGGGTCAGATCCGATCCCTCTCTACGGTGGTGGTTTAGTCCTATTTATAGTGGCCTTGGTCCTCTTCCCAAATGAAAGGCGGGAAGGGATCTCACAACAGCCAAATTCGAAGGGAGACAACTAGTACATGCTATCCTGACAAAAGTAGTCTTCGCCTACAAATGCCTCTGAATGTGACGCCGTGGTGGGCTCGGTGATGACCTCCGTCCTGCCGTCCTGGCAGTCTTGGTCTTGATGCACGGGAATGGAAACCTTTGGGTGATTCCTCGGGACTCCGCGCCTGCGCTTGCCTCTTTAGCGCCGAAGAGGAAACTGGTATACTATGCCCGCTGGTGCCCGCCTGGCCTTGGTCGTCATGGCTCACGTCATCCGGACCTCACGAGGTGAGGCTTGCATAGAGATCTCCGCTCCTCGGGAGCCAGCCTAAGGAGGCCGCTCCTCATGGAGGTCTTGGTGTCGTCCGCCTCGCGAGGCTTGGCCCTTCGCGAGGGTCTTGAGTTGTTGTCGCTGAAGCTGGGCCGTACCAGGCCGTCGATGGAGCCACACCGTGGGCTACAGGCAGGCAAGTCTGGTACCCCCATTCCCATAATGCCGACAGTTCCTCCTGGGCATTGTCTTACACCGCCCTCTTCCTGGTTCGGGAGGAGTCACTCTCCTCCCCATCCTGTTCCTCCCCCTCGTGAGTGGAGGGGTTGTGGGTTTCCTCGGACTTAGTGTCTGGATGCCTCCTTGGGTGGAGGCCCTCTCAGGCCTCCCTCGTCCCTATCTTCGTCTTCTCTTTTTTCTCCGGTGCCTTATACGATGCCACGGTCAACATTTCCTCTAGCAAAGCCGACCTGGGGCCCTCGGGTAGAGGAACCAGACAGTCGATCTTCGCGGATTTCTCCAGCTAGCTCTGCGAATGCGGGACGAAAGGGGTAAAGCTCCTTGTCAAAAGGCACGAACTCCCGAACATAAAAAGCAAAACTACATTACCTCCTTAGGAGGGTATGCGGCGTCGAGGCCAATGTCTTCCTCCTTGGTCGGCCACTCCTTCTGGGGCTTGAATAGCACACTCCACAGCTTGTCGTGGGTGGTTCCATAGAAGCGGAGCATGGTGACTGGGTCCTCGGGCTTGTAAGACCACATTGAGGCGGCCCTTTGTTGGCAAAGTAGGAGGTGTTGGCAGAGCATCATTTGGACCACATTGGTCAGCTTGGTGTTCACCTTTATCATGCTCGAGACACGTTTCTGCAGCACCTCAATCCCCGTGCATGACCCTCAGTCGGGGCTCTTCCTGGTCCATGAGGTTAGCCTCGTGGACGGTCTGGATCTGAATTCAGGGGCCGCTGCCCACCCCGCCTCGCGTGGCTCAGTGATATAGAACCACTCTTTTTGCTAGACCTTATCGGTATCTATGAAGGTACCTTCTGGCCACTCCACCCTGGCGAGCTTGCTGATCATAGCCTGCACCCCCCCCCCCCCCGCAGTCCGCCTGCTGGCCGTCGAGTAGCTTTGGCTTGACGTTGAAGACCTTCAGCCACAAGCCGAAATGTGGCTGGAACCGAAGAAAGGCCTCGCAGATGTCGATGACGGAAAAGATGTGCAGAAAGGAGTTTGGGGCTAGATCGTGAAAATCTAGCCAGTAAAAGAACATCAACCCCTTGACGAAGGGGTGGAGCGGGAAGCCCAGTCCTTGGACGAAGTGGGGGACAAACACCATCCTCTTGCCTTGTTGGATCGTGGGGACTACCCGGCCCTCCACTAGAGCCCGGTGAATGACGTGGGCTAGGAGGTAGCAGGCGCACTTTAGATCCTCGATGTCATCATTGGTGATGATGGAGGCCTCCCACTTGCCCTTAGCACAAGATCCGGCCATGGCCGAATAGAAGGAGTGGCTAGGAGGGAGTTCTTGAGGAGAGGTGGTTTGGGGCGCTGGAGCTCTGTACATCGGGAAAGCAATGGTGAGAAGAAGGAGAAAGCATGCAGAGATAGCGATGGATGTTTCCCTTTTATAAGCTACCATAATACCAGTCCTTTAACTGCGTCGGAGGCCTCGGTGCTTCCCGATATAATCGTGTTGTTATGCGTGAGTGGGATAATCGAAATCATTGATCATATCCCTTAAAAAATGGGGCACAATCTCCATATTGATGGGACGTGCCAATGGAGGAGCTGTCTCAAACCGCGAATTAAGTTTTCACAACGGTTTAGTGTTTGTGACCAGTTGTGACCTTTCGCCAAAAGTTGTCAAGCAAGGGCACTATTCACACTTGAGCGGTTGGCCTTCGAGGCTAAGCAAATGTTTACAATTCGGATTCCATATTAAATCCGGTTAACACATGGCCGAATTTAGGCTAAACCACTCTGGAGGGCTTGGCTAAGGGGAACTACTCCAAACAGAGAGGGGGAAAAGAACTCGCCCCGCTAGCCGGAGACTTCAGGTGCACGAAGAACTCTGGGAGTTATGGGATGCCGGCGTTGGAGTCTAGTTCGGGGACTACTGAAGGAGTCCTGGACTAGGGGTTCCTTGGGCTGCCGACCTATTTCTTATGGGCCGGACAGGTGGGCCGTTGTACGACTACTATAAGGCTAAGCTATAAGGCCACTCTGTGTCCGGACAGGAAACCATCGGAGCCTTGGTGTGTCCTCCAAGACAAAGATTAGAGAATCGACATGTTTATCGCTTCTTTCTAATCGACCATGTGTAACCCTAGTGCCCCTGGTGCCTATACAAACCAGAGGGTTTAGTCCCTAGAGGCTAGAAGAACAACCATCATCCCACTCACCTAGGGTTTATTTCATATGATCTCGTGGTAGATCGACTCAGTGTAATCAAGCAGGACGTAGGGTTTTACCTCTTCGAGAGGGCCCGAAACTGGGTAAACATCATGTCCTTCATCCCTTGTTTCCCATTGATACAAGATCCACAGCTCAGGACCCCCTACCCGAGATCCGCCAGTTTTGACACCGACAGTCCTTCCAGGCTTTCCTCTGTATTTGGAACAAGTCAATATAAATCTGATAATATGGCACAACAAAAAGAGTGAAGCAACAGCTAGTTACAAGAGCCTCGCAGTGTGCAATATAGCTACGAGATCCTTTCTTCTGTTGGAATTTCACTTTCGTACGGTTGGCCTTGTTCTTTGAACAGTTCACCTAGAAGAAGATAGACTTGTAAGGCACATGCATAAATAGGAGTTCAACATGTGATCTGATCACATATATATAATGTACTTGATACTTTGGATCACACCAGTGTTTAAGAAGGCCTCTCTAGTCTTGATCCATTATATTTTCCATTGGAGATGTTTGGGCAAGTTCACTGTTAGCCTTCCCTTCAAAGTGAGTTTTCCTCAAGTTATACCGGTACTGTCGCAGAGCAGGCTTGAAAACATGGGTACATGCTTGTCTGGTTGCATGATCTTGGCGATCCAACTTGAACCTCATCTGTTGAAAATTATGGGAGTCTCATTACCAGCAACCTAGAAAGTATGGGACAGAGCAAGATTATATTACTAAGTTCCATACATAACCATACTTACAGATAAATGGTTGAGGAAGGTGTTAAACTGGGTTTCGTCTTTGTCATTCCTGTACTGAATCCATGTTGGGAGGATACGTGCATGACACCTAACGGCAACGACTGCCTCCGATACTAACTTGGTTGACTCTGTAGCATCACGTGGCCCTTTTAAACCAGCCTCAAAATGGATCTGCATTATTCCTCCTCTAGATTTAGTTAACCTGTCGATCATTATCCCTGATGTCTGTTCCTCTTGTGCCTAGGTGCTAGTTCAACAATGAACATGGGAAGTGTTAGTGTACATCAAACTGTGAGACTACATATAAAGAAGTACGCAACTGTAACTTGACTCGAGCAACTACCTTCTTGCTGTTGAATCTCACAAGGTTCGTCTGATCTTCCTAAGTCCACTTGTGTCAAGAGTGCTTCAGAAGTACTGTCAGGTGGCAATGGAGCTTGGGAACTTGCAGCTAGCTGAGTTGCCAAACGAGTAACTCGTGCAGATGTTGGTACTCTGTAAGAAGGTGCTACAACAACTAGGGCTGTCGTTGCTTGTTTGGTGGCAGCTTTTTGTTTGCCTTTGAATTGTTTTGCAGCTGGTGTAGTAGGGGATACCGTGTTTGTACATTTATCCAGTGGACTTCGTCCTTCTTTTGCACTATCAGTACCAGCAGAATCTGCATTACTCTTCTGCTTCCGTTTCCGTGTGTCCTGAGTACTAACACCATCCCCTACCATTCTGTGTTCCTTCCACTTTTTCATTCCCATGTCAAGTCAAGACCACAAGAAAAAGGAATAAAAATTTAGTTCTTCAGAACTAATTGATGTGTGATACAGACGAACTAAACTTTGATGTAAGACAACCGCATGATAGGAGGATGTAATATGTACGAAAAACAGGAAGGCATGAGATAATCAGACCTATGATGTGTAAACTAAGCAGAAGGCATTTTAATAAATTAGAGGCAATGCAATGGAAGTTAGACACCATATGAAAGATGCTACAAATATCAGTCTGCCAAGTTAACAGTGTCTCATCATAACTGGCATTTAAACAAATGTGAAGTAGTACAAGAAATAAATCATATGCAAACAACATCACACTACCAAGTTAAAGGTGTCTCGTCATAAGTGATTGATGCAGGATAGACACGAACAATACTTCGATGTTAGAACATGTAATACAGAGATGCAATATATGCAAAATAAGGAAGACATGCCATATTCACATGTATAATGTGTAAACTAAGCGGATGTAATTTAATCAAATTAGAAGCAATACAAGCTAGACACCATATAGAACATGCAAGCAAATATCACACTGCCAAGCTAGAGAAAGCACCTGGGATGTCGGTTCCCTCGGAAGACCGCCATCAGTCCCTGCCTTAATTTTTTCCTTCCTCTTACTTAATTTTATTTCCTTGTCAAGTCAAACCCACAAGAAAAATGAATAAAAATTCGCTTTTCAGAACTCATTGATCCAGGATGTTGACGAGCACTACTTTAATGTAAGGCGACTGCATGATAGGATGATTGAATGTGTAAAAAAAAGGACAGCATTGCATATTCACAGCTATGATGTGTAAACTAAGAAGAAGGCATTTCAACATATTAGAGGTAATGAAATCTAGACACCATATGAAAGATGCAATGAATATCACTCTACCAAGTTAAAATTGTCTCGTCATAAGTGCCATTTCAACAAATTAGAAGTAGTACAAGCTAGAAAAGAATGCGAGATGTAACCTATATCACACTCCACAGTTAAACGTGTCTTATGATAATTGATTGTTGGAGGTTACAGAACAGTAGTACTTTGATGTAAGAACATGGTGTGATAGAGAGATTTTGTATGTTCTATAAACATGAATACTTGTCTAGAAGTATGATGTGTAAGCTAAGCAGATGGAATTCAACAAAATTAGAAGCAATTCAATCTAGACATCATACGTAACATACGACCACATATAACAGTGCCAAGTTAGAGGGAGCACCTGTGATGTTGGAGTAGGGGAGATGTGCTCATCGTCAGCACAACTACGTTGAGTGTCTATGCATGTGTTGTCTTGCAAATCTTGTTGGGGATGGCGGAGTAGAATCTATAGAGGCCCTTCGTTTCAGTTGGTCAGAAGGAGCACCATTATCCACTTCCTTGCTAATTTTGCTTTATTTATTTTGCATTGTCAAGTAAAACCTACAAGAAAAAGCAATAAAATTCACTCTTCAGAACTCATTCATGCATGATACTAACAATCACTACTTTGATGTAAGGCAAACACATGATACGAGGATGGAATATGTACGAAAAATAGGACGCCATGGCATATTCACATCTATTTGTGTAAACTAAGCAGAAGCCATTTCAACAAATTAGAAGAAATGCAACCTAGACACCACATGAAGGATGCAACCAATATGACTCTGTTAAGTTAAAAGCGTCCCATCATAAATGGCATTTCACCAAATCAGAAGCAGTGCATGCTATAAATCATATGAAAGATGCAACCAATATCACACTGCATATACTAAAGGTGTCTCATCATAATTGATTGATGCCAGATACAAAAAATAGTAGTTTTATGTAAGGACATGCTTAATAGACACATGTAGTATGTACCAAAAACTTGAAGGCATGTCATATTAACAGGTATAATGTATAAACTAAGCAGAATAGCACATGCAATTTAACCAGATTGGAAGAATTACAATCTAGACACCCAGGTGGAGTGGTGGGCATGATCATCGAGGACCTCAGATCCTGACGGGAGGCAGGCTGCCTGTCCACCACCGTGGCTTTTTTGTTGGCTTGCAGGTGATGCCTGTCTGTGCTGGGCTTGTCACTGGCTCGGCCAGTGCCTTCACTGGTGCTCTGTGGTCTTGTACTCTTTGTGGCCGTCGCCGTGATGTAAATTTTTTCTTTCCTTATCTTAATAAAAACTGACTTCGACCTTTCGAATACAAGCTAGAGACCATATGCAACATGCAACCACATATGACACCGCGAAGTTAAAGCACGCACCTAGGATGGTGGTTCATGGCGAACGAGATCATCAACTACAGAGCTTCATTTACTATCTCCATCTGCTGACAGTACACCCTTTAAAGCGCTGAAACGTGTCTTGCTTAGTCGCGAACTAAGCTGGAGTGACTTCTCTCTTTTTAATTTTGTATTTATCATCAGCGTGGCAGAGGCTAAAATACCATGCATAAAAAAATAGTGAGAGTATGGGTGAAGTGTGTGCAGAACTAGTGCACTGTAAACTTGCAGATAGCAGGTGGGTGAAAAATAAATGACAACACACATATGATAGTTGTACAACATGCATGGCACACGGAATTAGATTCTAGGATTTTGTAATGTGAGCACAGGGATGGCTGGGAAATGCAGGTACTCCTCCTACACACCACCACATGTGGTCCTATCAAAATAAAGGTCGACTGAAAATAAATAGGGCAGTCGATTTTTTTCTGAACCGTCGGATCTATAAGGAACGGGCAGATGGCCTTCGTCTACCTCCCGCCAATCACCGTTTATGATCTTTCTCGAACCGCTAGCGACCACCGGCCTAGACCCCTACCTCCGCTGCCCCGCCGTCCTCTCGACCACACACCACCGTCGTGCTTCGCTCCACCCCCTGCAATACCTTTAAGCCCGGCCGACCTCTAGATCGGGCGCCAACAGCTCCTGCGCCCCACACACCCCTAAGATAAACACCGAGGCACAGCTTCCTGGCGAACAGGTGGACTAGCGCCTCCGCGGGTGGTGCTTCATTTAATTGGGAATCATTTGACCAGGAATTGAAACCCAGGGGGCGACAGACCTCTAGCTACAGTGAAATAGTATATCAGGAGAAACCTTGTGCATCACGAGTTACTAGGAACATCTAGTATTATGAAGAAGGTGCAGTAAGAAGCAGTCAACTAGTGTCTTTTGTGGGATGAATACCCTGCAAGCAGACACGTAAGATATGCAAGAATAAGGGAAGAGGAGTACCAGTTCCGGCTGCCAGTCCTGTGTCCTCCTGATTTTGCGGAGATCTTCTTTTTTTACGAGGGGACCCGATGTTGTGGAGGACGGTGGAGCCCTGGACGAACCCATGGCCAAGTTATTGACTATGGTGCGATGGCCGTCTGTCGGCAGAGGGGAAGTAGATCCGAGGCGGCGAAGGATGGTGTAGCGAGAACAGCTCCAATGCGGTGGACGGTGGCGACGTTGGAGCGGCAGCGATGTGGCGCAGGACGGCGTGGTTGAACTGGATCGGGTATGGCGCATGTCGGCGTCTTGGAGGTAGCTCGACCTCGGCTTCAACTACTAGCCATGGAGGGCATTGCGGTTCAAGTTGCAATGGACGATGACGTCGGGGTATCGGCTCTGGTGTGATGGAGCAGGGCGGCGATTGATGGGTGCGATGGCGTGGCGGACAGAGGATGCTGGGGTTTTGCGGCTGGTGGAGAGGGAGTTTTGGCGCCCACGGAGTATGAATGGGGAATCGGATGGGGGCGGGAGGGGGGGGGCTAAGGGGAAACCTTGATTCTGTCTCGGACGCACTTGTTTGAAAATTGGGGAAAGTACAAACTTTGCCCCCTCATAAATTTTGGACCTACTGCTGGTCGGGGGTAGGATGGTAATCCTAGGTGTCCTAAATAGTGGGCGGGAGCAATTTCGGCCGAGCGCATGTGTGTTTAGGCAGCCACGGTCTATGAATGTTTTTTGGAGGCGGTTGTGTGGCGTCTAGATGAAGTTACAAATTTACCCCGGTTTAGACCTTTGGACGTAGGGCCGGTAGGTTTCACAGGTCAAAGTTAGAACAGTAATTTCCTTCTACCAAACATTGGTCTCACGAGGTTTCGGGCGAGTAGAGATTCTTTTCACGCTTCCTTCAAAATTTTGAAACAGAAGCATTCATGTTTAAAATACTCTTGAACTTTTAGGATTGACCTAAATAGAAAACGTTAAATTTGACGTTGTATGTTTGAAAACCTCATCAAATTATGTGCTTCTTTTTGAAATTTGAAATTTTGAAAATCCTATAACTACGATTATTTTGGAATGGAGGAAGTAAATTTGAATATATTTTGTACACGACTATATATGCTATTATGTACAAAAGCAGAGCAAAGATTGATGCCCCCCTTAATTTAGGTATGATTTACAAATGCCATGGTGTTGAATTCAAAAAATTGAATGGACTTCATATTGAATTCGAATATTTTAAACCACATTAAGTTGAATTCAAATGTATGCTAGTTCTTAGCTAGCTATTTAGAATGTTCACTTTGTATCTTTTGTATGTATAATGTGCTTTACACACACAACATAAACTATACACACAGTTATATTTGAATTGCTTAAGCGATGTATTGTCTGGACTTCAAAATACTCAGTCTATGGATTAATTATGTTGAATAATAACATAGACATGCGCAAATTCGATTGAATATGGGTGTTTGATGGACCAATGACTATTCCTTACGCGAATTGCAAATATCATGATCCCATCCAAATATTTGGATACAATTTATATCTTTAATCAATGTGTACATTAGTCTTTTACGTGTAGATTCACTCTCCATAGGCCCCTCCTCACACACGCGCTAACTTTCTCTCTCACACATATGCGCACACGGTGTATATCCATCGGCGGTCTCTCACACATGCTCACACACTCTTTCCCAAGGTGTCTTTCTCGCACACATGCTCTCTATATCACCCTCCATCTCTCTCACAACCATTCACGACCATTTTCACTAACCTTTGTAACAAGCACTCTTCGTCTCACACGCATACACACGCATGATCCCCATTGACCTTTTCTCTATACATAGACCTGCCGACGTGTCTCCCGCACGCACATTATCTTTAGGCCTATCTCGCACGCATTGTCTCCACCTCTCTTCCTAGTTGACGGATATGATTCCAGCAGAGCATTTAGTAGGATGCCCCTTACAATTTGGTTGGATGAATGGTAATATCAAAAACAAGGGTTTAACTTAGTTTAGGCCCTTGTTGTGATCCTGGAAATACCGTACTCCCGATCATGTATATTTGTGAGTATGGTGTGTATAAATTACACTACGTGGATACCAAGGGATTTTGTGTATACTATCGAAGAACTAGGCCCCGCGCTTGTACATACCTAGGACCTAGCGTTACAAATTCTAGCCGACTTTGTCAGTGGACACAAAGTCCTTCATGGCTCTAGTATATTTCTCTTGTATGACTAGTCCTCCATGGGTCTCCGTGAAATGTGTCACGGGACGACCAATGTGGCGCAGGACGGAAACAACCTAGGGGCCTCACCTTAGCCCACCAGACTTCACGCAGTGACACACTCTCTACCCCTATGTCTCAATATCTTCACACACCCACACATACCATACACACACACCCCAGAGACTATTTGTCCTCATGCCTCTACTCTATCCCCTTCTCCCTTGCATGGACACGCTCAAGGGCATCTCTCACCGAGACATCCTATTTGTCTCTCTCTCTATACCTCTCTCATTTCTTGTGCTATCTCTTTCTCATCGCCCCCCTGTCGGCCCCTCTATCCATGCCTCTCTTAAATACGTACACATACCCTCTCTAGGCCCTGCCAAATACGTCAACTACATGTTCACACATGTTACATCTTTTAATGTGCCCCATTGATCTAAAAAGCCCTCTCTTGACTTTTACTTCGCATCCAACATTCCTTTTGAATAAAAACTACAGAAAGTGTGGCCAAAAAATTATTTTAGAAAATCTACATATATACAACATTACAAAGTTATATAGAGTATTAAAGTTAATTTGCATTGTGCACCCAATGATATTTATTTCGCGTTGTGAATTTTTTATACTATATATAAAGTTAGTCATAATAAAGAGAAACGAAGAGCATCTCTCTCTCCATCGCACCCCCCTCTACGCCTCTTTCACGTACGCACACAAACTATCTCTAGGCCCTCTAAAAGTACGCCCCCCAACACATTCACGCATGTTTCATCTTTCTCTCGTGAGATATACACCGACGATCTATTTGAAGCGAAAACATGATACATTCATTGGACTTCAGAATCCACTCATTACAGTCACCATTTACGTCTTGTGGTTATTATACACTCACGAGCTCACCGTACAACTCTGTATTTGTTGAAGACTCGACTAGTTGACCAGTTAAACGCTCCATGTGGCGCATCTAATGTTCCATCATCAGCACACATTATCTAACTCCCATAGGTCCCACCTGTCGGTCGGTATAAGAATGAAAAAAAACAATAAAAAATTATTGTACGTTGGGTATTCGAAGTCATGACCGCGGGCACAATGCACGAGGTGGCCTTGCATTGGTATGCTGAGCCATCTCTTTTAATACACAGGAGCTATTGTGGTGATTATACACACACATGCATGCATGTAGCATTCACACGTACACACACAGCCACGCAACACTCACACGCACGCACACACGCACGCATGGATGCACACACCACATGACCAACACACACACTCACACTCAAGTGCGCAACCTACAGTTGCATGCACACATATCAGGCCCTGACACACACATACACAACCAGGTGGTTCCCGTGCACGGGTTGGAGTTTTGTTGCGCCTGCGTAAATTTGTGTTTATCTTACTTTTTTCCTCTATGAACTGACAGGTGGGACCGAGAAGGAATGTGGCAAATTTAACCAGTCAACATAGTGCCACGCAGACTATTTGGCCGGTCGTCAGAGTGCAATCCGATGCTGAACGGTGAGCAAGCCGAATAATCATTGCAAAATGTATATACTAACCGTAATGAACGTATTCTGATGTCCGGTGATCGTATTACACTTTTTGCTTCAATTATTCAGTTTGCATACATTAAAATTGCGTTGAAATGTATGGCCAGTATGATCTAGTGATATGAATGGTCCGACTACACACACACACACATGAAGGGCCCATTACACATTCAAGCATTTCACATCTTTCTCTCGCTCTCTGTGTCAAATCGATGCCAAACTACCCTACCTACGCACCAGAAAAATCCCGCCCTCACCTGTTTAATCGGGTTAGATCGTGCAAAACAGCAAAACAATAGTAGTACTACAGTACAAGTAATAGTTCACTAGGCCGCCGTGTCGTGTACTCCTCGGTTGTAAGAGTGGAGCGCTTGCTTTCATAAATGTTCTAGTCCGTTTCGCCGACATGTGGGACATCGAGAAACCGGGTCCACATGCCATGCACCAAATAACAGTGCAGAGCAGCAGGGGGACGCACCCCGGTCTTCGCGCCATAGTAGTAATGAGCAATGAGGCGTCAAATCACAAAGCTGCACCTTTCCCGCAGTTAAGTTGGTGGGACGAAGTGATGCTCAAAAAAAAGTTGGAGGGACGAAGCAACCATCATTTCACCCTTTGCTGAATCCGCTTCTCCCTCATCTTCTTCTACTTAACCATGTGTTGCTTCTGCCATTGTTCTGCCGCATGTGGGACATACATCGGCTTGGTACATCACTAAAACATGGGACCGCATGTTAGCAAACCGCCGGGCCAACGTACTCTAAAAATAAAAAACCTCCCACGCCTTCTGCGCGGCAAAATGACCTCCTTTTTACTAATCTTGATATTGATATATTTTTGAGATCAATATAATCGAGATTTGTATAGATAACACCAAGGAGCAAAACCAAGTGATACACTTAACGACATCCAAAATGTGTAGCCAAATGGTAAAATAGCTTTTGGCATCGATGGGAACCATTTGTGGAGGGTGCTGCCAAAGCCAAAAAAGAGGGAACCGAAGCTCCATGGTGCACCGATTCCAAATTGATTGAAAGAATAGAAAAATGCAACCTCTCTCCTCTTTCTCCAGTGCTTGGACGCATGCATAGAGCAGAGAGTCTACTCCATTGTCCCTTCTTTCACAAATAATAATGCAGTGAGGTGTCAAATCACAAAGCAGGACAAAGCAACCATCATTTCACTCTTCACTGACTCCGCTTCTCCATCGTCTTCTTCGAGAAACCACATTTACCGCAGTAAGTTGGGCAGACAACGCTATTGTGCTTACATTTAGGCCTCCTTTGGTTCAACGGACTTCCTGGATGCAAAGAAGGCGGTTGTCTCGGCTTGCAGGCGGCACTTGCGAACTACATACCGTGGTATACCTCAATGGTGTGCTCCATCAAACGCACTTCGCCAAAGCCACTTCGACATCACCGTAATGAGAAGGAAGTCAAATAGTTACTCCCAACATTTTTTTGTATACAAGGCCACTATCAAAATTACAATTTGTAGCTATATAATAAGGCCAAAAACACTAATCAATGCAAAATTGATGGCGTTTGCCTCGTACTAGCAACCAAGGACATTAATATCCCCTTGCATGCATGCGGAAGTGAGAAGGTCCTTTTGAATGCACTTCATTAATCAACCAATGAGGAGTGAGAGGGTTAGCTTGTTGGGCATTGGAGAAAAGATACGCATTAATTGACATGTTAAACAAGGAGGAAAGTTAACTTTTAACATTGGCTTAAACCGACTTTAATGTTTACCCTGGTAGTACCTGAGTTTGTGTCCTTGTGTACTTCTACAAAAATGGGGGAAGTATATGATTTGCGCGATGATTGCGGCCGGAGGAGCGAAGAAGACGCCTTTTTACCGAATTTAGTACTACAGAATTCAGCGTCACTATAATCGGGATTTCCATCGATGTATCGTGGGAAGGCAAAGAACCACCAAGTGTTATATTCTCAATTTTTTTGTTGAGGGGGTTATCTTCACAAGTTTAAAACGAGGAAAAGGAACACTTGCCACACGCCTGTCGCGTTCGCATCAGACCAGCGCACGTTCGATCTGCCCCACGACTCGACGCAAATAGGCTTGGCATTTCACTCGCTTGTGGGAATGCATGTCAGTAATCTGATCATTGGCCACACAAACACACTAGACCGCCCCGCCATTGCATTTCTAATCTGGATTTGTGTTGATCGATCCCGCGATGGAAAACCCCGCCCTTGTTTTTCAACATAGTACATACTAATTAAAATCAAAGTTGCTCACCCTTGCAAACCATATGTTACGATTTACAAGTTCAAAATAAAAAGGAGGTACACTTACGCATGCATGTCGCGGTCGCACCGCACCCTCACACAGTCGGTCTGGCACACCGCAAACCCAACCTATGGAACGTGCCTCGGCTTGCCTTTTTCACTGACATGTGGTACCACATGTAATCAAACCAAACCCAGCCATCCAACCGCTGACCTAATTTTCGTTCATATAGTATGTTTATCCAAACCTGTTGGGGAAGATCTGTGCGGCCCGTGCGGTGGTTTGTTGGGGAAGAAGAAGAGGTGAGGAAGAAGAAGGGTTAGGAGACGTAAGAACTTCATCCAACCGCCTGAAATGGTCGACTGACCCATATGATGAAAGTCAGGCGACTTGCATAAATATGTTTTTACACAGCAAAAGATCCCTAGAAACAACAACATAAAGAAAAACTATCACTGCTCGCGGAACAAGCCGGACTCGTCATCTTTGGCTGCCGGCACGAACCAGCTGGGGCTGCCAACATGTGTCTCCACAGCGTGGTTGTCCTCGGCCTCCAGCTACTCGTTCATGCGGACCATGCGGGAGCTCTGCACGAATGCGAGCACTGCCCAGTTCATGTCCATGACATTCGGTTCCGCCTGCAGGAGGGCCTCGGTGGCAGCGGCATCTGCGCGCTCCATGTCGAGTTTAGCCTCCGCCGCCTGGTTCAAGTCAAAGATGTCCGGTTCCACATGCAAGAGGGCCTTGATGGCAGTGGCATCCGCATGCTCCGCGTCAAGTTGAGCCGCCATCTCCCGGTCACGTCCATGACATCCGGTTCCGACTGCAGGAGGGCCTCGATGGCAGCGGCATCTGCGCGATCCATGTCAAGTTGAGCCTCCGCCACCTGGTGCTCCTCTAGGATTGCCAGGTTGAACCGCTGGTCCACCTGCACCATGGGGGACACGGACACCGGCACAAGGTCGATGTCCATCATCTCATATGCATCAGGGGCCATCTGCGTCGCGACCTCCGCATTGAACATTGGTTTAGCTTCCTCCTCCTTGGAGCTCGACTCCAGAGGACTCAGGGATTGGCATGCCGCAAAGCGAGCTTGGCAACAGAGGTCTGTGGCACCGACCGCTGCCGTGATTTCTGCGCGGTGCTCCGGCGCCAACATCTTGTAGTACAAGATCTTGCGGCACACCATGACTTTCCGGTAATCTAGGGGACGGTTGATGCGGGCTAGGGGATAGAAAGGTGGAAGAATGGGCTGGAGAGGAGGTGTGGTTTTGTAGCAGTCGTGACCGGCCGGCAAGTAGCTGGCATAGGCCGAGTAGCAAAGGTTCCGATGTGAATAGTGGTACCGGTGATGACCGGTTAGTCGGTATTGACTGTGCAGAGTTTGCAAAGCTGGACAGCTGGAGCCTGGAGAGTTGTGGGGTGGGATGGGACCAAAGTTTTTGAGTTTCACATGGCAGACGTCTGGACCTCCCCATCGTTCCAGTCGAGGACGAGGTGGTTGTCGAAATCGGGGCTCCGAAGACCCAAGGAAAGGTTCGAACTCTGGGGTGTGCGTGAAGAACTTGGCTAGGCTACGATCCACTGCTCACTGCCTCACGGTGATGCTCCGACGTGCTTGAGCTAGCGGGAAGAAGGAAGAACACGGTGGTTTACCCAGGTTTGTGCCACCTTGCGGTGTAAGACCCTACTCCAACTTTGTGGTGGATTGCCTCGCGAGGAGGATGAGTATGAACAAGTACAAGGATGAACTACCTCGAGAGGGCCCAAGGATCGACCCCCCTCTACGGTGGAGACTAACCTATACTTATACTGGCCCGGTCCTCTTCCCCCAAAGTTGTAGGCGGGAAGGGATACCACAACGGCCATGTTTGAAGGGGGATAGGAGTACACCCTATCCTGACTAAAGGTGGTCTTCACCTGCAATGCTTCTGGTCGTGACGCGCTGGTGGGCTCGGTGATGACCTCCGTCCTGGTGAGTCCGTGGTCTTGGTCTCATTGCACCGGAACAGCAACCTTTGGTGGATTCCTTGGGAACCAGCGTACGTCCTTGCCTCCTTAGCTCCAAAGAGGAAAGTGTCCTTGCCTGCACTCGCTGGCGCCCTCCTGGCTCTACCCGTCATGGCTCACGTTACCACGTGCGTCATGACATTGGGTGGCGAGCCCAGAAGTATCCGCGAATCAACATGCAGTCTCGGGAGGCCCTTGGGAGTCCTTGATGTAGTTCACCTTGCGAGGCGGGGGCCCTCACGAGGGTCTTGCTCGTGAAGTCTTGACGTTGGGCTGCACCGGGCCTTTGACGATGCCACGTGCTAGGCCGCAGGCAGACGGGCGTGGGTACCCCTAGTCCCAGAGCCCCGACAGTAGCCCCCGGGCCCGCGGCACACACGGCCTAGCTTGTAAGCGAAGGCGGAGAAGAGGAGGGCGAAGCAATGCGGGCCGCAACTGCCTGCGCGCCAGGCTTGATGCGTGGCACAGAATGGGCGCGGGGCACCCCCACTTCCCCACGTCTCCTCAGCAACTGCCCAGGCTGACATAAAGCCTAGCGTGCGTCGCGGGGCCATCACTACCACGAAGGCGGAGGGGCCTAGATTGGTCTCCTTCAATCACTATAAGAGGGTGAGGAACCAAACCCCTCAGCCCATCTTCATTTTCTTACCTTTCCGCCTTAACCAACCATGCCGTAGTCATGGCACCCTTGAGAAGGTTCTCCGCCGCCGAGAAGGGCATGGCGGCGCTGGAGGAACCGGAGCCGCCGCAGCCTGCAAGGAGGTGGGGCCGCCCTTGCAAGTCCGCCGCTACCCCTATGGCGCCTCCCCGGGGACGCGGGCGTCCTCCTCTAGCGGCCCACGCCGGCACGGGCAGCCGCGGGAAGAATCCCACCTGCGGACGCGGTCGCGGCGGTCGCAGTGGCTGCGGCCAGGGAGGGAGAAGCGGCGCCGCCGCCCGACCGCCTTGGGTGGGGGGCCATTCTACGGACTCAGCCCATGAGTTCGTTGTCTGGATGAACACTCCGCCCCGCACCTGGCTCCAACTCCCGAACTCCTTTGCGGAGGAGCTGACGACTTCTGCAGCAAGTCTTCCTGTGTGGACGCTGAGGTCACTCCTGCCAGTTTCGTGTACCTAAATCGAGGGTGGAAGTCGTTCGCCCTCGACCACAGCTTTAAGGAGGGGCACACCCTCAACTTCAAGTTTGACGGGGCCACGTCGCTCTTTTGTAAATGTCTTCGGGGAGGTTGGCGACTGCCTAGGGTGCTGCATGGAGAGCGATACACTACTAGGAAAAGGGCTATAGATGATATGGCCACTAATGGCGCACCAGACATGTGGTGCGCCACTACTATATAGCAGTGGCGCACCATGTGTTGGTGCGCCATTAGTGTGAAAGACACTAATGGCGCACCAGACCCATGGTACGCCACTTGTAATAATTTTTTTTTCTAAAAATACTAATGGCGCACCATGCCAGAGTGCGCCATTACTAGTTTTAACTAGTAATAGTGCACCAGCCACAGAGTGCGCCACTAGTAACAAATAAATTTTATTATTATTTTTCCAAAAATACTAATGGCGCACCAGGGCAGAGTGTGCCATTACTAGTTTTAACTAGTAATGGCGCACCAGCCACACAGTGCGCCACTACTATATTTTTTTTTAATTATTTTTTTGCAAAACTACTAATGGCGCACCACCAGCTGGTGCGCCATTAGTAACCAGGGTTACTAATGGCGCATTTGTAGGTGGTGCGCCATTAGTAACCTGGGACCAGCTATATATTTTGGACAGCCACACCTACACATTCACTTTCCCCACTTCATTCTCTCCACCTCCTCCTCCAAGCTTGTGTCGGCTGCCTCCTCCTCCTCACCTCATTTGCACCATAGATTCATCAAAATTAAGTGGTTAAATTACCTTTTTTTGATAGGTAAGTAAGGGGAAAGCTATCTTTATGTTGTAGCTAGATCTACTTTTTTTCTCCCTCCAACAACGTGCACATGCACTTTTTATGGCCTAGCTAGATCTATGTATGTTTGTGGTGTTGCATATGTTTGTGGTGTTGCATATATGTTTGTGTTTGCAGGTACCGGTATTTGAAATGCGATCGTTGCCAATATTTTGCCGGAATGTTGATTCATTTCCGTTTCGGCGAGAATTTTGGCACTATGCATTCTTTTTGGTCCTATTTTTAGGGAAAGTCATGCCAAATTTTTTCTTGGTTCTAAAATATCATTTTGCTCTACCCCGCAGGGGACCATGGTCCGCACGATGACCGAAGGCATCGTGAATAGGTTTTTGAGCTCCACGAAGGCCGAGATGCTTCAAAAGAATGAGACGGAGATAAGATGTCCGTGTCGAAGATGCAAGCTGAAGAGCCTTATTGTGGACCCGGATTCCGGGCAGGTGCGGGACCACCTGCTCTTGCGTGGTTTCATGGATGGCTATCGGTAGCAAGGTGATGAAGATGCCTATGAAGTCGTCCATGGGGGCCGGGCAAGAAATGAGGAAGGGCAGCAAGACAACCACCGCGGCGAGGGCGGGCGAGAAGACGAAGAATCTCCAGGACATGATCACGACGGTGATGCTGTACACAGTCATCATGTAGAAGATGTTGGACATGATGATGAGGAAGATCAAGACGAAGGGCATGATCATGAAGATGAAGATGCCGGAGCAGACGACGATGGAGGCTGGGTGCAGGACCCTCATATTCAAGAGCTGCTTCTCAAGTAGACGGATAACGCAAGAGCTGCCGCCCGAGAGAAAGCCAAGCTGGATCAACTGGAGATAGATGTAGTTACTCCATTGTATGAAGGATGCAGGCCCGAGGATACCCGCCTGAAAGTAATGCTCATGGCTCTGGAGATGAAGGTAAAACACAAAATGACCGACGCATGCTTCGACGAGAACATGTCATTCTAGCACGAATGTCTTCCCAAGGGGAACAAGTGCCCGACCAGTTTCGAGGAGGCGAAGAAAATCGTGTGTCCTCTGGATTTACCGCATGTGAAATACCATGTGTGCATGAACAATTGCATCATTTATCGGGACGAGCACGCGGAGTCTACCATATGTCCGGTGTGCGGCGTCACTCGATACAAGAAGAGGAAGAAAGCTCCTCGAAAAGTGGTGTGGTACTTTCCGATCACTCCTCGTCTGTAGCGGTATTTCACGGACCCTAAGGTAGCAAAGCTCCTGCGTTGGCACGCGGATAGGGAGGAGAAGAACCGAGAAGATGACGGAAATGATCCGGAGATAAATACAAAAGACAAGATGCTGAGTCACCCTAAGGATGCGAGCCAGTGGCAAGCGTTGAACTTCGAAGACCCAGAATTTGGGAATGATCCAAGGAACATCGTGCTGGGCGCGAGCACCGATGGAGTCAATCCGTTTGGCAGCTAGAGAAGCACACATAGCACCTGGCCTGTGTTTGTGTGGATGTACAACCTTCCCCCCTGGTTGTTCATGAAAAGGAAGTACATTCACATGAGTATGCTAATTGAAGGGCCGAAACAACCAGGGAACGAAATCAATCTGTATCTGGGGCTGCTGAAAGAGGAGCTAGACACGCTGTGGAAAACGCCAGCCAATATGTGGGATGCCACAGAGAAAGAATATTTCCCTATGAGAGCCGCACTGCTCACGACGGTGCACGAGTATCTTGGTTACGGATATCTCGCGAGGCAGGTGGTCCACGGATTTTCTGGATGCGTCAGGTGCATGGATGACACAACGTATCGCCAGCTAGATAGAGATCCCGGGTCTTTGAAAACCGTGTTCATGGGACATCGAAGGTGGCTTCGCGACGATGACCCGTGGAGAAAACACAAGGATCTGTTCGATGGTGAAACCGAACCCCGAAGACGCCCGCGTACGAGGAGCGGCGAGGAAATAGACGAGCTGTTGAAAAATTGGAAAGATTGCCAACTGCCGGGAAAGAAGCAAAAGGCGCCAGAGCCGGGAAAGAAGCGAAAGGCGCCAGAGCCGCTGCTGAAGGTATGGAAAACGAGGTCTGTTTTCTGGGACTTGCCGTACTGGAAGATCCACCGTGTGCCTCACAGCCTTGATGTCATGCATATCATGAAGAACGTGTGCGAGAGTCTGCTTGGTACCCTGCTCAACATGCCAGAGAGGACCAAAGATGGGCCGAAAGCAAGGGCAGACTTGAAATCAATGGGCATTAGGGAGGAGCTTCACGCTAATGATGATGATGATGAGGCGAAGCAGGACACAGAAAGTCATCGCAAAGGCAAAAAGGCCAAGAAGACCGGAAATGACTACCCTCCCGCGTGCTTCACTCTAAGTCGTCCCCTCAACCGCCCCGTAACATATGATTTCTTAGATTTCGATCATTTTTTTAACATTCCGTGTTTTGTGCAGTGACACACATTGCACACTCATCCTCTTAAGCCCGAAATATTCCACGGCCACGTATTTCGACTCGGACCATCAGTCGAAGAAAGACTACACAAATATCAAGAAAGTTCTTGATGATGTTCTCCCCGGCTACGCCAAATCTGGAGGCACCTTCACCAGGCCAGTTCGTAAGTACGGCAAGCACGTGTTCGCACACAATACGACGTTCTGCTGCGTCAAGCAGCCGCCTGGCGGTCAGAAGGATGCCTACTACGCCCTCCATCACATGCGGGCGATCGTACGGGACCATAATCACCTTCTGCTACCAAATAATCTCAAAGATTGGGCCGCGAGCTTGTCGGCAATCCAGGATGCGGACATCAGACAAGAATTCTTTCGCATCCAGTCGGAGTTTGTGGAAATCATCCATCAAGATGTCCTTCGTACCTCGGGGCAGTTCAACCTCAGAAATCAACCGTCCAACAGTGAGATAGACACAACGCTACAAATGCAGGCTAACAACGCCCACGATTTCATGACCATCACGAGAGACGGCAGCTTCATCCACGCTCTGGTCCCTTGAGTCAAGTCGAAAGTAGTGATGCTATGTGTAGTTCTGAAACATCGATTGGCTCATGTTGTAATTAAACTTTAATGAACTTGTATGTCTCTTTGGTTTTGACAGTCGTTCAACTTAGATGTAATCGATGCTATTAATGTCTTGCTTTTCTCTTCCGATCCTTTTGTTGCATACTTATATATTGCTTATGTATTGTCTGTGAATTTTTACTAACGTTTTGTTTGGCTAGTGCATAGAGATGCCGTCGTATGTCGTGTACAAGGGTAAGGTTCCCGGAGTCTACGACGACTGGGAGGAGTGTCGGAGACAGGTTCACCGTTTCAGCAGTAATAGTTACAAAGGGTACACCACTAGGGCGGAGGCGGAATCTAGATACGCGCGCTATCTAGCGGGAGAGAGGAGGGAGCGTTGGAGGAACCGGATGAAGACCAGTTTGATCGCGATTATGCTCATCGTGATGACCGCAGCTCTCTTCTATGTGATGGTAGTTTAGATGATCGATATCGACTTGTAATGTGAAGACAAACTCGCTACTCGCGGTCTCGAGACTTGTAATGTTCTATCTTTGTTCGGTCTTTTGAATTCGGAGACTAATATGATGAATTGTATTTGGAGACTAATCTTCTATTGTATTCGATGAATCTGCTGTTGCTGTGTGGTGCTGTCTATATTCTGTCCAATAATATATTTTGTAACCTGTAAAAATATCAGAAAAGAAAAAAAAATCCCTAATATTCATACTAGTGGCGCACCACTCAGCACACTAATGGCGCACTACAAAAATGACACTAATGGCGCATCACCCACTAGTGCGCCATTAGTATGCCAAAGCACATGGGTACATATGGCCCCCTCGGAGGCATACTAATGGCGCATGATGGGCTATACTAATGGCGCACTGCGTGGTGCGCCATTAGTATACCAGATACTAATGGCACACCAGGGGTGCGCCATTAGTATTTAATTCTAATGGCGTGGTGCTAGTGGCGCACCAGTAGTGCGCCATTAGTAGGCAAAACTGGTGCGCCACTAGCAGGCCTTTTCCTAGTAGTGATAGCAGCAGCGACGGCCTCGCCTCCGGCGACGACATCAGTGATGACGGCAGCGCCACCACCGAGGGAAGCGGGAGCGACGGTGACTCCGACGAGCCGCCGCGTGAAGGTGGAGGAGGACTCCGACTAAGCGCCGGCGAGGCCGGAGGTGGAGTCCCAGGAGAGGTGGCCTCCGGGAGGAAGTTTATTTGGTTTCTTGATTTCCTGCACTTGGACAGCATGGGCCCCAAGGGGGCGCGTAAGAAACTGTAGCGCTTGCGCATTTATTTTAAAGTTTCTGGCTCGTGTTTTAAGTTATCGTGGTGCTTCTCGTTTGGGCTCATCCTCTTTTTCTTACGATCGCTTAATGCTTTGCGTCTCTGGGACCCAGTCTCGAAGCAAGCCTCAGCCATCGTTGGTATGCCAGGTCGCGATGCCTAGGGCAAGGCCAGGAGTTAAGGGGCTCGAGGTCCGGTGAGAGCTCCCGAGACGTGATGCTCGAGAGGTCCCCCTTGACACGCAAGTGTCTTACGATAGAAAAAGGGGCCTTGCCCATACGAGATTACGAAATTAATGGCGAAACGTTATTGGTAGGGCTCATGCAGGGCGCGAAGAGGGCAACTTGGTTTAGGGCGTGGCAAGCGGGAGTCTGCGGCCTGTCGAGAGTCCTTGCAACGCGCGAGCGTGCTTCGTTAGAGCCTAGCTTCCTGCCCATCTTTTTCCATGCGGCAAGCTAACACAAGTCCCGCGAGGGGTGCGTGAAAGACCGACGCCCTTTGCGCCTTAACAAATATAACTGCGGACATACTGCAACCCTCTGCCCAAATTCCCCCCCGAGGCCTGCCTCTGTTTTCCTTGCTAGTCAAAGTGCTCTACATCCTCAGACTCGGCTCTCGAGCGAAGCTCTGCCACCGCTGGTATGTCAGGTCGCGATGCCTAGGACAAGGCCAGGGGATGAGGGCTCAAGAGCCCGTAAGAGCTCCTGAGACACGATGCTCAAGAGCTTCCCTTTAATATCCAAGTGACCCGCGTGGAAAAGAGGTGACGTGCTTCGCGAAGTTATAGGGGAAAGGACCTCGTACGACGGTGGTGCGACATATGAGATGGATGTACTTAGCTTTTTGCGGCTGGCGACGCGGGTCCTGCGGCTGCTCGAACAAGGTCGGTCCTCCTGAGGTGGTGCGGCACTGGTCCGGCGCCCTCCTGCCTACTGATAGATGACAAGATACGGAGGGTGACCCGCGCTCGCTAGTCTGCTCATGATTGTTCCGTGAGAAGACAAGGCACTATGGACCTGATGAGGTGACGTGCACGGGGCCGGCCCGCGAGCCGGAGCTCGGTCTCTTAGGTTTATCAGCGCTGCAGGGACGGACCCGAGCACAGGCACCGTGCCAATAGCCCCCTTTCATGGGACATTCAGCAGAGTCGCTAGTGCGTGGGGCCCGAGGGGCGATGCCTTTGGGGATTGCACGATGTCGAGTGTAGGGTTAACACACATAGGAACTGATAAAAGCATAAATGGTTTTGATATATGAACAAAAGCAATGCAGCTGTAGGGGCGAACCCTTCTTAGCCTGTGGATAATGCATCTCGGGGGGCGCCCTCAATTGAACAACCAAAAAGTCACCTGGCAATGTTGTTGTGGAAGCGTCGAGGAAGCCGATGAAGCGTGCCGTGGGGGTTCGCTCTTCACGAGTCGGGCGGCTCCTGAGACCCGGGAGGCTCGCGAGGGGTCGAGGCTCCGCGACGCGCCAACAATAAGCATCTGGCCTCGTGAGACGCCAATGCGAGTTGGGCGAGCCACTGGTACGTGGCACCCGCATTCACCAGGCCGAAGGGCATGTGGATGAAGTTGCAGCGGTAGCCCCCACTCCGGCCGACGCGTGATGGTCACACAGGTCCTGAGAGACGGCCTTGTTGACTCTAGGGATGTTGACGCAGACGCTCAGCTCATCAACCGTGTTGGGAGCAGCAGCAGAGCCAGTGGGACATGCGGGGTGGCACTCGCCGCGCATGGCCCGCGCTTCCTGAAGTTTGTTAATTGCCTGGGTGATGAAGTCTCGTGCTCCTGGAGCCTCACACCATGCTCCTTGCTTGTAGGGGCGCGCATCAAAGCACGCCTCCAAGTGGTGCCCTAGCACCTCCCTTGTCGCAGTGGTCAGGTCATAGTCCCTCCAGGTTGGAGCCCTCGAGCCCGTCCCGAGAAGGGTGCCGGGCGCGTCTTCCTATGCGGAAGGGATGCACGCCCCAGCGGCATGCACGACACTAGAGGCCTCGCCAGCGGGTGGCTTCTTCGTCTCGGGGCAGTTCTTGGGAAGGAGCTGCTTCTTCTTAGCGGGAAAAAAGTCAGTGGGTGCGATGTCTTCCCTGCCAATAGAGTTCTCAGCCACCGCAGCCCGGTATGCGTGCTCGAGGGAGCAGACTGCATCCTTCTAATCACAAGCGACGGTGATGATGCCGCTGCACCCTGGCATCTTGAGGACGTTGTTTCCATGGTGTGTGGCCGCCATAAACTTGGCGAGGGCCGGATACCCCAAGATGGCATTGTACAGCAGGCCGATCTAGGCCACGTCGAAGTCGATGAGCTCAGTGTGGTAGTTGTCGCGGGTGCCGAAGGTGATGGGGAGGCGCACCTGCCGCAGAGGTGTGGTGGAACCATCGGTCACCCCTGAGAATGGCTTGGTGGGCATGAGCTGATCATATGGCACTTGAAGCATCTCGAAGGTCTCCACAAAAAGCACGTTGAGGCTGGCACCGCCATCGATGAGGGTCTTGGGGACTGAGACGTTGCTGATGGTGGGGGTGCATAGCATGGGGAGCGTGCCAGCGGTAGCCGAGCACCTGAGGTGGTCCTTGGAATCGAAGGTGAGGGCGTACTAGGACCACTTGAGGGGACACACAACCTCAAGCCTCGGGGGAGCTGCATTCATCGCACGTCACCTCGGCAACCGCCCCGACTAACAAAAGTCTTGGACGTGCATGATGTGAGACCATCGTTGCACGAAGGTGGAGATACGCCGGTTGGCCCACGATCGCCTATAAGAGGGCGAGGGGGCAGTGCCCCATCCCATCTTTGTCTTCTCGCCCTCTCTTCTCCTACCTCCGCCGCAGCCACCATCTTGCCGAAGCAACCATGGCGCCATTGAGGAGGTTCACCAGTGAAGAGAAGGGCATGGCCCCCAAGGAGGGGCCAGAGGCGCCGCCGCTCAAGAGGGGGCGCGGCCGCCCTCGCAAATCCATGGCAACTCTGGCGACGGTTTCCCAGGGGCGCGAGCGCACCCCCACAGGGGTCCGCATTGCCTCCGGCGGCCGTGGGAAGGGTCTCTCCCGCAGAAGCCGTGGCGGCCGCGGTCGGGGTGGGAGACCCTCGGCGGCCATCTGGCCACCGCGCCCGCGATCCCACACGGCCGACTCAACCCAAGAGTTTGTTGTGTGGGTGGAAAGGCCGGAGGGCACCTGGCTCCATCTTCCGCACTTCTTCGCGGGGGCGCTGCCGGCCGGAGGACCTGCTGGCCTATGGCTGTAGGTCGACAGCTGCTGCAACAAGGCCTCGTGGGTGGAGGTTGAGGTCACCCCCGCAGGCAACATGTTCCTGAACCGCGGGTGGCAGACATTCGCCCGTGCCCGCCGCCTGCAGGGGAGACGTACCCTCCACATTAATTACGACGGGGCGACGACGCTCTTTGTCAAGATCTTCGGGGAGGACGGCAGGTGCTTGGGGTGCTGCCCTGAGGGCGACAGCAGCGACATCGACCAACCTTCCGATGACGACGACCATCACGGCGGCAACTTCCTCCGCGGTGAACTTGCCCTTGGCGACGGCTGCAATAGCTCTGGAAGTAGCGACATTTCCCCCGAGGAGAGCCCGAGCGACGATGACGACGACGAGCCGCCACGTCGCCGCGCCCGGACCAAGGAGGAGGATGAGCCGCCACGCCACTGTGCTCCTGCCCAGGAGGACGCCGAACAGCCACGTCGCACGCCCCTGTCAAGGAGGAGGAGGACTCTGACTGAATGTGCGCGGCATCGGAGCGAGGACTCAGGAGCAGCGGTCCTCAGGAGGCTGCCTCTTTGTTTTTCTGTTTCCTGCATTAAGAACCATGAAGAGCCCCCTGGGGGCGTGTAATGAACCACGACGCTTGCGCCTTTATGTCAGTGTTTCCCGTTCATGTTCTAGTACTTATATTGCTACCAATTGAATGTTTCTGATTGGCGCGATTAGAATAACTTAGCTTGGTGCACTGATGACCCTTGGCGGGTTGCTGCATCGTGGGGCGCATACCTCCACGGCCTTGGCACCCTCCTTATGGACCAGGTCGCTCCGGGCCTCAGGGGGCTCGCGGCCCACAAGGTCCCTGTGGGGCTTGCGAGATTACGAAACCTCCGGAGATGTAAAGAGCACTTGATGTGGGGTTCCTCAATAATGAGCTAGACTGTGGCTACTTTTTCTCCAGCCATCCTTCCTTGGCGCCCATCTTGCGTCCGAAGCCCCCGAGCGAGGGGCGATCGTTGCTGGTATGCCGGGTCACGATCCCAACAAGGCCAGGAGATAAGCGCTCTTGAGGCTACGGGCCGAGAGCGGTACGTGCCCGTTGGCTCGCTCAAGAGCGCCATGCGAGGATTCGGATGCCAAGGCCTTGGCGAGGTGTGCGTGTAGGCGGACCCGTAGCCGTTGTGGCCTAGGGCTAGCCCGAGCGTAACACCATATCCCAGCCCCCGCTCGCGGGACGTGCGGGAGGGACCAACGGGCAAGCGCCTCTTCCTCCGAAAATGAGATTCAAGGAGAGAAAAACACTGGAAGGAGGAAAAAAGAAGTCCCACCCCTTTTCAAATAAATATGCGAGAACTTCAAATTTCATTCTAGAATGTGGCAAGTTGGTTACAAGAGCAAGCAAAATAGAAAGCCGCGTCCACTAGATGTGGAGCATGGGGCCTCCACTAGGCATGGGCATAGTCGTTGTGAGACCGTGTCGTCCGCCAGCGCGGAGCATGGGGCTTCCACTTGGGCGTGGGTGGGAGCCCCCGCGAGGCCGAGGGGCGGAGTACCGGGAGACTCCAGGGCATCTACAGCCCCACTCATTATTATGTGATTGTCACGGGAAGAACTTGCGGAGATGCCGGATGTTCCAAGCATTCTGGATGGGGACCCCGTCCTGCGTCTCCAGGCGTGCGGCACCGGGGCTGGAGACATGGGCGACCCTGAACGGGCCCTCCCACATGGGCGAGATTTTGTGGAGGCCCTCCCTGGAGAGGACCAGCCTCAGGATGAGGTCTCCAACCTCGAGGGTCCAGGAGCAGACGCTGCGACAATGGTAGCGCCGTAGCACCTGCTGGTACCTCACCGCGCGGAGCGAGGCCTGGCGACGGGCTTCCTCCCCGAGCATGAGGTATGTTCCCTGCGAGGCATCCGGACGCGCCTCGTCGAATGCCAAGACCCATAGGGAGCAAAGCCTGACCTCGTGTGGGAGGATCGCCTCAGCCCCGTAGACGAGGAAGAATGGGGTCTCGCCGATGGGCTTAGTCGTGGTGGTGCAGATACACCACAGCACGGACTGAAGCTCACCGAGCCAACCCCTACCGCAGGCCTCAAGATTCTTCTTGAAACTCCTCATCTTTAGTCCCCTCAGGTACTCCGTGTTGGTGCGCTCAGCCTAGCCGTTGCTCCGTGGGTGCGCCACCGAAGCGTAACATATCTGCGTTCCAAGGTTAGCACAATATGTCCCGAAGAGGTTGCTTGTGAATTGGGAGCCATTGTCAGTAATGATATGGCTGGGGACTCTGAAACGGCTCATGAGGCCATTGATGAACTTGATGGCCGAGCCGGCGGGAATGGTGCGCACGGGCTCCACTTCCGCCCACTTGGTGGATTTGTCGATAGCGACGTAGAGGTAGCGCTAACCGCCGACTGCCCAAGGAAACGGGCCCAGGATATCCAGCCCCCAGACCGCGAAGGGACATGAGAACGGGTTGGTCTGGAGACCTTGTGCAGGCTGGTGAATCTGCTTGGCATGGAACTGGCAGGCCTCGGAGGATCGCACCAGCTCAGTGGCGTGGTGGAGCGCCGTGGGCCAGTAGAACCCGCTGCGGAACACTTTGCCCATGAGGGTGCGCGATGTGGAGTGGTGTCCGCAGTCCCCACCGTGAATGTCGGCCAACAGCTCGCGCCCTTGTTCTTCGCACCGAGACGTCGTTGGGGCGTCTTCGGTACAGCTCGCCATCCTGCAAGCAATAAGTAGTAGCCTGGCGAGCCACACGTTCCTTGTCCTCCTCTTTCTCTGGTAAGGTGCCGCGGAGCAAGTACGCCTTGAACTCCTCGGTCTAGCAGCCTTCCTGAGGTTCCAGTGCCAGGAGCAGGCAAGCTCCTGAGGTCAGGCCACAGGCCGGGGCACCCGAAGATGGGGCCGGAGGCAGATCTTCTCGGAGCAGCGCTGGGACTGCGGCGCGGGGCGTCGCCAATGGCTTGAAGAGCCTTTCCTCGAAGACACCAGACCTCTGGGGCTCGCGGTGAGATGCCCTCTTGGTGATGTCGTCTGCATCATTGTTCGTGCCGCGCAGGACATGCTGCAATTCCAAGCCCAAGAAGCGCTTTTCAATTTTATGTACCTCTTCCAGTTATGCCTCCATGTGCTCGTCCTTTGGTTTGTATTCCCTGTTGGAGAAGTTGACGAGAAGTTGGGAGTCGCCCTTGATGGTGAGATGCTTTACCCCTAGGGCAGCTGCGGCCCTGAGGCCGGCAATTAGGCCCTCGTATTCCACGATGTTGTTGGAGACCTTCCCGCCATGCTAAAAGCAAAGCTGCACGACATAGTAGAGCTTGTCCTTGGTCGGTGAGATGAGTACGGCTCCAACCCCCGTGCCTCGCCGCGCGAAGGCACCATCAAAGTGCATGACCCAACCATTGGTCGCCTCATCGCTAGGTGTGAGGGATTGGCCCTTGTCTAGCCCCCGGTCGGGAGCGTCCGTCCACTCCACCACGAAATCAACAAGAGCCGCGCCGTTGATGACCCTTGTGGTGCTGAACTCCAGCAGGAAGGCCTTCAGCTAAATGTTCCACTCTGCAACCATTCCAGCAACGTTGGGGCTGCAGAGCACCTTCTCCAAGGGGTATGTGAAGATGACCTTAGTGGGGTGGCCTTGGAAATAATGATGCAGCTTCTCGAAGGCGACAAGGAGTGCGAGCAGGAGCTTCTGCTGCATGGGGTAGCGCGCGCGCATCCTGCAGCACTATGCTGATGAGCGGCGAGGCATCGATGACGCCTTGCTCCGCGTGGGGCGAGAGGGACTCGGGAGCCTCGCCGGCCGGCGGAATGATGAGAGCCTCAGGGGCGCTGTCCTGAGGTGGCGGACATTGCGTGATCCCTCGCGGGCCGCCTTGCTTTGTGCCGGCGCCGGCGTGCTCCTCCCTGACCACCACGAGCGCTGCACTAGCTGAGTGGGGGTGGCTGCCAAGTAGAGCACTAGGGGCTCAAGAGGACGAGGCGCCATCATGAAGGGTGGGCTCATGAGGTACCTCTTGAGGTCTTCAAAAGCCGCCTCAGCCTTTGGAGTCCACTCGAAAGGGCCCTTCCTCTTAATCAGCTTGAAGAAAGGGATGGCGCGCTGGCCGAGCTTGGAGAAGAAGCGCCCCAGGGAGGTCACGCATCCTGTGAGCTTTTGCATTTCCTTGAGGGTCTGTGGTGGGCGCATCTTTTCAATTGCCTTGATCTTCTTGGGGTTGGCCTCGATCCCTCTGTGTGGCACAAGGAAACCTAGCAACTTGCCGGACGGGACCCCGAACACGCACTTTTCTGGGTTGAGCCTCAGGTTCACTTGGCGCAGGTTGGAGAACATTTCTTCCAGTTGTCCGATGAGGGTCCTTGACTCCTGCGACTTGACCAGGATGTCATCGACGTACGCCTCCGCATTCTGCCCAAGCTGCGGCCCCATCGCGATGTGCATCAGTCGCTGGAAGGTTGCACCGGCGTTCCGCAGCCCGAAGGGCATGCAGGTGTAGCAATACACGCCACATGGGGAGATGAAGGTCGTCTTCTCGACGTCCTCTGTCGCCATCTTGATCTGATGATATCCTGAGAAAGCATCCAAAAAGCACAACAGATCGCACTCGGCATTGGAGTCCCCAATCTGGTCAATGCGCCGACGCGGGAAGGGGTCCTTTGGAGAAGCCTTGTTGAGGCTCATGAAGTCCACGCACATACGCTCCTTCCCTCTCTTTTTGGGGACAATTACTGGGTTGGCCAGCCAATCCGGGTGCCGCTCCTCCCGAATAACATCGGCTTCTTGCAACTTGCAGACCTCTTGGACGATGAATGCTTGCTTCTGTTGTGATTGATGCCGTGCCTTTTGCTTCACGGGGCGCGCTCCGGGGCATACCATCAAGTGGTGCTCGATCACCTCCCTCGGGACGCCGACCAGGTCCGACGCCTCCCAAGCGAACACGTCCTTGTTCGCCTAGAGGAAGCCAATCAATGCCTCCTTCTGCTCCAGGGGAAGGCCGGCTCCTATGGTGAAGAGGGGCCTGAACTCTCGTCGTCGACGGGCACCTGCTTCGTCTCGGCCCGGTCCTGAGACAACAACTGCTTTTTCTTCGTGGGCGTGGCCCCGAGGGCCTCCGGGGCATCCCTAGCGCTGGGGCAAGAGGACGCCGCGGCCTCGTAGGCGAGCTTGAGGGCTCAGACCGCGTCCTTCGTGTTTCTGGCCACCGTGATGATGCCACTGCTGCCCGGCATCTTGATGATGTTTGTAGCCCGGATGAGTCGCCACCATGAACTTGGCGAGGGCTGGCTACCCCAGGATGGCATTGTACGGGAGGCTGATGCGGGCCATGTCGAAGTCGATTAGCTTGGTGTGGTAATTGTCGAGCTTGCCGAAGGTGACGGGAAGGCGCACCTGCCCCAAGGGGTGGCAGAGCCCCTGGTCACCCCCGAGAAGGGTTTGGTGGGTGCGAGCTGGTCATGAGGCACCTGGAGCATGTTGAAGGTCTCCAGGGAGAGGAGGTTGAGGCCGGCGACACCGTCGATGAGGGTCTTGGTGAACACGACGTTGCTGATGGTGGGCGTGCACAGCATGGGGAGCGCACCTGCAGCGGCCGTCCTTGGATGTTCTCTGGAGTCAAAGGTGATGTCGATCTCAGTCCTTGCGTGGCCGCGCAGGGCCTCACGCCGCGGCTGAGTTCCACATGCCCAGCAGAAAAACTGCTTGACGTGGCGGTCAGAGGCAGGCGCTTGCGACCTGCCGATGATGCATGCAACTGTGTGGGGCGCCGGCACCGCAAAGCGCGCGACAAACTGGCCGCGGAGCCAAGACAGAGGGACCTCCGTGAGGGCCAGCGGGAGCCAGTTTGCCATGGCTTTGTCATTGCCGCCTGCTGCTTGGATGGCCTGCACGTATAGCAGGAGGAACTCCTTGGGGTCCGCAGCGCTATTGTACCGTGGGTGCAGCGCTGGCCTGAACTTCATGGGCCACCGCACCCGGCGCAGGCTGGGGGTGAAGGCCGGGCAGCCCACAGCGCTCCCGTAGGCTTCTGGTGGCCAGACCGGCGGGACAGCGTCCGCCATGGAAATGGTGAGGCGAGGGTGGAGCGTGGTCGGTGAAGAGGTGGAGCTTCGACACGCCCCTGCCTGGCACCCCATATGTTGGATTCAAGGCTCCGCAGACCCAAGAAGGTTCGAACTCTAGGGCGTCTGTGAAGATCTCAACCAGCTCAAGTCTCAAGCTCACCACCCCACAGCCTGGCCTCGTCGAGTTTGCGCGAGCAAGGAAGAAGATGAACACAGTAGTTTACCCAGGTTCGGGCCACCTTGAAGTGTAAAACCCTACTCCTGCTTTGTGGTGGATTGGCCTCACGAGGAGGTTGAGGATGAACCAGTATAGTGGATGAGCAGCCTCACGAGGGCTCAAGTGGTGCGGGTGGAATGGTCCAGGGTCCCATCCGGGATCCCCTTCTATGGTGGTGGCTAGCCTATACTTATAGCGGCCTTGGTCCTCTTCCCTCATAGCTTAGGCAGGAAGGGATCCCACAACATTCAATTTGAAAGGGGACAAGAAGTACATCTAATCCTAACGAAAGGTAGTCTTCGCTTGCAAAGCTTCTGGTCGTGACGCAGTGGTGGGCTCGGTGATGACATCCGTCCTGCCGAGCTCATGGTCTTGGTCTTGTTGCACCCGAATAGAAACCTTTGGGGGATTCCTTGGGAACCCCCGTCTGTCCTTGATCCCTTAGCACCAAAGGGGAAACTGTCTCCTCTACGCCTGCTGGCGCCCGCCTGGCCTTGGTCATCATGGCTCACGTCATCGCAGCCTCATGAGGCTGGGTACCTGCATAGAAGTCTCCACCCCTCTGGAGGCAGCCTGGGGAGACCGCTCCTATGGAGGTCTTGGTGTCATTTGCCTCACGAGGCCAGGGCCCTCGCGAGGGTCTTGCCTTGGAGTTGTTGTAGCTGGGCCATACAGGGCCATCAATGGGCACACGCGCTGGGCCGCAGGCAGGCAGATCTGGGTATCCCCGATCCCAGAACGCCGATAGGATGCCACAACGGCCAAGTTTGAAGGGGGACAGGAGTACACCCTATCCTGACTAAAGGTTGTCTCCGCCTGCAAAGCTTCTGGTCATGACGCGCTAGTGGGCTCGGTGATGACCTCCGTCCTGGCGAGTCCGTGGTCTTGGTCTCATTGCACCGGAACGACAACCTTCGGGGGATTCCTCGGGAACCCGCGTACGTCCTTGCCTCCTTAGCACCAACGAGGAGAGTGTCCTTGCCTGCGCCCGCTAGCGCCCTCCTGGCTCCACCCATCATGGCTCATGTCACCATGCGCCTCGTGAGGTTTGGTGGTGAGCCTACAAGTATCCACCCCTCAAGAGGCAGTCTCGGGAGGCCGCTCCTCGGGAGGCCCTTGGGAGGCCTCGATGTAGTTCACCTCGCGAGGCGGGGGCCCTCACGAGTTTCTTGCTCGTGAAGTCCTGGCGCTGGGCCGCGCCGTGCCTTGGACGATGCCACGTGCTGGGCCGTAGGCAGATAGGCCTGGGTACCCTCGGTCCCAGAGCCCCAATAGTGGTGACTTCATAAATCTCAAGATGATATGCCGGCTCAGTCTCTCGAAGATGCTCATAGGGGTAGGGTGTGCGGGGTGTGCATTCATAGGGGTGAGTGTATGCGCGTATGTATGAGTCCTTACGTCTGTACTGTGTTCAGAAAAAGAAGGAGTACTCGAAGTATGCAAGTGCATAAGGAACGGATGGTGTACATCACTCTTGTCATGTTCACGTTGCACCCCGCCACGATGGACCCTGCACGTCGCTCACCGAATGGAACGCGCTTCGTCTTGTGTTTTCGCTCGCTTGTGGCACCGCAGTTGAGAGCAAACCGACGCTAGGCGAACTTTCCCCTCCCTCCCATCCCCCGCCGTCGTCGGCTGAATTTAGAAGAGAGAGACGAGGATGGCTAGATGGGGAGATTGTAGCACGGATTCCAAGAAAATTGTTGAGACTATGGAGTACTCCTAGTACTCCATACTCCACTGCAGATGTTGTCAGTACTCCACTAGTACTACTGCAACTACTACTATTGTACAGGGAGCTTCAAAAAATTTACTATAGAACTGGCTAGACATGTCGAAATCCTAGAAGGAAGAGCATGCGCGAGAACAAGCATTCATGTGTTTGAATACAAATTGGAAACCATTTTTGTTTGAATACAACTCTAGAATACGTATTAATCTAACAATATTGATAGGGCATTGTTGAATGTTTATACTTTTTTCTGTAAGTTTGATCAAAGTAGAGATACTTTGACTACACACAAAACTTATATATAACTAAAAAGGATCGGAATGAGTATATTGTACGTTCAAAAGCGAAAAAAACATTGAATTCCCCTTATATATGATTTGCTAATGCTATGATCACCGGTTCAAAAATTTGAATACGCCTTAGGTTGACTTCTAATTTTTGAAACTTTTTTAGCAATTCAAATACCACGTGTCTTCTTATGCATATTTTTTTTCTTTGACACACCATCTCTCTGTATCACACATGCACCACTCGATCTCTCTCAGTTTCATCTAGGGGTCTCTGTCTCTCTCACACACACACACGCACGCACACACATACCACCTCTCTTCCTCTTTGTGCATGTCACACGTAATTGATCTCTCGAGGTATCGGGATTGTATCTCGCTTGATAGGTCACTCTTCGACACACGCCTAGCTCACTCTACCATGCATTAATTGTCACCAAGGCTTTCATCTATCTTTTTTTAAGCATACATTCATCTTTCTCTCCGCCCCTCTCTATAGATCAGTAGATCGGTCTATCTCCGGACCCACCCTAGTCCTCTTTCAATCGACCCATAGCTATATGGGGTTAAGATCCTCTGCATTACTGTATGGTGCTGTAGTGCGAATGACATGTGTGTCCGGGTCCACATGACAGTGACTGTACAGCATGGTGCGCTACTTCAGAGGATCCTAACCCACCTAGATGGTACACGAATGAGGCACGCACACAGAAACACCCCCCCTTCCCTCCACCCCACATGATCATTTCTATCATAGAAACACACCAAAGGTTTATCTCCTTGCATGACACGCACTCGATCTCTCAACATCTATCGATCTCGTCAAGATGTGCCGAGTCATGAACCAAATGGGATGTCAAAACTAAGATGGGAAGCGACACATAGTGGAGGAAACACGAAACTTTAAACGAGCCATTTGTCTGTATGCATGTCGGACAAATTACAACAATGGAAATACAGGCAGGGTCTAGGCCCGTATGCAAATGACACTCGGTGGAATTTTTTAGATGAGGCATGTGTCGGTGTACTAAATATTGGGCCTTTAGTACCCCATACTTGTGCACGGGCAGTTGTAGCCATACCTGTGGCAAGGCTTGTCGGGGGAACAGCCGAAGAATTAATCCAAGGTTATCAAAGAGACATTCAAGCCAAGGGTCAGAAGATAAGGAGAACTGAAGACCAGAGGCTCAGCTCCCGGCAAGATCTTGCCGCGGTAGCTTGCGGAGCCCGGCAAGATTCGCACCCCGACAAGGTTCCGCCACTGTGCCACCGCTCCAGCGCAGCGACCAGCCTGGCATTCTGGTCCCATCTCTGGATGTGTGGCGAGGCGCTAGTGGAGGTGAGCTTAAGTAGTGCTGATGGGATGGCCCCTTTTTCCATCCCCAAGAAAGTAGGGACACCTAAATGGACACCTCACGGTGCATTAAATGCATTTGTCCTAAACCGCCAGTGGTTAGGTATGATAACCCTGTAGCTACTTTACACCTCGCATATCAACAGTTTGCCACTGTGGTGACCCCTTTGAGCATATAAAAGGAGGCCCAAGGCAACTGCTACAGGGGGGAACACTCTCGGCCCATTCTGCATGCGTAGCTGCTGCACGAACACACTGTTCATTGCAAGCGCTCCAAGAACTGGGACGAAAACACTGATAATAAACTAAAGCAGGAGTAGGGTTTTACGCTGATCAGCGGCCCGAACCTGGGTAAAAATCCCCTCGCGTTGGTCATCGATTCTGCTCTTTGTGCATACGTCTCTCCCTGCCGAATCGTAAAGTGGTCCCTCGGATCCCAAAGGTGTCGTACGCCGACATCTTTGGCGCGCCAGGTGGTGGAGATCGAGGTTGCGCGAACCTAATCCGGTGATCAGTGCGTCAGTTTCTTCATCATCTTTGTCACCATGCCACCCAAGAAGAAGGGTGTGGCAGCGGGTGCTCCGTCTACGTCCGTCTTGCCCGTGCTTACTCGGACGAGTGATGGCGTGGATGCAGGAGATGGAGGTTTAGAGCCTCCACGGCATTCTGGTGATCCAAGCTAGGCGAGCTGCGTCGTTCGCAGCGGCGATGGCAACCCGCATGCCGCTAGATCCAGAGATGGAGCCGTGCTGCCTACGGGCGGCGCAGCGAACTCCAGAGATCGTAGGACGCCTTCTAAGACTCTCACGCCGGCGCAAGCATTGCGGCCTTCCCAGGTCGCACGCGACGAGCAGCGCCGTGGCGTTGGTGGTTCTGAATGGCCCCATGGAAAGACTTCTGCGTATCGATCCCAAGGTGCGCATGCCCAGCATGCACGCCAAACTACCGGTGAACGTGGCGCGCGTTCCCGTGATCATGATGATGCTCCTTCTAACACTGTTGGGAGTCAGAGCACCTCACGTACCTCGCACCTGTCGCCGCCGCCTACGCCAGCAGAAGCTTTGGCACGTGCGCAGCTGCTCCTTGATTTTTCTCCTGCTCCAGAGAAGATGGAGGAGTGGCGATCTACTATCCAGAGCCTCATCGGCTTCGTCAACAAGGATGGGCCGCAGCCAGCGGGGCCCTCGCGGCAGCGGTCTATCGATCCGACGCGAGCCGATGGTGAGAAGACTGGAGGCAGTGCGACCATGGTGCACTCCCCTCCACGACAGCAGCAGCGGTCGTCAACCCGGCGGACTGACGGCCGTGATGACGATTCCACGGCGTCATCCGATCCGCGGATGCGCAGCGATCAGCGTCAAATTCTTCAGGAACGAAGCAAAGAAGATGCTCGAGCTACCATCGAGCAGCACGGGAGGCGCGTCATCAGTCCGATAAACGTGCAGGGCCTATTGTCGACAAGCCTGCACCGGGGGACGTAGGCGACTTGCCCTATGAGGTAGGTTGTCCAGCGTTTACCCGTGAGCTGTGGCGAGTCAAGTGGCCAAACTCCCGAACGTTCAAACCAGAGGTCCCGGAGAAATATGACTGCAAGACTCACCCCTCAGAGTTCTTGAGCATCTACACCATTGCGGTGCAGGCTGCCGGTGGCCGAGATGACAAGATACTTGCCAACTACTTCCCGTTGGTGCTCAAACCCAACGTCAGGTCGTGGTTGATGCATCTGCCGGAGAATTCCATTTCTTCTTGGTCAGATCTGTGCCATCAGTTTGTTGGAGCCTTTGTTGGAGGCCACCAAGCTCCTATCCAAGAGAGTGATTTGCATCTCCTCCCTCCAAAGGAGGGCGAACCCCTGCGCAAGTTTATCCAGAGATTTAGCCGAGTGCAATACAATATTCCAGACGTTCATCCTGCCGCTGTTGTTAGCATGTTTCACCAGAACGTGCGCAACCGCAAGATGCGTGAAGAGCTGGTGATGAACAAGGTTAGGAGTATTGCCGAGCTTTACGCTTTGGCCAACAAGTGCGCTCGAGCTGAAGAAGGGAGGAAACTCCCTGGCGAGGGTGTTGGCGCAGGGCGCGAATCAGAAGATGAAGACGCTGCAACCCCGCCAAAGAAAGGCCGGCGGCAGAACAAGAAGCACAGAGGCAAGGCCGTGCTTGCTGTCGAGGAATCCGGCAACCCCGGCACCGCCAAGAAGGCCAAGGTTGACGACCCCAGCAAGGAAGTTGCCGGGTGCACCTCCTGCCAGGCATTGGCGGCTGCCGACAAGCCGAAAGGCTCCGGCAAACAGTATAGCAAGATCCATCGCACCAAGGGCCACGATCTCCAAAACTGCCGGCAAGTTGAGCAGCTTGTCGAGAAGCAGAGAGCTGAGTATGAAAGACGAGACAAGGAGAAGGCCCAGGATAGTGCTGAGGGATATGGCAAGAAGCGTGGTGGCCGAGGAGGCCGCCGCGGCAAGGCTAAGCAACAGAAGGAGAGGCCCACCCAAGGCCGCGACAAGGACGAGGGAGGCGATGATGATGAAGAAGACGAAGAATCTAGTGAGCACGAGTTTCAGAAAGCCACAGAGGCCATGTGTATTGATGGGGGTGCCTCGTTGCATTCTTCTCATCGCCGACTTAAACAGTGGGTGCGTGAGGTTAATGCAACGGAGCCGACAATTGATGCACGCAAACCTTTAAAGTGGTTCAACACGCCTATCATTTTTTATGCCGAGGATCACCCTGATCGCACAACTGCGGTCGGGTGCTTGCCCTTGATGGTCTCACCAACAATCCGCAACCTCTAGGTGACAAAAATGCTAGTTGACGGTGGGGCCGGGCTAAACTTAATCTCGCCGGACGTGCTCAAGAAGCTGCAAATTCCTAATGAAGATCTCGAGGAAACGGGCACGTTTCAAGGTATCAATCCAGGAAGGACCCAGCCAAAAGGCAAGATTACGCTACCGGTAACATTTGGTAGCGAGCTCAACTACAGGACAGAGAAGGTAGTGTTCGATGTCGCTAAGATCCCTATGTCATACAATGGGATCCTTGGCCGCCCAGCGCTGGCTAAGTTCATGGCGGCATCACACTATGCATATAATGTGTTGAAGATGCCCGGACCGATAAGTGTCATCACTATCCACTCCGACAAGAAGGATGCACTAATCTGCACCGACCAACTCTATCGGGAGGCAGCCACAGCACTTGCCGTCAAGGCATCTGCTCCTACCGCTGGAACTCCCGGAGGGAAGAAGAAGACCGACAAGATCTCTAGTGCAAACTCCGGCAAGCGCACCTCCTCGGAGTGCTGCGCTTCCGTTGAGGACGCACCAGAGGGTTCCACCGGCAAGAACAAGAAGTCCAAGGCTGCTCCACCAGAGATCAAGAAGATGCCCGTCAAGGAGGACGGAACGGGAGGAACTTTCACTATAAGTTCCACCCTAGATGACAAATAGGAAAGCGCGCTCGTTGCCTTCCTGCGGGCGAATGTCGACGTGTTTGCATGGCAACCGTCTGACATCCCCGGAGTTCCCAGGGAGGTAATTGAGCACCACCTTGCTGTCTATCCTCACGCACGGCCCATCAAGCAGAAGGTGAGAAAGCAAGCCTTGGAGCGGCAAGAATTCATTGCCGAAGAAATCAGGAAGTTAGAAGCAGCAGGGTTGGTCAGAGGAGTGCTTCACCCAACATGGTTGGCCAATCCGGTTGTAGTGCGCAAGGCGAATGGGAAATGGAGGCTGTGTATTGATTATACAGACATCAATAAAGCCTGTCCAAAAGATCCTTTCCCCTTGCCGCGCATCGACCAGATTGTGGACTGCACTGCCGGTTGTGATCTACTATCATTCCTTGATGCCTACTCGGGATATCATCAGATCTTCATGGCAAAGGAAGATGAGGAAAAGACCGTATTTATCACCCCATGTGGTACGTATTGTTTTATATGAATGCCTTTCGGGTTGAAAAGTGCTGGTTCTACATTTGCGAGAGCGGTCCAAATTGGTTTTGAGCCTCAGCTACATAGAAATATGGAAGCATACATGGATGACATAGTGGTCAAGAGCAAGGATAAAGCGACGCTCATTCAAGACCTAGAAGAGACATTTACAAATCTACGCAAGATCAATTTAAAGCTCAATCTTAAGAAGTGTGTGTTTGGCGTCCCTTCCGGCAAGCTTCTCGGGTTCTTTGTATCTCAGCGTGGAATCGAAGCGAACCCCGACAAGATCAAAGCTATTGAGCAGATTGAAGCGCCAAGACGCGTCAAGGACGTACGTCGTCTTGTCGGCTGCATTGCTGCCTTAAGCAGGTTCATCTCCAAATCCGCTGAGCACGCCCTGCCCTTTTTCAAAATTTTGAGGAAGGCGGGTCCAATGAGATGGACTCCGGAAGCGGAGGCAGCGCTGCAAGATTTGAAGAGGTACCTTTCCTCTCCACCGACGCTAGTCGCACCTAGACCACAAGAGCCGTTGCTGTTGTATCTAGCGGCAACAAATCAAGTCGTTAGTGCTGCGTTAGTGGCGCAGAGAGAAGTTGACGAGGAGGCAACGGCAGCGGCAGGACCGTCAAGTGACGCACCGGGATCTTCCCCGGCAAGGTCTGGTGCCAGCAAGACAGGATCTGCGCAGTCAGAGGAATCAGTGCAAAAGAGGAAGATGGTGCAGCGCCCAGTTTATTTTGTCAGCTCCCTTTTACAGGGAGCTAGGTCAAGATAATCTGGTGTGCAGAAGTTGCTCTTCGGCCATCTCATGGCCTCAAGGAAGCTGCCACATTATTTTCAAGAACATGAGATTACCGTCGTCACTCACTTCCCGTTGCAGCGGATTTTGCGAAATCCAGAGGCAACCGGTAGGATTGTGGAGTGGGCATTGGAATTGTCAAGCTTTGGTCTCAAGTTTGAAAGTACTTCAGCAATTCAGAGCAGAGCCTTGGCGGAGTTCATTGCGGAATTGACCCCAACACCAGACAAAGAGATTCAAGAAACGACTCTTCCCGGCAAGGAAACAGATCAAGAATGGATTATGTACTTTGACGGGGCTTTCTCGCTGCAAGGCGCCGGTGCTGGCGTGCTGCTTGTCGCACCCATCGGAGAGCACCTCAAGTACGTTATTCAGATGCATTTTCCCCGGGAGAGCTCGACGAACAACACTGCGGAGTACGAAGGCCTGCTTGCCGGTCTCAGGATCGCGGCAGACCTTGGTATCAAGAAGCTCATCATCAGAGGCGATTCGTAGCTTGTTGTCAGGCAAGTCAACAAAGATTATCAGAGTCCATTGATGCAAGCCTATGTAGATGAAGTGAGAAAAATGGAAGAGCGCTTTGACGGTCTGCAAACAAAGCACATTCCTCGTGCCGAAAACAGTATTGCAGATGACCTGTCAAAGCGCGCTGCCCTCAAGTTACCTGTGGAACCAGGAACTTTTGTGCTCCATTTAACTCAGCCATCTGTAGCGCCATCAATGAGGCAAGAAAAGAGAAGGAAGTTGAATTCTGGTCAGTACTTTCCGGCAGAGCTCCCGGGAGCCGCTGGCAAGGAAGTCATCGGGATCAGCGGCAAGCCTACCGGGGAACAACAGGCTCCAGCAGGGGATCAGGCCCTTGCCGTCGAGATAAAAGTTCCCGCGGCAGAAGAGATGCCTTTAGTCCTAGTTGTCGAGCCCCAGGCTCCAGCTTGGGCACAACCCATTGTCCATTTTCTACAGACAGGAGAACTCCCTGAGGAGCAGGAAGAAGCAAAAAAAGTAGCCCGTCAGTCTAGCATGTACCAGTTCATCGATGGCGTTCTGTACAGGAAGAGACTGAACGGTGTGAAATTGAAGTGTATTCCTCGGGAGGATGGACTGGAGCTGTTGGCAGAGATACATGGAGGCATATGTGGCTCACACATAGGATCAAGAGCGCTTGTTGGAAAGGCATTCCGACAAGGTTTCTTTTGGCCCACTGCTCTCCAGGATGCGGCTGCACTAGTAACCAAGTGTGAAGCGTGCCAGTTTCATTCAAAGAAATCGCATCAGCCAGCTCAAGCTCTTCAGACAATCCCTCTTTCCTGGCCATTTTTGGTCTGGGGGCTCGACATACTGGGCCCTTTTCCTCGTGCAACCGGGGGCTTTGAGTACTTGTACGTTGCAATCGACAAGTTCACAAAGTGGCCGAAGGTGGAAGCGGTGAGGAAGGTGACAGCACAATTAGCCGTCAAGTTCTTTAAAAGAATAGTTTGCCATTTCGGTGTGCCCAACAGGATAATCACCAACAATGGCACACAATTCACAAGTCGCACCTTCATGCAATACGTCCAGGATCTTGGCGGCAAAATCTGTTTTGCCTCTGTTGCTCACCCGAGAAGCAACGGCCAAGCAGAGAGGGCTAATGCTGAAGTGTTGCGCGGTCTCAGGACCAGAACTTTTGACAAGCTGAAAAAGTGCGGAAGGCGCTGGATTGATGAGTTGCCGGCGGTTCTTTGGTCAATCAGAACGACACCAAATCGAGCCACTAGCCAGACACCCTTCGCTCTAGTTTACGGAGCGGAAGCAGTTCTCCCAACGGAACTCATATACGGGTCACCTCGAGTGCTCGCTTATGATGAGCTTGAGCAAGAGCAACTGCGGCAAGATGACGCTGTGCTCCTTGAGGAGGACCGTCTTCAGGCTGCTGTGCGAGCTGCACGCTACCAGCAAGCATTGCGCCGCTACCATAGCCGCAAAGTTCATGGCTGAAGTCTTGAGGAAGGCGACCTTGTTCTTCGGCAGATTCAGTCCGCCAAGAATTGAAACAAGTTGACGCCGAAGTGGGAAGGCCCTTATCGGGTAGTACGAGTCACCATGCCCGGCGTTGTCCGCCTGGAGACCGAGGATGGTGTTCCAGTGAGTAACTCTTGGAATATCGAACATCTTCGCAAGTTCTACCCATAAGGCGCGGTTGCCGGGGGCCCCCGACAACCTCCTTTTGTACGAGTCTTCCGGCAAGGCATATAATCCTTTGTACAAAACCAGGCGCAGACCCTGTGCGCAACTGAATAAGATTAAGTGTTGTGCATTTCTTGTTGATTTCCATGTTTATATACATATGCATGCTTGTCTGAGATATTGTACGACACTTGCTCCCGGTAAGCATTAACGAACCTCCAAGGTTCCATATCTCTATTTTCTCTTCTTTCTTTTTCTCAAAGGATAGAAGGTTCCTTCGCGCACAAGTTTGCCGGGGGGGGGGGGGAAGGAAGGTATGGATACCAATGGGCGATGTTCAGAATTGATGTCTTGCTGGAAGGAGTACAGCGACAGAAAGCTAAGTTGCGAAACTTTGAGCAAGTTTTTCAATTTTTACGATCAGGCTATTTTCTTTAGACGATTTTGGCCCTTGTATGGAAAACATGCACGCGAAGGAACCCTTGTCGTAATTGGTTGCGCCCTTATTTTGTTTCGAGTCCGCTCAACAGTCTAAGTGGCTGCACCAAGAGCGCCAAGGTGTCTTGCCGGCTGCTGCACCTCTAGCAGGCTGCTGAAGTCCCGCACCCAGCGCTCGTGGCAGGTTGCACGCTAGCAAGTTTCTAGTAAGCGTAGGGCGTATACCATACGGAAAGAAATCGGAGAGGGGAAATAGCATGCATGTATTCAATCATAGCAAGTTATATTACAACAATAGTTGCCGCAGTTCTAACTTAAGACTAAATTGTCCTTGGCATGGAATGGCGGCGGCAAGGAAAAGTGAGACTGCTAGTCCCTACACTAGCCTTCGATCCTCTTGATTGAATCTACCTTCTCAAGGATAGGCGCAACAAGCTCCTCAAGTGCCTTGAGATCTGCATCCTTCGGCAAGCGGTCGAGCACGTTGGTGAGATCAACACCAGGGTTCTTATGCACCACCTTGATGAGTACCTTGCAGAGGACGGCCCAGCAAAGCTTGCGGGATTCATTGGCCAGTTGGGTCACTTGGTTGGACTGTAGCAGCTTCAGAGCATCAATGATGCTTTCAAAGAACATGGTCAGCCTGGCGCTCGAGGATATCCTTTCTTCAGAGGAATACCTGAAGTTTTGCAGGCCATCCTGGCCCATGGTTGACAGTTGTGCTGTGAGACTCTCCGCGGTGTCGACAAGGCGATTAGTCCAGATTTTCACACCCTTCTCATAGTCAATTTGGGCGGCGGCAGCGCTCTTAAGCAAGTTCTTCTCATCCTGGAGATCTTTGCTCAGGGCCTTCTCGCGGGCCCTGCCATCCTCATGAGACTTTTCCAGCGTGGTTTGCTTCAGCCTCAGATCAGCAATGGCATCGTTGGCTGAAGATAGCTGCTTGGTCTTGTCGGATATAGCAATTTGCATCTCCGCCAGGCTGTGGAGAGTTTTCTCCCTGTCACCTTTGAGCGTCGAGAGCTCCTTGCTGTGTTCCTCGAGATCCGCCTCCAGCTTCTTCACTTTGTTGCTCAGCTCATTCTTGGCGGCCTCTGCAGCCTCGGTGGCATCGATGGTTTCCTTGAGCTTGCTGGCGTGATCTGCAGTTGAAGCTTCGAGCGCCTCCTTGTGTTTCTACTCCAGCTCCTGGGTCCGCTGCGCGACAAGCTTTTCAATTTCTTCGTCCTTGCCACGGAGTTTGGCAGCAAGTGCCTGCTCACGCGCGGCAAGATCTTCTTCGTGAGCGTCAAGCCCAATGCGATGCTCCGTCAAGAGAGCATCTTTAGCGGCAACCCTTTGCGCAGCTTCCTCTTGTGCCTTCTCTATGTCAGATTGCCTCAGGAGGGTCTCCGTCCAGCTTTGGCTCACTTGTTCCCGGCTGGCAGTCAACTCCTGAAGGGCCTCGGCGTACCAGATCTGCATTTGCTCAACGTGCTTCTGGAAATCCGCCTCGGCTGCTTCGACAACTGCAGCTCTGGAGTCTGCCTTCTCCTTTCGAGCACGGTGGAGTGCTTGGAGCTTGCGGAAATTAACGCCCATGGCCTGAAGGAACTGATCTTCTTCAGATTTGCCGTTGCTGGCGCTTGGTTCATCGACGATCTCGAGCCCGGCAGCGGTGATGATTTCTTCATCAAAAGTTTCTCCTTCGGTCGGCACTCCAATACTTGCCGTCCCCGGCAAGTTGATGAATAGGTTGTTTCCAACCTTGAGATATTTGCTTGATGAGGGAGCCTCAGATGTCGATGGTTGATCCTCGACAATCGTCTCACCGGTGGCTGGGGTCTCTGTGGCCGATGTAGCGCCTAGCGCTCCTGCGGCAGGAACGCCCTCAGTATGGTCATCAGTCTCCTCGCCGGCCCTCTCGGCAGATTCCTTGGAGGCTTCCTCGGCAGCAGCTTCGCTGACCTCGATAGTGGCGTCTCTGGTGGCCTCGCTAGCAGCGATCTTGTCAGCTTTGGCGGTAGCATCTCTGGCGGTCTCCTCGATGACAACGTCGACGTCCATGTGTTCCATCACAGGGAATTCTGGAGGACAAAGGAGGGAAACAAAATAAGATCAAGATTGAAGTTCAAGAAGACAAAGAGAGAGAAAGATAAAGGAAAGAATGACAAGTGCTCTAAGGCAAGCAGTCACCTACATTGAGCTGTTGAGGGGTGGCTTCATCCCTCCCGGCAACATTGGTTGCCGGGGAAAGGTTGCCGGTGCCCATGTTTGCCGGCTCCTCCTCTTCCAAGGTAGGCTCATCGGTAGGAGCTCTTGCCGGAGATGCGCTTGCGGGCGGCTAGGTTGATGGAGGCGGCACGACGGGGGCGTCCTCCAATGACTTTCCCTGTTGCTCTCCTTCTCCTGCAAGCCCAAAGATATTAGGGGCAAAGGTAGAAACCTCAGCACCCGCCAGCGGAAAATGAGTAGTGAACTCACGCTGGGGGCTGCGCTGGGGGCTGCGTTGAGGGCTAAGCTCCGGGCTGATGACGATAGTTTCTGGCACGCTCGCAGAGCTTGTCGAGGGCTCGTCGCCCATGGAAGTCTTCGCCCTCTTCGCCATCCTTTCCGCTAAAGTTTCTACGTCACTGCAGAGACAAGACAAAGCAAGACAATGAGATCAATCGAATTTAGAATTTGGGAGATAAAGGCTGTGACAGGATATTTACTCTTCCTCTTCTCGCTCCGGGCGGAAACCGGAGATGTCGAAATCAACCTCCGTTGCGGCGTCCATATGGGGAGGCAGACGAGGGGTCCTGTGTCGCTTGGCTGCAGCAGGTGCAGTGGGTTGGCGTGACTCTGCCGCCTCAACCTCTGGTGCTGTTGTGTGCGACGCCCCTGCCACCCCAGTGGTTGCCGCAGGTGTGTGTATCGTGCGCCGCATGGGTTGCTGTCGAACTCCTTGCCGCGGTGCAGCCTTGCTGGCCGCCTTCTTGCCGGGAGCATCACTGCTTGAAGAAGGTTGATTTGCTGGGGCACCAGAGATGGCTTTCTGAAGGACACGCTTTGCCCTCTTTGGAGCTGGGGGCTCCTCTTGTGGCTGTTCTTCGGCTGCGTCCTCATCAGATGAGCTTTCGGCGGCTGTGCATCTCTGTTCCCCGGTAGCCTTACCTTCCCTGGCAGGATCCTCTTCCAAAATGACTTCTGCGTCGCTAGTTTCCCATTCTGTGAAACCGACGCTGCCGGCCTCCACGGCAAGATTCGCCTCTTCCACCCTAATGGCAATATACGCCACTTCTTCATCAGTGGTGCCGCGGACGAGGTTTGTTTCTTCCTGGATGGCCCTCTCTGACAAGTCGTCGAAGAACTTTTGTGCCTGCTCCACAGATGGCTCGACCCAAGTTGCATCAAGGCCATGGGTGTTGAACATTGGCATTGTGGCGATGATTGACCCCAGGGCGGAGTTGTTGCACAATGGGATAATTCTCGCCGGCAACTTATGCTTGTCCTCACGCTGAAATAGCCTGTGGCGGAGAGCGGCAAGCTGCATGATAGTCAAGTTACTGTTTAATCCGGGGCGCAGCCTCATGATGTCTGTCGTGTTTCGGAACTCCCGAGCTGGTCTCCCCTTATTCTGCAGAGGGGCGATGCGGTGGCGAAGGAAGTCAGACCTAATCATCTCTATTGTGAGCCCGGTAGCTTTCAAACGGAGGATCCTGGTGGTGGCGATCATGAGCTTGTCATCTTGAGCATCGAGATTACTCCAGTCCTCGCCACGGACCACTTTCTGCTGTCGGGGCGAACAAAATGGATGGGGATTTGCTTCCTTGATCCAGTACCACTCGGACCGCCATTCTTCCCACTTCTCGCGGTAAACCCTTGGGATCCAGGCGATAGAACCAGAAAGGGCGTCCCCTTTTTGGATGCGAGGAACAAAGTAATGGCGGAAGAGGGCAGTGTTGGGAACTACTCCGGCAAAGTTTTCACAAAGATGAGCAAAGATAGACATGCACGCTTTCCACATCGCGCATTCAACGCGCGTAGTGGGGAAGCGCAGTAAGCGGAATAATTACAAGCAGTAAACCCCTGCCACGCATGCCCGTGCACTGTTTGGGCCTAGCCCAACAACGCCTCGCACTCCTGTGTGGCCTAGGCCCGGGGGCTCCTGTCGGTGTACTAAATATTGGGCCTTTAGTACCCCATAATTGTGCACAGGCAGTTGTAGCCATACCTGCGGCAAGGCTTGTCGGGGGAACAGCCGAAGAATTAATCCAAGGTTATGAAAGAGACATTCAAGCCAAGGGTCAGAAGATAAGGAGAACTGAAGACCAGAGGCTCAGCTCCCGACAAGATCTTGCCGGGGTAGTCTACGGAGCCCGGCAAGATTCGCACCCCGCCAAGGTTCCGCCACTGTGCCACCGCTCCAGCGCAGCGACCAGCCTGGCATTCTGATACCATCTCTGGATGCGTGGTGAGGCGCTAGTGGAGGCGAGCTTAAGCGGTGCTGCTGGGATGGCCCCTTTTTCCATCCCCAAGAAAGTAGGGACACCTAAATGGACACCTCACGGTGCATTAAATGCATTTGTCCTAAACCGCCAGTGGTTAGGTATGATAACCCTGTAGCTACTTTACACCTCGCATATCAACAGTTTGCCACTGTGGTGACCCCTTTGAGCACATAAAAGGTGGCCCAAGGCAACTGCTACAGGGGGGGAACACTCTCGGCCCATTCTGCATGCCTAGCTGCTGCACGAACACACTGTTCATTGCAAGCGCTCCAAGAACTAGGACGAAAACACTGATAATAAACTAAAGCAGGAGTAGGGTTTTACGCTGATTAGCAGCCCGAACCTGGGTATAAATCCCCTCACGTTGGTCATCAGTTCTGCTCTTTGTGCATACCTCTCTCCCTGCCGAATCGTAAAGGGGTCCCTCGGATCCCATAGGTGTCGTACGCTGACAGCATGCGGGAGGATGGAGTCGACCGGAGGGCGGCATGATCGATGGAGAAGAGGGTTGGAGAGGAATGAGAAAGAAGCAAAGCCACATGATTATATTTGGACGGCTCAAAAAATCGACCTAAGTAACTACTATTTTTCCAAGTTACTTACATACTCTCTCCATACCGATGCAACTTATCTTACGATATCCAAATTAATCCCAAAACACATAGGCATGGTGCATTAACTCCCACTTCATTTCTTGTGTTTTGACATGAACAAAGGAGTCAATCAATAAGAGACGTCAGGGGTGTTTGTTTTTAATGACTTTAGACCACCTAGCACGGCATGCAGTGGTCAGTTCATTGCATGCAATGATAGTAATTAGCAAATAAACAGAGTTATTTAGCCAAAACCACCACACTTGGGGCTAGGGTAATGCTACTTCTTGAGCTTAAGTTGGTTTTTCCCTTGAAGAGGAAAGGGTGATGCAGCAAAGTAGAGATAAGTACTTCCCTTAGTTGGAGAACCGAGGTATCAATCCAGTAGGAGCAACACACAAGTCACCAATGGTTGCAACTACACAAAGAAACAAATACTTGCACTCAACGGGATAAAGGGGTTGTCAATCCCTTCGCGGTTATTTGCAAGGATGAAATCTCATAGAGATAGGTATAAAAGATAAATAAAAGTGCAAAATAAAGTAAAGGTAAACAAATTGCAGCAAGGTATTTTAGGGTTTTTGGTTTTATAGATCTGAAAATAATATGATAAGAATAGACCCAGGGGCCATAGTTTTCACTAAAGGCTTCTCTCTTGAAAGAACACATATGGTGGCTAAACATTCCTGTTGAGCAGTTGATAGAAAAGCAAATAATTATAAAGATATCTAAGGAAATGATCATGAATATAGGCATCACGCCTGTGACAAGTAGAACGACTCCTGCCTTCATCTACTACTATTACTCCACACATCAACCGCTATCCAGCATGCATCTAGTGTATTAAGTTAACAAGAACGGAGTAATGCCTTAAGCAAGATGACATGATGTAGAGGGATAGATCCAATCAATATGAATAAACCCCACCTTTTTATCCTTAATGGCAACAATACAAATATGTGTCATGTCCCTTTCTGTCACTGGGATTGAGCTGCGCAAGATTGAACCCATTACAAAGCACCACTCCCATTGTAAGTAAAATCAATCTAGTTGGCCAAACCAAATCAATAGATCGGAGAGAAATACAAAGCTATCTTAATCATGCATAAAAGAGTCTAGAGAATACTCAAATAATATTCATAGATAATCTGATCATAAACACACAATTCATCGGATCTCAACAAACGCACCGCAAAAGAAGATTGCATCGGATAGATCTCCAAGAACATCGAGGAGAACATTGTATTGAAGATCAAAGAGAGAGAAGAAGCCATCTAGCTACTAGCTATGGACCCATAGATCTGTGGTAAACTACTCACACGTCATTGGAAGGGCAGCAAGGTTGATGTAGAGGCCCTCCGTGATCGAACCCCCTCTGACAGAGTACCAGCAATGGCCTCCAGATGGGATCTCATGAGGATAGAAACTTGCAGTGGCAGAAAAGTATTTTTGGTGTTCCCTCTGGTATACTGGGAATATTTGGGTATTTATGGAGCTGATATTAGGGTTAGAGGAGCCATAGGGGGCCCACAAGCTCATAGTGTGCCCCGCTAGGGCGCGCCTGGTGAGCCTGTGGGTCATCCGTGGCCCTTCTGGCCTCCTCCCGAAGCTTCTTACTTGTCTTCTGGTCCAAGAAAAATCATCAAAATTTTTCGTTCCGTTTGGTATTGATTTTCTATAAAAGACAGAAACAAGGAAAAACAGCAACTGGCACTGGGCACTAGGTTAATAGGTTAGTCCCAAGAAATGATACAAAATAGCTTAATAATGCATATAAAACATCCAAGATGGATAATATAATAGGATGGAACAATAAAAAATTATAGATATGTCGGAGACGTATCAAGCATCCCCAAGCTTAGTTCCTGCTCATCCTCGAGTAGGTAAATGATAAAAACAGAATTTTTGAAGTGGAATGCTACCTAACATGTTTATCATGTAATCTTTCTTATTGTGGCATGAATATTCAGATCCATAAGATTCAAAACAAAAGTTTAATATTGACATAAAAAACAATAATACTTCAAGCACAGTAATGAAGCAATCATGTCTTCTCAAAATATCATGGCTAAAGAAAGTTATCCCTACAAAATTAAATAATCTTGTCATGCTCTATCTTCTTAACACAAAGTATTTATCATGCACAACCCCGATGACAAGCCAAGCAATTGGTTCATACTTTTAATGCTCTTAAGCTTTTTCAACTCTCACGCAAATACATGAGCGTGAGCCATGGATATAACACTATGTGTGGAAAAGAATATGATGGTGGAGATTGGGTGGAGAAGAAAAAAAAGGAGAAAGTGTCACATCGATGAGGCTAATCAATGGGCTATGGAGATGCCCATCAATTGATGTCAATGCAAGGATTAGGGATTGCCATGCAGCGGATGCACTAAAGCTATAAGTGTATGAAAGCTCTAAAGAAAACTAAGTGGGTGTGCATCCAACTTGCTTGCTCATGAAGACCTAGGGCAATTTGAGGAATCCCATCATTGGAATATACATGCCAAGTTATATAATGAAAAATTCCCACTAGTAATATATCAAAGTGACAAAATAGGAGACTCTCTATCATGAAGAACATGGTGCTACTTTGAAGCACAAGTGTGGAAAAGGATAGTAACATTGTCCCTTCTCTCTTTTTCTCTCATTTTTTCTTTTCTTTTTTTCTCTTTTTTTCTTTTAGGCTCTTTGGCCTCTTTATTATTTTTTATTTTGCGCTCTTTGGCCTCTTTTTTATTTATTTAAGTCCGGAGTCTCATCCCGACCTGTGGGGGAATCATAGTCTCCATCATCCTTTCCTCGCATGGGACAATGCTATAATAATGATGATCATCACACTTTTATTTACTTATAACTCAAGAATTACTACTCGATACTAGAACAAAAATATGAATCCATATGAATGCCTCATGCATATGATCATGCAAAGCACTGTGACAATGATGGTGTGTGTCATAATAACGGAACGGTGGAAGTTGCATGGCAATATATCTCGGAATGGCTATGGAAATGCCATAATAGGTAGGTATGGTGGCTGTTTTGAGGAAGATATAAGATGGATGATGTGTGAAAGAGCGTATCATATCATGGGGTTTGGATGCGCCGGCGAAGTTTGCACCAACTCTCAAGGTGAGAAAGGGCGATGCACGGTACCGAAGAGGCTAGCAATGATGGAATGGTGAGAGTGCGTATAATCCTTGGACTCAACATTAGTCATAAAGAACTCACACACTTATTGCAAAAGTTTATTAGCCCTTGAAGCAAAGTACTACTACGCATGCTCCAAGGGGGGTAGATTGGTAGGAAAAGACCATCGCTCATCCCCAACCGCCACTCATAAAGAAGACAATAAAAAATAAATCATGCTCCAACTTCATTGCATAACGAGAGACCATACATGCATGCTTCTGGAATCACAAACCTTAACACAAATATTCTTACTAAACCACAATTACTCACTAGAAATGTCTCTAATAGCACTATCTTTATATCTCAAAATAAATGCAACAAATCAAACTTCTCATATATTCAATGATCTTCATGAAAGTTTTTATTATATCCCTCTTGAATACACATCATATTAGGACTAAATTCATAACCTAAGCAAATTGCCATACTATTTTTAAGACTCTCAAAATAATATAAGTGAATCATGAGAGTTCATCAATTTCTTCAAAATAAAACCACCACCGTGCTCTAAAAGATATAAGTGAAGCACTAGAGCAACTACCTAGCTCAAAAGATATAAGTGAAGCACATAGAGTCTTCTAAAAAATTCACAATTAATGTGTGTCCCTCTCAAAAGGTGTGTACAACAAGGATGATTGTGGAAAACTAAAAAGCAAATACTCATATAATACAAGACGCTCCAAGCAAAACACATATCATGTGGTGAATAAAAATATAGCCTCAAGTAATTTACCGATGGATTGAAGAAAAAAGAGGGATGCCATCCGAGGCATCCCCAAGCTTAGATGCTTGGCAGTCCTTGAATATTACCTTGGGGTTCCTTGGGCATCCCCAATCTTAGGCTCTTGCCGCTCCTTATTCCATAGTCCATCGAAACTTCACCCAAAACATGAAAACTTCACAACACAAAACTCAACCGAAAACACGTGAGATCCGTTAGTAAAATAAAACAAATTTCCACTTTTGGGTACTGTTGGAAACTCATTCCAATTTTATATTTGCATTATATCTACTATATTCTAACTTCAACATGGTTCATACCCCCTGATACTACCCATAGATCCATGAAAATAAGTGAACAACACAATGAAAATAGAATCTGTCAAAAACAGAACAGCCTGTAAAGACCTGAACTAAAATCATATTTCTGTAACTCCAAAACTTCTGAAACATTAGGACAATGTAGGCAATCTGTATATCAATCTTGTTTAAAAAAGTCAGAATTTTCCCACATTCCAGCAAATTTTAACAATTCTGCTACTGGGCGCAAAAGATTCTGTTTTTCAGCAAAATCAAATCAAGTATCATCCAAATCATCCCAAAGGTCTTACTTGGATCAAACACTAATTAAAATATTAAAACAAAATCATAACATAAGTATAATTTCATAATTATTGAAAAATAGAAGCAAAAACAAAAAAACAAAAAATAATATTGGGTTCCCTCCCAACAAGCGCTAATGTTTTACGCCCCTAGCTAGGCATATTGCATAGATCTAGGTATTCTTATGTTTGGTATTCAATCCATAAGTGGCCCTCATAATAGATTCATATGGCAACTTAATTTTCTTTCTTGGAAAGTGTCCCATGCCCTTCCTTAAAGGAAATTTCAATCTAATGTTTCCTTCTTTCATATCAATAATTGCACCAATCATTCTAAGGAAAGGTCTACCAAGAATAATAGGGCATGTAGGATTGCAATCTATATCAAGAACAATAAAATATACGGGCACATAATTCCTATTTGCAGAAATAAGAACATCATTAATTCTTCCCATAGGTTTCTTAGTAGTGGAATCCGCTAAGTGCAAATTTAAGGAACACTCATCAAGTTTATGGAAACCTATCACATCACATAAAGTTTTTGGAATTATGGAAATGCTAGCACCCAAATCACACATAGCATTGCACTCATAATCTTTAATATTAATCATAATAGTAGCTTCCCATTCATCATAAAGCTTTCTAGGGATTGAAACTTCCAACTCAAGTTTTTCTTCAAAAGATTTTATCATAGCACCAATGATATGTTTAGTAAAAGCTTTAGTTTGATTATAAGCATGAGGTGATTTAAGCATATATTGTAACAAGGAAATAAAATCAATCAAAGAACAATTATCATAATTAAAGTCCTTGAAATCCAAAAGAGTGGTCTCATCATTAGTTAAAGTTTGGACCTCGTCAAACCCACTTTTATCAAATTTTTTATTAAGATCTTCACCCTCCAAATTATTGGGATGCCTTCTAGCTAAAGTTGACTCATCGCAAGTCCCTTATTTATCTAGTTTTATATTAGCCAACAAAGATTCAATAGGAGTCACACCAATCACTTTAAGATCTTCATCATGATTATTGAAAAAACTAGAAGAACATACTTTTTCTAGCCATTCTCTCTTAGCACGCATCCTAGCGGTTCTCTCCCTACTTTCATTAATAGAAATTTGAATAGCTTTGAGAGACTCATTAATATCAAGCTTGGGTGGCATAGATCTAATTTTAAAAGAATCAATCTCATGAGAAATTCTATGAACGTTTCTAGCCAAATCATCAATCTTAAGCAATTTTTCTTCTACCATAGCGTTGTAAATAGTTTGGGAGTCAATAAAATATTTAATATTATTCTCAAGATCAGAGGGCATCTTATTATAATTTCCATAAGAATTGTTGTAGGAATTACCATAATTATTAGATGAATTACTGGGAAACGGCTTAGGATTAAAATTACCTCTATACGCGTTATTACCAAAATTGTTCCTAGCAACAAAATTCACATCCATAGATTCATTATTATTTTAAATCAAAGTAGACAAAGGAATGTCATTAAGATCAATAGGAGAAATATTGATAGCAATCAATTTCATAAGTTCATCCATCTTTCCACTCAAAATATTAATTTCTTCAATAGCATGCACTTTTTTACTAGTGGAAGATCTTTCGGTATGCCATTGAGTGTAATTTGCCATAATATTATCTAGCAGTTTAGTAACTTCTCCTAATGTGATATCCATAAAAGTACCACCCGCGGCGGAATTAAAAGATTTCTATATGCCAAATTCAATCCGGCATAATTTTTTTTTCTGATCATCCATAAACTTAAACCATGAGTAGGGCAATATTTTGTCATCAGTTTCATCCTCTCCCAAGATTGTGCAACATGTTCATGATCGTGTTCCTTAAAATTCATTATCTTATTCATAAGGGAGATGATCTTAGTGGGAGGAAAATACTTGGAAATAAAATCATCTTTACACTTATTCCATTAATCAGTACTATTTTTTGGAAAAGATGAAAACCTAGTTTTATCATGATCTTGTAATGAGAACGGAAATAGCTTCAATTTAACAATATCATTATCCACGTCTTTTTGCTTTTGCATATCACACAATTCAACAAAAGTATTTAGATGGGATGCAGCATCTTCATTAGGACTACCAAAAAATTGTTCTTTCATAACAAGATTCGACAAAGCAACATTAATTTCATAAGATTCCGCACTAGTGGAGGGAGCAATCAGAGTACTAATAAAATCATTATTATTAGTGTTGGAAAAATCACACAACTTGGTATTTTCTTGAGACATCATGACAAAGAAAGCAATCTAGCACACAAGCAAACAAAAAGCAAATGAAAAGACGAACGAAAAGAAGGCGAATAAAAAGGCAAATATTTTTGTGTTTTTCTGAAAACTTTTTAGAAGTGGGGGAGAGGAAAACGAGAGGCAAATGGTGAATAATGTAAATGCAAGAGATGAGAGTTTACGATGGGTACTTGGTAGGCTTGATGTAGATCCTCCCCGGCAACGACACCAGAAATTCTTCCTGCTACATCTTGAGCTTGCGTTGGTTTTTCCCTTGAAGAGGAAAGGGTGATGCAGCAAAGTAGAGATCATGGTGGTTTACGGCCCTGCAGATCATTCGCTATCTGAGCTATTTCTGGATGAACTATCTTCAAAAATTGATTCCTATAATATTCCTTTGGTGATTGGGGGTGATTTTAACCTCCTTAGGTCCCCGATGGATAAGAATAAATCCAACTTTTCATGGCCACTGGCTAGTGCGTTTAACGACTTCATTGCGGGTTGTGCTCTCCGTGAGTTTGCTAGGTTAGGGGCTCGTTTTACTTTGTCCAATCATCAGACCTTGCCGATTCGATCTGCCTTGGATTGCTTTTTTTCTACTGCTTCCTAGGACCTATTGTTTCCGCGTGCCTCTCTCTCTCTGCGCTGCCACATGTTGGCTCTGATAACTCCCCCCTCATCTTGGACCTTGCTATTTCTACCTTGGCTAAAGCTTCTAGATTCCAATTTGATGCGTCATGGCTTTTGATTGATGGTTTCTGTGACATGATCTCGGAGAAGATTTCTTCTCTTCTATGTTCTAGGATTCGATCCTTTGGCCCCATGGATGACTGGCATTATTGTTCATACCAGCTGCGAAAATTCTTAAAAGGATGGGGTCGTAACCGTGCGGCAGAGGCCCTCCAGAGTAAGCGGGTCCTATTGGGGCAGGTCTCGGCCTTGGATGCGGAGGCTAACGCTGCCGGGCTCTCTGCTGGGGGCTGGCAGCGTAGGTATGATTTGGAGGCATGTCTTATGTAGTTACATCGTCAGCCTGAGGAATATTGGAAACATCATGGGACGATCAATTGGACCCTGAAATGGGACGAATTGATGGCTTACTTCTTTGCCATTGCCAATGGACACCATCATAGATGTTCGATTAACAGTTTGATCATTTATGGGGTCCGTGTTTCTGATCCTAACATTATTTTTGAACATGTCCATGATTTTTTTGCTGGCTTGCTTGTGGCTAGGCCGGCCTCTAGTTTCCTTATCTCCCCTACCCTTTAGACCAAGCAATGGCAGGTCTCTGAGGTTGAAAATGATAACCTGATGATCCCCTTATCTGTGGAGGAGATTGAGACGGTGATTAATTCTGCTAACACTAACTCGGCCTCACGCACCGATGGGTTCTCTATTCCTTTCTTTTGCCACTTCTGGTTTGTGCTTCGCCCGCTTGTTTGTGCGATCATCCAAGGCTTTTGCCTTGGTACGGTTGATATCTCTTGATTGAACTATGCTATCCTGTCTCTCATTCCTAAAGTTAACGGAGCTGATCAGATTGCCCAATTTCATCCTATAGCTTTGATTAATAACTTCGCCAAATTCCCATCTAAGGGGTTGGCTTCTAGATTGTCTCCAGTTGCACACAACACCATTAGCCCCACTCAGACAACTTTCATTAATGGTAGGTGTATTCTTGACGGGATCCTGTGTTTACATGAAATCGTACCTGATCTCCAGCGGAGGGGATCAAGAGTTGTTATCCTCAAACTTGAGTTTGAGAAGGCAGACGATTCTGCCAGCTGGAGTTTCCTTTGCCAGGTCCTTCTTGCTAAAGGCTTTCATGCTGGGTTTGTGCATAGGTTGATGCAGCTAGTCTCGGGGTGCCACACGGCTGTTGCTGTGAATGGCACTGTCACTAAATACTTCGCCAATGGTCGTGGCCTGCGGCAGGGGGATCTGGCTTCACCCATTCTCTTTAATTTTGTGGCGGATACCTTATCTTGCATATTGGGTCGTGCGGCTTCGCCTAGGCACATCTCCCCTGTGGTGTCCCACCTCCTTCCCCAGGGCATTACACACCTTCAATATGTTGAGGACACGATTATTCTGGTGGAATTGAATGATGCTTGTCTTGCCAACCTTAAATTCATTTTTCTATGCTTTGAAGCCTTGTCGGGGCTCAAGATTAAATTTTTTAAAAGTGAGGTGATTGTGACTGGGGTGGATGAGGAGGAGGCCACCAGAGTCGCGCAGCTCCTAAATTGTACGCTTGGTTCTTTCCCTTTCAAATACCTAGGTATGCCTATCTCTCCCTTTCGTCTTCATGTTAAGGTTTTTAATCCTTTGGTTGCCAATGTTGGCAACAGAGTTATGCCGTGGCGAGGCTAATATAACACTCAGGCTGGGAAAGTGTGTCTCACTAATGCATGTCTTTCTTCATTGCCTATATTCACTATGGGCTTCTTCATGCTTTCCCTGGGAACCCATGTTGGCTTTGATAAACACAGAGGGACCTTCTTTTGGAACTCTGCGGAGAACAAACAGAAATATAGACTTGTTAAATGGAAGGTCATATTTAGGCCCAAAATCCTTGGGTGCTGGGGATCTTAAATACGGCAGTGATGAACAAATGTCTCATCGTGAAGTGGTGGTGGCGCATCATGACTGTTAACCCCTGGATGCTTTGGTATGATCTTTTAAAAGCTAAATACTTCCCATATGGCAGACCTATGTTTGCCTTGGCTTTGAATGGTTCTCAGTTCTGGCGGGACCTCTCAAAGGTTCGAGATGTCTTTCGTGCCCATGTCAAGTTTATTGTCAGGAATGGTCCTTTGACCCGTTTTTTGGTTAGATTGGTGGGTTGGTGATACTACATTAGCTGTTTCTTTTCCTGTTTTGTTCTCTTATTGCCCTGACCCTAAGATCTCAATCTCTGAGCTCTCTCGTGTTGGATGGGATCTAGGTTTCGGAGGTCTCTTTCCCTTGCAGAGTTGGTGGACTGGCATCGGCTTGTTGCCGTGTTCCCTATTCTCTCGGAGGAAGAGGATTCGGTGACCTGGCCTCATGTGGCTTCTGGTAGATTCTCCGTCAACTCTCTTTACTCCAGGCTTATTGATGGGACACCTATGTCCAAGTTTAAGAAAGTTTGGGCGGCTACGATCCCTCCTAAGTAAAGGTTTTCCTCTGGCAGGCCTTTAGAGGCTGTTTGCCGGCGGCTGACCAAATTCGCGAACGAAATGGGCCTGATTCTGCCTTTTCCGCCTTATGCTCTGAAGTTGAAGATACCAATCACATATTCTTTCTGTGCCCTCTGGCCAAGTTGGCTTGTGGTTGTGTTCGATCCTGGATAGGTGTGAATTGGGATCCTCACTCTTTTTCTGACCTGCGCATACGGACTGGCAACATCAGTGGACAAACTAAGAGATTGTTTTGGGTTGGGCTGGCTGCCATGTGCTAGTCCTTGTGGAATATTAGAAATAAATTCACCATTGAGTTGGTTTTCCCTATCAAGCCGGCTGACGTGCTATTTAAAATGTCTCTCTTCTTGCAGCAGTGGAAATTATTAACTAATCAGCAAAGTCAGGGCGTCGACCAACTTGATCTCCTCTCCGGCCTCCGAGTGACTGCCTATGTTGGACGTGCCATCTTGTAGTAGTAGGTTGTTGGCCTGCGTGCCACCTTTTTCTATGGTCTGTTGGGCCTGCGTGTCTGTAAACTCTCTCTTCCTTGTGTGCTCTCTGCTTATTTTGATCTTAGCGGTCGGTGAACTTTGGGCTAGTTGTATGGTAATCTTCCTGGTGGATTTATTTATAAAGTCGTGCGTATGTCTTCTCTCTAAAAAAAGTATTTCCCTCAGTTTGAGAACCAAGGTATCAATCCAGTAGGAGGAACACACAAGTCACCAATGGTTGCTTCTACACAAACAAACAAATACTTGCACCCAAGCGATAAAGGGTTGTCAATCCCTTCAAGTTTATTTGCAAGGATGAGATCTGATAGAGATAGGCACAAAAGATAAATAAAAGTACAAAATAAAGTAAATGTAAATAAATTGCAGCAAGGTATTTTTGGGTTTTTGGTTTTATAGATCTAAAAATAATTTGATAAGAATAGACCCGGGTGCCATAGTTTTCACTAGAGGATTCTCTCTTGAAAGAACACATACGGTGGGTAAACAAATTACTGTTGAGCAATTGATAGAAAAGCGAATAATTATAACGATATCTAAGGCAATGATCATGAATATAGGCATCATGTCCGTGACAAGTAGACCGACTCCTGCCTGCATCTACTACTATTACTCCACACATCGACCACTATCCAGCATGCATCTAGTGTATTAAGTTAACAAGAACAGAGTAACGCCTTAAGCAAGATGACATGATGTACATGGATAGAACCAATCAATATGAAATAAACCCCACCTTTTTATCCTTAATGGCAACAATACAAATACGTGTCATGTCCGTTTCTATCACTGGGATTGAGCATCGCAAGATTGAACTCATTACAAAGCACCTCTCCCATTGCAAGAAAAATCAATCTAGTTGGCCAAACCAAATCAATAGATCGGAAAGAAATACAAAGCTACCTTAATCATGCATAAAAGAGTTTAGAGAAGACTAAAATAATATTCATAGATAATCTGATCATAAACCCGCAATTCATTGGATCTCAACAAATGCACTGCAAAAGAAGATTACATCGAATAGATCTCCAAGAACATCGAGGAGAACATTGTATTGAAGATCAGAGAGAGAGAAGAAGCCATCTAGATACTAGCTATGGACCCATAGGTCTGTGGTAAACTACTCACACATCATCGGAAGGGCAGAAAGGTTAATGTAGAGGACCTCCGTGATCGAATCCCCCTCCGACGGAGTACCGGCAAAGGCCTCCAGATGGGATCCCACGAGGACAGAAACTTGCGGTGGCGAAAAAGTATTTTTGGTGTGCCCTCTGGTATATGGGGAATATTTGGTTATTTATGGAGCTAAGATTAGGGTTAGAGGAGCCACGGGGGGGGCCCATAAGCTCATAGGGTGCCCCCCTAGGGCTCGCCTGGTGAGCTTGTGGCCCATCCGTGGCCCTTCTGGCCTCCTCCCGAAGCTTCCTAGGTGTCTTCTATCTAAGAAAAATCGTCAAAAAATTTTGTTCTGTTTGGAACTCCGTTTGGTATAAAATTTTCTGTAAAGGACAAAAACAAGGAAAAAATAGCAACTGGCACTAGGCACTAGGTTAATAGGTTAGTCCCAAAAAATGATATAAAATAACACAATAATGCATATAAAACATCCAAGATGGATAATATAATATCATGGAACAATAAAAAATTATAGATACGTTGGAGATGTATCAGGTAACAACTTGGTATTGTACTACATTTGAACCAGGGCACGAAAACCACCTGTTCTACGCCTAATGCGTAACACGGAGCACTGATGCTCGAATTTGGCCGGGAAAACAGTGTAACCGACAGGTGGGGCCCACCTGTCGGGATGATTTGGCGAAGACTAGTCTAAGTTGACATTTAACCTACTGAGGTGGACTACTGTCCCACTTGCCGGCCACTCATCTTCTTTCTCAATTTTCTTTCTTCCTCGTCTCTCTCTCCTACCCGCATCCTCCACCCACTGGTCCTATACCCGATGGCCACTCTCCTCTTCACCATCCGCCAACCACTCTCGTCTTAGCGGTGCGTGCCTCTGCCACGGCAATGGAGGAGCTGGCCCACGACCTCCTCTCCACCGGCAACCGTTCATGTGGGTCGTGGGGGCCAGCAATGTGGCGCAGCTCCCACACCGCCTCTAGATACGGTGACCGCGGTGAGCGACACGCTCGGCTTCAGGGTGCTGAGTGTGGCGCCACCGCTGTGGCACGACCAACAGATCAACACCCGGCTCGTCAAGGATGCACGGGGCACCAGCGTGTGCGCGCGCTGTGACGCGTCCGTGGAGTGTTCTAGCACGGCCAACTGCATCCCCAGGACCTGAGACCATGCCGGTTAGCTTCAGAATAGTTTGCTTGCTTTCCCTACCGAAGGAATCAAAGCGGGAGGCTATAAATCAATGAGGTCCTTGTTTTATTCTCCGCCTCAGGTGGCGTTCGGTAGCGCGTCGATCTCCTCCACCAGCGCGCACTGCTCGTCTACCTCTACTTCCCTGAGTTACCCCATTGTTCCCTCGGAGCCAAACAGCCTCGAGTTGCCTCTTTCTTTTTCACGTGCGTCACTGGAGGCAGTCTGTGCAGGAAGGCTATGTGTGCAAGACGAGAAGAGCAACGAGCTGGCCAGGACACAACATGGAGACGGGCGTATGTGGCAGAGGTGAGGTGCTTAATCAAGTGTCTCAATCTCCCTTCCCAATTTCCAGAAATGGGCGTACGTCGCACACTTGATTAAGTAGCCGGAAGATTAAGTACCACTTAGCACACCTCAAAGCCATTCAAAGACAAGCAACACACCTCTTTCGGCCACTTAGTACAAGTGTTTGGTTTACAAGTTTGAAATGAAAAGGCGGTACACTGACAGCACTTGTGTCGCGTTCAAGTCGCACCCCGAGACGGTCGATCCGGCATGCTGCCGACCCACGGGAATGCGGGTCGTCTTGATTTTTAAATGACATATTGGATTGCATGTGAGCAAAGGGCATCTCCAATGTTGCCATGCCCGCAGCTGACTACCCTGGCCACAAAAAACCCTCGTCCCTCGCGCGCGTGCATTCCCAACCGGCTCCAGCTACCTTCATTCATGTCGTCCATCCGTATGCCGTCATTAAGCAGGCTCGCTGCCCGAGGAACCAACTCAGGCGACTCATTGACGCACCCGGACACTTGGCCTCACTGGAATGAGCTACTTAAAGCGGCAACGCCCAGCTAAACTCCACAACAGAGCGCATCCTCCTACCTGGCACCAGATCCACCATGACCTCGAGTGGGAACCCTCTACATGAGAGGTTGTCTTCGGGGATGAAGATCAAGGTCGCCGCCCTTGCTCAACTCGTTGCTCGCAGCGCAATGCCGGCGTAGCCAGACGCGGACACGCCCGCACAAGCGGTGGCCACGCTAGCGGCCGACGACGAGAGCACCGCCAACCACTGGTCCTACTTGCCGCCGTCCAATGTTCGGTGGCGCATGTGGCAGGTGAACAACGACGGACCGTCCACATCCATCATCATTGACCTCATGTCCACCGGCACAACCGAGGTTGGGGAATCCTCCGAGGATGAGTAGGGCATGGGAGGCGGCAGGGCATGGTGTGCCAACTGGGCCGGTCTGTCTCCCGCGTTCTACTCTTCCACATTGGACACCACACCTTCACTTCATGGGTCTTGAACCCCACCGTCGTTCATGGAGATGGCAGATGGAGGACATCGTCGCTGATGCGGAAGTACATAGGAAAATGGACGTCGGTCGCCGCCGTAGGATAGGTTTCGGGTCGGGTTTCTTTTTTTTTTGTCCTAAAATTTTGAAATGTAATGAAAATATACCGTGTTTGCATGAATCTTGTCCGGTGTATGTGAACTTGCACAATAATAGTAAGATATATTGTATGAACTTTCACAATAATCGTAGTATTTACTTGGTATTGTGGTTGTCATTGTTTTTGTGTGTATAAACTTGGTCTAAGTATAGAAGGTTTGAACCGAGACAAATCTAACATGCGATGTAAATAAACACATAGGGTTTACCTAACCAATTTATCTTAGGCACTCCCATAGTACATCCACTACACATTCACCCATTTCACATCTTTCTCTCACTCTGTCCATCAAACCAACTAAGCCATGTCCTAAAAAAATAGTCCTAAAAAAACCAACTAAGCCAACCTCCCAGCATATCGTGCGGGAAAAGACCCGGCCGTGCCATTTTAGTCGGGATTAGTATCGATGGATCGCTTGAAGCACCAAATTTAAAAGGAAAAAGGCGGTACACTCACAGCATGCCTGTTGCGGGCACAGTGCACCCCTCACATGGTCGGTCCTGCACACTGCTCACCCAAAGAGAACGCGCTTCGGCTTGCCTCTTCACTAACACATGGGATCACATTTGAAGAAACCGACCATGCGCCAAACACCCCTGCCCAACGCGCAAAAATCCCCCCAAATCCCAAATTCAACCACCTTCGCCCAACTAGCCAATAAGATTCACCAACCCCCCCAGCCCCATCCACACCATTCGCTCCACCAAAGCCACCCTACACGCTCCACCGATACATCAGCGCTGTGGTTCGTTGAGGGGATGCACGACGATCCTCTTGCTCCCACAATACGCTCTTGTAGACTGCCGTCCTCCAACCGTGTTGCCACCGCTAGTGATGTTCTTGTGGAGACATACAGCGGTCAGCTTCTCCCACGGTATGTGTCGGATTTCAGGTTCCGCAAACCCTTGAGAGGTTCAAACTCTGGGGTGCGTGCGAAGAACTTGTCCTCCCCAGTCTGCCTGCTCGCTAATCTCACAGCCTAGCTCGATGAACTGTAAGGAAAAGAGACACAGCAAATTACCCAGGTTCGGGCCACCTTGCGGTGTAAAACCCTACTCCTGCTTTGTGGTGGATTGGCCTCGAGGGGCTGAGGATGTACTAGTACAGTGGCGAATAGCCTCAGGAGGAGAGGTGTTCTTGAGCTCGAGTGAGCTGGTGGGGTGAGGGTGATCTGAATGATCCGTCCGGGGGTCTGATCCCTCTCTACGGTGGTGGTTGAGTCCTATTTATAGTGGCCTTGGTCCTCTTCCCAAATGAAAGGCGGGAAGGGATCCCACAACGGCCAAATTTGAAGGGAGACAACTAGTACATGCTATCCTGACAAAGGTAGTCTTTGCCTACAAAAGCCTCTAGTCGTGACGCCGTGGTGGGCTCGGTGATGACCTCTGTCCTACCATCCTGGCGGTCTTGGTCTTGTTGCACGGGAATGGAAACCTTTGCCTGATTCCTCGGGACTCCGCGCCTGCGCTTGCCTCTTTCGCACCGAAGAGGAAACTGGTACACTGCGCCCGCTGGCGCCCGCCTGGCCTTGGTCGTCATGGCTCATGTCATCCGGACCTCACGAGGTGAGGCTTGCATAGAGATCTCCGCTCCTCGGGAGCCAGCCTGAGGAGGCCGCTCCTCGTGGAGGTCTTGGTGTCATCCGCCTCGCGATGCTTGGCCCCTCGCGAGGGTCTTGAGTTGTTGTTGCTGAAGCTGGGCTGTACCAGGCCATCCATGGAGCCACTCCATGGGCCACTGGCAGGCAAGTCTGGGTACCCCCATTCCCAGAACGCCGACAGTAGCCCCCGGGCCCAAGGCGCGCTCGAACTTGGCTTCGAGGCGAAGCCAAGGGGCAAGTGCGGAGCGTCGCAGACCCTAACCGCCTGCAGCCTTGGTCGACGCGTGGTGATTGATGGGACGTGGGCGTCTCCGCTTCCCCACGCCGCCTCGGCAACTGTCCCTGGCTGATAAAAAGGCTGGCGCTTGTCGCTGAGCCTTCATTTCCTTCCTTCCATCTTGTTCCAGATCCCCTTCTCCTTCTGCTCAGCGTGCCTCCAGATCTGCTGAATCCTTTCCCCGGACTCACCACCGATGGCCACCGACAAGGCGAAGTCATCGGCCTCTGCCGCGCACTCGGCTCCCTGGTTTGAGCCAGCTTTGAGCGCGTCCTCCATCGACGAGGAGAAGCACCTTGCCGCCGTGCTCCCGCTGACGGCGAGCGGCGACAATGAGGGAGGGGAGACGACGCTTCAGGTTGGCTCCGCCCAGCCGGAATCCTTGGGTGACACCTTCTACCCCTTCTTCCTGCATAGCGTCTTCGCTGGGCTGGTTCCCCCTTCTCCCGTTTCTTCTACGCCGTCCTCAACCACTATGGTCTACACACCCTCCATCTTCATCCCAACTCCATCCTCCTCCTGTCGATCTTTGCCTTCTACTGCGAAGCGTTCGTGGGGGTGACGCCCTCCGTCGCGCTATTCCGCCACTTCTTCTAGCTCGAGATAAGCTGTGGCCAGTGCTCTTGGTGCGCCAGCTTCATCGTGGCCAACCGCAGCAATGCGATCTCGTAGGCCGGGAAGAAGGTGGAGGACTTCCGGAACAAGTGGATCTTCATGGACGGCAAGCGCTCCCACGCTCGGCTGGAGCTGCCGACCGTGCTGCCGATGCCCCTGGATCGATGGGCTCACGAGAAGCTCATCGACCCCTTGCTGGAGAGGATGACGGCCGACATGAAGGCGGAGGACCCGAAGGCGGAGAAGCTTCAAGGGCGCGGAAGACGACCTCCAGTTGTGCCCGGACAACTTGTCTGACGAGGAGCTAAGCAAGGTCGTGCACACATTGCTCGGGAAGGACCAGGGTGGCCCCTCGGACGCACATCTCCCGTTGTACCGCTGCACCGACGGGGAGAAGATAGCTGCCGCCATGCCTGTCTTCAATGAGTGGGGGCTCGTGCCGCTGGAGCCTTCCCTGCCCGCGGGCTCCTCAGTGCCGGTGTCCTCCGGCGATCCCTCCGGGGAGGAGGGGAACGAGAGCTCGGAGGCGACCTTGGAGGAGGTGGGGGAGCCTTCTCCTCCACAGCGGAGTGAGCTCCTCCGCGCCTTCTCTGACGACGAGCACCTAGTCAGGGAGTCGCCACGCTCCGCCGGGGTCACCACGAGGTCCAGGGGCACCCCTCCGAAGAAGCTAAAGCAGGGTGTCCTGAAGAAGGACAGGTCGTCGTTGCTTCCCCGAGGTGGCACCTCCGCCCCGCCGTCGGCCGCCGCGCGCTCATCCGCTCCCGAGAGCGCGGCGGGGCTCATGCCCACGAAGCCTGTGGGCGTCGCACTCCTGAAGAGGACGACGGAGTACGTCGCCACGGATCAGTAAGCGCACCATCTTGTCTTTGCTTCTTGCTCTTGACATAGTGTTCTGATATTTTCCTCTCTGTGGCCAGGCCAATGCCGGCGGCGAAAAGGAAGAAGGAGGAGGAGAGGACTCCTGAGGCCAAGTAGCCCACCTCGGCCCCGGAGGTTCTGGGGCAGACGGACGAGGCTAGCTCGCATCCTCCTGCCGCAGGGTTGCCATCGCGAGGCTCAGGGGCCCAGCCTCAGGAGAAGGGTGCCCCTGCGGCCGCGCCGGCATCGGAGACGCTTGCCTTCAACGTGCCTACTGACGACCCGAGGGCTCCGGAGCCCCCGGCCATCCTTGCTGCTGCTGCTTCGCCAGTCTTGATGCCTTCACCGTCTCCTCTTCCAACCACCACGCCAGCGGGCCGCGGCTCTTCTACCACGGCCGGTGCTCTGGAGCAGGCCTTCTCCGTGTTGGATCAACTCCGGAACGATCTTCGGGGCCCCGACCAGTGACGGGCGTCGGGGCGCCTGGAGCTGGTCTCGGGGTGGCTCCAGGCTGACTCGTCCGTCAGGGCGGCCTGGGACCAGGCCGACACTTCTGAAGAGGAGGGCCAGAAGGTGGCCGGCGTGGCCGCCGCCGCCCGTGACATGGCGTTGAAGGACGTGAAGGACGCTGAGGAGCGTTGCCACGTAGCGAAGGATGAGCTGAAAGCCCTCCGCGACGAGCAGGCCACCCACGCCCGGCAGCTCGAGGAGTAAGAGGAAAAGCTGAAGGAGTGGGAGTCTGCGATCGCCGGTCGTGACGCCGAGCTGGAGCAGGCATCTCGGAAGCAGGCCACGGAGTGCGGCCACCTGGAGAAGCTGAAGGAGGAGGTGGAGGCGACACAGGCATCCCACGCCCAGCATGTCTCCGATGAGAAGGCTCGGCTGGAGGCTAGGGAGAAACTCCTTGCCAAGGCTGAGGAGGTGGCCACCGCGGGGTGTGCCGCCTTCGACTCCCTCGAGCAGAGGTCCCGCAAGGCATTGCAGGATCTCTACGGGAGCGGGTATAAGGAGCCACTGGTGACTCCGGAGGAGGGCCCCGCCGGGCTGCTCCCCAAGCTCGTCACGGCGCTCGAGGGCATCATCGTCGGAGTGGGCCCCATGGTGGAGGGAGAAGCCCGCGCGCTTTCGGCCTCGGCCGCAACGCGCGTCTTCAGCCACCTCCATCTTCGGGACTCCAGCTTCAACTTTGGTTCCCTGCTCGAGCCCGTGGACCCTGAGCTTCAAGACGCTGCTGCAGAGGCCGTGAAGGGTCAAGTGGAGGCCCTGTCGCGGAAGTTCCTCGCCGTTGACCCCGTGCCTACGGCTGACGGCAAGGACGGTGGCGACATCGTCGGTGATGGGACTCCCCAAGCTGGCAACGGTGGCGTCCAAGGCTGAAGGAGATGGCGGCGCTTTCCCCTTGTTCTTTTCCTGCAACATGTATCGTACCTCGTGGAGGCGTAAGAACTTATGCTTTGGAACTTTAAGAGACAGTATGTTTTGTAATAATTTGCTAAGGTTCTGCAGTTTCCTTTCGATTTGCTTTGATGTTCTGCGCCGGCAGGGCCCGGCCCCGCGCATACCTCAGTCGCCGTTGGGTCATCCGGATCGCCAGGACGAGACCATGGGGTGAGGGGCTACGTGGCCAGTTAGGCTCCTGAGTCGCGATGCTCAGGAGTCCCCCTTGACGTACGAACAGCCCTCGGGAAGGAGACGCGAGAGTGGGTCTTGGCATTCTGCGTCAGCAGGGCTCGGCCCAGCGCGTACCTCAGCCACCGTTGGGGCGTCCGGATTGCCAGGACGAGACCAAGGGGTGAGGGGCTACGTGGCCAGTTAGGCTCCTGAGTCGCGATTCTCAGGAGCCCCCCTTGATGTATGAACAAAAACCCCCATACCTGTCCTCGTCGGGCTTTCGCTCAGGAGGGATGCGCGAAGACCAGGTCCGAGGGACCTGGCATGGTGGCGTACGCCAGGCATGACCTGAGCGTAGCCCCCATGCCCAGCCCCCTCGCGCTACTCTCCCGAGAGGAAAGCAGCGCGGTGAGGCTGAACACCGAGCCTGGTGGCTCTCCTGAGGTTAGTGCAGCCGTTAGGCTGCCCTCAGTTGTTTATCACCAGCGCGGAGCATGGCGCTTCCGCTCTTGCATGGGCAAAGCGGCTCCTCGATCGTGTCGACTGCCAGCGTGGAGCATGGTGCTTCCATTGGTACGTGGGTGGGGGCTCCCTCTAAGGGGACACCCCGAGGCGTGTACAGCCCCGCCCTGACACGTGGCTTGCACGGCAGGGCTAGAGGAGGTGTGTATGGGCACTCATGAGCCAGTGCGGGACTCATGAGGCCCTACCTCAAGGCGGGTTGCGCCTGAATTTGATTCGTACCACTTGTGATAGTCCTGCGAGATGGTTAGGCAACCTACGCCGAGTGAATCTCCTGAGGTTATCGCATGAGAAGGCCAAATACCAACGACCCCAGGAGGTGACGTGAATGGGTCCGGCCCGCCAGATAGAGCTCAGCCATTGGGTTTGTCGACGCTGCAGGGACGGACCCAAGCACAGACACCGTGCCCAGTCTTCTAATGCTTATGTCCTGAAGAAAGACAACCGGCGCGCGGCTCTCGCGGTGGCGAGGCACCGGGTCACGCACCCTAACTTACCCGCCCCCGATTAGCCCATGCGAGAACAAGGCACCAAGGACCATGGGAGGTGACATGCACGGGAGCTGGCCCGTGAGCCAGAGCTCAGCCACTTGGGTTTAGCGACGCTACAGGGACGGACCTAAGCACAGACGCCGTGCCAGTCCTTAATCATGAGGCGGTCGTGGGTGGGCTTGCAAGGGCGTACGACATTCGTGTTGACGAAGCACCGGACAGTCAAGTGATAATCATAAATAAACTGATGGATAGGGTAGAGCTAGTTCTGATATACGCAAAACCATACGTGCCGCAGGGACGGGCCCACACGGCTTGGGGATAATGCAGCCCGAGGGGCGCCCCCAACTGAACAAATCAGAAAATGTCACCTGCACTGTTGCTGAAGAGATGTTGGAGTAGCTGAAGACGCGTGCCGTGGAAGTCTCTCCTCATGAGCCACCCAGGCTCCGAACCTCGGGAGTCACTCCTGAGAAAGGCTTGGTGGGCTGCAGCTGGTCATTGGGCACCTGGAGTCGGTCGAATGTCTCGATGGAGAGAACGTTGAACCCCGCACCGCCATCGATGAGAGTCTTCCTGACGAGCACGTTGCTGATGGTAGGTGAGCAGAGCATTGGGAGAGCACTGGCAGTTGCCGTGCACTTGAGCTGATTGGATGGGCTGAAGGTGATGGTGCACTTGGACCACATGAGCGGATGCGTTGCCTCGAGCTTGGGGAGGGCCGCGTTCACCTCACGGGCAAAATGCTTGAAGATGCGGTGAGAGGCAGGGGCCTGAGCACCGCCCAGGATGCAGGCGATGGCACGAGGCTCTTGGAAGCCCCCAACCCCCTTGTCCTGGTGGTGGTCGTCATTCCTTCTTGGTGGTGGCGGCAGCGGAGGAAGGCCAGCGTTGCCCTGAGGGCGGTCCTCACGAGGCTGGTCTCTCCAGGGGCCCTCGCGAGGCTGGCCCTGCCAGCGGTCCTCACGAGGTTGATCGCGCCATTCTTGGCGGGGGCTGCGGCCGTCCTGGCATCCTCCACCTCGGCATCCTCTGCGGCCGTAGCCTCGGTCGCTACGCTTGGGGCATTGACCGAGGCGCCCGTCGCGGATGGCCCTGAGCTCCTGGCAGTCGTTGGTGTTGTGGCTGTGCACGTTGTGGAAGACGCAGAACGGGCGGCTACCCTTGGATGACTCTGGGTGGTTGTAGCCGCGCTTCATCTCTGGTTCGGCCGCGAGCACGGCCGGTCCCTTGTGCTTCACATCCTTGGCTTTGGCCTTCTTGCCTTCTGGGCCAGCCCCTGGGAGCTCCAGGAGAGAGAGGTGACCTTCCTCAGCTCTCGCACACTTGCTTGCCATGTTGAACATCTCCAGAGCCATGCACAGGTCCTCATGTATGGTGAGCTCCTCCTTCATCTTGACATCGCAGGCGCCATCAGTGAACGCCGAGATGATGGCCTCGTCCGACACCTTGGGGATCTTGAGGTGGACACTGTTGAAGCGCTGGATGTACTTCTGCAAGGTCTCTCCTGGCTGCTGCTGGATGCGCCGCAGGTCACCCACAGCCGGTGGACGGTCGCGAGTGCCCTGGAAGTTGGCGACAAAACGCACTCGCATTTCGTCCCAGGAGGAGATCGATCCCGCGGGCAGGTTCAGGAGCCACGAGCGCGCACCATCCTTGAGGGCCATAGGAAACCAGTTCGCCATAACCTTCTCGTCGCCGTTGGCTACCTCGATGCTCAGCTCGTAGAGCTGCAGGAACTCGGCAGGGTCGGGGGTGCCGTCGTATCGCAGAGGTAGGTCGGGCTTGAACTTCCTCGGCCAGACGATGCTGCGTAGCTCCGGAGTGAATGCGCGACAACCCGCTGTGGTCACGGGAGCCCGTTGTGGGGGTGGAGCCTGGTCTTAGCGCTCGCGCGTCACCGCAGCAGGCGGTGCGCGGTCTTGACGTGGCGGTGCTGGGAGTGCACGAGCATCTTCTTGCGGCCGCTGCACCACCTGGCAGCTTTCCTCTTCACGCGCCAGCGCACTGCGCGGCGGGTCACGCTGCGGGGCCTTGCGCCTTGGCCCGAGGGCGATGTCTTGACGGGGAGGTGGAGGAGGTGCTCCGTGGGCTAAGTCACCCGTAGCAGGCGGCGGGTGAGGCAGCGAGCGAGACGGTGCGGGAGAGTCCCCAGCGGCGCTGACAAGCTCAGCGATGTGGTCCAGCCAGTCTTCGTAGAGGTTGTTGACGGAGCGGTAGCGTAGGAGCTCGCGTGCCATGAACAACGCAGCCTGCGCGTTCGCCGGCCCGCGACGAGCATGAGACGACGAACCAGCCGGAGTCAGCGACGGGGTGGCGGTGTGCCCATCCCGCCACACAGAAGGGTGCATCAACGAAGCTTGCTTCTCGTGCCCTGTGGGGCCGGTGGCGGCGTTCGCCACTGGAGACGGGGGATGGCGAGGGCAGCCGTCTCCCACAGGCGCTGTCTGAGCGACGCGGGCTGCGAGGGCGTCCCGGCGCTTAGCGCGAGCTCGACGAGCGTCAGCCATGGAAGCGGTGGATCGACCGGCGGGGGAGAGGCTCCGGCGTACCCCTACCTGGCGCGCCAAATGTTAGATTTCGGGTTCTACAAACCCTTGAGAGGTTCAAACTCTGGGGTGCGTGTGAACAACTCGTCCTCCCCAGTCTGCCTACTCGCTAATCTCACAGCCTAGCTCAACGAACTGTAAGGAAAAGAGACACAGCAGTTTACCCAGGTTCAGGCCACCTTGCGGTGTAAAACCCTACTCCTGCTTTGTGGTGGATTGGCCTCGAGGGGCTAAGGATGAACTAGTACAGTGGCGAATAGCCTAAGGAGGAGAGGTGTTCTTGAGCTCGAGTGAGCTGGTGGGGTGAGGGTGATCTGAATGATCCGTCCCGGGGTCTGATCCCTCTCTACGGTGGTGGCTGAGTCCTATTTATACTGGCCTTGGTCCTCTTCCCAAATGAAAGGCGGGAAGGGATCCCACAACGGCCAAATTTGAAGGAAGACAACTAGTACATGCTATCCTGACAAATGTAGTCTTCGCCTACAAAAGCCTCTAGTCGTGACGCCGTGGTGGGCTCGGTGATGACCTCCGTCCTGGCGGTCTTGGACTTGTTGCACGAGAATGGAAACCTTTAGCTGATTCCTCGGGACTCCGCGCCTGCGCTTGCCTCTTTAGCACCGAAGAGGAAACTGGTACACTGCACCCGCTAGCGCCCGCCTGGCCTTGGTCGTCATGGCTCACGTCATCCGGACCTCACGAGGTGAGGCTTGCATAGAGATCTCCGCTCCTTGGGAGCCAGCCTGAGGAGGCCGTGTGGCACCCCGGCTCAGAGGAAACCGGAACACCCCGTATTCCAGCCCAGAGACAAGTCTTCTGGAATACGGCACTGTTGGCATAGAACAAATCAGCTCTTTATTACTATGAATAAGGTTACAAGGGTACATGGAATACATCGGCACGGCGACACTACGCCTCCCCAGGGTAGCTCTATGCTAACAACGAAGCAACCCGAGGAGGCGGAATACCCTCGGCAGCGGAACAACGACGGGGTGGTGAACTCCACTCCGCAGGGACTCTGGCTGGAATGCGTATCCTAGCTCGCAAACTCGGAATCGTCGACAAGCAAGCAATCATGGCATGACCTACAAACTGGCATGACACGCCAGGTGAGTACTTTGAATGTACTCGCAAGCTCACAGCAACCAAAGCAGTCAAGACAAGCAATATCATGGCATTTATAGGTTAAGCAGGTGTAAAATGATGATGCTAGAACAATATAAGCATGGCATGGCATATACTACATGCAACAGGTTGCAACTTACTCTGTTGTGAGGTTACCCCATAACCATCACATGTAAGAACTTACCATCGAGTGTGCCACATGATAACCTCGGCACCAACCAAACTTGGTATTACTATACTGTAGTGATAACATGATCACAAGGAGCTTGGTCTTTACCGAGATCACCACATAACACCAAACCACGGTGATCCTCTCATGATCATGATCAACCAACATCGGTATCCTCGATACCACGGTGATCCTCTCGCGATCACATAAATATCAACCAACTTCTTTCACATCGAACCGGGTTGTTATAAGCAAGATTATTATACTGTTGACCCATAGTGTGTCCTACTACGAACTATGCCCATATCCGAGGACACGGCTATCGATAGATTACATACACTCTGCAGATGTTAGTACACATTACCCACACCACGGAACTCATGGCCTCGTGCTCCCATTTGGGTGGACCAACGACGTTTTGACAAAACCCAATCTATTGCATGGCACTCTCCCGGCCACTCCGACACACTCCCCTTTGGGCTATGTCATGGGTGACCCCTGTGTCCTTCTGACACCTGCCATCGTCATGGCCAAAAAAACTGTCCCAAACGGGGACTTGTGCACAATACCAAAACTGGGTTCACAAGGTTATAGCCGCCTACCTGATCAGGGTAGCACGCGCTCATAACCTTCCCTAGTTGGAGGCACCGGCGAGAGGCATGACAATAGACCAAATTAGGGCTGCCCCATCCCAGCAAGTGTGGTTGCACTGGTGAGCTCGATTCAGTCCGCACTATGACTCAGCCAACAGGTGTTCAAGTTCGATTAACATCCGGTTAAATTTGAATTATGATGTGCTGAGTCACGATAACAGGATGAACCATAACAACTAATAAAGAAACATGCAGACATGTCATCATCTTAGCATGAACTACTGCCAGTGTTCACCATGAGCATAATGCTACCAGCAAGTATCTGATAACTAGCAAGATGCACATAGACAGATTATAAGGATGAGCATCGAACATGAGCATATATAGTAGTTTCAGACAGAATAACATGCACATATTATAATAACTTCTCAGGTAGGAAACCATAGCTACTGCAAATCCGTCATGCAAGTGGCTGTCGTGGCTTGCCTGGGTACGAGGGATCCACCGAGAAGAAGTGCGGAGAGTCCACGGAAACAGTCGCCGGAAACAGTTCTCTTTCGGAGGGGCTGTTTACAGCCAAGGGCAAAATGGTCATTTTCAAAATATTAACACATGGTTAAAATGATACCAACAGAACGGGCTCGACGAAACAAAGAAGTGGGCTTTGGAGTCACCTCATTTGGAGTTGTGGGTAAAAAGATACAGTGGTATTTCTGCCAGGGACTTTTCTGCAAATATTCTATGTACATACGGGTCCTTGTTAGAAAATCCACTGATAAAAGAAAAGGAGCACTGCAGCTCTGGGCCGGCTTGGGCTGAAACAGCGGCCGCTGCTACTGTGCATACGGGCCGGCCCAACAGCACCGCGCGGGGTGACGCAGAAGGCGACTTCCGTGGAAGACGCCTTCCAATTCGGAAGACGACTCCAGCGGAAACCGTTTCCACTTAAACTGTGCGGGCCCGCCACGCCCTTCCCTTCTCTCGCTGACTGCAAGGGCCCGCCTGTACGTCCTTCTCCCTCCTCATCGCCTGCCTGGCCGGGGAAGCAGAGCAGAGGGGCGGCTCCCGACAGCGATAGCCGGAGCTACAGGCCGCTGTTCGCGAAGCTCTGCCTACCAGCGTGATCAGGAGGCCGAGGCGCGTCCATCCATGCACGATACGGGCCTCGAAGACGGCGGGATCGAGAGCACCATCGACCATGGCGGACGGCCGGCGTCGGTGAAGATGGAACCGGGGCTATGGTGCGCTGATGGTCGAGGGAATGGGGTGGGAGGCTCCGCCGGAGGTAGAGAGGAGATATGATGGTGGAGGAACGGAGTGAGGAGGCCAGCCTTGAGTGAATCTAGCCGGCGACCGGCGATGGCCGAGGCGGCAATGGGCGGCGTGGAGGAACTCCGGAGCTAGGGTAAGTGGCTGGGGAGTGCTAGAGGAGTGAGGCAAGGGCGATGGGGTGCTCGGGAGGCCGCGGGGAGCTATATATAGCCAGACGGCTCGTGTGGCCGAGCACAGCGGCGGTGACGCGTGCGCCGGCGTCCTGGAGCTTCGGGAGCATGCCTGGAGGAGGGGAGAGGCGTTCAGAGGACTCACGGAGGAGCAGGGAGGGCTCAGGCAAGCTCAGGAAGACTCAGGAGAGCTCCGACAACCAGACATGGCGGCGGCAAAAGCGGGCACGTCACATTCACGGCGGCCGTACCGCGTAGGAGAGGACATGAGAGAGGGATACTTATCCAGGAGGAAGATGACGACGAGTGGAAGCTCCTGGACACGGCGAGGTGGTGAGGGGAGGAGGAAACGGACGAGGCAGAGGGCCCCAATGCACAGAGCGCGTGCATTTACATGCCAAACCCGTGGTTACCGCGTGTACAGGCACACGCGCTACGTTCTGGCCTGCCACAAGATGTCTAGCGTGTGAACCCTATATGGCAGAGACGCACTACGAGCTTGGTTTGGTCCAATCACTACTGTACTGATAGGAGGGATCACTTAAAGTTTGCTGTAGCAAACTTGTCTACACCTTTGTGATCCATAGGAAGGTGATAGGAACCAAATGTGATGTCAGGGAGGTTTATATTAAGAGGAACTACAGTCCTGTGAAGTTTGGAATGATTTGGAGCAGGATTTAGCATAGTTGCTTCACAACTGCCCAAACTAGTCCAGAAAATGAATCATGAAGTGGCACTCTAAGGGATGCTTGGATTGAGGTGAAATTTGGTGGCTAGGAGTTATTTGGATGCCTGAACTCACTGTAAGAATTTCAAACCATTTGGACACACCAAAATGGTACTTTCTTCACAATGGTCCTCTCTGGACAGAAACTAAGAGAAATTCTAGAGAATTATTGGATGAATGAAATGATTCCATATTGGGAATAGTGATGTCATATAGGTAGAAGCATGTTCTGGAAATTATTCATGAATAATGGAGCAATAAAAATTATAGTTGCTTCACTTCTCAAAATAATTACCAGAAACAAAGATTTGATGCTGTGATCACATAGATAATGGAATGATGCTAAAATTTTGTGGAGAGCCATTATTTGAGCATATGAAGATGCCTGCAAAATTTCAAATCATTTGAATATGCCTAGCTTGCACTTCCTTCACAAAGACTCTGTTTGAACAGATACTTTGAAAAATTGCTCAGGAATATTCACTAGGCAAATGAAGTTGAAATTTGGCATGTGGCAATGATATGGATAGGAAGGAGTGTCCAAAAAGTTTGAGAGCATGCAAGCAAAGATAATGGGTACTTGCTTCACAAACGGCCAGCTAGGGCAGAATCAGAAAAGAAATATTGGTGGAATATTTTTGGTCATGGCAAGGAAGGGTTTTGACATATCTGAGGAATATTTGTCCCAAACAATTTATGGGAATTATTTGGGAATCTTTGGAATGATGGAAGTGTGGGTTGCTTCACAACCCAGGGCAGACAGGGTTATTCCTTAAATAGAAAAAGGAATATTCCCAAGAAAAAGAATATTGGATTGGGTCCAAGATGGAAATGGAAAGGTCTTGAGATGATTTTGAGGTTGACAAGCCACTTGGGAGAGGAATCAACGGTGATCTCTCCAGGTTTCAAGACCACTAAGCCACTGAAAAGCAAATCCAGACAAAAATCAAAAGAAAAAGAAAATGGGCAAAATCCAGGGTGTTACAGGCCGCTCCTCGTGGAGGTCTTGGTGTCGTCCGCCTCGCGAGGCTTGTCCCCTCGCGAGGGTCTTCAGTTGTTGTCGCTGAAGCTGGGCCGTACCAGGCCGTCCATGGAGCCACGCCGTGGGCCGCAGGCAGGCAAGTCTGGGTACCCCCGTTCCCAGAACACCGACAGTATGCGCATTCTAGACTGAGGCCCCGTGCATGCCGGAGTAGCGCTGAATGTTAGCTGATAGATGTTGTTAATATCACTGCTTGCCGAAATAGTTTATAGTCAATATGCTCTGCTTAAGAAGCTTCCTTGCCTTGTTCTGCACTCAATCTGCTTTGCTGAGATGGCATGCCATGCCCAATTAGTGGCTAAAATATCCTGCCATATATTAGGACCATGGTCTATTAGATTGTCATGGTCTAGTAACCAATCTGTTAGGTGAAATAGCTCGACACCATTTTACACTCAATCTTTGTTGCTGAGATGGCCTTCGATGGCTGTGTGTTTGGCCTCTTTGATTGCTGAAATAGCCTGCCATAATTTAGCATTCAATCTGTTTTCTGAATTCGCTTTACATATATTCCATTTACTTATATCTGCTTGTCTAAATATCTTGCCATAGCTTTAGACATCGACCTAGATATTTTTTCTAGACTTTATAAAAAAACATATATGTTTTTCCTGTATTATCTAGTAGAATAGCTAATTTGTATGTCTAACAGATGGACGGGACTTGGATAACTTCTTCTCGAAGATCCTCCCCTACATATGTCGAGGCGGTTGAAAACTTCATGAACTTTATCAGAGTTGAGTACGGTGGTCCGAAATCAGACGTGCTCTGCCCGTGTAGCAGTTGTATGAATTCAGTTCTAAGACCTCAGTCAACTGTGCAAAATCATCTACACTTGTATGGGATGTCGGTCACATATACTAGATGGGTTCATCATGGTGAAGCTGTGAATGTCAATGTTACTGACTATGTGGAAGCAGTAGATTACCATCTTGATCTGCCTGATGGTGAGGAGGAAGAGGAGGTGTAGGAGGTGGCGGTGGAGCCAGTGATTTTGACCAACATTATAATAATGCTATGAAATGCTCATGCGTTTCGAGAACTTTCACCTGCATAAGAAAAATGGTGGGCCTGCATGTTGGAACAATGCAACATGGCAGTCACCGCAGGAAATAAGCTGTCAGTATTCTCAGCTATGGTCACCTTTCTTTAGTTGAAGACATCTGAGCAGAAGACCAACAAATCATTCGATGCGATGTTGGCTGCTTTTTGCAAATCTTACCCAGATGCGTCTGAGCTACCACACACCTACAGTAAAATGAAGAATTTCCTTCGTGCAGTTCGAATTGGATATGATATGATCCATGTTTTAAAAATAATTGGGTTATGTTCCAGAAGGATTATGCCAACTTAAGTGAATGCCCAAAATGCAAATCATCAAGATGCTGTGAAGAGGATTCCTCATAAGGTTCTGAGACATTTTCCAATTATACCAGGATTGCAGAGGTTGTTTCATGATGCTCAAAAAAGAGAGGATGTACTACGGCATTTTAGGAACCAGGAGTACAGAGATAAGAATGTAATGAGCCATCCATCTCATGGTAGTGACTGGACAAGCTTCAATCTGAAACACTAAAAGTTTGCTGTTGAGCCGAGAAATATTAGACTTGGCTTATCTACAGATGGATTCAAACCATTTGGCCACCAGAGCACCACATATAGCTTGTGGCCAGTTCTTGTTATCCCTCACAACATGCCACCAAATGTCTGCACCAAAGAATCAAACTACATGACGGCCTTGCTCATCCCAGGTCCAAAAAGTCCTGGCAAGGATTATGATTTATTCATGGATCCTCTTGTGGAGGAACTTCAAAAGCTATGGAGGGGTGTTCTCACTCGAGACGTATATAGCAGCGCACCAGCTGATTTATTTTTGCATGATGTTATAATTTGGTGCATCCATGATGATCCGGCTTTGGGCACTATGTCAGGGCGAACGACATATGGTTACAATGCATGTGTTTGTTGTGACATGAATCCGCTGTCATACGCAATACTTAGCAAGATCTGTTACATTGGACACCGTGGTTTCCTTGCCTCGGACAAGCCGTGTCCTAGAAAATACGAAAGACCTGTGTTTCTTGCAGCTCATGAAAACCGTGATGCGCCAAAGAGGCTCACCAGCGATGAGTTGTAGGAGGAATTACAGCAGGTCAGGCATATTACACCAGGAAACCATCCTGATAATGGTAGTGTGAAAAGGAAGCATGGTAGGCAGAAGAGAGATTATTGTTTACCCGCAGGTCCACTTTGTGGGACTTGCAGTATTGGAAAAATTTGGATCTGCGGCATAATCTTGATGTGATGCACATCGAGAAAAATATATGTGACAACATTATCGGCACACTTCTTAATATTGAAGGCAAGATGAAAGATACCATAAAATCTAGGATTGATTTGACACACCTGGGTATCACATCCGATTTGCAGGTGAAATATGATGGTGCATCACGGGATATGGCACCAGCTGTGTATGTGTTGGACAATGTAAAAAGAAAAGAATTCTGCAAGGTCCTATCACGTGTGAGATTCCCACAAGGATTTGCTTCCAACCTTGAAAGTAGAGTCAATGTAGATGGAAACAAGGTACAAGGGTTGAAAACTAATGACTGCCATGTCCTACTTCAAAGGGTTTTACCTATTATCCTTAGAGGATTGGGTTGCCTTGACTTATACAGAGCAGTTGCAGAGTTGAGACAATTTGTCAGGGACCTCTGCAGTAGAAATATCAGGATAGATGTTGTTGAGCGTCTTGGACACAAGATACCAACTATCCTATGCGACCTTGAGAAGATATATCCTCAAGCTTCTTTGATATGATGGTGCATTTGGCTGTTCATCTTCTTGATGAGACACTACTTAGAGGTCCAGTATAGTATGGCTAGATGTGCCCTATTGAAAGGCGGTAAGCACTTTCAAGGGCTACGTTAGGAATAGAGTTAGACCTGAGGGTTCCATTGCAAAGGCATACATTGCTACAGATGCGTTGACATTCTGCTCAAAACACATTGAAATAGCTGATCAGCTTAGCAAAAAGGTGGGTGAAAACAATCCTGAGCTCAATGTTTTCGATTGTTCTGTTCGAGTTACAGGGAAGAGTCGACAAGATGACAAACCTAATGATTTGGAAAAAATGTTTGGTATGTCACTACCAAAAAAATACACTTCCGTGATGATACGTGTTTGTCACAGTTGGTCACGTTTTCTATCATGCATGTACATCAATGACAATTTTATGACAGAATCAAGATAATCAGACCTGTGCTGTCGTAGAAGTGTTCCATGACAATACCAAAATTATCATCACGGAAGTGTCCACTTACATGACGATAAATGGCGCGTCATGGAAGTGCTTTCGTCAAGGGTAACCGACACGTGGCATCCACCATAATGGGTCGCCGTTAAGCTATCGGGTTCTGGTTTGGACCCGGTAACCCGTTAACAGCCCGGACCAATGGGGATTTTCCACGTGTAAAATTCTCAATGACCAGAGGAACCACGTGTTGGCTCACTGTTGGGACAAATGGCATCCACTCATTGGATGGGAGGCGCCTATGATACGTCGATACGTGGCACAACCCAACAAAGGCCCATTCAGGTGAAAAGGCTGGCCTGTTTAGCTTGGTTAAAAGGTAGCGGGCCAGCCCACGGAAAGCCTGTTAACGGCATGTTCGCATATAGCCCATTTACAGCCCGCTAACTCACGGCCCGGTATGGCCTATCTGAATTAGGCCCAGTAGCGTCATCTGGGCCTTCCAATATGATTCTTGCCCATTGTAACTTCGGGCCCATGTAAGGCCCATGACGTCTTTCGGCCCATACGAGGCCCTCTGTAACTCTAGGCACATTAAAGGCCCGAGGTGAAACTGGCCCATTATGAACAGTGTAACGCTTTATACCCATCAACCGCCCATTATTCCGTTGGGACGTTTCCAGCCCGTGTTAACTTTCGGCCTTCTAAGGGCCCATTTATTTTTGGGCTCATTTCCAGCATTCGGTTACTTATGGTCCGTTACTGGCCTGTTCCGCTTGTGGGCCAAATTCAGCCCGTGGTTACAGTCGGCCCGTTAACCCGTTGGGCTGTTTTCATAGCATCATCAAATATGGCCCATTAATGACCCGTGATGCCTCTCGATAGAATTAAGCCGGTTATACATTTCGGCCTTTTAACGAACCATAAACAGACGATTTCCACTCTAGCCCGTTTACGGCCCATTTTGCAGACCGTTATTGGTCCACGAATAGAACGGCCCATGTTTGGACAATCGATCCTACGACCCGTAGGAGGCCCATGGATCCTACGGCCCGTATATTATTGCCCATGGTTATTGTGGCCTAGTTATAAAAATAGTTTATTGTGGCCACTAGAAAGACGCGGAAAAAGAACTGCAGTGATTACAAGCAAACAACTAGACAATAAGGAAATAAATAAGCAAGCAACTAACACTAGGCTATTACGACTATTACACATATTACATCCACTGGGCATCAAAGTTCGCAACCAGTGCAAATATAGGGAACAAAGCAGCATATTACATACACTGGCCATCTAAATTGTCCACCAGTGCAAATAAACGTGGCACCAAAACAAGTCCATAACTGAAACAACTTCAGAAGAGCTCAAGAAACATTATCCTTGGTATCCACCATGATGGCAATAAGCTTAGCAAGCTTATTATCTTTCTCCTGTTTGGCGCTAAAATCCTCCAACGCTTGCTATTGCACCAGAAAGTATGCATCTGAATTCTCCAGGGACTTCCGCAGTCCTTCGGCTTCTTGTCGCAGCAAAGCTGATCGATGTCTTTCAGCTTGTAGTTGAGACTCAAGAAACTGAACTGATTCAAACAATGAGTTCGAATAGCTTGTGCCAGCGGTAGTGGCCAGTAACTCGAACACTACACCAAGACAGGACTTTGGGGTTGTCTCACTGTCTTCAAGATAGTTTTCCTTAGCTGTTTTATCAGCTTTGTTTGAGACCAACAAGGATGTCTCACTATCCTGAACCTTATCTGCATTACTTCCTTTAGCATTGCTTAATAAGGTACTCTTCCCCAATATTCTGTCAGCATTCTAAAAGAAGAAACAAGCAGACACATAACATATTTAGCATGTAGTATATGAAACTCATTTCGGTGAACCAGTTCAGTAGTAAGGTGGACAGGATTAAACTACCAAGTCTTCTATTGCCAAGTAGTACATAATAAAAGCATCCAACAAACATATATCTATGTCCTATGGTCACTGCATTGTCTTGCCAAATCAAAATAGACACGATTCAAACCATATCAGTTCAAGACAAAGCAGCATTGAAAGAATACAAAGTGTGTGAAACTACACGACACAACAAGATTTCAGATGGATACCACGGGTCTACATGTAGAACAACACTATTGGCACTGTTGTGATGCTAGTAATGTGCATGATATGATAAGTCAACTGTATACACAATTGAAATTGAAATCAACAGAGCTATTTAGAAGAGCAAACCTATTAAAGAAACATGCTTAAACATACCTGTTGTGCCATTGGAGTTTCGATTGGATCCTTCAATTTAAAAACAAGTTTGTATCAGTAAATACAGTGATACAAGAGCAAAGCAGTATGCACGATAGCAATGGAATCTTAAATGAGAACAGTTGTTCTTCAGGTTTAAGCACTTGTTCTACACGAATAGAGTACAGTAAGACGCAGGCATATAGTACTTAAAAATAAAAAATGAGCTCATAGACCTTACCACATTCTTGGTTTGGGACCAGTACAGAACAAGGCTTTCCCAGTCATTGTCCCGTGAATGTGTCTCAGGAGAACATAAGGGAATTTGATGAGTTTCTTTGCCAGTGAAGTACGTTTTCTTCAGGTAATTCCAATACTGCCACCAAGCATTCTTGAAGATAGCAGAGGTATTAGCACAGGTTACCTCATCCTGAGTTTCCAAATCGGTCCTTCTCTGTAGAGAAAAATGGGAACATTTCCTTTATTATGACCAACATGGAGGTAGAATGTATGGGACAAAGCAAAGTAATTGCCAAGAAAACATTACTTACACATAACTCCTGGACGAACACCTGCAACTGGCATTTTCCTTCATCTTCAGTTTAATATTTCCATGATGGGAAGATACACACATAGGATTTAACAACATCAAATGCGATAGATGATAAACTACGAATGGTTGGTTGTGCTTCATCCACAGGAATAGGTGTACTAACTGGTGCAGTTGGGGTTCGTCGTGGTAGTACTGGCGCTTTGGGCACTGGAGCTGCCTTACTAACTACTCTTTTTTGGTAGCTCTGTGGTGGAGATGGTGTTGTGTCAACTGGAACTGGGTTACTATCTGCTGGGGTTGGGGTTAGATTGGGTGATGCTGGTTCTCTGTCCATCGCAGTAGGGGTACAATCTGCAAGAGTCTGGGTTATGTGTGGTAGGGCTGGTTCTCGTACATGTACAACCGGGGTGCTATCTCCACCAAGAGGTAGCGCTGTTTTATTTGAAGACCATGTTTTTACTCTGCTAGATACTGCCATCACCCGCTCCAATTCAAATGGCTGATAAACAAGAAACGTAGTTGAATGTACAAACCTTGTATGAGAGACAGATGCAATAGATAGTGTGGAAAATAGAGGGCATGAAATAGTTCACATGTATATTGTTTAACTAAAAAGGATAGCATGACATAATTTCACATATATGATGTCTATCTAAACTAGATAGCATAGCATGACATAATTCAAAGATATGATGACTAACTAAACAGGATGGCATGAGATAATTATATGATGTGTTTAGTAAACAGGTTCACATGACATAATTCACATACATGTTATGTAAGTAATCCGGATCGCATGATTTAATTCACATATGTGATTTATATACTAAGCAGAGGGCATTCACATATATGATGTCTGAACTAAGAACATGGTGTTGAATATTCTGTATATGATGTCTAAACTATGCAATGCAAGACACCATATGCATGATATGAGTAGTATAACCGTGCCAAGTTAGAGCATACACCTCGGTGGGGGAATAGGATTGGTCATCTGTCTCTGAATCCATCTCTGAGGAGCTATCGGGACCCAGCAAGAGATCTGCTTCGATAGGTAGCACTGTCTGCTCTGAAGACCTTGTTTTCACTCCAGATTTTTCCATCACCCACTCAAATGGCTGATTCACAGGAAGAGTAGTTGAATGTAACTACATTGTCGAGAAATGGAAATGTAATGAAGAAAAGGATTGGCAAGATATCATTCAAATATATGATGCCTAGTTAAACAGGATGGCATTGCATATTTCACATATATTATGGTTGGCTAAATGAGATGAGATTGCATAAATCACATATATGATATAGAAACTAAATAGGTGGCATTACAGAGCATGTCTAAACTAAGCAGATGACATATATGATGTAGAAAGTAGGCACTGCAAGGCAACATATGCATGATATGACCAACATCATCATGCCAAGTTAGAGAAAACACCTCGGGGGGTAAATAGGAGTGGTCAGCTGCGTCTGAATCCGCCTCAGAATAGATATCTTCCTCTGGATTACAATCTGGAGGGGGGAGGGTTTGCCATTGAACCCACCATGGAGCGATGTCTACATGACATTGTATTGCCACGCAAAACTCTTCTCTTTTTCTCTACATGTTCAGCATGACTGTGTACAATATCTGACATGCATACGAAAAAAATATAGTGAGATTATGTAAGGAGAGCATGCAGAAATCTAGAGTGATGGTAACAACCAGTGGATGGATCCAAAAATAATGATAGCAGGCTGATGATAGCTTTAATTTAATAAAAAGATAGATGATGATTGCTTTACTATTTGTTTCCCACCCAAGATGAACAACATAGGCATACCCTAGGTGAACCAGATAATAGACAGAGATACTATTCATTGCTGCCTCGATATGTGCCCCACAAGTAATTTGAAAACTCAAGTTTGAACATTAATTTGGACCTGACTTGGAGTCTAAGAGGTGAACGGGACGATAAAGTAGCAGGTAATACTAAGAAATGCATAACATAAGCAGAAACAAAATAGTGCTACCTCTCTTGTGGACCCGTGTACTACTCAGGTTCATCTGTTGAGTCAATGATGGTGATGCAGTTGCGGTGGGTGCCGGCAGCAAGGAAGGAGATCTGAGGCAGTGAAAGACAGTTAGGAGTCGTGATATCTGGTATGGTGGATGCTTCTGTCGATGGAGCTGCTCAGGTGAGGTGGACGACATCGCTGCAGGAGCAGGACAAACTACACAAAGTTTTCTTTGACACCTATCTGTAACTAAAGTAATTCTGTAAGGGCTCCTTTGGCTTACAGGATTCTAAAAACGCAGTGATAGGAAAAACACCGGACTAGGATAGGAATGCACGTCGGAAACAGAGCATTTGTAAACACAGGATTTCTGTCAACTTGGGTGTTTGGTTCACAGGAATTGGAAGAGCAGAGGAATGCAAAGAACATGGCCAAATTAAAGTGAAACCATATGAAAGTGTGTACAGTTAGAATGTTATTCTTCCACTAATGCACTTAGTCTTGTTTTCATGCATAGGATTTTGAAAAGTAGGTCCAGGTGGATGTTTTTCTCCATTCCTTTCAACGAAATGCGTGAATAATTGAATAGTAGAGTGCCATAGGAAAATTTCCTATTGCTATGTTTTTCCTTCACTTTTTCCTTTGAACCAAAATAGCCCTAATGGATTGACATGAATGTAGAGTTATAAGTGATGCAACAAGTGTACAACCTCTTTGGTGTAGCTGTGTTGACCTCAGCATCATTGGGTTGGTCGCTGAAGAAGTTGCGGCAGAGGTGGTTGTCAGAGGTGTGGAGGAAGATCTGAGGCGTCTGTAGACGGCGTCCAGGGCACTGCTCTGTTGTGATGGATGGTTCCGTCGTTGGAGGAGCTCCGGTGAGCCGTAAGATGTCGAGGCTGATGCAGTACAAGACAGACATCGTTAATCTCAAGTGGGATTCTAATAGCATCTCCAATAGATGATGTAAAATACATTACCAAAAAGTGATAGATGTAAAATTTACATCACAAAAAAACATCTGACTACAACAGATGAGCTAAAAACTGTTGACTCTGAACTTAACTGTCGAAACTGAAATTTACTGAGGAATCTGAATGTTACTGTCAAAACTGAATGCACTGGTAGCAGAGAGGCACTTCACATGTAGTTTAGGCCGCTTGAGCACTATTAGTAGAGAAACAGTGATCTAAATCAGCAGGTGATCGACAGGGAACACAGTAGCAGATAGCAGCCGGAGCAGCAGCGCCTGGAGGAGCAGCGCGAACTAGAGCCAGAGCAGCACAAGCGAAAGCGAGAGTAGAGCAGCAACACGAGTGAGGGGAAGAGCAAAGCAGCAGTGCGACCGAGTGAGAGACGGAGCTACAGCAGCAGCAGCGCGAGCGAGCGAGAGACGGAGCAGCAGTAGCAGTAGCGCGAGCGAGAGACGGATCAACAACAGCAGCAGCAGCGTGAGTGAGAGCCGGAGTAGCAGCAGTAGCGCGAGCGAGCGAGCGAGAGCCGGAGCAGCCGCAGTAGATCTGGCTGGTATGGACGCCGACGCCGAGGGAGCCTCACACTGGGGGGAGATCAGCCATGGAGATGTCACCGGCGGTGCTGGCTTCGAGGTAGCCGCGCCATGGGGGTGCGGTATTGTCGGTGCAACAAAACCCAGGTATGTTGCCCATATTGTACAAAGGCTTGGAGGCAAGCTCGCAACATCCAAGTCCAGACCAAGACAAGCTAAATGATCAAGACACCACTAAGGAGAAAACTTCCTTTGCTGGGCAGGCAAGCCTGGCGAGGACGAGGTGGCCTCGAAGTCAAGCCTCAAGACCGTCCCGGCAGGCCTGCCGGGCGCTACGGGAGCAAACGACCCCGCCAAGGCTCCACCGCTCCACCTCACAGCGAAGCAAGTCATCGATCGATGCGGTGTCAAGTCCCCAAGTGACTAAGTGGCTGTTATTCGACACATGGCAGCCACTTCCTATGGAAATCACCTCCAAATGACACCCGTCCAGTGACGTGGCAAGCAGACAGACGAGGGGGTGGCCGATCAGCCCGGTAAGGCTTGCCAGGCATGCCATGATGTGACACTAAGCGGCACATTTTAATGCGCCCTGCTCTAACTGCAGAGTTAGGTATGATAGCACTGTTCGCTATCTAATCAGTACACAATGACTGATTTGCCACATTGGTGACCACTTGATCTATAAAAGGAGGGCCGTGGCAACCATAGAAAGGATTCGGACCCTTGTACACTCGTACGCGCGTAGCTGCCCTCGCCCTGAGGCAACCCTGCTGGGCAAGAGCACTGTGTTTCCACCACAATCCATCATCAATCCACCAAAGCAGGAGTAGAGTTTTACGCCTCACGGCGGCCCGAACCTGGGTAAAACTACCCATGTGATCTCTGCCATGCTGCGCTACGATTCTCCGCTCTTTGTGCAATGTGCTCATCCCCCCTGCTGAACCACAAGGGGCTGATGGCCCCATAGGTGGCTGTGGTTTCCCATGACATCTTTGGCGCAACAGGTAGGGAGAAGCGCTTGAGCGAACCCGAGAAGCGTATGCAACGCATCATCTTCATCACTTGCTTCATCGACGGCTCCATCATCCATGGCGCTGAAGAAGAAGCCCGATGCCGCAGCCCATCCGTCCACTTCGAAGGCCTCGTTGCACGCAGCCGCCAATGCCGTGTGGGCTACGGGGACGCACAGAGACATGGACGCTGCGTGGGACGTGGCCGGCACAGGCGGCGTCGTCCCCACCTCCCCTGTGGCTGAAATGAGGGCAGAAGGAACCGGGGAAGGACAACACCAACAGCATCCTAGTGGCCACGCTCCACGAGGTATGGGTGGTGAAATCACTCCGTCTGCACCTCTCCGCCCAGCTGAAGGGCACAGCCACAGCGGTGGCGCTCGCTCTGGGGCGAATCGCAACTCTCTGGCCGCACCCGCCGCGGGCGTGGCCGCAGGGCGTGCGCCACTCCTGGAACGAGCTGCCCCAGCCGATGCGCTAAGCGGAGCCGCTGGCCCTCAAGCGCCTCCACCTCATCACCACGCCACCCCGGCGACGGGCTCTCGACGATGAGAACATGGCGCAGCTACTACCGGCACCATGAGGAGCCAGGCGACGCTACGGTCTACGTTGTCATCCATGCCAAGCACCGCTTCGGAGGCTATGGCGTGGGCCCAACTACTATTGAGATTTCCGCCGGCAGCCGATCAGATGGATGAGTGGGGAGCCACCATTCCGAGCCTAATTGGTTTTGCCGGGGTGGGAGGATCACAGCGAGCTGGCCCACCACGGCCTCCCCAGGCGACAACAACGGCCCGTGCTGCTGGCCGTGCCGAAGGGGCCACACCCACGGTGCAGTCCCCTCCGCGGCAGCCTGCGCAGGGGCCACGGCCGGGGCCACGCGATCAAGAACCCAACGACGTCTTGATGGCTTTGTCCGGCCCCTGAGCATGTCGGGACCAGCGGCATGCCCAGGAAGACAGGCAGGGGGGAGGCGCGCGCATCACCATCGAGCGGCGCCACGACACCCACCGCCAGTCTGATAGGCGCAATGGCCCCGATGTCGACGAGCCTACACCCGGTGAGGTTGGGTGCCCTGCCTTCACTCGTGAACTACAGCATGTCCGTTGGCCATCTTCCTGCACATGCAAGCCAGAGATACCAGAGAAGTACGATGGGAGATTGAACCCGGCAGAGTTCCTGAGCATCTACACCATCGCTGTTCAGGCTGCCGGGGGAAGAGATGAGAAGGTGTTCGCCAACTACTTCCCTTTGGCACTCAAGCCAAATGTGAGGTCTTGGCTAATGCACTTGCCGGAGAACTCCATCTCAACTTGGGCTGATCCTGTGCCATGAGTTTGTTGGCGCCTTTACGGGCGGCCATCAAGAACCAGGATGGCCCAATGATCTGCAGCTCCTACCACAGAAGGAAGGATAAAGTCTGCGGAAGTACATGCAAAGGTTCAGTCGAGTGCACAGGAACATCCCAGATATCCACTCGGCAGCTATGATAGCCGCATTCTAGTCCAACATGCGCAACCGCAGGACACGTTCCAAAATGAACGTGCTGCTGCCGAAGATTGTGAATGAGTTATAGACTCTGGTGGATAAGTGTGCTCGCATAGAGGAGGTAAGGTGACTTCCCGGTGAAGAGGATGGCGTCGACATCGATTCAGACGATGACGACGAGGCCACCAGTCAGAAGAAGAAGAACAAGAAACGCAATAAGAAGTGCAAGGAGAAAGTTGTGATGGCCTTCGAAGGGTCAAGCACACCTAGTACCGGCAAGAAGGCCAAGGCCGAGGCCCCGGGTAAGGAGGTTGCCACGTGCACTGACTGCCGGCGGCCGCGACTGCCGAGAAGGCTGGGAAGGATGATGGGCCGTACTACAAGATCCATAGGACCAAGGGCCGCGACCTTCAGGAGTGTCATCAGGTTGAGCATCTCGTCAAGAAGCAGAGGGCTGAGTATGAGAAGCGTGATAAGGAGAAAAACCAGGATGGTGCTGGCGGGAAGGGCCGAGGCGGTGGAGTAAGTCGCACCAGCAAGGCTCCTTAGAATCAAGGGAAGCCCGCCAGAGGCCGTAAGAAGGAGGATTACAATGATGAGAGTGATAGAGGAGATGAAGAGGAAACCAGTGAGCAGGAGTTCCAGAAAGCCACTGACGCCCTGTGCATTGACGGGGGTGCATCTCTGCACTCCTCTCACCGCCAACTTAAACAGTGGGCGCGTGAAGTCAATGCCGTGGAGCCAGCGGCAGATTCTCGGAAGCCGCTCAAGTGGTCCGGCATGCCCATCATCTTTGATGAAGAGGATCACCCTGACCGCACTACCGTGGTAGGGTGCTTGCCGTTGTTGGTCTCACCAACAATACGCAACCTCAAAGTCACAAAGATGTTGGTTGACGGCAGGGCCGAGTTGAATCTGATATCTCCAAAGGTCATCAGCAAACTTCAAATAGCAGATGAGGAGCTCAAGGTTACTGGCACGTTCCAAGGAATCAACCCCGGCAGGAGTCGTCCTAAGGGAAAGATCACACTGCCAGTGACGTTCGGAGGGGAGTTAAACTACCGGACTGAGAAGATCATGTTTGACGTGGTTGGCCTCCTCTTGCCGTACAATGGAATCCTTGGTCGCCCAGCTCTGGCCAAGTACATGGCAGCATCCCACTATGCCTACAACACCTTGAAGATGCCAGGGCCGATAGGAGTCATTTCCATTCTGTCGGATCAGAAGGACGCAGTCATATGCGTGGACAAGATGTACCGGGAGGCGGTCGCTGCTGAGGCTGCAGAAACCACTTCTCCTTCCAAGGAAAGTAAGAAAATAAAGAGAACTAGCAAGGATGCTAGCAAGGAATCCGGGAAGTGTGCCTCTCCAGAGTATGCTGCGCCTGTTGATGACTTGCCGGAGAGTTCCAATAGCAACAGATCCAAAGCTGCTGCACCTACTGTGAAGAAGGTCCCGGCAGGGCTGGCTGGCGCTGATTGTACCTTCACTATCAGTGCCACCCTTGATGACAAATAGGAAAGCACGCTCGCTGCCTTCCTGCGGGCGAATATCGACGTGTTTACCTGGCAACAATCTGATATCCCCGGTGTTCCCGGGGAGGTAATCAAGCTCCACCTTGCTGTCTGCCCGCATGCCCGGCCCGTCAAGCAGAAGGTCCGGAAGCAAGCTTCGGAGCGGCAATAGTTTATTGCCGAAGAGATCAAGAAGCTTGAAGCTGCTGGTTTGGTCAGGGGAGTGTTGCATCCCACATGGTTAGCAAATCCAGTGGTGGTGCGCAAGGCGAATGGGAAATGGAGGCTTTGCTTAGACTTCAGAGATCTAAACAAGGCATGCCCGAAGGACCCGTTTCCCTTGCCGCGCATCGACCAGATTGTGGATTCCACTTCCGGGTGTGACCTGCTTTCCTTTCTGGATGCCTACTCCAGAGACCACCAGATCTTCATGTCCAAGGAAGACGAAGTGAAGACCGCATTCATAACCCCGTGTGGCACGTACTGCTTTGTACGGATGCCCTTCAGGTTAAAGAGCGCCGGATCCACTTTTGCAAGAGCAGTACAGATTGGCTTTGAGTCCCAGCTGCACCGAAACGTTGAAGCTTACATGGATGATATTGTGGCCAAGACCAAGGACAGATGAACCCTCATCCAGGATTTGGAAGAAACCTTTGCTAATCTGCGCAAGATCGACTTGAAGCTGAACCCGAAGAAGTGTGTGTTTGGAGTTCCCTCTGGCAAGCTACTTGGCTTCTTTGTGTCTCATCAAGGGATAGAGGCCAACCCCGACAAGATCAAGGCTACGAGCAAATTCAAGCACCCAAGACAGTCAAGGACATGAGGCGTTTGACTGGATGCATGGCTGCACTGAGCAGGTTCATTTCCAAGTCTGCCAAGCACGCCCTGCCGTTCTTCAAAATCTTGAAGAAGGCAGGACCCGTGGAGTGGACCCTAGAGGTAGATGCTATGCTGCAAGATTTGAAGACCTATCTTTCCTCTGTGCCCACCTTGGTCACTCCCAAACCACAAGAGTCGTTGCTGCTATACTTAGCGGCAACCAATCAAGTGGTTAGTGCGGCACTGGTGGCGCAGCGGGAATTGGATAACGTGGCAGCCACAACCACTGTCCCCTCTGAAGTGGAAAGTGAACCCGTCCCGGCAAGGCCAGAGTCGGTCCAGAACGAAGAAAGGCAGGGCAACGGAAGCAGTTCTATGGTTGTGGCAAGGAAGAAAGTGGTGCAGCGCCCAGTGTACTTCGTCAGCTCCCTGTTACAAGGAGCTAGATCAAGGTACTCTGGCGTGCAAAAGTTGATTTTTGGCCTCATCATGGCCTCAAGGAAACTGCGCCACTACTTCCAAAGCCACGAGATCACAGTTGTCACCTGCTTCCCCTTGCAACTCATACTCCGAAACCTCGAGGCCACTGGCAGGATTATGGAATGGGCTTTGGAGTTGTCTAGCTTTGGTTTGAAGTTTGAAAGCATGTCAACTATTCAGAGCAGAGCACTAGCAGAGTTCATCGCAGAGTGGACACCAACTCCTGATGAAGAAGTATTGGAGATGATGATCCCCGGCAAGGAAGCACCCCAAGAATGGATTATGTATTTCGATGGTGCCTTCTCCTTACAAGGTGCAGGGGCTGGCGTGCTTCTTGTTGCCCCCACTGGGGAGCACCTTAAGTACGTCATCCATATGCACTTTCCCTAGGAGGAGGCTAGCAACAATACTGTAGAGTATGAAGGGCTCCTTGCCGGGCTCAGGATTGCAACAGAACTGGGAATCAAGAAGTTGATCATCCACGGAGATTCACAACTTGTGGTGAGACAAGTCAACAAAAATTACCAAAGTCCATTGATGGAGACATACGTCGAGGAAGTGAGAAAGTTAGAGGAGCGCTTTGACGGATTGCAAACAGAGCACGTGCCCCGTGCGGAAAACAGCATTGCTGATCATCTGTCAAAGTGCCCTGCACAAAAACTCCTTGTGGAACCAGGGACTTTTGTTCTCCATCTGACTCAGCCCTCCATATCCCCGGCAACAATGGCCAGAAAGAGGAGGAAACTGGACTCCGGCAAGCCTCACCCGACAGAGCCTCCCGAGGCTCCCGGTAGAGAGCTTGGCGGGAACAACCCCCCTTTGATCAGTGAGCTGCACCATCCCGCTAGACCACCGGTCCCTGCGGTCGAGAAGTGTGCTCTTGCGAATGAGGAGGTGCCGCTGGTCCTTGTTGCCGAGCCCCTGGCCCCAACCTGGGCACGGCACATAGTCCATTTCCTCCAAACTGGAGAACTCCCCGAAGAGCAAGAAGAAGCTGAAAGAGTAGCCTGGAGGGCCAGTATATATCAGTTCGTGGATGACACGCTGTACAGAAGGAGGCCCAATGGTGTGAAATTGAAGTGCATTTGCCGGGAGGAAGGAAAGGAACTGTTGGCAGAGGTACACAAGGGTATGTGCGGCTCACACATTGGATCAAGGGCTCTAGTTGGAAAAGCCTTCTGGCAAGGTTTCTATTGGCCCACAGCCCTCCAAGATGCAGTTGAGCTTGTCACCAAATGTGAAGCCTGCCAGTTCCATTCCAAGAACATCCATCAGCCTACCCAAGCTCTTCAGACGATCCCTTTGTCATGGCCCTTCTCGGTGATAGAGGCGAGGGTGTCCCGATCTTTCGATGAGATGATATCTATCGTTTTTGGTGGAGTAGACTTTGACGATCCGACTACGAACGTGCGAGGACGTCGCGCCTTAGCAATCGCTAAACCAACTCCGAGAGGTTATTGACCACGCCGGAGCACAATCAACCTGACCCCGAGGGTCTATCTCCTGCAAGCAAACGAAGAACAAGCAAGAAACTAAGATTTGCAATCTGGATATTGCGAATATAAGATGAAAGCTTTATTGATCGAGGTGGGGTTCTGTGACGTCTTGGTCTGGTTGTTGAACACAAACGAAGTACGCGAAGTTGCAGCTATGGCGAACTTTTAATCTAAACAAAACCCAAGCAAAAAGCTACTAGATGGATCTACTTATATAGGAGCAAGGGGTGGCGGCCAAGGAGGTGGGAGGACGTCCCAAGGCAGCCTAAAACTAACCCTAGGTCGTACAAGGCCAATGGGCCCAAGTGGAGGTGATGCAACACCTTTGGACTTGTAGTTTGACTCGGATTCTGCTACAGCGTCAGATTGTTTCGACAACAACTCAACGCTCCGGATGAATTTGAAGGTGAAACCAATTGGGTTAGAAAGAGCACGAAATCTACTTTCCAACAAAAAAAGAATCACCCAATTCGGAGTCCGTATGAAATAGTTCTTGGCGTTTTGAGTCAGGTATGTCTGTGCAGTCCGAATCTGAATCCAGAACGTGAGAGACTTGGACTCTATCTTCTCTTGGCCCAAAAGTGACGTGAGATGACTTTTTGAACAGCACATAAACTTCTCTTTTTCCCTTATGTTCATATGTGGATTGTACAAATCTCCCATACACCTGCAATTAGACATGGCACAAAAGTTTGTGAAGTATTTTTGTCTTGGATGACATAAATAAATTATTGCATAGTTTGCATTAGAAATCACCTCACAAATATACATGTATGCAATATTTTTGGTCGTATCCAAGGTAGTCATGTCCTCATCAAGTAAGCATGCACTTTTCAATTTAATTTCAGAAGCAACACTAGATGGTTTATTATTAGGCTTCATTTGTTGCTCAAATTCTTTTGCCACAATCTGATTTTCACTCTTATTTTTCTCCTGCTTTGCTTTACTAGCTCTATTAATATCATCTTTCCAAATAGAATCAGGAGTCATAGGAAGCAAAGTAATATGTTTATCCTTATGAACAAGAGTATACTGATTGTTTCTACCATGGTGTACAGAATTTTTATCAAATTGCCATGGTCTACCAAGTAATAATGAACATGCTTGCATGGGTACCACATCACAATCAACATAATCAGCATATGTAGAGATACTAAAATGCACACGAACAGTACGTGTTACCTTAACCTTGCCGCTGTTGTTGAACCATTGGATATAGTAAGGATGTGGATGTGGTCTTGTGGTGAGAGATAGCTTCTCCACCATCTCCATGCTAGCCAAGTTGTTGCAGCTCCCTCCATCTATGATGACGCGAACAGAACGTTCCTTCACAACTCCCTTTGTATGGAACAAATTATGCCTCTGATTTTGCTCAGCTTGTGTGACCTGCACACTCAAAACACGTTGAGCAACTAAACATTCATACCTGTCAGCGTCTTCAGGAGCCATGTATTGCGTCTCATTATCAGAATCATCTCCACCGTGTTCTTCACTTGTAATAAGAGCCAAAGTCTCCTCATCATAGTCACTAGCGGACTCATACCCACCATCCTCAGTAGCAATCATAACACGCGGAGATTGGCATTCTCTCGCATAATGACCTCTTCCCTTACAACGACGACAAATAATATCATGTGTGTGCCCTGTTCATGCCATAGATGAAGAAGAGCTCTGGGCAGGCCCAGAAGGTGTACTCTTGGCAGATGGTGGTGGTGGTGCCTGTTTTCTTATATCTCGGTTGGAATTGGCGGCTGAAGTCAGTGGTGCCGCAGTTGGACGTGTGGGAGTAGAGGAGGCACGCGGTGTCCATGATGAAGATCGACCTGCAGAAAAATTAGTTCGCGCCAATGCCTGTCGATCCTGCACTTCACGTTCAGCTTTACAAGCAAGATGGAATAAACGAGTGATATTATTATACTCCTTATACTCTAGAATGGTCTGAATCTCTCTATTTAATCCACCCATGAAACGTGCAAGCATAGCTTCATTCTCCTCAACAATACCACATCTAATCATGCCAGTTTGTAATTCCTGATAATATTCTTCTACAGAATTTTTTCCTTCTCTTAAGCGCTGCAATTTTTGAAGTAATTCACGTTGATAATATGGTGGAACCCAACGAGTACGCATAGCAGTTTTCAAAGCAGCCCACGTAGCTGGAATAGGATATAATCTACAATGTTCAGACCACCATACACATGCAAAACTAGTGAAAGCACAAACAGCAGCAGCAACACGTCGTTCCTCGGGATATTGTAAACATGCAATCTGAATATTGCGAATATAGATGAAGTATTGATAATGGTGGGGATCCGAAAGCGGTCTTGGTCTGGTCGTTGGACAAAGGATGAATAGATCTAACTTTTTTTTGTGGCTTTTTCTTGAACAATAGGTAAGAAAATAAATCTAATCTAGGGAAAACTGGAAATTCTCACCGAGCAACCTGAAAACTGATACCACTTGATAGAGGCGAGGGTGTCCCGATCTTTCGATGAGATGATAGCTATCGTTTTTGGTGGAGTAGACTTTGACGATCCGACTACGAACGTGCGAGGACGTCGCGCCTTAGCAATCGCTAAACCAACTCCGAGAGGTTATTGACCACGCCGGAGCACAATCAACCTGACCACGAGGGTCTATCTCCTGCAAGCAAACGAAGAACAAGCAAGAAACTAAGATTTGCAATCTGGATATTGCGAATATAAGATGAAAGCTTTATTGATCAAGGTGGGGTTCTGTGACGTCTTGGTCTGGTCGTTGAACACAAACGAAGTACGCGAAGTTGCAACTATGGTGAACTTTTAATCTAAACAAAACCCAAAGTCTAAACGGTGCCCTAAGGGCTGTATATATGGAGGAAGAGGGGGGGGATTTCGTGGCCCTTGAAGGAGGGGTCCGAAAGCAACCCTATCTCTTGTTTCCCCACACATACGGACTCTAAAAATAGCCTATACTCAAGTATTTCGAAATTACATGGGCCTGGCCCAATAATAAGGTGACGCAGCACCTATAATAGCCTCTGGACGAAATTTATGAAGTGGCATCTTGTATATTTCGTCCAAGGCTTCCTGCACTCCTTATGGTGGCTTCAAAGTCCTGAAATCATCACTTGTAACTCCGTTCTTGTTCCCCTTGCGCATGCCATCATCTCCATGCTTGAACTTGCTCCAAGGTTCCTCTTTCTTGTCCAAGCTAGGCCCTTCATTTGTAAGCAAAACAAATGTATCCAATTTAGGCAGCATCATATTCTCATGAACATTAGAATCATTACCAAGAAACGAAAGTACCTGATAATTTAATTGGCGTGCGCGAGCTCTAGTAATTGGTCCAGTATGTATAGCAGCAGGGGCTGTGGGTGTAACAATGGTACTGATGTCCTCATCACTCGGTCTTGGGACTCGATATCTTGGGCCCCTTCCTCCGTGCTACCGGGGGCTTTGAGTTCTTGTTCATCGCTATCGACAAGTTCACAAAGTGGCTAGAGGTGGAGCCCGTGAGAAAGGTGACTGCATAGTCAGCTATCAAGTTCTTGAAAGGATTGGTGTGCCGCTTCGGGGTGCCTGCCCGAATCATCACCGACAACGGCACCCAATTCATGAGCCGTGCCTTCATGCAATATGTTCATGCCCTCGGAAGCAAGATCTCATTTGCCTCTGTCGCCCATCCCAGAAGCAACAGACAAGCTGAGAGGGTGAACGCTGAAGTGCTGTGAGGTCTCAAGACAAGAACCTTTGATAGACTGCAGAAGTGTGGCAGGCGATGGATCGATGAGCTGTCGGTGGTTCTTTGGTCCCTCAGAACGACACCAAATTAAGCGACCGGGCAGACTCCCTTCTCCCTAGTATATGGGGCTGAAGCAGTTATCCCCACGGAACTTATATTCGGATCTCCTCGAGTGCTTGCCTATGATGAAGTAGTGCAGGAATGGCACCGGCGTGACAACGCTGTGCTACTTGAGGAGAACCATCTCCGGGCCGCTACGCATGCTGCACGCTACCAGCAAGCCCTACGTCGCTATCATAGCCGCAGGGTTCGTGCCCGGGGTTTTGAGGAAGGCAACCTTGTCCTTAGGAGTGTTCAGTCCGCCAAGGGTACAAACAAGTCGACGTCGAAGTGGGAAGGCCCTTACCGAGTAGTACGAGTCACTAGACCTGGCATAGTACGTCTGGAGACCGGAGATGGCATTCAGTTGCAAAACTCATGGAACATTGAGCATCTCCGTAAGTTCTACCCGTAAGGCGCGGCTGTCGGGCCCTGCCCGGCAGCCACCCTTTTGTACAGGCCTTGCGCTGTTGCATGTAACCCCTTGTACAAAGCCAGGCGTAGACCCTGAGCAACAGAAATAAACGAAGCGCTGGGGGGCCCCCAAAACTTGCATGCATGCATAAGCATAGCATGATCATGTAGATCAAATCGCACATGGCATCATTTTGATCCGCACTAGGTTGCAGGGCTCTTACCGAGGACTTGTTCCCGAAGAGAAGAAATGAAGACAAGCCTACATGACGATCCTCGGCAAGCCAAACAGATAAGTTCTCTTCTTATCCTTACGTATTCTGTAAGTAGAAACTTGTGCATATGAAAGCCTTGTCACCTTCGAAACTTAGGTGCTCCCATCCTTTGACTCGAACATTGCTTCGGTCAGGATGGTCGCAGTGGCCTTTGGCGGAGAAGGCTTGGCGGGGGGCTGGTCCCGCTTTGCGATTTGTGCTCGGCAGGCTTAGCCCCACGACAACAATTCGAGGGTACCGGTAGGATAGCTTGCCGGAGATAACTTGTTTACTTGAACATATAGAGGCATTTCACCTTTACATGGGTATGATGCATGCACAAGTGCCCGGAAAAGCTTATCTTTTTCATTAATATGCTAATGAACAAGTACAGATCTTACAGAACACCAACATGGATAAAGAAGATTACGTTATTTAGACTAAAGTTTGGCAAGTGCCTACATATTTTAGATTGAAAAAAGATAAGTGCCCCGTAATCCCTTTATTGTCCCTCTCCTCCTAGGCACTACAGTGGAAGTGGAAGAGGGCAAAAGGAGTGCCTGAGCAAGACGCCCCACTCGATCTCATTAGGACCTGCCGGGCACAGCCTGACAAGATTGAGAGTGGCAAGGCTGCGAAGGAGAGGGGCGGAAGGAGCAGCTCAGCGGTGCCCTGGTCACCACCTCCAGGACCAGCCAAAAGTGCCAGTGAAAGCATCGATGGGGAGAACCACTGGAGCTCAGCTGGAAGACTGCTGGAGGAGGCAAAGGCACCAAGAGAGTGGCCCCCTCCCCGGTAACCAAGAGGCCAGTGATGATGGTGCCGGGGAGGGAGGAGAAGAACGGAAAGACGAGGCGGCAGGTTGTCAATACGAGATGAAGGCGTCGGTGCCATCGTACTCCGACCTAACGCCCTGCCACCCACCTTCTCCGCCTTCCCTCGTTCTTTCTTCATCACCACCACTCCAGGGGGGCGCTAGCTCCTCGAGCCGTTGCCTCCCCCGGAAAAGCTACGGGCGATGGCAGCGTTCGAGGCATGCGAGGAGCATCGCTCCCCACCTTGGAGGGCAGGAAGATGCCGTCATCTTCGACATTCGCCCTAACTTCACCAAAGGGGGCAGTGCTGGGATTGCCGAGGGACCCGAGCGCTGCACCCCAGACAGATGCTGGAATCCCTGGGATGTTCGGCGTCAGGGCAAGAAGCCACAGTGGTTCGCGGCAAGGTCTAGTGCTCCCCGCCAGACGGCCGACCCGAGCAGAGGAGTCAAGCATTCCACCATAGTGGAAAAGCTTGGTACCTCTTGCGCTGCGAGTGGCCGCCGCATCCCTTCCGGACCCGGACCAGACTCACTCCCCGGGCGCCTACACAAGCTTTCGGCGTCATCAACCCAAAGCCCGAGCCCGGGGCCTGCCCCCGGTCTCTCCTTCTCAACATTGCAAGAAGAAAGAAGGAAATGGCGAGAAAAGGTGCATGGATGAGCACTTCCGCTTCCCCCCGCCCCCTTTTATAGGCGGGTTGGGGGCTGGGGGTTGATCCATCGGTGGGTAACCACCATCCATCTCCACCAATCCAAGAAGGTCGGGCCCCTGCCTTGACGCTTTCTCGCACCACGCCTCCGTTACCTACCCCACTCAATGCATGCAGCATACGTGGCCATGGATAAGAGCGTGGTGGGAAGAGTGAATTGGCAGTTACTCGCCCATGTGTTAAAGTCATTCACGGGGCATTACAAGGATGGCCCCACCACAATTGGCGTTACACAATGCGCGGGAGAACCGAAAACTGATCCAAGCTCAGATTAATGAAGAAGCAAAGAAGATCTCAAAGGACAAGCAACTGCTTCCCTCTTGCATGTGTACTTTATAGGGCCTACCCCGATGACACTCGGCAGCGCGTTCAGGCCAGGCCAGGGGGCTCCTATCGGTGCAACAAACCCCAGGTATGTTGCCCAGACTATACACATGCTTGGAGGCAAGCTCGCAACGTGCAAGTCCAGACAAAGACAAGCTAAATGAGCAAGACACCACTAAGGAGAAAACCTTCCTTGCCGGGCAGGCGAGCCTGGCGAGGATGATATGGCCCCGAAGTCAAGCCTCAAGACCGTCTTGGCAGGCCTGCCGGGCGCTACGAGGGCAAACGACCCCGCCAAGGCTCCACCGCTCCACCTCACAGCGACGCAAGTCATCGATTGGTGCGGTGTCAAGTCCCCAAGTGACTAAGTGGCTGTTATTCGACACATGGCAGCAACTTCCTATGGAAATCACCTCCAAATGACACCCGTCTAGTGACGTGGCAAGCAGACAGACAAGGAGGTGGCCGGTCAGCCCAGCAAGGCTTGCCGGGCTTGCCATGATGTGACACTAAGCGGCACATTTAATGCACCCTGCTCTGACTGCAGAGTTAGGTATGATAGCACTGTTCGCTATCTAATCAGTACACAATAACTGATTTGCCACTATGGTGACCCCTTGCTCTATAAAAGGAGGGCCATGGCAACCATAGAAAGGATTCGGACCCTTGTACACTTGTACGCGCGTAGCTGCCCTCGCCCCAAGGCAACCCTGCCGAGCAAGAGCACTACGTTTCCACCACAATCCACCATCAATCCACCAAAGCAGGGGTAGGGTTTAATGCCTCACGGCAGCCCGAACCTGGGTAAAACTGCCCGTGTGATCTCTGTCGTGCTGCGCTACGATTCTCCGCTCTTTGTGCAATGTGCTCATCCCCCCTACCGAACCACAAGGGGCTGATGGCCCCATAGGTGGCCGTCGATTCCCACGACAGGGATGAAGCACTGTTGGTGCCGGGAGGTAGAGTTAAGGAGAAGGTGCGATGCGATGAGTGTAACACCTCTTTGGTGGCGCCGAGTAGGCCTTCGCTTCGTCCGAGGAGTCGGTGAGGATGTTGTGGTTCTGGTGGAGCAGGTTAAGGCGGCGCTGTGGGGATGGATCAGCCGTGATAGACGAGGCGATCGTTGGAGCAGCTCCTTGGAGGTGGAGGACGGGGCGGCTCAACCGGTGGGACGATGAGATCGACGACTTATCCTCATCCGGGGAGGTGGATGAGGGACGTCGAGCTGTTGCGGTGGACGACGTCGTCGGGGAAGAGGCTCCGACTGGGCAGCGGTGAGGTGGCGGACGGAGGAGGGTGGGGTTTCGCGGCTGGAGCAGAGAGGTTATGTCAGCCTGGGATTTCGAATGGCGAAAAGGAGGCGATGGGAGGGGGGAACTATGACTTAGGGACGCGCTTGTCCAAAATGTAGGGTGTGTTACAAAAGTACCCCCACCAATTTGAACTAGTGGCCCTTTCCTCTCAGGGTTAGAAGGGGGATTTCGCGTGTCGAGATTTGGCAGCTAGAGGGAGTTTTCGCGCGCATTGTAATTTCGGGATAGCAAGGCGTGGGTTGTGAAGGCGCGAGTTTTGGGAGCACGATATCTGAATTTTCGGGATAACAAGGCGCGGGTTGAATTTTAGGGACAAGCCTAACATGTAATAATGTACGTACAAAATCAATTCACACTTCCCTCAACTAAAAAATAAAAAAATAAAACTATTTGCACCACACAAAGAGAGAGTCTTGTCCCGTTTTACTGTACAAATGCTATTCAAAGCTATGAATCCATGTTATGTCCAATTAAATTTTTTCGCTGGCTGTATAATGCATGTAACCTACTCATACGAACATTTTAGTGCATTCCAAATGTCTATACTACCGCTGCAATTCGAACTAAATTTGAATTCGTTTCTCTATTTGAATGAAAATCTACAATCATGATTGTTGCCAACTTAAACAATCATTCGTGTATTATCTTAACACACCACATGATTGCTATAGAGATAGATATGAACTATGTGTACTATATGAACTCGAAATCAAAATTTTGAATACAATTGATGTCGATTCCAAATAATAGTACATTTGATGTACTAACTAGATCTTCATAATCTAAACCATATTTCATACGTACACTATGTTTATCACACAAAGTATAGTGCCCCGCCCCCTACATTATGAGAAGTATTCTACCCTGAGCTGCAAAAGCCACACATTATCACAAATTCAAATAAATGTTCTATATATTATATGTAGTATAACATGTTCATAACCACACTATGCGTATCACCATTATATATATTCATGCATTCATCGGTTTAAAACACTATGATATCTTCTTCAAATATCTGAATCCACTTTTTTATAATGATTTATGATCTCTGTTCGTCTTTTACACCCACACAATCCTCTTCCCTTTGTAGCTAATGCTAACTTTCTATCATGCATGCACACGCCCGCCCCCCTCTCACCCTCCCTCAGCATTCTCTAGCTCCATCACGCACATTCATCATTTCACTTTAGGTCGTTCACCCATGGTGTGTGTAGGCCCCCCAGCTCCTTCTTTCCGGCACACACCGATCGATATACCTCTCTAGCCAGGTGTGCCTACCACAAACATGAGATTTCCCTCTTCTCTTCTCATCGTCCATGCCTCACTCCCGCCCCTCTTTTCATCAGTCTAATACTGGCACACTCCTTCCCCCTCGATATAGTAGGCCTCTCGCATCCTCCTAGCTGCATCCCTCTCTCTTTATCCTTCTCTCTGGGTCTTATTTGCTTCTAACACATACATGCATGTATACCAATCGATCTCCCTACATATACGTAGGTTGACTATAACTCTTTTTCCCCACGCATCGATCGACGTACCTCACAAGTTATGTCTCTCCCTTTCTTCGACAAAGGACGATTGATCTTCCTATGTAGTTATGTCTGCTTACCACAGCCATATCGCCCCCACTCATCATTCGTGCATGCCTCCTGACACATCTCTCACACGCACATGCACAGACAGGCAGGCATCCCCTCTCTTATTGATATTGCACGTGTGCCCTTTGTTTGTCTAGCAAGCCTCTCCCACCATTTGTGAGAAGCAACTCCACCACCAACCCCTTCGACACTCTAGCTCTGTGTCTCTCCCAACCTTATTCCTCTCCTACACATATGCATGGATGCCGATCAATCTCCCTCAATACATAAGGTAGGTCTCTCTCCTCCTCCACGCATATACCAGCCATTCTACCTCTATAGTTAGGTCTCTGCCCCCCACCCCCCCACACATACTGATAGTCGAACGCTGTAGGTAGGTATCCATGCCACAGAGACAAACTGCACCTGTCACCTCTCACGTTCTAGTAGGCCAGCCACCCTATATCTTTGACGTGGGCACACACAAATTCGATGGCACTCTTTATCGATCGCGCGCACACACAAATCGTCCCTCTCTTCGATTCTTTGGATAGCTCACGCTGATGATACCTCCACTCTCTTCTCGTGGATCGCCCCCTCTATATATATGATATATCCAGGCCTCTATTTCACACACATTGCATATGTTACATTTTTTGTTTGAAATATCATCGACACATATTCCCTGTCTATCTCTCATGTACCCCCCCCCAAAAACACTCACGAACCCACACACTATCTCTCTCTAGGTTTGTATCTCTCTCACACAAACCCACGTAGCTAGTGTACGTACACGAAGAGAATAGGTGCACGTACTCACGCTTCGTGCCCAGCCACACCCACGCGAGTACACGGTGGAGCTCATTTATGTATGAAATGGCAGCCCACATGCTAATTTGAGCACGTGTAGTGGTTGTTTATCTACGGAGGTCGTGTACCACGCATGCACGAAACAAAGTTTGACTTGATGCGTTGGCGCGTTATTTTTAAATAAAATTATATTGCTCAATGGCACATACACAGAATATAAAATGATTTTTATGGAGAAAAAAGTAGTCCGCTCCACTATATACAATGGAGCCTGCCTGCCGGGGTTTGTCTCTCTTCAGAGTATCTCACACATGGCGGCGGTGGCCTCTCTTGCTCTCTCACCGTTGGTCACTGATCCGGCCGCATCCCATCTGCCGGCGGAAAGGGAGGAAGTGCATCGTTTCTCCGTTCGACGGCGCCGAGGCAGCACGTCCCGACCTGCGGTACCCGTCGTTCTCTCTGACCAAGCTACGGCGCGGTAGGGCCTACGCCACTTGCTCGCTGCTGCAGTATGGGCAGATCTCGCCCGCCGCTGCCCTCCTAGTTACATCCCGATGACCCCCAGGTATCCCCTCCGGCCTTGCTCCACTGCCCATCTTCCCACGTCGCAGCATGTGGAAAATCTTGCATGTGGATCTTCCCTAGTTCTTTGCCCAAAACGTAGCTCGTCCGGCGTACTTTCCATATTGCAATCTCGTCCTCACACCGTTTTAGATAAACACAACCGTGCTGTTATCTTCCCTTAGGACAAGGAATATGCTTCTTTTTTGTCGTCGTATGTGTCATCAACTATTATTGGCCAGTAATTGTTTCCTTTCTACCTCTTTTTTGCATACAGGGCTATCCATTTCACCTCGTTGCTATTGCGACCTTTTGGTGAACTGCACAAATCACTTTTTTCTTAAGAGTGTTTTGTGCAGTTCTACTAAAATGTCACACGGGCAACGTCTCTACATTTCAGTGCGACTGCACAAAGGGAGATTGGTTTTGTTCTATCCTCCTCATCCAACTCCGAGCCTAATCTTCTCCAACTATTTGCTTAATCTTCTCCAACTAGTTAGTCTTAAGAGAGATTGCAAAGGTGATCGGCTTCTATTTGTGCGTTTATTGTTTCATCAACAGTCCTCTATTATTGTAATCACACTTAATATCTTTGGAACAGGGACGCTCAGTTCTATTTTAGTGGAACTGCACAAAATGATCGGAATGTTGCATGCTCCTGACAGCTACTTTTTTTCCCAACATGCCTTGTTGATTTAGACAGAGCTGGGGGGAAGTTACTGCCAATGAAAGCATGGATCAATTTTAATTTAACACCTTCTCACAACTTTGTCTTCAGTTGTGATGTAAATATTAGCTCTGATCTGCTAATCTTTGAGATGCATTAGCAAGGAAGTTAGTTTTTTTTTCGAAAGAGCATGGATGGCAAGACACATGAAACAAAAGCTAAAAGCTTAGAGCATTATACAATTTCATGTCGCTGAAAAATTATTTGTATAGTACGTCAATTATGTAAACAAATGCTGGAAGCTTGATAGCATTGCCAGAAGCCTCTTCAACATCCAGGTCCATGTGCCATGCACCAAATTATAGTGCACAACCGCATGGGAGATTCAGCCCGGTCGTTGCGCCGCACTAATAGTGAGTAATGAGCAGTCAAATCATAAGCCCCACCTTTCCCACTGTAAGTTGCTCGGAAGAAGCAACCATCAATATGCTCTTCTTTGCATCCACTCATACTACTCCCTCCGTCACAGTTTATAGAGCGCGCTTCAACAATCTCTGGGACCAAGGCGACTAGCGATCGGCCTGAAAAATAGCATTGGTAGTTATAGCACGGCGTCTATTACTAGAGGAAATAATGCGTACACACATGCATGCAGTGCTTCCACCCCGAGTACACACATGCATGCACTTACTCCACTATGCGTACACGCCTATATCGAGAGAAAATTGTGGACTTGATTGCGGTTACCACGCCCTAATTAATTGAGCATTAAACCAAACGCGTCTAAAATCTCTCTGGTGGTGGAAATGCATGGAGTGAAATGCATGAGAATGAAGCGCGCCCTGTAAACTGTGACGGAGGGAGTAGTATGAAGGTGCAAAACCAAGTACGCGTATGGCCTATCGGTAAACGCACTTCCTCTTGGCATATCACTAACATGTGGGACCGGAGTGTGAGCAAACCGATCTCAATTGACGGCAAAATGGCCAACCTGCCATTCCTTGAGAGAGACGAGGAGCGAGAACACATAGATGAGCTCGCACGGAGGCCAAGATATATTCGAGCATGGTTGATCGATATCATCATTACATGTTCGATGTTCTTTAATAGTACTATTGGGCTGCCATTTTCCGCACTTCTCCTGAATAAATGTGTGCTTTATCAGAGATTAAAATAAAATAAGAGTACAGACACTCCACCATGCGGTTCCTAGTACCTGTATACTAGTAGTAGTACTACTCGTACTACTAAACCTTGCGCTTGGCTCTTCGCCTCTTCGGGAAGTCGAACAATGATGGTTCTAAAGTGTATGCCTCTGGCAATCTGACACCGAATGAGCTGCTGCATGTCCACCGCCTGGGCTAGGGTAGGTTGCATAAGTCAAAAGTTTCTCCTCGTCCTGCGAGCCATCGAGCTTGAGGTAGACGGAGAGGGCGTAAGCGAGCTTCACCTAGTCATGAAAGCTTCTCCTCGTTCTGCGAGTTGACGGGACACACCAAAAAGTAGTGCTAGTCCATACTCCCTCCTTTCCGGTTAATATGGCTTAATCTTTTTTTGCGGGTAAATGAGAGAGCTTTATTCATATATAAGCATTCTTAGGACAATCAGCCAAGAGACTGGTCACTAGGAAGCGAGGTACCCCGCAAAAAAACAAGAAGGAAGCAAGGTGTTTCATCAAGCCAGCTCTCGGTCACATTCAAAGTGCAGCAAGCACGGTTCGCACAAAGATGCACCGCAAGGTTTGCTGACCTGTTTACATGCTGAATAACAAAAAAAGAGAAACTATTATTACTAAGCGCTCCTATTTCTAACAGGATAGGAGCCAGAATTAACCCAGAATTGTGGCGAGTGTTCCATGCAATCAACTTCCATTATCACATGCGAGAACCCTCGAAGAGAACCAAATGTGTTGAAGATTGCTTTATCACAGATTAAAATAAAATAAGAGTGCAGACACTCCACCATGCAGTTCCTATTAGTACATACCTGTATAGTAGTACTAGCAGTACTACGTAATACTAGTACTCGGAGTAGTAAACTTTGCGCTTGGCTGTTCATCTCTTCGGGAAGTCGAACAATAATGGTACTAGTACAGTGTATGCTTCTGGCAATCTGACACCGAATTAACTGTTGCACATCCACCGCCTCAGCGAGGAGAGCTTGCATTGGTCAAAATTTTCTCCTGTCTTGCAAGCTTCTCCTCGTTCTGGAAGTTGACGGGACACAACAAAGTAATGCTAGTCCATACTGCCTCCTTTCCGGTTAATATGGCTTAATTTGAAATGAGATAAATACACTATCTGTCACTTTATATTTGTAAAAATACAGTCAGTGGACTTCATAATACTCTCATTGCGATCAATATATACGCTTATACAGTCACTAGCTCACCCTGGCTGAGTATGCGTGTGCATTCACGTGTAGGTTGAGCACTTGAGCGTGACCATGTGTGTTTCGTCGTGTGCTCGGACATGCATGCATTAGGGTGCCGCACGTGTTTTTGCGTCCATGTGTACGTGTGACTGTTGCATGTATGCACGAGGTTGTCGTCCCTCACATTCACATGTTCATAAGTTAAAGCTTTGTCAAAACGTTGCATGCAAGGTTTAATCATTCGTTGTTGACGCATGCATTCCTGATATTAATACGTTGGTAAAGACAATTTCTTGAGGAAAATGAGCCCATGAATTGAGTACAAAGGGGACCAATAAGCCAGGACGGAGGGAGTACTAGTAGTGAACTGGAAGGAGGGAGTAGGTACTAGTAGTACGTAACAACGTGCAGTAACAAAATTCCTCTATGCGCATCCTGTCTATGTGTCTCTACTCTTATAAAAAGCAGAGTTGGTGATGATGGTGTGCCTGCCATCCTGCAATATAGGCCGTCCGATTTATATCTGACGGATAGGAAGGAAACTATGGCAATTTTGCAAAAAGATACCCACACCCCTCTCCACATTTGCAAATAAGGCCTTCCCTCGTTCATCCTTTTCTCTCACAAGATAAACTACTCATACAAATGCATCTTCATGTTCCGTGCAACGCACGGGCATCTTTCTAGTCATGCAAGAAAATAGAGATAAGTACAAGTGAGATTCAAGAACGGTCATACACGTAGGGGGAGTACGTGTAGGGGCCACTCAGGAGCAGTCAAATCACACAGTAAGTTAGTCGGACGAAGCAACCATCATTTCACTCTTCAATGACACGTACGCAATATAAAATGGTTGATATGGAGAGAAAAAGAAAACCGCTCCACTATATATACACTAGCAGGAGCCTAAGCTACAAGCCTGCTTGCTTGGGTTGCTCTATTCACAAGCATAGAACGACGGTGGCCACACCGCTGGTCACAGATCTGGCCTGATCCCGCCGCTGGGGGAAGGGGACGATGTTCTGCGTAGACGCGATCGATAGCAGCAAGGGAGAAAACCCACTCTCGGTGCATCCTGATCAAGGGTCCCCACGGTATGGGCTGATGTCGCCTCCCAACCGCCCTTCTAGCTACACCTCGACGTCCCAGGTACAACTTTGTTTTGGAGTCGGCTTGCTCCACTGCCGCAGCTCCCCACGTAGCTCCATCTCCATGTGGATCTTTCTCTACTTCTACAGGCTTCTAGTTGTGATGAGTTTATGTCTCATGAACTAGTGCCACTACTATTATTCTAATCACACTTCTTCAATATCTTTGCCAACAGGGATGCTCAGCTCGATTTTAGTGGAACTACACAAAAGCATCGTATGATCCGAGGGTTCCAGGCTTCTTTCCTTCGACAGGTTCTACCTAGCCAGGAAATTAAATCCTGTTTAGGGTTTACAGCGTAGAGACCCCATAAGTAGTTTTTTTTGTACGCACTCTCACAACTTTTGTCTTTCATTGTGATGTAAATATTGGCTATGATCTGTGAATCATTGAGATGCATCAGCATGCATGTTAGTTTTCCTTTGTATTTGATGGAATGATGTAACGGGGCAACCTTGGAGTCAGGATACATACATGAAACAAAATCATAAAGCTTCGTACTCCCTCCGGTCCTTTTTTGTATGTGTATAAGGCTACTCATAGTGGGGAGTATCATATACTAGTATCATGCATAAATTACATAGGGGACGGAGGCAGTATGTGAGAGTCTATGGTGGGTCATGTGGTAAAATGTACTACTACGCAAAGAAAAAAGGACCAGAGGTGTTGCACGATGTCCAAGGAATATGGTGATAGTGCGAGGTGGGCCATGTAGCCACTGGGCAGCCGTGTTTCATACTCCTTCGGTGCAAGAGTGGAGAAAGTTAGTTTTATCACAGAATAAATAAATAAGAGTGCAGGCGCTCTATGATGCTCTACCGCCGCAGTAATAGTGACCAATGAGCCGCCAAATCACATAGCCCCGGTTTAGTTATTGGATGGAAGATGCAAACCATCACTCTATCTCTCTCATGTAGTACAATATTTTTTTCGAAACCAACATTTCGTTTCATTGGATCGCGCCATCGAGCAAAACCAACGTTTAAATCACGTCTATCGCATTTGTGTTTCACCCTCCTTCACCCCACATGGTTGCTCGGCATGCCACTCACCACAAACCGAGTATACGATAACTTTCCCACCTGCTTGGTGATGGATCACGCCATGGAGTACTAGCACTACTGGAAGAGATTGACAAGGAGGGGGAGGACAACTAGCTGTAGCACGGACTCCCAAGAACTTTTTTACATGCATGTTGTGGCCGGCTATGGCGACGTTTGAACACGGAGCAGTCGCGTGCACCAGGAAACGGCGCGGGCGTCTCTCTCTTAGCCGGCACGCTGCTTCAATGCCGGCGCCAGTGAGAGGTCGCCTCCGCGCTGGCCGGGCATGAATGCGGCACTGACCGTTTCGGGCGGGAAGCACGCGCGGGTGATGAAGAGTGTTCGGGTTGGCCAGGGCGGTCAGGAGCGGGCATGGCAGCGGTCCGGACGCCCGCAAACAAGGGATGCTATACGTAAATATTTGCTGAGTAATTAATAACGTAAATAATGTGCCAGTTGGACAAATATGATTGGAGATGGAGATGGAATTTTACATCATATGCATGTCTATGTCTATGTGTGTGTGCGCGACGACTCTCGCAACTACTCGTACACATCATCGATGTCTCGTTCTCCCTACACACACACAAACTTAGTACCGCCTCATTTTGTTCCTAGGATTGGAATATCATAGGAGTGGGAAACAATACGAAGTGAGATAAATGGAGTACGACGTATAAGAAGAAATGTACACACACTCACTCTGCCTCCGAGATACCCACAACTACACGATGGAGCGCATTTGTACACGAAGAGGCAGCTTACGTACGTATTAATTTGACCCTTTAATTTGTTCACTTAATAATGGAGGGTCATGGACCACACATGAGCGATACAAACTGCGACCTGGAAGCGGGGGCGTGTTATTAATCGAGTTTTCTTTATTGGTACATTAAAAAAAGATTTGTGCGTCAGTTTTCATTTCTTTTTTCCGGGAACGTGCATATTCTATTTAAAACCACTGCTATGGAGAGATTTTTTTACTCCATTGTATATATAGCCTCTTGTTTGATAGGGTTTCTCGCATCTCGCTCTCTCACCCTCTCCATATCTGAACAAGATGACAGTGTCCACTCTATCTCTCTCCTCACCGGTGGTCACAGATCCGGCCAGATCCCATCCCCTGCGGGAGGTGAGGAGGTCCAGCGTTGATGCTGTCGCCGTCGGCGATGGAGGAAGCCGATGCGCACCGTCCTCTCTGAGCCGGTGCTGGTGGGGACGAAGGTCCTCCGCGCCCTTGTTCGCCGCCGTCGTGTGGGCAGGTCACGCCCGCCCGCCTAATTGACATCTCGCCCACCTGAGGTATAATTTCTTTTGGATTTCATGCTTCATTGTACTCTGCATGCGGGTTTTCTTCTATACCACTACTCCCCAGCTCCCCATGTACAGTAGCTAGGGTTCGTCGGCTGGTTCAACGTCACCTATTTTTTACTATTATAGAGGAAAGGCCACTCCAAAAGTTGTCCAGGTTTATCATTTATGCATCGGTGGAGGTATACCTATTTTTTTTTTGACAAAAAGTACATGGTGGTTGTGCGGTCATTGTCCATATGCTCTTATTGTTGCTACTAATCTAAAACTATCACTGGTAAAATGAAGCAATGCCCATGTAGAGGCGTTAACAATTAAGATCCCGCTGTTAATCTTGTTCCACTGCTAAAACAAAGTAACGACACTACTTAAATATCATTTTTTTTATATTTTTGCAAACAGGGATGCGGATCTCCATACTCGGGCATGTCGTCCTCAATTTTTAGTGGAAATGCACAAAATTGGATGGCCATTGTTGCTCAATTCTTCCTTTCTCGAGCTTGATTACCGAGAAGAAACAAACCACAGTGAGGATTATCAAACTTCATTGGTGCCTGACCCAAACATGATGCCAAAATTGATGATGCATCATACCACGATGAGCTATCGATGCTCATGGTTGTGTCTCATGGCTGCATCGGCTGGTGAAGCTGATCGATTTTCAATGAAGAACGGGCTGTCTTCTTGCTTGTTACCACAAAGATGATATCCTTCACCAGTTCATCTTGGAGCAGTCGTTTATGTTGGTGCAATTTTATCAAACAATTGGATATAAACCAAATGTTTCCTCGAAGAAGCATCGACATTGGTACTAAGAGCAAAAGTTTTGTATTGATTTCTAAGCCTTCTCACAAGTTTGTCTTCAGCTACCCTGTAATTTTATTTGACCAGCTTTTAACTAAATATGTGGTCTGACTTTGATTAAAAATATCGTGTGGATTAAAAACCCGGATGGAGGTACTACCCCTCCGTTTTTATTTACTCTGCATATTAGATTAGATTGAATTCAAACTTTAACACAACAAACCATAATTATTGAGAGAGGGCAAACTGTACATACAAAATAATTGAAATTAAATTTCTTTATTTGTACACACTCTCACACCTTTCCGATAATTAGGCGTGTGTGTGGTTGTTCACCTAGCGGAGGGTAGTGTACCGCACGTGAATGACAGGAAGTGCGACTAGGACGCGTGGATCATTACTTGATCATAGTTTTCTTTACTGGTACATTAAATAAAGAGTTTCGTTTTGTATACAATTTAAAACGGTTGATACGGAGAGAAAAAGAAAACCACTCCACTATATTAGTACTATATAAGCTGGAGCCTCAGCGCTTGCTCGCTAGGGTTTGCACTCTTCACGCTCTTGCTGCACTACATATATATACACACTGGAGGATCAACGTTCCTTTGCTAGGGTTTGCTCTATTCACAATCTCTCACCCTCTTCATCAGATCTAAAGAAGACTGCATCTCTCTCTCTCCCCCCTCATAGCTGGTGAAGGAGCCGTCCGGATCCCGTCGCACCGGGAAGGGGAGGAGGTGCAGCGTTCACTCTATCGCCTTCGGCGAGGGAGGCAATCCACTGCCAGCTGCGCTGTTCTCTTTCACCAAGCGCCTGTACGGGAGGTCCACTGACCCCTTCTTCCTCGCTGCCGTATGTAGTGTGGGCAGATCCGGCCTCCCGCCGCACGCCTAGCCACATCCTGACGACCCTAAGGTATAACTTTCTTTGAAACCGTCATTGCTCTAGCATGCGGATCTGTTTCCATTCTGTAGTCGAATCTAGGTCTTGGTTCAAAGAGGAAAGAAGGGAGGGTGGGGCGGAGCATGAATCTAAGACATGGTTCAATGAGGAAACGAGGGAGGGAAAGTATTATAGACTGGCTATCCAGCCGCTTTGTTGGTCGAAAAGGGAAAAAGGGGGTAACCCAGTACACATATCTATAAGGAACCGATCTCTTTCTTGAAAAAGGAAAGAAATTGGGGGTCGGGTAGTTTGTGCAGGACTAGATTTACTGCCCTCACAGAGGAAAAAGGTTCAAAGAGAACAAATATGGTACCAACGCAGATATACCCCTGCATCACCCATTTATACATGTGGACACACATGGTGCTGGCATGTTCCATGTCCCATACAACTATTTTGCTGTTGTTAATCTAATAATGCCACTGGAAAACTGAAGCAATGCCACTGTTAAAAGTAAATTACATTTTTAATGAATGTTATTTTAAGAGAATGTCTCTGTTAATATGAATCAATGCAACCATTTTAGAAATGCTACTGTCCTACTTTGTTTTCCATCAAGATAAGGTAGATGCTTCTTTTTGTGCCCATACGATTCATCCTCCTTTATTGCCCAGTAATTGTTTCTTTTTTTACCTCTGAAAATAGGGATATCTATTCAACTCGTTGCTATTGCGACCTTTTGCTTCCCTACGCAAAACACTTCTGTTTTAAGAGTGTTTTGTGCAGTTCAACTTAAATGTCACACCGCCAACTTTGCTTGATTTAGTTGAACTACACAAAATGAGATTGGATTTCCTATTCGTGTTGGCAGATTCATATTTGATCTTGTCTGCCTCATGAAAGGTCAGTACCGGCCTTCATCCACATGATTGTGCAGTGTGCTCTGAGATGCTGTGCTACTTGTCTTGCAGTGTTGGCAGTTAAATAAATGTTGAATTGAAGCTATTGTATTGCTGTCTTTTCCCATTAAGTGAACAAAAATGGGACCAACCCAGACATGATGCTTGTTGCTTTGTTACAACAAACTCTGCATCACCCTCTTTATAAGTAGATGGAAGGACATGATGTTGTTGCGCCCACTCTCCCCTTGAATTGTTTATGCTTTTTGTTAATCTAATGCCACTGGTAAAATTAAGCAATGCCACTCTCAGAATTAACTACTGAATCTTGGTTCAAAACTGTAACACTTGTTAGGGACCGGCGGGAGTACCATTTCTGTTAGGGATCGGCGGAAGTACATGTTTAAGAAATGTTTTGTTGAGATAATGTCTCTGTTATTATATATCAGTTACAGTGTTTTACAAATGGTACTACCCTGCTTTGTAGTTCTTTCTACATGTTTAACCAAGGTATTGGTAAGATAATGTCTCTGTTAATATGAATCAGTTGCATTGTTTTAGGAATGGTACTTTTCTGCTTTGTCATTATTTATACATGTTGAAACAAGGTATTGTTAAGATAATGTCTCAATTCATATGAATGAATCACACTGTTTGAGAATTGCTACTGTCCTGCTTTGTTTCCCATTAAGATAAGCTAGATGTTTTTTCTTCTAGGAGTATAAGTCATCAACCGTTATTTCTTAGTAATTGTTTCCTTTATACCTATTGTTGCATACAGGGATATCAAAACTTCTCCTCGGTTCTATTTCGACTTTGATTTTAGTTGAACTGCACAAAAGGAGCCAATGTGTTTAAGGAAAACTGTTGCATTATTGGGCCTAGTTGGTCTTTCCACTTTGCAGAAAGAAGCAGTCACTATTTGCGCTACATTACACAAGGAATGATCGAGAAGCTTTACAAAGTATTAGTGCACGCTTGTGACATGAATAGTCTGCAGAGAGCATGGGAAACTCAACATCACGTGGAGTGCAAAATTCACTCCACAAGGAAAGGTATGACCAAGTCAGTGGCCAACGCGGCTGTAACAAATGAGGTCAATATCGGCCTTCATCCACATAATTGTGCTTTGTTATGTTGTGCTACTTATATTGTTGTATTGTTTTGAATAAATGTTTAATTGAAGCTATTGTATTGCTATATTTTCCTGTTAAGATAATGAAGATGATTATAGTTGTGAGTGTATGTTTAATCAACTAGTACCACTATTATATTCATCACACTTTTTCTGTATTTATGCAGACAGGGATGCTTAGTTTGATTTCAGTGGAACTGCACAAAATGTTCAGATGGTTCGTGTCCTCCATAATACTTCATCATGCACAATACATCGAATGGTTCTCTAATCATTCGTCATCACCTTGAGCCACCGGACTATCTACTTGAATGGAGCTACCAACGTGTTCAACGCCTTGCAATATATAAATACAAAATCCACCATGCTACGCAAGACATTGTTTGATTCTAGTGGAACTGCACAAAAAGATACGCTGGTTAATCCGATGTGCTATTTCAATCTGCAAACTGATGACAATCATAGGCATTACATATTTTGAATGGGAAAAGCTTGTCAAAGTTTAATCATTGATGTTAGCAAGAAGACATTCGTTTAATATTTTGGAATTGGAAAACCTTGTCAAATTGTGCTCATTGATGATAGCCAGAAGACATGCATTTGATATTTTGCAATGGGATGCCCTTTGCTGTGAGTAGCGTCAATCTTTTTTTCCTATTCGTGTGTTCAGTTCAGAAGTAAATATTTCCTCTGATGAGATGCTTAGTCATGAATGTTGACTTATGTAAGGTATTTTAAGAGTTTGTTCTGAATGTTATCTATGAAATGCCAGGCCTTGTGAGTTTGATTGCAAACTTGAGCTTGGAATGTTGTGGCATGCGGCATCACGAGCTGTTCACCGTGCCTCCTGAGAATAATGCTTCGTATTGTTTTGCATGTTGATCTAATGCCATTGATTTGCATGTTAAGAAGATCATCCTCTTCTGTTATTTCTGTGCTTAAGAAGTTCATCGTCTTATGTTTCATACTTTCATTCATAGCCTATAGGACAACTCAGGTAGGTTAGAGGTGAAACAATATGATCTTCCATCCAACTCATCGTATTAGGCCGTGATTGGATCATCATTTTCGAACCAAAACAGCTTGTAAAACTGTCGCTTGTAAATAAAAGCAGATGGTCTTGGGCGAAGCGCTTGGTTGGTCATTTTCGACTAGTAAAACACACACTGGTTTCTCAGATTACACGCGTAACTCACTGGTTTTCGTTACAGACCTCAGGCTGTCGGTTTCATTACGCCTGTATTTTACGCGTTGTTTTCGATGACGAGTAAATTACACTTGTATCCTTAATACAGGTGTGAAACAATCCAGAGCTCCCAAGCACGGCCTTACCATTTCATGCCGGCTCAGTCTCTCGAAGGTGCTCATAGGGGTCCGATGATCCTGGCTTCCTGAACAACCAGCGGGCTTTGTATCAGACCATCCGTAGGGGCCGCGAGGCCCTCTCCGTCGTCCTTCAAGTTGTTGCGCTCGCCGTGGTGTTGCCGTCTCGCGTTGTCAACATGGTCAACGAACATGAGGAATCAGGAGATGACTTTACTTGGAGAGGATGACAGTGGGGACCCACCAGGGCCATAGCCGCACATATGCAAGTGCCTCCTTATTATATACAACTATAATTTTTTTTGCTTCCTCCTGGTTTCCTGACATCACGGTCCCACACCATTCTCAACCTATATAGTCAATAAAGGAGAGAATTGCACAAGGAGCGGCCGACAGCTGGGACCCAGCAGCTCGAGCAGCATTTGGTTTTTGAGGTGTGAGCAGAGTTTTTCTTGAGGGATGTTTTTGTTGTTGTTCAGAGGAGCAGGGTATCAACTGGGCGGGCTGTGGCCCATCTGGCCTAGGCTATTCTTTTATGTTGACCAAATATCCAGCCCAGATATTAATTTTTCAATGTGAAGCCCAGCTATACTTTTTTTGCGGAATAGTCAACCCAGGTCAACTTGTTATTCTCCGCCCCGCATTAGACTTGCCAAGAAAATGGGTTTTAAGAAATAATAAATGGGCTGTAATTAAAAGAATTTGGCTGTGAATATAAAAAACGCACCGAACAGGTAATTTTTTTAATTTCATTACTTGTTGCCCGCGTAAAATTTCGTTAGATTTTTACCTAATACAAATTTATTTTAAAATTATATTTAATCTGATTCAAAATTTTGGGTTAATAAATATTTTGGATCCCATCAAAATGTGGGAAATTTTGTTGAATTTTTTTGAGCGGTTGGTTGAAATTATTAACCGTTGTCCTGGCTAGAAAATGGGCTGGAATTTTAACAAACAGTAAATGGGCTGAGTAAATTCTATTAGAATTAAAAAATGGGCTGTACATTATAACTAATCGCAAATGGGCTATATGTTCTCTGCCACAGATGTGATGGTCACTTGTGGGCCTACTAAGTTGACGCTTATGCAAGGCTTTATCAACTTATTGTCAACACACGATTCTAGTAGCAGTGGCCGTTGGATGTCCATCTAACGGCTGTGGTAATTCTTCAATCTCAGATATTCATGCTTCAGCCGCCCAAACCACCGCCGGCGGTACCACCTGCTATCGCCTCCCGTGACCGGCTGTGCTGCCTCGTAGGCCTCACTGGCCCACCCAACTCACATCACCATCCAGGCCATTCCTCTACTCACCAACACCTCCTGTTATTCTCCAGTGACGTTAGCCTCACACCGCAGCCGAACCAGTGAACCCTCGTACTCCCCTCCGCGTGGGTATCCACTGCTGTGTCTTCACCGGCTCGGGGTCTTTCCCTTCCTAGGCCTCGCCATCGTCCACCGCATTGGTTCTCTCGGCGCGTCGTGGTCAACTTTGTCAACAAACGACAGCCATCGGAAGAGGCATGTACGTGGAATGGCTGACAGAAGGGACCCGCATGGCCCATGGCCGCACGTGAGCAAGTCCCTCCTTATTAAGCGAAAACAAATGATTTCTCCCCCTGACAGGTTTGAGCCACCAGCTACATCTTCGCACGCAGGGAAGTGTTTGCTTTAGTACGCGGAAAAAAGTTACCTCTCCCTGACAGCTGGGACCCACCAGCTTTATTATCATCCATTTCACGAAAATATAGATTGTACCAAAGATGCTAAATTGTTTTCTTTTTATTCTAACTCAAAAAAGAAGAAATTAAAAAAACCAGAAAACATCTTCGCACGCAAGGAAGTGCCACCTTATTACGAGCAAAAAAATGATTCCCCCTCCTAGTGGGACCCACCAGATTTGGAGGCTGACTTGTGGGCCAACTAAGTTGACGCGTACGGGCTTTGTCAACTTAGTCAAAATGATTCTAGCTGCACTGACCGTTGGATGCTAAAACAGCGGCCGTGCTGCGTCTTCAACCTCTGGTCTCCTTGCTCCAGCCGCCCAAACCAGGCCCACCATACCGGCTGCTCCAGCCTCCCATGGCCAGCTGTGCTGCCGCGCAGGCCTCATGGACCGACCATACTACGACTGGCCAGGCCTTCCCTCTACTCACCCACACCCCCTATTATTCTCCGGTGATGGCAGCCTTAGGCCGCAGCCGAACCAGTGAACCCTCGTACTCCCCTCCGTGTGGGCATCCACCCACCTCATCTTCTCTGGCTCCTCGTCGTTCCCTTCCTAGGCCTCACCATCATCCACCGCCTTGATGCTCTCAGGGCCTCGTGGTCAACGAGGTCAACGAATGACAGCCATCGTAAGTGGACTTTAGGCTCTGAGGCTGACAGCTGGACGCACCAGCTACATCTTCGAACACAAGGAAGTGCCTCCTTATTACTCGCAAAATAAAAATGATTCCTCCCCCTGACAGCCGGGACCCACCAGCTATATCTTCGCACACAAGGAAGTGCATCCTTATACTCCCTGACAGCTGGGACCCACCCGATCAAAGCGTACGTAGCGTTGTCGCGAATGTGTACGTACATACTGGTCGATCGGTCTCTCTGCAACAATGAACCATGGCCGAGCAAGCAGCGGCATGTGTAGTAGTAGAGCCCCTGACATAGTAGTTCAGGCAGTCCCTTCTAAACCGTGTACACGTACGTATAGCCACATGCCAAAAAATACGGCCACGTACATACGTATGGGCGGGGTCTCGAACATGTACTCGCGCATACGTACGGCCAGGGCTCGTGTACATGGAGAGGCAACGGACGGCAGCAACGACCTCCTGTTCTTCTCGCAGCCAACCGGCTGGGTCAGAATGGAGAAACAACATCCTATTCATTGAGAGGCAACAGACTGGGTCAGAATATGTCCTGTTCTACGTGAGCCAACCGTCTTGGACGGAACAACCGAGACAGGGGTCTGGCGTACCGCAGTACAAAGGAAATGGCCTTCAGTTTGACAGGCTAAGGTACAAACGGCAACCTGTTGATCGGGAGGGGTGTGGCGTACCGCAAAACGAAGGAACCGGACTTGTGTTGGAGCACTACGGTCGAAACGGGGGTCCTGTTCATCGGGAGGGGTGTGGCGTACTGCAAAACGGAGGAAAAAAATTGTGTTGGAGTGCTATGTTCGAAATGGGGATCCTGTTCATCGGAGGGGTGTGGCGTACCGCAAAACGGGAGTCCACGGGCTACTGTTCACCCACCGTCGACTTGCTTCAACCTCCACCTGCACTGTTCATCCACCGCGTCTTCCTCCTGCCTCCACCAGCTACTGTTCATCCATGGGCTACTCTTCATCCAGCCCTTCACTGGCTACTGTTCAACCAGCCCTCCACGACGTCCTGTTCATCCACCCCCAACCAGCTCGGCTGTGGCGGCCTCCTCTCGGGGTCCTGTTCATCCAGCGGCAACGGCCTATATACTACCACGGGGTCTTGTTCATCCAACCCCCACCGGGAACTGTTCATCCAACCCCAACCATGTACGTCTCGACTCGCTCAACCGCAACCCCCACATTCACTGTTCATCAAGAGGCAGCAGGTTCGATCGGCTTCAGTAAGCAGCAGCAGTAGCAGCGAACAATCGCTCGGGTTCAGTTAGCAGCAGTAGCGAAGGAATCGCTCGGGTTCAGTTAATAGCCAAGGGATCGATCACTCGGGTTTAGTAACATAGCTAGTGCAATCGCTCGGGTTCAGTAAGCAAACACCTTGCTCGGGTTCAGTTAGAGCCCAATGCCTCGCATACACTCGCAATCCCTCTGTGCATCGCTCGGCCCCGACCACCCACCGTAACCGGGAACTCCCCGAAATTTTCCTCACCCTCGCTTCTACCATGATTTTTTCCATCATGGACGGCCCAAAGAATGTCATGCAGGTGCGTCTCCGGCCCACCCAGGACAAAAAGCCCATTTTCTGTCATGATTTTTTGTCATAGAAGTAGGAGCCCACCACATCTATGATGATACCGGGTTTTGTCACAATTATCGTCATAGAAGTGTCATATGCATGACAGAAAAAAAATCGTTCGGCCCAAAATGTCACGGATGTGTCTTTTTTTGTAGTGTGTATTGCATAACTATCACGAGATTCTACCTTATATCGAGTAAGTGCTAGGTACTATAGCTTATACATCATAATCTACTAAACTTGTAGCACATTCTTATATATTTAGATGTTTGATGCGATCACTATATTGTGCAGCATCTACAAAAAGGAGTTACTGGTGCAAAATCCAAGAAATGTTAACAAACTGGTTATGGCAGGATTTGCGAAATGCTGAAGAGTTGTGTAAGCTTTTGAATTGCACTGTCAGTTTTTTTAAGTACATAAGATGATCAGCTCGTATATTTTTGAACCATAGGTTGAGAAGATGCAGGAGGATGGGCAGGCAGTTAATGATGCCCTTTACGCACTAGCAATGGTCCTGATAGTCGGGTAAGACATTATGAATCTTGCGTTGTTGGAGATGTGCGCTAAAACACCCTTGCACGTGACGAAGGTAGGAACACACAAAACAGTGCCGTCATGAGCACGGATACGTACGACAAAGTGACAACTGAAATTTATGCTAATAAAACAGACATTGTTCAGTTGCAGTATATCTCCAGTCTCGAGGTTCATCGATGTGTGGTTCTGTTTTGCTGTTATCGGTATAAATTGTTTTCCAGGATCGCAAAACCCAAATCTAATGATTATTTCAAATCCATCAACGTCAAGGCAGAGTACCACACTAACGAGCCTTTTATTTTGGCAAATCAAGCAACACAAATATTTTTCTTGGAACACACATTTGCAAGTAGCGATGACGAGAGTATTGCAAAAGTTTGAGCAGAGGAATTCGTTTAATGAAGTTGCACAACAAAATGATGCTTACACTATTACTGATGCAGAAGATTCCAGAGATGTTCATAGTATCTTTAAGAACCATCACATCAATAACGCTGGCGAAAAGATTCCCTGTCAGGCTTTGGACGTACAAGAGTTGATCAATAAGAAGCCAATGTTCGAGGACATTGAGGATGAAGAAGAAGATGACACTGGGGGGAATTACAATTCAGACTGATACACCTGGCGAAGATGTGGACGCTACTGCTCCGGATGATTATTAGATTGCTTTTGTCGTATTCTCCTGTGAGAAGACGACTTTTTATCTACTATGTGAAATTGTGTTTGCTATGACAACTGAAACCAGATGAAGTTGTTGTTTAGTATTTTGATGTGAGAACATCACTTATTATGTATGTTGATTTGTATTTGGTGATTGTATGACGACTAAAACATGATGACATTGTTGTTTAGTTGTACTCATATTTGGCTGTGAAACTTGTATTTGATGACATAGTTTGTTGTTGGACTGCAATTTGCTGTAGTCTTCTAATGGGAACAAAGCTGACCCGACAGGGCCTCTGCTAATTTATTTATTTATTAGCAAAAGGGCCTCCGTTATTTATTTATTTATGAGCAAAAGGGGATACCCTCGATTTCCATTAATAGAAATCATTAGATGTTCACAACACTGTGCCTACCCTGCTAAACAGGTTTCATTCATTACTAGTTTCAGCAATGTGCTCATGTCATTGCCACTGAATACATCATGAGTGCCACACACACCACAAATAAAGAGACAATCATCCTATAGAGCACAATAATCTTTCCCATTATCTTCACAAGCTCTTTCATCTCCTCATTGCTGCCAAGGCCGTTCAACAGCTCTTGCTTGGCCATGATCAGATGAACTATATCTTTAACCTTCTGCACTGCATCTTCCTCTTCTGTCGTTTCTTTAGTTACTTGTCCAACACTCCAATCTACTGGTATTGGGATTCCTCGGCTAATCAAATAATCAGTGTAGTTCCATTCCCCCACATCAGCAACTTCGTGGAAATACAAATCACATGAATCTTCCCTTTTCTGCATGAATCAAATTGGAAGATCATCAACCAAACTATTAAAAAAATCAGCAACTCAAAGCAAGCAAACAACTTAAACATATTATTACCCCATGATTCAGTCATTTGTAGAAGACTCGGCCATGGTTGAGGATTGTAGTTGAGACACGATGTATGACTCTACATGATTTGCAGTAGTGGCACCACACCAATGGCAGCGGGTTGCGATGAGTAACCGGCTGCGGTGACTCTGCCGGCGGGTGTGTGATGAGACTCACAGGCGGTGGTACCGGTGGTGACTTGGTGCACATCTGGTTGTTACCTCGATTGCCTACTGAAGAGCAGGTGGACGAGCCAGCGGATATGGTTGCTGCGGCCGGAGCTTCTGAAGTTTGGCAGAGTAACTAGAGAATAGGAGAAGCGAACATTTGATAAGTCAGTTTCATTACTTGCAGAGTAGCATAGCACTATATATAGTCTAGGTTTGGATTCAAACCAGCTAAAGGTGCATGTCTCTTTTTTTTCTAAAACTCAGCAACGTCTCTTTACTGGTACACTAGCTTGTTCTATACGCCTTCTCAAATCTTTAATTTTTGGGAATGTTATCTGGCGAACATTCCGTGGGAGGAGGACGACAAATGAACGCATTTTCCTGGCAATTTTTGTTGCGACGCAAGATCAAACGTTGGGAGTTTCGGGAATGTTATCTGGCGAACGAGCCCAATTTTCCTTTTCTTCCTAAAAAAGTACGTGGTGTCGGCTTAGTCAAGAAACGATTGTGCCAACCTTGATCGTTGGATTGAAATTCAACGTCTGTCGTGTTTCTTCAGTCTCTTCTTCCTCCAGCCGCCAATGCCAAACCAGCACCGGCGGGACCACCTGCTCCCGCCTCCCACGGCTGGCTGTGCTGCCATGCATGCATCGTGACCACATTGCACCCTAAAACTTTGCCGCATCTTCCCCGGCTCCTGGTCATCCTCTGCCTTGGTTCGCTTGCCAGGGCACCACCCTCCGGAGTTGTAAACATGGTCAACAACCTAGAGGAATAAGGAGATGACTGTACATGGTGAGGATGATAGTAGGAATAAGGAGATGACTGTACATACTGACACCCGGGAACCAACAGCTCACTCAGTATTTTTTTTTGTTTTCGGGATAGAGTAGGGTATCAAATCGGTTGTGCGGGAGCTATGGCCCGTCTAGCCCAGGCTTTTATTTCATATGTTTACCATATGACCATCCCAGTTTTTTTCTTTCTAAAATGGCTAGCTCAGCTATTTTATTTTTTGCAGAATACCCAGCGGCGGTCTACTTGCTTTTCTACACCCTGCTGGGCCGGAAATCTTTCAAGATGAGGAGGGATGCATTCGGCTTGCCCAGAACATGGGCTACAATTAATAAGAAATGGGCTGTAAATTCAAAAAATACAGCAAACAGACAATTAGTTCCATTTTCTCAAAAAAAAAGACAATTAGTTCCAAATTACTTTTTTCTTTTGGATTTTGATATTTTAAATTTTATTGTTTTTGTGTGGGTAAAATTTCATTGGATTTTAAATTAAGGTATGTTTGATTTTTAAATTAATTTGAATCTGGCTAGAAATTTTGGGCTATATGCTGTTTGTGACAGATTTGGAGGCTGACTTGTGGGTCTACTAGGTTGACATGTACGCAAGGCTTTGTCAACTTAGTCCACAAATGATTCTAGCAGCAGTGACCGTTGGATGTTAATCCAACGACCGTGCTGCTTCTTCAATATGTGATCTTCTTGCTGCAGCCGCCCAAACCAGCGCCGACGGGACCACCTGCTCCCCTCCTGTGGCCGGCTGTGCTGTCGCGCAGACCTCACCGCCCCACCCTACTCCCATCGCTGGCCACGCCATTCCTCTACTCACACACCTCCTGCTATTTTTCGGCGATGGCTGCCGAACAAGTAAACCCTCATACTCCCCACCACGTGGGCAACCACTTCCAAGTCTTCCCTGGCTCCGGGTCATTCCCTTCCTATGCCTTGTCGTCGTCCACCGCGTTGGTGCTCTCGATGCAGTGTGGTTAACATAGTCAACAAATGACAGCCATCGGAAGAGGGATGTAAGTGGAGCGGCTGACAGTAGGGACCCACATGGTCCATGGCAGCACGCAAGCAAGTGCCTCCTTATTACGTGAAAAAAATGATTCCTCCCACTGATAGGTGGGACCCACCAGCTGCATCTTCGCAAGCAAAAAAGTGCCTCCTTATTACACGGAAAAAAAGTTTCCTCCCCCTTACAGCTGAGACCCACGAGCTACATCTTCGCACCCAAGAAAGTGCCTCCTTAGTACACGCAAGAAAAATGATTCCTCCCGCTGCTTGCTGGGACCCACCCGATTTGGACGCTGACTTGTGGGCCTACTAAGTTGACACGTACGCATCACTTTGTCAATTTAGTCAACAAATGATTATAGCAGCAGTGACTGTTGGATGTTAATCCAACCGCCGTGCTGCTTCTTCAACCTCTGATCAACTTGCTCCAGCCGCCCAAACCAGCTCCGGCCATACCACCTTCTCCTGCCTCCTGTGGCCGGCTGTGCTGCCGCGCAGTCATCACCGCCCCACCCTACCCCCACCGCTGGCCAGGCCTTCCGTTTACTCACCCACACCCACTGTTATTTTCCTGCCACGGCAGCCTCACACCGCAGCCAAACCAGTCAACCTCGTACTCCATTCCACATGGGAAACCACTATTGTGTTTTCCCCGACTCTGGTTTGTTCCCTTTCTTGGCCTTGCCGTCGCCCACCGCGTTGGTGCTCTCGGCACTGCGTCGTTAATGTGGTCAATGAACGATAGCCATCAGAAGAGGACTGTACGTGGTGAGGCTGACAGCTGGACCCACCAGCTACATATTTGCACGCAAGGAACTGCCTTCTTATTAAGCGAAAAAAATGATTCCTCCCCCTGACAGCTGGGACCCACCAGCTATATCTTCGCATGCAAGGAAGTGTGTTCTTATCCTCCCCAATAGTTGGGACCCACCAGGTCAAAGCATAGGTACCGTTGTCTATGTGGTCGCAGACGTGTACGTACATACGGGTCGATCGGTCTGTCTGCCACGATGAACCGTGGCCGAGTAAGGAGCAGTAGTTGTTCAGGCAGTCCCGTCTAAATCCTGTACACATACAACAACCACGCTGCAAGAAAGACTGCGACATACGTACATACGGGCATGGTCTCGAACGCGTGCGGCGATGGCGTCCTGTTCATCACCAGCCAACCGGTTGGGTCTGAATGGAGAAACAACATCGTGTTCATCGGGAGCAACCGACTCGGTCGGAATGCGTCCTGTTCAATGGGAGCCAACCGGCTTGGATGGAACAGCCAAAACGGGGTTTGGCATACCACAATACGGAGGAAACGGCCTTCTATTCAATAGCCTACTATCGAAACGGGATCCTGTTCATTGGGAGGGGTCTCGCGTACCGCAAAACAGAGGAAACAGACTTTTGTTCGAGCTCCTACGGCCGAAATGGGGGTTTTTTATTGGGAGGGGTCTGGCGTACTGCAAAACGGAGGAAACAGACTTCTGTTCGACCGCCTACGATCGAAACGGGGTCCTGTTCATCGGGAGGGGTGTGGCGTACCGCAAAACGGGACTCCACGGGCTACTGTTCATCCACCATCGACTACCTGCAGCCTCCACGGGCTACAGTTCATACATCATCAACTTCCTCCAGCCTCCTCCTGCTACTGTTCATTCACCATCGACCTCCTCCACCCTCCACCAGCCACTCTTTATCCATGGGATACTGTTCATGCAGCCTCCACCGGCTACTGTTCAACCAGCCTCCACGGGGTCCTGTTCATCCACGCCCAACCGGCTGGGTTGGGTGGCGGCCTCCTTGGGGTTCCGTTCATCCAGCGGCAACCGCCTACTACCACGGGGTCCTGTTCATCTAGCAGCAACCACCTACCCACGGGGTCCTGTTAATCCAGCGGCAACCACATACACACGGCCAGGGTCCTGTTCATCCAACCCCCACCGGGAACTGTTCATACACAGCCAACCAACCGGCTGAACTCACAATGTCCCGACTCGTTCTATGTATCGCGCGCGCGGCGGCAATAGGCACTATACATCCGAAGGCAAACCAACCTACTAGCTAGCTATGTCTCGCACGGAGGTTCGATCGGCTTCAATAAGCAGCAACATCAATCGACCGAGTTCAGTTAGTAGTGAAGGAGTCGGTCGGGTTCAGTTAGCAGCGAAGGGATCGATTGGTCGGCTTCAGTACATAGTGCTAGCAGTGCAATCGCTCGGGTTCAGTAAGCAAACGCCTCTCGCTTGGGTTCAGTTATAGCGACACGGCTTGCACCACGCATGCGTATGAGAGGGAAACACGCAAAGCACACTACATTGCTCGTCCCCGACCACCCACCGGGAACTCCGCAAAAATTTCCTCGCCCTCACTTATACCATGATTTTTTATGTCATGGACAGCACAAAGAATGTCATGCAGGTGCATCCCCAGCCCGCCCAGGACAAAAAGCCCATTTTCTGTCATAAAGTTTTGTCATAGAAGTAGGAGCCCACCACATCTATGATGATACGTGTTTTTGTCACAATTATCGTCATAGAAGTGTCATACCATGATAGAAAAAAAATCGTTCAGGCCATCTCAGGCTCCCTCCATACCAACAACTCTACGGGGGAGTTTGTTTTATTATTTTGTATTTTTAATCATGGGACTGGGCATCCCGATTACAAGCAGTATAGTGGACTCATCTGGAATAACTTTGGTTTAGGCATTTGGATGCACAAGCAGTATTCCCACTTAGTACAAGCGAAGGCTAGCAAATAGATTGAGAAGCGACCAACTAGAGAGCGAAAACGGTCATAATCATGCATTGTGAATAATTAACATTTAATACTAGCATGAGTAGGATATAAACACCATGAACATAAATATCGTGGAGGCTATGTTGGTTTTGAATCAACTACATGCGTGAACCTGTACCAAGTCAAGCCACACCAAACATTCAGAGGAGGATACCATATCATCATACTACATCATAACCATTTTAATGCATGTTGAAACCCAAGATAAATCATTATTCACTCCTAGCTACTTAAGCATGGCATGAGCAACTATAAAATCTAATTGTCATCATAAACATGTTTAATCATAATAAGCAGAATCATGGATACCGATTTAAAAATGTTTACAAAAACAAAACAAGTTGAGTTCATACCCGCTTTTCCATGCCACAGTCACTCCATGAAATATCGTCATTATTGCATTTCACTTGCATGACCGAATGATGTGAAAATAATAATAGTGCAAGAGTGTCATGGACTAAGCTGGAATCTGGAACCATTTTATTCAAAGGAGAAGACAAAGTAGTATAGGCTCTTTGTTAGATCAACAATAATGCATATGAGAGCCACTCAACATTTTCATCGTACTCTTCTCCTTATGAAAACTAAAAGAAAAGAATAGAATTTCAGAGAAACACACTAAAATATTTTTGGAAATTTTGGTTTTTCTGAAGAGAGCAAATTTAACAAAGGAGAAAAACAAAAACGGGAAAAATATTTACACGGGAAAGCTCCCAACAAGTAAAAGAAGAATGAGAAATATTTTTGGGTTTTCTTTTTAATACTACAAACTATTAAACAAGAAAGAAAAACCGAAAAGGAGCGAGAAATATTTTTGGATTTCCAAAGTTTTTTGAACACACAAGAAGAAAGAGAAAATAAAACTAACATGGATATACAATGAAAAAGGATGAACACCGACAACTAGAATGAAATGTGTGAACCTGATTGTAATGTCGGTGAGAAATACGTACTCCCCCAAGCTAAGGCTTTTTGCCTAAATTGGTCTACGGCCACATGTCGAAGTATCCCTCTCTAGGATAATGCTGAGGCTCATCGAGGTTCCACTGATAGATGGGATCTTGCGGGTCGCATTGGTAAACAGGCTCTGCGGCCGCCTGAGGCTTAGGTGCTGGCTCATGCTCGACCACTTGGGGCGGCACCAAGCCCTAATAAGCGTAAATGTCCGCGGGCATAATAGTGTACCTGCCTAAAGAAAGATCAAACAAAGAAGGTGCTGGCAGGGTAATAGTCTCATGAATGCCCTGACTAAAAACTAAGTTATAACAGAATCGCATGTTGGCTCCATCAATAAAATCATGCCCAACCATACTAGCATAATCAAGGTATCTAACAGGTAAAAGCTTCTCATCTGCCTCCTCCTGACTAATAGGTATCTCAAAATGTCTAGCGAAGCGAGAAGCATAAATACCACCATAAAACGCTCCCTTCGAGCGGTTAGTATGTAACCATCGAGCAATCATGTCACCCAAACTAAAATTTCTATCCCTGTAAAGAGCATGGCTCAAAATAGCAAGGTCCAGAGAGCTGAGTGTTCCACTCTCACACTGTCTAGTCAAACACCTCCCGGCAAATAATGAATAATAGCACAAAACGGGAAAATGTAGGCTAGCAACCCTAGCCTCAGAAACTCCTCTCATCTCCCAAACAGTTACTTCGGATATAAAATCCGCAAGGTCACAGGGACGTCGATCTATAGGACTACCCTTCGGTGGAATCAAAGAAGCCTCACAAAACTCATCTAGTGTCATCTCTCTAGGGACATCATAAAGGTTGAATGTAAGAGTGGGTGGATCCGCCCTAGAGTGAAAATGAAAACTTTGCACAAAAGTATTTGTGAGGAGAAGGTATTGGTCACACTTATCTTCAAGGAAGGGGAGAATGCCGGCGTTGTTCGCCAAATGATAGAAGTCATCAAGAATTCCCGCATCCCTCAAGAAAGTGTTGCATGACCATTCACATGGCCATACTTTGGCAACACGAGGAAGGTGATATTTGGGCTTAGGAGATTCCTTAGGAGTCTGGCTTGAAGATCCTCTTAACCTCCACTTGAGCTTTTTATTTTTCAGAATTTTTCTGAAATTTTTAGTAACTCAAAATAAAAGTGAACCAAACTCAACAAAATTGATAGCAACTACTCACATAAGTATCTATAGGATATATCATGCACCAAAACTACTTTGGACCATATAAAATTGACATTCAAGCTCAAGAACATGGTCACCATAGCAGCAAAAACTTGCAATATTTAAAGCTCTAGAACAAAAACTAATTGGACCATTGGAGGAGTCACACACCAAAGAACAATCTCCCGAAACAGTTTCAGAAACGAGGTCTTGAGCAAGGAGATCCAAAATTGCAGTCAAAAGAGCAAGAACACGAGTTTGAGCAAGCAAGTGATTTTTTCTAGAGGAAAAAGAAGGGAGTGGGCTGCTGAGATATGTGAGTGGGTCCCTATGGGACCCACAAGCCCACTAGGTGCGCCCTGGGGGGTGGCGCGCCCAGGGAGCTTGTGGCTCACAAGTGCACCCCCATGGGGTATGTTCAGTGCCAAAAATTCTTATATATTACACAAAAAATCATACTAAATTTTTGAGGCATTCTGAGAACTTATATTTTTGGGCCACTTTTTATTGGACGGAAAATTCAGAAAACAGGATAAACATGGCATTTTATTGCATTTAACTAAAAACAACAGAGAGCAAAATGTAGGAACAGAAGGTTGTTCTTACTAAAATCATCAACCACATGGCCCTAAAAAAGAATCCATTAATAAGGTTGATCTAGTCTTATTAACAAACTATTTCCGAGTAACATGAAACCAAAGAATCTTCGTATAGCACTAAGGTTGTCATGTGAAACCACGGCCACCTATGGGGCCATCATCCCCTTGTGGTTCGGCAGGGGGGATGAGCACATTGCACAAAGAGCGGAGAATCATAGCGCAGCACGGCAGAGATCACACGGGCAGTTTTACCCATGTTTGGGCCGCCGCGAGGCATCAAACCCTACTCCTGCTTTGGTGGATTAATGGTGGATTTGTGGTGGAAACGCGACGCTCTTGCCCGGCACAGTTGCCTCGGGGCGAGGGCAGCTATGCGCGTACGAGTGTACCAGGGTCCGAACCCTTTCTATGGTTGCCATGGACCTCCTTTTATAGATCAAGGGGTCACCATAGTGGCAAATCAGTCATTGTGTACTGATTAGATAGTGAACAGTGCTATCATACCTAACTCCAGATTCAGGGCAGGGCGCATTAAATGCGCCGCTTAGTGTCACATCATGGCATGCCCGGCAAGCCTTGCCGGGCTGCTCGGCCACCTTGTTTGTCTGCTTGCCACGTCGATGGACGGGTGTCATTTGGAGGTGATTTACATAGGAAGTGGCTGCCACGTGTCGAATAACAGCCACTTAGTCACTTGGGGACTTGACACCGCACCGATCGATGACTTGCGTTGCTGTGAGGTGGAGCGGTGGAACCTTGGCAGGGTAGTTTGCCCTCGTAGCGCCCGGCAGGCCTGCCGGGACGGTCTTGAGGCTCGACTTCGGGGCCACCTCGTCCTCGGCAGGCTTGCCTGCCTGGAAAGGGAGGTTTCTCCTTAGTGGCATCTTGCTCATTTAGCTTGTCTTGGCCTCTTGATCTGCCCCTTGATTCTCTCAAAGCGCTGATCTCTTCTTGCTTGATCTGGACTTGGATGTTGCAAGCTTGCCGGGCCGGTGATTTGCTGTCCATGCATAAGTCAGGGGAAACATACACCCCTATTTGTGTACCCCGACAGAAGCCCCCGGGCCTGAGCCATACGTGTCGCTGGGCACGTTGGGTTAGGCCCCAAACAGTGCATGGACACGTGGCAAGAGAATGCTGCGCGCGCAGCGGTTTGTCATGATGATCAGTCAATCCCATGTCCAGTTCCTGTAATTACCGTGGGTCGTGGGGTAGTGGGACTGCAGCAGTTAATGTGAAATAGTAACTTTCTAAAGAGTCACGCCCTCCCCCACGTCTTTTCCCATAAGAGAGAAAAACGCGGAAGGGCTCTGCTCATTCATTGTCTTCATTGCCCCTCCATCATCTTCTTCCGCAAGCCAAGCGACTGTTCTTCCGTCCCACCCTGCCCGTCGCCGATCCTCACCCAATTTTCTTCCTGTCTCTGCTGTAGTTCGAAGAGTTGGGGAAGAAAACCTCCGCTTCCAAGGGGAAGCGGACGACTGTCGCGAAGGAGGCAGCCGCCAAGGGGAGCAAGAGGGCGTCAGAGCTGGATAGGAAGCAAAGGGCAGACGTTGTCTTCTTCTTGTCGAACCTGGATGGTGAAGTACTGAAAGCAAGGTACGGATATCTATGGGGGCGGGAGGTCCCAAAGGGGCATGGTGCTCCCAAGGTTCTGGCGAAGGGAAAAAAGGATCCGCCAGATTCATATCGATTCTTCTGTGCATACTTCATTTGCAGTCTCTATCCTCCCTTCTCGGATTTGCTTGAAGCAATGATGGTGATCTATGGATTCCATCTTCTGGACTTCACGCCAAATGCAATGGCGTGCATGGCAATTTTTGCTCATCTGTGCGAGAACTTCGTCGGAGTCGCCCCCAACGTTGATTTGTTCAGGCACTATTTTGTCCCGTGGGTGGAGAACAAGAACCACCTTTCTGGGAACATAAGTTGGATGCCACGAGTGCCAAGGGAGAACTGGGATTACCTCCCTGGTCAACTGCGCGGCAGATGGGAGGAGTGGAGGGGAGATTGGTGCTGGATCCAGGACGAGAAGGCCCCAGATTTCTGCCAGGCGCGAGCAAAGTTTCTCGAGCGCGGCAACGATTGGAGGGAAATCGGCCTTACTGATGATAGGATCCGCCTAGCAATAAACAAGATCACCCACCTAAAGGCTGCCGTGCTAACCATCGGGCACGTGGGGGCCGACTTCCTCCTTTACCGCATTGCGCCATTGCAGAAGAGGGATAGGTTTGCCTGGTGGTATGGGGATGCCGCAGATAAGATGAGGCTACTTCCTGGTCTGGCCAACAATTTGTTAGTCTATGGCCATGCTTGGTTGTGCGAACAACTGTTCGGCAGCCATGGGCCGTTCAATTTGCCAGCAAATGTCATCCCTCTGAACATCAACTCTGCCAGGGACCAAATCCTGAAATGGATGCCAGTCTCGGGCGATTGGCAGCTACCCGGGCTCGACAAAGAGCTTGCGTGGTCCTCCACCTTGGTGGAAAGGGCTACAAGGGTGGAGGCCAACATGTACAAGTGCACCTCAAAGGCGGAGGAGGCGTACATCAAGAGGCGGCTCGAGTAGGACAGAGCACTCCCTGCTGCTGCGATGGCGAAGACTGGGAAGGCAACGAAGGGGAAGGAGTTGGCTAAAGGTGAAGGCCCTTCCCACGGCATGAGCGAGGCGCAAACCATGGAGGGGTTTGCTGGGGATGAGCCTGCCGGGGACGAGCCTGCCGGGATTGAGGCTCTGGAGGAAGAGGGGGTTGAGGAGGCGGACCAACCTGAGGAGGAGTGGCTCGCGAAAGGCCCTCAAGCCCCCGAGCCAGAACTGGAACAGCGCCCTCGCAGGCGAGCGGCTAGTCAGGGAGCAGTAGTTCCTGACCCCGTGCCTGCTGCCAAGAAGGTGAACAAGACCACATCTAGGAGCAGCGTCCCCGATGCAGTGCGCCGGTAGTCCCCACGGCTTTCCGGGGCTAAGGCTTCTCCCGCCAAGCGACCGGCAGCCGCTAGAGGCGACTCCAGCTCCCAGTCTAGCTCGAGTTCTTCGCAGAACTCTTCCTCGGCGGAGCCCCCTATGCCTCCGCAAGGCTTGAAGTTGCCAGGGAGCTCCATTCCCCCGACCCAGAAGAGGAGCAGGTCGCCCTCGCCACCCATGGAGTTTGAGCTGAGCTCCATGCTTATCGACGAAGAGTAAGAAAGAGCAATTTCCTTTCCTCTTCGCCATTTCCGCATATCATGTTGCCTGTTAACTGATCTTTACTTGCCGCCTTTGTTAGTGAGGAGGAGGAAGAATGCTATACCCTCATCCACCGGACCAAGCGGCTCAGGCGTGCGGGGTTGCCGAAGACTATGCAAGGCACGGGCCCGACAGGAAGCAGCGCGGATGACCCGACACCAAGCCCCCAGCCCAGCCCCCGGCCTGAGAGTGCAGAGCTGGCTCCTCCCTTTAGAGGTGATGGCGGAGAATTCCCCACCCCTGCAGCCAGAGGAGGGGAGGGGACTACTCCGGGCGAGTCCTTCCAGGAGGGACCCACTCCACCCGTCGACCGAGCCGAGGGATCCCCGCCCAAGGTTTCCATGGAAGGGTCCGCCCTGGGCGGCACCGTGGTTTCCCATAGAGGGGATCGAGATCTTGGCCGGCAACCGAAGTTGCTGGGGAAACTGAAGCTCCTCCATGGCAGGCATCTCCAGGTAATCCATTTATTCCTTCCGTGTCGTGCTGCCCTTATCATCCTGCCCCAGGCTCTTGTCTTGTTAAAAATTCTGCATTCTTGTCATTGATTGCTAATTCTGCTTATAGCCCTTTTGAGTGAAGAGCCGGATCTGCTGGATGAGGTGGCCAGCATAGGGAAGGACGCTGCAGAAGAAGCCGCCAAGATTGCTGCCATTGAGGGGCAAGAACGCGCTGTCGGGAGTGTCCAGGAACTCCTGGGAGGATCAGAAAAAACCCTTGGCGGCACGTCAGGGTCGAGGGTTGTGGTCGAAGGGAAAATCCCCCTTCAAACCATGGACCCTCTTCCCTTATTTGGCACATCATCAGGGGCCCCGCCACCATCTTCGAGTCAACTGGCACTGGTACTTGCGCAGCCTGGTCTCGGAGCTCCTGGCTCGTCAGCGGCGACGAGCGCGGAACTCGACGGCGAGCTCCAATGCATCCTCGCGTCGCTGTACCAGGGAGTCGAAGAGACAGACGACTCCGCTACCGTCTCCATGGATTTGTCTTTCCTGGAGTCCATGGCGGCGGGCATTAAGGAGATGCAAGCTCGGCACACCCAGAAATGGCACACGCTCAAGGAGCAGCGTGAGTCCGCCAACAAGGTTGACTAGAAGCTGAGGGACAAGGGCACCGAGCTGTGTGAATGGCATGGCAAGCAGTTCCAAGTCCTCATGAGGCAACAAGAGACCATCTCGATGGCGCGGGAGGATGTTATTGCTTGGAAGGCTCGCCTGGCGGACCGCAAGGTACTTCTGGACACCAGGGAGCAGGATATTTCTCTCCGAGTGGAGAAACTTGAGGCCACCCTCCACGCCAAGGACAATAATCTGGAGGCCCTCGTGCTGTAGCACACTAAGAAGCTGGAGGACAAGCACAAGGTCACCCTGGATGCCCTCTCTGCTGATTCTGCCGCCCAATTGAAGAGGCTCGCTGACGATCTTACCGCTGCCTCTTTTGCCAAGGTCGATCTCGACCAGCAAGTGGCCAAGCTGACCGAGGAGCTTGCCGGGAGTGTCAAGGAGGTCGAGGCCCTCAAGGAAGAGCCGCGGAAAGTAGAGATCCTTTTGAAGGAGGTGCAATCACAGCTCTCCTCCAAGAGCGAAGGCCTCGAGACTGCCAACGGCACCATTGAAGATATGAAGGCCAGTATTGACACATTGGAGAGCTCGGTAGAGTACAGTGGGGCCCATGAGCAGCAGCTAACAAAGGACCTGGATACCGCAAGGCATCTTCGAAAGGATGCAGAGGATAAGCTGGCGAATCATTCCGAGCAGGTCAACCTCTGGATCAAGAGCTAGATCGACATTGCCGAGCGTCTCACTGCTCAGACTGCAACGATGGGCATGGAAGGGCTAGTCTACTCAGCCAGCAAGCACGAGGTCCCTAGCGTCAAGCTAGGGGTCTTCTTCAACAAGCTAATCGAGAAGCTAATGGCACATGAAGAGGGAAGGGACGGCCGCTTCGCGACGGAATCTCGGAAGCTTGCCCGCAACACCCTCTTCATGGTTCTAAGCAACATCGCCTGCCACCACCCGGACCTCAATCTCGTCGATGGGTTCAAGAAGCCACCGGAGGGCGCAGACGTTTTGGCTGCCGAAGAGAAGGCCACCCCTCTTGCCGACAGGGTCCTTGGCGTCCCTACTGCTCCACGAGGTCGCCAGGCCCAGCCTTGAATTATCCTTGCCGCTGCACTGTCCGATAACAAAACATGATGTATGTCTTGTGTTTAGACACCGTATCGCGTATGTTTGTGTGGAACTAATGTTTTTACTTAATTCTGATTGCATGTTTATCCCTTTAGAGTTCACCCATTGGTGCCCGTATGATTAGTCTCCGTGCGTATTTCAGCTGCCTACCGGTATCGTATTGCTGCGATTGTCGCAAGGGTCGGGCCCTTAGCAGTTATCTTGGTGAAGATACGTCGCGGCAGGTTTTTCCTTGACAGCTTTTGCATTGCTACCCATTCTGCGAGCGGGCTCGGAACAAAGCGAGGGTGTAGACAAAAACTGATAAGGTGTCGTCCATACGACAGATTTCCTCATACGAACACCTTGGTATCCAAGGGATAAACAAATGTGAAATCTTAAGCACATGACTGGGCAAGGATTGCATAAACTTAGCATATTTCTTCGCTTCCTTCTACCCCTTTCAGCCACGGCCACTCGTCACATTCGCATGCCTTGGGAAGGATAGCTGTCATGCGTGTTGTTCTCCGGTTCCCGGCAAGGACCGGTAAAGGATCATTTGTATCTTGCAGGCGGCAGGACGCGGTGTAAGGCATGACCGACCTCTCTTTCCTCCTCTCCACACACTCTAGACAACCTAGTGGCGGCTGGCATAAAAAGCCACGCTAACGCGGACTGCCTTGCCGGGGCGCCGATCAATGGATTCGCACCAGCGCTCCACTCGGGATTTCCTTAAGCAGGGTAAATGCTGAACCGAGTTTCGCACGGTGCTCATTGACATTGATGATGCTAAAACCCAGAGTGGCTTGATTGTCAATAAGTGGGAGTGGTGGAGAGAGAAACCTTGTACCCATACACTTTGTTCCTTTCCCCTGGACGGGGTTTGCATGGCAATCATGCTGCCCGACCCGTTGAGGTTGGCTTACCGCCGCCATTGCTGGTTTCTGCCACTAATGCGGACACGGCGGAGGGAGGCGGTGGAGATCAAACGGGGAGGGGGGGGGGAAGCGGCATCACTTCCCCTCTCCACTCCCTCCATCCTCCTCCTTTTCTTAGGCGCCGCGGATGGTGAAGCCGTCGATGAAGCAAGTGATGAAGATGATGCGCTGCATGCGCTTCTCGGGTTCGCGCAAGCACTTCCCCCTACCTGGCGCGCCAAAGATGTCGTGGGAAACCATGGCCACCTATGGGGCCATCAGCCCCTTGTCGTTCGGCAGGGGGGATGAGCACATTGCACAAAGAGCGTAGAATCGTAGCGTAGCATGGCAGAGATCACACGGGCAGTTTTACCCAGGTTCGGGCCGCTGCGAGGCATAAAACCCTACTCCTGCTTTGGTGGATTAATGGTGCATTGTGGTGGAAACGTGACGCTCTTGCCCGGCAGGGTAGCCACGCACGTACGAGTGTGCCAGGGTCTGAATCCTTTCTATGGTTGCCACGCCCTCCTTTTATAGATCAAGGGGTCACCATAGTGGCAAATCAGCCATTGTGTACTGATTAGATAGTGAACAGTGCTATCATACCTAACTTTGCAGTCAGAGAAGGGCAGATTAAATGCGCTGCTTAGTGTCACATTGTGGCATGCCCGGCAAGCCTTGCCGGGCTGCTCGGCCACCTCCTCGTCTGTCTGCTTGCCACGTCGCTGGACGGGTGTCATTTGGAGGTGATTTCCATAGGAAGTGGCTACCACGTGTCGAATAACAGCCACTTAGTCACTTGGGGACTTGACACCGCACCGATCAATGACTTGCGTCGCTGTGAGGTGGAGCGGTGGAGCTTGGCGGGGTAGTTTGCCGTCGTAGCGCCCGGCACGCCAGCCGGGATGGTCTTGAGGCTCGACTTTCGGGCCACCTCGTCCTCGCCAGGCTCGCCTGCCCAGCAAGGGAGGTTTCTCCTTAGTGGCGTCTTGCTCATTTAGCTTGTCTTGGCCTCTTGATCTGCCCCTTGATTCTCTCAAAGAGCTGATCTCTTCTTGCTTGATCTGGACTTGGATGTTGCAAGCTTGTCGGGCCGGTGATTTGCTGTCCGTGCACAAGTCAGGGGAAACATACACCGCTGTTTGTGTACCCCGACAAAGTTACCTCTACGGGGCTAAGCATATCCCCAATAATAAGAGTTTCATATTTCTTTTTGACAGTAGGAAGAGGGAGTTGAAAACTTCCAATAGTAATTGTCGCAGTCTTTTCAATAACATGAATACCATTTACATGAAATTGTTTCTTCAGAACGTGCACCGTATGTTCATTACTATAGATATGAAAAGTGACATTGCTTTTTGTTGCAATCAATAACAGCCCCTGCAGTATTCAAAAAGGGTAAACCAAGGAGAATTGACATGTTGTCTTCCTCGGGCATATCAAGTATAACAAAGTCTTTAAGATAGTAACGTTTGCAACTACAACGGGCACATCCTCACAAACACCGATAGGTATGGTAGTTGATTTATCAGCCATTTGCAATGATATTTTAGTGGGAGTGAGTTTATTCAAATCAAGTTTTTTAAATAAAGAGAAAGGAATAACACTAACATCAGTTCCCAAATCACATAAAGCAGTTTTGACGTAATTTCTTTTAATAGACCATGGTAAAGTTGGTATTCCTGGGCTCCTACTTTCTTAGGTACTCCATCCTTAAAAGAATAATTAGCAAGCATGGTGGAGATTTCAGCCTCAGGTATTTTTCTTTTATTAGTGACAATATCTTTCATGTATTTAGCATAAGGATCCATCATCAAAATATCAGTCAAACGAGTACGCAAAAAGAATGACCTAAGCATTTCAGCAAAGCGTTCAAATTCTTCCTCATCCTTATTTCCAGATGGTTTAGGAGGAAAGGGCATGGGTTTTTGAACCCATGGTTCTCTTTCTTTACCATGTTTCCTAGCAACAAAGTCTCTTTTATCAAAACTTTTATTTTTAGGAGGTGGGTTGTCAAGATCAACAGCATGCTCTATTTCAACATCATCATCGGGTTCTTTGTTATTGACGGGTTGAGCATCTACATGAACATAATCATTATCACTAGGTGAATGTTCATCACCAGATTTTCTCTCAGGAACAGAAACAGAAACACCATTACTATTCTCGAAAGGTTTTTCTACCTCGGGTTTGTCGGTGCAGCAAACATTCACGTTTGTTGCCCGAACTTATACATAGGCGTGCTGGCATCACATGTGCAGCACTAACGGACAAAGCAAGACCAAGCCAGAGAAACAGCTCTTTGAGAGATCAAGGAGCGGATCAAGAAGACCAAATCAACATACGAGACAGCAGAACATCGGCTTGGGGAGGCCTCCCTTGCCGAGCAGGAGAGCTCGGCCAGGTTGAGACCGCCCCGAAAGCAAATCCAGGATAACCCCGGCAGGCTTGCCGGGGTCGCCAGGACCAAGAGTCCCGCCAAGGCACCATCGCTCCACCGCACAGCGATGCAAGTCACTTTTCGATGCGGTGTCGAGCCCGCAAGTGATTAAGTGGCTTACAGTAAGCACGTGGCAGCTCGTTGGGAGACAGATCACCCTCATTTGACACCCGTCCAGAGGCGTGTCAAGATAATAAGCAAAAGATGATTAAGTGGCATGGCAGGCTTGCCGAGTTTCATCCTCAGCACGACAGCTAGCAGTGCATTTAATACACTTTGTCCTAACTGCCAAAGTTTGGTATGATAGCACTGTAAGCTATCTAATCAAAAGATAATGATTGTTTTGCCACAGTGGTTACCCCTTGAGCTATAGAAGGAGGTCCAAGGCTACCTAGAAAGGGATTCCGACCCTTGCACACTTGTACGCGCGTAGAAACTCTCCCCGAGGCCACCTTGCCGGGCTCGAGCGCTGTGTGTCCATCGTGTTCCTCCATCCAATCCACCAAAGCAGGAGTAGGGTTTTACGCTTCTCAGCTGCCCAAATCTAGGTAAAAAGGACCAGAGTCCTCGTCGTCGTGCTGCCTCATGGCTTCTGCTCTTTGTGCAACGTGATCTCCCCCATGCCGAACCACAAGGGGCTCATGGCCCCATAGGTGATCGTGTCCACCGACAACATCTTTGGCGCACCAGGTAGGGGGGATCGCCATCGACATCTTCATCATCATCTTCTTCATCATCAACTTTTCTGTCCAGGGTGCCCAAGAAGAAACCCGACGCTACCATGCATCCCTCCACTTCGAAGGCCCCCTCATATGCAGCCGCAGACGCCGTTGACACCGTGGTAGCGTTGGGTGAGGCAGGCACAGCTGGTGACACAACCTGCGCAGGTGGCGCTGCCGTTGTGTCCCCCACGGCTGAAGTTGGAGCAAGGAACACCGGAGATGGGACCCCTTAGCAGCGTCCTGACGAGCTTGGCCCGGAAGCTGCGGGTGGAGGGGATGCCCAGTCTCCACCAGCCTGCCGCAATGGCGAACGCAGTCGCAACAGCAACACCCGCTCGAGCGCAAGCCACGATTCTCCAGTTTCGCCCGTCCAGGGCGCGGCTTCGAAGCGCACGCCTTGCCCGGAGCGAGATGGGCAAATCTCCAGACACGCCCCACTCAACACTAGACCGCCTTGGCGATCAGTCCACGATGGCAAGAACGCGGCGACGCTCCTATTGGTTCCACCAGGAGTCGAGCGACGTCGCGGTCCGCTTCATTGGCCATGCCGAGCACGGCCGCGGAAGCAATGACGCGAGCCCAGCTCCTGTTGAACTTTCCGCCAACGGCTGACAAGATGGACGAGTGGAGGGCCACCATCCAGAGTTTAATTGGCTTTGCTGAGTCTGGCAAATCACAGCATGCGAAGCCATCGCGATGCCGACGAACAGGGATGGCGCCCCGAGGCATTGGCCATGTTGAGGAGGCTGCGCCAACGGTGCAATCCCCTCCGCGACAGCAGGCCCAACAGCAACCTCGGTGGGCTCAACGGCCGATGAGCCCGACGAGACTTCAATGGCTTCGTCTGACCCGCAAACCCATCATGATCAGCAGCATGTTCTGGAAGAACAGCGGAAGGAAGATGCACGCGTCACCATAGAGCGACGCCGAGAGGCACGCCGTTAGTCCGACAGGCGCAATAGTCCAGGTGATGATGAGCTCGCGCCCAGTGCTGGTGGGTCCTTGCCTTTTGAGATTGGGTGCCCTGCCTTCATTCATGAGCTGCGACAGGTCCGCTGGCCATCTACTCGCGTCTTCAAGCCTGAGTTGCCAGAAAAATACGATGGAAAGTTAAACCCGGCAGAGTTTCTGAGCATATATACAATTGCTGTTCCAGTCGCCGGGGGCAGAGATGAGAAGGTGTTCGCCAACTATTTCCCTTTGGCACTTAAGCCAAATGTGAGATCATGGCTGATGCACCTGCTGGAGAACTCCATTTCATCATGGTCAGACTTATGTAACGAGTTCATTGGCGCCTTCACAGGTGGCCACCAAGAACCTGGACAGCCTAGTGATCTGCAGGTCCTTCCACAAAAGGAAGGGGAGGATTTGCGTAAGTATATACAGAGGTTCAGTCGAGTGCATCGTAACATCCCAGAGATACACCCTGCAGCCATGATTACCGCGTTCCATTCAAACATGGGCAACAGAAGGATGCGGGCCAAGATGAATGTCCGATTGCCCAAAACCGTCAACGGGCTATACACCTTGGCGGATAAGTGTGCTAGAACTGAGGAAGGAAGGCGACTCCCCAGAGAGGAGGCTAGCGTCGAAATTGACTCAGATGTCGATGACGGCACCGCTAACTCAAAGGGAAGGAACCGGATGTGCAATAGAAAGCGCAAAGAGAAGACAGTGTTGGCCGTCGAGAGCTTAGGTGATCCTAGTGCCAGCAAGAAGACTAAGACCGAGGCCCCCGACAAGGGAGCTGCTACATGCGCTAATAGCCGGGAGGCCGCGGCAGCGGAAAAGGCCGGGCAATCCGATGGGCCGTACTACAAAATCCACCACACCAAGGGCCATGACTTCCAAGAGTGTCATCAAGTTGAGTAGCTTGTCAAGAAACAAAGAGCTGAATATGAGAAGCATGACAGGGAGAAAGGCTAAGAGGGTGCTGGCGGGATGGGCCGTGGTGGCAGAGGAGGCCACCATGGCAAGACTCCGCAACAGAAAGAAAAGCCCGCTAGAGGCCGCGAGAAGAGAGAAGGAGATGACAGAAGTGATGAGGAGGATGAAGAAGAAACTAGTGAACAAGAATTCCAAAAGGCAATTGAGGCCATGTGCATTGATGGGGGTGCATCCTTGTACTCCTCTCACTGGCAGCTCAAGCAATGGGCGCGTGAGGTCAATGCCGTGGAGCCAACTACGGATTCCTGAAGGCCACTTAAGTGGTCCCGCACGCCTATCATCTTTGACGAAGAGGATCACCCTGACCGCACTATCACGGTAGGGTGTTTGCCGTTGTTGGTCTCCCCAACAATCCGCAACCTCAAAGTAACAAAGATGCTGGTTGATGGTGGGGCTGGATTGAATCTGATCTCCCCTGAAGTTGTAGGCAAACAACAGATCCCGGATGAAGAACTCAAGGCCACGGGCACATTCCAAGGAATCAACCCCGGCAGGAGCCGGCCCAAAGGGAAGATCACATTACCTGTGACATTTGGCGGGGAACTAAACTACCAGACCGAGAGGGTCTTGTTTGACATTGTTGGGCTTCCTTTGCCTTAAAATGGGATTCTTGGTTGCCCAGCTCTGGCAAAGTTTATGGCAGCATCTCACTATGCCTATAACACCTTGAAGATGCCAGGGCCGATGGGTGTCATTTCCATCCCGTCAGTTAAGCAAGATGTGATCATATGTGTGGACCAGATGTATTGGGACGCGGTAGCAGCTGAGGCAGCTGACGCCCCACCTCCCACCAAGGATATAGGGAAGGGAAAGAAAGGTAGCAGAGATGCCGGCAAGAACTCCGGGAAGCGCGCCTCTTCGGAGTGCGCTGCGCCTGTTGAGGACCAGCCGGAGAGTTCACTGGCAAGAGACCCAAGGTGGCTTCGCCTGCCGTGAAGAAAGTTCCGGCAAGGCAGGATGGCGCTGACGGTACATTCACCATCAGCTTCACCCTTGATGACAAATAGGAAAGCGCGCTCATTGCCTTCGTGTGGGCGAATGCCGATGTGTTTGCTTGGAAACTGTCTCACATCCCCGGTGTTCCCAGGGAGGTAATCGAGCACCACCTCGCTGTCTGTCCTCATGCTCGGCCCGTCAAGCAGAAGGTCAGAAAGCAAGCTTTAGAGTGGCAGCAGTTTATTGCCGAGGAGATCGAGAAACTTGAGGCAGCTGGTTTGGTCAGAGGGGTACTGCATCCAACTTGGTTGGCGAATCCAGTGGTGGTGCGCAAGGCAAACGGGAAATGGAGGCTATGCATTGATTTCACGGACCTAAACAAAGCATGTCCAAAAGACCCTTCCCCTTTCCGTGCATTGGTAAAATCATTGACTCCACCTCCGGATGTGATTTGCTATCTTTCTTGGATGCGTACTCCGGGTACCACCAGATATATATGGCCAAAGAAGATGAAGAAAAGACCACGTTCATAACTCCATGTGGCACATACTGCTTTGTACGAATGCCTTTCGGGTTAAAGAGTGCCGGATCCACTTTTGCAAGACCGGTACAAGTTGGTTTTGAGCCCCAGCTACACAGGAATGTAGAAGCTTATATGGATGATATAGTGGTCAAGAACAAGGACAGATCAATACTCATTCAAGACTTAGAAGAGACTTTCGTCAACCTGCCCAAGATCAATTTGAAACTAAACCCTGAGAAATGTGTGTTTGGTGTTCCATCCGGCAAGCTCCTTGGTTTCTTTGTGTCAGTGCAACAAACCTTCACGTATGCTACCCAGACTATACACAGGCGCAATGGCGAAGATACAACAGCACCAAGGTCCCAAGACGAGACCAAGTCAGAAAGATAGCTCTTTGAGGAATCGAAGGGTGGATCAAGAAGACCAAGACAAGCCAAGGGAACAAGATATCACTAAGAAAAGACCTCCCTTACCGGGCAGGCGAGCCTAGTCAGGTCGAGGCCTCACCAAGAACAAGTCCCAAGATTACCCCAGCCGGCTTGCCGGGGCCGCCAAGGGCAAATGTCCCCGCCAAGACTCTACCGCTCCACCGAACAGCGAGGCAAGTCACTTATCAGTGCGGTTTCGAGCCCCCAAGTGATTAAGTGGTTGTCATTTAGCACGTGGCAGCCATTTGGAAGGGAGATTCCCCCTATATGATACCCGTCCAGAGGCGTGTCATGCAGACAGGTAGAAGTTGGTTAAGCGGCGCGGCGGGCTTGCCAGGCTGCATCCACAGTGTGACACCTAGCAGTACATTTAATGCACTTTGTCCTAACTATTAGAGTTAGGTATGATAGCACTATTGGCTATCTAATCAGTAGATAATGACTATTTTGCCACTGTGGTAATCACTTAGCCTATAAAAGGAGGGCCATGGTGTCAGGACCCCGATTCTAAGTCACACCGATCTAGCCTGTAACACCTCATATCACTTTGCGGCCTCACGCACGGTATTCCCACGGTGTCGCCTTACCATGGCCCGGGACCGTTTGTGCCTTTTGGCTCACGTATATGATAGTGTTGCTAGCATCCATATGACAGAGAACCCGGGCCGACATGGCTAGTCGTGAACCCAAAGAGGCGCTAACTTACGGGGACAGGCATACATGAATCAACATCGAGCATGTCGGTCAGCAGCGTGTGAATCCGGGCTGTAGCACTGGGCTAGCAGGACTCCGGGAACCCGGGCTGTAGCAGGCTAGGCAGGACTCCGGATATCACCGCGTGACATTTCCCCGAAGGGACAGACACAGGAACGAAGTGAAACACATGCCGGCCAGTCTAAGTGTTCCGGAGCAGCAGTGCTGGGCTAGCAGGACTCCGGTAAACCGGGCTGTAGCGGACTACCAAGGCTCAGTGGAGACACCAGACTACATTTCCCCATAAGAGAGGCTGCCAAGGATAAACAACTAGATAGTCGGATCCCACACATACCAAGCATTTCAATCATACACACAATATTCTCGATATGTGTAAATACAACATGGCATCACAACAAAACTCTACAACTCAAAGTACTTTATTTAAAAGGCTCTGGGGAGCCATACATAACCTGTTCATACAGATAGGGGTCACACGACCCGACACTCAAGTCATACAAACATACAAGCACATGCGGAAGCAACTAGTCTGAGTACAGACACTAGAAAGAAAGAAGGCTTGACGAAGCCTGTCTATCTACATAGGCCCTTCACAAGCTCAGGTCACCACCTGGGTGGCAAGTCACTTGTCAACGTCGAGATCTACATAGAACCCTTCGGAGGGGGCGGTGTTCTCGTCTGCAACAATTATTAAAGCAACATGTGTACAAAGGTACTCAGCAAGTCTTACAGCAGATCCTAATATACATGCGCATTCTCAAGAAGGGTGGTGGAGTTATTGCAGCAAGCCAGCTTTGACTCTTGGCTATGCTATCCTACGAGACATCACTTGTGAAATTAGTTTTCGCACACGAGTCCACTAATCACCATCACAATACTCCACCGTGGATCCTCCCTCGTAATCCTACGAGAGGGCCATCCGCGGTACTCACACTTATCTTGAGTCTTTTAGTATTAACCATTAACTTGTCTATGAACTGCATAAGTGACCAAGTAGTCCTTTACCGTGGACGCGGCTATTCGAATAGTTTTATACCCTGCAGGGGTGTACTTCTTCACACACGCTTTCACCACTTATCGCCGCTACACGACATGTACCCGGCAACCTTCAAGCGGAAGCCCAGCGAGGGTGTCGGCCACGACCTGACTAAACACACGAGTCTCTAGTCCAGGTTTATCGCCTATTTGGGTTCCATCCGCAAGGAAATCCGGCCGGGGTGTCCTCAACGGCCCCAAACGATGTGTGCAGGGTTCCCGAGACACCAAACGGGTGACCCGGTACACCGTGCCACGTGCCTACCGCATCACAGCCCACCCCTAAGGTCAGCGCTGCGCACAGCCTCCAGCAACTACAAACACCAGAAACTACTTGCAACTCCTGGACAGAGGACGGGGTGGTTAATAAGTCGAGAGAGTCAATTAAGGATCCCAATGTGTGGTAGTAGCTGAATCTTAAATCACGCATACAGATCTCAGTTCTTAAGGACGGCCTCAATGAAACAACCCACCATGTACTCCTACATGGCCACTCATCGATACCTTTACCAAAACATGTCAACACTTCACCCTCATTACCGACACAACCATTCACTCTAGTTCATCACCCTGATGAGCCAGACCTGACACAACTCTAAGCATAGCAGGCATAGCATGGTAGGAAACACAGACATGGCTCAATCAACTCCTACACATGCTAGTGGGTTTCATCTAGTTACTGTGGCAATGATAGGTCATGCAGAGGATATGGGTTCAACTACCGCAACACACAGCAGTTTGAAACGCGTTGTCTTAATGCAGTAAACGAGAGCAGAAGCGAGAAGATGGGTTTGTATCGAAATGATCAATGGGGTTGCTTGCCTGACAGAGTGGTAGTGGAATACTGCCCTTCAGTTGGATACTCGTGAATATCCTCGGAGGCAGAACCTACCACGAAGAACACATCGAAACACAATCATCACATGGCAATATGCAACAATATGATGCATGTTATGACATGGCAAAATGAGTGTGTTTTGGCTAATGCATCTTAGAACCGGTTGGTTTGAGTTCATTTGAATCAAGGATTCAAATGCAAACCCAAAATAAGAGGTCATATTAGTGCATTAACTTGTTTCATCTAATCGGCAAGGTTAAAGTGTTCTGACATGCATGAAACTAGTACAGATGGAAAGATTGGATTTTTCTGATCCAAATTCATATATAATTTGTTTGATTTGGAGCTACGGTTGAATTACTATGAATTTTTTAAGTTTGTAGTATTTTCTGGAATTTCCTGAATAAAAATAAATCCAGAAAAATACTTATTGCGTCAGCATTGCGTCAGGGTGACGTCAGCAGTCAACGGGGTCGGTCCAGGTCAAACCTGGCCAGTGGGTCCCACGTGTGAGTGTCATTAGTCTAACTAATTTTTAGTTAGCCCTAATCCTAAGTTAATTAGCAGGCGGGTCCCACCTGTCATAGACCTAGGGGGTCAAATTGGGTCAGCGGGGTCAAACCCACCGGCGTTTAGCCGCCGGCGAGGCCAGACGCGGCGGGGCAGTGCGGGATTCGTGCTCCGGCGACCAAAACGACGGCGGAGCACATCTACGTGATGCGGGGAGTGAGCCGCGTCGAGTGGTGGCAGTGGGTGGAGCTGGGGTGGCCAGAAACGACGCCGGCGACGAGCTGTGCGGCTGCCGGAGTTCGGGCGAGCTCGAGCTCGTCGCTAGGGGGCATGGCGAGGTGCGTGGAGTGGTTCTGCGGACTCCTGCGAGTGCGGCGAAGACGATGGCGTGCTCGGAATCGAGCCAACGTGGCTGTGGCCATGACGGCGACGTGCAGAGGTGGCGGCGGGTGCGGCCGAGCTCGGTGCAGTCGATGCAGGGCTCGAGAGCGAGAACGGAAAAGATGGGGAGGTAGCTGAGCTCACGGCAATCACGACGGAGCAGTCGGCGAGGTCGGGGACGAGCCGGAGCAAGCGGGGCGGCGGAATGGATCTCCGACGACGGGCGTTGAAGACGAGGGCGGTGCGGTGGCTTCAGGGCAAACGAGCGCTCGGGGCTCGGTCTGCTCAACGGAGAGGACGGTGGCGGAGCTGCTGGACAGGGTGGGGCGACGAGGAGGCGACGGTGGCCGCGGTTACGTCGGCGGTGCGGCTACGGCTGCGTCGGCCATGGTGGGGAGAGAGCAAGAGAGAGACGCAGGGGGGAGAATGAGGTGTCCAGGGGGTCGAGGCGACGACGTGGAGGACGTCCAGGCCTCTAGCGGCTCGAGCCGCAAGCAGCTGGCGCCGTGGCGAGCTCGCGCACGCCGGCGTCACCTCCCTGCCTGCCTGGCGGGGACGAAGCAGCTGGCTGGCACGGGCCAGCACAGTGCTGGGCCGCCAGGTGGGCCGGCTGGTGACTTGCCAGGTAAGTTTGTTTTCTCTTTTATTTTCTGTTTTCTATATCTCTGCAAGTTTGTGGCTTTTCTAAAAATATCTAGGCACTTTCAAAAATCACCAAACTGCTCATGCCCACTGTATAGAGTATATCCAACATGGAACATTTTAGTTTGGGATTATTTGGACATTTAAAATATTTACTAGCATTTAAATGCCCAAATGCAAGTTACATATGATTTAATTCAATGACCTTATGATGACCTAGAAAAATGTGAACCAGTTTTGGCAGAGGTTCTAACCCAAGACAAAAATGATGGACATTTTAGAAGGGCATTTCAGGTTCATTGAAAAAGATTTTAGTAAACCCTAGTTGTTTCCAGGGGGGGTGCTGGGGGTTCTATCATCCCCATTTCAAGTTTCTGGAAAATTTAAACATGATGCAACACTCTAATGCATGAACTAGCTAGGGTGTGACAACTCAAAAGAATCTCGTCCCGAGATTTAGGATCCTCCGGGAAGAAGGTGGGGTACTCAAGTCGAAGACGATCCTCCCTTTCCCAAGTAGCTTCTTTCTCGGAATGGTGTGACCATTGAACCTTGAGAAACTTGATATTCTGGCGTCGAGTGGTACGTTCGGCTTGGTCAAGGATACGAACGGGATATTCTCGATATGTGAGATTATCTTAGAGATCAAGCGTTTCATGGTCCACTTCACGGATAGGATCCGAGAAGCAACGCCTGAGTTGAGAAACGTGGAAGACATCATGAACTCTGGAGAGATGCGGAGGTAGTTCCAATTAGTAGGCAACTTCTCCTCGTTTGGCAAGAATGCGAAAGGGTCCAATGTAACGAGGAGCCAATTTACCCTTGATACCGAATCGATGGGTTCCCTTCAAAGGAGTAACCCGAAGGTAAGCCTTCTCGCCAACTTCATAAGTCATGAGCTTATGTTTGCGGTCATATTGGCTCTTTTGACAAGATTGGGCTGTTTTCAATTTCTCACGAATAATGCGAACCTGCTCTTCTGCTTCCTAAATCATATCCGGGCCAAAGAGTTGTCTTTCCCCGGTTTCTGACCAGTTAAGAGGCGTTCGGCATTTTCGTCCATAGAGAACTTCGAAAGGGGCTTTGCCCAAGCTAGCTTGATAACTATTGTTATAAGCAAATTCGGCAAATGGAAGACATTTCTCCCAATCCATACCGAAAGAGATGACAGAAGCTCGGAGCATATATTACAGAATTTGATTGACTCGTTCTACTTGACCACTTGATTGAGGGTGGAAGGCGGTGCTAAAGGAGAGACGAGTTCCCATAGCATTTTGGAAACTTTCCCAAAATCGAGAGGTGCAAAGACTTCCACGGTCTGAGTTAATCTCCAATGGAACACCATGAAGAGACACTATTCGGGAGATGTACAAGTCAGCTAGCTGGCTAGCGGTTATACTCTCACGAACAGGTAGAAAGTGGGCTACTTTGGAAAAACGATCGACAACGACGAAGATAGCATTATTCCCTCTCTTGGTCCTGGGAAACCCGGTAATGAAATCCATACCGATTTTATCCCATTTCCATTCAGGAATAGCCAAAGGTTGAAGGGTGCCAGCAGGCCGTTGATGCTCTGCTTTAACACGACGACAGACATCGCAATTAGCAATATATTGAGCGATTTCTCTCTTCATCCTAGTCCACCAAAACCTCTGGCGTAGGTCTTGATACATTTTAGTACTACCGGGATGAACGATGAGAAAGGATTCATGAGCTTCCTTAAGGATCAATTGCCGTAGCTGTTGTTTCTTGGGAACCACTAGACGGTTCTCGAAGAAGACAACACCTCGCTCATCCATGGAGAAACACTTAGCAGCTCCACTAGCAATGTTCTCCTTGATCCAAGATATTCCTCTATCATACTGCTGAGCGGTTATGATTTGATCCGTAAGGTTAGGTTTCGCCACCAGGGTGGACAGGAATCCTCGAGGAACAATGTGAAGGTTAAGCTTACGGAATTCCTCGTGGAGAAGTGGTTGACTTTGTTGTAACACATGGCAACCTAAAAAAGGATTCGGACCCTTGTACACTCATATGTGCGTAGCTGCTCTCCCCGAGGTGACCTTGCCGGGCTTGAGCGTTGCGTGTCCACCACGGTCCTCTCTTCAATCCACCAAAGCAGGAGTAGGGTTTTACGCTTCTCAGCGGCCCGAATCTGGGTAAAAACCATCAACGTCACCACTGTCGTGCTATTCCATGGCTTCTGCTCTTTGTGCAATGTGATCTCCCCCTGCCGAACCACAAGGGGCTGATGGCCCCATAGGTGATCGTGTTCCACCACGACATCTTTGGCACGCCAGGTAGGGGGAAGCACTTGCAGAATGGACACCTACTCTAGAATAAGCAATAGAATTGTTAAGTTTTGGTCTGAAGTATGAAAGTACCTCAACCATTCAGAGCAGAGCACTGGCAGAGTTCATTGCAGAATGGACACCTACTCCAGACAAAGAGACACCGGAAACAGTTATCCCCGGCAAGGAGGCACCCCAAGAATGGATCATGTACTTTGATGGTGCCTCTCATTGCAAGGTGCAGGGGCTGGCGTGCTCTTCGTCATGCCCACCAGAGAGCACCTAAAGTATGTGGTTCAAATGCACTTTCCCAGGGAGAAAGCTACCAACAACACTGCGGAATATGAAGGGCTCCTGGCCGGGCTCAAAATTGCAACAGAATTGGGAATTAAGAAGGTGATCATCCGTGGAGATTCGCAGCTTGCGGTGATACAGGTTAACAAGAATTACCACAGTCCATTGATGCAGGCATACGTCGAAGAAGTGAGGAAGCTGGAGGAGCATTTTGATGGATTGCAAATAGCACGTGCCACGTGCGGAACACAGCATCACTAATTATCTATCAAAATGCGCTGCACAAAAGCTTCCTTTGGAACCAGGGACTTTTGTTCTCCACTTGACTCAACCCTCAGTATCCCTGACAACGATGGCCAGAAAAAGGAGGAAATTGGACTCCGGCAAGCATCTCCCGGCAGGACTCCCCGAAGTCCCAGGTAGAGAAGCTGCCGTGAACATCTCCACTTTGCTTGGTGAGCTGCACTCTTCCGCAGGACCACAGGTCCTTGCGGTCGAGGTAGGCGCTCTGACGAGTGAGGTGGTGCTGTTAGTCCTAGTTGTCGAGCCATGAGCACCAACTTGGGCACGGTACATCGTCCGCTACCTCCAAACTGGAGAACTTCCCGAAGAGCAAGAAGAAGTTGAAAGAGTAGCCCGGAGGGCCAGTATGTATCAGTTTGTCGATGACACATTATACAGAAGGAGGCCCAACAATGTGAAATTGAAGTGCATTTGCCGGGAAGAGGGGAAGGAACTTTTGGCAGAGATACACGAAGGCATGTGCGGCTCTCATATTGGATCAAGAGCCTTGGTTGGAAAAGATTTCCAGCAAGGTTTCTACTGCCCACGGCCCTCCAAGATGCAATTTAGCTAGTCACCAGATGTGAAGCCTGCCAGTTCAACTCCAAGAATATCCATCAACCTGCTCAAGCTCTCCAGACGATCCCTTTTTCATGGCCATTTTTGGTCTGGGGGCTCGACATCTTGGGCCCCTTCCCCCGTGCTACCGGGGGCTTTGAATTCTTGTACGTTGCAATCGACAAGTTTACAAAGTGGCCGGAAGTGGAGCCTGTGAGGAAGGTGACCTCTCAATCAGCTATCCAGTTCTTGAAAGGATTGGTGTGCCATTTTGGAGTACCCGTCAGAGTCATCACTGACAATGGCACCCAATTCCCAAGCAGCGCCTTCATGTAATACATTCAAACCCTCGGAAGCAAGGTTTCATTCGCCTCTATTACTCATCCTAGGAGCAATTAACAAGCTGAGAGGATGAACACTGAAGTGCTGCGTGGGCTCAAGACAAGGACTTTTGATAAGCTGCAGAAGTGCGGCAGATGCTGGATCGAGGAGCTACTGGTGGTTCTTTGGTCCCTACGTACGACACCAAATCGAGCTACCGGTGAGACTCCCTTCTCCCTAGTCTATGGGGCAAAAGCAGTGCTCCCCACGGAACTCATATATGGGTCACCTCGAGTATTTGCCTACGATGAAGTAGAGCAAGAGCAGCACCGGCATGACGATGCCGTGCTCCTTGAGAAGAACTGTCTCTGGGTTGCTGTGCATGCTGCACGCTACCAGCAAGCCCGGCGCCGCTATTATAGCCACAGGGTCCAAGCCCTGAGCCTTGAGGAAGGCGACCTTGTCCTTAGGCGTGTTCAGTCTGCCAAGGGTTCCAACAAGTTGACACCAAAGTGGGAAGGCCCTTACCGGGTAGTACGAGTCACCGGACCTGGCACAGTCCGTGTTGAGACCAAAGTTGGCATCAAAATGCAAAACTCATGGAATATTGAGCATCTTCGCAAGTTCTACCCATAAGGCGCGGCTGTCGGGCCCTGCCCCGGCAGCCACCCTTTTCTACAAGCCTTGCCAATGCGCATGTAACCCTTGGTATAAAGCCAGGCACAGGCCCTGAGCACAGATGATAAAACAAAGTGCTGGCGCCCTAAAAACATGCATGCATGATTAGCTTAGCATAAACTTGCCATGGTCATTTAGATGAGGTCATATATTGCTATGTTTTCCCCTGCACTAACTACAGGGCTCTTGCCGCAGACCTGATCCTGGGAAGAAGGGATGGAAAACAAGTTTACATATCGACCCCCGACAAGCCAAACAGATAAGTTTCCTTTTATCCATACATGTCTCTGTAAGAAGAAAGACTTGTGCATAGAGAAACCTTGTCACCTTCAAAACATTTGTGCTCCCATCCTTTGATCCGAATGTTGTCCAGTAAAGATGGTTGTAGGGGCATTTGACAGAGCTCGACAAGGAGCCGGTTCCCTTCCGTAGTTTTAAGCCCGGCAGGAGGCAACAACGGAGGGCAACGACAAGATAGCTTGCCGGGAAAACTTGTTTACTTAAAATTATAGAGGCATTCCTCCTCTGCATGGATAAGATACATGCACAAGTACTCGGCAAGGCTTGTGTTTTTCATTAATATGCGGATAAACAAGTACAAACCTTACAGAGCACAAACATGGATAAAAGAGATTACATATTTAAGACCAAGATTTGGCGAGCGCCTACATCCTTTGAAATATAAAAAGGGCAGATGCCTCATAACGCCTTTATTGCCCTCCTTCTCCCAGGATTCGTCTCGAGTGTGAAAAGGGCGAAAGGAGCACCTAGGCGAGGTGCGCGCAGCAGAAGGCACTAAGAGAACTTCCCCCGGCTGCCGTCCGAAAGAGGCTGGTGATGATGGTGCCAGGGCGGGGAAGAATCGAAGAACGGAGCAACAAGCAGGCCGTACGAGACGAAGGCATCGGTGCCATCGTACTCCGACCTGATGGCCTGCCACCCGCCTTCCTCGTCTTCGCCAGTTTCCTCCTTGTCACTATCGCTCCTGGAAGATGCCGGGCCCCTGGCCCGTCACTTCCCCCGGAGAGGCTGCTGGTGGTGGTGGCGGCGCCCAAGGCGCATTGAGGACACCGCCCCCCACCTTGGCGAATAGGAGAGCGTCACCATCTTTAGCATCGCCCACGACCTCGCCGGAGAGGGCAGCGCTGGGATCACTAAAGATCCCGAGCACGGCGACACAGGCGGGCACCAGAAGCCCTGAAGATTCCACCAACAGGCCTTCGAACTCTTGTAGCTCGCGGCAGAGGCGACACCCCTGCCCCAGATGGATAGCTAGTGTGGAGGATGCGAGTGCTCTGCCATTACGGAAAGGTGTGGTGCCTTCCATACCGGAGCGGATGCGGAGGTCATAGGTGCGCTGCCACCAGCTGCGACTGCCCCAACCACAGCCACCGTGTCTCCCGCGGCCGCAGACCAGACTCACTCCCCGAGTATCAACACGAGCCTCCAGGATCACCACTCCCAAGCTGAGGCCCGAAGCCAGGCCCCGGCCTCTTTCCCTCGGCATAAAGGAGAAGAAGGCAAGCAAGAAGAAGGAGAAGATACGAGGATGAATGCCTCCATTCCCCCTCGTGCTCCCTTTTATAGACAAGCTGGGACCGGGGGCTGGTGCTCCTCTTCCCACCAGGGGCTCCTTCAAATCCAAGCTGTGTATGCCACCAATAGCGGCTGGACTCGTTGACCGCCCTCTTGCACCAATCCAGGGCAGGTGGATTTCTACCACGGCGCTCTTTCCTATGCCATACGCATCCGTTACCTACCCCACGCGATGCATGCGGCATACGTGGCGGAAGGGACGAATGTGGTGGGAAGAGTGAAATGGCAGTTACCTCCCCGTGAACAAAAGTCATTCACAGGCCATTACAGAGATGAACCCACCACGTTTGGCATCGTGCGACGCACTGGAAAACCTAAAATTGACTCAAGCACAGGTTAATAAAGAAGCAAGGAAAATATTAAGAAGGAACGTACCGCGAGCGCCCTGCCTGTGTACCTAATAGGGCCTACCCCAACGATGCTTGGTAGCACGTTCGGGCCAAGCCCGGGGGCTCCTGTCGGTGCAACAAACCTTCACATATGTTGCCCAGACTGTACACTGGCGCAATGGCGAAGATACAACAGCACCAAGCTCCCAAGAGGAGACCAAGTCAGAAAGATAGCTCTTTGAGGAATCAAAGGGCAGATCAAGAAGACCAAGACAAGCCAAGGGAACAAGATATCACTAAGAAAATACCTCCCTTACCGGGCAGGCGAGCCTGGTCAAGTCGAGGCCTCACCAAGAACAAGTCCCAAGATTTCCCCGGCAGGCTTGCCGGGGCCACCAATGGCAAATATCCCCGTCAAGACTCCACCGCTCCACCGCACAGCGACGCAAGTCACTTATCAGTGTGGTGTCGAGCCCCCAAGTGATTAAGTGGCTATCATTTGGCACGTGGCAGCCATTTGGAAGGGAGATTCCCCCATATGACACCCGTCCAGAGGCGTGTCATGCAAACAGGTAGAAGTTGGTTAAGCGGCGCGGCGGGCTTGCTTGGCTACATCCTCAGCGTGACACCTAGCAGTACATTTAATGCACTTTGTCCTAACTACCAGAGTTAGGTATGATAGCATTGTTGGCTATCTAATCAGTAGATAATGACTGTTTTGCCACTGTGGTAAACCCCTTAGCCTATAAAAGGAGGGGCATGGCAACCTCAAAAAGGATTCAGACCCTTGTACACTCATACGCGCATAGCTGCTCTCCACGAGGCGACCTTGCCGGGCTTGAGCGCTGCGTGCCCACCACAGTCCTCTCTTCAATCTACCAAAGCAAGAGTAGGGTTTTACGCTTCTCAGTGGCCCGAACCTAGGTAAAAACTACCAGCGTCACCACTGTCGTGCTGTTCCATGGCTTCCGCTCTTTGTGCAATGTGATCCCCCCCCTGCCGAACCACAAGGGGTTGATGGCCCCATAGGTGATCGTGCTCCACCACGACACTTTGTGTCCCAGAAGGGGATAGAGGCCAACCCTGACAAGATCAGAACAATTGAGCAAATACAAGCACCCAAGACTGTTAAAGATGTTAGGCGTTTGGCTAGATGCTTTGCCGCATTAAGCAAGTTCATCTCGAAGTCTGCCGAGCGTGCCTTGCCTTTCTTCAAATTCTTGAAAAAGGCTGGCCCGATGAAGTGGACCCCGTAAGCAGAAGCAGTGCTGCAAGACCTAAGAGCCTACCTTTCCTCTACTTCCACCTTAGTCGCGCCTAAACCACAAGAGCCGTTGTTGCTATATTTAGCTGCGACGAATCAAGTGGTTAGTGTAGCACTGGTGGCGTAGCAAGAAGTGGATGAGGAAGCAGCTTCAGCAACTGCACCCTCCAGGGATGGAACTGAACCCGTCACGGCAGACGCTAATCAAGAAGAGGCAGGGCAAGCCAGCAAAGGCGATCTCAAAACCGCGGCAAGGAAGAAAGTGGTGGAACGGCCAGTCTACTTTGTCAACTCCCTATTACAGGGACTAGGTCAAGGTACTCTGGAGTGCAAAAGTTGATCTTCGGCCTCATCATGGCCTCGAGGAAATTGCGCCACTAGTTTCAAGCCCATGAGATCACAGTTGTCACTCGTTTTCCGCTGCAACGCATACTGAGGAACCCCGATGCCACCGGCAGGATAGTTGAATGGGCGCTAGAGCTGTCAAGCTTTGGCTTGAAGTATGAAAGTACCTCAACTATTCAAAGCAGAGCATTGGCGGAGTTCATTGCAGAATGGACGCCCACTCCAGATGAAGAAATACCAGAAATAGTCACCCCCGGCAGGGAGGCGCCTCAAGAGTGGATCATGTACTTTGATGGTGCTTTCTCGTTGCAGGGCGCTGGGGCTGGCGTGCTCCTTGTTGTGCCCACTAGAGAGCATCTCAAGTAATTGTTTCAAATGCACTTTCCCCAGGAGAAGGCCACCAACAACACTGCTGAGTATGAGGGGCTCCTTACCGGGCTCAGAATTGCGGTGGAGTTGGGAATCAAGAAATTGATCATCCGTGGAGACACGCAGCTCGTGGTGAAACAAGTCAATAAGGATTACGAGAGTCCGTTGATGGAGGCATATGTGGAGGAGGTGAGAAAGCTGGAAGAACACTTTGATGGGTTACAAGCAGAGCACGTGCCACGTGCGAAGAACAACATTGCTGATCACTTGTCAAAGTGCACTGCACAAAAGCTCCCTGTGGAACTAGGAACTTTTATCCTCCAACTAACTCAACCATCAGTGGCCCCTTCAACGATGGCCAGAAAAAGCAGGGAGTTGGACGTTGGCAAGTATCTCCTGGCAGGGCTTACCGAAGCCGCTGGTAGAGAGGCTGCCGGGAACAACCCCACTTCGGTTGGTGAGCAGCACCCTCCCGCGGAACCACAAGTTCTTGCAGTCAAGGTAAGCGCTCCCACGAATGAGGAGGTGCCTTTAGTCCTTGTTGTTGAGCCACAGGCTCCAACTTGGGCGCAGCACATAGTCCATTTTCTTCAAATAGGAGAACTTCTCGAAGAGCAAGAAGAAGCTGAAAAAGTGGCCCGACGGTCCAGTATGTACCAGTTTATCGATGACACTTTATACAGAAAGTGGCCAAACGGGGTGAAATTGAAGTGCATTTGCCGGGAAGATGGGCTGAAGTTGTTGGCAGAGATACATGGGCGTATATGTTGCTCTCACATTGGATCAAGAGCCCTAGTTGGAAAAGCTTTCCAGCAGGGTTTCTACTGGCCCACAGCCCTCTAAGATGCAACTGAGCTTGTCACCAAGTGTGAAGCCTACCAGTTCCATTCCAAAAACATTCATCAACCAACTCAAGCTCTCCAGATGATCCCTTTATCCTGGCCATTCTTGATCTGGGGGATCGATATCCTGGGCCCCTTCCCCCTGCCACCGGGGGCTTTGAATTCTTGTACGTTGCAATCGATAAGTTTACAAAGTGGCCTGAGGTGGAGCCAGTGAGGAAGGTGACCACACAATCAGCTGTCAAGTTCTTGAAAGGATTGGTGTGCCATTTTGGAGTACCCAACAGAGTACTGACCGACAACGGCACCCAGTTCACAAGCTGCACCTTCATGCAGTACGTCCAGAGCCTCGGGAGCAAGGTATCCTTTGCCTCTGTTGCTCATCCCCGAAGCAACGGGCAAGCTAAGAGGATGAATGCTGAAGTGTTGCGTGCACTCAAGACGAGAACTTCCGACAGGCTGTAGAAATGCGGCATGCGATGGATTGATGAGCTGCCAGTGGTTCTTTGGTTCCTCCGGACTACACCAAATCGAGCCACCGGCTAGACTCCCTTCTCCCAAGTGTATGGGGCAGAAGCAGTGCTCCCCACGGAACTCATATACAGGTCACCTCGAGTACTTGCCTACGATGAAGTAGTGCAAAAGCAGCTCCGGCATGACGATGCCGTGCTCCTTGAGGAAGATCGTCTCCGGGCCGCTGTGCGTGCTGCACGCTACGAGCAAGCCCTGTGCCGCTATCATAGCCAGAGGGTTCACGCCCGGAGCCTTGACGAAGGTGACCTTGTCCTTAGGCGTGTTCAGTCCACCAAGGGTTCCAACAAGTTGACGCCGAAGTGGGAAGGCCCTTACCGGGTAGTGCAAGTCACCAGACCTGGCGCAGTCAGTCTGGAGACAGAAGATGGCATTAAATTGCAAAACACATGGAATATTGAGCATCTTCGCAAGTTCTACCCATAAGGCGCGGTTGCCGGGATCAGCTCCTGGCTGCCACCTTTTGCACAAGCCTTGCCGCTGCGCATGTAACCCTTTGTACAAAGCCAGGCGCAGACCCTCTGCAAAGATAATAAAACGAAGCGCTGGCGCCTAAAACATGCATGTTTATTTAAGTCTGACTTTGCTATAGTCCTTGAATCATATAGATGAGATCGTATGCTGCTATTTTCCCCTGTACTAACAATAGGGCTCCTGCCACGGGTAAACTCCCTGAAGGGAGGAAGTGAAGACAAGCTGGCGTATCGATCCCCGTTAGCATAACGCAGATAAGTTCCCCTGACCATCCATCGCATGACCCTATGTGGAAAACTTGTGCGTAGAAAAACCTTGTCGCCCTAAAAACATTTGTGCTCATCCTTTGATTCGAAGATTACTTCAGTCAGGCTGGTCGTAGTGGCATTCGAAAAAAAGGGGTTGACAAGGGGCCGGTTCTCTCCAACGCTCCTAACCCGCCAGGCTGAGCCCTGCGGGAGCAACGAAAGGGACCGGCAAGGTGTCTTGCAGGAAAACCTTGTTTACTTGAGAGTATGAACGAATCATTCCTCAGCATGGACATGATACATGCACAAGCCCCCGACAAGCAAATCTTTTTTCATTAATACGTGGACAAACAAGTACCAACCATACAGGGTACAAATATGGATGAAATGGTACATATTTTAAGCTAAAGTTTGGCACGTGCTTACAGGTTTTAGATTGAAAAAAGATAAGTGCCCCGTAATGCCTTTCTTGTCCCTCTCTTCCTAGGAACTACAGAGGGAGGTGAAGAGGGCAAAAGGGGTGGCTAGGCAGAAGCCCAGCCTGACCGCGTCATGGCCCGCGGGACGCAGCCTGACAAGATCAAGAGGGCGGGGGCGAAGTGGGAAGGGCGAAAGGAGCGGCTAGGCGATGCCCTTGTCACCACCGCCAGGACCAGAGGAACGCGGCAGGATGGACACTGGCAGGGAAGACGAAGCCGGAGTCCACGGGGAAGCCTGCCGGAGTCCAGCTGGAGGAGGCGGAGGCATCCACACCCAACACCCCGGCAAATCGCTCTGCCGGGGAGAAGGCCAGGTGCAGATGATGGTGCCACTAGTGCCTAGCTGACAGTGACGGTGCGTCCGGCACTCAGCTGGACTCTGAGCCACCGTCCTCCCGCTCGATGTCGTCGTCTTCACCGTCAGTGTCCTCTTCATCGTTGTCGTTCAAAGAGGAGCTTTCATCGTTGGTCGAGCTCTACGCGCAGCACCCTAAGCGAGCACCCGAACGCCCGAAGACCTTGATGGAGAGCAGATTTGCATCCATTAACTTAAAATGGAGTACGTGCCTCTCCGCCAATCTATGGGCACCTGCGAAAGTTTTCCAACCGCGATGGAGAAGCATCACGTGAGGTGCGGGGAAGTCAACGTCCACCCGCATGCTGCCATGACAGCAACCCCTCATGTGCAACTTCAACCCGTGCAGCTGTTCCAACTCCATTGCCCTTGCAAAATGGGTGGGGAGCCGAAGGCGGCTGCGCGGGGGCCCGCGCAGCCTGACGATGAACTCCAGCGGCGTGTCCCCAATATGGCCCTCCATCGGAGCCAAGGGGGTTGGAGGAGGGGCGATCAGTACAGCTCCACGTGCTCCCCAGCCTCGAGGGCCTCGCCGACCGCGTCCACATCTAGCAGCACCTCCTTGTGTGCTGGATTCTACCCCCGCATCTCCGGCTGGGGGTGGGATGCACTGACGAGATGAGGTCCTCGTCACCACCACATGAACACGACTGCATCGTCTGCCCCTCACCATGGTGGAAGAAGACATAAGAAGAAGAAGGAGGTGCATGGGTGAGTCCTTTCGCCCGCCTCTGTGCTCCCTTTTATAGCCGAGCGTGGCAGGGGGCTGGCTCCCCACTACCCCGTGGCAACCACCACGATCGACCAATCCGGTCCGTCAGCGTCACTGAGAACGTCTGGAATCTCAGACCGCCCTCCTACGCCTCCGCCACCAACCCTGCACAATGCATGCGGCGTACGTGGCGGAACCGGCAACAGTAGTGGGGTGAGTAAAATGGCAGTTACCTCCCCGTGAACGTGGGTAGCCCATGAACTATTACGTGGGTAGCCCCACGTCATTCAGAATGACTCGCGGGGAAATCGGAAACTGATCTAGTCACAGGTTAATGAAGAAGCAAGGAGAATATCAAGAGAGACATAAATCCCATTGCGGCATGGCTCAGGTGCTCGCCTGTGTATTTGTTGGGGCCTACAACAATGATGCCCAGCAGCACGTATGTGCCAGGCCCGGGGGCTCCGGTCGGTGCAGCAAACATTCATGTTTGTTGCCCGGACTTATACACAGGTGTGCTGGCATCACATGTCCGGCAGCAACGCACAAAGCAAGACCAAGCCAGAGAAACTGCTCTTTGAGAGATCAAGGAGCAGATCAAGAAGACCAAATCAACATACGATACAGTAGAACATCACCTTGGGGAGGCCTCCCTTGCCGAGCAGGAGAGCTCGGCCAGGTCGAGGCCATCCCGGAAGCAAATCCACGATAACCCCAGTAGGCCTGCCGGGGTTGCCAGGACAAAGAGTCCCGCCAAGGCACCACCGCTCCACCGCATAGCGACGCAAGTCAGTTTTCAGTGCGGTGTCGAGCACGCAAGTGATTAAGTGGTGAAAGTGCAACTAATCCCTGGGTGGTTTTGGTAATTCTTAACAACATATAGCTCATTGAACTAATACTCTTTCAAGATGATCATTTCAGAAAGTTCAATGATTGGCATGGCATGGACTAGAGATGTGGACCCCTCAAAATGCTAAGGACATATATTGGCTCAAGCACAAGACTCTACTCTTTTCATTTTAGTGATCCAAGATCACATTGAGTCCATAGGAAAGTCAATACTATTAAAAGGGGATGAGGTGTTGCTTAATGGCTTGCTTGCTCAAAATGCTTAGTGATATGCTCCAAAACCCTCAACCACTTTCTCATATCCACATATGTCCCAAACCAAAAGTCAAACTCAGCCCCACCGATTTGATCTATCCGGCGCCAACGAGTTCATTTGACATAGCCACTGCCAGAAACCGTAATCAGTTCGGTCTCACCAATAGGGATCTCGGTCTCACCGAGATGGTTTTCCTAACTCTCGGTTTCCCTTCGTAACGTTTCGGTCTAACCGAGATGAGAGATCGGTCCCACCGAGTTCACAATGCAAACTGTCTCTTTCCTCTTCGTAACATTTCGGTCGCACCGAAATGAGCGATCAGTCCCACCGAATTGCCTGACCAACTCTCTGTTTGCCTATTACAGAAATCGGTCTCAGCGAGTTCATGTGATCGGTCTCACCGAGATTACATTATGCCCTAACCCTAACGAAATCGGTCTCACGGAGTTGACATGTCGGTCCCACCGAAAATCCTAACGTTCACATTTTTGAACTAAATCGGTCTGACCGAGTTTCACTATTCGGTCCCACCGAGTTTGGTAAATTGTGTGTAATGGTTAGATTTTGTGTGGAGGCTATATATACCCCGCCACCCTTCCTCCATTCGAGAGGAGAGCCATCAGAACGTGCCTACACTTCCAGCATTCATTTTCTGAGAGAGAACCACCTACTCATGTGTTGAGACCAAGACATTCCAATCCAACCATAAGAATCTTGATCTCTAGCCTTCCCCAAGTTGCTTTCCACTCATATCATCTTCCACCATATCCAAACCTGTGAGAGAGAGTTGAGTGTTGGGGAGACTATCATTTGAAGCACAAGAGCAAGGAGTTCATCATCAACACACCATCTATTACCTTTTGGAGAGTGGTGTCTCCTAGATTGGTTAGGTGTCACTTGGGAGCCTGCGTCAAGATTGTGGAGTTGAATCAAGGAGTTGGTACGGGCAAGGAGATTGCCTACTTCATGAAGATCTACCCTAATGAGGCAAGTCCTTCGTGGGCAATGGCCATGGTGGGATAGACAAGGTTGCTTCTTCGTGGACCCTTCGTGGGTGGAGCCCTCCGTGGACTCGCACAACCGTTACCCTTCGTGGGTTGAAGTCTCCATCAACGTGGACGTACGATAGCACCACCTATCAGAACCACGCCAAAAATCTCCGTGTCTACATTGCATTTGCTCCCTCCAAACTCCTCCCCTTTACCTTCATATGCAATGATTTACATTCCGCTGCTATACTCTTAGAATTGCATGTGTAGGTTGATTGCTTGAATTGTGCTAAGTTGCTAAAATCTGCCAAGACTTAAAATTTGGAAAAGGCTAGATTTTTATTTGGTCAAGTAGTCTAATCACCCCCCCTCTAGACATACTTTCGATCCTACAAGTGGCTTCCACTAAGCATGTGGCAGCTCGTTGGGAGACAGATCACCCTCATTTGACACCCCTCCAGAGGCGTGTCAAGATAATAAGTAGAAGGTGATTAAGCGGGACAGCAGGCTTGCCGGGTTTCATCCTCAGCACGACACCTAGCAGTGCATTTAATGCACTTTGTCCTAACTGCCAGAGTTAGGTATGATAGCATTGTTAGCTATCTAATCAGAAGATAATAACTGTTTTGCCACTGTGGTTACCCCTTGAGCTATAAAAGGAGGTCCAAGGCTACCTAGAAAGGGATTCGGACCCTTGCACACTTGTACGAGTGTAGCAGCACTCCTTGAGGCCACCTTACCGGGCTCGAGCGTTGTGTGTTCATCGTGTTCCTCCATCCAATCCACGAAAGTAGGAGTAGGGTTTTACTCTTCTCAGCGGCCCAAACCTGGGTAAAAACGACCAGAGTCCTCGACGTCGTGCTGCCTCATGGCTTCTGCTCTTTGTGCAACGTGATCTCCCGCATGCCGAACCACAAGGTGCTCGTGGCCCCGTAGGTGATCTTGTCCACACACGACAGGTTCTCTAGAAGTATGCAAAGTCCTATAATTTTTCTTTTTCTTTTTCTTTTTAGAAGGACTAGGTGCATCAACATTAATTCTTTTAGAGTCCTGTTCAATTATTTTAGGGTGACCTTCTGGATAAAGTGGCTCCTGAGTCATTCTACCTCCCCTAGTCATTACTCTTACAGCATGATCATTCATATTATTATTCATTTCAGTGAGAAAATCACTTTGAGATTTAGCAACTTGTTCTACCTCCCCTCGCCTATGCAAAAGTTAGGACCTACCCCGACGATGCCTGACAGCTCGTTCGGGCCAGGCCCGGGGGCTCCTATCGGTGCAACATACCCTGGGTCTGTTGCCCAGACCGTGCACAGGTCCAAGATCAAGATTGCAATATCCAAGACAAGGCCAAGATGAAGAAATAGGCTCTTTGAGGAATCAAATGGCAGGTTGAGAAGATCAAGTCAAGCCAAGGAGCAAGACACCGCTAAGGGAAAACCTCCCTTGTTGGGCAGGAGAGCCTGGCGGGGTCAAGGTTGCCCCAGAAGTAAGCCTCAAGACCGCCCTGGCAGGCCTGCCGGGTCCTGCGAAGGCAAAACACCCCGCCAAGGCTTCACCGCCCCACCTCACAGCGACGCAAGTCATCGATCAGTGTGGTGTCAAGCCCCAAAGTGACTAAGTGGCTGCCTCTTGCCACGTGGCAGCCATTTCCTACAAGAATCACCTCCAAATGACACCCGTTCAGCGACGTGTCATGCAGACAGGAGAGAAGGTGGCCAAACAGCACGGCAAGGCGTGCCGGTCAGGCCATGATGTGACACTAAGTGGCGCATTTAATGCCTACTGCTCTGTCTGCAGAGTAGATATGATAGCACTGTTCGCTATCTAATCAGTACACAATGATTATTTTGCCACTGTGGTGACCCCTTGATCTATAAAAGGAGGCCCATGGCAACCATAGAAAGGATTCGGACCCCTATACACTCATACGTGCATAGCTGCTCTCGCCCCAAGGCAACCTTGCCGGGCAAGAGCGCTGCGTTTCCACTGCCGTCCACGATCAATCCACCAAAGCAGGAGTAGGGTTTTACGCCTCACGGCGGCCCGAACCAGGGTAAAACTGCCCCGTGTGATCTCTATCGTGCTACGCTATGCTCCTCCGCTCTTTGTGCAACGTGCTCAGTCCCGCCGCCAAACCAAAAGGGGCCCTTGGCCCCATAGGTGGCCGTGGTTTCCCACGACAACCACCTATCCTTGCCGCTCCTCATGACAAAGAGCCAACGCTGCTATACGTTGCTGCCAATAACAAAGAAGTAAGTGTGGTAGTTGTCTTGGAACGCAAGGAGGAACAGAAGGAATATCCATTCCAACAACCAGTTTACTATGTCAGTGAAGTGTCAATAGAATCAAAATAGCGCTACCCACATTGCTAGAAGCTGGTTTTTGGTGTTCTCGTGGCTAGTTGCAAATTGAAGCACTATTTCCAGAAGCACCCCATCTCTGTGGTCAGTTCATCGCCTCTGGGGGATATCATCTAGAACAGAGAAGCTACCGTCCTAGTTGCCAAGTGGCTATCGAGCTTGGCCCACATCATATGAAGTATGTGCCATGAACAACTATCAAGTCTCAAGCTTTGGTGGATTTTATCAATGATTGGACTGAGTTGCGAGCCCCCAAAGAAAAACCGGAAAATATATTTGGACGATACACTTTGATGGGTCCAGGAAATTAGAAGGCTCGGGGGCTGGACTTGTCATAACTTCTCCACAAGGTGATATGTTTTGTTATGTTTTGAGACTCATGTTTCCCTGTACTAACAATGTAGCTAATTATGAGGCTTTGCTTCATGGACTTCGTATGGCTAAGGAGATGAACCTTAGCTGAGTCAGGTGTCTGGGTGATTTTGATTTAGTTGGTCAGCAAGTTTCTGGGACTTGTGATTCCAAAGACCCCCTCATGGCGGCTTACAGGCATCACTACTAGAATCAGGGAATTTGCCGTCTGTCTGTTCTTTGCCTTCTGCTAGCAGACGGCAAAGAAGGCCTTTGCCGCCCACTTACAAAAAACAGATGGCAAAGAAGTGGCTCATGGCAAAGATAATATTTTCCATCAGCCACTTCTTTGCCATCCGCTAGCAGACGGCAAAGAGGTGGGGGTGGGGTCCAGTGGAGGCCAGTACACTATAACGGTCCACCCCACCTCTTTGTCATCTGCTAGCGGACGGCAAAGATTCTTTGTCGTCAGCTAGTAGACGGCAAAGAAAGACCTACCTAACGGCTAACGGGCCCACCCCACCCCACCTCTCTCTGTCTCTCACTCCACCGCCGCCCCCGACCCCAACCGCTGCTGCCGCCCCGACCCCCATCGCCTTCGCCGCCTCTGACCCCCCGCCGGCCCGCCGCGCCACCCCACCACCCGCTGCCCCGTGGTCTCCTGCGCCCCCGCGGCGCCTGCAGCCCGGTGTCCCGGCGCCCCACCGCCCCAATCTGGTGAGCCTCACCCCCCTATTTTTTTTCTTTTTTTTTCTACTATTAGTTAGGTTATTTACTACTGTTAGATAGGTTAGTTAGATTAGTTCTAGGTTAGTTAGGTTAGTTCTAGGTTAGTTAGGTTAGTTCTAGAAAAAAGTTATTAGGAGAAGAAAAGAAGAAGAATAAGAAGAAGAAGTGGAGGAGGAGGAGGAGAAGAAGAAAAGGGGAGGAGAGAAAGAAGAAGAAGAAGACGAAGAAGAGAAAGAAGAAGAGAAGAAGAGCAGAAGAAGAAGAAGACACAGAAGAAGAAGAAGAAGAAGAAGAAGAAGAAGAAGAGGAGGAGGAGGATAAGAAGAAAGTAAGAAGAAGAAGAAAAAAGAAAAAGCCAAAGAAAAAGAAAAATAGGAGAAGACGAGAAGAAGGGGAGCAGAAGAAAAGAAGAAGAAGAAGAAGAAGAAAATAAGAAGAAGAAGAAGAAGAAGAAGAAGAAGAGGAAGAAGAAAAAGAAAAATAGGAGAAGAGGAAAAGAAGAAGAAAAACAAGAGAAGAGGAGAAGAAGAAGAAGAAGAAGAAGAAGAAGAAGAAGAAGAAGAAGAAGAAGAAGAAGAAGAAGAAGAAGAAGAAGAAGAAGAAGAAGAAGAAGAAGAAGAAGAAGAAGAAGAAGAATCGGGTTAGCGGCTTTCTCTAGGCGCCCTGGGACGAGAGGGTTAGGGGTTCCTCAGTGTTGATGGAACCCTTAATGACGGCTATATAGGTTAGGGGGTGCCTTGGCGTCGACGAAAGCCTAAATGACATCTATATAGGTTAGGGGTGCCTTGACGTCGACGGAACCCTAAATGACATATATTTTGGGTAGGGGTGCCACAGCGTGGACGGAACCTGAAATAACATCAATTATGGTTAGGGCGTACCTCGGCGTTGATGGAACCCTAAATTACATCTATTTAGGTTAGGGGGTGCCTCGGTGTCGATGGAAGAATAAATGACAACTATTTAGGTTAGCGGGTGCCTCGGTGTCGACGAAACCCTAAATGATAACTCTTTAGGTTAGGTGTTGTTGCAGGGAACGAGCAGTGCGAATCATTTTTTAACAACTTGGCGGTGTCATCTTGTTGTAAATATTTTAGTTAGGTTGACGGGAAAAACTATAATGCTATGTTGCTAATCTTTGGATTTAAATGTGTAGTTGTTTGGTCACTGCGAGGGTCTGGTGTTCGACGAGCTCCGACCCTGCGTTCGTGGGTGAGCACAAATGACATCTCCTCCTCCCCCCTTCATTATTTGCTCTGTTCCGGTCTTCGTGCCGATGAAACTTGCTAGCTATAGGTGTCTTCAATCATTAGTATGTGTGAACAGTATGCGTCTCCCATTCGAAAGGGTTACAGTTATAAATATGCATGCATTTGCATATTTATAACCGTGATTCTTTCGAATTGTCCAACGTTATCCATGGACAGCCTGAGTATGTGTAGATTGGGTTCGTTTTCCCATATGCTCTGCTCTGAATCTGACACATAATTTTGTTATTGCCTCCCTGTTGTTCTCCGGGTACACATCCTCTCTGTTTATTGCCGAGACATCTATCAGGAGAACAACAGGGAGGTGCTGCCGAAATTTTGCGTCAGATCCAGAGCAGAGCATGGAAAAATGAACCCAATCTACACATACTCGGGTGTGATTAGGACCTATCATTACCTATTAGCATGTAGGTTGCATGGACGTAATAAAATTGACAAACTAGATTAACTGATGAATCTACATGCATGCTGAATTATATATATATTTCTTGTGTGTCCAGTAGCTAGGCAAGATGAGTGATTCTGCGTGGATGTACACCGGTCACACTAGTCAGAAAGACATGACCAATGAATGGTTAACAAAAACCAAGGGGTTTGTGAGAGCCGCATTTGCAAATGGCTAGAGAAAAACCTGTGCCCCTGTGCTAGGTGCGACAACTTTCAGAAGAGGACAGAGGATGAAATGGGTAAACACCTGCAGAAGAGGGGTTTTATGCCCGGTTATATGGTGTGGACATTTCACAGTGAGTCTGCCCAACGTGCCAGAGCTGAGGTGGTTCGTCGTCGCACCGACGAGCATGGTACCGGGATGGAAGACATGGTGCAAGACTTTGATGATGCTCGGGATTCGGATGATGAGATGGAGGAATCTGCAAAGGCCTTCAATGAAATGTTGGAGTCTTCAAAACATCCTCTCCACGAGCACACTGAGCTTTGTCAGCTGGATGCCATCTCACTAGTAATGGCTCTGAAGGCTCAATTCAACTTGGGCAGAGAATGCTACGACGCGATGATGACACTATTTGGACGCTTTCTACCCAAAGGCCAAGTAATGCCTGCAAACCTGTACCAGTCGGACAAAACCCTGCATGCACTTAAGATGCCCTATGAGAAGATAGATGCCTGTGAGAAAGGATGTGCCTTATTTAGGCTTGAGTATGCGAACTTGAACTATTGTCCCATTTGCAAGTCTTCCAGGTATCTTGTGGTAGACAACGGTATGGGTGAGAAGATGCAAACCAAAATCCCCATTAATGTTCTTCGGTATATCCCAATCATACCAAGACTTCAATGTCTTTTCATGGTTGAAGAGACGGCCAGACAGATGACATGGCACAAAATGGGCAAAAGAACCGAACTAGATGCAGATGGGGATCTGATGATGGTACACACATCGGATGGTTGTGCGTGGAAGCACTTTGATGCATTACATGATCAAAAAGCGGCAGATCCAAGGCATCATCGAGTCGCCATTAGCACGGATGGGTTCAATGTGTTTGGTCTGACGGCAACCCAATACAGTTGGTGGCATGTATTTGTCAGTCCACTCAATCTCCCCCAGATAGATTATGCAAAGAAAGAACATTTTCCTGACGTTGATAATTCCAGGGCCCAACTATGCAGGGAAGAATATGCATGTGTACATGCAGCCGCTTAAGGATGAATTGCAAGAAGCTTGGGATAATGGGTTCAAGACATACGATGCCGCTAGCAAATAGAAGTTCATAATGTGTGTCTGGTACATGTGCTCTATGCATGACTTGCCGGCGTATGCGCTGTTCGTTGGTTGGTGTGTGCATGGAAGGTTCCCATGCCCCACATGCAAGGCAGCTCTTTAGTTTCGTTGGCTGTAGGCGGGTCGCAAGTTTTCTTGCTTCGACTTGCATAGACAGTTCCTGGATCCTCGCCATAAGTTCAGAAAAGACAAGAAGAACTTCATCAAAGGTAGAGTTGTCAAAAACTCTGCACCACCTGCGTTGACAGGCCAACAGATCCTGGATCAGTTAAATGCTCTCAAGCTAGATCCAGGGCGTCCAGGGTATTTCAAGGGGTATAATTCGGAACACGCCTGGACTCACAAGACATGCTTGTGGGACCTGCCTTACTTCAAAGACCTCCTTTGCTCACACAACATTGACAAGATGCACACTGAAAAGAATATCGCCGAGGCCCTTTTTGGTACATTGTTCGTCATAGAGGGGAAGTCAAAGGATAATACTAAGGCTAGAGTCTATCCAGGAGGCGCTATGTGATAGACCATTACAAAACATGCAAGAACCGAAAGGAAAGGAGAACTAGACGAAGCCAAAGGCAAGGTTCAATCTTGGAAGGCTAGCTATGAGGGAAATTATCTTGTGGGTGAAAATGCAGTTGATGTTCCTCGATGGGTATGTAGTGAATCTAAAGAGGGGAGTGAGTCTTGAAAAATTGAAAATATTTGGTCTCAAGAGTCATGATTGGCACATATGGCTTGAGCGGGTAATGCCGGTGATGTTGCGTGGCTTTATCCCTGAGGATGAATGGCTAGTACTGGCAGAGCTGAGCTATTTCTTTCGTGTTCTTTGTGCGAAAGAACTATCGCCTGGCATGCTAGAAGAAATGGAAGAGTTGGCGCCGGAGTTGATCTGCAAGTTAGAGAAGATCTTTCCACCGGGCTTCTTTGATTTTGCATCTCCCGACCGAGGCAATATTGGGGGGGGGGGCATGCAAAATCATTGGTGCTACGCAAATGATAGCGAGGGCGAGGTGGTTGAGGGGGCCATCGTCTACTAGCGTGGTAGTACACGGTTCCCACCCGTGCCGACAACCCGCGAGCAAAGGTGATCAATTTGGCCTGATGGGGAGAGGTAAGTGCATTTACTCTTTCTGTACCTTTTGCCATCATGTTTCTTGAAATATCTAATGTGTTGGCCTTGTCATACTGTAGGGGTTGGCACCACACTCAGGATGTCCGCAGGCCCAACACCGTCCTTGGTGTGATTTGCCGGCAAAACTTCCCGGGGTTTGTCACGTTGCCCAGTGAGGGTCAGCTTCCACATCTAGGATTGAGCTGGGAGCACTACTTGGCTGCCCCGGCCCCACCGGAGGAGATGATCGATGGTGTCTTATGCCACACGAGGGCCGACATGGTGATCAATAAGTTTTGGGTAATTTCTCCTTTACAGAATTAAAAATCTTCAAATAGCTAGTTATTGTACTAATCAATGTTGTCTCTTTTGATTGCAGACCTTCTACAGGTGTGAGGAGGGATGCGAGGAGGCCGCGGCACAGGTTATCGATGCCGAGCGCAAGCGCCTACTACAAAACTTACGGCACGACGCTCGGGTGCAGGCTGTTCGAGACTACAACGCCTCGCGTGGTATTAAGAAGTCGAAGCCGTCGTGCCGCGGAAAGTTTCTGAAGAAGGAGCAGTACATGAAGGTAATTACCTATTCTTAAGGCCTTGTAATTAGTTTCCTTGATTTGATTCATAGGCGTAGCGCTCAAATTGCTCTACTAACTTAGGTGCCCCCAAGATGGTGTGCGGATAAGATGGATTGTTGGGAGGCATTGGTGGATGAGTGGTGCTCAGACCAAATGCTAGCCCTCCACAACAATGCCAAGGACAGGCATGCCCAAATGGAAGGTGTGCCACACCATCAAGGAAATGCCAACTTATATCAGTTCGGGCGGAACTGGGTATGTCATTTGCCTCATGATTCATGCAATTCATTCTTCATGCTAGCTTGAGCCCTTTAATTACTAATTTACTCTGTTCCTCTCTTTTAGACGTGACACAATAAGGCGGAGGTGCTAGAGGTGTTCGACCTCTATGCCATGGCCCATACTGCCTCGTACAAGAAGGCCAAGGCATTCTCTCCATCTGACCTCGATCATCCAGAGAACTTCACCAACATCTCCTCCCATAACAAGATCGTGAGGAACAGAGATGAGGGGAAGGCGAGAAAAGGGGAGGACTTTAACCCGAGCCAGCAGTTTGATCCAGAGTTGGTGATGATATCTGGTGGCGGGAGGTCCCATGGCTTGATAGCCATTGGAGATGGACTTATACATTGTCCTTGCATTCTCCCGGAGATCAAGGCGCGCCAAATGAGCTCCTGTCCTGATATAAGGCCTCGTCCATGGCCAGTCGATCTCGCCTTCGAGGTTAGTTATACGGACTCATATATCTTTCCTCCATTACATTGTGTGTGCGGACATCGATGATTACAATGCTAACGAGGAGTGGTGTTGCAGGCTGCTCTGCAGAAAGAGAGAGAGGCAACCCAGGCACTTCTATAGGAGAGGGACCGGCAGGCGGTGGAGAAAGAGAGGGAGTTGGAGGAGAGGATGGCAAAGTTGTTGGAGGAGGAGAGGTCACGGAATGACGTGGCTCATAGGGCCATGTACAAGCTCCTCGTGGTAAGTTTCTTCTGCATATTAGCCAAATCATGCACGTAATGTTCATTTCATTAGTAACTAATATGACTGACTCGTCAAAACCAAATGTGCAGTCTATGTGTGAGAAGACCGGCCAGACCCCTTCGTCGATGCCAGTCATTGCTCCGGGGACCACGGTGAGTTTCATTTGAATGGTGATTAGTTACTAGTCTTAACATTTGAGTGTCATCATGCTAACGAGACATTGCAAATGATCTTTGGTGCAACATAACTCCAGACAAGCATCGCATGAACCTTCTCTAGGTGTAACCGGCACGAGCAACCCCGGTGCTTCACCTCCATGATGACGGTAAGTTTTCTCTAGTGTTTTGCTTAACAAATGACCTATACTTAGCTTTGTTTCCTCCAAAATGACCTAAGTTAGCTCTAAATGCAAAGTTAGCTCTAATATGCTTAGTTACCTAGGTTAGCTCAATAATGACCTATACTTAGCTTACTTATGTAAAAAATGGCATAATTAGCTTACATAGGTCAAAAATTGCATAAGAACCTTGGTAACCTCATAAATGTCGTATACTTAGCTTATTTTCCTCCAAAATGACATAATAAGCTCACTTAGCTCCAAAATGATCCATTTTACCTAAGTTAGCTCTAAAATGACCTATACTTAGCTTTCTTTCCTCCAAAATGACCTAAGTTAGCTCTAATATGCTTAGTTACCTAGGTTAGCTCAATAATGACCTATACTTAGTTTACTTATGTAAAAAATGGCATAATTAGCTTACTTAGGTCAAAAATGGCATAATAACCTTCGTAAGCTCATACATGTCATATACACGGCAAAGTCGTCTAGTAGCCAGCTAAGGTCAGCTGACGTCAGCTGGCAGACGGCAAAGGAGGTTGTCTATTTGCTGTCTGCAGGCAGACGGCAAAGTCTGCTATTAGCCACCTAACGGGGCTAACACATGTTCTATGCCGTCCAACTCCTTTGCCATTTGTTTTCACTGTACGACTGACGGCAAAGATCTTTGCCGTCTGCTTTATTTATGCAGACGGCAAAGAAGCCCTTTACCATGGTTTTCTGGGCTGGAAGTGGGGCCGTCTGCTAGCAGACGGCAAAGGTCTTTGCCGTCCATGCTATTACATTCATCATAGGACACTTCAAGGGATACCAGGTTTATCACATCGATCGCTGCTCAATGAGGCGGAAGACACGTTGTCCTGCTTGGGATCTCAGCGCAAACCGGTCCCTCCAAATGGTTTTCTAGATGTTTGCATATGCCACCAGTCAAGTTACCAACGGAGGAAGACATCACTATTCCTGATCCGGAAGCAAAACTCGTGGCAGCTGTCCATGCCATACCAAACTAGAAAGTACCTTATCCGACTTATCTTACTCGTGGCGAGCTCCCGAAAGAGGAAATCATCGCCTGACAGATTATCAGGAGATCCAAGTCTATGACCATCGTCAATCGCGAGTTGCACAGGAGAAGTATTATAGGCGTTTTTCAATGTTGTGTTTTTCGTTAGGAAGACTATGAAATTCTCAATGAAATTCATTTTGGAGATTGCGGCCATCATGCTGGCTGACGGTCCTTGGTGGAAAAATCTTTCTGGCATGGTTTCTACTAGCTTACAGCTCACAGAGATGCAGAGGATACCATTCACAAGTGTGATGGTCACCAGAAATTTGCACGTCAAGTTCATGTGCCGGCTCAAGAATTGCGGATGATCCCCATAACTTGGCTATTTGCGGTCTGGGGGCTATACATGGTCGGTACTTTGAAACCATCCAAAGATAAAAAAGACTCACCTCTTGGTTGCAATTGATAAATTTACCAAGTGGGTTGAAGCGAAGCCAATCAGCAATTGTGACACAGCAACATCAGTCAAATTCCTGAAAAAGCTGATCTTTCGCTTTGGATACCTGCACAACATCATTACTGATAACTGCACTAATATGTTAAAAGGAGCAATGAAACAATTTTGTCAAAGAGAACATATTAGGCTTGATCTGGCTTCAGTCGCACATCCATAGTCCAACTGACAGGCCAAGCATGATAATCAGGACTTGTTTCACAGGATTAAGACAAGGCTCATGGTGTCACTTGAGCATACCCCTGGTTGCTGGGTTGAAGAACTGCCAGCAATATTATGGAGCATACAGACTACTCCAAACATGTCAACTGGCTATATGCCATTTTTCCTGGTTTAAGATGCAGAATCCATGCTTCCAATTGACATCCAACACGACTCTCCCCAGGTAGCAACATATGTCGAAGCGGATAATGAAATTGCACGACAAGACTCCCTAGATGCTCTGGAAGAAGAACACGATCTTGAAGTGTCTCGATCAATGATATATCAGCAGGACTTACGTCACTACCATAGTCGTAGAGTCAGAAGCCGTACCTTCCAGCAAGGTGACTTAGTGTTGCATCTGATACAAGAACAGACACGTATGCTTAAGCTTTCACCTCCTTGGGAAGGACCCTTCGTCATCCTTAAGAATCTGCACAATGGTTTATATTACCTTGTTGATATACGTGAAACAAATAAGTTAGCTACCTCTGAAGAGGAGTGTAGCAGGCTCTAGAATATTGCACATCTTCGACCTTATTATACTTAAAGCCATTAGCCTTAGTTTTTGTAGATACTTTTTCTCATGTATATATATATAAATACATCCGAGCTATTCTGTTTTGCGTAAGAGAATATTATTCTGTTACTGATAATTTTCAGGCTGTTGTATTGACAATTTTCATCTCGTCGAACTGATGATTTTCACACACACACACATGCATTGCTCGATGAGAAGCGCCTTCACTGGCATCCTCGAGAGCGGGCTCGGGCATCATCGATCTCCAGCCACCAGCGTGACGTCGACGACAGTAGCCGGATCCTGATGCTTCAGCCCGGCGCTAAGCCGGTGAAGAGCTGGATCGTGAGGCCCCGTCCAAGAATGAGCCATACCATGACACCTAGTCGGTGGTGGATCTGATCTGATGAAGCTCGCCAAGGCCACTATGCCAGGGACGACTTCTTCACGATCCTGATGAGCTTTGCGGTCTTCCTGGACTAGAGTACCTCGAGCTCCTTCCTCGCCTCTTGCGATAACAAGCAGAGGAGAGCTACCTCCCCTCCCGCCGCTGCGGGACAAGACACAACCAGGACTCAACGATCAAGTGGTGTCACCATGACGACCGTGTGCCCCTGACCTGATGAGAGCACGTCCACCTCGACCATACCTGAGGTGGCTAGCAGCGTGATGGCGACGAAGCCAGCGAGGCCAACAGCGATGGCGGATCAGGCTCATGTCTGGACGGGAGGGAGAGCAGACAAAGTGCTGCTCTGTCCCGATGTTGGTGTCGCAGCAGTCATCGGTGTTGGAGAGTCGGTGGTGCGAGGGTTCAGACTCCCTATCTGGTCTGGTGAAGCGCGCCGCCTCCTCTCTCCTCTCCTCTGGCTTCTCGCGCATGGGATCGGACATACCGTCTGGTGGGTCGCGCCGCTCGATTGCTTTTGTCTCATCTCATCTGATGGAATGCATCTGGCACTTTTCATTTACCCCCCTCCACAACTCAACTCTTCTCCTACCTACTTCATCCCTGCTTCTTCATTGTTGAAACCACTCTCGACCAAGTTAATTTTGGGTGCCTAAACGCACCACTTGTGCAAGATATGAACAAGTGCTGTAAAAATATCATAATAACAAACAGAGTACTCGTACTGATCTCCGTGCGGATTTTGAACTGACATTGTCATACTTGATTTATACAGTCACAAAGTGGTCAAAAAAATTCGTTGAACTTGAAAATTTCCATTCTTCATTTTTTTTTGTTTTTGTACTTTTCTAACTGTAGTGCGCGAACTTAAACGTGGTTTACGATTGTAATTGAACTTTGAGCATATTTTACAACTTATGTGTTTTTTTCCTGAACTTATTTGGGGCGTCATGTTGAACTTATTACTTTTTTAATCATGATTCTTCTCGTGTTTCCTTTTTAAGTTGCTCTTTTCCCTTCAGCTATACTGCTACAATTTTTCTTTCTCGAACTTACTGTCTCTCGAGTCAGGACCGATGCTATGTTTTTCTTTGAACTAGTTTCAAAATTCTCTACACATATTGAACTTTTTTCGCGTTTCATTATGCATTTGTGGATATAATACATGTTGAACTGCTACACCAGAGCGGAAAAAGTATATCCATGTGAACTGCTATTTTACATTGAACTTTCATAAATCAACATATATGATTTTTCTTTCTGTTCACACACGTACTATAGACATTACATACTCATGCACAACTTCACGATCATACACAATTTTTACAAAAAACATAGTTCACTTCTAGAACAACAAATCTTCTCCTGTAGCTTTTCCTTTCTACCTTTAGCACAAACAATCAATTGAACAGAAAAAGCACATATGATTTTAGATACAAAAATCACCTTCACATCCACCTGCTGGACTGATGTTTTGCTTTCTTCTACTTCATGGTCATGCACAAGTTCATACAATTGTTGAGCAAAAGCTCTTCCCAAGAACTTGCTAGTTCTATCTTTTGAACAATCCCAATCAGCGTTGCTTCCCTCTGGGACAAAGAAGAGATGAAAAATGAAAACCAAAAACCAAAAAGAAGGTAAAAATCTCTATAAATTTAGGACTCCTAGAAGCATCATCATCAACACTTGCATAGTGGGCAAACATAACATGCAAAGTAGCAAAAATAGAACTGAACTAATATACATATTTGTCAACAAACTTATGGTCTCTCAAGATCTGAACTGATTGTGTTACCAGCACACACACAAATTCCAACGAGCTGATGTAACTATTGTTAAAAAGGCAATCAAGCTAATGCATATTGCAGGGTTAAAATAAGATTTTTTGTACTGAACTAAAATAATAAATTGCACTGAACACCTAAAGAGTGTGTTCCTTTTTCACATCTTCCCAACTACTCAATTAGCATAACACATGTACGCATTTTAATAGCAGAAGCAAAGTGAGAGAGAGATTGTCGTGAGAGTGTCGTTGACACATGAAGAGGACTACCATCAGCTCTCAACTTGGACGGCTACCAGCAACCATTATGGACTGGCCGGTGGAGCTGTGGCCCAACCAGAGGAGGTCAGTGGCTGCGCGAAGCATTGCCAGAATGACGCATAAGAATTAAATCGAATGGATTTTAGATATTGAACTAAACCGAAAGAAGAAACTTGAAATCACACGAACATTAGCTTTTGGTTTGAGCTTTGTTTGTTTAGATTTATGAAGTCCTGCAGCAGTTATACCTGAACTTGTGTGACACATTTTTTATTTAGTTGAAAGTGTCTAATTTTTTTGGAATATGCTACATGAAAAGAGGAAGGGCGGAGGCATTGAGATGCATGCCTAAAGCACACACGCATCAATCACACGAATGCGCACATGTGGTCGACGGCGGTTCTGCGACCTGTGGTGTGCTTGGTGCCTTGAATGTTTATCATAGCATTGGCTTGCGGCTGGAGGAGAACGCGACCTGCAGCTAGAGGAGGACACTACTTGAAGCTAGAGAGATGCAAGTGCGCGGTCGTGGGTCATGACGGCCAGACCTCATTGTTGCGACGGTGAACGGCCTTGGGTGTCGGCGGTGAACAGACTATGGTGCTGACAGTGAACGGCCTAGGAGCTATTGTGGCTCGAGCGTTCTGCATAAGTATCCGTTAAGAAAAATATGAACCGTGTATTGTCCGCACAAACCACTTCTATAGCTATTCATGTCACTAGCATTTACATAAACTACTAAGTAGCACAAAAAAGGCTTGCATTAGTCGAGCACAAAAAATCACCTCTGCTGGACGCACATAGACTGCTGATGTATTCTAAATATCCATGGTTGTGCAGCAAAATCAGAAAAAAAAATTCCTTTGTCATACTAATAATTTGTCTAGAAAAGAATTTGAAGCATGTTTGAAGAACACAAAACTGGCCAACAGTGGCCACCTAGGGATTTATACGAACACCCACCAGGCACAAACGCTACACACAACTCATGAGATAATTTCCGGCACAGAGTGCTTCCGAGATAACTTACAATTTAGTATGAATTATGTGTAAAAGTATCTAGCACCAGTACTATGATGAAAATAACTTTTTTGGAGGTGGAATAAGACGTCGGAGATCGGGTGGACCGGCTACACCTCCTCCTCTGGACTGATTGCTCTGGCGAGGTGGAGCTGTTGGAGGCGGAGAGCACGGGCGGCACTGGGATTTGGCCACTGCAGGCAATCCCAGCGACTACCAAGTCATCCTTGATGTTCCAGGATGTGGCGGCCAGAGCACTGCGACGGGGGTGGAGAAGTCGCGTCGGTGGGCGTGTGCGCGTCGCCGGAGGGAACAACGAGCACCACAACTAGAGCAAATAAGTTTATAATCTTATAGCAAGTTTACAATTCTTTTTTTGCTCTATATTTTCTCAAGTGGTTAGGTGCCACACGTCCTATGCATTATCTCAAACACATGGTAAGCACTGCAACTAGAGAAACTATATATATAGACTAAGGGATTGAACAAGGCATGGCAATACATTCAAAAGCAGATAATGATCAACACGCAAGAAGGGGAACACGCTAGCATAAAGTAAAACCAACATGTGTTTGCAGCTACCTGATGTCCAAAGCTCATTTTGACTACCGATGTCAATGGTGCTCTTCTTTTTCCTTGCTGCTTGTTGCCTCTGCAATAAAATTGTAATAGCAAAGCACCTTAAATTAATTGACAAAGGGGGAGTCTATCCAACCTGTTGAAATTGTTTAACATGGCAGTCAGCAAACTCTGATGCGCATCTCCAAATCGTCTCATACTATAGGAAGAACATGAAAAAAACAGATGTAATTGGACTTACAACCGGCAAGTAGATGAACTGAACGGAATACAAATACCATGTTGTGCTGTACGAAGAGCATGGAAACACAGATGAAATTGAACTTATGATCGCCAAGTAGATGAACTAAAATAGAATACAAAGATACATGAAAAGAGGAATGGGGAAGGCTAGACCTCGTTGTCGCGTCATTGAACGGCCTCGGCTATCAGCTGTGAACGGACTGTGTCGCCGACGGTGAACGGACTGGGCACTGAGGTGGCGCAAGGGTGGCCAGGGGCATAGCAGGGAGGGTAGGTTAGTGGCGAGGTTGTGCGAGCCGGTGAGGCGGGCAGTGCGGGATGGAGGGATGCTTCCATAGTTGAGGAACAAGGGGCGGTTCGAGGTTTGAGCCAGGAGGCCGCTGGGATCATGGTTGGCGGTCATCTCACTGCCAGATACAGGGTGCTCGCGCTCATGACGCCATCGAAGGGATCCGAGGCAGCACCAACACGAATTATTCAGATCCTCGGGCCAATGGATCTGCATATGTTGCTTCAAATGCGGTGTTTGGACTGATCTCCTTCTCCCATCTAGACGGATCAGTTTTAGAACTTGCACGTCGACGTCGTAGAACTCGCACTTTGGACGGATCTCCTTCTCCCATTTGCACTGAACAGTTGCAGAACTTGCATCAGGAAACTCATGAAACAAGCTCACCACTCTGTGGCATTAGGTAACAAAACATTAGCAGTCTTTGAACTGAAACTAAATCAAGGAATTGAACTGAGTGTGTGACGAGTTAGTCAATGTGAAATTGAACTGAGTATTCACATCACCCTACATCACCAGACCAGATCGTTTTCCATGGGACCTCAGTTTGGGATCTCAAAGCATGGTGATAGTGATTGCGAAGCCCGATATGGCAACCTGAAATTTCTGGAGCTTGTTTCCATCCACACTTGTATGTCATTCCACAACTTGGCCCTGTTTGCATACGGGGCCTTCCAGCACCTTGCCTTGACCACCATCAGAGATCGTTGGAACATGCCATGTGTCGAACCGCCTAAATCATGATAGGCAATAGAAAGTCAATACCAAGATGGAGCTTTACACATCATCCAGTTTTATCTAGTGATACCAGAACATAAAAGTTTCAAATTCATTTTCTTGCCCGATTAACAGATAGTTGATGTTCCAGGCAAGGAATGTACTGAACTAAAATAAGAATTGAACTGAAGTAAAATTAGATATGGAGCTGAAATCAAGTTAGAAACTGGATTAAAATAAGAATTGAAACTGAACTGAACTACAAATAAGAATCGGATCAAACTAAATTTGAAATTGAACTGAAATAAAATAAGAAACTGATCTGAGTTTGTCATTGAAATAAAAATTGAAACTACACTAAACTAAAAATAATTGTACTGAACTAAAACTTGAATTTGAAATGAAATAAAATAAGAAACGGATCTAAGTGTGAACCGAACTGATGTGTGTGTTGTCTCATGCTTCACAGGCATTAAAAATCACGTATAGGCCAGCAAGCAACAAATTCTACAGGAAGGTCAACGTCGTTCTTCCACGCACAAGGCCACTGCCTCCTGCGTGTGGAGATTACACATGCAGTCCATATGTTCAATCCAATAAGCTAAAATCTAGGAAACAATTTTTTAACCATTCTAGTGTATATGAAATCATAGCAGCAGTCTTCTAAAAAAATTCATGGTAGCAGAGACATAACATGTAAAAATGGTTCGCGATAATCATGCATCATGCAGATCCGATTTAATTTAAATCCGATCAAGCAAGGAACCTAATGCATGTATTTAATGCTTACATTGATCAGAAACATGAAATAATTTGTCGACCCATTACAGTTCACAGTAAGATGCACCAAGTCACCAACACTAAAGGGACTACGGGGCCCTTAGGTTGGATGGTTGCGCATGGCGGTGGAAGTTGTAGTGGGGCGGCGACGAGCTATATAGGAAATAGGAAGCCGACAGCCTTGTACTGCTCAACACGATGAACTCGGCCACCCCGATGCCATGGTGTTGGACTGGTACGCGATGTCATGGAAACGATTCTGACAATAATAAGCGGTAGGGTAAGGAGCGTGATCTATCGAGATGCAAATGGGTGACACAGTGATTTTAGCAAGTTCGGGCCTCTCACGGCGGAGATAATAGCCCTACGTCTCATGCTCCGGAGAGGCTTTGTTTTATCTCAGTATGTATCCGGAGATTACAATGAGAGAGAGAGAGAGGAGAACGGATCCCCATGCCTGAGCTAAGTCCTGAGACTAATGGCGAGAGAGCCAAGGGAGAAGAATGAGAGCCCGTCCCAATTCTAGCGGTGGGGGTGGCTTATATAGAGTGCGCCAACCGCTCACCTCTTATGTTACAAAGTGGGGCATTAATGCCATAATGTCAGCCTACTACGAGGACAATAATTCGACTGCCTTACCGACTGTTGGTCTTCGCATATCCGAGTAAGTCATACGGCCGAGTGGTTGACTGTCATCCGAGTGGACGGTGCGTCGATATATCCGAGTGGATAGTATGTCTATATGAGATTTATCTGGACCCACCTGAAGTGTGGACCCCATGCTTTATGATATTTCGACCCTTCGTGGGCCTACCTATTATGTGTATCCCCAACATTAGCCCCCGAATCGATTGAGATTTTGAAGCACGAGTTTGTGAAAGACACAATTTTGGCCCGAGTGATTACTGAAATACTCGGTACCTGTCATCGTGCTTTCAAACAACCAAGGCTTGAACAGAATCTCAATGGATTATGGCACTGTGCTTCCCGACTGATCTGGGGTAAGTGATTGCGAGGAGAAACTTGGTAAGAGCCGTTCATCTCTCGGAAGAGGTTAACTTGTGATCCGAGTATGGAAGTGTCATTAAATCTGGGCAACTAGATTGACGCATGGACCACTCTCTTAGAGAGATGCCATTCTTATCCCGGAGGAACATCAATACGAGTCGGCTCAAGATCCAAACTTATGAGTTTCACGCTTTGAGTCCAAGAAGAAAGCTCAAAACGGGTCCGCAAGGAGTGTTAAACTCACCTTATAGCAATTTTTTGTTTCAGTGATCTGGAGCTGGTCCTGCACCGAGTAACTGATTACTCAGAATTTTGTTCTATGGGTGTAGCCCCCGAGACTCTGATTGATTGCTGGTAGTCGGTTGGAGTCTATAGGGTTTGTTGTACTTGAATTATGTTGTTGGATTTGCCCGAGCAGAATGTTTCTTTTTGAGTTCTCTTCCAGTGGGGGCACGCTGAGTGCACCCACTGGGTGTAGTCCCCGAGCCTCTGTCGGACTAGACGAGTCTGGCAGAGGGTTTAAGTCTCTTGGTGAACCTCCATGTAGTCGGCACGGTAACTATATTTTAGTCTGAAATTGAGTGAATCACATGGATCTTCATGTGCTTGGCGTGGTAAATAAGTTCAGCCTAGAGCTGAATCAGTCGGACTGATCTTCGTGCACTTGGCACGATAAATAAATTGAGCCTGGAACTGGGTCAAGCAGGTGAATCATCGTGCATTCGGCATGATGAATGAATTTGGCCTTGAAACTTCGACTGTAGAAAAAAGTTGGACACTCCAGGGAGTAATCGTTCCAGTAGTACTTCTTACATTTACCTTTAGCTTTTTTCTTGCCAACCAGACGATCGGGTTGGAGACGAAGAGTGAGCATTAGGTATTGAGCATATTTTATGAAAAAGTAGAAAGCTGAGTGAGGAACATGCCGACTGGCGGCGTGCCTGTAGGTTTAGCCCCCGAGTCGGTGGAGGTTTTGTAGAACGAGTTTGTGAAAGACACAATTTGGCCAGAGTAATTACGGAAATACTCGGTACCCGTCATCGTGCTCTCAAACAACCAAGGTTTGAACAAAATCTCAACGGATTTTGTACTATTTGTTTTCCGATTGATCGGATAGTGTTGGGGATATAACTATTGAGTATAAACCGCCCAGGAGGGGCCGGGTTATGCTCATAGTGATTTACCTGTATCGAAGCCCATGAAGACATAGAAGATGGCAACTTATGAAGGAGACTTAATAAGAAGGCCCAAAGCCCAAAGGCGAGTTAGGGCCCATAGATGTAAACCGCCATAAGTATATGACTTGTATTGTAAGATAGGAAAGAGTGGATACCGAGCCGGACAAGTTTATGAGCCGGCCGGGATTTTGTGAACCGTCGGGCGTCAACCTGTGTATATAAAGGGACGACCCGGCGGCGGTTTAGGGGAGGAGACAACAGATCGAGAGCCAGGTTAAGCGTATTCGCTCCCTGGTCATCGAAACCCTAGCAATACCACCTTAAACTGGATTAGGCCTTCACCTTCGCCGCAAGGGGCCGAACCAGTATAAACTCCCCGTGTCCTTTGTCCGGATTAACCCCTTTAAACTAACCTCATTGCGATGGCTCCACAACTAAGTCCTCACACTAGGACATCTGCCGTGACTATTCAACGACAGATAGGGTTGATTGCTGGACGAAACTTAGTGGCATTCGTATGTCTCTCGGGAGAGATTGACTAGAGGTCCGAGTGAGGACATGCCATGAAAACCCGAGTGACGACGCCAGCACGTGGTCTGATTCTCCGGAGAGATAACACCCACTATACCTGGGAAACACCAGTGCAGGTCATCTATGAGTCCAAGTTTACGAGGCACGCACCTTGGAGTCTATACAAAGGTCCAAGTTAACCCGCGGAGGGGAGTCGAGCTCATCCATTGCAATCCTGAACTTGACTTCAGTCGGGTGTTTTACGTGTCCGAGTGCACGGAGACCCTTTGAGGGTGGCCGGTCGGACCAACATTTGTCCTTTAGGAAAGGCGCAAAGATAAATCGTGCATGCCCGCGTAGAAGCGGTTATGTCGTGGTTAGTGGGGAAAGTGGGGCGCTGCAAGGAAAAACTTAGTGGCGCTCGTATGTATCCGAGAGGAGATAGACCAGTCGTTCGAGGTGGACGTGCCATGAAAAACCCGAGTGGGGAGGCTAGCGCGTGGACTGAATCTCTGGAGAGAAGCCACTCATCATCCCGGGGGAACACCAGCACATGTTATCTCCGAGTCCAAGTTTGTGAAACTGACGCCTTGGAGCCGAGAAGAAGGGCCAAGTGTATCCGTAGAGGAGCCTCGGTTTCACCCTTTTGCAGTCCTGAAGATGACTCCAGGTAATGATTTGGGCAATCATCAAAGTGGACGATGCTACCCTTATAGATCCTCGACGGACCGAGCAAGTATGTTCAGAAAAATATTCCTGACATGATCAACAGATTGATCAAATGGGCGTAACCCCTGAGGGTGGCATAGCCCTTGGCTGTGGCGGTTCCCTCGACTAATGCTTGAAAGAGATAAGATAGCTACAGAGTGTGATATAAGGTTTGATCATATGAGTAACTTAGTCATTCCCATGTTGGGGATGTAGTGGTGAAGAGGTGTCCAACTGATCGCAACGCGCGGGGGCGATCGATTGGTCAGGACATGTCCTACCGAGTGGCGACATGCGGGGCGGGCAAGTGGTGAGGACGTGGCCAACCGTGTGGTGACGCGTGGGGCAACCGAGTGGTGAGGAGGTGTCTCGCCGAGTGGCGATGTGCAGAGCGGCCAAGTGGTGAAGAGGTGTCTCACCAAGTGGCGACCCGCCGGGTGGCCAAAGTGAAGGTGTGTCCCACCGAGTGATGACACGCGAGGCGGCCGAGTGACGACACACGGGGCGGCCGAGTGATGACACATGGGCTGTCGAGTGACAGCGTGTCCAGCAGAGCGGCAGCGTGCGGGCGGCCGAGTGACAACACGCGGGGCGGTTAAAGTGAAGGCGTGTCCCACGGAGTGGGGACACACAGGGCGGCCGAGTGACGAGGACGTGTCCAGCTGAGTGACGACACGTGGGGCGGCCGAGTGATGGCGTGTCCAGCTGAACGACAATGTGCGGGGCCGAGTGATGACGCGCGGGGCGAAAAGTGAAGGCGTGTCCTACGGAGTGGGGACGCACGGGAGGCCCAGTGGTGAAGTTGTGTCTCACCGAGTGGTGACGCGCGGGGCAGCCAAAGTGAAGTTTTGTCCCACCGAGTGGCGACGTGCCAGAGGCCATGTGGTGGAGACGTGTCTAATCTAGTGGCGACGCGTGTGGCGGCCGAGTGCTGAAGACGTGTCCAGCCAAGTGCTGATGCGTGGGGTGACCGAGTGGTGAAAATGGTCCTCGGAGGAGTCAGTTAGATGCTTTCGAAGCTGATGTAGCGACGAGGTCGGTGTAGTGTGGTTGCGATGCAACAAGACAGGCGTGGCAACTGAGTCCGAGTAGGAACGAAGATGGTGCACAGAGCATCTGAGTGATTATGTAACTTGTCAAAGTGGTGGATCCGAATACACTAGTTGAAGTGAAGGATCTGACTGGTGATGAAGTACTCGACTACTCAAGAGAGTGTGATTCCGAATGAGCTGCAGCCCCCGAGTGCGTCGCAGCCCCCGAGCGCACTAAAAGCTCTGACGGTGGACCTGTCAGAACCTGGGAAATATAGTTCTGAATGGATAAATTGTAATTCATTGAGTCAGACTTGGGTAAAGGTGAGGAGCAGTTTTCGTGTGGTGCTCGAAAGAGGCAAACTTGTAAAGGAGTGAAGTATGTCGTTTTAATTATAAAAGGGACTTATCTGTCTCATGCCCAACGAGACGACTAGGTCTATGTTGGAGGGGTCGAATGGATGTGTTCGAAGTCAACAGAGTGACAAGGTTGGTGTTGCAGCGTGCTAGGATCGGTACGGTGACCGAGTCCGAGTAGCGATGAAGTTGGTGCACAGGGGCGTCGAGTGATCGCGTAACTTGTGTATGAAAAATAGCACAAGCCAACATAATAATTTCTCGAGGTAATTTGATGTGTGCTGAAATGATTTGTGTAAATAGCACCCATAGACACCCGCTGGGTGTGCAAGGGGCTTGCTGGTTCAGAACTAGCAAGAGTCTAAAAGAGTGAAGGATCCGATCGAACTTGTCGAAGTGAAGGATCCGATTGAACTCGATGGAGTACTGGACCCAAATGAAGTGGAAGTGCGGCATTTCGACTGAGTTACAGCCCCCGAGGACCGATGCAAACTCGAAATGAAGAAGACATGGTGTTCGTGAGTGACCTATGCATTAACATGAAAGTTGGACTCAGGGGTCAAATCACCAGTACTAAGCAAGTACGTGAAAATAAACAACCGAGCGTAGATGTACACTCAGTGGCATGGCCTCCTAGTGAGCGTGATGTGTGAATTACGGGACACTCGGGAACGCGGAAATAACAGAATGTAGTGCAGGTAGAATGACTTAGCTGTCTGACGGTGCATGAATGGCGGAGTGGTGAAGATGTGTTCAACCGATGGCGATGCGCTGGTCAGCCGATTGGTGTAGATGTGTCTCACCGAGTGGCGACGCGCGGGGCGGCCGATTGATGTAGATGTGTCTCGCCGAGTGGCGACGCGCGGGGCGACCGAATGGTGAGGACGTGTCCGACCGGTGGCGACGCGCGGGGCGACCGAGTAGTGAGGACGTGTCCAACAGAGTGGCGACGCGCGAGACCGAACTTTTTGTTCAGTCTGATTGCTTCAAGGGTACTCAGAATATGTTTTCGAATCATGGTTAGTTGTGCCTTGGATGAAAACACAACTGATTCTAGACTAAAAGGTTCTCCAAATGATTGGATGTTGTTAATCGCCGAGCAAAACTTGGTGGCATTCATATGTCTCTCGGAAGAGATAGACTTCAGGCCCGATTGTGGACATGCCATAAAAACCCGAGTGGTGACACCGGCACGTGGTCTGACTCTCCGGGGAGATGCCACTCCTTATCTCGGGGGAACGCCAGTGTAGGCCATCTACGAGTCCAAGTTAATGAGGCATGCACCTTGGAGCCTAGTGGAAGGGCCAAGTTAACCCGCGGAGGGGCGTCAAGCTCATCTCATAGCGATCCTGAAGGTGATTTCAGTCGGGTGTTTTACGTGTCCGAGTGCACGGGTCCCCATGGAGGGTGGTTAGTCGGACTGACATACGTCCTTTAGGAAAGGAACTGTGGGCAATCAATAAGATCGATTTACCGCGGAAATTCCGAGTCAGGCCTAGCCCAACCAGGTGGCAACGCGCGGGACGGCCGAGTTGTGAGGACGTGTCCAACCAAGTGACGACGTGCGGGGCGGCTGAATGGTGTGGACGTGTCCATCTAGTGGCAACGCGCGGGCGGCCGAGTGATACAGACGTATCCCACCGAGGGGCGATGCACGAGTAGCCGAGTGGTGTAGGCGTATCCAACGGAGTGGCGGCACGCGGAGTGGCCGAGTCGAGTATGTCGTTGAAGATGTGCCCAACCGATCAACGGTGCGCCAGGCGGCTGAGTGGGCATGTTGATGAAGACGCGCCCAGCCGAGTGGCGACGCACGGGGCCACTGAGTGGTGGAGATGCGAGGAAGTGGACCGCGGCGTGTCCGTCGTCGGAGGAGTTGATGAAGATGCGGCTGGATGTTGTATTTGTTCCATCCGACTGGACAAATTCCATCTGGGTCAACCCTGGTCCTGTAAGTTTGCGGTTGTATATGTTGTGGATGATGTTCTGGATGTTAACCGGCTGAGCAAAGAGGTGAACCGGCCGAGTGAACACAGGGGCTTCACTTCCAAACGAGCGCTATTCGAGTGGACGCCTCGTCCGAGTGTTCCTTCCCATCCGAGTGAACCACAGCTAGGCTGCAATCCGTTCGGTGTGGAGCTAGCTGGGTAGGCCGACGTGGAGTGCTGGGCTCGAAGGCGTCGGTGAGGTTTGGCATGGATGTGCCCACGAGCGCACAAGAGCTGCCCCGTCCGATGGAGGCGGGCGTCTCTATTGCCTGCAGGCAGACATGATCCAAAGCGCGTAGGCGGAGTTGCCCACGTCTAGCGCCGAATTAATCTGCATGCAAGTGGTATTAACGCTAATTAAGCGAGAGTTAAAGCCATTAATGCATGTAATGGATGTTTCCCACGGCCATTTATCTCCTGCATGCAGGACATAAATGGGAAGGAATTAAGATTAGAAGGAAAGTGGAAGGCGGGGTGCAGAGCTCCCTGGTCGGGCACGATGGTGGCGATTTTTGGCATGGATCCATCGCGAGGTGAGGCGGTCCGTGACAAATCCGAGTGCGGGATGGCGTTCTTCTGCGAGGCTGCGCACGGGCAGAGCTTGAGGCGGCGGCGAGTCGATTCGGTGGCTCCCATTTTGTTGTGGTCGAGGACATGGACAACCTCGGCCTCGATGCCGCGTCAGGTTCGAGCATCGACCGCGGAGGTCGCTGCGCCACGGTTGACGAGGGACGCCGCTGCCGCGCGCCGTGTCAGGTCGTCGTGGAGAGGCCGCTGCAGCGCCAGGGCTGTGCGCACATCGCAACGAACACAGCCAAGCGCCTGTGCCGCCAGATGGACTGCCGAGCGCCTGCGATCGCTGCAGCCGGTTGACGGGCGAGTTGGGGTCGACTTAGAAGAGGAAGCAGGAGGCACAGTCCAGCGCGCTATCGGCCGTGCATGAGGACGATTGCCACGACCCTTGGCGGAGCGCGTCGATGCCCTTTTCCCTTCCTCGTCTCTTGTCTGATCTATTCATCGCAAGTTTTCGTTGTTGATCCCGATGGGCGCCTGCTAGTATAGGGAGGAAAACAATGGATTCGTTTAGATCCACGATGATTGTTAGATCATAAGAGGATAGCATAGAAACAAATCTCTTGATCGATCCGTTTGTGAACAGTCATGCATGCCTGCAGCGTTAGGTGCAGATGTATCTTATCTTCTCCTTTTGAGATGCTTTAGTTACTTGCTGCGAAGATGAACAATCCAATCAGGATGAACATGAAATTAAACATAGATGAATGAAAAAACCATCGGCATCATGGCTCGATAGACGCCATGCCCCACGGTGGGCGCCAACTGTCATGGAAACAATTCCGACAATAATAAGGGGTAGGGTAAGGAGCGTGATCTATCAAGATGCAAATGGGTGACATGGTGATTTTAGCGAGTTCGGGCCTCTCGTGGCGGAGATAATAGCCCTATGTCTCGCGCTCCGGAGAGGCTTTGTTTTATCAGTGTATGTATCCGGAGATTACAATGAGAGAGATAGAGAGGAGAACGGATCCCCATGCCTGAGCTAAGTCTTGAGACTAATGGCGAGAGACCCAAGGGAGAAGAATGAGAGCCCGTCCCAATTCTAGTGGTGGGGGTGGCTTATATAGAGTGCGCAAACCCCTCACCTCTTATGTTGCAAAGTGGGGCATTAATGCCATAATGTCAGCCTACTACGAGGACGATGCTTTGACTGCCTTACCGACTGTTGGTCTCGCATATCCGAGTAAGTCATACGGCCGAGTGGTTGACTGTCATCCGAGTGGACGGTGCGTCGATATGTCCGAGTGGATAGTATGTCTGTATGAGATTTATCTGGACCAACCTGAAGTGTGGACCCCATGCTTTATGATATTTCGACCCTTCGTGGGCCTACCTATTATGTGTATCCCCAACACGCGATGTAGATCCGGGAGTGGTGGAGACGGAGGACAGGAAGTCCGACCGTTCGATGGAGGACGCACAGTAGGGCGCTGGATCCTACAAGGTGAGTTGTATGATGAACTGAAAAAAGCCTACAAGGTGGTGTTCTGCTATATGACTCCATTCATGGGTTTTTCCCACAAAAGCAAAGAGAAAAACTACATGGCAGAATTAAAATCTTGCTATAAGAAGTAGCGTCAGCCCCTCCGCTAGGAAAACTCAATATTTGGCGTATTTCGAGTATCTGTTTACTGATATAAACATAGACATGATATTGTGATCGGACTTTCTTAACTTGTAGGCAACGGATGGCTTCCATCAAGCATTACTAATTCAGCTTAATTTCACCTTGGGTATTTTTTGTTTGAGTTGATCTCTTGCATGTTGATTAGTCCAGCAAGGAGTAGCAGTGCGAGGCCTGCCGCAGTAAAGCCATGAACTGCGCCGGAAAGCTTAACAATCACTATGATGATCCAATCCAACTGCAAAACTGAATATATGTAATGCTCCAATACACACATAACGCACACTATTAACTTTATAGAACCAACCCATTTATGTTTTAGAGAATAAATGCATTTAAGCTCAAAGAACAAATGCGTTTAGGTTCAAAGAACAAAACAATCTTTAGTGTGATTTTCTGCATACGGATAATCACAGAAGCAACATAGATGGACTGAAGCTCTACGAATTCTATCACTTATGAAAATATGTGCAGGCGGAGCACATATATCAGTAATATTTATATCGAGAGGGTTTACTTCAACCCCTACATTTTTCAATCAACTCGTTATTCATCAGTACTAGTACGACTAGACAAGAAGTGCAAAATTGTAGCAGCACACAGATTGAACTTACATAGTTTTTTTGTGAATTTATTTTAGGTGATATATCTAAACTTACATAATTTTGAAACGTGAACTAATGATATTTTTGCACATGCACCCAACTATTCTGTGTTTTTTCATGAATTGACGAAATAATACACACCGAACTAATAATGAGTTTAGTACAGAAAACAAGTCTCTTCTCTAGGCATTAAGACAAACACCTGTTGAACAACAAGCACAAGACAGCAGCGGCGCTTGAGGAGCAGGGGAAGAGGGACAGTACACACAGGTGTAGCTCAATGATACCATATGCTACAGAACAAATTTCCCACTTGGGACGGAAGAAAGAAACCACACAAGATGAGCTAAAAATCATAATAGAATGACCATAGCTACAATATGAACTGAATATACATCAGGAGCATGAACGTCCAGGGGGTGATGTGGAAATGTTTAGATGGGCACCTCCTGAGCTGCGGCATCGAACGGCTTGGCGCTGTGTCGTTGAACGTCGTAGGGTGCACTGGTACAGCGAGGTGCTATACAAATGGTTTTTAACCCCTTTCCGCGACGACATTTGGAACCGTCGCCAAGTGAATGACTGTGATAGGGGGGTCCTTCCCACATGACCCAGAAACTGTCGGGGATATGGAGCCATGATCCAGAGGCCTTGCAAAATGTAATAGTGTGCGATGTAGCACAAACTAAATTCTTTCGCACGTGTGGGATCGGTGATTAAACATTTCTAATGACGCAGTGAAACCAAACGATGTGTCGTAATGAACCATTCGGGAAATAGTATGTAAGGCACACGGGCCAACATATGACATGTGTGCGATATGTGCCCCATCGCACACGAGTTTTCTATGGAACCTGTCTGCCATGCAAGACTCCATCGCACATGTTTCCCAACAATTACTGTGTGCGATAATGTTCTATCACAAATGGTTCAGGAGCCCCTTCGCACACATACAAGTGCTGCAGACCATTTGTGATTTGTTGTGTATCACCGACGGTTGCGGCAAGAGTGACGTGTGCTTTTCATTTGGGATCCCACACGTTTCCAGAAAAATTTACGACTGGGAATGTATTTTACATTGGGCACGGTTTACTCCGAGCTCTCGTGTGCGATAACGTGATATCACAAACGGTTCCGGAGCCCCTACGCACACGTAGTAGTGCTACAAATCGTTTGCGATCTGTTGTGTATCACCGACGGTTCCGCTACGATTGACGTATGCTTTCCGATGTGGATCTCACACACTCATTTAGTTGAACCATGTGCAGATCAATTGCCAAGTTAAAATAAAAATATCCCATTTTGAATTGGCATGCAAAAAGCAAATTCGCCACAATATTCAATTGAACAAATAGTGTCCACAAGAAGAACATTCATCAGATTTCGCAACAATTGCAATTGACCATATGGTAGCTAAATTCCAATGATTTGTCGACACATATATGCATTACATAATTAATCATAGTGTATGAAATACGAAGACCTCATCAGATGGAAAACAATGGATCCATGCGTATATGTTTAATGGCTAACTCTTACTCAATGTTTCAGGAGAAGGCATGCTGAAATCTTCATTATCACCAGTGGGATTGATGTAGTGATTCAGGAAGAAGTCGTTGAAAAATCTCCGAACCATCAAAAATTCACCAGCGGGGAGCGGTTCAGGGGTCCTCGGTTCTAAGATGAGCTACAGTATTTTTAAGATCTGAATGTGCCATATGAGTGGAGTAGAAGATATTAATTAAGATAGACTTACTGGTACTATTTCGTGAGCATCTTCACAACTATCAGTAGATTTGCAGATGGAGATCATGTGTTTGTAAACATAGTATCCACAAAGGTTGGTCCCTGCTTGTTGCTGAGGACACTAAATTTTTTTGTACAGAATTAGTCATGTATTTGTCCTGTTAGGAACAACCTAACCGGTGTTAGATGTATTTTTTTCTTTGGACAGAAATAGAAAGTGGTTTATTTAGAAGCTTGAACATTTGACTAGTGTAAGAAAAGGTATTTGTAGACTATTGGATAAATTTTCAAAAATAATGGATTTCGGTGTGTTACCGGAGAAACGATCTCGTGCTGTAGAGGTAGTTCCCTCTTGAACAGGTTCCCTGGTTTAGTTTTCCACAATGCGAGCACACTGCAAATGAAGATGAATTTTGACAACATCAATTATTGAACCAGATATGAATGCAAATTAATTTCAACTTCATAGAATTCAATACCTATCAATGAATTGCTGAAGATGCGTCAGATCCTGAGCGTTTGTTGACTCTCTGAGAGAATCCATGTAGTAAACTGTGTTCTTGTTTGGAATAATGAATACCAATATCCAGTGATTGCCGCATATTAAGAAAGCCATGAACTTACCAATTATGTCGAAATCTGAAAGACAATCAGTGTATGCGTGGTTGTTTCCTTGACTTACCGTTCATGATATGGACAGAGAAATGATTCTGCATGGCACCTGTTTTTGAAGATACGGACGACCGTGTTAATGGGCCAGTCCCATAGGTCCTTACCATCTGATGTTGTGCCATTTACTAATGCAGGATCTATGAAGTAGACACTCTCCCTTTTTCTTCTTTGCGCGTTCAATCCCCTGAGAGGAATAAAATACAGTTAGTTGTTTATCATTTACAGCCTTGTATGGAGAAGTTGATCAGAGTTTGTTAAGTGCTTACAAAATCAGGCATCTAACAAGAGTGACATCGAGCTCATTGAAGTTGAAGAAGAGATGTAAGTCCTCGAAACTCACATTGATGGAACTAGCATCATGTCGGAAATGATCTCTGTTGTAGTGGACTAGCAAAACATGATGACCTGCTGACATTTGATCCATGCAATATTTATGTAACTCGCGGCAACTGGAGCTGCACTCATCAAAGTATTTCCCAACAAGAAATGGCTGGCCTTGGACGTAATTGCGTGCTTCAAGTACGTCTGCTTAATTTTTAGCAAGCTGCAAATCTATTTCTTCATCATCCATGCCGTCAGAAATAATATTACTCCCCGATTCGAACAACCTGCTGTTAATTTGGTCTGGGCGATGAGTGCTTTAAGTAAGAGGCAATCGTTCTCTTTCCTCTTCGCTCTCCCGGCGCGCTTCCTCGTGGGTGCAGCCTTTTTGGCCGCTTCCTTCTTGGTACTTGAAGAATTTCTAGTAGAACGTCTGGTTGGCTGAAAGGTAGACTGCCGAGCAGACGGTGAAGCTTCGACGGACTGCTTAGCAGACGGTTTAGCTATGCCGGACCGCTGAGCTGGTAGTGCTACTATGATAGACTGTTGGGTTGTAGGAGCAGAGGCATCGGACTGCTGACCATGCGTTGAAGCTATGTCGGGTTTCTGCGCAGGTGGTGCGAACTTGTCGGTGTGCTGAGGAGGCCGTGCCAACGCGTTGGTTTGCTGAGCAGGAAGTTCTGATGCATTGGTATGCTGATCACACTGCTGATGAACAGTCGGTTCTGGACCTACATACTTCTTAGTAGGCGGTTCCGAAGCATCAGACTGCTTAGCAGTCCGTTCCACCAGGTTGGTCTGCTGAGCATGTGCTACAGCTGGGTCTCACCCCGCTGCTTCAGCGGCCGGCATCTGAATTGGTGGTGCATCTTCAGCAGTTGTAGGCCTTGCCACTGGCTGCTCTAGGGCAGACGATGACATGGCCTGTATGGCACAAAGTCGGGTCGGCTATTCACAGGTTGATGCATCAGCCGTCGGATTATGAGTATTAGGTTCTTTGGGGGAAGCACGCGAGAGTTGTTGTGGCAAGGAGAGTGTCACCGGTTGAGGGGCGACATTGGTTGCTCTTGGAAGGGCTTCATGGATCTCATCCATGAACTCTATTTCCTTTCATGGCCACTGGATGTGATGTAACAGTGTTTCTCCCAAGGTCCTTTGCTCATCAAAGTCTCCAAGGACATTCTTCTGGGCAAATTCATTGAATCCAGGCTTTACTTCATTGACGTAGCACTTCACACAGCCCGGCTTCAATGGCACATTGTCCAACAAGAGGCCCTCTTCCAAGAAGGGTGGGCAAACCCAGGTTGTTGCACATTTTAATGTACCTTCATAATGTGTAAGCATGCCCTTCAGTCTGTCTTTCATTCCAGATAGATCAGATATAGCATCATCATGAGCAGCTGCAATCTCAGTGTCGCAGGGGTCAGCTGATGCACAGCTACTCTTGTGCGGTCTTGTCGCGCAATAAGCAGCATCCTCCATGCCCATCTCCCCTCCCATCTGCTAGCTATCTGTTAGTGTTAGAGTCTTTTGCATCATCATTAACTCCTCAATATCCTTTCAAAAAGTCGGATACATGTCCTTCCTCAACCTTTCATACAATTCATTCTACTTCATTTCACTCCTCGCTTTTTTCATTCTGAGCCTCTCTTCTTTGCTGAGTATGAAAGCCCTCTTGCGCGGGACATTAACACCTATACCCCTTGCACGGCCAGGGGGCTCTCTTGTTTCCAGAGCATCGGACAGAATGTCACATGGCCCTGAGTTCCTGTAGAACCTTCCAGGGATCTTGGAAGCCTTTAACATCAGGTGATACAGTTCTTCGTCATGTGAGTTTTCAAAGTAATAAGTTCCGTCATCACGCCTCCTTGCACGTGCCCACAAGTAGTCTCTAGCGTGTTCGCCCCTGATTTCACTAAAGGCCGGTTTCCCACCCGCCGCTACTACTTCTTTGTCCTCCTGGTCCCATATCGGTTTCATGCCGTAGTATCCTGCCACACCCATATGGTGGGGGTGTGTGTTCCTCTCTTGAAGTTCTGATTGCTTGGCACTCTTCTCAGCAAACTCTGTAGTTTCCCTGACCCTTTTGAATTCTGCCTAGTCTGCCTTTGTAATTTGGGGGTATGCGGGGATTGGGTACTTGCCTTCACTCAAGTACTTCTTATATAGCACGTCCTTCCAGGTTCTCCAAGCATCCCTAGCCTTCTTCAGTGCAGCGTGTTGCACCTGCATTCTCCACTGCTCTGGAATGTTGAAGTGATCCATGATCTTCCGGACTATCCTTTTGTCGTGTTTTTGTGTTAGCCTTCCGAAACCCTGGTAGATTAATGTTGAGCGTTGCCCTGCCAACAAATCCACACACACTCCTGAACCTCGTGCGTGCTTTATCTGGTTTAGTTGGAGCCCAAGACTTTAAATTGATCTCGGTTACTTCATATACACCTTTAGGCTGGTGTGTGGGCTTCCTTGGAGCGTTCCTCCGTGTCCTGACCGAAAGGGTAATTGCTGCAGCTCTATCCCATTCAAGATTACTTGATCCCTCACTGCTGAAGACCTAGGGTTGTCCGAATCAGATGAAGATACATCGCCTGAAGCATGAGTGTTGTCGCTGCTACTCGGCATCTACAAATCGGCAGTAACTTATTGGAACAATACAACTTATATGTACTAGTTAGGAAGGTAGATAATGAACATATATACACTCTTCGTTATTTTATAGCCAATTTGGGAACATACGGAACGAAATAGGAAGAGGGATTATGAGGAAATATGCCTCACCACGATGGAGAGCAGTAACTAACAGGTTTCTTAATGCAAACCTGGCCGGACCACAGGAGATGCAAGGGTTACAGGATCAATATGCTCGAGGGTGGCTGGCGAGCAAACAAAGACGGCGAGGCACGGGCACCCGCGTGTTGGGAACGGCAGTGGAGGTAGGGTTGACGCCGAAGAGCGGGCACACGGCCGGGGTGAGCACGCCGGCGCCGGAGAGGGTTCTGTTGTGGATCTGGGGGAGGGCGAGCTGGCGGTGGAGATTGGGTGGACTAGTTGAGTGAAACGCGGGCGGGCGGTGGGGGGGTGTTGGCGGCCTAGGTGAAAAGGGTGAAAAAATATCCCCGGTCGCCACGCGGAAAGGCCTATGCAAACGGTTGCATCTAAGCGCTCGTGTGCACAAAGTGAATAATTTCGTTTGAAATGAAGACGTACTAATTTTGAAATGAAGACGTGAGTTCATCGTTTCGCCTCTAAATTTTTCCCACGTTAAGCAATCACCATTATACCACGGGTTTGATTTGCTAGCGCATTTCAGGTCTTGTGTGCTATATTTAAGACATTTTTTGGCACTTACCGTGCATTTTGGCATATAAATCAAATCCTAGCCGAACTGTATTTGCTGTCGAAAGGGATGAGGATTGCCGTTCCATCTGGGAGCATCAAATGGTGCAGATGTACGATCCGTGGGGTTTGGGTTCTGGCTAATCAGAACGCACGACTCAGATTGTGCGTGCAACAATGGGGGGCATCGGCCATGGTTTGGTAGGCACACGGCTTTCGTGAGTGAACCGTGTGCTATTTGAAAACATTTACATGAACTAACAGCATATTTTCGTTTGAATGAAAACAAGAGTTCATCGTTTCGCCTCCAAATTATTTTCCACTGTAAGAAATCACCATTGTACCCTATGGTTCGATTTTCTGGTGCATTTGAGGTATCGTTTGGTGTAGTCACAACTACACATGGGTGCTAGCTAGCAAGATCATTTGTGTGTCGCTTTGGTAGTTTTCATTCATTGTTCGAGAAACAGGAAAAAAATTCAAACAGTTCGGGCGCATGGTGCGGCCAGAGGCGTAGGCCTCGTTGGTATTCTAATTACAGGAAATGCATATAGAGTCCGGATATAACGAAAATCGGTGTGTCACTGTGGCGTGCTCTCAGGATCCTATGGAAAAATTTGGTAAAGTTTGGCACAAGTTTTGATGCTCAAACCTTCCAAATCGGAGCATCTCACAAGAAGGATCATAGTTTCCAAAACGAGACACGGCACTTTGGACTCCAATCGTCTGTGACTACATCGTTCCGCCTCGAATTTTTTTCACGGTAAACAATCACGTATATACCCTAGGTTTGATTTTCTGGCCCATTTCTAGTCTCGTCTGCTATATTTAAGTCATTTTTTTCCACTTACCTTGCATTTAGTGCATATAAATTCAAAACTGTTCTAGAACTACATCTGGGTGTTAGTTAGCAAAGAAGGTGTACAAATCATTTGTGTGTCACTGTGCGAGTTTTCATCCATTGTCCGAGAAACGGGGAGAAGTTTCAAACATTTTGGCCGTGAGGTGCGGCCATCGGCGTAGGCCTAGTTGGTATTTTAATTACAGGGAATTCAGATGGAGTCCAGACATCATCAAAATCGGTGTGTGCCCGTGGCGTGCTCTCATGACCCCGGGGAAAAAAATTGGTAAAGTTTGGCACAAGTTTTGATGATCGCTCCTTCCAAACCGGAGCATCTCACATGAAGGACCATGGTTCACTACTAGGGAAAACCCTAGTAGTGGCATGGGTTTTAATGCTATCAATAGCGCGGGTGGCCGCGCTACTACTATGACGCTACAGCTAACAGGTAGTAGTAGCGTGGTCTAGCCCAGCGCTACTACTATTAACTGTATTAGTAGCGCTGTTCTGACATGCGCTACTATTAAGTAGCTGTAGCGCTTTTCTATCCCTGTGCTGCTGCTGTATCTTTCAACATTTTTTTCTGCTTCCTATTGATGTAGAACAGTACCCCATTTCAATAAACTGCAATTTCACATACACCAGATAACAATATCATTAACCACAATACCAGATACTCATATATAGTCATACAGTAGTCATACAATATCATTAAGCATTATAGGTACTCATATATAGTCAACATGCATCCTCACACACATATATGGTTCATACAGTAGCATATATGATAAGCAGTACTAGGTAGTCATACAACATATAGCAGTCTACTAGGGGTAGTCATACAGCCACACACATATGTAGTTCTAGATGATATCGACGACGATCATCATCCTCAAGCCATGGCGGTGGGTGTTCCTGATAGTAATTAGGATGGCCTGTCCAACACGAAGATTCTTGCAAACAAGGAAGCTCTTCCACCCAACCAAGTTTAACTGTGCGACCGTCCGTGTCCACGCCGTACGCACAGGTGGTGACGGAGCCCCTTGCGGTAAGGCGTATTCCAGCTGAGCCTTCTTCATCAGGCTCAATACCACAACTAACAGAGAGGCTCTTTGGAAATTTCTGAATAAAACATATCAATTAATAAGCAGCCTCGCACATACTCTTGCAAATATATTTCTACTAAGTATAGATTTCTACACTATTAAAAGACACAGTACTACATTTCTACTAAGCATGAATTCTACTAATAAGTATGGATTATCTACACTATTAACAGTTCCTTGGATTCTACACTAATAAGCATGTCATCGGACTCTACACTAAAGCATATCATCGGCTAGCTTCCACACAGCATATCATTGGACTCTACACTAAGCATATCATCGGATTCACTAAGCATATCATCGGATAATTTGCATTTGTAAGTATAACATACCATGACAAGCTGATCAACCATGGTACTTGTCAGGCGGGTCACGAATGGCACCCCGACAAAGTCAGCACGTGGCGGAATTATGTCCCATAGGTTGCACACCTCCTCCTTGCTCAGCCTCATTCTTTGAGCATAGATGGCTTCATCAAGTGGGTCCTCATCATCTTCATCAAGTGGGTCCTCATCATCTTCCTCCATGTTGACATAAATGATAGCCAGCTTGGGTCTTTCTGCTCTGAAGGAGAAGCTGATCAACTCACCACCAGTGATACCCATGTGGGCGAGGAAAAGGACCCATCCATCTCCTCCAATCTGCGACATATTGCGTCCTTTCTCGACCTACATAGTGTAGAGGGCCCCCGGAGCCTCAAAGTCACAGTGTCTCCGGTCAGCTTGTTGAATTTCAACCTCACATTGCATGGGATGATCTGTGTAAAAAAAGCAAAATTACACAATGCATTAATGCCAATAACACTAAAAACAAAATAATTGTTACAAGTTTCAAATAATTTGTTACCGCCGCATGAAGAAAACTCGGCTGGAAGTAGATGCCAAACAGCGTGCCAGTTGCAAGGCTGCTGGCGCACCTTGACTTGCACAGTCGACATGGTGGTGGTGGTGCTGGCGCCATTTTCCTAAAGCAATATGAGCAAGGATAAACGATCCACTTTACAGGAAAGAAAAACAGTAACATAAAGTTCTCAATTAACTTGCTAACACCTTCTAGAATAGAACCAACAGCTAGCTAGACAAGACTCACCGTTCAGAGTTGCTACACTACAATCGTTAGACAACAAGACTCAACAGCTAGCTAGACAACACTTACTAACACATGTGCAAATGCCAAATCAGCCAACAAGACTCACCGTTACAGAAGCTAGCTAGCTAGAGAGCACACCCTTCAGAGTTGCTACAGTACAATGCATCGATCTTAATCAGAAAACATAATATTTACAAGAACTGCCATGTATATCACCGACCTCTAGATGAGATTCTTCAGCGAGAAGCAATTTGATGGACAATTATAATCCTAAGATCTAGTAACATATAAGATGACAAGGTACCACATGCCAAAGCATTTCAGTGGCACCTATTGTCGAAAAAACTTTTCAGAAATATCTACCAAATCAGGGTACCACCTACCAAAACATTTCATCTAATTTGGCCCATATTGCCTAAGATAACTGATTAAAAAAACAAGTGGCAAATTTAATTGGGATTAACTTAGCACTTGCAAACCAAATACATGTATCAAAACCAATATCTACCAGATCACGGTACCACCTACCAAAGCATTTCAACTAAATTGGCACCTACATTTTGCCAAAAAATAACTTATTACAGACAAACAAAAGCATCTAGCTATCCATGTACAGAAAAAATAACAATAAAAGGGTGTGTTTCTTTCCAAGCTTCTAGCTAGGTCGTGCCAAATCTTCAGAGGTAATGAACTACACCTCACTACGCCACTGCCTATCCATCTAAAATTCCTAAGCCCTCGCTGCATCTAGATAGGGCAGCCCTGGGGGGGGGGGGGGGGTGTTGACGAGGAGGGGGGATGGCATGGTGACCTTGGTCGGGGGTGCTGACGAGGGGGAAGGCCGGGAATTCTACGAGAGGGGACGGCGACACGGCCGACGAGGGATCGAGGGCGGTCTGCCAAAAGCGGCCAGAGCTTGCGGGCGGCGACAAAGGGGGCGGCGAGTGGGGGGAGGAGCAGCGGAGGGGGGCGAGAGGGGGGAGGAGCATTACCTGCGGCGGCGGTGGCGGTGGGCGCGATGGCTGGGGGAGAAACCCTAACCGCAGCGGCGTCGGCGGAGGGGGACGATCGAAAGTGAGAGGGTGCGGGGGGGGGGGGGGCTCGCGGTTTTTTTTTGCTGTAGTAGTAGCGCTGCGCAAGGGCCGACGCTACTGCTAAGCCCACTAGCTGTAGCGCCGGTGGTTAGCCCACGCTACAGCTAAGTTGGCTACCGTTTTTGGCCCTGCGGCCCACATCACAGCAGCGCTAGTGGTAATTACTAGTAGCGTGGGGGCCCAAACAAACGCTACTGCTAGACTTCTATCTATAAGCATTTTCCTAGTAGTGGTTTCCAAAAGGAGACGTGTCAATTCAAACTCCAGTGGCCGGTGATTTCATCGTTTTGCCTCATAAAAATTTCCACGGTAAGCAATCACCATTATACCACGGGTTTGATTTTCTAACGCATTTCAGGTATCATTTGCTATATTTAAGACATTTTTTGAATTTAACATTCAATTTGTGGATATAAATAAAATCACAACCGAAACTGCATGTGCTGTCGAAAGGGATGAGGATTGCCGTTCGATCATGGAGAATCCAACGGTGCAGATGTACGATCCGCGGGGTTTGGGTTCTGGCCAATCAGAATGCACGACTCAGATCACGCGCGTGGTAGGGGGCATCGGCCACGGTTTAGTAGGCACACAACTTTCGTGAGTGAACCGTGTGCTATTTGAAAACATTTACATGAACTAACATCATATTTTTGTTTGAATGAAAACATGAGTTCATCATTTCGCCTCCAATTGTTTCTCCACGGTAAGAAATCACGATTGTACCCTATGGTTCGATTTTCTGGTGCATTTGAGATCTCGTTTGTTATATTTGAGTCATTTGAGATCTCACAACTACATATGGGTGTTAGCAAGATCATTTGTGTGTCACTCTGCGAGTTTTCATTCATTGTCCGAGAAACAGGAAAAAAATCAAACAGTTCGGCCGCAGGGTGCGGCCACAGGCATAGGCCTTGTTGGTTTTTTAATTACAGGAAATGCATATAGAGTCCGGAAATAACGAAAATCATTGTGTCACTGTGGCGTGCTCTAATGATCGCATGGAAAAAAATTGGTAAAGTTTGGCACAAGTTTTGGTGCTCGCACCTTCCATACTAGACCATCTCACAAGAAGGATCATATATAGTTTCCAAAAGGAGACGCGGCACTTCGGACTCCAAATCGTCAGTGACTACATCGTTCCACCTCGAAAAAAATCATTGTAAACAATCACGGATATATTCTTGGTTTTATTTTATGGCCCATTTCAGGTCTCGTCTGCTATGTTTAAGTCATTTTTTGCACTTACCTTGCATTTAGTGCATATAAAGTCAAAACCCTACTACAACTACATGTGGGTGTTTTAGTTAGGCTATACTTAGGCTACTCATAGTGGAGAGTATCATAGACTAGTATCATGCATATGATACTAATGTATGATACTACCTTTAATTATAGTGCATATATAGTATAATAGAGTAGTATCATAGATGATCATATTTATTGCCATGCATGACACAAATTAGTATCGCATTTAACATGATACGATATCTACATATATGTTACTCTAACCCTCTCTATCTTCTTTAATTCTTTGCCACATCAGCATACTTGCTATTTCCGAGTGCATGATACCGGCTATGATACCACCACTATGGCCAGCCTTATAGTGGGGAGTATCATATACTAGTATCATGCATATGATACTAGTGTATGATACTATATGTACCTTCATAGTGCACAGTATATATCATAGAGTAGTATCATACATGACCGTATTTATGGCCATGCATGACACCAAGTAGTATAGCATTTATTATGTTATGGTATCTACCTATGTTACTCTAGCCCACTCTCCCTTCTTTAATCCTTGCCACATCATCATATTTGCTAACCCCCACTATGGCTAGCCTTAGCAAAGAAGGTGTACAAATCATTTGTGCATCGCTTTGCGAGTTTTCATCCGTTTGTCTGAGAAACGGGGAGAAGTTTCAAACATTTCGGCCGCGAGGTGCGGCCACTGGCATAGGCCTAGTTGGAATTTTAATTATAGGAAATTCATATGGAGTCCAAACATCTTCAAAATCGATGTGTGCTCGTGGCGTGCTCTCACGACCCCGTGGAAAAAAATTGCTAAAGTTTGGCACAAGTTTTGATAATCGCTCCTTCCAAACCGGAGCATCTCACATGAAGGATCATGGTTTCCAAAAGGAGACGTGCCAATTCAAACTCCAGTGGCCGGTGACTTCATCGTTTGGCCTCATAAAAGTTTCCACGGTACGCAATCCCCATTATACCACGGGTTTGATTTTCTGGTGCATTTCAGGTATCGTTAGCTATATTTAAGACATTTTTTGAGTTTAACGTGCATTTTGTGCATAAAAATAAAATTACAACCGGAACTGCATTTGCTGTCGAAAGGGATGAGGATTGCCGTTCGATCTGGGAGCATCCAATGGTGTAGATGTACGATCCGTGGGGTTTGGGTTCTGGCTAATCGGAAAGCATGACTCAGATCTTGCGCGGGGTTTGGTCGGCACATGGGTTTCATGAACGAACAGTGTGCTATTCGCAAACCATATTGCATATCTTTTGTTCACACATACTGGAGTGAGATCAATTGAGTGTGCTACCTCTATGATATAATAATAATAATAATAATAATAATAATAATAATAATAATAAACAGGTCATTTTCATTGCCTGAGCTGACAGCATATCAAGGTCAACATATTAACGGTTCTTGCGTCAACAGAAAACCGGGCATAACTCACAAATTTAGTACACGCGACAGTTCTAAATTGAATGAATTAAGTTGCAAGGTAGGCATAAAGACTAGTCTTACGGCTTAATTCCCATGTACATGGGTGAACTAGGATCATTACATTGACCCCGAATGAACTTGGGTTTTCTGATGATTTTACGCTTCTCTGTTACATGGGTGCGTGATCCCTTGGCTGGCAACTCAGCAAATTCATCGTACTCGTCCTCATCGGCAACATCCTCGACACCCAGTACCCTCCTCTTCCCATGCATCACTACATGGCAGTTCTTATGCAAGGGGTCTTCCGCATAGAAAATCTGGGTAGCATCGCTGGCAAGAATGAACGGGTCCGCGTGATATGCCATCGTTGTCCTGTTAACACAGGTCTTCCTGTAATCATTAACCTTTACATGACCAAGAGGGATCCATGCGCACCTGAATAATGCCACCTTAAGTTTCACATAGTTAAGCTCCCAAATCACTTTGATGGTTCCATAGTATACCCTTTTATTAGCTTCATCTACAGTCATGCATTCTATTCGAACAGGGCTGTTCTGATATGAGGTCTTCTCATCACGTTCCTTAGTGTAGAACGTGTATCCATTTATGTCATATGATTGGTATGTCAACACCGTAGGTGATGGCTTTTGTGCCAACCACGTAGCAATGTCATCGATGGATCCTTGTGCCAAACAATTCTTCAGCCATTCGGCGTAGTTCTTAGTGTGCTCCTTCATCTCCACTTCTGATGAAGGCACAATTGGTAAGAAGCTTTGGCGTATCTCCGCCAAGTGTTCTTCAGCATAAGCACTTAGAACTGGGCTGTTAAGCAGTACCGTCAAATGGGCTTTCTCTACCAATTCTACGGGTGCAGCCATTTGCGTGCCAACAAGGACCGGCTTACCTTTCAGCCTTCCCTCGTGGCGAGAGAGGGGCAAACCTATAGGTCTTTGTTTCATGTATTTGGTGCAAAACTCAACCACCTCCTCCGCGGTATAACCTTGTAGGATGCTTGCCTCTGGATGGTTTCGATTCCGACAATAGCGCTTCAGTATTCCCATGAACCGCTCGAAGGGATACATGTTGCGATGAAACACAGGACCACAATACTTTAACTCATCGATAAGGTGCAAAGTGAGATGGACCATGACATCAAAGAATGACAGTGGGAAAAACATCTCTATGTTGGACAATATTCTTGCAATATCATCTTGCATATGATCCAACTCTTCAGGATCTACAACTTTCTGCCATAGTTGGTTGAATAAATCACAGAGCTCAATGAGTGTGTTTCTTATATCTTTGTCCATCAGATTCCTGATGGCCACCGGGAGAATTTGTGTCAACATTACGTGGCAATCATGTGACTTCATGTGTCCCAACTTCATTTTACCTGAGCTCACATCCACAAGACTTTTGATGTTTGTGGAGTAGGAAGAGGGTGTCTTAACTGACAACAAATAGGTGAAGAACTGTGATGCTTCTTTTGTACTGAAATTGTAATTCTAGCGAGCTTTGATGAATTTGTCATCATCTTCTGCTTCACTCTTGTGTTTTGATTGATCAGCAAGCATATCGAGCTGTGTACCATCACCATCCTTTGTTTTACCTTTAATCTTAAGCAGAGTACCAAGGATGCTTTCACATACGTTCTTCTCTACGTGCATGACATCGATGCAGTGACGTACACGTAGAATCTCCTAGTAAGGTAATTTCCAGAACACCGATTTCTTCTTAAACACTTGACCCTTGGGTGTTTGTTTCACCGTCAAAGCGTTCTTCTTGCCAAGCACAACATTAATTTGTTTAGCCATGTTGTGGACCACCTCCCCATCATAGGGTATTGGGCCCACATCTACCTATGTCGTACGATCAAATTCAGCTTTCATCTTTCGGTATGGGTGATCTCTCCGTAAGAACCTACGATGACGCAAATACACGGTTTTGCGCGAGTTTGGAAGAAATCTGCTAGCTGTCCTATCCATGCATGTGACACACCCTACATCTCCCTTTGTTTTCTGCCCCGATGTGTTGCCTAATGCTGGCATGTCTTGAATGGTTTGCACCAGCATCACATGTAGATCAAAAATCTCCTTTTTGTAAGCATCATAACATTTTACAGCAGGCGCATCTATCCACACTGTCAGCAGTTCTTCTACCAGTAGCTGAAAGTAAATGTCGATGTCATTTCCAGGTTGCTTCGGACTTTGGATAATCATTGACATCATAATGTATTTTTTCTTCATACACAACCAAGGAGCTAGGTTATATATGCACAGAAGCACCGGCCATGTGCTGTGATTGGTGCTCATATCACCAAAAGGATTCATCCCATCAGTACACTCCCCGAGCCTTATACTTCTAGGATCCTTGGCAAAGTCTTCAAATTTGTTGTCAATTAATTCCCACTGAGCCCCATCTTTCGGGTGCCTCATATATTTATCTGCAGTTCGCTCATCATGATGCCACCACAACCTCTTTGCCTCTGTAGGGTTTGCAAACAAATGCCTCAACCTTGGAATTAAAGGCAAGTACCAAACAACCTTGAACGGGATTCCTGTCTTGATCTCGTCATCCAATTTGTACTTGTCCTTTGCTCTCCTGTGCTTGTATCGTGCATGCTTGCATATGGGACATGCACGCAAATCTTTCACACAAGCATGTATCTTCTGTACTTCAAGTTCCAATGGGCAAACCATTTTCTTCGCTTCGTTCATGCTTTTGGGGAGCACATTATCTTCCGGAAGAATTTCTTTGAAAAGACCTAACATCTCTCTGAAGCCCTTATTTGATAGACCGTTTGCTGCTTTAAATCTGAGAAGCGCCAGGGTGGCACTCAACTTGGAATATTTCTTTTTGCAACCTGGATACAATTCTTTCTTGGAGTCCGCATCAATGGTTGGCAGATCCTTGTACCCAATCATATCCTTTTTTGGGCCCTTGAAATCTGCAATCATAGCAGCAAATCTGGCATATCAAGATCATCGTCATCTGCGTTGGCGTCTTGGTTTTCTAGTGGGCATTTCGGCTTTCTGGTGTTCCATTGGTAGCTTGACACCTCTGCCCCGATGTTAGATTCAACATCCATGGGACACTGACCGGGGTTTGGCATCTTGTAGCCCTCGGTATATTCATCCATGACCTGCTCTTCACCGTGTCTGGTCCAACATGTATATCCATCCATGAATCCCCGAGAGAGTAAGTGCCACTGGACATCTCCAACTTGACGTGACTCTGTATTGGCACAATGAGTACATGGACACATGATGTAATCCACATCACCACTTCTCCTCTTTGTACATTCAGCCAAATTCATGAACTCTGACATGCCATTGATAAAATCTGAGCTTCTCCGATTCTTCATCCATTGAGACCGTTCCATCTGCACGACACGAATGGTAATTAAAAACAAAACAACAATATTAATACACAGATTAACTGATGCCCAAAGATGCATGCATAAATCACAAGGTTTTATTTTCATAATTACTGAGGGCACTCCAAATTGTTATCCAGACGTGCAATGACAAAAATTAATGGCCAGTCAATTTACACGCAGAGTACTAGTACAGCACTACCCTTAGGAATTGAATACCTTAATTAAGCTATTCACAAAAACAATACCTTAATTAATTAGCTGCGCGGCGATGTCCACCCAGCAGACAGAGAAGTGCGATGCGGCGGCACACCGAGACAGCAGGGTTGAGGAGCAAAGCTTAGTGCAGCTGCCGCCTGAAGTTCGACCTCCACTATCCCGCCATCGACTGCGATGGATGTGCTCCAATAACGCCGCCGCCGACCTCGATGGTTGAGCTTCTCCTATCTCCCGCCGCCGACCGAGGATTGACCTCCTATGATACCGCCACCACCCACCGACCGAGGATTGACCTCTTCTCTGGTAGCCGCTGCCTAGGCCGCCGCCGCCATCTCTATCTGCAAAGCGGCTATTTTATTTTTTGACGGATATTCGCAGAGCGGCTGTTTACACGGTATCACTGTAACGCAATTATTTGTACAGGGTAGTACATCACATACGGTTATGTAACAGTGACCGTGTCTCACCTACGTTGTCTTCTCACACGGTTTGGTGCGGAAATCATGTATGAAGTTGTAATACCTAACACAAACGACATGTATAAATAGTGTGCCGTAGACAACATATAATGCCATAAGTAGTTCCCGACCGTTAGCTTATCCCCACAGTTTCCCCATTTCCCCCAAATCCCTAGATAGCCTCCAAATTCCCTCGCGTGGCGCTAACATTGGGGGAATGCAGATGAGTGGTGCTGATGGTTTCGGTGCGGCTGCTCCTGCTCGTATCGCCACCACGACGGCGGACGCCGCCGCGCACTTGCCTAAGGTCAACAGAAGGTAGGTGTACTACGGATTTGAATCGTCCTGTCAGGTTCCAATCTATCCCGATCTTTTTAGCATGTCCAAAGTAGCTCCTTGCTGAATCCGTCCTGAATGACCCCCCACTAGGAAAGCGATCTGCCGCCGGATCCGGAGCATGACTCCAGACTCACGCAACACGAGTTTGACTCCGAGTTTTGCGCCACCGAGAAGTACCAAAAGCTGAGTTGTGTGCATGGGCACACTCCCGCTCGACGTGTATGCATGGAGGGATTCAACATTGGCAGGCGGTTTCTCAGTTGCCCCTTAGAGGTTAGTGCTAAGTTCATCATTTTACTTGAGTTAATGCCACCGATCATCCTGAATACTATTTATCATTGGCAGGGATATGAGGCCTATGCCTTTGTTAACTGGCTGGATGAAGAATGGCATGGCAGGGCTCGGAGTGTTATCACCAAGCTCGCAGAAGATAACGTAAAGCTAAAGAAGAAATTGGCTGATCTAGAATGTACAATCAGTACGATGAAGCAAGAAAGAATCAATCATAGGCAACAGATGAAAGCAAGAGACAAGAAGGAACTAGCATGTGTAGTTATGGTTGTCGCATTAGCCATGTTCTATGAGCTCTTTGCAATGATGATTAGGGGTTTTGTTTGACAGTATTGCTAAAGCACATCTAGATGTGCTCTAAGTAATGCACATCTTGGTCCTATGCCATTGATGTTACATGAAGAGTCATGCAGATATTTTCCTTTTGTCATTTTTTCTTTTCCTTTGTAGTTTGATTATTACTGGCTTCATCAATAAGAAGAGATCAATGTATTGCTTGCCAACTGTCCTACTCCATTCGTACCGGTACCAGTGCATAATCCCAAAACTCGTTCCTTGTTTGTTCCTTGATTTTTGTCTTGAAAAAAGAAATCAGCCAATAGGAGTCCTGCACAACCCCGGGAATTTGGAGTGACTGGGTACAAATAATTGCGGTTGATTATATCAGTGGTTATATAATACGTCAACCCCCGCTTCAATTGACATTGCCTCTTCTCTGCATACCTCGCTTAAGTGTCCACCATCTTCATCATCCTCAACAGGCCGCGCTACACACTTGCACACACTTTGCAAGCTCGCTTTCTCACGGTTTTTATACGACCGCAGCCATGTCGAGCGACATCGAGGATGATAGTTTGGTGAGCAGTCTGGCGCCCGATGATAGGTCAACATCAGAATCATCCCGCTCATCTTCCATGAGTCCGGCGTCGAGCCCAGACCTCGATTATATCCGGGTCATGGAAGGGATGCTGCCTCTGGAGTCTTCAGAAAACAACCAGATGAACGAGGAGCCATCAGAGGATGAAGAAGAGGACGACGATGATGATGAGGAGGAATGGTCGAAGGAGGAGGAGGAGGACGACGACAACAACGACGATGACGACGGCGGCGGCGATGAAAAGCCAACGGTCAGCAGCAAGAAGCGTCCTCGCCAAGATGATGTCGTGGGGCCATCCAACAACAACAAGAGGAAGAAGGACTAAATTAAGCAGACTGTATATATCTCTGTTTTCGTTCGCTCATATTAATTTGTTATCTCTGTTTATCCTGTCAATCTCATCACAGATGGTTAGTAATATGTATTCGACAGAGATCTTCTACATTATTGCTCACAGGTTGGTTTGTTGAACTGTGTGCCCTGACGAGCACACAATTCACAAAAAGAGACCGTATGGCTATCTATAATGAACGCACACAATTCTAATTACCGACCTATTTGCCGGGTATCACACACATATTGTTACGCTGAATCGTTTGTGTTCACCTCGATCATCGCAAACAGTTCAACGGAGCGAACTGTATGCCGTATATCGCACACACCTTGATCTGGCTGCCCGTTTCTGTTGTTTTGTCTCATCGCAAATAGTTCGTATGGATCAACCGTATGCCCCGCATCGCACACGCAACTAAAATCTGAACCGTGTTTGATGTATCATTCATCGCAACTGTTTTGCATCTTTTTTTATGGTTTTTTTACATCGCCGTTTGTGATTAATGCATCGCACACAGTTTCGTCAAAGTGTCTCTGATCGTAGTGTCGCGTTAGCAGCATCCTGCAGTAGTGGTGGCGGCAGTGAACGGAGGGCATGTCAGGTTGGTGGTTGTCACACTGGAGATGGACATCAGGGACACTGCGGCAGAAGAAGTGGGTCACGTCGGCGACCTGTGGCTGTGGGTGCAGGTGGTTCGCTTGTAGACCGGAGCCAGGGGAGATGGAAAACAGGGTGGTGGCCGGAGCCTATGACTGCAGAGCGTGGTCGGGGAGCTTGATGATGAGATGAGGAGGAGATGGGGGCGACCGATGCTTGCGAGGCGGTGGCGCGGTCATGGCGCCGGTGGCTAGGAGGTTGGGCAAGGGGGGCGACGTGACCAGCAACCAGGAGGTTGTGTGTGGGGCGGCGACGTGGTGGAAGCAGCGGGGACATGGGCCAGCAGCGCGGTGGAACTAGGGGGCGGCGCTCTGGTGGAAGCAGCGGGGAGGCAGGTCGGGTGGCGCGGTGGAAGCAGAGGGGCTCCGGCGGTGGCGGGTGGAAGCAGGGGGCGGAGCCGACGGCGTGTGGAAGCAAAGACGCAGGGACCGGCGGCGTGTGGGAGAAGGGGTCTGCTGCCGTCGGCGGGTGGAAGCAGGTGGCGGAGCCGGCGGGGATGGGAGGTTCAAGAAGAAGCTGGAGAGTGGGTGGGTTTTTTCTCTGTCCCGTGCCACATCGACAGCACCGGCTTGTGCAAAATGGATCGGGCCTCTATAAGGGACAGATAGTAACAGAATAATATTCTGTTACTAGTAACAGAATAGTCCAGCCCTTTATATATATATATATATATACATCTAGACTATTCTGTTTTGCATAACAGAAGGCGTTGGACTGATAGGCTCTATCACGTGAACTGATCTTCCTGTGTCTTCGATGGACGGAAATAGGAGGTTCAACGGGGAGCTTTCGATAGTTCTTCGGCGCGCTACTACAGGCCATTCGTTGCCGGAGGAGACATGTTCAGGATTCCGATGTGCGCACGCTCACCTGGTCGTGTTTTCTGAGCTCAAGTCACCGGAGGTGACGACATGGTCATTTGGCGGCGGAGGTGTTGCGGGCGCTGGTGTTTGTCGTGGTGTTCGTAGCCGTCGATTTTACGTTCGCTTGTTGTTTTATGTGTTATATCGATGTTAGAATGATCGTTGGGTGAGAGTTTTTGGAGATTCTTTGACTGTAATTTCTGATGAGAAGTTTTGCTATTCTTGGTTGTTGGCCATGGCTGCCATCCAAGTGTGTTCTTCTTTTTCTGATGTTTTGTTTTCGAATTGGCGTTGTAGGGAGAGTGATGAGGATCGTATGAATAGTTTTGCGTTGTCAATTTTGCTCCTTGAGTTGTTTCTACCCGGTTTTCCTTGTGATTTGGTCGTTGGCGGAGGTGGTGTATCGTGGCTGACTGTAGCCTATGATTTCTTATAATCTGGTCAAATGGTGTAATTAAGGTTCGTATTTTTCTGTGTTGTTGAATTTTGTGGGCAGACATCCATGCTTCTTGAATGGCTGCCGTATGTGTAGTTGGACTGCTCCCGATCAAAGTTTTATTACTTTGCGTTGACATCAGAGTGAGTAGTTTCTACTGGCTGCTTACCCAACCATCTGCACTATCAATATATAGCCCCTCCCCACCCCCTGCCCTCCCTCACTTTCATTCCACCAGTTGCCACCAAAGAAAAGCCAGATGGATCCTGACCTGGGAGAGGTCACAGAGGAAGAGGGGGATGCCGTCGAGGTGAGGGCTGTAGTTGCAGAGCAAATGAGGAGGAGGAGGCACAGGCGCAGGCAGCGGGCATAACATGCGGCCGAGGAGGAAGTGGAGGCAGAGTTCAACAGACGCCTTGCCGACAAAGTGCTGGAGACTTGCAACTCCACTGAACTGGAGCTAGTTTTCCCAGACAACAGGAGAAGGAACTCTCTCCTGATCATGAGGTGGGCTAGGGTGAGAGCAGTCACGGCTCCACACCCATCCACCAGGGCCAAGTGGCGTCGGTTCTTTGATCGTTATGACTGAAGTACTAATTTTTTTATGTTTTTAATATTATGTTGGGAGAGAGCAGATAGTTGAATGACTAAATGAATGCATCTGTTTATCTCTGAATGAGTTATTCTATCTACATATTTTTTGTATGTGCACTTTGAACTGCTGCCGTATGTGCTCTCCCATAATTATTTGAACTGCTGCTTTATCTGTACTTGAACTGTTTTGCGGTCAATGTTGTATGATTTGTATGACGACATCGTCATAATAACTATTTTCTACCAGCTGGCTGCCCACCTGCCTATTTATTATTTTTATAATATGCGAGTCTTCCTGGCTATAAATTCTATACATCTATGTGTGGTGTGTGGCTCAGTCTCCTCCTTTCTCTTCCTTCCTCCAAAATCAGATCTAGGTTCCTCCCTCTTCTCTCTATTCTTTTCTTCCCTTTTCCTATGGTGCCGATGGAGGATTGTTCATGCGGGTGCCTCGCAAGGATGGTGCCCATAGCTGACGCTTGTGTGCATTTGATTATGTTGCAGTATTTTTTTAAAACAATGTGTATGAGATGGTTGAACTCTATGTTTATCATATGGTTTGGAACAATTTGTTTGTAAGTTATTGTATGCGCTATATTTTTAATGTAATGCTTCCTATTTTGGCTCAAGTGCAATTGTTTTATATTTTTTTATTTGGATTGGAGCAACTATAGTTGAACTGATGTGCATCCTTTGTTTTTACTGGCATATTTTCATGTAGATAGCTCGCACACGAAAAAATATATGCTGACGATCGATGTAGCACCCCATGGGTTGAGTTTGTTGAACTTGCATGCTGATAATGATAGAGATGACGTACTTTGAATGTCAATGCCCAATCGCATTCATTTGTTGCAGAGCATTTTTTCTTAGTACTGACAGGAATTTAGAGCACAATTTAGTTTTTAGTCAACTACAGATAGTTCTAGTAATTTTTTAAATAGAAAGAATTTAATCTTGCTGCATATTACAAATTTTATTTGAAATTTTTGAATTTTAGTAGTTGAAATTTTTAAAAATTGTTTCTGAAATATTTATTAATACCTTTCTACATTGAAGTATCCTTTTGAAAATTTGTTTAATTTTTTTTACAACGAAACATGTGTTTGAACTTTTCTACATTCTTTATTTGAACTTATTTCTTTATGTTGTAAATTTTTAAAAAAATTGTGCATTTTGTTCCTTCGATTGGTCGTGTGGTATCCGAAGGAATTTCGTAATGGATCGCTCTGTCGTATTGGGCCCCCTCCCCCAGAGCAACTGTTTTCGGCCCAAATAGCCCGTCCGCACGGCTGCGCAGTGCCGCGTGCGCTATGCGTTTAGTCCCACCTCGCTAGCCGAGGGGGCTCTCGGCCTGTTTATAAGCGCTGCCGAGGCACACCTGTCGAACTCCTCTGAATATTCACCTGATTGCTTATACACGGCGCTCGCTCTATGTCATGACATGTGCGCCCTGTTCGGTTGGCCCGCGCAGTATGGTTTACAATGAATTCTCTAGTGGTACGCTGTTGGCTTGAGTCCTAGTATCCACCTGTGTTGGGCCGTCCTGTCCCTTGGGAGTCAATTTTTTTGATTTTTCTTAGAATTTTTTGTTCTAGTTTTTATGAATTTCTTTTTTGCCTGATATAAGCATTTCTATTTTCTTATAGGTACTGAATGTTCTCCTCTGCTTGAACTGACATCTTTTTTATAGTGTGTTTTCCTCCCTTTCTTTTTGTTCTCATTTTTTTTAGCATTTTTTTGGATTTGATGAACATCTGGGTAAGACATCTAGGACTGCACCGAGGGGCATAGTCGTACTAACACATCTTTTTTGCTTTTTATTTTTTGTATGGACTGATGAACAGCGTCATCGGTAAAAAAGTGGCACCGCACCGAGTGGCATAGTTGTACTGACACGTCTTTTTTTTGTATGGATTGATGAGACATCCGCGTCAAGATTGACAGTGGTTGAAGGCACAACCCCCGCACTGCGCCTGTCAAACAAGTGCACTGCCGCGTTACGCGAGGCCGAGCCGGGGGGAGGGGGGTCAGGACCCCCTCCCCCATCAATGCGAGGCCGAGCCAGGAACGAGCCGTAGCAGGCGACGACGCGGCGTGCCACGGCTTCGCATGCGGAGGCGAGTCCGTAACATGGCTTGTCCCATTATCTATCTTTTAGGGGAAAAACCAGCACCGCACCGAGGGGCATAGTTGCACTGACACATCTTCCTTGTATGGACACGCCCCATGATCTATCTTTTAGGGGGTGTAGGTGCGTGGGGGAGGGGAACAGAATAACCGTGCCTATCAAACTAGCACACTGCCGCGTTAGCCTGAGGCCAAGCTGGGGGGAGGGGGCGGGACCCCGCTCCCACATCCCAGTGAGGTCGAGCCAGGAACGAGCCATAGCAGGCGACGACGTGGCGTGCCGCGGCGTCGCATGTGGAGGCGAGTCTGTAACATGACTTGCCCCATTATCTATCTTTTAGGGGGTGTGGGTGCGTGGGGGGGGGGACAGAATAACCGCACTGCGCCCGTCAAACAAGCGCACTACCGCGTTAGCGAGAGGCCGAGATGGGGGGAGGGAGGTCGGGACCCCCCTCCTCCATCCCGGCGAGGCCGAGCCAGGAACGAGCCATAGAAGGCCACGACGTGGCGTGCCACGGCGTCACATGCGGAGGCGAGTCCGTAACATGACTTGCCCCACTATCTATCTTTTAGGGGAAAAACCAACACCGAACCGAGGGGCATAGTTGTACTGACACATCTTCCTTGTATGGACTTGCCCCATTATCTATCTTTTAGGGGGAAAACAGGACCGCACCGAGGGGCATAGTCATACTGACACATCTTTTTTGCTTTTTATTTTTTGTATGGACTGATGAACAGCGTTGTCGGTAAAAAAAAAGTGGCACCGCACCGAGTGGAATAGTTGTACTGACACATCTTGTTTTTTGTATGGATTGATGAAACATCCACATCAGGATTGACAGTGGTTGAAGGCACAACCCCCGCACTACGCGTGTCAACGAGCGCACTGTGGCGTTAGCACGAGGCCGAGCCGGGGGGGAGGGGGGTCGGGACCCCCCTCCCCCGTCCGGGCGAGGCCGAGGCAGGAACGAGCTGTAGTAGGCGACGAAGCGGCGTCGCATGCGGAGGCGAGTCCGTAACATGACTTGCCCCATTATCTATCTTTTTGGGGGTGTGGGTGCGTGGGGGGGACAGAATAACTGCATTGCGCTTGTCAGACGAGCACACTGCCGCATTAGCGCGAGGCCGAGCCGGCACCCCCCCTCCCCCATCCCTGCGAGGCCGAGCCAGGAACAAGCCGTAGCAGGCGACGACGCGGCGTGCCGCTGCACCGCATGCGGAGGTGAGTCCGTAACATGACTTGCCCCATTATCTATCTTTTAGGGGAAAAACTAGCACCGCACCGAGGGGCATAGTTGTACTGACACATCTTCCTTGTATGGACTTGCCCCATGAACTATCTTTTAGGGGAGTGTGGGTGCGTGGGGGTGGGGAAACAGAATAACCGCACTACGCGTGTCAAACGAGCGCACTGCCGCGTTAGCGGCGAGGCGTGAGCGAGGGGGAGGGGGCCGGGACCTCCTTCCCCATCCCAGCGAGGCTGACCAGGAACAAGCCGTAGCAGGCGACGACGCGGCGTGCCGGCCGCATGCGGAGGTGAGTCCGTAACATGACTTGCCCCATTACTATCTTTTTAGGGAAAAAAGCACCGCCACCGAGGGGCATAGTTGTACTGACACATCTTCCTTGTATGGACTTGCCCCATGAACTATCTTTTAGGGGAGTGTGGGTGCGTGGGGGTGGGGAAACAGAATAACCGCACTACGCGTGTCAAACGAGCGCACTGCCGCGTTAGCGCGAGGCTGAGCCGAGGGGGAGGGGGCCGGGACCTCCCTTCCCCCATCCCAGCGAGGCTGAGCCAGGAACAAGCCGTAGCAGGCGACGACGCGGCATGCCGCGGCGTCGCATGCGGAGGCGATTCCGTAACATGACTTGCCCCATTATCTATCTTTTAGGGGAAAAACCAGCACCGCACCGAGGGGTATAGTTGTACTGACACATCTTCCTTGTATGGACTTGCCCCATGATCTATCTTTTAGGGGGGAAAACAGGACCGCACTGAGGGGCATAGTTGTACTGACACATCCTTTCTGCTTTTTATTTTTTGTATGGACTGATGAACAACGTCGTCGGTAAAAAATGCGGCACCGCACCGAGTGGCATAGTTGTACTGACACATATTTTTTTGTATGGATTAATGAAACATCCGCGTCAAGATTGACAGTGGTTGAAGGCACAACCCTCGCACTATGCCTGTCAAACGAGCGCACTGCCGTGTTAGCGCGAGGCCGAGCCAGGGGGAGGGACCCCCCTCCCCCATCCCAGCGAGGTCGAGCCAGGAACGAGCCATAGAAGGCGACAACGCGGCGTCGCATGCGGAGGCGAGTCCGTAACATGACTTGCCCCTCGGTACATAGAAGCGAGTGGGAGGAGGCGAGTCCGTTACATGAATTTGTGATTCAAAGCGTACCACCATTTATTTTGTACTTTTTTAATTATTTTTGATAAATATTGTAGTTAATTTTGTATAGTCTATGTAAGGTATTTCAATTGTACTTTTTTGATAGTTTTTGTTGAACTGTTATGAGGCCTTATTTGGGCTTTAGCCGTTGGTTTTCTCCCTCTATATTAATTTTTTTGTTATTGTATTTAGTTTTTGCTATTATTTTTAGAAACTACCCTGCGATAGTGGGCTTTGCCCTTTTTTTTTCTTCCACGATCGTGGGTTTAGCCGTCGATTTTCTCGCACTCCCCTTTTAACCTCCGCTCTCCTCCATTCCCCTCCCCTCCCCTCGGTTAGTTATTTGCAATCGCTTCCCTCTTCATTCCCCTCCTCTCCTCTTCGGCGCATAGAAGCCGCTTCTCTAGATTCACCGCGGGAGCGTCGGCCGGCGGGTTGAACTCCAGCGAAAGCTCTGTGTGTTGTGTTGGTTCCTTTGCTCTGCCCTCGACTCCCCTTGCATCCGCTTTTCTACTGATTTTTCCTGTGTTCTAAGTTCTTGCTGTCCTGCTGTCTCAGGCTGGATTCGCTAGGGGAAGCTTTGTTTGTGTCTTTTTTTCGGCGAGCGGCTCGCGTGTCTCGGACTAGATCCGGTGGTGGAGTTTGTGTTTGGTGGTAAGAGTTTTGCTTTGTTTGGCGTCCTTCGTTTCTGAAATCGGTAAGAACCCTAATTTTTGGTCATGTGTCTTGCAGTTTTGGTTCGGCAGATTTTAGTTCTCTAGATCGCAATGGGCATGTCACCTACTCCAAAGAAGGTGGATGCAGGTAATTCGTTGTGCTGAAACTTTTCTTTTTTGTTTTTGCTGATGATGTTTTATCAGATCTGGTGCATAATAGATTTTTAGTTGTATGTGTGTTGTCGTATGGACATTACAAGTTGTATGGATTTCGATAGTTCTTAATTTTGGCCATGGAATGTGTGGTATGTCTAGTGTTTAGGTCGTTGTAACCTGCATACATGTTGGAGTACTGATGACTAGTTGTAGTTTGAACTGTTGTGGTGGTGGCACTGAATATTTTGTAACAGTCTAAGAAGAACTACTAGGATGCTGAAAGAGTTTACATTTTGAAGTTCGGTGTGCGAGTTGTGGGGTTATATTATTTTATTGGTTGCTATCATGTTCATGAACTCACGTGTTGTCATGTTTGTGCAGTGGTAGGGTTCATATAATTGAACTGATTGCTTGTTCATGTATTTTCTTTTTTCCCCTTTTTTGCTGATTATCATGTTGTTGCAGATGTTGGAGTGCCGGTGCCTCCTGATTCTGACAAATTAGACCGCTTTCAAGATCTTGTGAATGTTATTTTTGAGATACCAAATCCTCTAGAAGAACTTGCGAGTGCTGCTGGTGTTTCTCTTTTATTCGCTCTTTTTTAACATCCTTGCATACATAAATGTGTTTAGTTAACTCAGTTGTTTCTTTTGTTTATGTCTAACGCTATGCACCTTATTTTATTTGTCTCTGCAATGTTGATTGTTTTTAATTTATATTTGTGTGCTTATGTGTTTGGTTTATGCAGTTAATGATAGCCATGCTGCTGTTGAGGACATTGCTGATGTTGTGAAAGATATTAATGATGGAATTTATTCTCTCAATTTTGGTGGTGGTGATGGGAGCTTGCAGTTGTCTGTTACTCAGTCTCAGAGTGTGGATGGCACTGAGCCTGTTACTCAGGCTGAGGATGTTCCTCTGCAGTGACATCAGGAGGACGACAGGATAAGAGAGAAGAAGAGTGATTTTCACAAGAGAAAGGAGTTGGAACGGCGTCAAAAGGCTGCTTGCGTGCAACCAAGCGCTGAGGATGTTGCTCAAGCTGGAGATGATGACGGTCGTGACGAGCCCGTTGCAACTAGTCATGCTGGGTCTCATGGAACTGACATGCCTGTGTAGACGAACTTGTTGTAGACTCGGTTGACGCAAGTGTTAACTTGTGATGTAGTTAAGGCAAAGAAAACTTGTTTGAAGAGGAAGATGGCAGATCCAAATCCTGATGGCACACAGAGGCGTAGCCCATGTGTGAAAGCTGCTTCCCAACCTGATGCAGATAGTGTTGCTGTCAAGATTGGTCCAAGCACACTTGGTGGCTCCCCTGTTCGTCGGAGTCCACGAGTTTTGGCAAATAAGAAGCCTTCTTCGTCTCCTCTTCCGAAGCGCTCTTCGTTGAAGGAAAATAAGAAGAGCAAAGCTCCTCCTGCAAAGGTGAACAAAGGTGTGAAGAAGCATGCTCGTGTCATGGCTGAAGATCTTGCATTTCTGTGAGATGATATTGAAGTTAATTCTGAAGATGAATATGCAGTGGTGTGTTTTTTTTTTAGTATTTGAAATTTTCTAGTTAGTGGCATTTTTTAATTATATTACTTTGTTTTTAGTCCTTGCTGAAGTAGGTTAGTTATTTATTGTGTTTATTTGTATTAGTCATGCACACTGGACTTAATTATACTCGTAAAAACAATATTTTTGCTTTGGGATACGTGTTTGTACTGTATGTGACTTACTACTTGTACTTCCAATAATTTAATTGTGTCTGGGTTGGTATGCTGGCCAGGTGAGGCTTGGTCATTGTTTGCCTCAATTGAGGGTGCTACTGACGTTGTTTTAATAGTTGAACTTGTGCAATCATTTTTTCCTTCTTGCCTTCATATGTTTGTTTTGTTTTTATTCATTGAATTAAGCTGCGCCTTCTTTATTTCATTTACAACCTGTTAGCGTTAGGAGTCCGGTCAAGCCGGTGAGAGACAATGAGGGAAAAGTTGGTTTGGATGAAGGTGACTTACAGCTATTGAATATAACTGTGCGATGTTCGTTGAAAGAGATAGATACTTATGCTCGTTTGCTTGAGAGTCGCCATGTGGCTAGAGTTCATGCAGCTAGTTTTGGTTCTATCTTCCAATGGAAGGTGAAGTCTAACATTTCCCGCCCTCTGATGGGAGTTTTGTACCTGAAGATAGATCTTGATACGATGACTCTTGACATGGGTGAGGTGAATAAGAAGCTTCGCATCACTAGTGATGGTATACATCAGCTTTTTGGGTTCCCTCGTGGTGGTCACTTTGCACCAAGGCCGTCAGAGGACGGATATGTCGATGCTCTGATGAAGTTAAGATCGGATCTTGACATTAGCAGGAGCCAAGATATCAAGATGAAGGATTTGAGGGATAAGCTCAAGGTGCTTGTCAAGGATCCTAGTAAAGATGACTTGCTCTAAAAGTGTTCTTCATTATTGTGTTCATGAAAGTTGTGTTGCCTAGTGCCACCACTCGTGTTTCCAGAGAGGCAGCAATGTTTGAGGATCTCGTCATTAAGGACATGGCTAATATGGATTATTGCCAGCTGATGGTTAATGAGCTTAGAAGGGTTGTTGTCAGGTACCCAGATGGTGTTACCTTGGGGAAGGCAATCACAGGCTGTGCTATAGGGCATGTACTAATCAACCTTGATGGCCTCATCTGTGGCAAAATTCTGGATGTTGACATGCGAGTCCCCCGCTTATATTTCATGGATCAGGACAAGCTTTCCGATTTGGCTGATGCAGATTTGATAAGAAGAGGCAATGCAGATCCAAGGACTGGGTTGTTTGGGAAGCATCCGGTGAGTTTTATTTCTATCTTGTCTTGCAGCCCTTTTATTTTTTAGGTATAGCTGTTTTGCTGGAGTGAACATGTGTACTGCAGAGTTACCTATTTAGATTTGTCTGTTCTTAAGCTTGTGAGATTTTATGTATGATCTTTAGTACTCTTGTGTCATATGTGGTTGAACTGAATCTCTTGTTCACATGACCTGTTTGTAAACACTAATAAGTTGGCACTGACAGTGAAAGCATGTTAGTACTGAGGATTTAAATCTGTTAATTAAATGTTTTTTCTTGTGTGTTGCATTGATTAATTAACTCTTTTTTCCTTTGTTCATAGTGGAAAACTCAAGATGAAATTGTCTTTTTCCGGGTCTATAAAGGGCAGTCCAGGAGATGTCGTCACAAGTTCCCAAGATTTCATCTCGGCACGATGAGTTGAGAGATGGTCGTAGTGTTGAGAGTGCTGGTTATGTTCCACTGGCCCTAGTCAGGCTAATACTTCGCAGAGGCAGGGTTTTGGTATTGATGTAGCTGTTTCTACATTGGAGCGCGTTGAGCATATTTCTATTAATGTGCGTTCTGAGCTGGGAAAGGTCCCAACTATAGTTGAACATCTGAGCTGTATTGATGGTAATCATGGTATCCTTCCTGACGGTCATCAATTTAATGCTGAGGAAGTAGTGGACTATATTGAGATGAACTTTAATTAGTGATATGCATGATGGTGCTGCTCAACTAATTCAGAGCTCGATGCACCTGTTGAACAACGTCATGCCTTTCAAAACTATGCAAGACTCTCGCTGCAAGCCGTATGAAGAAGGTGTCGATGTTGTTATCACGCAGATGGAACAGGATGATGCTGCTGCGATTGCCAGGAGCGCTGGTGATGGTACTGAGGCTAATGTTTCTGTCCACCATACGAATGATGTCGGTTTGGAGTCCCCTGTTCTTGAGGTGAGTCAGTCCTTGATCTTTGCATTTTTACTAGGTTGTCCTGCTGTCAGTAATGTAGTTAAACTTGCTCATGTTCATTTGTTTATTTTTTATGCAGTAGACCAGTGATGGTGTTGAGGCTGCTGTTGACTGTGGAGTTAATGATCCATCTACTGATAAGAGCAAGGTTATTTTTATTTTTTATTGTGTTTATATAGATTCTTGAATTTTCATGCGCACCATTGTGCCTTACATGTTCATTTTTCTATCCCACACCGTTAAGAATTGTAGGTGATATCTACCTTTGTTAGTGTAGTTTAACTTTTTGTGTGTTGTTGCTAATAAGAGCATTGTTTCTGCTTTATTACTATGAATCAGGATCCTGATGTTGGTGTTGAGCCTTGTTCGCCCATAGGTGATGTTCCTTGTTCGCCCATAGGTGATGTTCCTTTAAATGTTAGCAGCAGCAACATCGATGATGTTGCTGCTGATGCTGCTAAGGTTTGTTTTATGTGCTTGCATTAATTTTATATGGAGCTTTCGCTGCTGTTTCTTGTAGCTGTAAACGTTAGCCTGTGCACCTCTTGTGGGTTGCTTGTTTTGCTCATTTTCTTAATTCTGTCGATTTCTTCTGGCCCCTTAACGCAGGAGGCGCTCCTGTCATCCCCGGATTTTCTGTCTTCAGACCCTGAAAGCGCAGCCATGTAGCTGTCGTCATAAGATGTTCCGTCGTCAAACCCTGAAAGGGCAGGCATATTACTGTCGTCAGAGGATCTTCCATCGTCAAACCCTGAAAGTGCATGTAAGGACTTGTAAATGAGGCGTACTTCTCATTTATGGCACTGTGGACATGTTCCCTTGTAGTGCTTGAACTTATTTTTTTTTCTTTTTTTTCTGCAAGCAGATGGTGCTAATGTTGCTAAGGTTTATTCGTTTTTCTTCGCTGTTACGAGGTTGCGCATGAACCGTGGGAAACGGTTACTGTGGGATTTTGCCCATTATCATTTTCGTCTCTTTTCCTTTCTCTCATATGATTATTGTTGTCATTGCAGTAGTTTTAGTTCATGTCATCTTGTGTTTCCCCTAGTGAAAAGCCGATGTTTCAAAATGCGGAATGCAATGCTAGTGTTGGTTTTGTTGCTTCCGTGTTCGTCCCCACTGGCTATTGGGGAATGTTGCATGGGAAACTAAAAAATTCCTACGATCACCAAGATCAATCTAGGAGATGAACATCTACGAGAGGAGAGATTGCATCTACATACCCTTGTAGATCGCTAAGCGGAAGCGTTAAGAAACGCGGTTGATGTAGTCGAACGTCTTCGCGATCCAATCACGATCCGTCCCGTGAACTCCCGATCTAGCGCCGAACGGACGACACCTAACGATGACATGTACCTAGGATAGGGTCCTAGGCCTGACCTACATACACTACCCAAGGACACTACATACAGGAATCCAAGATTGTCGCGGGAAACCACGGCCACCTATGGGACCAGGAGGCCCCTTGCTGGTTCGGCAGGGGGCGTCGCGTTGCACAAAGAGCACACGAGCGTGTGGCAGCACGGCAGAGATCACACATGCATTTTTACCCAGGTTCGGGCCGCCGTGAGGCGTAAAACCCTACTCCTGCTTTGGTGGATTGATGGTGGAAAGGTGGTGGTGGAGCGTAGTACACTTGCCCGGCAAGGGTTGCCTCAGGACGGCAGTGGCTACGCGCGTATGGGGGTCTGAGTTACCCAACCTTCTAACCCTCTCTACGGTTGCCATGGGCCTCCTTTTACAGATTAAGGGGTCACCACAATGGCAAAACAGTCATTATGCACTGATAAGATAGCAAACAGTGCTATCATACCTAACTCTGCGGGCTGACAGTGCGCATTAAATGCACCGCTCAACGTCACATCGTTGGTTGCCCGGCAAGGCTTGCCGGGCTATCTCGCCAGCTCCATGCCTGCTCGCTTGACACGTTGCAGGACGGGTGTCATCTGCAGGTGTTTCCTGTAGGGAGAGGCTGCCATGTGGTGAATGACTGCCACGTAGTCACTCCGCGATTCGACACCGCACTGATCGACGACGTGGGTTGTGGTGGAGTAGTTGGTGAGGTGGTTTTGCCTCCGTGTGCCCCGGCAGGCCCTGCCGGGACGTCTTGGACGTCGTCTTCCGGGGGTGGCCTCGCCCCTTGCCGAGCTCGCCTGCCCGGCAAAGGAGGCCCTTTTCCTGATGGTGTCTTGCTTCTCTGGCTTGATCTTGGTCTCTCTGATCTGCATGTTAGTCCTTTGAACATCTTAGCCACCTGTATTCTGATTTGGGTTGGTGCTTCAATCTCGTCCCCGTGCCTATGCACAGTCTGGGCAACAGACCCAGGGTTTGTTGTACCGACAGAAGCCCCCGGGCCTGCCCCAAACACGCTGCCGAGCGTCGTCGGGGTAGGGCCTAAATAAGTGCACAGGCGGGGTCGCTGAAGAGGCTGGTCTCTTGAGGTCTTCTTTGATTCTTCTTTAGCCTTGATTCCGGGCCAGTTTCCGGTTTCTTCGCGCGTCGTGCAAGGCCAATGGTGGTGGGGCCGCTCCAGTGATGGCCCGTGAAGGACTTTAACGCACGGGGGAGAAACCGCCAATTCACTCTTCCCACCACGCCCTTATCCTTAGCCACGTATGCATCATGCATCGCGCGGGGTAGGTAACGGAGGCGCGTGGCATGGGAGAGCGTGAAGGCGAGGGCCCGGTCGTCTTGAGTTGGTGCAGGAGGACGGTGGCCGCCCGTTGAGGAAGCGGCTCCCCTCCCCGATCCGCCTATAAAAGGAGGGGTGGAGGAGGGCGGGGTCATCCACCCTCGCATTCTTCTTCCCCTCCGCTGTCTGCTGGTTATGTTAGGAAAAAGAGCCTGGGGCCGCGCCCCGGGCTCTATCTCGAAGCCTTTCCTGGGTCTGAAAGGGGGACTCGGGCGGCGTGGCGACGACGCCAGGGGTGGCAACTCCGGCGTGCTCGCCGCCGGGCCGCCCGTGGCCTTGATTTCAGTGGGAGGGGACGCGAACGACACCATGTCGAGGCTCGAGGCGGGCATGGCGCGTGGTAGTCGATCACTCCCCATTCTTCTTCCCTTCGCGACGCTGAGGGGGAGTCACGAAAGAGATTCGCCGCTAGTAGAGGCGATTCTGACTTCTCTCGGGCGTCGTCCTTTAGTCGTGTGGGAGGGCTCCTTGCTTTCACATACGCCCCCAGGACGTGGAGTGACTTCCAATGCCAGGGCTCCTGGGGACGACCATGCTCTCTGTGGGAAGACCCAGAGAGCATGGTGCCTGACGCGACGGCCGTGCCGAGGTCTACGGGTGGTAGTGATGCAGACGGCAGTGGCAACCCACGACGCGTCAAGAACGGGGACGACCGTTCCGATGAGTCGTGTTTGCCGGTGACTCCGTGTCCCCCATCTGGCCCTCCGGCAGCGTCACCATCCACGCCTGCCCTCCGGTTTCTTCCTTCTTGCTAGGGAGAAGTGCCGTCCTGATCCTGGGGAGGCGCCGAATCCCAGCTGCGCCCGTCTCCGGCCTCTCCGACCTCTTCCTGTAGGAGATGGACAGGGGCAAAGGCATTACCGGGCACTTATCTTTTTTTAATCTTAAATCTGCCGGCACTTGCCAAATTTTAATTCAAATAATGTAATCTCTCAAGTCCATGTTTGTGTTCTGCAATGCTTGTATTTGTATCAGCATATTAATGAAAAAGATGAACCTTGCCAGGAACCCGTGCATGTGTATGTCCATGCAGAGGCGAGATGCCTCTTTAGTGTAAATAAACGAGTTTTCCCCGGCAGGCTATCCTGCCGGCACCTTTTCTGTCTGCCAGAGAGCTGTGTCTATCGGGCAACAGGCAAAGGGGCTAGCCCCCCACCAACTTCTTTTTACCACAGGCCACTACGACCATCCTGTCCGATGCAACGTTCGAGTCAGGGATGGGAGCACCTAAGTCTCAAAAGAGTGGCGGGGTTTTCTTATGAACAAGTTATAACTTACAGAACACTAATGGACAGGAGGTAGAACTTATCTGTTTGGCTTGCCGGGGATCACAGTGCCGGGCAATCTTCTCAACTCCTTGTCAAAGCCAAGTTCCCGGCAGGAACCTGCAGCTTCATGCGGATGAGAATGAATGCAGGATGCAATCCTATCTATATGCATATGCAAATGCTCATGAAATGCTTATGCAGTGATCTTGTAATGTTCATGCATGCATGCAATCTTGGTCGGGGCCCCCCACAGTGCTTCTTTATTTTCTCTTGCACAGGGTCATCGCCCTGGCTTTGTACAAGGGGTTACATGCAGCTGAGGCTAGGCCTGTACAAAAGGGAGGCTGCCAGGCAGGGCCCGACAGCCGCGCCTTACGGGTAGAACTTGCGGAGATGCTCAATATTCCATGAGTTTTGCAACTGAATGCCATCTCTGGTCTCCAGATGGACTGCGCCAGGTTTGGTGACTCGTACTACCCGGTAAGGGCCTTCCCACTTCGGTGACAACTTGTTTGTACCCTTGGCGGACTGAACGCACCTAAGGACAAGGTCACCTTCCTCAAAACACCAGGCGTGAACCCTGCGGATATGATAGCGACGCAGGGCTTGCTGATAGCGTGCAGCACGCGTAGCAGCCCGGAGAGGGTTCTCCTCGAGTAGCACAGTGTCGTCACGCCGATGCTGATCTTGCGCTACTTCATCGTAGGCAAGCACTCGAGGCGACCCGTAAATGAGTTCCGTGGGGATAACTGCTTCTGCCCCGTAGACCAGGGAGAAGGGAGTCTGCCCGGTAGCTCAGTTTGGTGTCGTTCTGAGGGACCAGAGAACTACCGGCAGCTCCTCGATCCACCGCCTGCCGTGCTTCTTCAGCATATCAAAGGTTCTCGTCTTGAGTCCACGCAGCACTTTAGCGTTTGCCCTCTCAGCTTGCCCATTGCTCTGGGGTGTGCCACAGGGGCAAATGAGATCTTGCATCCGAGGGCATGAACATATTGCATGAAGGCGCGGCTCGTGAACTGGGTGCCGTTGTCGGTAATAATCCTTGCCGGAACTCCAAAACAACATACCAATTCTTTCTAGAACTTGATAGCTTACTGAGCAGTCACCTTTCTCACGGCAGTCACTTCCGGCCACTTTGTAAACTTGTCGATAGCAACGGACAAGAATTCAAAGCCCCCGATTGCTCGGGGGAAGGGGCCGAGGATATCGAACCCCCAGACCGAAAATGGCCATGATAGAGGGATAGTTTGAAGAGCTTGGGCAGGCAGGTGGGTTTTCTTAGAATGGAACTAGCAGGCTTCACATTTGGTGACTAGCTCGACCGCATCTTGGAGGGCTGTGGGCCAATAGAATCCTTACTCGAATGCTTTCCCAACTAGTGCCCTTGATCCAATGTGGGAGCCGCACATGCCTTTGTGTATCTCAGCCAGCAGTTCCTTTCCTTCTTCCAGACAGACACGCTTTAATTTCACACCGTTGGGCCTCCTTCTATACAGAGTGTCATCGACAAACTGATACATACTGGCCCTGCGGGCTACTTTTTTCGCTTCGTCTTGGTTGCCGGGAAGCTCTCCGGTTTGGAGGAAGTGGACAATGTGCCTTGCCCAAGTTGGAGCCTGGGGCTCGGCAATGAGGACTAGCGGCACCTCCTCTGCTGCGGGAGCACATGCCTCATTCGCGGGGTCCATGGGCCCGGCTGGAGGGTTTGGTACGGCAGACTTCGAGGAGTTGTTTCCGGCAGGGTCTCTGCCAGGAGCGGACGGCTCTACCGGGAGAGGCTTACCGGAGTCCAACTTTCTCCTTTTCCGAGCCATTGTTGTTGGGGATACGGAGGGCTGAGTGAGATGGAGAACAAATGTCCCTGGTTCCACAGGGAGCTTCTGCACAGCACACTTTGACAGATGATCAGCTATGCTGTTTTCCGCACGGGGTACGTTCTCTATTTGCCATCCGTCAAAGTGCTCCTCCAATCTCCTGACTTCCTCGATGTATGCCTCCATCAATGGACTTTGGTAATCCTTGTTAACTTGTCTCACCACAAGCTGTGAATCTCCTTGAATGATCAGCTTCTTAATTCCCAATTCAGCTGCAATCCTGAGCCCGACAAGGAGCCCTTCATATTCTACTGTGTTGTTGGTTGCTTCTTCCCGGGCAAAATGCATTTGGACGATGTACCTCAAGTGCTCCCCGGAGGGGGGAACAAGAAGCACGCCAGCTCCTGCACCTTGTAGGGAAAAAGCACCATCAAAATACATAATCCATTCGTGGGGCGATTCCTTGCCGGGGATAGCTGTCTCTGTCACTTCCTCATCAGGGGTTGGCGTCCATTCTGCAATAAACTCTGCCAATGCCCTGCTCTGAATAGTTGACGTGCTTTCAAACTTCAAACCAAAACTCGATAACTCCAAAGCCCACTCTACTATTCGGCCGGTAGCTTCAGGGTTTCGGAGTATCTGTTGCAACGGGAACAAGTGACAACCGTGATCTCATGGGCTTGGAAGTAGTGGCGCAGTTTCCTTGAGGCCATGATGAGACCAAAAATCAACTTTTGTACGCCAGAGTACCTCGACCTAGCCCCCTGTAATAAGAAGCTGACGAAGTACACTGGGCGCTGCACCACTTTCTTCCTTGCCGCGTCCTTGGGGTTGCTCTCGTTGCCGTGCTCATTGCTGTCTTGATCCCTCTCTGACTCTGCCGGTCTCTGCTCACTCTTTGCCTCATCCACTTCTCGCTGCGCTACCAAAGCTGCACTAACTACTTGGTTGGTTGCCGCTAAGTACAGCAGCAACGGCTCCTGGGGTTTGGGAGTGACCAAGGTAGGCACGGAGGACAAGTAGGCCTTCAACTCTTGCAAAGCTGCATCTGCTTCCGGTGTCCACTTCATGGGTCCTGCCTTCTTCAAAATTTTGAAAAACGGCAGGGCGCGCTCGGCAGACTTGGAGATGAATCTGCTTAGCGTGGCAACGCATCCTGTCAGACGCCTCACATCCTTAACTATCCTTGGTGCTTGGATCTGCTCGATAGCCTTGATCTTGTCGGGATTGGCTTTGATCCCGCGATGGGATACAAAGAACCCAAGCAACTTGCCGGAGGGAACACCAAATACACACTTCTCCGGGTTGAGCTTCAAATTGATTTTGCGCAGATTAGCAAACGTCTCCTCCAAATCTTGAGTAAGGGTGGCCCTATCCTTGGTCTTGACCACAATATCATCCATATGGGCTTCTCTGTTTCTGTGCAACTGTGGCTCAAAACCAATCTGGACTGCCCTTGCAAAAGTGGACCCGGCACACTTTAATCCAAATGGCATCCGGACAAAACAATACGTACCACATGGAGTGATGAACGACATCTTCTCTTCATCTTCCTTGGACATGAAGATCTGGTGATACCCAGAATACGCATCCAGAAAGGAGAGAAAATCACAACCTGAAGTGGAATCCACAATCTGATCGATACGCGGCAAGGGAAACGGGTCCTTCGGGCAAGCCTTGTTGAGATCTGTGAAATCTATGCAAAGCCTACACTTCACGTTAGCCTTCCGGACTACCACTGGGTTTGTCAACCACGTGGGATGCAGTACTCCTCTGACCTATCCAGCTGCCTCTAGTCTCTTGATCTCTTCTGCAATGAACTGCTGCCTCTCCAAGGCCTGCTTCCGGACTTTCTGCTTGACAGGTCGGGCATGTGGGCAGACAGCAAGGTGGTGCTCGATTACCTCCCTAGGAACACGGGGGATATCAGATGGTTGCCTGGCAAACACATCGATATTCGCCCGTAGGAAGGCAACGAGCGCGCTTTCCTATTTGTCATCGAGGGTGGCACTGATAGTGAAAGTACCATCAACGCCAGCCAGCCCTGCCGGGACCTTCTTCACTCGGGGTGCAGCGACCTTGGATCTCTTGCCATTGGAACACTCCGGCACGTCATCAACGGGTGCCGTGCACTCGGTGGGGGCACGCTTCCCGGACTCTTTGCCGGAGTCCCTGCAATCCCTCTTCTTTCCTTTACTTTCCTTAGCGGGAGCTGCTGCTGCCGCTGCCTCTGCTGCGACCGCATCCCGGTACATCTTGTCCACACAAATGATTGCATCCTTCTCATCTGATGGGATGGTGATGACTCCCAGTGGCCCAAGCATCTTCAAGGTGTTGTAGGCATAGTGAGATGCTGCCATGAACTTAGCCAGCGCCGGGCGTCCAAGAATCCCATTGTATGGCAGGGGGAGATCAACCACATCAAACACAATCCTCTTAGTCCGGTAATTCAGTTCTCCCCCGAACATTACCGGCAATGTGATCTTTCCCTTAGGACGGCTCCTGCCGGGATTAACACCTTGAAACATGCCGGTAACCTCCAGCTCTTCCTCTGCTATCTAAAGCTTGCTGATAACTACTAGGGAAATCAGATTTAACCCAGCCCCGCCGTCCACCAACATCTTCGTGACCTTGAGATTGCGGATTGTTGGGGAGACCAACAATGGCAAACAACCTACCGCAGTGGTACGGCTAGGATGATCCTCCTCGTCAAAGATGATGGGCGTACGGGACCACTTGAGCGGCTTCCGGGCCTCAGGCGCTGGCTCCACGGCATTGACTTCTCGCGCCCACCGCTTGAGTTGGCGGTGAGAGGTGTGCAGAGATGCACCCCCATCAATGCACAGGGCATCGGTGGCCTTCTGAAACTCTTGCTCACTGGTTTCCTCTTTATCCCCTCCATCACTCTCATCACCACAGGCTTCCTCCTCTTGACCTCTGGCGGGTTTTCCTTGGTTCCGAAAGGGTTTGCCGGGGCGATTTACTTCACCACCTGGGCCCTTGCCGCCAGCAACATTCTAACCCTTTTCCTTGTCACGCTTCTCATACTCTGCTTTCTGTCTTTTGACAAGCTGCTCAACCTGATAACACTCTTGAAGGTCGTGGCCCTTGGTACGATGAATCTTGCAACACGGCCCATCACCTTTCCTGGCTTTCTCGGCAGCAGCAGCTTCCCGGCAGTCAGCGCACATGGCAGCTTCCTTGCCGGGGGCCTCAGCTTTGGCCTTCTTGCCGGTACTACACATACCCTATCCTTCAACAGTCATTACTGCCTTATCCCTTCGCTTCTTACTGCGCTTCTTGCTCTTCTTCTCACTAGTTGATTCATCCTCATCCTCTGAATCAATATTGGTGCAATCTTCCTCTCCAGGCAACTTTCTTCCCTCCTCCATCCGAGCACACTTATCCACCAATGTGTAGAGCTCCTTCACAGTCTTGGGCAACCATATGTTCATCTTGGAACGAATCCGGCGGTTGCGCACATTGGACTAGAAGGCGGCTATCACGGCTGCCGGATGGATATTTGGGATATTTCTATGAACTTTGCTGAATCTCTGTAAATACTTACGGAGGGTCTCTCCTTCCTTTTGTTGGAGAAGCTGCAAGTCGCTGGGTCGGCCCGGCTCTTGGTGGTCACCGGTGAAGGCACCGATGAACTCATGGCAAAGGTCTGCCCATGAAGAAATGGAGTTCTCCGGTAGGTGCATCAGCCAAGACCTCACATTAGACTTGAGGGCCAAAGGAAAGTAGTTGGCGAACACCTTCTCATCTCTTCCCCCGGTAGCCTGAACAGCGATGGTGCAGATGCTAAGGAACTCTGCCGGGTTCAGCCTCCCATCGTACTTCTCAGGTATCTCCGGCTTGAATGTGCTAACGGACGGCCAACGGACTTGCCGCAGCTCACGGGTAAAGGCAGGGCAGCCAACCTCGAAAGGTAGGCACCCGCCAATACTGAGTGCGGGCTCGTCGACGCCAGGGCCGTCGCACCCATCGGTCCAGCGGAGGTCGTCGCGACGTTGCTCGACAACGCTGCGCGTGTCTCCTCTCTGCCTATCCTCCGGGGATCGTCATTGGCCTGGATGCGCTCGAGGGTCAGAAGAGGCCATCGAGACGTCGTCGGGGTCTTGATTCTGTTGCGCTCGCACTGGCTATCGTGGCGGGGACTGCACCATGGGGACGGCCTCTTCTATACGGTCAGCAGCATGAGCCGTTGCTATCGCTTGGGGTGGCCGTGGCGGGCCAGCTCGCCGTGAGCCCCCAGCTTCGACGAAACTGAGCAGACTTTGGATGGTGGCACACCATTCGTCCATTTGCTCGGCTACTGGCGGAAACCTCAGCAGCAGTTGAGCCCGCGCCATGGCCTCCGAGGCTATACTTGGCATGGGTGATGATGAAGTCGATCGCACCGTCGCTCGGCTCCTGACGGTGCCAGTGGCGGAAGCACTGTGCCCCCACTGCTGCGGGGCGACCATCTGGATGGCAGGGGGGTGTGGCGAAGGCATTCGAGGGCCAGTGGCTTCGTCGGGCGCAGCGGCTTGGTCGACCCGTCAAGGGGGAAGTGCACGCACAGCGACCGCACCCGTGGTGGGAGCGGTCGGAGGGCGGTGATTCGCCCGGGCCCGAGCGCTGTTGCTGCGGCGCTCGGGCCGGGGCGACCCGGCCCGACCCGTCCCGCTGGCGGAAACCTCAGCAGTAGCTGAGCCTGCGCCATGGCCTCCGAGGCTGTACTTGGCATGGGTGATGATGAAGTCGATCGCACCGTCGCTCGGCTCCTGACGGTGCCAGTGGCGGAAGCACTGTGCCCCCGCTACTGCGGGGCGACCATCTTGATGGCAGGGTGGTGCGGCGAAGGTGCTCGAGGGCCAGTGGCTTCGTCGGGCGCAGAGGCTTGGTCGACCCGTCCTGGGGGAAGTGCACGCGCTGCGACCGCACCCGTGGTGGGAGCGGTCGGAGGGCGGCGATTCGCCCCGGCCCAAGCGCCGTTGTTGCGGCTGTGCCCGTCGGCGGGCGGAAGGGGCGCAGATGGAGTAACCTCTTCACTCGGTCCTTGTGGAGCGTGGCCGTAGGGATGTTGCTGATGCTGCTCTCCTCCGATGTCTGCCGCTCCTGCGTCGGCCACGGGTGAAGTGGTGACGGCGCCGCCTGCTCCGACCACATCCCCAGCAGCGTCCGCGTCCTCGCGCGTCTCCGCACCCCCCCGCAGTGTTAGAGGCTGCGGGCGGTGGAGCCTTCGAGGTGGAAGGACGAGCTGAAGAACCCGGTTTCTTCTTGGGTGCCATGGTCGATGGCGTCGTCGAAGATGCTGATGGTGATGAAGGTGACGCTTTACACATGCCTTCAGGTTCGCGCAAGCGGTCCCCCTACCTGGCGCGCCAAAGATGTCGCTGGAAACCACAGCCACCTATGGGACTAGGAGGCCCCTTGCTGGTTCGGCAGGGGCGCCGCGTTGCACAAAGAGCAGACGAGCATGTGGCAGCATGGCAGAGATCACACAGGCATTTTTACCCAGGTTCGGGCCGCCGTGAGGCATAAAACCCTACTCCTGCTTTGGTGGATTGATGGTGGAAAGGTGGTGGTGGAGCGTAGTACACTTTCCCGGCAAGGGTTGCCTCAGGGCGGCAGTGGCTACGCGCGTATGGGGGTCTGAGTTACCCAACCTTCTAACCCTCTCTACGGTTGCCACGGGCCTCCTTTTATAGATTAAGGGGTCACCACAATGGCAAAACAGTCATTATGCACTGATAAGATAGCAAACAGTGTTATCATACCTAACTCTGCGGGCTGACAGGGCGCATTAAATGCACTGCTCAATGTCACATCATTGGTTGCCCGGCAAGGCTTGCCAGGCTATCTCGCCAGCTCCACGCCTGCTCACTTGACACGTCACAGGACGGGTGTCATCTGCAGGTGTTTCCTGTAGGAAGAGGCTGCCATGTGGTGAATCACTGCCACTTAGTCACTTCGCGGTTCGACACCGCACTGATCGACGACGTGGGTCGTGGTGGAGTAGTTGGTGAGGTGGTTTTGCCTCCGTGTGCCCCGGCAGGCCCTGCCGGGACGTCTTGGACGTCGTCTTCCGGGGGTGGCCTCGCCCCTTGCTGAGGTCGCCTACCCGGCAAAGGAGGCCCTTTTCCTGATGGTGTCTTGCTTCTTTGGCTTGATCTTGGTCCCTCTTATCTGCATGTTAGTCCTTTGAACCTCTTAGTCACATGTATTCTGATTTGGGTTGGTGCTTCAATCTCGTCCCCGTGCCTATGCACTGTCTAGGCAACAGACCTAGGGTTTGTTGCACCGACAAAGATCTACAAAGTTAGAAAGGAGGTACCGACTGGAATGACCGCAGCGTGCAAGTCACTCGACAGCAAGATCCACTCGGTTACTCCTCCGTCACTCGACCGTCCCTACTAACTCGGAATACCTGGTTTCACTCGAAGGCAGAAGACCTAGAGTCACCCTAGGATATCAACGGCCAGGCGATCAATTCGTTGCTGTAAAGATTATTAAGTGTAGCCGTTACCAGTAACGTTTGCACCTTTACTTCTCCATTGAACCCTTGGGTAATGGGGCATTCATGAGGGGCCAGCGGACTCTATATAAGCCGCCCCTCTGCTCCTGTACAAGGGTTCGCACCCCCTGTAACTCAACACTCCATTCAACAAGCTCCTACAGCACTGGGACGTAGGGTCATTACCTCCTCCGAGAAGGGCTTGAACTTGTAAATCCGAGTGTACAATCTCGCCGTATCTAGGCTGTGCCCAGTCCTTCATACCCCTAACCTCTACTATCATATCCGTTCCCACGACAGTTGGCGCCCACCGTGGGGCAGGCGTCTAAGCAACTTCCGGCGAGGTTGCGTTCTTCGAACTCCTTCATCATGGTTTCCGGCGCTAGACTGTCCCTGGGTCACGAGATCCCTCTTAGCGCGCTCAGCTTCGTCGCCGACGATTCGGCGTGGCCTCAAGAAGCCCCTTTGGACGTCGAGGCACTTCCTATTCGTGGGGCAGCGCACTTCCGTGTGAGCTCCTCCGGCATCCTCCTCCGGCAGCCGTCGACTCCGTACCAGTCGGCTCTGGTGGCATTTTCCCTCCCTACTGCTCGCCACTGCAAGCGACCGGTCGCTCTCGGCTCTGGCGGTGGGTGAGGCATGCGGTGGCTCGCCAGTTGTCCACTCCGCAGATCACAGCAATCAAGCCCGATGAATCCCTCTACGACCTGATCGATCCATCGGCTGATCGCTCAGATACTCCTTCCGAGTGCGAGAGCAACGACCCGGCGGCAGAACTTCTCGTGATTGGTTCTCAGCGTAGCCTGCCAGGGTTCCCACGTGACGTGGATGGTAGTGGTTGTCCGTTGCATGTCAACGACGAGTACTACTCGCAACCCCTCACTGCGGAACAAAGGGAAGATCTGCGTCATCGGAATGAGCAAGTCCTCCAGACTCCCATTGTCAGCACAACCGCTGAAGCCAAGTGAGGGAGTCATGGACTAAGGGGTCCTCGGGGCGATGGCCCATTGTACATGGGCCGGACTGGTGCAGCCGTATAATGACAGGAGATCTATGAAGCCGTGGTGTGCCCTCCCAGTCAAGCAGGCGGAGGATCTCTTTAATTCCTTATTGCAATCTATCTTCGGTAACCCTAACCCTACCAGTGTCTATATAAACCGAGGGTTCTTAGTCTTTAGGGCTAGAGCTACTTTCATCACCTCATAGCCTTAGGGTTTAGCTCATGCTGATCTCGAGGTAGATCTACCCTGTAAACCATGTTATACATTCAATACAATCAAGCAGGACGTAGGGTTTTACCTCTTCGAGAGGGCCCGAACCTGGGTAAATACTGTGTTCGTCATCCCTTGTTACCCATCTATCCTAGATCGACAGCTCGGGACCCCCTACCCCGAGGTCTGCTGGTTTTGACACCGACATTGGTGCTTTCATTGAGAGTTCTGCTGTGGGATCACAAGAGGAATCGATGGCTCATCCGATCGTTGGAGACCACACCCGTACCGAGGGCTTCATCGCCCCTGATCACCTCCTTGTCTTTGGTGGCATATTAGTGCGCGCCGATCCCACTAGTCGCCTCAACCAGATCGAAGGTTTCACCCCAATTGAAAGACTCATTGGTTCAGGGGCATCAACCCCAGGACTAGCGAACTCACAAAAATCCGGTATCTCTCAGAGTCTGGCCCTGAAGCCCGACTCCGACGGACCGCCCGCAAGGTCTCCCGCCGAATCGCCGGAGTGCTCGTCACCCCATGTGCCCAGTCGGCAGATCAGTTGGCGGGTCTGTTCCGTGCAATGGGAATCTCGGTTATCAGGCCCACGGCTTATTATCGGATCGGGCTTAAACCCGACGACCGAGAAATCAACACCCCTCCGGTCACGCACCTCGTCGCCACAGTCGAAGACGCCCAGGAGGGGCCACAGCCTTGCAAGCTAAAGATGGTGTACACTTGAATCCCCAGCTCGGAGTCAGACACCAGCCCGGATGTGCGTCCGGACATAACCCCCAGCACAAGTCCCGGCCTCGAGCCGATCCAGCCGCACAACAGTTCGGATCCGAGCCCTGTGCGGTCAGAACCAAACATGACTCAACCGCCCATCAAGGATAGTTTGGATCCGCAGCCGGAGGGAATTCTCGAAATTTTCCCACCCGCCCACCACACGGAATATAATCCGGACTCAGGAAACCCAGACATATGGGACCTCATGTATGTCAAGCAGCTGCCAAACGAGACAGTCCGCCATTATTGGGCTAGATTTCTCCTGGTAAAGAACAGGATGGCACCTTGCTGTGACAATGAAATAATTAAAGCCTTCCAGTTTAACTGCAGGGACGAGGGCCTCTTAAACGCCCTCGCGCGTCGCCGAATTCAAAGCTTCACCGAACTATTAGACATGGTACGCAAATATTGCGCCATGGAGAACACGTGGAGGGCACAACAGCTGAACATGGGGCTACAACCCGCCGCGCGTCACGGAAGGCCCCGCCTTAAATGGGCTTACACAAATCGGTCCCCGAAGCGCGAGCCTAATGAAAGGAAAACTAGGCCCAGATCGGTGTTAGACAAGTTGCTGGATAAACCATGCCCAATACATTCGGTCTTGCTAGACGCAAACCCAACCCACAGACTTCGAGCCTGTTGGGTGGTAAGACAAGTGGCCAAATATGGCAAGCCAATCTTGGGCCTTACACCCCCAGATAAATAGTCCTCGGCTTCACCGCAGGACCACAATGTCCTTATGGTATACGAGACGTTCGGCTCAAACAATAAAAGGAAAAAGGCTCTTCGAGAGCTCAATCAAATATATCAAGTGACGACCACACAACCATGGGAGGCCACGCCTATCACCTTCAACAAGAAGGATGAGCCAAGCCCCCGTAATAACCACGCACTGGTCCTCAACCCCATTGTCGATAGTTTCTGGCTGACTAAACTGCTGATGGACGGAGGCAGCGGCCTCAACCTCATTTATGAGGATACTCTAGACAAGATGTAGTTCAACAGGTCTCGCATCGAACGCAGTCATACCACATTCCGAGGTATAATACCCGGAAGGGAGGCACACTGCTCGGGACGCGTAACCTTGGACGTTGTGTTCGGTACACCCGACAACTACAGATCCGAACCCTTACTATTTCACATCGTGCCTTTCCGTACCGGATAATACACCTTTCTAGGACATGAGGCGTTCTCAGGATTTCAAGCCATACCACATTACGGGTATATGAAACTCAAGATGCCTGGGCCCAATGGAGTGATCTTTCTTAAAAGCGACCCGAGCAAAGCCTTGCGAGCCGAAAATAAGGCGGCATCCCTTGCCCTAGAGGCACTATGCGAAGCCCTCACGGCCGAAGAGTTGATAGCGCTACCCACTACAGTCGACAGGGATGACGTGGTTCTCAGTAAAAGACAAAAGCCCACAACATTCAAGCCAGCGGATGAAATAGTCAAATTTCAAGTGCACCCAATAGATCCCAATAAAACGGCATCCATAGGAGCACAGCTGGACCCCGCAGTCGACGAGGTGCTAAGGACATTCCTGCGTGAAAATTGGGAAATATTCGCCTGGCACCCATCAGATATGCCAGGAATCCCACGAAGACTAGCAGAGCACAACCTCAACATTTTAAAAGGCTTCAAGCCAGCGAAACAAACCCTGCACCGATTTTCCGAACCCAAACAGCAGGCCATGGGCGAAGAGCTTGCAAAACTGCTAGAGGCCGGATTCATCCGTGAGATCAAGCACCCGGAGTGGTTAGTAAATTTGGTTATGGTACCCAAGAAGGATATGTCCTGGCGCTCTGCGTCGACTTCAAAGACCACAACAAAGCTTGCCCTAAGGATCCATTCCCTCTACCAAGGATAGACCAGATCATCGACGCCACCGCCGGACACGACTCGTTATGCTTCCTCGACGCATACTCCGGATACCATCAGATCAAAATGAAGGAGTCCGATCAGGAAGCAACCACATTGATCACCCCTATGGCCCCTTCTGCTTCAACACCGTGCCGTTTGGACTAAAAAACGCTGGAGCCACATACAAGCGCATGATTCAAACATGCCTCGAAAACCAAATTGGCAAAATAGTCAAGGCATACGTGGATGACATGGTTGTCAAAACCAAACACATTGACCAACTGATAGACGACCTATGTCAAACCTTTGACAACCTGTGGGCCTACAACATATGGCTCAACCCAGAAAAATGTGTCTTCGGGTTCCCTGCAGGAAAGCTACTCGGATTCATAGTTTCCCATAGAGGAATCGAAGCTAATCCAGCCAAAATTAGAGCGCTATCTCAGCTCGCAATACCAACGGAGCTTAAGCATGTCTAGAAGCTGGCAGGATGCGTGGCCGCCTTGAGCCGCTTCATATCCCGCCTCAGAGAATAGGCATTGCCACTCTACAAACTGCTTAAAAAGACCAAGAACTTCCAGTGGACAGATGAAGCAATGATGGCACTCGAGGAGATTAAAACACTCCTCGCCGGCAACCCTATCCTGGCCGCACCCGGCAACGGCGAACCCATGCTACTATACATTTCGTCCACTAATCAGGTGGTCAGCGCGGTGCTCGTCGTAGAATGGGAATCTAAGGGCCACAAGTTCCAAGTCCAGAAGTCGGTCTACTACGTGTCCGAGGTGCTTACGCCATGCAAATCATGATACCCGCACTATCAAAAGATAGCCTACACGGTCTTCTTGGCATCTCGAAAGCTACATCATTACTTTCAAGAATGTTCGGTCACAGTAGCGTCAGAGGTCCCCTTGAATGATATAATCAATAACAGGGACACCATAGGCCGCATCGCCAAATGGGCCATCGAGCTTCTCTCCTTCGAGATAACATAGAAGCCATGTCGAGCCATTAAATCTCAGGTCCTGGCTGATTTCATAGCCGAATGGACCGAGGCCGAACTACCCCGGGAGTACTCTACATACTCGCATTGGACAATGTACTTTGACGGCTCAAAGATGTTAGCCGGACTGGGTGCTGGGGTCATCCTCATCTCCCCCACAGGTGACACTATTCGTTATGTCCTCCAAATAATGTATACGGACTCGAACAACGCAGCCGAGTACGAAGCACTACTACATGGTCTTCGTATGGCCACATCAATGGGAGTGCAGCGCCTCGAGGTAAGGGGAGATTGAAATTTGGTGATATCTCAAGTCAACGGCGAATTTGAGGCCAAAGACCCAAGATGGCGGCGTATAGAAATGTGGTCCTCCGGGTATCTGCTCGATTTGAGGGCCTCGAATTTCACCATGTTGCTAGAGACAGCAATCAACTAGCTGACGTCCTCGCCCGCATGGGCGCCAAGCGTGACCCGGTTCCCAAAAACACCTTCCTCGAGTGGCTCTTTAATCCCTCCATGGTATGGCAGGACGATGTCACCGGTGCACCATCCAACGAGCCCGCTCACAATGCCTCACCCGAAAATGAACAAGACAATCATGTCATCGGCGGCTCCGCACTCGAGGAAACACCTTCTGCACACGAGGTAATGGCCGTAATCCCACCCTGGATAGAACCCCTGCTAGCCTACCTCACACAACATCAGCTTCCGTAGTATCAAACTGAAGCACGACGCATAGTTCGCCGCTCTAAAGCGTACAATGTCCATGAAGGTGAACTCTATAAGAAGAGTACCATAGGAGTTTTACAAAGGTGCATCTCCGAAGAAGAGGGGCAGTAGCTTTTGCCAGAGATACACGCGGGCATGGGCGGACACCACGCGGCAGCTCTGGCTCTGGTCAGCAAAGCTTTTCGAGCAGGTTTTTTTTGGCTACCACCAGAGAAGATGCCCAGACATTAGTCCAACACTGCGTCGGATGCCAGCTATTCGCAAATCAAAGCCACATGCCCCCCACAGCTCTTTGGACGATACTGATCACGTGGACTTTGGCGGTCTGGGGTCTCGATATGGTCGGACCACCAAAGGGGGGACAAACAAAAAGAAGTACATATTGGTCATGGTCGACAAATTCACCAAGTGGATCGAGGCAAGACCCGTCACTTTGGCATAATCCGGACCAGTCATCGACTTCTTATCCGATGTCGTACACTGTTATGGTGTCCCCCACAGCATAATTACCTATAATGGTACCAACTTCACTGCCCAGGAAGTTAAAGACTGGTGTGGTAAAATGGGCATTATGCTTGATTACGCCTCGGTGTACCACCCATAGACCAACGGACAGGTCGAACGAGCCAACGGACTCATTATGAGCGGCATTAAGCCTCGCCTAGTTTAATCCCTTGAACAATCAGGCTGTCATTGGGTCGAGGAACTCGATTCCGTGCTATGGGGGCTGCGCACCACTCCTAATCGGTCAACCGGATACACACCATTTTTTATGGTATACGATGCGAAAGCAGTCCTCCCATGCGACCTTATCCAAGACGCACCTAGAGTGCGCATGTACGAAGAAAAGGAAGCAGAGCTCGATCAGCAGGATGATCTGGACGCTCTAGAAAAAGAACGGGACATAGCTCGAGCTCGGTCTGGATTCTATCAACAACAAGCATAGCGTTACCACAACCGTGAGGTCTGGGCAAAGACATATAACGTGGGAGACCTCGTCCTCCGACTCCCCGAAAAACAGAAGAATAAACTATCGCCTAAATGGGAGGGACCATACATCATTGATGAAGTACTGATAGGAGGAGCATATCGTCTTCGCCGCCCGTCCGATGATGGCCTAGAGCTGAAACCATGGAACGCAGCAAGGATGCGGCGTTTTTACACCTGAGTTTGACATACATCTCCACCTGTCCCTTCTTTTATTTTCCTTTTTTCTCTTCGACATGGTGCTAGTCTGGCTAAACTGAACCATACCAAGCTCACATTATATACATCATTGAATGTAACACCCGGCTTTGCCTGGGGGCTCCCTCAGAAGAGCCGTGTAAATGTATAAATCGCATTCGTACTGATTGCATCCTTCTCACACATGTTAAGCCAACATATGCACTTGTTTGCCTTAAGATCTTTGCCAAGCTGGGTTGCCTGGCTCCTGTGCTTAATCCTACGTTCTCGATTGTTCGGCTAGGGCGTAAAGGGAGCACCTCTGTGATTGTTACGACCGGGTCACCCAGGACCGTACCTCAGACGGGTGAAGCCGAAAGCTAGCGTTCTTACAGAATATAACAAGTCGGCCTAAGGGAAGTGAATGTAGCCTCGAGCTTACTACCAGGGTTCTTTTTTAAAGCCATTGGAGTCCGTTGACCCTACGTGTCCGGACTATAATTTTACCCGATGAAAGGAACTCTTGGAGGAACTATATTCATCGGAAGATGTTTCTAACATTAAACAGTAATATAACATCGCTCTCCGCATATGTTTCGTCTGTTTTAACCAGAGGGCCAGATTGCCTGGTTCCCGAATTATCGCCTTGTTTCCCATGGCACATAGTACAGAACACTCCCCGATCTCTGATCGGAGAGGCAGAAGCTGATGGCCGGTCAAGACAACATTCTTTCAAAAATAACAATAAGAACGCGAATTGAGCACGGTTAACGTAAAGTACATAGATACATAGAATTGACAAGACTACTCATTCTCGACATTGCCTATCAATTGTTCTAAAGCACAATCCTTTTGAGAATAGCGAGCGGCTTACATCACTTCATCATACACCAAGCTCAGTGGTATCTCTTGACCGTCAGGGCCCATGGGACCAACCCGGGCCATATGCACCGGGTCTAGCTTGGTGAAGCGGGTCTTTACCATAGCCCACGCCTCGCGCGCTCCTTCTTGGCAGGCCGAGATCTTCCATAACTCAAACCTTTGCCGAGCCCCTTTAAAGCGACTGGCTAGTTCGGCCATACTCTCTGGTGGCGCATCTGACGGCCATAACGCCTTCTCCATGCTCTTCATGGATTTCCTGGCCTTTTCATAGGTCTTCGACAGTTCCTTTAGAAGGTTCACGTCATAAGCGCTTACTTCTTCCTCAGGCCGCCCAGTCAGGAGACCTAACAAGCAGGTGTTGCACATCATCATTAACACATCAATGACACTTGCCAATAGAATGGTACGATCAACACTTACCGAATATGCCACCTTTTAGCTTCTGGTTTTCCTCCGCGGTTTGGGCCAGCTGAGCTTTCAAGCTCTTAATTTCCTCGGCTTGCCGTTGATTTTCTGCCTTGAGCTCATTTTTCTCCTCCTAAGTTCGCGTCAGTACTCATTTATCGGCCTCCAGTTCCGTCCGCAGCTCGCTTACAGCTCCCGCGGCTGTATGGAGAATATAGTGTTAATGCTTGGCATACAACCTATACCTACAAAAATAGTCTTTACTACTCACCGGACAATTTGCTGCTAGCTTTTTGAGCTGCATCTAGTTCGCCCTTGGCTTCGACCAACTGTGTCCGACTCACTTCAAGGTCCTCGGACAGCTTTTTGTTCTGCTCTCTTGCGGCCTACAAAAATAATATCATTAGACACCCTTAACTCGGCCGTTCCGCCCAAATTAAGGCTTGGGGGCTAGTTGGTTAGGGAACATGATCTGCTTTTAAGCTATATACCTGCACCTTGGCGGCAAATAGACCGGCAATCCCGTCCAGACCTGTCCGGGTCGCTCCAAGGTACGGATCCACTGAACTAAAGGCATTAAATTCCTGTTCAGCAAAGGCATTATTACGTAAAGTCTCCCTCTAGCGGCGATGGTTCATTACGCTCTCGACCTCGGAATTAGTGACCGAAACATCATCGGAGTCTGCCGGAGGTATGCTAGCCATCGCGTGTTCAGAGGAGGCTCTTGCTTGTGCCGAAGACTTGGGCCGGGAGTTGCGGCTCGGCGCATCCGGGAGATCTTCGGATTGGTGTAGGGGCATACGCCTTCTGCAAAATTGAGCAAGCTCTAATAAGAAAGTGCCAGCGGCAACCCTCACTGAAATTCCGAAATATGTTTCCTTTGGGCCGAAGGGGCAGGTGCCTCCGCCTCGACGGAAGCTTCCGCCTTGATCTCCTGTCAAGGGCCGAAGCTGGCGCGGTCCACGCTCCTCCCGAGACATTCTTACGCGTAGTGCGATGACCCTGGGGAGTAGAAGTCAGCACGTGGGGGGTAGCACGAGACGAGCGCCCTGTTCGGTATAGGGTCTTCTTTTCACTTACTTTGGAAGAGGGAAGAGCCCCGAGGTGATCGGCTATTACAGCCACTTTGCCGCAATCAAGGCCCTACTAATAGAACACCCCATCTTCAAATTCGATTGACGTCTCTGGGTCGTCATGATACCCCGGATCGCCATCACGAGAGAGATTCTCTGGTTGAGGAGGAGGGCAACTAATGGACGCAACCTGACGCCTCCATCCTTGTTCAAGTGGCAATCAGTAAGAATTTGGCGTGATCTGTGGGCTCAAAGTAACGGATTGTGACTTACCCAGTCCGCCGGATTGTATCCGGAGCAGCCTTCTCGAATACTCATGCGAGAGAACTCTGCTTCGTCTCCCTTGAAGAGATCAGCCAGTATTTTGGCCAGGGCCGCCTTGTTGTCTGGCCCTTGCCACTGGTTACGTGTCACATCGTTGGTCCCGTTATAGCACCATAAAGGGTGACCCCACTGTTGGAGGGGTTGCATGCATCGGGTAATGGCGATGGCCATAACTTCGATCATGGTCAGCTTGCTGCTGGTTAGCAGCCTGATCTTGGTCGACAATGCACGCACTTCTTCACTGTCCTGTTGGGAAGGGCCTCTAGGCCGACAGTTGTACCGCTTTATAGGTGGGTCATTTGAATATTCGGGTAGCCCTTGCCGAATTGGATCGGTGAGGGGAACGTCTTCAATATAAAACCACTTCGAAGTCCATCCTTCGAGATCTTTCTGTGGGGGCCCGATTGGGTACCCTATCCCAGCTATTTGCCATACTTAGGCGCTGCCTACCTCAAATATAGATCCCTCCCGGAGGCGGGGGACAAGACAGAAATACTTCCTCCACAAGTCAAAGTGGGGCTCGTGACTCAGAAATATCTCGCACAAGGCTACAAAGCCAGAAATGTGCAATATGGACTCCGGGGTGAGGTTGTGGAGCTGGATCCCATAGAACTATAGCAGACCCCATAGAAAGGGATGAATAGGAAGACCCAAACCTCTTGGAAGGAAGGGCTCGAGACATACCCTCTCCTCCTTTCTTGGGGCAGGGCATTTCTCGCCAAGGGCGCGGCCATCAACGGAGATGAGGCCGGCACGGACTGGGACCTGATCGGCTGAAGGGAGGAAGCGCTGTGTCTGCAAGCGACTCAGCTGGATATGCGAGACCGAACAGTTCGACAAATCACCTGGAAGCGGGCTGTGAGAGCGTGAGGAAGAACCTGGGATGTCGGCAATGGCTTTGGAGAATTTTTTCGGTGTCGTTCTTGGCGAAGGGGAAGATAACTGTTCTCAGCACCTTTGGATTTATAAATAAGCGTCTTATCATGAAGCCGAAAGGACGGGTGCGTGGACGGATGGCATTGGGCCGCATGCCCTCTAGAAAGGCATGCAAAGCCCTTGCCCCGAGGAACGGCATTAACCTCTGATGGTCCCACCTCGATCTCGAGATATCTTCGGATCTTAGAATCTTGAGATTGTCCGGACCCGAGTACATTAGAGCGGGTTCCAGACAAAGTTCAGCGAAATTAACATGGCTTCAAATGGAGTAAAGGAACTCATCTCGCAAGCCGATGATGTGAAGATTCCAGAAGATGATCCCTGGCGTTGGAGGCAAGTTCGGGAGCTACGAAGGGAGTCATGGACTAAGGGGTCCTCGGGGCAACGACCCGTTGTACATGGGCCTGACTGGTGGAGCCGTATAATGATAGGAGATCTATGAAGCCGTGGTGTGACCTGCAAGTCAAGAAGGCGGAGGATCTCTTTAGTTCCTCATTGTAATCTATCTTCGGTAACTCTAATCCTACCGGTGTCTATATAAACCGAGGGTTCATAGTCTTTAGGGCTAGAGCTACATTCATCACCTCGTAGCCTTAGGGTTTAGCTCATGCTGATCTCGAGGTAGATCTACTATGTAAACCACATTATACACTCAATACAATCAAGCAGGACGTAGGGTTTTACCTCTTCGAGAGGGCCCGAACCTGGCTAGACACTGCGTTCGTCATCCCTTGTTACCCATCAATCCTAGATCCACAGCTCAGGACCCCCTACCCCGAGGTCTACCTGTTTTGACCCCGACACCCAGGCTTTGGAGGCTGCGCGCGTAGCTACTCTAACCAAGCAAGCTCGTCTTGAGGAGCTCCAGAAGTCACTCGATGACCGGGCTCGCAGGCAACACCCAAATTCCAATCGATAGCAGCGACAACTGTTTCTGACTGAGTCACAGAATCAGCATCATATATTCCACACTCCGATTCAGAACATGGCGGCAGCCGCAAGGATTGCAGACTCCATTCAGCTATCCTAGTCCAAAGCTGGAAGAGGGCTGGAGCAGATCCGAGCGCTGCTCAGAGCGGCTGGGGAGCAGAATTCAGCTGTTTCACAGTCGCGCAACAGGATTCACAGCAGGTCTGTCAGGGCAGACATGGTCCATTCAGCTCACAGCCCAAGATCGCCTCTGCAGCGTGAAGATTGCGGTTACCACCAGGACTAGTACTTGGATCAAGGCCGCGGGCAGTTTGCTCCTCGACGTCACCGCGATGACCTCCGTTGAGTGCTGACACCCCCTCAGAGGGGTGGTTCGTATGCTCCCCGGCGGTACGATGATAGGCGCCCGTACAGTGACTAGCGGAGAGAGCCAGTCGATCCCCGAGATCCTGGGTTCAATGCGAGGTCAGTCCTCGTGCAGAATCTAGTCGACAAAGGCAGAGCTTACCAAGAGAATCTAGACAGAGATCGTCCGAGTGGAAGTGGCGTGTTTGTCTCCGGTCCCGAGTGTTTCAGCAGGGCCATTCAAGCCGCTGAGATACCACCCAACTTCAGATTGGCCACAGGGGTGAACAAATTCACTGGTGAGTCGAAGCCAGATACGTGGTTGGAGGATTACCGAGTGGTTGTGCAGATTGGCGGAGGCAATGACTATGTCGCCATGAAACATTTGCCACTGATGCTGGAAGGATTGGCCTGGGCGTGGTTGAATCAGTTGGCTCCTGCAAGCATATACTGTTGGGAAGACTTTGCCCGAGTGTTCATCAAAACATTCAAGGGCACTTGCAAGCGTCCTGCTGGGTTGACTGAGTTGCAGCACTGCATCCAGAAGCTAAATGAAACTTTGAGAGATTACATACAGTGTTGGACTACGCTTCACCATGTGGTGGAGAATGTTACAGAGCATCAAGGAGTCTGTTCCTTCAAAGGTGTCCGGTACAGAGAACTCATCCTGAAATTTTGACGGTCTGGGACCCTGACCATGAACCGAATGATGGAGATTGCCACTCGATACGTGAATGGCGAAGAAGAAGACCGCCTCCGCAGCGGCAAAGGAAAAGCTAATTAGCACGACCCCAACAGCACCAATCCCAGTCGAAAACAGAAGCGCAAAGCTGAAGCCGCCGATCAAACAGAAGCGGCCGTCATTGCTGCCCAGGGCAAGTTCAAAGGGAAGGCCAGAGAGCAGTGGATTCCTAAGAAGAAGAGAGATCAGTCGGGCCAGGACGTCCTGGATCTTCCGCGTGCCATACACACGAAGAAAGACGAGGAGGGTAACCTGATTTTACCCAAGCATACCACTCGGCAGTGCAGGCTGTTGATCCAGTAGTTCCGTGATGGTCAGTCGAGTGAAAAGAGCCCCAAAGATGATGAAGAGGAAAAAGTCGAGGATTACCCCAAGGTCAATGCCACTCTGGTTATTTTCGCTGATGTTGAGAGCAAGATCCGACAAAAGGTCATTAACCGAGAGGTGAACATGGTTGCTCCAGCGACTACAACATATCTCAAGTGGTCGAAGACTACCATAATCTTTGATCAGTCGGACCACCCAGCTCACGTAGCTACCCCTGGGTGGCAGGCTCTGGTGGTTGATCCCGTTGTGGGGGGCACTAGGTTGTGTAAGGTCCTCATGGATGGTGGGAGTGGATTGAACATACTCTACGCCGAGACCCTGCAGGGAATGGGCATTTCGATGTCTCGACTCAGTGAGAGTAACATGCAGTTCCATGGAGTCATTCCAGGGAAGAAGGCAAAATCACTCAGTCAGATTGCTCTGGATGTGGTTTTTGGTGACTCAAAGAATTTTCGGAAGGAGAAACTGACGTTTGAAGTGGTGGACTTTCACAGTGCCTATCATGCTATCCTTGGTCGACCGGCTTATGCACGATTCATGGCCCGTCCATGTTATGTGTACCTCAAGCTGAAGATGCCTGGACCCAAGGGCGTAATCACGGTTACGGGGAATAGGCAAAGGGCCGAGGAGTTCCTTCAGCAAGGATCCAAAATTGCTGATGGGAAGATGGCCATGGTGTAATTGGAAGAGTACAAGAGAAATACAGATCCGACTGATCTACTCCGATCCAAGAAGCCAGCTTCTGAATCTGCTTTCCAGTCGGCAGGTGAGACGAAGCAAGTTCACGTTCACCTGGAAGGTCCTGCAGCCGCTCCAACGAACATCTCCACGACACTCGACAACAAATAGGAAGCCGCGCTCATCTAGTTCCTCCGTGAGAACTGGGACATCTTCGCATGGAAGCCATCTGACATGCCGGGTGTACCCAGGGGACTGGCTGAGCACCGCTTGAGAGTTGACTCAAAGGCCAAACCTATTAAGGAGCATCTCCGGCGTTTTGCCGCGGAGAAGAGAAAGGCGATTGGTGAGGAAGTAGCTCGGCTCTTGGCAGCTGAGTTCATACGCGAGATATACCACTCCGAGTGGCTCGCCAACATTGTCATGGTCACCAAGAAGGACAAGTCACTCTGTATGTGAATCGATTTCAAACATATCAATCGGGCCTGCCCGAAAGATCATTTTTCGCTCCCCCGCATCGACCAAATAGTTGATTCGACTGCGGGATGCGAGCGTCTATCTTTTCTTGATGCGTACTCCGGGTACCATCAAATCCGACTGTATGGGCCAGATGAAATAAAAACTGCCTTCATCACCCCTTCCTGGTGTTTCTGCTATGTCACCATGCCATTCGGACTCAAAAATGCTGGTGCTACTTTTATGCACATGATCCAGAAGGGCATGCTCACCCAGATCAGTCAGAACATTGATGCTTACATGGATGATATCATGGTTAACTCATGCAATGGTTCCGACCTGCTAACTGACCTTGCTGAAACCTTTGCCAAATTAAGGAGGTACGACATAAAGTTGAATCCGTCCAAGTGCACCTTCAGAGTGCCTGGAGGAAAGTTACTCAGTTTTCTCATTTTCGAACGAGGGATAGATGCCAATCTCGAGAAAATTAGTGCAATTGTCCGAATGAAGCGCCCTGTGCACGTGCACGATGTCAAGAAGCTCACAGGCTGTCTTGCAGCTTTGAGTCAGTTCATTTCTCCTCTCAGAGAAAAGGCATTGCCTTTATATCAACTGAGGAAGAAGTCTGATACGTTTGAGTGGACCCCTGAAGCAGAAGCAGCGTTTGTTGAGCTCAAAGCCCTACTCTCCACCCAGTTGGTGCTTGCTGCCCCGAAAAGCAAAGAACTACTGCTCTTATACATCGCAGCCACTAGCCAATTCATCAGCACAGTCCTCACAGTGGAGCATGATGAAGAAGGCAAGGCTTACAATGTTCAACGGCCAGTGTATTACATATCTGAAGTCCTGACTCCGTCTAAGTAGAGGTATCCCCATTACCAGAAGCTTGTCTACGGTATTTACTTGACAGGGAAGAAAGCTGCACACTATTTCCAAGAGCACTCGGTCTCAGTAGTCAGTGACGCTCCGCTGTCTAAAATCATGAACAATCGGGATGCAACTGGTCGAGTGGCCAAATGGGCCATCGAACTTCTCCCTTTTGATATCAAGTTTGAAGCAAAGAAGGCAATCAAGTCCCAGGCACTCGCAGATTTCTTGGTCGAATGGATAGAACAGCAACAGCCGACTCAGATCCACTCGGAGCACTGGATTATGTGCTTCGACGGCTCCAAGATGCTGAATGGTTCTGGTGCTGGAGTGGTTTTGGTGTCCCCAAAGGGTGATCGGCTCAGTTACCTCCTGTAGATTCACTTCGATTCCTCCAACAATGAGGCCGAATACGAAGCGCTCCTCTATGGGTTGCGTATGGCCATCTCACTCGGTGTTCGTCGCCTGATGGTTTACGGTGACTTAGATCTGGTGGTCAATCAAGTGATGAAGGAATGGGACGTCAGAAACCCTGCTATGACAGGATACTGCAAAGCGGTGAGGAAGTTAGAGAAGAAATTCGAGGGTCTGGAGCTTCATCACATTCCCATAATCAAAAATCAAGCAGCTGACGATTTGGCAAAAATCGGTTCCACTCGGAAGCCTATTCCCAGCAACGTGTTCCTTGAGCACCTCCATTCTCCGTCATTGCAGTAAGATCCTTTCACTGAAGAGCCTCCTCAGGTGATAAGTCCCTCGGACCCGACTAAAATCGAGGTCCCTGCAGTCATTGACTTGGTTATGGAGATTCTGGTAATTACCCCTGACTGGACAGTGCCATACATTGCATATTTGCTCAGGCAAGAACTCCCAGAGGATGAAGTTGAGGCACGTCAGATTGTCCACAGATCCAAAGCTTTCACTGTGATGAATGGACAGCTTTACAGAGAAAGCGTCACTAGCGTAGCGCAACGATGTATTTATCCAGAGGAAGGTCGACTGATCTTAGAAGAAATCCACTCGGGGACAAATGGTCATCACGCGTCCTCTCGGAGAATTGTGGCCAAAGCATACCGAGCTGGATTTTATTGGCCATGTGCCAACGAAGCTACCAAAGAGATTGTTCAACACTGCCAGGGGTGCCAGTTCGATGCAAACTTGTCCCACAAACCTACATCTACTTTGAAGACCATACCACTCGTCTGGCCATTTGCCGTGTGGGGATTGGACATGGTTGGGCCACTCAGGACTGGTAGGAGCGGTTTCACTCATCTGCTCGTAGCAGTCGACAAATTAACCAAGTGGATTGAGGCTAAGCCTATTAAAAAGCTAGATTCACGCACAACCATCAAGTTCATGAGAGAGTTGATATTCAGATATGGAGTCCCACATAGCATCATCATAGACAATGGCTCGAACTTCGATTCGAAAGAATTCAAAAGGTTCTGTGCCACCCAAGGCACTCGGGTGGACTACGCATCCGTTGTGCACCCACAATCGAATGGTCAGGATGAGAGAGCAAATGGCCTTACCCTTCAAGGGTTGAAGCCACGTCGCATGCGCGATCTCGAGCATGCGGCCAGGGCTTGGGTGACTGAACTGCCGTCTGTCTTGTGGGGTTTAAGGACGACTCCTAACCGGTCCACTGACCGCACCCCTTTCTTCATGGTGTATGGATCCGAAGCCATGTTGCCGAGTGATCTCCTTCACAACTCGCCCCATGTGGAGCTCTATTCGGAAGCTGAAGTAGAGCAGGCGCGATAAGACACTGCGGATCTCTTGGAGGAAGAACGAGAAATGGCCTTGATACAGTCGACTGTTTATCAGCAAGACCTTCGTCATTTCCATGCAAGACACGTTAAGGGTCCAGCGTTCCAAGAGGGAGATCATGTGCTCCGAGTGGATCAGCAGCGACCACACAAGCTTGCCCCCATGTGGGAAGGCCCCTTCATCGTCACCAAAGTGCTACATAATGGGGCCTACCACCTCTACAACCTCCCGAAGAAGATTGACGAGCAGCGCGCCTGGAACACATATCTTCTTCGTCGATTCTATACTTGATGATCGGGCTGTCAAGATGTAATAAGAATACTTTTAGATTGTTTATCAAAGACAAGATTCCTGCAGTCCTATGATGATCTCACTCGCACAAGCGCTTGTTCAAAACCCCCAGTGGGTGCCTTAGTCGCGAACCAGTTTTCGCCTAAGTTAAAAACAACTCCGAGTGAGAGCATCCCTCCCACTCGGGGGCTTAACTGCGAGCCAGTCCTCGCGTAAGTTAAAAATTACTCCGAGTGTGAGCATCCCTCCCACTCGGGGGCATAGCCGCGAGCCAGTCCTCCCTTAGTTAAAAATTACTCCGAGTGTGAGCATCCCTCCCACTCGGGGGCTTAGCCGCGAGCCAGTCCTCACCTAAGTTGAAAACTACTCCGAGTGTGAGCATCCCTCCCACTCTGGGCTTAGCCGCGAGCCAATCCTCGCGTAAGTTAAAAAACTACTCCGAGTGAGAGTATCCCTCCCACTCGGGGGCTTAGCCGTGAGCCAGTCCTCGCCTAAGTTAAAAATTACTCCAAGTGTGAGCATCCCTCCCACTCGGGGGCTTAGCCACGAGCCAGTCCTCGCCTAAGTTAAAAACTACTCCGAGTGTGAGCATCCCTCCCACTCAAGGGCTTAGCCGCGAGCCAGTCCTCACCTAAGTTAATAAACTACTCCGAGTGAGAGCATCCCTCCCACTCAGGGGCTTAGCCGCGAGCCAGTCCTCGCCTAAGTAAAAAAACTACTCAAAGTGAGAGCATCCCTCCCACTCGGGGGCTTAGCCGCGAGCCAGTCCTCGCCTAAGTTAAAAAACTACTCCGCTTGAGAGCATCGCTCCCACTCGGGGGCTTAGCCCCGGGCCAGTCCTCGCCTAAGTTAAAAACTACTCCAAGTGAGAGCATCCCTCCCACTCTGGGGGCTTAGTCGTGAGCCAGTCCTCGCCTAAGTTAAAAACTACTCTGCGTGTGAGCATCCCTCTCACTCAGGGGCTTAGCGGTGAGCCAGTCCTCGCCTAAGTTAAAAAACTACTCCAAGTGAGAGCATCCCTCCCACTCGGGGGCTTAGCCGCGAGCCAGTCCTCGCCTAAGTTTCAAAACTACTCCGACTGAGAGCATCCCTCCCACTCGGGGGATTTAGCCGCGAGCCAGTCCTCGCCTAAGTTAAAAACTACTCCGAGTGAGTGCATCCCTCCCACTCGGGGGCTTAGCCATGAGCCAGTCCTCACCTAAGTTAAAAACTACTCCAAGTGAGAGCATCCCTCTAACTCGGGGGCTTAGCCGCGAGCCAGTCCTCGCCTAAGTTAAAAACTGCTCCGAGTGAGAGCATCCCTCCCACTCGGGGGCTTAGATATGAGCTAGTCCTCACCTAAGTTAAAAATTACGCCGAGTGGAGCATCACTCTCATTCGGAGGCTTAGCTGCAAACCAGCCGATATAAACCTAGGCAAGAAGCTGGAAAGCAACATTCAGATAAATCCATAACCTCAAGTTCTCAAGCGCAGATAAAAGTAATCGGGCGGAAAGTCAAGCTCGAACGAGTTTTAACGATTACAAAATCACTCGGCATACCGAGGCAAATAAGTTTGACTCATAAATTTTTTCTTCACGCACCGGTGGGACTCGCTGGCTCGATGAAGGTGTCCAGGTCAATTTCGTCAGCTATCCGAGTGGCTGCCTCGATGAAAGTCTCCATGAAGTCATCGAACTTGAGCTTCTTCTTATTGGCCACCTGGAGAGCTTTCAGCTTGTCTTCCTTGGCATCTTTGCAATGGACATGAACGAGTGAGAGTGCCACATCAACCCAACAGCGTGTCGGTGTGCGACACCTATGGGATCCTTAGGGACCCCTTTACGATTCGGCGGGGCGACAGGTATGCGCGAAGAGCAGAACCAATGATCGACGAGGGGTTATTTTACCCAGGTTCGGGCCGCTGAATCAGCGTAAAACCCTACTCCTACCTTGTGTTATTATTAGTGTTCTTGAGCCCAGGCTACAGGAGCGCTTACAATGAACAGTACGTTCAAAGAGCAGCTACGCATGCAGAATGGGCCGAGAGTCCTCCTCCCCTGTAGCAGTTGCCTTGGGCCTCCTTTTATATCACAAAGGGGTCACCACAGTGGCAAAATGTACATACATTGAGGTGTAAAGTAGCTACAGGGCTATCATACCTAACCCCTGACGGATTAGGACGAACGCATTTAATCACCGTGAGGTGTTCGTTTAGGTGTCCTCACTTTCTTGGGGATGGAAAAAGGGGCCATCCCATCAGCACCGCTTAAGCACTCCTCCACTGGCGCGTTGCCACGCATCCATGGAGGGACCCAGAATGTCGGGCTTGTTGCTGTGCCAGAGGGGTGGCACAGCGACAAAATCTTGCCGGGCGCTGAATCTTGCCGGGCGCCAGGCCTTGCCGGGCACCGAATCTTGCCAAGGCGCAAATCTTGCCGGGCGCCAGGCCTTGCCGGGCGCCGAATCTTGCCGGGCTCCGCGGCCACCCCGGCAAGATCTTGCCGGGGAAGCTGGCCTTCGGATTCCAGCTCTTCTTATCTGTTGATCCTTATATTTCTGACTTAAGGATTTCTTTGATGGTATGAATCAACCTCGAACTGTTCCCCGACAAGCCTTGCCGCGAGTATGGCTACAACTGCCCGTGCACAAGTACGGGGTACTAGTGACCCAATACTTAGTACATCGACAGGAGCCCCTGGTCCTAGGCCACACACGAGTGCGAGGCGTTGTTGGGCTAGGCCCAAACAGTGCACGGGCACACGTGGCAGGGGATTAACTGCTCGTAATTATCCCATTTACTGTGCCCCCCACTACGCGCGCTGAACACGCGACGTGGGAAGCGTGCATCAAAAGCTGCAACAGCGACACGCCTGCCGAGGCACATTCACATTGGGGAGTAAAAGAGGCGGCCCCGCTCCTTCCCCATAAAAAGGGAGAAGCCGCAGAGGCACAGCCTCTTTACCCCACTCTTCTTCTCGATCTGGCTGCCGCGATTGCCTTCCTTCTCTCGAGCTTAGAGCAAAGCTTTCCCCCTTCCGCTCGTCGCCTCCACGCTCGCTCCATCCCCGGCTTCCGCCCTCGCAGTCGCCATGCCGCCCAAGACCAGCAAAGGCATGGACCAGGAAGTGAAAGCCGATGTCCCGGAGAGCGAGCTAGTGAAGATGCGGAAGAAGTACATCGTCTTCGCCCCGTAGCTCGATGCTGAAGCTTTGAAGAGGCGGTACCAGTGTATGTGGGCGAGGGAGACGCAGGCTCACCCCACCACGCGCGTAATTCCAGGTTCTAGCTCCAAGAGTGGGTCAAACAGATACCCCTTTTTCACTGCATATTTCTATTGCGGGCTCTGTCCCCTGTTTTCTGACTTCTTCAACGACATCATGTACACATACGGCTTCCATCTTCTCGATTTCACGCCGAATGCGGTTCTTTGCATGTCAATCTTTGCTCACCTTTGTGAGAACTTTGTCAGAGTGATTCCCAACACCGCCCTTTTCCGCCACTACTTTTTCCCTCGAATCCAAAAAGGAGAGGCCCTCTCTGGTTCTATTGCTTGGATTCCAAGGGCTTGGAATAAGGAAATATACCCAGAAGGAGTTTACCGTGAGAAGTGGGACGAATGGCGGGCTGAATGGTGCTGGGTCAAGGAAGCAGATCCCCATCCGTTCTGTCTGCCCCAACGACAGAAAGTGGTCCGCGGCAGTGGCTGGAGCGGTCTTGCCGCTGAAGACTAAAAGCTCACAATCGCCACCACCAGGATTCTCCGCCTGAAAGCTGCCGGGCTGACAATGGAGATGATCGCCTTCGATTTCCTCCGTCGCCGCATCGCCCCGCTATAGAGCAGGGGAAGACTAGCTTGGGAGTACCGGAACGTAGCGGACATCATGAGGCTGTGCCCTGGCTTGAACAACAATCTGACTGTTATGCAACTTGGTGCTCTCCGCCAAAAACTGCTCCAGCACGACGACAAGCACCGGTTGCCGGCAAGGATTGTCCCTCTGTGCAATAACTCTGCTCTGGGGTCAATCATTGCCTTCATGCCAATGTTCAATGCCCATGGTCTTGACGCGACTTGGGCCGAGCCGACCGAGGAGGAAGCGCAAAAGTTTTTTGATAACTTGACGGAGAGGGCCGTCCGGGAAGAAACAGATTTGCTCCGAGCCACGACCGATGAAGAAATGGCATACATGGCCACGAGGGCGAAGGAGGCAAATCTTGCCGCGGAGGCCGGCAGCGCTGGCTTCACAGATTGGGAAACCAGCGATGCAGAGGTAGTGGTGGAGGTAAAACCTGCCGGGAAGGACAAAGTTGGCGGGGAACAGAGCAGCACAGCTGCTAAGAGCTCGTCCGACCAGGTCACAACTGAGGAAGAGCTGCAAGAAGAGCTCCCAGCCCCGAAGAAGACAAAGCGTGTTCTTCGAAAGGCTGCATCTGGCATCCCGGCAAGCCAGCCTTCCTCGAGCAGCGAGTCTCCTGGCAAGAAAGCGGTCGGCAAGGCTGCGCCGTGGCAAGGGGCTCGACAGCAACCTGCGCGGCGCGCGAGACCCACACCAGTGGCACCCGCCGAGGCGGCAAGGGTGTCTCGCACTGCCGCACCGGAAGCTGAGGTGACGAAAACACGTCAGCCCCCAGCGCCTGCTACAGCCAAGCGACCTAGGACCCCTCCTCCGACTCCCTACTCAGATATCGCAACGGAGGTCGACTTCGACATCTCCGGCTTTAGTCCGGAGCGAGAAGAGGAAGAGTGAGTACCTTACCACAGCCTTTATCCTCCAATCTTGGATCAATTTTAATGACTCGCTTGTATTGTCTCTGCAGTGATGAAGAAACCTTGGCGGAGAGGATGGCAAAGAGGGCAAAGACTTCTATGGGTGACGAACCCCCGGCAGCTTCTACGAGCGTGCCAGAAATTGTCGTCGTCAGCCCGGAGCTCAGCCCGCAATGCAGCCCCCAGCGTAAGTTCACTACTATTCTTCCGCTGGCGGGAGCTGAGGTTTTTATTCTCGCCACTGATATTTCTAGGCTTGCAGGAGAAGAACAGCAACAGGGAGAATCATTGGAAGATGCCCCCATCATGCCGCCTCCATCGACTACACCGCCCACAAGCGCGTCCCCAGCAAGAAATCCTGCCGACGAGCCCAACTTGATTGAGGAGGAGCCGGCAAGCACGAGTACCGGCAACCTTTCCCCGACAAACGAAGTTGCCAGGAGGGGCGAGGCCACCTCTCAACAGCTCGACGCAGGTAACTGATTGCTTCAGAGCGCTTGTTATTCTTTCCTGTATCTCTCTTTCTTTGATCCCTTTGAACTTCAATCTTGATCTTATTCTGCTTCCCTCCTTTGTCTTCCAGCTGTGATGGAACACATGGACGTCGACGCTGTCATTGAGGAGACCGCCAGGGACGCTGCTGGCGAAGCAGACAGGATCGCCACCAGTGAGGCCGGCAAAGATGCCGCTGTCGAGACCGGCGGTGTTCTTGCCGATGAGGCCGCCAAGACCGCACAGGAGGAACCCGCCAAGGAATCTGCTGAAGAGGGCGGCAAGGAGGCTGGTGACCGTACTAACGGCATCCCTGCCGCAGGAGCGCTGGGCGCTACGCCGGCCACGGAGCCCCCAGCCACTGGTGAGGCGGTCGCTGAGGATCAACCGTCAACATCCGGAGTCCCCTCATTCAGCAAATATCTCAAGGTTGGCGAGAACCTGTTTGTCAACTTGGCGGGGACGGCAAGCGTTGGGGCACCGGTCGAAGGAGAAATCTTTGATGACGAAATTATTGCCACTGCCGGGCTCGAGGTTGTTGATGATCCAAGTGCTAGCAGCAGCAAATCTGAAGAGGATCAGCTCCTTCAGGCCATGGGCGATAATTTCCGCAAGCTCCAGGCTCTCCATCGCGCCCGGAAAGAGAAAGCGGATTCCAGAATGGCAGTTGTCGAGGCGGCCGAAGCAGATTTTCAAAGGTGCGTCGAACAAATGCAAGTCTGGCATGCCAAGGCCCTCCAAGAGTTGGTTGCCGGCCGGGAACAAGTGAGCCAGCAGTGGACAGAAATCCTCCTAAAGCAATCTGACATGGAGAAGGTGCATGAAGAAGCTACGCAAAGAATTGCTGCTGAGGATGCTCTCCTGACGGGGCGCCGCATTATGCTTGATTCTCACGAGGAAGACCTTGCCACTCATGAACAGGCGCTCGCCGCCAAGCTTCGCAGCAAAGATGAAGATATCGAGAAGCTTGTCGCGCGGCGGACCCAGGAGGTGGAGCAGAAGCAGAAAGAGGCGCTCGAAGCTCAAACTATAGATCACGCCGGCAAGCTCAAGGAGGCCATCGATGCTGCCGAGGCTGCAGAGGCCGCCAAGAATGAGCTGAGCGACAAAGTAAAGAAGCTGGAAGCAGATCTTGAAGAACATAGCAAGGAGCTCTCGACGCTCAAAGGCGACAGGGAGAAAACCCTCCACACCTTGGCGGAGATGCAAGTTGCCATATCTGACAAGACCAAGCAGCTCTCCTCGGCAAATGAAGCCATTGCCATTCTGGAATTGAAGCTGACCACGTTGGGGAAGTCTCTCGAGGCCGGCAGGGCCCGCGAGAAGGCCTTGATCAAAGATCTCTAGGGAGAGAGGAACCTGCTCAAGAGCGCTGCCGCCACCCAAGCTGATTATGAAAAGGGGGTGGCAATCTGGACTGATCGCCTCATCAATGCTGCGGAGAAGCTCAAGGAAGAACTGTCGACCATGGGCCTGTCAAATTTCCGATATTCATCGGAGGAAAGGATATCTTCAAGTGCCAGGTTGACGATGTTCTTCGAGAGCATCATTGACGCCCTGAAGTTGCTCCAGTCTAACCAGGTGACTCAATTGGCCAACGAGACCCGCCAGCTTTACCGAGCCGTCCTCCGCAAAGTACTTATCAAGGTGGTGCACCACAATCCCGGCATCGACCTCTCCAATGCGCTTGGCCACCTGCCAAAGGACGCAAATCTCGAAGTGCTTGAAGAGCTTGTCGCACCTATCCTCGAGAAGGTGGACTCCATCAAAAGGATCGAAGGCCAGCGCAGAGATTAACTGCCCCACCTTTCCTTGCCGTCGTCATTCCATGCCAAAGACAATTAAGTCTTAGATTAGAATCGCGGCAACACATTGTTGTAATATAACTTGCTTATGTTTGGGTACATGCATGCTATTTCCCTCTTCTGATTCCTTTGTGTATGGAGTTAACCCTACGCTATTGAAAAACTTGCCGACGCGCAACCTGCCGCGAGCGCTGGGTGCGGGACTTCAGTAGCCTGCTGGAGGTGCAGCGGCCGGCAAGACTCCTTGGCGTTCTCAGTGCAGCCACTTAAATTGTTGAGCAGACTCGAAACAAAATAAGGGCGCAACCGATTACGACAAAGGTTCCTTCGCGTGCAGGTTTTCCGTACAAATGTCGGAATCGTCTAAGGAAAATGATTTTGTAATAAAAGAAACTTGCTCTAAGTTTTAGATTTTAGCTTTCTGCCGTTGTCCTTTCTCCGGCAAGCATCAATCTTGAACATCGCCAACTGGTACCCGTATCTTCCTTCCCCCCCCCCGGCAAACGTGCACGCGAGGAATCCTTCTGTCTTTTGAGAAACAGGAAGAATAAAGATATGGAACCTTGGCGGTTCGTTAGAACTTACCGGGATCAAGTGTCATACAACATCTTAGACAAACATGCATATATATAAATATGAACATGGAAATCAATAAGGAAATGTACAACACTTAAATGTATACATTTGGGCTCAGGATCTACGCCTGGCTTTGTACAAAGGACTACATGCTTTGCCGGCAAGACTTGTACAAAAGGGTGGTTGCCGGGAGCCCCCGGCAACCGCGCCTTATGGGTAGAACTTGCGAAGATGTTCGATATTCCAGGAATTGCTCACTGGAACGCCATCTTCGGTCTCCAAGCGGACAGCGCCGGGCCTGGTGACTCGTACTACCCGATAAGGGCCTTCCCACTTTGGCGTCAACTTGTTTGAATTCTTGGCGGACTGAATCCGCCGAAGAACAAGGTCGCCTTCCTCAAGGCTTCGGGCATGAACTTTGCGGCTATTGTAGCGGCGCAAAGCTTGCTGGTAGCGTGCAGCTCGCACAGCAGCCTGAAGACGATTCTCCTCAAGGAGCACAGCGTCATCTTGCCGCAGTTGCTCTTGCTCAAGCTCATCATAATAGGAGCACTCGAGGTGATCCGTACGTGAGTTCCGTGGGGAGAATTGCTTCCGCTCAGTAGACCAGAGCGAAAGGTGTCTGGCCGGTGGCTCGATTTGGTGTCGTTCTGATTGACCAAAGAACCGCCAGCAACTCATCAATCCAGCGTCTTCCACACTTTTTCAGCCTGTCAAAAGTTCTGGTCCTGAGACCGCGCAGCACTTCAGCATTGGCCCTCTCCGCTTGGCCGTTGCTTCTCGGGTGAGCAACAGCGGCAAGACAAATTTTGCCGCCAAGATCTTGGACGTAATGCATGAAGGTGTGACTTGTGAATTGCGTGTCGTTGTCGGTGATGATCCTGTTGGGTAGACCGAAATGGCAAACTATCCCTTTAAAGAACTTGACGGCTGATTGTGTTATCACCTTCCTCACTGCTTCCACCTCCGGCCACTTTGTAAACTTGTTGATAGCGACGTACAAGTACTCAAAGCCCCCGGTAGCACGGGGGAAAGGGCCCAGTATGTCGAGCCCCCAGACCGAAAATGGCCAGGAGAGAGGGATTGTCTGAAGAGCTTGAGCTGGTTGATGCGATTTCTTCGAATGAAACTGGCACGCTTCACACTTGGTTACTAGTGTAGTCGCATCCTGGAGAGCGGTGGGCCAAAAGAAACCCTGCCGGAATGCTTTCCCGGCAAGTGCTCTTGACCCTATGTGGGAGCCACATATGCCGCCATGTATTTCTGCCAACAGCTCTAGTCCATCCTCCCGAGGAATGCACTTCAATTTCACACCGTTTGGTCTCTTTCTGTACAGAACATCATCGACGAACTTGTACATAACAGATCGACGGGCTACTCTTTGCGCTTCTTCCTGTTCCTCCGAGAGTTCTCCTGTGTGAAGGAAATGGACAATGTGCTGCGCCCATGCTGGAGCCTGAGGCTCGACGGCTAGGACTAAAGGCATCTCCTCCGCTGGGGGAATGTTTGTCTCGACAGCAAGGGCATGAGGTCCAGCTGGAGCCTGTTGTTCCCCGGTAGGCTTGTCGATCCCGGCAACTTCCTTGCCGGCGGCTCCCGGGAGCTCTGCCGGGAAGTACTGACCAGAGTTCAACTTTCTTCTCTTTTCTTGCCGCATTGATGGCGCCACGGATGGTTGAGTCAATTGGAGCACAAAAGTCCCTAGTTCCACAGGCAACTTGAGGGCGGCACGCTTTGACAGGTCATCGTCAATACTGTTCTCGGCACGAGGAACGTGCTCCATTTGCAAACCGTCAAAGTGCTCTTCCATTTTTCTCACTTCATCCACGTAGGCTTGCATCAATGGGCTTTGATAACTCTTGTTAACTTGCCTAACGACAAGCTGTGAATCGCCCTTGATGACGAGCTTTTTGATGCCAAGGTCTGCCGCGATCCTAAGACCGGCAAGCAAACCCTCGTATTCTGCTGTGTTGTTGGTTGAACTATCCCGGGGAAAATGCATTTGGACTACGTACTTGAGGTGCTCTCTGGTGGTTGCGACAAGCAGCACACCAGCACCGGCGCCTTGCAGCGAGAAAGCCCCATCAAAGTACATAACCCATTGCTGATCGATTTCCTTGCCGGGGAGAGTTGTTTCTTGAACTTCTTCGTCTGGCGTTGGGGTCCATTCCGCAATGAACTCCGCCAAGGCCCTGCTCTGAATTGTCGAAGTGCTTACAAACTTGAGGCCAAAACACGACAACTCCAACGCCCACTCCACGATCCTGCCGGTTGCTTCTGGATTTTGCAAAATCCGTTGCAGCGGAAAGCGAGTGACGACGGTGATTTCATGTGCTTGAAAATAATGGCGCAGCTTCCTTGAGGCCATAAGAAGGCCGAAAAGCAACTTCTGCACGCCAGAATATCTTGACCTAGCTCCTTGTAAAAGAGAGCTAACAAAATAAACTGGGCGCTGCACCACCTTTTTCTTCTGCGATGATTCTTCTGACTACACAGATTGTGTCTTGCCGGGAACAATCCTTGCCGGGGAAGATCCTGCCATGTCATCTGATGGTCCCGCCGCTGGTGTCGCTTCCTCATCAGCCTCTCTCTGCGCCACTAGCGCAGCACTAACCACTTGATTTGTCGCTGCTAGATACAGCAGCAACAGCTCTTGTGGTTTAGGCGCGACTAGCGTCGGCGGAGAGGAAAGGTATCTCTTCAAATCTTGCAGCGCAGCCTCCACCTCCGGAGTCCATTTCATTGGACCTGCCTTCTTCAAAATTTTGAAAAAGGGTAGGGCGCGCTCAGCAGATTTGGAAATAAACCTGCTTAGGGCAGCAACACAGCCGGCAAGACGACGCACATCCTTGATGCGCCTTGGCGCTTCAATTTGCTTAATAGCTTTGATCTTGTCGGGGTTCGGTTCGATTCCCCGGCAAGAAACAAAGAATCCGAGGAGCTTGCCGGAAGGAACACCGAACACGCACTTCTCAGGATTGAGCTTTAAGTTGATCTTGCGCAGATTTGCAAATGTTTCTTCTAAATCTTGAATGAGCGTCGCTTTGTCTTTGGTTTTGACCACTATATCATCCATATACGCCTCCATATTTCTATGGAGTTGAGGCTCAAAACCAATTTGGATTGATCTCGCAAATGTCGAACCAGCACTTTTCAACCCGAAAGGCATTCGTATAAAACAATACGTACCACATGGGGTGATAAATGCGGTCTTCTCTTCATCTTCTTTTGCCATGAAAATCTGATGATACCCTGAATAGGCATCAAGGAAGGACAGGAGATCGCAACCAGCGGTGGAATCCACAATCTGGTCGATGCGCGGCAAGGGAAAGGGTTCTTTTGGACAGGCTTTATTGATATCTGTATAATCAATACAAAGCCTCCATTTCCCATTCGCTTTTCGCACTACAACCGGATTGGCCAACCAGGTTGGATGAAGCACTCCTTTGACCAATCCTGCCGCCTCCAGCTTTCTGATTTCTTCGGCAATGAATTCTTGCCGCTCCAAGGCTTGCTTCCTGACCCTCTGCTTGACGGGCCGCGCGTGAGGACAGACAACATGGTGGTGCTCAATTACCTTCCTGGGAACACCGGGGATGTCAGACGGTTGCCATGCAAACACGTCGACATTCGCCCGCAAGAAGGCAATGAGCGCGCTTTCCTATTTGTCATCTAGGGTGGAACTTATGGTGAAAGTTCCCCCCGTTCCGTCCTCCCTGACGGGCACCTTCTTGGTCTCCGGCGGAGCAGCCTTGGATTTCTTGTTCTTGCCGGTGGAACTCTGTGGTGCATCCTCGACGGAAGCGCAGCACTCCGAGGAGGTGCGCTTGCCGGAGTTCGCGCCAAGATTCTTGCACGTCTTCTTCTTCCCCCCGGGAGTTCCAGCGGCAGGAGCAGATGCCTTGACGGCAGGTGCTGCAACTGCTTCTTGGTAAAGTTGGTCGGCACAGATGAGTGCATCTTTCTTATCGGAATGGATGGTGATGACGCTCAACGGCCCGGGCATCTTCAAAACGTTGTATGCGTAGTGTGATGCCGCCATGAACTTAGCCAGCGCTGGCCGACCAAGGATCCCATTGTATGACATGGGGATCTTGGCGACATCAAACACTACCTTCTCGGTCCTGTAGTTGAGCTCGCTACCAAATGTCACCGGCAGCTTAATCTTGCCCTTGGGCTGGGTTCTTCCTGGGTTGACCCCTTGAAACGTACCCGTTTCTTCGAGATCTTCATCAGGAATTTGGAGCTTCTTGAGCACATCCGGTGAGATTAGGTTTAGCCCGGCCCCACCGTCAACTAGCATTTTCGTCACCTTGAGGTTGCGAATTGTTGGCGAGACCAACAATGGCAAGCACCCGACCGCAGTTGTGTGATCGGGGTGATTCTCAGCGTCGAAAATGATAGGCGTGTTGGACCACTTCAGGGGCCTACATGCATCTGGTGACGGCTCTGCTGCATTGACTTCCCGCACCCATTGCTTGAGTCGGCGGTGGGAAGAATGTAGCGAGGCGCCCCCATCGATACACATGGCATCCGTAGCCTTCTGGAATTCTTGCTCACTTGACTCATCGTCTTCTTCGTCATCACCTTCTTCTTTATCTCGGCCTCGAGCGGGCCTCTCCCTCTGTTGCTTAGCCTTGCCGCGGCGACCTCCTCGGCCACCGCGTTTCTTGCCGGACCCCTCAGCACCATCACGGGCCTTCTCCTTATCCCGCCTTTCATACTCAGCTCTCTGTTTCTCGGCAAGCTACTCAACTTGCCGGCAGTTTTGGAGATCGTGGCCCTTGGTGCGATGGATCTTGCAATACTGCTTGCCAGAGCTTTCTAACTTGTCGGCCGCCGCCAAGGCCTGACAGGAAGAGCACCCGGCAAGATCCTTGCCGGGATCACTAACCTTGGCCTTCTTGGCAGTGTTGGGGTTGCCAGATTCCTCGACAGCAAGCACGGCCTTGCCTCTGCGTTTCCTGTTCCATCGCCAGCCTTTCCTTGACGGGGTCGCAGCGTCCTCATCTTCCAATTCGTCCGCCGCGCCAACAGCCTCGCCGGGGAGTCTCCTCCCCTCTTCAGCCCGAGTGCATTTGTTGGCCAAAGCGTAAAGCTCAGCAATACTCCTGACTTTGTTCATCGCCAGCTCTTCCCGCATTCTGCGGTTACGCACGTTCTGGTGAAACGCGCTAATGACAGCGGCAGGATGAACGTCAGGAATATTGTACTGCACCCAGCTAAACCTCTGCATAAACTTGCGCAGGGATTCGCCCTCCTTCTGAGGGATGATATGCAAATCACTCTCTTGGCCAGGAGCTTGATGGCCTCCAATGAAGGCGCCAACAAACTGATGGCACAGATCTGACCAAGAAGAAATAGAATTCTCCGGCAGATGCATCAACCACGAACTGACGTTGGGCTTGAGCACCAACGGGAAGTAGTTGGCGAGTATCTTGTCATCTCGGCCCCCGGCAGCATGCACCGCAATGGTGTAGATGCTCAGGAACTCCGAGGGATGAGTCTTGCCGTCATATTTCTCCGGGACCTCTGGCTTGAAGGTTCGGAGATTGGGCCACTGGACTTGCCGCAGCTCACGGGTAAACGCTGGAGGCCCTACCTCGTAAGGCATGTCTCCTACGTTCCCTGGTGCAGGCTCGTCGACAGCTGGCCCTGCACGCTTATCAGATTGATAGCGCGCTTCTCGTCGCCACTCGATGGTAGTTCGAGCATCCTCTTTGCTTCGTTCCCGGAGAACTTGACGATGGTCCAGGCGCATCCGCGGATCGGACGACGCCGTGGAATCATCATCACGGCGATCAACCTGCTGGGTTGTCGACCGCCGCTGGTGTCATGGAGGAGAGTGCATTGTGGTTGCACCACCTCCGGTTTTCTCCACATCGGCTCGCGCCGTATCGATGGGCTGTCGCTGTGAAGGCCCTGCCTCTTGTGGCTCATCTTTGTTAGCAAAGCCAATAAGGCTCTGGATAGTAGCTCGCCACTCCTCCATCTTCTCCGGAGCAGGAGGAAAATTGAGGAGCAACTGCGCACGCGCCAAGGCTTCCGCTGGCGTAGGCGGCGGTGACAGGTGCGAGGAACGTGAGGTGCTCTGACTCCTAACCATGTTAGAAAGAGCACCGTCACGGTCACGCGACCGCGCGCCACCTCCGCCGACAGCTTGGTGTGCATACTAGGCCCGCGCATCTTGGTATCGATGCGCAAAAATCTTTTCATGAGGGTGCCCTGAACCACCAGCGCCATGGCGTCGCTCGTCGTGCACGGCGTGGGTAGGCTATGACGCTTGCGCCAGCGCGGGAGTTCCAGAAGGCGTCCTCCGATCTCTGGAATTCGTCATGCCACCCGTAGGCAAAACAGCTCCGTCTCTGGATCCAGCGGCAAGTGGGTTGCCGCTGCCACTGCGAACGACGCCGCTCGCTTGGCTTGGATCGCCGGAATGCCATGGAGGCTCTAATCCTCTTCCTTCAGCACCCACGCCATCGCCCGTATGCGAGGCCACAGGCAAAGTGGACGTGGATGGCTGCGCCGCTGCAGCGTTCTTCTTCTTGGGTGGCATGATGATGAACATGATGTCGAAACTAAGGCACCGATCACTAGATCAGGTTCACACAACCTTCAATCCCCCTACCTGGCGCGCCAAAGATGTCGGCGTGCGACACCTATGGGATCCTAAGGGACCACTTTACGATTCGGCGGGGGGACAGGTATGCGCGAAGAGCAAAACCAATGATCGACGCGGGGTGATTTTACCCAGGTTCGGGCCGCTGAATCAGCGTAAAACCCTACTCCTGCCTTGTGTTATTATTAGTGTTCTTGAGCCCAGGCTATAGGAGCGCTTACAATGAACAGTACATTCAAAGAGCAGCTACGCATGCAGAATGGGCCGAGAGTCCTCCTCCCCTGTAGCAGTTGCCTTGGGCCTCCTTTTATATCACAAAGGGGTGACCACAGTGGCAAAATGTACATACATTGAGGTGTAAAGTAGCTACAGGGCTATCATACCTAACCCCTGACGGATTAGGACAAACGCATTTAATGCACCATGAGGTGTCCGTTTAGGTGTCCTCACTTTCTTGGGGATGGAAAAAGGGGCCATCCCATCAGCACCGCTTAAGCACTCCTCCACTGGTGCGTTGCCACGCATCCATGGAGGGACCCAGAATGTCGGGCTTGTTGCTGTGCCAGAGGGGTGGCACAGCGACAAAATCTTGCTGGGCGCTGAATCTTACCGGGTGCCAGGCCTTGCCGGGCACCGAATCTTGCCAAGGCGCAAATCTTGCCGGGCGCCAAGCCTTGTCGGGCGCCAGGCCTTCCCGGGCGCCGAATCTTGCCGGGCTCCGCGGCCACCCCGGCAAGGTCTTGCCGGGGAAGCTGGCCTTCGGATTCCAGCTCTTCTTATCTGCTGATCCTTATATTTCTGACTTAAGGATTTCTTTGATGGTATGAATCAACCTCGAACTGTTCCCCGACAAGCCTTGCCGCGAGTATGGGTACAACTGCCCGTGAATAAGTACGGGGTACTAGTGACCCAATACTTAGTACACCGACACAGCGGGTGGCAGAATTCTTCCATACTTGCACTCGGCCAGGGATCTCATCAAGTCGAGTCATCATCGACTCAAGATCACTCTGAAGCATATCCTCCAGCCAAAGTTCTTTGTCTATCTTCACCAGCGCGGCCCTCAAACGAGTGATATACTCCCGGACACTATTGAGGCGAGCTTTGAGTCGCAGCATGTTCAGGGCCACTGTGTCCATCACGAGTGACTTGGTGGGGTCTAGATCCATCTCAATCCGATCAGTCTCCTCCCTGAAGTTCTGACAGAATTCTGTATAGGGAAGAAAGAAAAGATTGGTTACGCCCATGCGTTCATGATTCAGAGAAATTCACTCGGGCAAAGAGAGGTACCTTCAAGCATCCTATACATCTTCTTTGCAAAACCCCCCAGATATTTCTCCAGTGCGTCCCTCTTCTGTGTAAGCTGGTCCACCTTGTCATTCAGAGCCGTCTTCTCTGACTCAAAAGCACTTGCTTAATCTTCCATCTTCTTGGCCCACTCAGCCTATTCTTTTTTGAGCTCTTCAACTGCAGTCTTCAGAGATGCGTTTTCCTCTTCCAATTTTTCGACTAAGGATAACGTCAGCTCAGCAGCCTCGGTCTTCTCTCTGGCCACCTTCTGCGCCCCCGCAAGTGCATTGTCGTTATCTTCCAAAGCCTACTTCATGGTGTCTAAAGAAATAACATTCCTAAGTCGCGCTTGAAGTTGACGGTTTCCATTACGCACATATGTTCGAGTGAAACTACTCGGCTCAAAGGACAGAAAGAAAGAACAACAGTGCACTCAGTCGACAAGTTCCTTTTTGCCAGCTCCAAGTCCAGTTGAAGTTGGATCTTCTCCTTCTCCAAGGCAGCATACTGGGTCCCGAGCTCGCAAGTTTTCTGAGATCAGCGAAGAAACAATTTAGTCAACGATGATAAAATATTCCTCTACTTCTGAGTGGAGAAGAGCAAATCCATATGCTACAAACAAACAATTCTAAGACCCCCCCTGAATCGAACATTCGACAGCGGTCTCGGGGACTACACCCACTAGGTGAAAGAACAACAGTGCACTCAGTCAACAAGGTTTACCTCCTAAGGTCTTCGCCTCCGTCTGAGCATGATGCAAGTTCCTTTTTGCCAGCTCCAACTCCAGTTGAAGTTGGATCTTCTCCTTCTCCAAGGTAGCATACTGGGTCCCGAGCTCGCAAGTTTTCTGAGATCAGCAAAGAAACAATTCAGTTGACAATGATAAAATATTCCTCTACTTCCGAGTGGAGAAAAGCAAATCCACATGCTACAAACAAACAATTCTAAGACCCCCGCCGAATCGAACATTTGACAGCGGTCTCTGGGACTACACCCAGTGGGTGCACTCAGCGTGCCCCCACTGGACCCATTTCCACTTGCCTTCAGCCCGACTGGCCCGAGTAGAGAGCTAAAAAACACATGTTCACTAAGACCCCCGCTGAATCAAACATTCGACGGCGGTCTCGGGCACTACACCAAGTGGGTGCACTCAGTGTGCCCCCACTGGATCCATTCTCACTCAGCACGGCCTGACCGGCCCGAGTGAAGAGCTACATGCAAAAGCGTTCAAAGACACCCGCCGAATCAGACATTCGATAACGGTCTCGGGGACTACACCTAGTGGGTGCAGTCAGCGTGCCCCCCCTGGATCCATTGTCACTCGGCTTCAGCCTGATTGGCCTGAATGAAAAACTATAGAGTGAATATCGACATTCTAAGTCAAAAGAAAACACCCAGTTGGTATGCAGAGTCAAGATGGACAAGAAGTAATTCAACCAGAAACCAACTTACAATCGCACTTACTTGGACATTCACGTGGAGAGCTGTACTGGCATCATCGGCCAACTTGCTGCCTTCATACACCTCCTTCAGACGCTGCATCATCAGATCGGCTTGAATCATGGCTTCCTTGCTGGCCCCAGTTTGGTCTTCAGGGACATGATGTAGAATTAATACATTTGACATGGGAGTCCGCGATGCAGCTGGAGGAATCAGCACTTAAGGTTGACCAGTCGGACCCGAAGTGGGGACAATCGACACCAAAGGCGAGGCAGTTAACAGAGGAGCAGTGAAGATAGCACCAGTTTGAGACGAACCACCGTGTTCTTGAGGCACAACTTCAGGCGGCGCATGAGACGTTTAGCCCGATGGCACTCTCCGAGTGAAGCAACGGGAAGTGGTCGAGGTCGTACCTTCGCCACCAGCATTCTTCTGAGGCTAGTCTTCATCGTCGTCAGCAAGCTGGATGATATCTGTGGGCTCTGCAGTCACTCAACAACAACAACTCAGTCAACTGCCGAATCAACCAAGGAAACTGAACAGAGTAAAAATCTGCCATACCTCGTCGACAAGTGGCCGCGTCCGCAGTGTCCATCTCCACATGGTCATCATCAACTTGCACGGGTGATGTTACTGAAGTAGCAGCTCTGGCACAATTCTCACTCGGTCAACAAAAGCATGAAGTTCTGCAATAGTATGAAGAGATGAAAACAACACTCACGTTCAAGCAATGGGCACGACAACCTTTATTCTGGGTAGGGCCTTTCGAGGCTTCGGTAGAACAATCTTGGGTTGCTTCGCCGTCTTCTCAATCGGATCTGGAGTTGCCGTTCGAGTGCGCTTCAGGTTCCTGAAATTCGACGCCGAGGCCTTGCTCTGGCTAGCAAGCGGATCTTTGTGTGCCTTGGTACGACGCTCGATGCGTGGAGGTTACTCGACTTCTTCGCTGTCATCAGAGTCATCACTGCCGTCCTCACTGGCGTCAGCGTAATCGATATCAGCGCTCCCGCCCTCGCTTTCTACTCCTTCAGCAGGCTATTCTCCATTTGGTACGGGCGAATACATCTTCGTGAATGCCTGCAGGACACAAATTTCAAAGTTAGTAGGTTCTCAATACAGTGGCATATTGGAAACAAAAAGTAAAACACTCGACAAGTTATGTCTCACCTCCCCTGGTGGATGCTTGGCATCAAAAGGCAGAACCCGCTTGGATCGACGCGGATTGTCATGAGATCCGGTGATGCTCCTAAGCCATTGCATCATGGTCTCTTCCTTGACTTCCTCTGGATGGGTCTGAGCGGAGTTGTCTGGACCCGAATACAGCCACATGGGGTGGTCGCGTGCTTGCAGAGGCTGGATCCATTGACTGAGGAACACCTCCAACGGATCCAAGCCTGTCACCCCACCCCGGATCAACTCAACTATAGCTTCTACCAAGATCCACACCTCAGCTTTCTCCTCCTCGTCCACAATCGGCGAGCGAGGAGCACTGAGTCTCGCCAACGAGAAAGGGGGAAGGCCAGTCGACGAACACAGGGGTTGGAACGTCAGTGCAGTAAAACCAGGTCGACTGCCAACCCCTAACTGACTCGGGAAAGTTCATGGAAGGGAAGGCACTTCTACCTCTCATCTGGACACCTAAACCCCCACACAGCTGGATCACATGGGTCCTCGCCTCACTCGGATTCGCTTTCTTGACCAACTGAGAGCAGCATGTGAAGATGTGTTTGAACAACCCCAGTGGCGGTGGCAACCCAAGAAATTTTCACACATCAAGACAAAGGCAGCAAGGTATGATATGGCATTCGGGGGAAGGTGGTGGATTTGTGCACCAAAGAAATTCAAGAAACCACGAAAAAACGGATGGGGAGGCAAGGAAAAACCTCTCTCCACGTGGGTGAGGAGGAGGACCCGCTCTCCGCGGCATGGTGCAGGCTCGACCTCCCCCTCCGACAGCCTCCAATATCCGGGGACCATCAGGCCGTCGGTGGCGAGTCCGTCGAGATCCTCCGTTGTGACCGTCGAGGGCAGCCAATCGCCCTGGATCCAGTCTGGTGGCAGCGCGGCCCGAGAGCTCGACGCCTTCTTCCCCTTGGCTGCCTTCTTGGCGCACTCCAGCTTCACCGTCTTTTCATTCGCCATCTCTACAGTGGTCGTCGGAGCCGAGCGGGGCAGTGTGGCACAGGGGGGGAAGAGGCAGAGAGGCAAGGTGGAGAGGGGAAAAGAGGAGGGCACTATTACACCCCTCGGCCGCGTCGTTCTTTATACATGCACGCCCGAGTCACTGACCCGTGGGCCAGCAAGATTCGAGCACATCCCGCAACTCGCATCCGCACGATACGTAGCGATAAAGGGGGAGCGAAAATCGAGGAGTCCCTCCCCACTTGCCCCACTTACCGCGCTGTAGCCGGCCCGCACGCTTGTCCAAATTTTCGAATCCCGCGAAATCCAGGGTCTGGCAGGGCAATCGATCACATCGAATATATTCATGTCTACTCGGGTCCGACCCGACGCCTGAGATCACTTGGTCACATGACAAACCAGAATCGATCGAGGCAGCTGATAAAGAATTAAAGCAGCGCGGGTGTTCGTAGGACCCAGAAGCACCTCTGAAGCACTGAGTCTAGCCGGAACCCGCACCGATCCTTTTCACTCGAACCCCGATCCATTCGGGGGCTAATGACGATGACATGTTCCTAGGATAGGGTCCTAGGCCTGACCTACATACCCTACCCAAGGACACTATATACAGGAATCCAAGACATACAAAGTTAGAAAGGAGGTACCGACTGGAATGACGGCAGCGTGCAAGTCACTCGACAGCAAGATCCACTCGGTTACTCCTCTGTCACTCGACCATCCGTACTCACTCGGAATACCTAGTTTCACTTGAAGGCAGAAGACCTAGAGTCACCCTAGGATATCAACGGTCAGGCGATCAGTTCGTTGCTATACAGATTATTATGTGTAGGGGTTACCAGTAACGTTTGCACCTTTACTTCTCCATTGAACCCTTGGGTAACGGGGCATTCATGAGGGGTCAGCGGACTCTATATAAGCCGCCCCTCTGCTCCTGTACAAGGGTTCGCACCCGTGTAACTCAACACCCCATTCAACAAGCTCTCGCAGCATCGAGACATAGGGTCATTACCTCCTCCGAGAGGGGCCTGAACTTGTAAATCCGAGTGTACAATCTCGCCATAGCTAGGCTGTGCCCTCTCCTTCGTACCCCTAACCTCTACTATCAGATCCATTCCCACGACAGCACCTCCGCATTCAACACACTTACGGCTTGATGACGCCTTCGCCTCCTCGATCCAGCGAGCTGTCGTGGGAAACCATGGCCACCTATGGGGCCATCAGCCCCTTTTGGTTCTGCGGGGGGATGGACACGTTGCACAAAGTGCGGAGAAGCGTCGCGCAGGACGACAGAGATCACACGGGCAGTCTTTACCTAGGTTCGGCCCGCCGTGAGGCATAAAACCCTACTCCTGCTTTGGTGGATTGATAGTGGATAATGGTGGTGAAACGTAGCACACTCAAGGTTGGTCTGCGGGCGAGTGTGGCTACACGCGTACGGATATGCGAGGATCCAACCCTTTCTACGGTCGCCATGGGCCTCCTTTTATAGATTAAGGGGTCAACACAGTGGCAAATTAGTCTTTGCGTACTGATTAGATAGCTAACACTGCTATCATATCTAACTCCGTAGGCTGACAGAGCGCATTAAATGCGCCGCTCTGTGTCACATCATAGCTTGCTCGGCAGGCCCTGCCAGGCTATTTTGCCAGCTTCGCGCCTGCTTGCTTGACACATCTCAGCACGGGTGTCATATGGTGGTGTTTGCTGTAGGAAGTGGCTGCCATGTGGCAGAAAGCAGCCACTTAGTCACCTTGGAGCTTGACACTGCTTCGATTACTAACTTGCGTCGCTTGTGAGGTGGAGTAGTGGAGTGGCTTGCCTCCGCCAGTCCCGCCAGGCCTGCCGGGACGATCTGGGAGCTTGCTTCCGGGGCAAAACCCAACCCTGCCAGGCTCGCTGCCCAGCAAGGTAGGTCCTTCCCTTAGCGATGCCTCGTTCCTCTGGCTCGCCTTGGCCTTCTTGACTTGCACTTGGATCCTTCAAAGGAATTGATCCTCCATGTTTGGTTTGATCTTGGTCTTGCAATCTTGTCTCTGGTCTGTGCACAGTCCGTGCAATGGACCCAGGGTCTGTCGCACCGACAGGAGCCCCGGGCCTGGCACAGACGAGCCGCTGGGCACCGCCAGGGTAGGCCCTAACCAGTGAACAGGCAGAAATTTAAGGGCGGCTCCGCCCTTTGAGATCTTCTTTGCTTCTTCATTAACTTGAGCTCGGGTCAGTTTCCGATTTTCCCACGCGCCGTGCAATGCCAATTGTAGTGGGACCATTCTTGTAATGGCCCGTGAATAACTTTAACGCATGGGCGGGTAACTACCAATTCACCCTTCCCACCGCACCCTTATCCTCAGCCACGTATGCCGCATGCATTGAGTGGGGTAGGTAATGGAGGCGTGTGGTGCAGGAGAGCATCAAAGCAGGGGCCTGATCTTCTTGGATTGGTGGAGGAGGACGGCAGGTACTCGTCGGGGAATCAGCCCCCGCCCCCAGCTCGCCTATAAAAGGAGGAGCGGGGGAGGGAGCGGAGGCACTCATCCACATTCCACTCCTCATCCGCCCTCTATTTCATCTGAGTATGCTAAAAGGAAGAGCCTGGGGCCAACCCCCGGGCCCTAGCTTGGAGTTTTGTGTGAGCCACATGGGGGCGCTCAGGCGGCGCGGCGGTAGCACCGGAGGTGGCGACTCTGGTGCGCTCGTCGCCGGGTCGCCCATGGCTTCAACTTTAGTGAGAGGCGACGCAAATGACACCATGCCGAGGCCCAAAATGGGCAGAAGGTGTGGTATTCGTTTGTGGCCTATCTCCCCTTTTCCTATGGCGTTGGAGGGAGGTTGCAAAAATGGTTCGCCATTGGTGAGGGCGGGCCCTATCTCCCTGTACTCTGTTCGTCTGGAGCATGGGAGAGCCTCTTGTCCTTGTGCATGCTTCCTTAACGGGCGGGGTCTCTGTGTCGTCGGGCCGTCCGAAAGTTGGGGACGCTCCGCGATTCTTCCGAACTGTTCTTCATCTTCGGTCGTCGGTCTTGAAAACTGGTTCAACAAATCTGCCCATCTTCGATCTTGAGGATCGCTGAAGTGAATCCAAAGAGTTTACACATCGGGTATCCGAGGAGCCCCTTTAACTCTTCGGCCTTATCAATGCCTTGTTATTTTTATGCCACACCTCGGGTTTGAAGTTGTTCCCGGGCGGTGGTGTCCTCTTGCGTCCGAGCTCCAACGCCGGACTGTATCTGAGGTGTCATAGATCACCTTGGTTCAAAAAGTTGAAGGAGTTCAGCCGAGCTTAATGCCGGAAATGCCCTCTATGGAGCCAGCCACTTGTATCCGAGCTTTATGCCGGACTGCATCCGAGGTGGTGCACTACCTCAGGCGTGGGCTGATTTTTTGTGGATATATTTTTCTTGATTCGTGCAATTTATTCTCTACCGAGATATATAGCCAGTAGCCCTCAAGGTGTGTGTCGGCCAAAAATCCGAGATGCACCTGAAGGAAAACATAAAACTGTTGATCCCAGTAGCCCCTGAGACTCAGGTCGATTCACAAAATCGGCCTGAGGATCAATTCCTAGCTTTGCAGCATATTTAGGAAAAAACACGGTGTAATATATTGGAGGAAATAGTGATCGACGGGCGGGCCCTTGAGAGAGGGTCTTGAGAAGTTGCCGTAATATATTAGCGTGATGCCGGATAGGTCCTAGATGGTACCTATTGTTGTCCAAAGACGCATTTGCCCATTGCTCGGTCAAGCCGAACACTGGGCATTATGAATTTTCTGCATTGAATAGGCAATGCAGTAGCCCCTGAGCCACTGGTCGGGTGGCAACACCAGATCAGGAGATCGACGTGCCCCTTTAATATTTGTAAATGATAAGCCCGAAGCCCAGTAGCCCCTGAGCCTTAATGTGGGCACGGGTGGCCGAATTAAGGATCGATATCCGGAGTAAAATCACAAATTATGTGTAATGATTCTATGTATTCAAGTACTTGACATCAGTAATGCTCGGATCCGCATTGTACAAAACTTTGTTGACCGACCATCGGCTTCAACCTCCTCGGCCAGTAGCCGAGGAGTGTTTTCCAACTTTATAAAGCCGTTATAAGGGCAAAGATTTATGGAAAACAAGGCAATCCGGCTATATGGTTTTATAAACAAAGGTACACGGAGAGATATGTTATAAAACATCTTCTGAGAAAAATAGTTCCATTATAAGTTCCTTTTCCTAGGCTGTCATGTTGATCATGATCATGAAACCTCATCTCCGATCAATGTGGGAGAAAAATATTGAGGATTTAATTGGGGGAAAGTTCCCGAATTCTATGGTCCATAATGAACCGAAATTTTCACTTCCATCATTGCCGACCAATTATATCCTTTAAGATGGCTAGCTTTCAGCTTTACCCAGTCTGAGGTACTAACCCGGATGACCCGGTAGTAACAATGACAGAGGTGCTCCCTTTACCGCCTAGCCGAACAATCGGGAACGTAGGTGTAAACACAGGAGCCAGGCAACCCAGCTTGGCCAAAATCTTAAGTCAAATTGATGCATATTTATGGCTTTATTACGATAATTATGGAAGGCAAATTCTCCATTGAGACTGTTTATAACCTGAAAGTGGCCCATCGTCGGCTTCCACCCCTTCGTAGATTCTACACAGGGTGTTTCCGTACTAATAATACAACCATTAGCCGACGTCTCCGTGCCCGGAGGTGGTTGTGTTAACGGAAACGAGGCAATCAGATATGCAGGCTTTATAACTTTCATTTAGTCATAGGAGTTTTAAAGTTCAGGGCCAGCTACTAGCCCCCGGTTAGTGTTCAGCGTCGACCGAGGTCAAACTAGTTACACTTCGGCCAATCTTATGAAAGGCCCATCGTTTAACACCGGGTGACCTCTATCGATCTATAGTTTGTCACAGTCATCGGATCGCTGACCAGTTTACGCTCATTGTGACAGTCAGTTTTCAGCTTTCTCCACTGAGGCGCTTTAACCATTCGAGCGGGAAGCACAATCGCAGTGGTTCTCCCTTTGCACACCTAGCCAAACAAAGCAGAACGTAGGAGGCAAGCACAGGAGCCGGCCAACCCAACTATTGACCGAAGACAAAATTCGAAACCGATGCATATAAAGCAATATCCGAGAATGGTTTGCCGAGGACTCCATGAGTTACCTTGGCTTTTGGTGGGTTCGGCTCTAGTTGCAGCCGATTGTTGATATTGCCAAGCTGTAAAGGTGTCCGGCGTTCTACTGCGAGAGTTATGCTGGAAACACACAAATAGGTTAAAAGTGTCATAGGCATGGAAAACCAAAAAACTTCAGCAAAAACTTTACGCCCGAACTAAATCAGGTTTTTGGTGCCAATCCGAAAATTGGTCTTAAAATAATTTTTTCCTTTCGTCATGCTTTAACATGACACATCTGGTCTCAAGACTCCAAGCGGGTCAACCTTCGGTTTCAACCTCCTATTCCCGAAGGCGGAGTGCTTCTCAGGCCAGTTTAACGAACTAAACTCGAGCGGCTTTAGAGAAAAAATAGATTGTCCGGCTATTGACCACACACTCGAGTCGAGAAGGGAGTGTTAGAAAAAGACTTTGCAATGACTTGGAAAAAAAATTATTATAGAATGGCTCATATAAATTTTAAGAGCCCCAGTTAACGTGGGTAAAGGGAGTTTATTTTAACAAACAACACATGCGAGCATGGTCGAACTGAACACAAATTAAAAATTTATAAACTTTGAGCATGAAAGCGACTTAGTTGATTAATGTGTTCGGCGTTGATGACGTGGGCCGAGCTTGCGGCGGGTTGAGGTCCCAGCCCCCAAGCCGGTCCCAAGGTGCCCAAGCGAAGAGCTCGGCTTGATAAAGTGGCGATGCCTCACGGTCGATGTGGCGAGCCGAAGCCCCTGGTCTAACCGAGGTGACGAAAACCCTCACGACCGAGGTGATGAAGAGCTCGGCGAAAAAGAAAAAAAAGAAGTGTGTTTGACAATCAATCGTTTGAACGAACCACTTTTTTGTTTTAACACAAATATAATGTTTGGTCGAACTGAACAAGAATTAAAAAATTTAAAGAAAAAACTAAGCATGGAGGCGACTTAGCTGCTTAATGTGCTCGGTATTGTTGACGAGGTCCGAGCTCATGGCGGGACGAAGACATAGTTCGCGGCCTAGCCAAGGTCCCAGCCTCCAAGGCCGAGGTGACCGAGCGAGGAGTTCGGCTTGATGAAGTGGTGATACAACATGGTCGACATGGCGAGGCAAAGCCCCCGGTCTAATTAACGTGACGAAACTGGTCGGCTGGTGACGCCAAAGTCACGGAGTAGGTTGATGAAAAGATGGCAAAGCCCCCGGTCTAGCTGAGGTGACGGGGCAGCTCGGTAGTGTGACGTTTGTAGCCCCATGTCAGTCGAGGTGTCGAAGCAGGTCAGCGTGGTGGACATCGGCTTGGTTAGCCGGATTAGTATCTAGGATTTCTTCGGAATCATCCTCCGGTATAATGGTGCGAGGGGCGAGTCCGGCCAGGGTTGACTCCTGGTGTTCGGACACCGAAGTCGCGTCCAGGCTTGAAGAAGCAATAGTGCGGTGATGCCGACGCGGGCCGGATCTTGTGACGCTGTCGATGCCCGCTTGATGAAGTGACCATGCGGCGATGCCGGTGTGCCCGCTCCGTATAATTCGTGGGGCAACAATGTTGGTGATGATTTACCCTTCATGATGGCGAACTTTTGTTCGGCTTGCCGAGATAATGATCTGAATAGCTTGAGTTCGGCTCGATGAAGCGACGACCCGTCTGGCGCAGGTCGGCTGCCGTGCAGCAATGTTGTCGGGCTGGTTTGATACTGGCGCAACGGTGAAGGTTACCTCCGAAAAGGAGCAAAATTTGTAAGAATGTGTTCGAACACAAAACACAATACCCTAGAAAGAGATTCCTCCAAAAAGGTTGTGCAATATCCCGTTCATGAAGAAAGATGAACTCGGGTCGGATTCGTATTCGCGCAGAAAACAGATCTAAAAAATCGATGCGCTCATTGGTGGTTTCCTGGAGTTTGAACGGTCGGATCGAGCTGAAATTTTGAGGGGCGGTTGATATAGGAATTCCGCAGCCGATCAATGGTTGGATCTTTCAAAGGACATCCGAGCAAGATGTTGGACACCACGCTCCAAACTCGTCCAGATTCTCGTCCAGATTCGCCAGGGCTCTGGTTTATTGGATATCGGCGGAGATTACTCCATCGGAACACGACGAAATTTTACAGGGTTGTTATAGACTCAATTCCGCACAATTCCACCAAAGGAATCGTCAAAGCAATGTTCGAGGAGGCGTTCGCCGCGGATACAAGTTCTCTGTCGAAAAAAACAGCACGGTTGCACGAGGGCAATGTTGACATTGAGCCCCCGGGCTCCATGGATGATTCCTCCATGATCTTGATAGAGATCGAAGTTGATGATGACGAGGACATATGTCCGATCTTGATGATCTGAAGAGGAGCCTTGTCCTCGGCCCAGCCGAGATGACCAGTCGAGCCGGCGATGAAGACGCCGACATCGCAGTTGATCTGCAGACCAGCCATTGATCCATTGCCGATGACACAGTGGAGCTCTCAATGAAAGCACCATTGTCGGTGTCAAAACCGGTAGATCTCGGGGTAAGGGGTCCCGAGCTGTGGATTCTCGGATCAATGGTAACAGGAATGAGGAACACGATGTTTTACCCAGGTTCGGGCCCTCTTAATGGAGGTAAAACCCTACGTCCTGCTCTTGTTTATATTGATGGAGTATCAAGTACAGAGTTGATCCACCTCGAGATCATACGTTGTGGTCTAAACCCTAGAGGTAGGATGAGTAATGTCATAATGATCTAGCATATGATATGCCATAATCCTCTATCGACTAGCCCGGCCTTGGTTTATATAATGTACCGGAGGCCTAGGTTAACAAGAGTCCTAGTCGAATACATCGGTGGAGAGGAGTCATTGTCTTGATCATCAAGTATTGTGGAATCTTCCTTGTATGCGGCATGGGCTGCCCGAAGTGGCCCATGAGAGAACCACCATGGGGGTCCTCGGCCCGATCCAGCTGGTCGGGAGACGACGTGGTGAGTACCCCCTAGTCCAGGACAACGTCACCCATGCTCTCTGTGGGGGTCTCCTGGGACGCGCGGTGTTCGCATTGAAGGTGGCGGCAACCAACGACACGTCAAGAACGGGGGCGACCATTCCGACGAGCCGTGTTTGCCGGTGACTCCGTCTGAGTTCCCGGCAGTGCCACCGCCCGCGCCTACCCTCCGGTTTCTTCCTCTTAACCCGCCGGCGGCGTTCTCCTGATCCTGGGGAGGCACCGAATCCAGGCCCGCCTTTCGCCTTCTCCATCCCTTCCTGTGATTTCGTGAAGGAGATGGACAGGGGCAAAGGCATCACGGGACGCTTATCTTTTTTCAGTCTTAAATCTGTAGGCACTTGCCAAATTTTAGTTCAAATAATGTAATCTCTTGTATCCATGTTTATGTTCTGTGAGACTTGTACTTGTTGATCAGCATATTAATGAAAAAGATAAGCTTGCCGGGCACTTGTGCATGTATGTTATCCATGCAGAGGTGAAACACCTCCATACTTTCACGTAAACAAGTAGGTCCCGGTAAACTAACTTGCCGGCACCCCATATGACTGCTGCCCTGAGACTGAGCCTGCCGGGCGCAGAACCTATTGGGAGAGACCAGCCCCCCGCCAACCCCTTTCAGCCAAAGGCTACTACGACCATCCTGACCGAAGCAGCGTTCGTGCCAGTAGATGGGAGCACCTTTGTTTCTGAGGCGGCGAGGTTTTCATATGCACAAGTTCTACTCATGGAACATGTATGGATAAGAGATGGAACTTATCTGTTTTTGTTTGCCGGAGATCGCAGTGTTGGCTTGTCTTCGCATCCTCTTCCTAGGACTAAGTCCACTGCAGGAGCCTGCAGTTTATGCAAATGAAGATGATGCCAGATGCAATCTATCTACATGATCAGGCAACCTATCTACATGAATCATGCAATGCTTATGAAATGCTTATGCATGCATGCAACTTGTCGGGGGCCCCCAGCGCTTCATTTAATTCTCTGTTGTTCAAGGTCTTCGCCTGGCTTTGTACGAGGGGTTACATGCAGCTAAGGCAAGGCCTGCACAAAAGGGTGGCTGTCGAGTAGGGCCCGACAGCCACGCCTTACGGGTAGATCTTGCGGAGATGCTCAATATTCCATGAGTTTTGCAATTGAATGCCATCTCCGGTCTCTAGACGGACTGCGCCAGGTCTGGTGACTCGTACTCCTGGTAAGGGCCTTCCCACTTCGACGATAGCTTGTTTGTACCCTTGGTGGACTGAATGCGCCTAAGGACAAGCTCGCCTTCCTCAAAACACCGGGCATGAACCCTGCGGCTATGATAGCGACGCAGGGCTTGCTGATAGCGTGCAGCACGGGTAGCAGCCCGGAGACGGTTCTCCTCGAGAAGCACGGCGTCGTCACGCATGTGCTGTTCCTGCGCTACTTCATCATAGGCAAACACTCGAGGTGACCCATAAATGAGTTCCGTGGGGATAACTGCTTCTGCCCCATAGACTAGGGAGAAGGGAGTCTGCCCGGTAGCTCGGTTTGGTGTCGTTCTGAGGGACCAAAGAACCACCGGTAGCTCATTGATCCATTGCCTGCCATGCTTCCGCAGCTTATCAAACATTCTTGTCTTGAGTCCTCACAGCACTTTAGCGTTCTCCCTCTCAGCTTGTCCATTGCTTCTGGGATGTGCGTCAGACGCAAATGAGATCTTGCTTCCGAGGGTATGAACATATTGCATGATGGCACGGCTCGTGAACTGGGTGTCGTTATCGGTGATGATCCGGGCAGGAACCCCGAAGCGGCACACCAATCCTTTCAAGAACTTGATAGCTGACTGAGCAGTCACCTTTGTCACGGCATCTACTTCCGGCCACTTTGTAAACTTGTCGATTGCAAGGAACAAGAATTCAAAGCCCCCGGCAGCTCGGGGGAAGGGGCCGAGGATATCGAGCCCCCAGACCGAAAACGGCCATGACAAAGGGATTGTCTGGAGTGCTTGGGCAGGCAGATGGATATTTTTGGAATGGAACTGACAGGCTTCACACTTGGTGACAAGCTCAACCGCATCTTGGAGGGCTGTGGGCCAATAGAATCCTTGCCGGAATGCTTTCCCAACCAAAGCCCTTGATCCAATATGGGAGCCGCACATGCCTTTGTGTATCTCTGCCAGCAGTTCCTTTCCTCCTTCCCGGCAAATGCACTTCAATTTTACACCATTGGGCCTTCTTCTGTATAGTGTGTCATCGACAAACTGATACATACTGGCCCTTCGGGCTACTCTTTTAGCTTCTTCTTGCTCTTCGGGAAGTTCTCCGGTTTGTAGGAAATGGACTATGTGCCTTGCCCAAGTTGGAGCCTGAGGCTCGGGAATGAGGACTAGCGGCAGCTCCTCATTCGTTGGGGCGCATCCCTTGACTGCGGGGACCAATGGCCCGGCCGGAGGGTGCAGCCCGACAAGCGAAGGGGAGTTGTTTCCGGTAGGGTCCCTACCAGGAGCCCCGAAAGGCTCTACCGGGAGAGGCTTACCGGAGTCCAATTTCCTCCTCTTTCGGGCAATTGTTGTCGGGGATACGGAGGGCTGAGTAAGATGGAGAACAAAAGTCCCTGGTTCCATAGGAAGCTTCTGCGCAGCACACTTTGACAGGTGATCAGCAATGCTGTTTTCCGCACGGGGTACGTGTTCTGTTTGCAACCCGTCAAAGCGATCCTCCAATCTTCTCACTTCCTCGACGTATGCCTCCATCAATGTGCTTTGGTAATCCTGGTTGACTTATCTCACCACCAACAGTGAATCTCCTCGAATGATCAGCTTGATTCCTAATTCTGTGGCAACTCTGAGCCCTGCAAGAAGCCCTTCATATTCTGCTGTATTGTTGGTTGCCTCCCCCCGGGGAAAGTGCATCTGGACGACGTACCTCAGGTGTTCTCCAGTGGGAGTTACGAGAAGCACGTAGCCCCTGCACCTTGTAGGGAGAAGGCACCGTCGAAATACATGATCCATTATTGGGGCGCTTCCTTGTCGGGGATAACTATTTCCTGTACTTCTTCATTAGGGGTCGGCGTCCATTCTACAATAAACTCTACCAACGCCCTGCTCTGGATTGTTGATGTGCTTTCAAACTTCAGGCCAAAGCTGGATAACTCCAATGCCCATTCCACTATCCTGCCGGTGGCCTCTGGTTTTCGAAGTATCCTTTGCAATGGGAAGCGGGTGACAACCGTGATCTCATGGGCTTGGAAGTAGTGGTGCAGTTTCCTTGAAGCCATGACAAGGCCAAAGATCAACTTTTGCACGCTAGAATACCTGGATCTAGCCCCCTGCAACAGGGAGCTCACGAAGTATACTGGGCGCTGCAACACCTTCTTCCTTGCCGTGTCCTTGGAGTTGCTTCCGCTGCCGTGCTCTTCTTTGTCCTCATCCGTATCTGGCCTTGCCGGGCCGCTCCCTTCCTCTTCCCCTGGCGGGATACTTGCTCAGGTGGCTGTTTCTTCTACTTCTCGTTGTGTTACTAGGGCCGCACTAACCACTTGATCAGTTGCTGCCAGATATAGCTGTAACGGCTCTTGTGGTTTGGGTGCAACCAAAGTAGGCACAGAAGACAAGTAGGCCTTCAAATCCTGCAGCGCAGCATCTGCTTCCGGGGTCCACTTCATGGGTCCTGCCTTCTTCAAAATCTTGAAGAACGGCAAGGTGCACTTGGCATACTTGGAGATGAACCTGCTAAGCGCGGCAACGCATCCTGTCAAACGCCTCACATCCTTAACTGTCTTGGGTGCCTGTATCTGCTCAATAGCCTTGATCTTATCGGGGTTGGCCTCTATCCCTGTGGCGCCCCCGACTCAATCGTGCACCAATCATACACGCAAACATGCACGATCAAGCACAGGGACTCACGGGAAGATATCACAACACAACTCTAACACAAATTAACGGAGATCCACAGTATTACAGACCAGGGATCCGAAGATCCGAATAGCTAAGTCAGTCATACAAATATTATCTGAGTACAGACATAGTTAGACAAGTCTTGCCTTAAGAAGGCTAGCACAAACAGCGACACTAGATCGAAAGGCGTTGGCCTCCTGCCTGGGAGCCTCCGATCCTACTCCTGGTCGGCTGGCTCGATCCAGTAGTGCGTGCCCTCTGGACCCTCCTGGTAGTAAGCTCATGTGGTGGCATCTGGCTCCGGGGCTCCATCGTCTGATGTATCATCAAGGTGGGGTATGGGGAAAAGAGAAAGTAAAGCAACCGTGAGTACTCATCCAAAGTACTCAGCAAGCAAGGATCTATACTACATATGCAACATTATCAAAGGAGAAAGGCTGTATATGTGGACTGGGCTGCAGAAATGCTAGAATAGAGAGAAGGCCTAGTCCTATCGAAGACTAGCATCTTCACGAAGCCATCATCTTGCAGCAGTAGAAGAGAGTAGAATAGCATTTTATTTAGCAAACATGTTGAAGCAAAAGCCTAGAGATCCTTCCTCGACTCCCAGCGAGAAAGCGATCCCGAAGCTTTAATTAAATAACAAGTATCCAGTTCAAGTAGTAGATCGGGATACACAAACTGAGCATCCTTTACCGTAGGACCAGCTATCGATAGATCATTCATCCCTGCAGGGGTGCACTACTATTACCCAACACGCTTGAGCAACTCAGGTCGGACATACTTGCTGGGTAATGCCCGTTCTCGGAAGATCAACACGAAGCAACGCTCTACCTACGCTCGGCAGAGAGGTCAACACGCCGGACTAACCTATGCAACCAGAGGTCTTGGGCCTTCGCCCTGGGCACCCTGCGCGTTGCAAGACTGGCCGGGGTGCAGGCGCGACACTGAACTCGTCAGTGAAGTATCCAGCCCAATCCAGACAATCAGCCCGCACGGTGAATCGTGACGTCTGACGAGCTTTCGGGGGAAACGTACATCGCAGAGGGCCCCATAACCATAATCCCGCGTGGTGGTAGTGCGTATAGGGCACGTCGACCCACTCAGATCACACACACAAATCCAATAGGCTCATTTAGTATCACGCGGAGACAATCAGAGTCTCTGAAGCTCCGCCACAATATCACACTCGAGTGCCCTTCCGGCACACTCGACATCACAGATCCCCAGCGGGTACCCACCAGGGTTGACCCGCCTGTAACAAGGTCAAAGTAATCGTGTGGTCATATCATCAAAAGGGAAACCCGAGGAATCACCCTCGGCGGATTCCACTCGATGAAAACAACAGGGTGAACGTATGAGGCATCACCCTCGAGGTTCACACTGAGGGCTTGCACGACAGAGTCGTATCGGGAGTGGAGAAGGAGGAATCACCCTCGATGACCACGACCGAACAGCTATGCTGCAGAGTATTCATCAGGAGTGCGTTACGAGGTATCACCCTCGGCACTCAATAGTTACTACGCAGAGTCGTACAACTAAGGGGGGTGTGAAGTGAGGTGTCGGTCTCTGGTTGACGATCACGTTGATCGAGTCGTCGATGATCAAGTAGGGGCAACAAGGGAAAGGTGGTGGGGTCACTGATGGTTCACTACCAACCTATACTAAACAGTTTATCATAGGCAGGTAAGGTAACAATGAACAGGTTACAAAAGCAGGCTATGCATCAGAATAGGAGCTTACATTAACAGTAGCAAAATCTAATGCAAGTAGGAGAAATGGAATGGGCGATATCTGGATGCTCAAGGGGGGGGGGGGCTTGCCTGGTTGCTCTGGCAAGAGAAAGAGGTCGTCAACGGGCTGCTCGTCGGTAGTGTAGTCGTACCCAGGTGCAGCTTCGTCGGTCTCGGCGTCTATCGAGAGAGAAGGAGGGGGAGAGAAACAATAAATTAATGGCAATAATGCAAACAAGATGCATGACATGACTAAATGATATGCCGGGGTGTTCTACTGCCTAACTAAATGATTTAGTTAAATTAGGAATTTAACCGGATTTATTTAATCAACGTTGGGCACTATTCATTTATCGAAATCGGTCTAAAAGTTCAATGTTCATATAGCTAGGGGCATCTGGCAGGAATACGAAGGGCGTATTCAGAATCGTATCGAAATTCTGAGCAACTTTCATATATAAATTATTTTCATCGGAGTTATGGTTTAATTAATATGAATTTCTAAAGTTTTGAATTTAATTATTTTCTGAATTTAATTATTTATTTAAATTCGAATTATCCAGAAAAGTGAATGATGACGTCAGCATGAGGTTAGGGTGACGTCAGCAGGTCAACTCTGGCTGACCAGAGTCAAACCTGACAGGTGGGACCCACATGTCATACACTGTGGCTTTAACAAAGAGGTTAAACTAATTAATTGGGTTAATTAACAGGTGGGGCCCAGCAGTCAGTGACTGATTAGGATTTTAATTATTTTTATTTATCTAATTAGTTAATTAGGCACCTGACAGGGGGGCCCATATGTCATAGACACAGGAAAGGGGCCCCACCAGTCAGTGACTGGGCAGTGCCCAGTCAGCTAGTTGACCAAGTCAACTGGTCAACTAGGGCCGGCCTGGGCCACGGGCAGTGGCACTGGGGGTGGCCCCAGGCCAGCCACGTTGGCGGCGGCGCCGACCGGCCACCGGAGTTGCTCTGGCGAGCACCAGGGACGGCGGCGCGGCTCGAAAATGGCGCACAGGGCACCATTGCGAGCGCGGCCGGGCTATTTCGAATGGGCAGACGACGGCGGAGCGATCTAGGGTGACGGCGGGGGCTGCGGTGGTCGGTAGCATTGACGGCGAGCAATGAGGCGGACGCCGGAGTTCGGCCACCATCGGGATCGGGGCTACGGCGTGCAAAAAGGGCAGGGCGAGGTGGCTACGGTGTCTACACGATGCGGTGAGCGCAACGGTGGCACGGACGGGACCATTTGGTCGCCGTGGCCACGCCGGCGACGAGGCCAGGCGGCGGCGGGTTCGGGCATCTCCAATGTGACCACAACGGCGACGATATAGAGCCGGAAAGAGAGGGGGAGGAAGACGACGGCTCACCAGGCCCTGTAGGTGTGCAATAGTGGGCTCGACGGAGGCGAATTGACGACGGTGTGCGGCGGTGATCCGAGGAAGAAGAAGATGGCGCGGGGTCGATGCAGGGCTCCTGGGGCTCGGGCTCATGGTCGAGGAGGACGGGCTCATTGCGGCGGAGCTCGTGGACACGTCGGCGGGGCGAAAGGGTGGCGGTGGCCGCGCGGTTTAGCCGTGGCCGCCATGGGCGGCGGTCGGTGAAGCGGGGGGGAGGGGGGAAGGGGGGGTGCGAGAGAGAGAGAGAGCGAACGGAGCGGCTAGGGTTCGTCCGCGGGGTCGAGGAGCTGCTCTTTATCCACCACAGCGAGCGCGGCGACGCGCTGTCGAGCGAGGGAGAGAGGGGGGCCATGCCGCGGCGTGCGGGCGCGACGACAGCGCGCGCGCGGTCAACAGGGGAGGTAGGAGACGGCGCTAGGTGGGCTGGGCCGCGCTGTACCGATAGGCTCTAGTGCACAGTAGCTTCTTTAGGCCTTTTTTCCTTTTTCTCTTTTTCTGTTTCTTTCTTTTCTGTTTTGCCAATTGGTTGGGCCCCAAATGGATTTTGTAAAAAGTGTGACCTAGTCCATAAACACCAGTGCATTATACCCTAACACCAAAAATTAGTTTGGGCAAAACATCATTTCACATTTAATTTAAATTAATTAAAAGGTTATTAAATATTATTTTCAGCCACTGTTAGAGGAGGTTTGGGTTACTAAATCAATTTATTAATTGTTGGTTACAATTTTAGAATTGGCTCTGTAATATTTGTTATTTATTGAACATTTTAGTTTCTATGTTGCACAACTTTTATTTTCCACTTTCATTTAAATTTTGAATTCTGACTTAGGAGTTGAAATGCAGTATGATGCTAATGATGATTATGCACTGTTAAACATGCTGACTTGTCATTATCAAAAGTGATTACTGTGGCTAATGACATGGGGTGTTACAATTCTCCTCATCTACTAAGAATTCTCGCCCCGAGAATTAAGAGGAAGACTGAAAGAAAGCGGGGTATTCTTCGCGAAGACGATCCTCGCGTTCCCAAGTGGCTTCATCTTCAGAATAATTTGACCACTGAACTTTGAGGAATTTGATTGACTTCTGACGAGTTCGACGCTCAGATTGATCAAGAATACGGATGGGATGTTCTGGATAAGACAGATCTTCCCGTAATTCAAGCATTTCGTGATCCACAGCTCGAATAGGATCCTTGAAGCAGCGACGGAGTTGGGATACATGAAAGACATCATGTACTTGAGAAAGATTTGGCGGCAATTGCAATTGATATGCCACCTCTCCTCGACAGGCAAGAATACGGAACGGGACAATGTAGCGAGGAGCTAACTTGCCTTTGATTCCGAACCGATGAGTGCCTTTCAACGGAGTGACGCGGAGGTAAGCTTGCTCGCCAGGTTGATAGACCATTTCCTGGTGCTTTCGGTCATAGTTGCTCTTCTGACGAGACTATGCAGATTTCAAATGTTCACGGACAATGCGGACTTGTTCCTCAGCTTGCTGAATAATGTCCGGTCCGATGAGTGAGCGTTCCCCAGTTTCTGACCAATTCAGAGGGGTTCGACACTTACGACCATATAGAACTTCAAACGGTGCCATCTTCAGACTAGCCAGATAGCTATTGTTGTAAGAGAATTCGGCATACGGGAGAGATTCCTCCCATTTCTTACCGAAGGAGATGACGCAAGCTCGAAGCATATCTTCGAGCACTTGATTAACTCGTTCGACTTGACCCTGTGACTGAGGTTGAAATGCGGTGCTGAAAGACAGATGAGTTCCCATAGCTTCTTGGAAACTATTCCAGAATCTTGAGGTGAAGAGGCTGCCATGATCAGAACTGATCTCCAACGGAACACCGTGGAGTGACACAATTCGGGAAACATACAAGTCTGCTAACTGGCTAGCAGTGATTTTCTCCTTAACAGGCAGAAAGTGAGCAACCTTAGAGAATCGGTCAATGACGACAAAAATAGCATCATGACCCTTCTGAGATCTGGGAAAACCAGTAATGAAATACATTTGGACCTTGTCCCATTTCCATTCAGGAATATCAAGTGGTTGCAGAGTTCCAGCAGGCCTTTGATGTTCTGCTTTAATGCGGCGGCAAATGTCACACTCCGAAACATAACGAGCAATGTCTCGCTTCATATTAGGCCACCAGTATCTCTGACAAATGTCACGGTACATCTTTGTGCTACCAGGATGAATTGACAGAGGAGTATCACGAGCTTCTTTCATAACGTGTTCCCTCTCATCCTTGAACTTGGGTACGAAGAGATGGTGTTGGAAAAATAGGATCCCATCCTCAACAAGATGGAATTCCGACGGCTTTCCTTTTTTGAGGTATCGGTTGATCCTTTCAACTTCAGTGTCATACTTTTGTATAATCTTAATGATGTGCTCTAAATCTAGTTCGACAACCGGGGTATTGAGATAACCCTGTGGAACAATATGGAGGTTCAATTTGCGAAGCTCTTCATAAAGCAGAGGTTGTGCTTCCTGAACCATAAGATTGTTGCAATAAGCCTTTCGACTCAAAGCATCGGCCATTACATTAGCCTTGCCAGGGGTATATGAGATATTCATATCATAATCGGCAATTGTTTCGATCCATCTTTGTTGACAAAGGTTCGGATCTGGTTGAGTATATAAATACTTCATACTTTGGTGATCCGTGTATATCTCACAATGGTTACCGAGATGGTAATGTCGCCATAGCTTCAGGGCATAAATAACCGCAGAAAGTTCAAGAACATGCATGGGATAATTTTCTTCATGAGGACGCAATTGCAGGGAGGCAAAAGCAATCACTTTGCGCTCTTGCATTAGGACACAGCCTAATCCTTGACGAGATGCATCACAGTATATTACGAAATCCTTTTGGGAATCCAGGGGTGCTAATACTGGGGCAGATGTCAATTTATCTTCTAGTGTCTGAAAGCTTTCTTGACATTTTTCTGTCCACTCAAATTTGACACCTTTGTGAATCAGATTTGTCAATGGTTTTGCAAACTTGGAAAAGTTCTCAACGAATCGATGGCAATAACTAGCAAGTCCGAGAAAACTTCTGACTTGCTTGACATTCTTCGGGGGAGTCCAGTCAAGAATAGCCTGAACTCGTTCAGGGTTAACAGCAATTCCATCCTTGGAAATCACATGACCAAGGTAAGTTACTTCAGAAAGCCAAAATTCACATTTGGAATACTTGGCATACAACTTGTGTTCTCGAAGCCTTTCCAGTACCAGACGGAGGTGTTCAGCATGTTCTTCTTTATTCTTAGAATAGACCAGAATATCATCTGCATATACCACGACGAACTTGTCGAGGTAATCCATGAATATATAATTCATCAGACGGGAGAAAGTTGCTGGAGCATTTGTCAAGCTGAAGGACATGACAGTGTACTCATAAGAGCCATAACGAGTGACGAATGCAGTTTTGGGAATATCCTCTTCACGGACACGGATCTGGTGATAACCCAACCTCAAGTCGAGTTTAGAGAACACCGATGATCCAGCAAGTTGATCATAAAGATCATTGATACGGGGCAGTGGGTATTTATTCTGGATTGTGGCTTGGTTAATGGGCCGATAATCCTGAACCAATTGGTTAGTTCCATCCTTCTTCCTAACAAAGAGTGAAGGTGCTCCCCAAGCAGAGGAATTGGGGCGGATGAAACCACTATTAAGTGACTTGTCGATTTCTTCCTTAAGCTCGAGAAGGTGATGTGGAGGCATCTTATAAGGTCGCTTCGCAATAGGGACAGTGCCAGGCTTCAAGTCAATGACGAACTCGACAGCCCTAACCGGGGGTATTCCTGGGAGTTCTTCTGGAAAGACGTCTGGAAAATCTCGAACGACAGGAACGTTCTTGATTCCTTCCAGAGGTGAGGCGTTCAAAGCATTCAGAGCATATATCTGAGCTTCAGCATCTCGAGTAATTCGGGCGGTGTTGTTCACTATCTCATCGGAGGGGTGAAGAAGTTGGACAACTTTAGTGGCACAATTGATCGAAGCAATGTGAGCTTTCAACCAATCCATTCCGAGTATGAGGTCTATGGTGGAAGACTTCAGGATAATAGGTGAGGCAAGGAATTCCAACCCTTTAATTTCGATGGTAACGTCAGGTGCTATCACGTCAGCATGACAATGACCTCGGGGAGTTTTAATGACTAACGGAGTATGCATCTTCTCATATCGAATGCCATGTATGAATGCAAATTTTCCAGAGATGAATGAATGTGATGCTAATGAATCAAATAAAACAGAAGCAGGTACTGAATTAATGAGAAGGGTACCCATCACAGTAGCAGGTTGATCCTGGACTTCTTCAATGTCAATGTTGTAAGCGTGTCCACGACCATGTGCAGCAGACCCAGTATTATAGTTGCGGGTCTGATTGTTGCCACGACCATTGCCACGGCCAGTACAAGGAAAAGCCAACTGATTCTGAGTCTGGCGGCAGTCTTTAGCCTGGTGACCTGGTTTGCGCCACTTGAAGCACAGACCATCTTCAGGACGAAGAGGAGCATTGTTTTGAATAGCTTGAGCCTTTGGCTGCCTCGGTGGTGGAGGAGGCAGACGTGGTGCAGCATAGTTGTTCTTTGGCGCAGAGGTATTGGGACAGAACGCATTGTTGGGAATCCAAACTCGATGCTTCTGTGCTGAGCCCGAAGATGAGCCAGCATCACGATAGCGCTTCTGCGAGTCCTTATGCTTCATCTGAGCGGTCTCAACAAGAATAGCCTTGTTCACAAGAGTTGAAAAGTCATTGAAGTCTTGAGCAGCAAGTGCAAGCTCGAGGTCTGGGTGGAGTCCATTACGGAACTTCTCTTGTCTATGAGCATCTGTGGCGATGTCTTCTTCAGCATAGCAGGAGAGATCAAGAAATTCCCGCTGATAAGCTTCGACAGTCTTGTTGCCCTGAGTGAGGTTACGGAACTAGGTCTTCATGCATTCCATAATTGCCTGAAGGATGTAACGTGCCCGGAAAGCAGCCTGGAACTCATACCAGGTAATGACTATTCCCGCCGGGAGTGTACGCTTGTGTGTGTCCCACCATTGAGCAGTGGGCCCTTTTAAGAAAAAGGACGCGAAGGCGACGAAGTTGGGAGGGGCAACATTAGCAGACTCCATCTCATGAGTGATGTCGCGGAGCCAGTCATCTGCATCCAGTGGCTTGTCAGAGTTGCAGAAGTGAGTGGGGTTAAGTCGCATGAACTCCGGCAGAGTTATTGAAGGAGAGTTCTGGTTCTGGTTCTAGTTGTTCTGATGCGGAAACTGAGCCATAATTCCAGTCATGAACTTGCGGTTGAGCTCGAATTGTTGCATCATAGCTGCCATATAGTCTGGCAGTGGTGGACGTTCAGGGGCACGACCACAACCACGACCACCTGGTCTAACCATCCTGCTAAGTATCAACAGGGGGTAGTTTAGTAAAAACAATTGCGAGCGTTTAGTGACAATCATGATGTAACTCGACAGCAATTTAAGCAGTGTAGCAGATACACAACAGTAGTCAATTAAGACATACAGATCCATACACAAAGTCGGGTACATGTGGACAGCATAACGGCGCAAATTAAAAGCTAGACATACTAGGCGGCACGCAGGCACGCGGTAAGGAAGTACACAATGAGACATAGCAAAGGCTACATCAATGTCGGGGAAAACCACTGTAACGGGGTAACTGCGAGTGCGAACGATGAATGTTTGTCGCGGTAGGATCCTGCGCTCCATGTGCACTCTGATGCAGAACCCGGTCTCGAGCTATAAGAAGAGGTCCACGTGTAGGTGTGTGACCTCCAACAGCAGGCCAATCAATACCAGGATACATCTGAGTCCTGCACGGGTAAAGGATGTCCTCAGGATGTATCCCTGCGCGAACAGCGGGTAGCAACTGCGTCATAGCATCGTAGAGACGTGCTTGAGTGGCAACCAACTCGATGGCAAGAGCCCTAACAGTGCGATCCAGAGCCTGAGTGCACTGAATCAGAACGCGCGGGTCATAGCGACGAGGCTCGTACGGGGCACAGATAGCTGTGTAGTATCCAGTAGCATCTCCAGCAGGGGCATACGGAATGTATCGGAACTCAGAGTCATCCAAGATATCACTGAACTGTCCTCGGAGACGTGCGACAGCAGAGTAGGCGGCATCATGTACTGCCATCTCAATCGTCACGCCGATACCGTGGAAAAGGTGCAGCTCAGTGTCTGAGTCATCTTGCCGATCATAAATACGAACATCAGCATGGTACTGCTCCTGATTGAACTCGCGGTAATCCTCATAGACTATGTACTCGGGGTACCAGCGGTAGCCAAGTCCGGTCACGAGAGCGATCAGGACAGCTGGAAACCCAGGGGCATCACGAGCCCAAGTGCGAAGCACAAGCTGTGTCGTAGGACGCGGTGGAAACAAACGATCCATCTGAAACAGAGGAAATTCAGGGTTGTCAAACGACAATGAGAATTTTAACACAACTCGGAGAGAAAGGTTAAACAAAACAATGGAAAGGAAAATGATTATCAGACTAATCAGATCAATGACAGGGAAATCGCACAGACATCCAGCTCTCCGGGTAGACAGAATTTACGAGATCCTAAGTGTCGGCGTTAGTAAAATTCATTTAACCCGAATAGAAGAGAGATTAGAGTCCCAGAGTATAGACGAGGAATAAAAGATCCTAATACCACCCAATCGGCGACGTGGGCCCGTAAGCCACACAGCCAAGTTAGTAAATTAGTTTTTCGGTTTCTAGACTCAACTTTGGCCAAGAAATTGGAAAGGGGCTTCCTACAGGCAGTCGGCTCTGATACCAACTTGTGGCGCCCCCGACTCAATCGTGCACTAATCATACACGCAAACATGCACGATCAAAATTGTAACACCCCATGTCATTAGCCACAGTAATCACTTTTGATAATGACAAGTCAGCATGTTTAACAGTGCATAATCATCATTAGCATCATATTGCATTTCAACTCCTAAGTCAGAATTCAAAATTTAAATGAAAGTGGAAAATAAAAGTTGTGCAACATAGAAACTAAAATGTTCAATAAATAATAAATATTGCAGAGCCAATTCTAAAATTGTAACCAACAATTAATAAATTGATTTAGTAACCCAAACCTCCTCTAACAGTGGCTGAAAATAATATTTAATAACCTTTTAATTAATTTAAATTAAATGTGAAATGATGTTTTGCCCAAACTAATTTTTGGTGTTAGGGTATAATGCACTAGTGTTTATGGACTAGGTCACACTTTTTACAAAATCCATTTGGGGCCCAACCAACTGGCAAAACAGAAAAGAAAGAAACAGAAAAAGAGAAAAAGGAAAAAGGCCTAAAGAAGCTACTGTGCACTAGAGCCTATCGAAAGCGCACCGCCCAGCCCACCTAGCGCCGTCCCCTACCTCCCCTGTTCACTGCGCGCGCTGTCATCGCGCCCGCATGCTGCGGCATGGCCCCCCTCTCTCCCTCGCTCGACAGCGCGTCGCCGCGCTCGCTGTGGTGGATAAAGAGCAGCTCCTCGACCCCGCGGACGAACCCTAGCCGCTCCGTTTGCTCTCCTCCTCGCTTTTCACCCACACCCCGCTTCACCCGAGCGCCACCATGGTCGGCCACGGCTAAACCGCGCGGCCATCGCCAGCCTTTCGCCCCGTCGACGTGTCCACGAGCTCCGCCGCAATGAGCCCGTCCTCCTCGACCACGAGCCCGAGCCCCAGGAGCCCTGCATCGACCCCGTGCCATCTTCTTCTTCCTCGGATCGCCGCTGCACACCGTCTTCAATTCGCCTCCGTCGAACCCTCCCCGAGCCCGCTATTGCACACCTACAGGGCCTGGTGAGCCGTCGTCGTCCTCCCCCTCTCTTTCCGGCTCGATATCATCGCCGTTGTGGTCGCATTGGAGATGCCCGAACCCGCCGCCGCCTGGCCTCATCGCCGGCGTGGCCACGGCGACCAAATGGTCCCGTGCGTGCCACCGTTGCACTCACCGCATCATGTAGACACCGTAGCCACCTCGCCCTGCCCTTTTTGCACGCTGTAGCCCCGATCCCGACGGTGGCCGAACTCTGGCGTCCGCCTCGTTGCTCGTCGTCGACGCTACCGACCACCGCAGCCCCTGTCATCGCCCTAGATCGCTCCGCCGTCGTCTGCCCGTTCGAAAGAGCCCGGCCGCGCTCGCAATGGTGCCCTGTGCGCCATTTCCAAGCCGCGCCGCCGTCCCTGGTGCTCGCCGGAGCAACTCCGGTGGCCGGCCGGCGCCACCGCCGATGTGGCTGGCCTGGGGCCACCCCCAGTGCCGCTGCCTGTGGGCCAGGCCGGCCCCAGTTGACCAGTTGACTTGGTCAACTGGCTGACTGGGCACTGCCCAGTCACTGACTGGTGGGGCCCCTTTGCTGTGTCTATGACATATGGGCCCCCCCTGTCAGGTGCCTAATTAACTAATTAGATAAATAAAAATAATTAAAATCCTAATCAGTCACTGACTGCTGGGCCCCACCTGTTAATTAACCCAATTAATTAGTTTAACCTCTCTGTTAAAGCCACAGTGTATGACATGTGGGTCCCACCTGTCAGGTTTGACTCTGGTCAGCCAGAGTTGACCTGCTGACATCACCCAGACCTCATGCTGACATCATCATTCACTATCCTGGATAATTCAAATTTAAATAAATAATTAAATTCAGAAAATGTTTAAAACTTTAGAAAATCATATTAAATAAACCGTAACTCCGATGAAAATAATTTATATATGAAAGTTGCTCAGAATTTCGATACGAATCTGAATACGCACTCCGTATTCCTGCCAGATGCCCCTAGCTATATGAACATTGAAATTTTAGACCGATTTTGATAAATGAATAGTGCCCAACATTGATTAAATAAATCCGGTTAAATTCGTAATTTAACAAAATCATTTAGTTAGGCAGTAGAACACCCCGGCATATCATTTAGTCATGTCATGCATCTTGTTTCATTATTGCCATGAATTTATTGTTTCTCTCCCCCTCCTTCTCTCTTGATAGACGTCGAGACCGATGACACTGCACCTGGGTACAACTACACTACCGACGAGCAGCCCGTTGACGACCTCTCTCTCTTGCCAGAGCAACCAGGCAAGCCCCCCCCCTTGAGCATCCAGATATCACCCATTCCATTTCTCCTGCTTGCATTAGATTTTGCTACTATTAATGTATGCTCCTATTCTGATGCATAGCCTGCTTTTGTAACCTGTTCATTGTTACCTTACCTGCCTATGATAAACTGTTTAGTATAGGTTGGTAGTGAACCATCAGTGACCCCACCACCTTTCCCTTGTTTCCCCTGCTTGATCATCAACGACTCGATCAACGTGATCGTCGACCAGAGACCGACACCTCACTTCACACCCCCCTTAGTTGTACGACTCTGCCTAGTAACTATCGAGTGCCGAGAGTGATACCTCGTAACGCACTCCTGATGAATACTCTGCAGCATAGCTGTTCGGTCGTGGTCATCGAGGGTGATTCCTCCTTCTCCACTCCCGATACGACTCTATCGTGCAACCCCTCAATGTGAACCTCGAGGGTGATGCCTCATACGTTCACCCTGATGTTTTCATCGAGTGGAATCCGCCGAGGGTGATTCCTCGGGTTTCCCTTTTGATGATATGACCACACGATTACTTTGACCTTGTTACAGGAGGGTCTACCCTGGTGGGTACCTGCTGGGGATCTGTGATGTCGAGTGTGCCGGAAGGGCACTCGAGTGTGATATTGTGGTGGAGCTTCAGAGACTCTGATTGTCTCCGCGTGATACTAAATGAGCCTATTGGATTTGGGTGTGTGATCTGAGTGGGTCAACGTGCCCTATACGCACTACCACCACGCGGGATTATGGTTATGGGGCCCTCTGCGATGTACATTTCTCCCGAAAGCTCATCAGACATCACGATTCACCGTGCGGGCTGATTGTCGGGATTGGGCTGGATACTTCACTGACGAGTTCAGTGTTGCGCCTGCACCCCGGCCAATCTCGCAACGCGCAGGGTGCCCAGGGCGAAGGCCCAAGACCTCTGGGTGCATAGGTTAGTCTGGTGTGTTGACCTTTCTGCCGAGGCTAGGTAGAGCGTTGCTTCATGTTGATCTTCTGAGGACGGGCATTACCCAGCAAGTATGTCCGGCCAGAGTTGATCGAGCGTGTTGGGTTACAGTAGTGCACCCCTGCAGGGATGAATGATCTACCGATAGCCGGTCCTATGGTAAAGGACGCTCAGTTTGTATATCCTGATCTACTACTTGAACTGGATACTTGTTATTTAATTAAAGCTTCGGGATCGATTTCTCGCTGGGAGTCGAGGAAGGATCTCTAGGCTTTTGCTTCAACATGTTTGCTAAATAAAATGCTATTCTACTCTCTTCTACTGCTGCAAGATGATGGCTTCGTGAAGTTGCTAGTCTTCGATAGGACTAGGCCTTCTCTCTATTCTGGCATTTCTGCAGCCCAGTCCACATATACAGCCTTTCTCCTTTGATAATGTTACATATGTAGTATAGATCCTTGCTTGCTGAATACTTCGGATGAGTACTCACGGTTGCTTTACTTTCTCTATTCCTCATACCCCACCTTGATGATACATCAGACGATGGAGCCCCAGAGCCAGATGCCACCACAGGAGCTTACTACCAGGAAGGTCTAGAGGGCATGTACTACTTTATCAAGCCAGCCGACCAGGAGTAGGTTCGGAGGCTCCCAGGCAGGAGGCCAACACCTTTCGATCTAGTGTCGCTGTTTGTGCTAGCCTTCTTAAGGCAAGACTTGTCTAACTATGTCTGTACTCAGATAATATTTGTATGACTGACTTATGTATTCGGATCTTCGGATCCCTGGTCTGTAATATTGTGGATCTCCGTTAATTTGTGTTAGAGTTGTGTTGTGATATCTTGTAGTGAGTCCCTGTGCTTGATCGTGCATGTTTGCGTGTATGATTAGTGCACGATTGAGTCGGGGGCGCCACAATCCCACGGTGGGACACAAAGAAACCAAGTAGCTTGCCGGAGGGAACGCCAAACATGCACTCCTCCGGATTCAGCTTCAAGTTGATCTTGCACAGATTAGCAAATGTCTCTTCTAAATCCTGAATGAGGGTTGATCTGTCCTTGGTCTTGACCACAATATCATCCATATAGGCTTCAATGTTCCTGTGCAACTGTGGTTCAAAGCCAATCTAGACTGCTCTTGCAAAAGTGGACCCAGCACTCTTCAACCCGAAAGGCATGTGCACAAAGCAGTACGTGCCGCATGGGGTGATGAATGAAGTCTTTTCTTCGTCTTGCTTGGACATAAAAAACTGATGGTATGCAGAATATGCATCCAAAAAAGAGAGCAACTCACATCCTGAGGTAGAATCCACGATCTGGTCGATGCACAGCAAGGGAAATGGATCCTTCGGGCATGCCTTGTTTAGATCCATAAAATCTATGAAAGCCTCCATTTTCCATTAGCCTTGCGCACAACCACTGGGTTTGCTAACCATGTTGGATGCATTACTCCTCTGACCAAACCAGCTGCTTCAATTTTCTTGATTTCCTCGACAATGAACTGCTGCGGTTCCAAGGCCTCCTTCTGAACCTTCTGCTTAACGGGCCGGGCATGTGGGCAGACAGCAAGGTGGTGCTCGATTACCTCCCTGGGAACACCGGGGATATCAGATGGTTGCCAGGCAAACACATCGATATTCGCCCACAGGAAGGCAACGAGCGCGCTTTCCTATTTGTCATCAAGGGTGGCGCTAAACGTGAAAGTACCATCAGCGCCAGCCAGCCCTGCCGCGACCTTTTTCACTTGGGGTGGAGTAGCCTTGGATCTCTTGCTGTTGGAACTCTCTGGTGTGTCATCAACGGGCGTGGCACATTCCACAGAGGTACGCTTCCCGGATTCCTTGCCAGTGCCTCGGCTATGCTTTTCCTTGGCGGGAACTGTGGCTTCCGCGACCTCTGCCGCGACCGCGTCCTAGTACATCTTATCCACGCAAATAATTGCGTCTTTCTTGTCTGATGGAATGGAAATGATGCCCATCAGCCCTGGCATCTTCAAGGTGTTGTAAGCATAGTGGGATGCTGCCATGAATTTGGCCAGGGCCGGGTGCCCAACGATCCCGTTGTACGGCAGAGGGAGGTCAACCACATCAAACACAACTTTCCCAGTCCTGTAGTTCAACTCCCCTCCAAATGTCACTGGCAACGTAACCTTTCCCTTAGGACGGCTCCTGCCGGGATTGATTCCTTGAAACGTGCCTGTGGCCTTAAGTTCTTCCTCTGCTATCTAGAGTTTGCTGATAACCCTTGGGGAAATCAGATTCAACCAGGCCCAGCCGTCAACCAGCATCTTTGTGACCTTGAGGTTGCAAATTGTTGGTGAGACTAACAACAGCAAGCACCCTACCGCAGTGATGCAGTCGCGGTGGTCATCTTCATCAAAGATGATGTGCATGCGTGACCACTTGAGCGGCTTCCGAGAATCTACCGCTGGCTCCATGGCATTGACTTCACGTGCCCACTGTTTAAGTTGGCGGTGAGAGGAGGTCAAATATGCACCCCCGTCAATGCATAGGGCATTAGTGGCCTTCTGGAATTCCTGCTCGCTGGTTTCCTCTTCATTCCCTCCATCACTCTCATTACTGCAATCCTCCTTCTCTCGGCCCTTGGCGGGTTTTCCTTGGTTCCGAGGAGCCTTGCCGAGGCGATTTGCTTCACCACCCCGGCCCTTCCCGCCAGCGCCATTCTGACCTTTTTCCTTATCACGCTTCTCATACTCAGCCTTCTGTCTCTTGACGAGCTGTTCCACTTGATAACACTCCAGGACATCATGGCCCTTGCTCTGATGAATCTTACAGTACGGCCCATCACTTTTCCCAGCTTTCTTGGCAGCCGCCGCCTCCCGGCAGTCAGCGCATGTAGTAGCCTCCTTGCCGGGGGCTTCAGCCTTGGCCTTCTTGACAGTACTAGGCGTGCCTAACCCCTCAACAACCATCACTGTCTTATCCTTGCGCTTCTTGTTGTGCTTCTTGTTCTTCTTCTTCTTATTGATGGTTTCGTCGTCATTTTCTGAGTCGATGTCGACGCAGTCTTCTTCCCCAGGAAGTTTCCTCCCCTCCTCCACCCGAGCACACTTGTCCACCAAAGTGTAGAGCTCCTTCACAGTCTTGGGCAACCGAACATTCATCTTGGAATGTATCCTGCAGTTGCGCACGTTGGATTGGAAGGCAGCTATCACGGCAGCTGGGTGGATATCTGGGATATTTCTGTGGACTCGACTGAATCTCTGCAAGTACTTCCGCAAAGATTCTCCTTCTTTCTGCCGGAGAAGCTGCAAGTCACTGGGCCGCCCTGGTTCCTGATGGCCACCCGTGAAGGCACCAATGAACTCGTGGCACAGGTCAGCCCAGGTTGAAATGGAGTTCTCCAGCAGGTGCATCAGCCAAGACCTCACATTTGACTTGAGGGCCAAAGGGAAGTAGTTGGCGAACACCTTCTCATCTCTTCCCTCGGCAGGTTGAATAGCGATGGTGTAGATGCTCAAGAACTCTACCGGGTTTAGTCTCCCATCATACTTCTCGGGTATCTCTAGCTTGAATGTGCGAGTGGACGGCCAACGGACTTGCCGCAGCTCACGGGTGAAGGCAGGGCACCCAACCTCTAAAGGCAGGCACCCGCTATCTCCGAGCGTGGGCTCGTCGATGTCGGGGCCATCGCACCCATTGGTCTGGTGGGGGTTGTCGTAGCGCCGCTCGTCGATGAAGCGCGCGCCTTCCCTTCTCCTGCCTCCGGGGCACGCTGTCGGCCTTGACGCGCTCGAGGATCTGACGAGGCCATCGAGACATCATCGGGCGCCTGGACTTGCGGCTCCCGGGCAGCTTGCCGTGGCAGGGATTGCACCATGAGGGTGGCCCCTCCCGCATGACCAGCCGCATGAGCCGTTGTTGCTGCCTGGGGAGGCCGTGGCGGTCCGACCCGCTGTGATCCTTCCGCATCAGCAAAACCAATCAAACTTTGGATGGTAGCTCGCCACTCATCCATCTGGTCTGCCGTCGGCGGAAATCTTAACAGTAGTTGGGCTCGTGCCATGGCCTCAGGGGCGGTGCTTGGCATAGGTGATGATGATGTAGATCGTAGTGTCGCTCGGCTCCTGACGTTGCCGGTGGTGACTGCGCCGCGCCCTTGCTGCTGTGAACCAGCCGTTTGGACGACATGGTGACGCGGCGGAGGCGCCTGAGGGCCAGCGGCTCCATTGGGAACAGTAGCTAGGTCAGCCCGCCCCGGGGGTGGCGCGTGCCCTGCGGTCGCCCCCGCAGCGGGGGTGCCCAAAGGGTTGCGATTCGCCCCAGAGCGAGCATCATCACTGCGGCTATGCCTGTTGGCGAGGAGAAAAGGGTTCAGGCTGAACGACCCCTCCATCCGTACCTCATGGAGCATGGCCGTCGGGATGCTGCTAATGCTGTCTTTCCCCGGTACCTCCCGTTCCTGCTTCGGCCGTTGGGGAGGTGGCGACAGCGCCGCCTGCGCCAACCACGTCCCCCATAGCATCCACACCCTCGCGAGCCCCCGCATTCCCCGCGACGTCGGCAGTCGTGGGCAGCGGAGCCTTCGAGGTGGGCGGGTGATTTGCAGCTCCGGGCTTCCTCTTGGGTGCCATAGTCGATGACGCCGTCGATGATGAAAATGTCGATGAAGATGACGCGCAGCGTACGCTCTCGGTTTCGCTCAAGTGATCCCCCTACCTGGCGCGCCAAAGATGTCGTGGGAAACCACGGCCACCTATGGGGCCATCAGCCCCTTTTGGTTCGGCGGGTGTCAATGTCAAAACCGGCGGATCTTGTAGTAGGGGTCCTAAGCTAGGTGTCTTGGCGTGATGGTAACATGGACACAGGATATTACCCAGGTTCGGGCTCTCTCAAGGAGATAATACCCTACGTCCTGCTTTTGGTTGTATTGATATGAGGATAGTACATAGTACAGGTATCTACCACGAGATTGCAGTAATGAATCTGAGATTGTCTATTGACTAGCCTGGCCTCAGTTTATATATGCAACGTAGGCCTAGGGTTTAGAGGAGTCCTTGTCTTGTGTGCCAAGTCTTGTGGAATCCTCCTTGTATTCGGCATGGGCTGCCCGAATTGGCCCATTAGTGAATCATCATGGGGGTCCTCGGCCCGACCCACTGGTCGGGAGACGACGTGGTGAGTACCCCCTAGTCCAGGACACCGTCAGTAGCCCCCTGAACCGGTCTTCAAGTTGAGTACGCTCCTCGGTTCTTCCGAATAATTCTTCGTCTTCGATCGTCGGTCTTGAAAACTGGTTCAACAAATCTTCCCATGTCCGATCTTGACGATCACCGAGCTGAATCCGAAGAGTTTACATGTCGGGCATCCGAGGAGCCCCTTTGAGTTATCGGCCTTTATCAATGCGTTGTAAGTTTTTTACGCCACACCTGGGGTTTGAAGTGTTTCCCGTGCGATGGCGCCCTCTTGTGTCCGAGCTCTAATGCCGAACTAAATCCGAGGGGTCTTTTCACAGCCGAGCTCCAACACTATTCGACATTCAAGGTATCCTCTTGCATCCGAGCTCCAACACTGAACTAAATCCGAGGCGTCTGTTCACAGCCGAGCTTCAACATTATTCAGCATTCAAGGTATCCTCTTGCGTCCGAGCTCCAATGCCGAACTAAATCCGAGGTATCATAGATTACCTTGGCCTCTGAAAATTTGAATGAGTTCATCCGAGCTTAAATGCCGGAGTAGTCTTCTATGGAACGAGCCATTCGAATCCGAGCTTTATGCCGGACCGCTTCCGAGCTCCAATGCCGAACTGCATCCAAGTTCTAACGATGGTCAGCATCCAAGGTGTCATAAACTACCTCAGTCTTTAAACGATTGTACGAATTCAGCCGAGCTTAATGCCGGAAATGCCCTCTATGGAGCCAGCCACTGGCGCCCGAGCTTTATGCCGGACTGCATCCGAGGTGGTGCACCACCCCGACTGCGGGCTGATTTTTTGTGAATATTTTCGATTGGTGCAATTTATTCTATGTTGAGATATATAGCCAGTAGCCCTCAAGGTGTGTGTCGGTCTAAAAACCGAGATGCACCTGAAGGATGACATAAGACCGCTGATCCCAGTAGCCCCTGAGACTCAGGTTGATTCACAAAATCGGCCTGAGGATCAACTCCTAGCTCAGCAGAACACTTTGGGACACAAAAAGCGGTGTGCACAGTCCTCGAGACTCAGTTTTGGTGCGGCCGACCAACCTGAGGATCATAATCTCCTCGGAAACTATATTGCACTTAAATTTTCTGCATTGGATTGATAATGCAGTAGCCCCCGAGAATTGGGTTGGGCAACATGGCCGACCCTAGGATCGTACCTCCTCGGGAACTAGTTCAACTGTCATGTATGTGTTGACAATACCTAGGTGGAGTTCAGCAGGAAAGATGCCGAATTGTAGTTTTAGAAAAGAGTTTCACGCCGAACACCTCAACCAAGAGAATGTCCCGCTTCCTGAAAGGAAAACATAACATAGGTGAAAGATGTTATAAGCTCAAAAGACCAACAAACATGCGTAAAAAACTTTACGTCTAGATTGAATCAAGCTGTTTTGGTGCCAATACGAAATTGGTCTTAAAATTGTACTTCCGTCGTGCTTTGACATGACACATCCGATCTCTAGACTTCAAGTGGGTCAGCCTTCGGCTTCAACCTCCCTATCCCGAAGGCAGAGTGTTTCTCAGGCAATTTCAGCGAACTAAACACGAGCGGCTTTAGAGAGAAACCAGGCTACCCGGCTATTGATTATACACCTGAGTTGAGAAAGGAGTGGTAGAAAAAGACTTTGCAGCGACTAAGAAGAAAACATTTATTATAAAATGGCTCATATTAATTTAAGAGCCCCCAAGTGACTTGGGTAAAAGAATTTTATGTATAATGATTGTATGTACCGAAGTACTTATATAATATCTGCGTTCGCCCGAACTTTGAACGCATCTTAACCGACCGTCGGCTTCTCCCTCTTCGGCCAAGGGCTGAAAAGTGTTATCTACTCCGCCTACCGAGAATATCGGCGCTGTTTCGGATAACCAGGCAATCAGGCCATGAGGCTTTAACAGACAAAGCGCGCCAGGGAACTTATGCTATATTACTTATGTAACGTAAGAAGCATTTTCAAAGAAAATAGTGCCCCCAACGGTACCTTTCTTTGGTCGCTCATGATTACTATGAGACTTGTGCAATAGATTTGTGTACGCGTGAGTTCCGTCGTGTGCCGACCACAGTTGAAAACAATAAGAGCGCTAGCTTTCGGCTTCACCCGTCTGAGGTACGAGTTTGGATGACCCGGTCGTAAAAATCGTAGAGGAGCTCCCTTTGCTCCCTAGCCGAACAATCAGGAACGTAGGGGTAAGCACAAGAGCCAGGCAACCCAGCTTTGCGGAACACTTAAGTCAACATGATGCATATTTTGGCATAATACACAAACAAGGAATGGTGTGATACATTAATAATCATATGCAAGAAGAATGGCTTCATAAAGGAAGCCCCCAAGTAAACGGGGTATTTGAATTTGTTTGTAACAAACAAGGTTTTGACAAAGAAATTTTTTCGCAAACGACTTTTTGTCAAAAAAGTATAATGCTTGGTCGAACCGAACAATGTTTGAAACTGGAAGTTTTTTGAGCATGAAAGCGACTTAGCTGGTTAATGTGCTTGGTGTGACGAGGGCCGAGCTTTTAGAGGCTCAAGGTCCCAACCCCCAAGCCGGTCTTGACATACCCAAGAGAAGGGCTCGGCTTGATGAAGTGATAGCACGACAGTGCCGAAGTGCCGAGGCGAAGCCCCCTGTCCAGCCGAGGAGACAGAGTAGTTCGGCACCGTGACAATGAAGCCCCCATGTCAGTCGATGTGTCGAAACAGGTCGGCATGTTGGACTTCAGTTTGATGAAGCGACGATGTGATAATGGCGACACAGGGTATCACACCATGGTGATGGTGGAATTTGGTTGATGGAGGCGAGAGGACGACTCCGTACGCCTGCGTGCCGCAGCAAAAATTAATTATCTGCACACATAAAATAGTTCAACGCAAAAGTAATAATAATAAAATGTTTTAAAACAAAAAATTAAAAATTCCTCCAATTAATTAATTTGAGTGAAACAAATAATTAAAGGAACACGGCCTGGACATGGGGGTCGGCTCGACGGAGTGGAAGCATCAAAGTGTCATTGCAGATCAGAATTTGCCGAACAATGATGTTGTCGGGCCGCTGATAGAAAACCAATCCATCGTATAATGGCGACTGCAAGGGACACAAGATTGTAGAGCTGCCACAACAAAAATTCCCAAACCATAGAAGACATGTTCTGGGATACTGTGCTGCAAAAGGCCAACTATGAGCTGAATTATAAAAAAGAAACATATAGAGAGAAAAACAAATCTCCATGATGTATGCTCGGATGTCCTTCTCTCAATGTGGTGACTTGGCATGTACTACCACTGCTTTATGTATGCACAGCTGTACGTGCGCCCTTGAGAAGCCGGTCTAGTTGGAGCTAAGCGGACCATCTTATGGTGACCGTGTTAAACAGTCCAAGCCAATTATCTGCGCACATAATATATGGCACGCCAAAAATAATAACAAACAAAGGTAATGATAATATACATATATATATATATATTTTAAAAATTTCTTCTAAAGGAATATGGCCTGGGCGCCGAGGTGCCTGAACGAAGAGTTCAGTTTGACGAAGTGGCGACGCTACACGGCCGATGTGGCGAGATGAAGTGCTCGGTCCAGTTAACATGGCGAAGCTGTGATCGGCGGATGCCGAAGTCTCATGCAGGTCGGCTGGTGACGCCGAAGTCTCATGCCAGCCGAGGCGTGGAAGCAGGTCGGCTGGTGACACTGAAGTGGCCGCGTAACACAGTCAAAATCGATTACCTGCACACATAAAACAGTGCAAGCAAAAAACAATAATAATTGAAAGAAAAAATTGCATAGTTAATATATGCGAAGCGAATCATGATGCAAGTTGTCCTGGGCGCCAAGATCAGTTCGACGAAGTGGCAGTCCGGAGATATCGATGAAGGTCGCCATGCGCGGGACGACAACATCGGCCTGGTCTGATCCGAACTCATTGTGCGGAGGCGTCGATCGGCGCAGGCTGGACGACAACGTCAGATTGCCGAGGTGGCGGCGTGACATAGTCAAGGTTGATTATCTGGCACAAGGTCAATATCGACATTGGTCGACATGCCGAGGTGACAACGAGAGACTGGCCAGACCGACACCATGTACGAGGGTCGGAAAAATTTCTCTGCAAAAATAATGCAGCACAAAAGAACAGAAAATATTCTCTGTGTAATAATCTATGTGCTAAACAAATAGCTAAGAAAAATCAAACCTGGACGGCGATGATCATGGAGGACCGAAGCAAATAAAGAAACATCGGTCGAGCTTTGATCGTTGCCCGAAGTAGTGCTAGCTGGACTGCCGGCATTCATCAATACATGAAATAGTGTTTGTAGATTAGATCACAAGGACTGTGCTTGCAAAACAAGTATTTAATTAGGTTAGAAATACTCTAGGTCTATGCACTTTTCAAAAAGGATTACTAGGAACTGCCAGCGGTCGACGAAGAGCTAAATTAAAAAGGGAAAAATAATTAAATCTCCCTGTTTGTGTGCTGCCATGGAGCCAAGTCCCTGTTAGGGTACTGCTTCCGCACTATCTCTTCTACTGGATCGCCTGTTGGTCAGATTGAGTCCGGATCCGATGTATTCGGATCCGATGTACCGCCAAGTAGCGGACGCGAACATAGGCCGTACTGCAATCTATATACATACAGCATTACAAACCTAACAGAAAACATGATGGCACAAATAATTTGTACTACATGTAATTAATAGGAAGAATAGCACCTGAGGATTTGTGAGGCAATCAGCTAGCAATCAGACGTTAGATCCAAATTGATACGGTGCAGAGGTATAGCATCCCACGCAGGTAGTAGCAAGCAGTAGTATAGTACTCTTATCTTAATAAAGAAAAGGAAGGATTGATCTCCCTGTGAGTTGCCGCATAGCTGAATTCATGTTAGCTACGGGCGCTGCTCCGCGTGGACTGTATGCAGACGTGCTCGTCCTCCTCGGTTGGATTCAGGGTGCCAGGAATAACGACGCAGATGTAGCGCAGCGGCAGCATGATGAAACATGAATTCGCGGGGCGGTCTCATTACGGCCACAAATTAGCTAACCTGTGTGGAGAAAATAACACTGGCCGAAGCAATAATTCCCAAGAAAAAATATTATGCATTAAAAGTAATTTGGAGAGATAGCAGCTGGCAGTGGCCGGCTAAAACCAAAGCACACAACGCCGATTGAATTTGATGAAAAGCTGAAGCGATGATGTACTCTTGAGAGGTGTGCTCAAATTACTACAAAAGTAGTACTTGATTTTGACAACCATCACGTGGGGTTGTGTTCGGTTCGTACTAGTAGTAGTCTGCGCTTGCCTCTCTGATCAATCTCACACAAAGTGATCCGTGTGCGCAGGCCAGCCTGCCTTTGTCGGACCTTGCGCAAAAATCACGGCCGCCCGCGAGCCAAAAACTGATCTGATAATCCCATTGATCCGCGGCGATCACCAAGCAGGCTCTCAATGAAAGCACCAATGTCGGTGTCAAAACTGGCGGAACTCGTAGTAGGGGTCCTAAGCTAGGCGTCTTGGAGCGATGGTAACATGGACACAGGATTTTACCCAAGTTCGGGGTCTCTCAAGGAGATAATACCCTACATCCTGCTTTTGGTTGTATTGATATGAGGATAGTACATAGTACAGGTATCTACCACGAGATTGTAGTAATGAATCTGAGATTGTCTATTGACTAGCCTGGCCTCGGTTTATATATGCACCGTAGGCCTAGAGTTTAGAGGAGTCCTTGTCTTGTGTGCCAAGTCTTGTGGAATCCTCCTTGTATTCGGCATGGGCTGCCTGAATTGGCCCATTAGTGAATCTTCATGGGGGTCCTTGGCCCGACACACTGGTCGGAAGATGACGTGGTGAGTACCCCCTAGTCGAGGACACTGTCAGCGGGGGGATGGACACATTAGACAAAGAGCGGAGAAGCGTCGAGCAGCACGGCAGAGATCACACGGGCAGTCTTTACCCAAGTTCGGGCCACCGTGAGGCGTAAAACCCTACTCCTGCTTTGGTGGATTGATGGTGGATAATGGTGGTGAAACATAGCACACTCGCCTGGCAAGGTTGCTCTGGGAGCGAGAGTGGCTACGCGCGTATGGATATGCGAGGATCCAACCCTTTCTACGGTCACCATGGGCCTCCTTTTATAGATTAAGGGGTCACAACAGTGGCAAATCAATCTTTGCGTACTGATTAGATAGCTAACAGTGCTATCATATCTAACTCTGTAAGCTGACAGAGCGCATTAAATGCGCCGCTCTGTGTCACATCACAGCTTGCCCGGTAGGCCCTGCCGTGCTGTTTTGCCAGCTTCGCGCCTGCTTGCTTGACACGTCTCAGGACGGGTGTCATATGGTGGTGTTTGCTGTAGGAAGTGGCTTCCATGTGGCAGAAAGCAGCCACTTAGTCACCTTGGAGCTTGACACCACTTCGATTACTGACTTGCGTCGCTTGTCAGGTGGTGCGGTGGAGTGGCTTGCCTCCGCCAGTCCCGGCAGGCCTGCCGGGACGATCTGGGAGCTTGCTTCCGGGGCAAAACCCAACCCTGCCAGGCTCGCCTGCCCGGCAAGGTAGGTCCTTCCCTTAGCGATGCCTCGTTCCTCTGGCTCGCCTTGGCCTTCTTGACTTGCACTTGCATCCTTCAAAGGAAGTGATCCTCCTTGTTTGGTTTGATCATGGTCTTGCAATCTTATCTCTAGTCTGTGCACAGTCCGTGCAATGGACCCAGGGTCCACTGCACCAACACGAGCGATGGTGAAGTAGTAGCTCGAGTCCTCCGGCAGCATGACGGCGTGGTGGCGGTGGTGGTGGAGAAATCTCGGCAGAGCTTCGCTAAGCACTACGGAGAATAAGATGGACTACGAAGGAGAGGAAGGGCAGCACCGTGGCATGGAGATGCCCTCAAGGGTGCGGCTGCCCTCTCTCTACCTCTCTATATATAGGGGGAAGGGAGGAGGAGGGGCGCCCTAGATCCCATCTAGGGAGGCGGCGGCCACAAGGGATGGGAAACCCTAGATGGATTTTGGCCCTCACCTTAGGAGATTTGGCCCCCTTGCCAAGTGGAGGCAAAACCCTAGGGAGGCGCCCCCACCTCTTCTGGCAATGTGGGATGGGGTGAGGGGGGTGCACAGCCCCTTAGTGGACTGGTGTGCCCCCTCCCCTTGGCCCATGAGGCCCCCCAACACTTGCCGGGGCCCCCCGAAACCCCTTTTGGTCATGCTGGTCATCACCCGGTACCCCCGGAAAAATTTCGGACTCCAATACCCTTCGTCCAATATATCAATCTTCACCTCCAGACCATTCCAGAGTTCCTCGTCACGTCCGAGATCTCATCCGGGACTCTGAATAACCTTCGGTAACCACCATAATGACTCAACTATACTTATATCGTCACCAAACATTAAGTGTGTAGACCCTGCGGGTTCGAGAACTATGCAGACTTGACCGAGACACCTCTACAGTCAATAACCAATAGCGGGACCTAGATGTCCATATTGGTTCCCATATATTCTATGAAGATCTTATCGGTCAAACCTCGATGTCAAGGATTCAGCTAATCCCGTATGCAGTTCCCTTTGTCTGTCGGTATGTTACTTGCCCGAGATTCGATCGTCAGTATCTCCATACCTAGTTCAATCTCGTTACCAACAAGTCTCTTTACTCGGTCTGTAATACAAGATCCAGTGGCTAACTCATTAGTCACATTGCATGCAAGCTTCTTGTGATGTTGTATTACCGAGTGGGACCTGAGATACCTCTCCATCATACGGAGTGACAAATCCCAGTCTTGATCCATGCCAACTCAACAGACACCCTCGGAGATACCTTTAGAGCACCTTTATAGTCACCCAGTTACGTTGCGACATTTGGTACACACAAGGTACTCCTCTGGTGTCAGTGAGTTGCATGATCTCATGGTCGTAGGAACATATACTTGACATGCAGAAAATGATAGCAATAAACTTGATACGATCATATGCTACGTTCATAATTTGGGTCTTGTCCATCACATTATTCTCCTCATGATGTGATCCCATTATCAAATGACAACTCATGTCTATGGCTAGGAAACCATAGCCATCTTTGATCAATGAGCTAGTCTAGTAGAGGCTCACTAGGGACACATTGTTGTCTATGTATCCACACATGTATCTGAGTTTCCGATCAATACAATTCTAGCATGGATAATAAACGATTATCATGAACAGGGAAATATGATAATAACCAATTTATTATTGCCTCTAGGGCATATTTCCAACACTAGCATGCTCAACTCAGATAGTGCTGACGTTGTTTTATATTCTCTACGTGAGAAGTACCAAGACACTGACAAGTTGATTGTTCCCAGATGGGTGACGGTCAGTATTTTGCTTTGTACATAGGATGATAAGTTATTTGGCAATTTTCTAACTATTGTTGTTCTTTTTGTACAACAGACCAAGATCCGTGATGGAAATATTGATGCCAATGTGCGGCAGTGGTTCACAAGATCTGGGGTTGATGGTTATGACCATGTACGTGACTCATCCTGATGTTTGATTTTTTTGTGTACAGATGAAAGATGGATGCTCTTATCTGAACTTATTGTACTCATGAACTAGAACTATCATGTTTCTTGCAAGTTTGGAAGGTGGGAATGAACTTGAGTAACCTGCTTTTTTTCCCTGTACTTACGAATGATGTGTGCTCTTTTTTGAAGCTGAACTTATTGTAGCAAGGAAGTCGAACTGATATGTTTCTTGCATGTTTGGGCAGTGGAGATAAACTTGAGTAGCCTTTACTGTTTTTGTAATGAGTTGCTTACTCAATTAGAACTTATGATTATCTGATCTGTTTGGACTTCTGAATTTCAATTTCCCTCTTTTGTTTATTGTTTTGGAGGCTGAATATTCATTATAATTTGTTAAATTCATTTTTCCTCTGTGATTTGTTTTTGTCAGCTTCTTTTCCCTACTTTTGATCCGCGGTCATTTGTGGCTGACATGAAGCCTGGTGAAGATGTAGGGCATTGGTGCTTGGTTGTTCTGAATTTGAAGTTCCATCATTTCGAGTGTCTTGATTCACTCCGTGATGAAACCTGGAGTGATGCACTTAGATTCTTCAGGACTATGACAGATAATATAAAGAGGGTTTGGAGGGAGTCCAGTGTAGATAGGGCCAAACCGTTCTCGCCGGTGCATGTTGATGCTTTCTCTTGCGAGTTTGTTCATGTGCCGCAGCAGGAAAACACGTGAGTATCCATATTTAATGAAATTTATTAGTTGTTTTTCTTAATGGAATGCGTGGTTTTCCAATTTTTGGTTGTATTCCTGTATTTTGAATTTGTAATGTACCCTTTCATTTTTTCTTGATAACAGGCATGATTGTGGCTTCTTTATGCTACAAAACTGCAAGACTTATCATTGTCGGGAGAATGGTGTGATTGAAATGTTGGATTACACACGAAGACATTCTTGACATTAGAAAGACCATATTGTATACATGCGCCATTAGCGATTTGTTTGATGTTGACTTCCGGGGTTTGTTTGGCATCGAACCTTGTACGTATGGATGAACTTTTGTCTTTGTTTCCAGCTTTTACCTCTTGACTAGTACTGTCATGAATTCTGTATTTGAACTTACCCTTTCTGCGCTCCTCCTTTTTTGTTGCAGGTGAGTGGCTAGAACTTGGGGAGCATGACTACAGAATCTTTGGCAGCCAGTTCTCGGAGCTCGAGTGTGTGGCTGTTGATTCGAGCCAGGGGCTTTCTACTGAAATGACAAGATCTGGTGTTATGAAGAGGAGGTTGGGCGCTCTCAAAGGTTCTACGGCTCCTGGTCCAGGGAGCCCCTCTACACCCAAGAATCCCATTGTGCAGTCGATAGACAGTGACGATGACGCGTTTGACAAGATTGCTGGCATGGGAAGAGTCACCAGGAGTGCTGCTGCCAAGGGTGTATCTCCCCTTGCTGTCATAGTGGGCCGTAGAGCCGGTGTTGCTAGGAAGGATGCTGCATTGAAGTCTGGCAATGTTACAAGCGTGAAGCGTCCACCCATAGCTCCTATTAAGTTTTGCTCCCCTGTGCAGCAGCTTCACCCTCATAAATTCCTTCACCTGGACAAGGCTCGCAAGTTGTATAATCTGTTGCGTGGTGATGAAGGACATGAGAAGTACACCAAGTGAGTATCTCCCATTATGTTTCATCTTCTTTTCTTCTCTTGTTTCTAACTGCTAAATAAATATGACTTTAACTGCTCATTTTATATAACTTGAACTTCTATGAATGCCTTATCTTCCTTCCCCTACTTTTTGTTTTCTGTGTGCTGCAGGACAACATTCTCACTGATACCTCAGCCCGATGATTACGTAACTACCTTCACTGGCAAACGCGTGTGGGCAGTTTTTCCACCTGGACTGCTGATGGAGGGTGATGTAATGGACTTCCTCATTGATGATTGGAAGCGAGATCCCGAAAGAAATGTTGATTTCACATCTGGAAAAAGGATCTTGCTGAGTCCATATTTCAGCACGATAATTAATCAGATCGTTTGTTTCTGTGAAATAAGATTGCCTATTGTTTTACTAGTTTTTAAGATACTTTCCTTGTTGATCCTTTTCCCCTGTCTATTTCTTTTTTGCCTTTTTGCACGTTGTTCTTGACTGTTCGTTTTATGGCGATGAAGAGAAAGAGTTTAATGTGGAGAGTGCAGCGAGAGAATTCAAGAGCTATGTTCAAGATGGGGAAGACTTGCTCAATGCCGACCTTATGAGATCTACTAGCTGATTTTGGTTTTATTTGTTTGCTGTGATGCAGGTTTTTATTTTGAATATTTAATATCTCTTTTGGTCATTTGTTTTTAGGTCATGATGCCTCTATTCAAACATATGGTTTTATCAAAGGATTTGAAAGTGTCGCACTTTTCCTTATATGTCATGAATCGGTACTGAAGTACCGTTGACATCCTTGACCCTTTACCATATGGGAAGAACCATCATCCTTCAAGGAACACCTATCACAAAGACTGCGAGAAGATTGTGAGTGATATTTATTATCTCTACTAGATTAATTTTTCCGCCTTTTTGTTTATGCTTTTCTGAGACCTGAAATGTGTGGTTCCTTTTCTTTTTTTACAGATCTCTAGATTGGTCCAAGTAATAAAGGTTGCATATGGTGATGCTTAGTATAATGCGAGCAAGCCGCCCAAATGGGAGGTTTTAGCAAAGAGACCAACATTTGTCAAGGTTCCCTTTCAAGGGCCGAATGAATGTGGCCGTTATACTCTGAAGTATGCAGGGACATATGATGGTGAAAAGATTGTTGAGAACATTCGAAATAACGATGTGGGTTCTAGTTCAGCTTTAACTTTCTGTGTTTGGCTGATTTTCTTTTCCTTTTTATGTGTCATGATTTTTGATTATTTGTTATATTGTTTTACAACCGCGTATTGTTGATTGGAATCCTGAGGATCTGTATACAGTCGTGTTCAACCGGAATAACCAGGTTTTGGTGACAGAGGTTCTCGAGGAGGTTCAAGCTTTGGCTCCTGGTGCATAGAAGAAATGATTATCATTTACGTACTGAATGGGATACTTGTGTGATTTATGTCTTGAAAACATTATAGGATTTGTATGTAGGGTTTGGATGTCTTGTCAACTATGTAATAACCATTATACTTTGTGATGTTTTCAGTGTGGCACAACATTTTACAAACTTTTTTCCATGATGAGAATGTGGTTGAATAGCTGTTTCACTCTTTGTCTGTTTTCTCGGGGATTTGTTTTGGTTAAGTTTTATTTGCACTGAAGTCTTATACACTAGTTGAACTGAAACACTTTTTTCAAGTGCATCGCGAGTTGTTGCTCAAAAGTGAGACTTATTTTATTTTCATCTGTCCCAACCTAACATGGTCCTTTATAGTTTCTGTACCCTCTTTTGTGTACTTATGGTATAGTGCTGCGAGTACTGAATTGTAATTTCATACAGCGTAAGGCTTTTAAAATTGGTGTCACAGTAGTATTTTGGATGTAGCGTGAGTGGACTGACCCTTCCTGGTTTTGTAGAAGTGATGTCATATAATATGTTAGAACTGAAGGTTTTTTGGGATTGAGATTATTTATGATGAAATTGTTAAGTGATCTCTAGCCAGATTTTATTTAAATTTAAGAAATTTAGCTGAATTGACAGCCAATATTGTTTGAACTTCTTGCATTTTAGTAGTTGAACTTCAAAGTAAAAATCAATCCACTGGTTTAAATTAGCTACATTTAACAGATAGCCCTATTAAGTTCATAATTATTTTTGTAGGATATTTAGTTGAACTTCAAAGTATCATTGTTTTGTAGCATATTTTTTATCCTTTTAGTTAAACTTCAAAGTATAATTATTTTTGTAGCATATTTTTTATCCTTTTATCTGTGCTGGAGAGGTAAATTTATTTTAATTTTTATATTTGAATGTAAAATTATCGCCTGCGAACATGTATTTGAAACTTTTCTATTTTCAGTTTTCGAACTTTTTTGTGGTAGTTTATAATTTCTTGCCACGCGCTCTTGTTTATTCAACGGGCCTTATGGGCTGGGGTGAGGACAGTTTGGAGACGAGGGAGTAGCAGGCGTATTGGGCCCTTTTCCAGCCCAAATGGCCCATGCGCGCTCTGTGCACTGCTGGCTCGCGTGCGCTCTGAGTTTAGTCCCACCTCACTAGCCGAGGGGGCTCTCAACCGGTTTATAAGCGTTGCCGTGCCTTGTATGTCGAACTCCTCAAAATACTTACCTATTCCATGACCTGTGGGCCCTGGTCAGCTGGCCCCGCGTAGTGTCGATTACTATGAATTCGCCAACAGTTCTGCCATGGGCTCGAGTCCAAGTGTATCCTCCTGTGTAAGGCTGGCCTATCCTTGGGCGGTCATTATTTTATTTTGTTTGTTTGAAACTAGTACCTCACTGCTCAATGTGGACGGATGCTTTTGTTGTGGTTCTTGTGAATTTTGTCCTTGGTCGAACTGATATCTTTTTGATTGAGTTTTGGCCTACTTTTTCTCGGTTGTGATTATTCTCAAGGCATTATTTGGTACCATCATAGTACTTGCCGTATAAACTAAGTTGTATTGAGATTTCAATTGTACTAGCACTGTTGTTCTTAGTCTATCAATGATTAAGGAATGCGAACTAATGCTTGTTGTTCCTTTTTATTTTGTAGTAAAGATGTACTATGTATTCAAGTGTACCGGTACTTTCACTCCTAGTAGGCTAGTGACTAAGAAATACGTACTGATGGTTCTTAGATTTTTCTGTTGAAGTACCTAGTAATTTTCTAACGACTAGAAGCATGATGTTGTTAGTACTGAATGTTGTCCTTGGCTAGAACTTAGTTTTTTAGTGTTCTTCTGAAACTATAAACTATTTTTAGTGTGATAGCACTACTGTACAGGACTAAGCTGTACTGAGCGTCCAAGGCTACTATTTGTTGTTGTCCTTAGTCTGCTAGTGTTTTTGTGAAATATCCCGGTGTGATTAGTTGCTCCATGACTAGTGCTGCAGAGCAGCCACATAGTTTCATTCACAACCTACTTCAACTTCAAATGATGGATAAACAAAATAGGAAGCTAGCAAACTTGTTCAATGACATAAGCAAACTTGTTCAACCTTGACACACATGACATAAGCAAGCTGGTTTAACCTAACAAAAGCAAACTATGAATTTGAAACAAGGTAAAGGACAAGCACAAGCGCAAGCAACACGAAGGCAGACTTTGATGTATCTTCATCCCGCATAGTGGCAGTGGTAGCAGGGGTCCTGTTCCTGCTCTTTTGAAATTTCCATACCTGTTTTGATGTTGTCGATTTTCTTCCATGACTGGTAGGTGGCGTACGCATCTATCACTGCGTACTCGATGAGGTAATCTGGCAGTGGGCTGATCCCCCATAGTTTATGGTCTTCCTCCGTGTCGATCTTCTTCTTCATGGATTTGTAGAATGGGTGGATGACGCTAGCTGCAACATCAACCAAGGAGTCATACTCTATTCTGGAGTTTGGAACTCTCAAATTGCGCTGAATGTCGATGAAGTTGTTGGGGTTGATCTCCAAACCGGACTTCTTCAGCATCTCTTTGTCATCTTTAATGCTGAAACCTACAAAGGAGTACAAATTCTCCTCCTTCAGTATCTCTTTGAGGTGCTTGGGCCTGCAAGGGGATACATATATTGAAGATTAGTGTTCTTTTTTCAAGATTTAATTCTTCTGTTTTTTGTTTTACAAGTGATGAATCCATGAGGTAGATGCTTATATAGTATAAGTCATGGATGAATGTAGTTCAGAAACTAGTACACAAAGTTCTGAAATTAAATTCAAGTACACCATGTTATTTTTATTTTTTGGTATCTTCCGTGCTTCACCAAATGCTTCACCAAGTTCAAAAACCTATACCAGAGTCAATGATCTATGTGTTGCATAGTGCAAGTTTAGTTTTCTTTTGTTGAATAAAAAAACCTATACCAGTGCTTCACCAAGTTCTTACTTATTTTGCTGCCGAAAATAACATCAGACCAAGTTCAAAAACTACTTTTGTACATCAAGTTCAGAAACATCTTTTAATACATCAAGTCTAGAAACTACACTAGTGCATCAAGATCAGAAACTACACTAGTTCATCAAGTTTCAGAGATTAATCTTGTGAAACAATTTCAGATGCTAATCCAGTGCATCAGGTTCAAAATATATTATAGTGCATCTACTTGAGAAACATGTACTAGTGCATCCACTTCAAAAACTAAAGTAGTACATCTAGTTGGGAAACAAGTTTAATGAAAGTTTGAGGGAGCAGTACTAATTAAACAGATGAATGAAGAGGGCTAATAAGTAGGATGGTTCACCATTTTGTGGCTGCGGCGATGTAGTATACCAGGCAGAGTTCCTCCATGCATAACTGCAGAACTGTTGCCATCTGCAGAGGTTCATCTTTTCTAATAAACTCCACATCAACGGCGATGAAGCTAGGATACAAGCCGCCGCCCTTCATCCCGAGCCTCCTGATCATCTCGTCGGCATTGTCTGGTTCGCTGGTGCAGACGATCTTCAGCGTCTCCTTGCCGTGGAGGTCCACCTTCTCGAGCGTGGTGGTGTAGTCGAGCTTCTCACCGGGGACGTGAACGTCGTCGAGGTTGCTGCTCTGGTCGGACGTATCGCCACGCTGACGCTTGGCAAACGGTTCCTCGGCCATTGCCCTCCTCCAACGACTGTGGGCTTCAAAGATAGATGTTTGTGGGAAGTTTGTAGTGGAGATGGAAGCGGCAATGGTGGTTTTCGGAATGAGGCAGGGATAGAGTCGAATGGGGCTTTTTGAGGGCGTGGTTTGGGACATGGGGGAGGCGGTTCATCGCGGATGTGGGGGTAGTGCTCATGGGGCACCGTTGCAGTCCGTCATGGCAACCACCCAGTGGGTGGCGCGGGCATTGGCCTGGAAGAACGAACCGTCCATGCCAATTTATTTGCAGGGGTATTCACTGGTTGCACTGGTCAGTCTTGTCAAGGTGTACTTATCAGCTGCTTATCCCAATTGCATGTCTCAGGGTCGTTAATGATGGCATTTTGTACTGTTTGAGTGACGAATACTTTGTGATGTTTTCAGTGTGGAGGTTAAGTTTTATTTTGCACTGAAGTCTTATGCACTAGTTGAATTGAACACTTTTTTCAGTGCACTGCGAGTTGTTGCTCAAAAGTGAGACTTATTTTATTTTCATCTCTCCCAACCTAAGTTAGGACTTTATAGTTTTTGTACCCTTTTTTAGTGTACTTATGGTTTAGTGTTGTTAGTACGGAATTGTAATTTCATACAACGTAAGGCTTTGAAAATTGGTGTCACAGTGGTGTGTGGATGTAGCGTGACTGGCCTGATCCTTCCTGGTGGTTTGTAGTACTGTTGTCATATATATATTTGAACTGAAGTTTTTTTGGGATTGAGATTATTTACGACGAAATCATTAGTTCAGCTCTAGCCAGATTTTATGTAAATAAGAAATTTAGCAAAATTGACAAACAATATTTCTTTGAACTTCTTGCATTTTAGTAGTTGAACTTGAAAGTAAAATTTAATTCCCTGGTTTAAATTATGTACATTTAACAGATAACCTATTAAGTTCTCCGTTTTGAAGTATCGTTGTTTTTGTATCGTATTTTTTTATTTTTTTTATCTGTGGTGCAGTGCTAAATTTATTTTATTTTTATTTTTGAATTTCAAATTATTGCCTGCGAACAAGTATTTGAACTTTTCTATATTCAGTTTTCTAACTTTTTTGTTGTAGTTCATAATTTTTTGCCCCGCGCTCTGGTTTATTCAACAGGCCTTATGGGTCAGGTGACGACAGTTTAGAGACGAGCGAGGCTTCCAAGGAGAAGTCGTATTGGGCCCTTTTCCGGCCCAAATGGCCTGTGCGCGCGACTGTGGAATGCTGGCTGCGCGTGCTCTCTGAGTTTATTCCCACCTTGCTAGCCGAGGGGGATCTCGACCGGTTTATAAGCTTTGTCGTGGCACATGTGTCGAACTCCTCCGAATACTTATCTGAGCGCATATACACGATGCTCGCTCTCGGTTCCATGACCTATGGGCCCTAGTCTGCTGGCCCTGCGTTGTGTCGATTAATAGGGATTCGCCAATGGTTCCGCCGTGGGCTCGAGTTCAAGTATCCACCTGCATTAGGGCCTGCCTGTCCTCGGGCGATCAATTTTTTTTGGTTTGAATCTAGTACTTGACTGCACCAGTAATGCGTACTATGGTTTGAATCTACTACTTGACTGCACTAGTAATGCGGACTGATACTTTTGTTGTAGTTCTTATGAGTTTTCTTGGATTTAGTAAGAATGATTTTATTATTACTGATTGTTCTCCTTGGCTCGAACTGTTATCTTTTCATTGAGTTTTTGCCTTCTTTTTTTGTTTGTTGTTGTGATTATTCTCAAGGGTCTTCTGGTATTATTTAGTACTATAGTACTTGCGTGTAAACTAAGTTGTACTGAGAGTTCAATTGTACTAGCACTTATGTGCTTAGTCTGACAGTTATTAAGGGAATGCGAACTGATGCTTCTTGGTCCTTTTTATAGTAGTAAAGTTGTACTGTGCGTTCAAGTGTACTAGTACTGTCATTCTTAGTCTGCCAGTGACCAATAAAATGTGTACTGATGCTTCTTAACTTTTCTGTTGTAGTACTTTCTAATTTTCTAGAAGCTACAAGGATGATCTTGTTAGTACTGAATGTTGTCCTCGGCTGGCCCTTAGTCTTTTTATTGTTGTGATTATTTTTTAGTGTTCTTCTGAAACTATTTAGTGTGATAGTACTGCCGTACAGGACTAAGCTCTACTGAGCGTCCAAGGGTAGTATTCACTGGTACAGCGAGGTGCTATACAAATGGTTTTTAACCCCTTTCCGCGACGGTGTTCTGAACCGTCGCCTAGTGAGTGACTGCGATAGGGGGGTCCTTTCCACATGACCCAGAAACCGTTGGGGATATGCCCTCCTGGCACACACGCTCAGCAAAATGAGGTCGTGTGCGACTGGCGAGCGATCAAATACGGTTATACGTACAGTTGTGGCAAAAAAATACAATTATACAGGCCAAATTGTTTTCGGTCGTAAGTACATCCCACACAGTCAGTCCCCGCTAAACGTTTCCGTTCGTATGTACATTCCACACAGTCAATCCAAGGAATACGTTTCCGTTACTACGTACATCCCATAGAGTTAATCCAAGAAGTACATTTCCATTCGTATATACATCCCACACAGTCACTCCAAGGAAAACATTTCGGTTCGCAGGTACATCACACGCAATTTTCCCCATTTAATTGTTTGTGATAGCGTTGCCATTGCACACGATATTAACAATTTTATCGTTTGCATTATTGAATGCATCACACACGGTGCGTAGAAGAAACTGTGTGACAAAGGCTGTCCATCACACACACTTTTTATGTGGTAAACGTTTGCGCAAGGTGGCCTAACGCAAACAGTTTTCAAGAGGATGTCATTTGTGATTGTTCATTGATCCAACACGGTTTATTCCGACAAACTATGTGCGTTGCCTGAGGTCATCGCCCACGGTGTTTTCTCAATAACCGTTTGCAATAGAAAAACCCAATTAGCAGGCTAATTGCCCTATTATTAATAATCCATTTATTAATCTAATTGAAATTTCATATTAAGCACACAATATATTTCATTTCCATATTAAGGAAGCAGGATTTCATAATTGAAATACATCAGAGTACAACATCATCTAGCTTCAGCACTCAGCTACCCCATTACACAACTGCACCAGCACCAAGTTTCACATGCAACATCTACAACCTTTCGAAATTAGCATCATAGACGGAACATAGACAGATGAATCTCATCTGGAAAACTGCTGAAGCGGAAGGCGAATATTGAGCCTTCATTGATGTTGAAGGTCTTTGCAACTTTAGGCCAGTGCCTGTAGATGATTGACCGTCCATCCTTCGTCCTCTTCAGGAACACTTCAATATTGAACCGTGGGTGTTGTATGAAAACCTTCCTCGCCTCCTGACCATACAAGTGGTTTGAGAGGTAATCATTAGTGAACTGCTTGGGAAAGGCCTGAAAACAAGGATATGCATAAATATCTTCTCCAGATTTGAAATGGCGCAAAGGAATTAAAAAGACAAGGTATAACAGTTAATACCATCCTGTAGTGAACTGATGTCTTCTTCATTGTGTAGACAAAGATCTTGTTGTTTTTTGTCGCTAATTTATTTATCGTAATAATCTTTCTGAGTTTCTTGACTTGACTGATATTAATGGACAACTCATTTCCACATATGCAAAAAGGGTCAAACGGTGGGTCAAAACCTCTGACAGCAGGACCTACATGTGCAAGACCAAATTGTTAAAAACCTAATATTTAAAAACAAGAAGTGGAAAGGTGTGTTATTAACTGCAACATGCCTAATATTTAAAAACAAGCAAACGTAGTCATTCAAACTTGTATTGTGCAGGTCTAAGTACACTAGTTATTGGCCATGTTTGGATCCATTGGTTAGAGTTAGTTTGAGCTAGTTTGGGCTCAAATAGCCCTAAAGTATCCAAACATGAGGGCTAGTTTGAGCTAGTTGCGTCAAACCCACCCAAAACAACTATCCCACCCAAGAGGTGCTGATTGGGGCTAGTTCTCCTAGTGCATTTATTGCCAATCTAACACTGTCATCAAAACACCTCTTTGGCTAGAGTTAGTTCTGGGTTAGTCATTGTTATTTAGGAAACATAGGATAGCGTAGGATTTATTCTACCTTGACTTGTACTCCAAGATGACGATGTACTCCTATATATATGCCCATGAGGCTCAAGCAATACAATCAACTATTCCACCAATCTCTCTCTCTCCCTTTTAACTGTCATGAGCTAGAAACTAACTCTAACCTCTAACTAAGTTAGAGTATCCAAACAGTCCCATTGTTAAATCAAATGGAAAGGTGTGTTCAATACTCCCTCCGGTCCTTTTTACTCTGCATATAAGAATTGTCTAAAGTCAAACTTCATAAAGTTTGACCTTATTTATATGAAAAAATATCAACATCTAGCACGCTAAAGTTATACAATATGAAAATTCAAGTCATGACACATGTACTGATATTTATTTCATATTGTGAATGTTGGTATTTTTTTCTATAAAGTTGGTCAAACTTTACGAGGCTTGAGTTTAGACAAATCTTATATGCGAACTAAAAAGATTCGGAGGGAGTACAACATGCTTAACAGCAACCAAATATAGTCATTCATACAGCTATTGTTAAATTTGGTATTGATAAAACTGAACTGCACAGTTCATACTAGCACATATAGAACATCACACTGTTAATAGCTGAAATAAACAAGGCATACTATGAACAACCAAAGATGACAATTGAAACTGGACATATGCTAACTACAAACAACCGAACAACCATAAACCGTAGAAATAAACAAGGCGTAATGCAAACAACCTAATATAGCAATAAATACTGGACATGTTCTCACTACAAAAGGGGTTTGAGAAAACAAATCATGGGTTTCCTCACTTGTCACAGATTGGCTCCTCCTCATGGTCGCCGTCGATGACGTCTGACTTGCCAGCTGAGGATCCCAGGCCAGCGTCGCAGCATGTGTCATTCGGAAATGACAAAAGGGGCTCCATGGTGATGAAGGATGGCAAATTGTTCATAACGAGCCGCAGGAGATCAGCGGTAGGGCCATCGATGAGATCGACGGCTGTCGAACCTGAAGGGTTGGGGGTGGGCAACTTAACCTGTCACATAACCCGCGTCAAGCCGTCGATGTCGACGACCTCGATGTCGTAGCCGGCATCCGCGACATGCCAGAATACTCTAGCCCGCTAATTGAAAGGCTCAATCCAGGTCCAGTCATCATCGTCAGCTTCCTCGGTGGTCACCTCGCCGACGTCGGGTGAAGAGGCCGCGGTAAAGCTCTTTTGGGCCATTCGCTCCTTGAGCTCCCCGGGAAGCATAGTCGGGCTTAGGCTGCGACGCTCTAGAGTGGGGGATGGGGTGAGGATGGGGATCTCTGGGAAAAGGGGAGTTTCGCAGGCGTCATCGAAGAAACTCAGGGCAGCGAGGGTATGTATATCAGTGGGTAAACTGCATGGGCAGACCGGTAGAGGTTGATGATGGAGGCGGCACGGCGGCGGCGGCGACCTAGCTAGGTTTGGAGCGAGGGAGGGGTGGTGTGTATGTGTGTGAGCAGGGGATTTGGGGTGATCAAAGGATTTGGGGTGTGTGTGTGGAGGGGGTCCAAGGTGGTGTTTGAGGAAATGTTGCGGGTACTGAAATTTTTACTAGGCGGGAGTAAAATGGCAGGGCTACCGAAAATTTGGATCAAGGGATTAAAGCAGAGCGGGGCAGGAGTAACGAACATCACACACGGTTAAAACATAATAATCATGTGCTATCAAACAGAAAAACACTCCAGCCGAGCAGATATTTTTGAGATTGCGAGGGATGGAGGTGGGAGTAAAATGCCGGGGCTACTAAAAATTTGGATCTATTGATTGAAGCAGAGCGGGAGTAACAGACATCGCACACGGTCCAGACATACTAATCGTGTTCTATCAGAAAAACCATCTATGCGGGTAGATATTTTCAAGATTGTGAGGGAGTAGATATTTTCGAGAGGGGGAGGGAAGCCTCATGGAGCCCAATCTACTGTGATAATGTGGGTGACTGGGGCAGGGGCGTGGCACACGGGTAGTCCTAGGGAACCGTGTCTGTTTCATACCCGATCGCAGACGGTTGCTGTGTCTGACTCGTCTGTGTTTATAAATTTGGCCAAAAAACGCGGGAAAGGTTTCGAACATGAACACACTTGCATGTGGACCAAATATATGTATGAAAAGGGTGGTTTGATGTTCAAATACCCAATGCACAACTTTGATGTGGCACCTGTTGCACAAAGCGCACGCTATTATTGCTAGCCCCCCCCCCCCCCCCAAACAGACACACACACACACTTCATGTTGCCGGGAGGGGAATCCTAGCTATGAACGCATGCCCCCAAATAGCTAGGTCTGACATCTCACCGTACCGTAACACAAAACCGAAAGGAGTACATCAACCCCCCTCCCCCCTTTGCTTCCGATCAAATGTGGATCATGTGCGGGCCCACAGATGTGTTATTCTAGCGTTAGATGGGTGACACCACTTACCAACCACACCTGCGGGTGGCCCGATGTGTGTGTGTGTGTGTGCGTGTGTGTGTGTGAAAATGATGTGCTATGATATTTAAATAACCAAATCACAAATTTGATGTGGCACATGCGCATCGCAAATTAACCAGGCATCCCCGAACCCACAGAGGTTCATCTAGTATGAACTCGTACTGTGCCCCCCCCCCCACACACACAAAGACACACACTTTGAGTCGGTGGGAGGGGGCATCTCACCAAGGCGTATTATAAGACTGATCAAGAAGAATCACCACCTTGGTCGTATAACCTCTCTTGTTTGTTGGGTCAAAGTCATGCATTGACGTTCCACACGCGGCCCCACAAAATAAGCTAGCTTGTCGCCGATAACCACATGAGGGAGTGCCTGAAGACAACCACTGCGTGCATGTGGCCCAAACATATGTATGAAGTGTCATGTGGTGTTTGAATATACCAAATGCACAACTTTGATTAATGTGTAGGCGAGCCCTCAAACTTAGGTCTTGAATCTCACCATGATCGACGTACGACTATATGGTAAAGTTAACCAAGAGAAGAAGAATCCACCCTGGTAACCTATCTCGCGTTGTTGGTCGAAGTGATGGAGACATCCACGCGGGCCCATGAATATATAGGCCGTCGATGATAACCAAGCGAGGTAGAGTGTCCAAAGACAAACACTGCATGTATGTGCCCCAAACATTTGTATGGACATGCGTGATGCATGCATATATGTTTGAATACCAAAAACACAACATTTTGATGTGGTGCATGCATGTGTCGAAAAACGCACAGTCCCCACACAGATCTGGTTCATGATGCATCGCGTGCTCGCCCCCCCCCCCCCACTTCGACCCGGTGTGAGGGATTCGTGCGTACACATGCGCACGAAGTATAGTTGCATGTACCGAACCATATAAGATGAACCAAAATTTAATCCCCTCCTAATTATAAGTCAAATTAACCTGTATCACTGTCGGTCGAAGTGATTGACCAAGCGGGCACACAGAGATGGACAAAGCATCTCGCCGATAACCCCGTGAGTGAGTGCTAGAGGACAACCGCCATCGCTTGCTTGCGGGCCAAACACATGTATGGAGATGTGTGGTTGTGATGTTTGAATACCTAATATATATGCAAAACTTTGATGTGGCACCTGCCTCGGAAACCTTTAATTAAGTCCCCCACACGAACCGACGTACATGACACGTAGTATATATATGTTGCCCCCCTCCCCTTTTCGACGCGTAATATATACTCCTACATACGTACCGTAACACAACCCGAAAATAATCCTCCTTGTTCGTCAAATTACCTTTCTCGTTGTATCATATATTAGATGGACGACGACCTCGCGGGCCCATGGAGGGAAGAGTCGCAGGTGAATGAGTGACAACCATCGTCTGCACGTGGCCCAGTGTGTTGGTGATGTTTTTAATACCCAATATGCACAACTTCTTTGCGGCACCTGCCTCGGAAACCGAAAAGTCCCCACACAGAGCGAGATCGATTCATGACGTGTGTGTAGTATATATGTGCTGCCCCGGCACCCTCCTATCCTCTTCGACGTGTACTATATACTCCTACCGCAGCACAACCCAAAAAGAAACCTCCTTGCTGGGTCAAAGTGATGGAGGACAACCTCATGCGCCCACAGATGGAAGCATCGCACGCGAGTGAGTGTCCTATATGACGCGTAGTATTGCCCCCGGCCACCCTCTTCAATGCGTACTATATATATATACTCCTACCGTACGTATAACGAAAACCAAAAAATGACCATCCTTGTTGGTCAAATTAACCTCTCTCATCGCATGTCATAGTGCTGGACGGCGACCTCGCGGGCCCACGCGAGTGAGTGTCCTAGGACCACCGCGTGCATGTGGCCCAAAGATGCATGTCAAACTTTTTCTTCAGCGAACATGTGAACAAAGGAGTTTAGTGCTGAAAATTGAAAAAAATAGATAACATCTGTCCGTTTTTTATACATTGATTGATTTCCCACGGATTTAAATGTGCAAAAATCAAATTTGATCTACATGAGACCCGTGATAGTGCACAAAAATGGATTGCAAAATCATATGTGTACGTGTCCCTGGGTGCATGTGTTAGTCCCCATGCAAGAAATTTCTAACATCTAGAATCTTGATTTTAAAATCCAATAAATCCAAAGCTAAGTTGAAATTCATGAAACTTATCGTGGTGTCATATGGACACCAATAGACTGTGATATTTTTTTTTTTTCAAATTTGAGACAAGTTTTGATATAATCTTCTTACATACAGGAAATTATAAATAATTATCAACCAATATCGCAAACGAACTCTTTATTCGAACCGTGTGTGTTAGACCAACAATGTAAGTGTCGTGCTTCGGTTAAGCAATAAAGCGGCAGAATTAATCATCAAAAAGGAAAAATCAATATAATACGTGCCGCGCACGCATCCCATGTGCCGTACAAGCATGCGTGAGTTAACGAGACGCATGCTAGCAGGCAGACCGGGAGGCCGAGGCATGCGCGTGTTTGCTATGCACTCAACATCGGGCGTGCTAGTAGCTGTGTGAAATGACGGTAGGCGTGCCAGCAGTCCGCCGCGCAGGCTCACCAGGAGGCGAGCCTGCCCTTTGACCGCCGCCCACCTAGCTCCCACTGCTCCATATTAATGGCTTGCCCAATCCGCTGGTCATAATAGGCGGCCGCACACCCCATCCACAGTTGTCACCGCCGCATGGAGTGTATTAGGATTTTGCCGAAGCGCACCATAGGTGGGAGTGGCGACGCCGGGGCTGGTGAAGCACCCGCGCAATGCATGAAGCTGGGCACAGAGGTTGCTGTCGCCACCGACGAGGTCTCGCACGGGTTAGAGTGCGTGCTAATAATTCGTAGCCAGATCTTGAGAATTGATTTTGACTGCCGCCCGCCTCGCTCCGTGAAATGATGGTATAGGAATGCCAGAAGTCCGCCGCGTAGGCTCACCGGGAAGTGAGACAGCCTTTGACCGCCGCCCGCTTCGCTCCCATTGGTCCGTATTAATGGCGTGCCCGAGCGGCCGCACCCCCCCCATCCTCGGCACACGCATAATCCTCTCTCTCCGCCCGCATCCTCGACGCCGCTCTCAGTCCTCAAAGCCGGCACCCCCCATCCTCGCCACACACACAATCCTCTCTCTCCGCCCGCATCCTCGAAGTCGCTCTCAGTCCTCAAAGCCATCAGTGTATGAGGATGCCGCCGAAGCGCCCCATCGGAGGGAGTGGCGACGCCGGGGCTGCTGAAGCACTGGAGCACGGCGTGAATATGGAGGCAGAGGTTTCTGTCGCTGCCGACGAGGTGGAGAATGAGGCTGCCAACACTACAAAAAAAATACACTTCCGTGATGATACGTGTTTGTCACAGTAGGTCATGTTTTCTGTCATGTATTTACATCCATGATGATTTTATGACAGAATCAAGATAGTCATACCTGCGCTGTCGTAGAAGTGTTCCATGACAATACCAAAATTATCATCACGGAAGTGTCCACTTCCATGACGATAAATGGCGTGTCATGGAAGTGCTTTCGTCAAGGGTAACCGACAGGTGGCATCCACTGTAACGGGTCGCTGTTAAGCTATCAGGTGCCGATTTGGATCCAATAACCCGTTAACAGCCCGGACCAATGGGGATTTTCCATGTGTAAAATCATCATTGGCTGGAGGAAACACGTGTCGGCTCCTCGGTGGGCCAGATGTCATCCGTCCAATGGAGGAGACATGCCTATGATACGTCGACACGTGGCAGGGCCCAACAAAGGCCCATATAGGTTAAAAAGGCCGGCCTAGTCAAAGGCCCGTAGTATTTACTCAGGTACTAGTGAGCCAGCCCAATAACGGCTTGTTTAAACATGGCCCATTTATGGCCCGAAGCCAGATCTAGCCCGTTAATTGTTCACCGAATATTTGGGCTCAATTACGGCCCAGTGACATTTCGGCCTGTTAGAGGCCCGATGTAGACATGGGCCCATTTCAGCCCGATGTGTCTTTCGGCCTGGGAATGGCCTGTGCTGCCCATGGGCCATATATGGTCCGACGCGACATCCGGCCCTCTAACGGCCCGTGAGAAAGGTGGCAACAGTTCAGCCCAACGTGACTTTGGGCCTGTTAAAGGCCTGTCGTATAATTCGGCCTGTTGATGCCTCTACTAAGCTTTCGGCCTCTTAAAGCCCATGATATCAGTGGGCCAACTAAGGCCCGAGATATGTTTCAGCCTGGTAATGGCAAGTCATATAACTGGTCCAAAAAAGGCCCAGTCTACATTTCAGCCTGCTGAAGGCCCATCGACAACTAGTGAAAATTGAGGCCCAACATGCATTTCGACCTGCTAAAGGCCCATGGTTTCTTCTGGGCCGTAACAGGCCAGCAGAATATTCAGCCTGTTAATGGCCCAAAGCTACATAGGCCCAACTAAGCACTGGGTCCATTAAAGGCCCAACTAAACTTTGGGCCGAATATAGGCCCGTGTAAGTTGTGGGCCTGGCGCAAAGTGTGAAGGCCCCAATGGCCTTTCAGGCCCAAGAAAGTTGCAGGCCGGCCCAATTGTGGCCCGCTAAAAAGAAGGCCCATTAGAGGCGAATGTTTCGGCCCGGTCGACTACATCAGATTTTCTCCATTTTTTTCAGATAGCGAATGATGGCAGTAAGTAGTAGGAATTAAGAACAAACCTACTCTATACAATAAATAAATTACGGCATAGTAACTTAGAATAAACCTACACAATACCATAAAGGATTTATGGTATATTACATCCACTGGGCATCGAAGTTCGCCACCAGTGATCGTAAAGTGCAACGAAGAAGCAGATTACAAAAACTGGGCGCCATTGCAGCGTAACCAAATTATACTAAACCAAGACCACTTCCAAGACAGTTCAAGAAAGGTTAGCCTTGCGTGCGAACTGCTACGCAAGCTGCTGAGCAAGGCTGTGAGACCGGCCTAGCATGTCGGTCATAGCTTCCAGGTGTAGCTATTTAGAAATGAGGTTCTCATTGGTGTTCTCCGTAATCTTTCTTAGAGATAGGACTTCAAGTCGAAGTTGAGTTGCAGAATGCCTTTCTGCTAGAACTTGGGACTGAAGAAGTCGAACTAATTCAGATAGCGAATTCTGTGAGCTTGTCTGACTGCTAGTCTCAAGTAACTTGAACACTGCATCAAGACAAGACTTTGGGGTTGTCTCGCTATCTTCAAGATGTTTTGCCTTCTTTGCTGCAATATATGTTGGGTTTGTCTCACAGCCTTCAGCAGACTTGTGCATGCCATCAAGCATATCACCCTGAAACCAGCAGAGAGATGACAGGTTTTGCACATGTATAAACAAACATGATAACTGTGCTATCAATTCCATCCAATTTCAAATTAGAAAATAAAGAGTAAGTTCAAAATATCAATAGCATAATTTGGCATTGTTCATAATGCGGGGAGCTTCACCACACTACTGGATTACCATGTCAACATAACAAGCATAGATGAAGGGCAAAGACAATCATTGTATCTATTTTGGTTAATGTGCATGGCATGTTGTTCATATCATTAGCCACATCAGTAAGATAAAATAGGAGATGACAAGGTGCAAACATGGGTTGCTTCACCACACACTGGATTATAGATCCACAAAAACAAGCATACATATAGGGAGTATTGAGTAATGTGCATGGTATGAATAAGGAATTTGGTTTTACAAGTAAAACTTGGAACTTACGGTTGTTGCGAACATGCATTTTGATAGAAATAGCAAACTAAACAGTAGTTAACGATAGGGAGTATGAGCAAATTAAACAGCAGTTGAGGATAAAGGCTTTAGAAGGACTGACTTACATTAACAGTTAGCACCGGCTTTATAATGCCCTTCTCCATGTCAAGGGAAGGATAACTCAAGAATTTTAGCACAGAATCTTCTTCATAAGCATTGCCTGTACTCTATATTTTGTAGAGTGTAATTATAGATATGATAATACTGGAAGGGATAGAGGATAATGAAGATAAGATGCAGATTGATGCTACATAATCAACTACCAATCCCTGGAAGTACAAGCGTTACAAGACAAAATGTACTGACAAGAGCAATGGGCTACACTTCTGCACTGGCATTGTCTATGTATTCAACATTTTGGTAAGATTAAATATAGATCTGATATTTTTTAGTAAATGGTGGGCAAGGGAGATAAGATGCAGAATGCTACACAATGAACCAATCCCTCTTCCCATAATATAAGAGTGTTTTGAACATTGGTGTACTGTACAAAACGTTCTTATATTATGGGACGGAGGGAGTAGCTGTTAATGTAAGTACAATGATAGACGATGTTTAGTCCTTACAAGAGGACTGTAGATCTAAACCTCTTCAAAAGCATTGGGTTGATTCTAAATTTATGTAAGAGTCCATACGGATCTTATAATGTCCACCAAATGGGCGATAACGAGTCTAACATGTGCAGTGATGCTCCATAATCAACCAGCTATGAAAGTAAGTATGGTCATACAAGGCAAGAGGTACTCACAAGAGCAATGCAATGTGCAGTATAGTTGTGAGATTCTGGGGTCCCTTGAGAATGAATGTTCTTCTGCAAACAGTTTTCGTACAAGTGAGACGTTAAGGCACATGCAGAAATGTAGTTCAAATTGTGATGTGATATCATAGACAGTACCTTACGCTGCAGACGAGACCAATGTGTAACAAGATTATTCCAGTCACTGTCTGATAAATGTAGCACCCAATACTTTACAGAAATTTCGTTTAGAGGCTTGCCATCGAAGTGTGCTTGCCTCAGGTAGGAACGATACTTCATCAACGAGTGCTTGAAAAGCGCAACCAACCCTTGCTCGTCTTGACAATCCAGTTTGGTCCTCGCCTATTTAAAAGAATGAAATCTTGTGTCTTCTGTCATCAGAAACATATGCAGTAATTACCATGAATAACATTAGTACATTACTTACGCGTGAGTTGCGGAGGAAGATTGGAAATTGTTCTTTGTCTGTTGTATAATCTTTCCATGAAGGAAAGATGTGCACAAAGTTCCTGACAACAATATAAGCTTCGTCTTGTAAACTAGGAAGAAGTGGAACAGGAGTCCTATTTGCTGCAATTGGGGCTCTCTCTCGTTCGAAAAGGGATTTGGCAACTGGATTTGGTGTACTCTTTGCTGGAATGGGGGTTTTGCGTCGTAGAGCTGGTGCTATGTCAACTGGCATCATCATACTGTTTGCGACAGTTGGGGTCTGGTGAGTTGGGGCATCAGAGATGGCCAGTGTAGTAGGGCTAGAGTCTGCTAGAGTTGTGCTCGTGTTTTCTAGGTCTGGTGATATTGCAACTACACCTAATGGGCTATTTGATTTATCAGGTGTCACTACCTTTTCCAAATACTTTGTTTGTTCTCCTCCGCGATCAGCAATCGCCCTCTTCCTTTGGAACGTTTGATACACAAGAACAACATTTGAATGGATAAATATGGTAGGATGACAGATGGAATATGTACTGAAAATGGATAGGCAGTATTCGCATTCACAATGTGTAAACTAAGCTAATGGCAGTGCAACAAAGTAGAAGCAATGCAAAGCATCAGTTGCAAGATATGTGCAACCAATATAACCTTGGAAAGTTAGAGCAAGCACCTTGATGGGTGAATAAGATAGGGCATCTGCCTCTGACTCCTCCAGTAGGGAGCTACATTGACTTAGGTCTCCCTCTAGCTCAGAATCACTGTTGGGATCATATTATGAGCATGAATCTATAGATGGAGAGCATTTGCATTGCATTGCATCCAGACTTGATTTCAGTCCCTTAATGCCAAGTTTGACAGCCATGGCATTGTTTTGCTTTATTATTTTCATGCGCAAGCTCATAATCATTATGATGCTGTTCATTATCTGAGATTCATGAAAACATAAAAAGTAGTCAGATTATCTATGGAATGCATTGCCGATTCAACTCGAAGAGTGTCTCCCAATAAACCCATGCATATGCAAAGTTCACCCCCCAACCGTGCTGACCAGACCACACACAGAAATACAAACCTCTAATGTCTCTATAACAGGCAGACACACATTTCAAAATTGAAGTAAGAACATTAGAATCATATCAAATTCGTATTTAAACAAATAAACTAAGGAATTATGAGTGGCATAATGTTTAGCTTCAAGGGTGGAGTGCTGGTAGTGCGACACAAAGCAAGTAGGAAGATTGTATTCCATGTAAAAGATCGTAGTCTATGTAAAAGGTGGAAATGACACTTTCTTTCTATACAATGCAGTGTTCATTGCCCACACATGATGGAAGAGATCACACAGAGAAATACTATTCACTCATGTCTACGGTTCTAGTATTTTGAAACAGGGTGGTCCATCCTAAAAGAATATTGACAACAAATATGACAAGGCAAGCATAAATGTAGTGAATCAATCATTACTTGTGAGCTTACTAGGACAAGTATGCAGAATTGTAACTGCAGTAAGAGACCATCCAAAATCTGAATCAAGAAGTTGGTCTAGCACTTATTGTTTGCAACTAATCGACGTGAATAATTGGATATCATATCGAATGAGTAAGGAACACAAGTAAAATTGTCAACAAACCTGGCCTGCAGTAGTAATCTGGGTCAATGTCACTATGACCAACAATCCAAAATGACCAGTGTCTGTTCCTAGGGCCGGAATTTTGAAACCCTGTGAACTTTACAGGTACTAAAGATTACTGAAATACATCTGAACCATTAAGTGTAGGTACCACTCAGTACACAACAAACCCTAATGATAGTCCTGCCTAATGAGTAATGAATCAATTAGAAAATGGGTGATGAGGAGTGGCTGCTGAGTGTTGAGGATGTATCTCAGGATAAATCAGGTTGGCTTAGTGGCTGCTGCACGCCTGAGCCCTGAACTGACTAGGATGGTAGGCACGACGGCGCGCCAGGGCAGTGGTGACGCTGTTGGGAGAGCGGCTCCTGACCTCCTGTTAGTCCGGTGTCTCCTCCTAGAGTCATGCCGTCCGGGGACGACAAGTCGCCGGTGAGGCAGGCGGCTAGGGGCGAGCAGAGATAGGAAGTGCAGCAGAATAGAGGGGAATCGAGGCCTGGGCTGACCCAAAATCCCAGGGTGGGCCACGGCCCAACGTGGGCACCCTGTAGATACACACCCGAGCGGTGTCCATGCATTTTTAAAACTAAATTAGGAACATTTAGCTGACGAATTAAACGACTCTGTTTTAATAATATCAGATTCATATTTGAACAACTAAGCTTGTTTAGCTTGATGGGTAGAGTAGTGCTATTATGACACGAAGAACGTATGCTGATCGTATAGTGATCATAAAGGGGGAAAACCCTAAGCATTTTTTTGAGCAAAAGAGGGTTTCCCCTCCGATTTCTATTAAAGAAACCACCACAGAACCAACATGATCAATTAAACCCTAAGCATGATCAATTAAACCCTATTATGACTGTGCCATGGGAGATTTAAAGCTGCACACCGCAAAAATGCTATTTAGCATCCATTGTTTGCTTCGAACTAAGAACTAAATTCTAAGAGCTGAAAAGAAAGTATAGTAACCAAGTTATGATCTATTTTCTGGTTGAGATCAAAAAGTTGAGCAGATATGAAGTACCACCTCTCTTGTGGCGTCGTGTACGCATTGGGGGTGCGATGGCTGTCCGTGGCGTTGAAGCAGATCTGCGATGGTAGACGGGTGCATCAGGGGATAAGTCCCGTTTGCGGTGGACGAGAAGGTCATGTGAGCGGCCCCGGCAAAAGGACGACGGCACCGATGAAGCGAGAGGACGTGATGCAAGGCTCCTGGTCTGTCTCCGTGGATGAGAAATTTCCATCTCTAGCAGTGGACGACGCGGTCTTGGTAGGCGCTACGGCCTGGTGGAGGACGGTGGCGATGGATGGGGTGGAGGACGGCGGCGATGGATGGAGTGGCGGATGGAGGAGGCTGGTGTGGGGATGGTGTTCTAGCGCGGACGGTGTATGAATGGGAAAATGGAGGGAGAGGTATGGGGAACCATGTTTTTGGGATGCGCCTATCTGAAATATGGGAAAGTTACGAACTTAGCCCCCGTTTAAAATTTGGACGTCTCGTCGGTTGGGGATAGGGCGGTAATCTCGCATCTCCCCAATATATGCCCAGAGCAATTTCGGGCGAGGAGAGGGTGTTTTGGCGCCCACGGTTGGTGCCCACGGTGTATGAACGGGGCTGACAGGTAGGGCGGTTGTGTCACGTCTGAGTGAAGTTACAAACCTGCCCCTATTGAAAATATTTGCCTACATCGATTTCGGCCGAGTCGAGTTTGTTTTGCCGCCCACAGTGTATGAATGGGGAAATGGAGAGAGAGACAGAGGTCTTTCGGACGAGCTTGAATCAAATGTGTTTTGCCGCCCATGTTTGGCGCCCACCGTGTCGGAATGGGCTTAGAGGCGGTCGTGTCACGTCTAATTGAAGTTACTAACCTGCCCCTATTGAGAGCAGTGGAAATCGGGCCGATGGATTGTCCGTGTAAGGGGTAGACAGTAACTTCCATCTCCCAAACACTAGAGAGTGGACATTTTGCCACTTCATTTGAATTTTGGGACAATAAGCATCCACGTTTACCCTGGCAACTAAATTCGAATCCATTTTGTATTCCTATACGAATCTTTATAAATCATTCTATGTGTTTTTATATATCTTCAAAAGCACGACAAAGATGTATTCTACTGTCATATATGAATATGATTTACAAATGCCGATACTCGAATTCAGAAGCTAGAATCCAGTTTAAGGTGAATTCAAATATTTGAAACCATTTTATGTCCAACTCAAGTGTCACACGCAGCATAATGTGTACTCCCATTTAGATATGTACACAAGCGATGTCTCAAGATTCAAAATACCGAGTCAATCAACCAATAATGTACAAAACTAACAGACATATAAACACTTATAGAGTATATGGATCAATAATATCAACTAACATACATAAGCCAGGCCACTGTACTTTTTTTGCTAGAAGAGCATCCTTTTTTTAGCGAAGCTAGTACAACATCTTGGCCCTTCCAGATGTGTGCCACTTAAGGACCATCTATACTACTATTATTGCTGAATGCACATTCAGCCCGATTGGCATATTTGTATGTCTGGCACAGCAATCAAAATGAAATGTCTCAGAGTCTTATCAATTAATACAGACTTGTACTAAAAAAAGTTACAAACCAAAAAAAAACAATTATTACATGGTATCTAATACAAATGGTTTGATCGATTACATGAACAAACAACACAAAGGTTATTCAATGATGGAAAGAACATTTCACCTATGATTTACCAAGTGGGAATTTAATTTCCTTTTTTCCTTCAGGACCTTAAGAATGCGGTCAGTCTCAGCTTGCTTCGTTTTGAAATCCACCAAATATTTAATGGTTGTCTTGAGTACTGCTTGTGATTGTGCTATTTGCTTCCTCAACATGTCAACTTCATCTCTAAGTGTAGAAGCAGAATCTCTTTCTACCAATAGTTTAGCCTCTAGATCATCAGCAGTTGGCAATTCATGATGCATGATTGGGCCGGTGCCACTCCTGTGGGATGATACAACGTCCATGGGGACCTCGCTCTTTGATCTTGGGCTAACATGTTTTGCCATTAAAGTTCCGATTGGATTCCAAAAAGTTGAAGTTAGCAAAACATCTCAACTGGGAGTTATAACAGCAAACCAGTTAAACAAACAAGGAAATAAAGAGTTTCAATTGCATGGTAAAAAGTAGTTATTAACATCATTGTAACCGGTTGCAGCAGCAAAGCAGTTAAACAAACAATTTTTGCAAAAGGTACCTGTTGTGGCATTGGAGTTTCTCTTGGATCCTGAAAAGTTGAGTAGCCAGTAACATGGTTAGAGCAACCGGTTGCAGCAGCAAAGAAGTTAAACAAACAAGTTTTGCAAAAGGAACTTGTTGTGGCATTGGAGTTTCTCATGGATCCTAAAAAGTTGAGTAGTCAGTAACTTGATTAGAGCAACAAGTTACAGCAGCAAACCTGTTACACAAATATATTTTTGAAAATGTACCTGCTGTGCAATTGGACTTCCAATTGGATCCTGAAAACTTGAAGTTGGTAAGATGATTACAGCAACAAGTTACAGCAGCAAACCAGGTAAACAAGGAAGTTTCTGAAAACATACCTGTTGTGCCAACGGAGTTTCAGTTGGATCCTGCAAACTTGAATGTTAGCAATCATAAATAAAGTGTTGCGAGAGCCATAAGAAACTAACATCAAACTAGTAAAACTAACCAGTTTTGGCAACGTATTTAATTACACATGAACTAGTAAAACTAACAAGTTCTTGGCAACGTATTAAAGTAACAAGTCGGTACCGTTTACCAGCAACACAGACATCTGTAAATTTCTTTGATGTAAGCAAAATGATTCCAACACATATATATATAAGTTAAAAAGACGGTGTCCCTCATATAAACCTGAAAGTTGTCTATCTATGAACATGCAAACATTACTAGTGCTACAAGTGATAATAGCAGACCATTTAAACAAACAGGGTATCAGAACATAAATTACACGTGAATTCTGCTGCACCCTAGAAGTACATATGACCAGCTATCTACATGCTTAAGTAGCTATTTAAGTTCAGGCAAACAGGTAATTCTTAACAATAAGTATCAAACACATAGATAGGCGCAGTCTATAATAGGATTAACAGGCTATGGCATTATGTAATCAGTAGCAAACTAAATTAAGCCAAGCAACGTAATTGAACAATTTTGCAATAAGTGGCTAACTAAAATTCTGAGAAGCAGGTAACTGAACTTACGCTAGTTCTTTGTACAGGCACACTGCAACTTCTTTTTCGCTTACAAGATTCTACGAAGGAGTCCATGGCATCAATTGCTTGGATACGCAGTCCCAATACTTCTTTCTTCCCACACTGCATTGGTAAGTCGAATGGTTAATCTGATAAGATGGTGCGTCCTTGATATGTTATATGAGGACGGGTTGTCAGACTAGTTGTAGCCACACACATCACACTAGCTTTTACTGTATATTTCATGCGATTACATTTGGCATATCGAGATCTAAGCAATGCATAATAGGATGAAAAGACTGGCATCCTTCACATTATTGGCGAACTCAGTTCACAGAAACAAGCAATTCAATCATTCTGTGGGTAAATCAAAAGCGCCACTGGAATATTTTTCACTACCCCAATCATACACGCGAAAAGGGGCAACGCCACCATAGGGGCTGGTATGGGCGGCCGCCTCGGGTGGCTGGAAAGTGTGCACCTAGTTTGAGTCGTCTAGGTTGGCCCAGGCTAGTTTTGTTCGTCCCAACGCACGAGCAGGCAATGTAAAAAATGAAGAAAAATGTTTCAATTTGGATGGTCCAATAACATAAGTGCAAGGCAGGTCCTATAGCAGGCTCGCGGCCCAAACGAGCGCCTCCCATATCGATCGACAGCAGGAAAAATCCCAATTCGTTCGCTCCAGCCTCCAGTCTGGTTCGCTCCTAACCTAGCCGCCACTGGACAGACCGACACAGCACTTCCTCGTGCCCTCGTTGGACGCCGGTCGCTGGGCTTCAAGCGAATGGAAGTACAAGGAGATGAAGATCCAACCCTGGGTGTAGCCTGCGTGGGAGGCAGCGGCGGCAGCACGGGCATGGCATCGAGCTTGCAAACGGACAGTCGCAGCTTGCAAGAGCAGCATGCGCAACGAGCAGGTACATCACATCACTGATTATATCTAATTCAACTGTTCAATTTCTGGCCAATAGTTAAACCTGACGGTGTTGTAAAACTGCTTGTATGTAGGGAACCTATGAGAAAATGAAATCAATTTCTACTTATTTTATAACTCTCCCAATCAATACTGAACTGACTGAACCTGATGTATCTAATCAAGTTTCTGGTGCAAACATACAAGCTCATGTTGTTCTTGAGCCTGAATTGTCTAATGAACAGACTGCAAATGAAGGATTTGATGCAAACATTTTACATGCTCCTAGTGATGAACATATAGTGTCTAATGAGGGATCTAATGCAAGCATTTTGCAAGCTTCCATTGAAGGATTTAGTGTCTAATGATGATTTGCTATGTTGAGAGAGACATAGAGATTTGCAGGCATTGATGACAAGCAAATTATAGTACATTTTCATGGCTTGAGGAAATGTCGAGGCCATCTACCAGAAAGTCCCCATATCATGACAACGTAGCATAAATACTTTTCTAAAATATTGTTTGAAACTATTGGCATACTTGTGCAGGATAGATATATTGATATGCAGTTTGCGCACTGGTTATAGGTGCAATTACACTTCGATATTTTCAGCCAGAGAACAAATAATTCAAGAAGGTACAGACCATGTTAGTAGTCCTTGTACACCATGTTGCATTTTGTGTTTTTTGGTGCTTACATCATTTAGTGTTTTATAATCAGGAACTACTTAGGATCATTAGCTGGTTTTGAACGTGCATGTAGCTTCACATTTCTCAAGTTATGTTGATTTCCGGAGTGCTAGTGCCTTCGTATTTTTTAAGTTAAATTTCCGCCCCTGGTAACTTGAATTCGTGGATCTACCACTGCACACAAATCATACACGCAGGCCAGTACGAATTAAATGAAATGCAGGGACTTACGCTAGCTCGTTGTACATGCTCACTGCAGCTCTGCTTGTGCTTGGGATGTTGCATGTACAAGTCCATGTTACCACTTGCTTGGATGTGCAGGTCTTGTGTTTGTTGCATTCCCCCTCTGCATTTTTGACATGGCGAATGGTTGATCAAATAAGAGGAATCGACCTTGCTGTTGTATCGGAGGACAGGTACATACAAGGTTATACCAGTGTGTAGGATGTGTAACAGATCCCGTAGTGCCGTCATGCTTCGCTAAAAAATGGTTTTGCTTGTTTCAGATGATATCTCCAGAAGAAATAAGAGTTAAAGTCAGAGTTGCATAGGCGTGTAAGCTAAGAGAGCAGTGAAAGGATATCCAAACATCGTCAGAACAGTGCACAAGGGAGTGATATGTGGATACCTAGTTCGGGCCGGCGTTTGGGCTTGCTCGCCTAGCTAGAGTGTTGGTCACTTCCGAGCCGTTGAGGGTGATGCGCTGGCATTGGCTGGCCGCGCACGGATGCATATCTTGAGTGGCAGCAGAGCCCTACGATGCGGTGGATGAGACCGTTGGTTAAGCCCCAACGACCTCGGGGGGCGGAGGTGCGACGATGTGCTCGGTGAAGTAGCCTCGGTGAGGTGGGAGACGGCGTCGGTGAAGCGCACCTGATGCAGTGGAAGTCGGTGTCTGTGAGGCACGTCGGTTATGGCGGCCGATGTTGTCGGTGGACCACCCGATGTGGTGGATGAGGGCGTAGATGAGGTAGCTCCGGTGCGGTGGTGAAGCGCGACTGTCGTCTTCGTCGTCGTCGTCCGGCACAGAGGTGGGGAAAGAGACAAGACGAGGGGCGATTCGAACTTTTCTTGGGTTGGCGGCGAATTAGGGATTTGAGCGCTCTGGGCGCGGAAGGGGACATCCGAAACATGGAAGCGCGAACTTATTTTGTCGTTGTTCTTTTTTGGGGGGGGGAGGGAGGGAGGGGGTGGGTGGCTGGGTGCTAGCGTCCGTACGACACACGCGACCACCACGACATGACCCTGGTGCGCCTACATTTGAGAATGCAAACCATTCTTCTTTCATTTGCAAATGAATCTGTATGTATTACCATGCCCGTGTTTTCCTTGCAAATAATTAGTCATTCGAAACGAGATACTATAAATTAATTAATGAGGAGTTATTTTAATTAGAGTGTGTGTCACATAGCGATCTCCAATTCTAACGTGGATTTCGCATTTCACGGTATCCACGCTACTTTTTTAATACAAATTCATATGTATATGATGAACACCATGGTAGTGAGAAAACTTTGGATGGATTCAAACATATGACCTACAAAATAGCACAACAATCGAGTCAATGTCAACTTTTCCAAACCTAGTATGGCATGAATTCGAAATAATTACAGAAGCCGTATGCATGGTCCTCAATTCAAATCTTACAATGTACACTAAATTGAAACGTCGATATTAAATCTCATACTATCTATATTCAAATGTTGTTTTTAGCCCCACCCCCCCCCCTCGACACACACGCTACATACTTCCTGTATCGATCAATCTTCCTCTCCTAACCACCTTAGGAAGCTATCGGTTTCCGACACATGTTCATTCTTTCTCTTCATGTTTCGATCTCTAACTCTCTCAACTACACAACCCCCTTTTTCTACTCTGTTACCAAATGTATCTACCTCACACACCCCCCATTGCACCCCATGCCGAGCTCTCTCTCTCCCACCCTCTCTCACTAGATACATGCATTGCCTATCTAGACCCCCCCCCCTCTCGTGCGCACGCACTCATGTTGTCTATCTAGGTCACTCTCTCGAGACTGTCTCACTCTTTCTTCTGCACGGCGGGGCACACTCGCTCAATCTCGCTCTCTTTATCTATGTCTCGATTAACCTCGCTTTCTTTCACACTCAAATGATATATCTCCTTGTTCGGGCCTCGATCGACACACTCTATACTCTCTCACGTAGATTGTCTATCTAGGTCAGTCCATCCAAGCCGCCCCCACTCTTTCGACCTCATGGCAGGCCACACTCGCTCAATCTCTCTCTCTCTCTCTCTCTCTCTCTCTCTCTCTCTCTCTCTTTGTATGTCTCGATTGACCTCGCTCTTTCTCAGACACAAACGATATATCTCCGTGTTTGAGCCCAATTCAACATATTCATATTGTATACTCTCTCACGCACATTATCTATCTAGGTCACTCTCTCCGACCCGTCTCACTCTTTCGACCGCACGATGACCCACACTCACTCAATCTCTCTCCCTTTATATATGTAATCGATTGACCTTGCTTCCTCCCACGCACAAAATGTATCTACATGTCTATGACTGGATCATCTCTCAAGCTCTATCTTACAGCCCTCACCCTTCCCAAAAGCTCAATCGGACAATATCTCTCCAGAGCATATATATCTTTTCAACGAATGCCGGACCACACTCAGTTTGTCTCTCTATCTATCCGTGTCTCGATTGACCTCGCTTTCTCATGCCGTATCTTCCACACATTGAAGCTACCTCTCCATCCCTCGCAGAGCCGGAGCTATTTACATTGCGAGGGGGACTCCAACCTTGGATTAATTTGTGAAGGCATTTATTCCGGTGGGTTTAGATTATATTTCGTAGCATTCGGCCCACAACTACTCCAAACACCGTTGCAACCCCCACACCTCCCCCAATTGATTTCCCTCTGGCTCGGTCATCGCTCTCTCGCACGTCCTTTCTCACCTTCAACGTTGCACCATGGTATTTTTGCAAAAAACTCTGTTCTTCTCTTTAATTATTAAAAATAAGCTACAAAACTACACATCGATAGTCCACCTGTAATGGAACAAATTTCGACCCACAAATTAAAGTGCTACAAACTACACGCCGAGGGGCCCACCTGTTATGCAACAAATTTGGACCCATATATAAATTAAAAATTAAAAAGGACGAGGATCGAACATGCGACCAGGGGCTTCAAGCCGCACGTCAATAGGCAACATAGTACAACAACATTTGTTGTACCCCCTTTGTTGATATAATGTTTTTATATTACCACAGCCTATTTAATGGATAACATCTTTTAATATTATTTTTAGTACATTAGTGGGACCGGCTCGTTAGCACATACTATTCGCCTTCACTTACTGGTGGGTTTCATGTCTGCTCTCTCTCTCTCTCTCTCACCTCCCCTTCTACGTTTAGACGCACGGGCAAACACGAAGAACTCGCGGGCGATGTTGCCGTTGACCATATCTAGACGCGTTCACAAGTTACGGCACCAGTTTCACGTACTAGTAGTACTAGTCAATGTGTATGTGCAATGCACGTTAATTTGGAAGTATATTAAGTGCATACGGATATTAAGTAGGATATTATTTGCGTGTTATTATGTGATTAGCACTATTTTTGGCATGAAATTAACTGCACACTAAACGTGTAGAGCGCTCGACATTGAAGCAGTCTAGGTCGTTGGATTGACATGATTTGATGGCCGAGATTAATTGGATCTGCCCCTTTGGTATAGATGGTATACATATAGATTATACATGTAACAAGTTTAGGAACAAAAGTGACCATGACGGACAAGTTATCTAGTACTATTTATCTACTACTCCGTAATAATTAAATGCGTTGATAAATAGATGTATCGCCTAGTTCTCGAACAAGGGGACTGGTCGCGCCCTACAAGTATTTGGAATTGACTTCCCGAAGAAAATATTTGGAATTGACGTGGTATTTAATATGCAATGTTTGCGATGAGAAGGAATACATGTGGCTTGTTGACGTTTTATATTTGATACGGCTCTAGCAGAACATTCAATCGATCAAACCATAGATTTCCTTCAGTCTAACTCCGACTTTACATTCATACAACGATCAATCTAAAATAAACGGAAATGATAAACGTTCAGATTTTAAGCATGTCAATCCGAACGTTTTTCATGGCCAATTTAGATTACGCGGCGACGGCGGGGGCGTCTTGCGGTGGGAAGCAGCTCCTCTGCCGTGCTCTGTGTGTCGTCGGGCCACTGACCGGCAGCTACGGTGACGGCGGCGTCTTGCGCCGTTGTTGGCATACTCCTGGACGTTGGCCCTAGCTTCAAGGAAGGCCAGAATGTTCTGGACTTAGGTCCCCAGGAGCGAGTCAACTGGCGGGAGGAGGCGTCTGGCATTGGTGCAAGGAAGCAGTCGACGGCGGCCATCCATGCTGCTGAGGGGGGCACTAGCACACGCGCGGGGACAGGCACTGGCAACGGCGCGGCGGAGACATTCGTGTGCACGGGCACCAGCACGGGCGCGTGCGTCAGTGCACGCGCAGGCGCATGTGCTGGCAGGTGCATGGGCGCGTGAAAGTTGGCGGGGACCTCGTCGAACCCCGTGGCATCAAGCTCGGCGACAATGTGTGGCTCCCAGCCCATCAATGCCACGGGGATTGGCGCTGGCGCAGTCGGGGCGATGGGAGCCGCAATGGGAGCGGGGACAGGCGCGGCATCTTCCCGCAAGGCCAGTTCAAGCTCGTCCCAAAGCGCCTTATGTTCTTGAGACTCCGGCTGGGTGTCTTCCTCAGGAAACTGGAAGATTAAGGGCAAACCATTGTGATGCAGCATGGCTTACGGTTAGCTCAGGCTGGTTGGAGGTCGACGACAGGAGAATCGGAGAGGAAGAGAGAAGATTGTAGCGATACCGGGTAGTGCGGGGGTGATTTTAAACTGCGGCGTCGGCGCCATTAAAAGTGGGGGCAGTTAGGACGAAGGTGTGTGGTGGAGCCTGGTCAAAGGGCTCGCCTCCCGGTGAGCATACGCAGCGGCCTGCTCGCACGCCTCCCGGTCAGCCGGCGCAGTGGTCTGCTCGCACGCCTCCCGTCGACTCACAAGCTTGCTCGGACGGCACCTGCCAATGAGAAGCGGGACTCGTGTCGGCACGTAAACGCCCACGGTTTGAATAGTGAAAGCATTCGCCTTAATGTGATAGGTCTTTGTTTCAAAATACCTTCGCTCTTCATTTGTGCAACTTCTCATAAGCAGCTTATCTCAAATTGAACAAAAAAATTTATGACAGCATATTTGTGCCATATCACGAGACCATTCTCAGTTTCATGAATTTTTAGTCACTTTTGGATTTTCTGAAATTTAAAATCCAGGATTCGAAACAATATCATAACCTGCATCATGCAATAAATTTTCAAGCGATACATCTTTACTGTTGTAGATGTTAATATTTCTTAGGAAAGGATTTGGTCAAACATTTTTCTTAGTTAGACTTCAGACAAGTTATATATGCAGAGTAAAAGGATAATCCCTCCGTACCAGTGCATTGCCTGATATATTAACTCAAGTACTAGACATGAACAAATGGGGCTCAATTCTGTGCTCATCCTGGTGTAGTACTCCTATTAGTACTAGGCAATGGAGTTGACGGGTGACCTTGGGTAGCGGCGACCGAGGGAATTGAACCATGCTCGGCACGGTAGGTAACATTGTCTAGTTACTAAAGCATCCCTCCATTGTTCATCGGTAGTCATTATGGACAGGGCACATGAGGGGAATTTCCTAGGGCTTGTATTTTGGCCGCCAAATATTTCGACTCGAAACGCGGAGGCTCGACTGGTTGGGGTTGGCTAATGTGTGTATCACGCACGCCACCAGAAGGACACGAGCCTGGGTTTTTTTTTTGAGGATCAACACGAGCCCGGGTCTGGCTGGTATGCCGTTGGGTGCTACCATTCGAGAATACGAAAGGAATCTTTTAAATTGCCGAACGAATCTATATGTATTACAATGCCCGTATTTTCCTTGCAAATAGTAATCTCAACATGGTAATTGATTTATGACGAGTTCTTGAATTAGAGTGAGTTTGTGATATAGTGATCTCAACGTGGATTTCACATTTCATGGTATCCCTAGTAAGTTTTTCATTGCAAATTCAAATTTAAAAGATGAACGGTATGGTGGTGAGAAAACTTTGTATGTATCAAGCATATGACCACACACACACACACACACACACACACAAATACAACAACAATCCAGTAAGTATAGTGCATCTATTTTTCCAAACCATACATGTATGACACGAATTCAAAAATACTCCCTTTGTTCTTAAATATTTGTCTTTTAGAGATTTCAACAAGTGACTACATACAGAGCAAAATGAGTGAATCTACAATCTAAAATATGTCTATATACACCCGTATGTGGCAGTCCATTTGAAATCTCTAAAAAGACTAATATTTAGGAATGAAGGGAGTAAAATGTAAGACATGCATGGTCCTCAATTCAATATTTAAAATGAACAGGAAACTGAAACATGAATATTAAGTCTAGTACTACATACATGCAAATGTTGTGTTTAGGCGGAGCTATGTAGATTGTCGGGGCTTAACACCTCGACCTTAGATAAAATTGTGAAGCTCTATTTAGGATTGTTTAGATTATATTTTTTGAATATTATATTTGTCCCCACCCACCCAAACACCGATTGGTTGTGCACCCCCCCTCCCCAGGAGAATATCATGTTCCCCCACACCTTAGATGCTATATGCTGATACGAGTTGCTTGGAGCTTGTAGATCTGAGATATAGCAGCTCACAGGATGTCTTAATATTTTTACAGGTAACCTTAATGAGTTTGAGAATTGTACACAATTTGTACAAAAACTACTCAGATGCCCTTGGATCCCATATCCAACGACCTCGAAGCTCGTATCACCGTAGCATCTAAGATGGAGGACCTCATATTCTCCTGTATGTAAGAATATCATGTGCTACCACACCTTAGATGCTTTGGTGATACAAGCTCTTCAGAAGAGCCGTTGGATCTGTGATCCAACAACTCCTTGGTGGTTCGAATGTTTTTTTGCAGAAAAGCCCCCAAAGAGTTTGGCCACGGCTTACAAGCACAAAGACTGCTCAGATGCCATTGGATCTCAGATCGAACGACCTCAAAGCTCATATCACCGTAGCATCCAAGCTGCGAGAGCACCTGATGTTTTATCGCACAGGAGAATATGAGGTGCTCCCGCACCGTAGATTCTATGGTGATACGAGTTCCGGGATATCTAACGGCTCACAGTAGGAGGTTTGAATGTTTTTGCAATATACACCTGAGAGAGTTTGGGAATTGCGCAGAAAGTACAAGTACTACGCATGTGGCATCTGATCACAGATCGTACGACATAGATGCTCGTATCACCTTAGCGGCTAATTAAGCTACGGGGAGCACCTAATATAAGCAACTGGGAGCCGTTGGATCCAAGATGCAGCGGCACACACGAGGCCTGAATGTTTTATTTGCAAAAAAAACCTTGGAGGGTATGGAAATTGCGCATAATTACAAAGACTACTCCCAAGCCATTGGATCTCAGTTCCAATGACGTAAAAACTCGTATCACCATAGCATCTAAGCTACAGGGTGGATGTGATATTCTATGCCGCTCTCATTTTTGTTCCTAAACTTGCAAAATACGTGTAACTCGTGCCGTTACTTGTCTAACCGCGCAAAGTGTTTGTGCAAAAAAACCATCCTACACTGAAATATCAGAACAACACACGGGGGTCCCACTTGTCATTGATCAAATTTGGACCTAAAACTAACAAATCTGAAAGACGAGATTCGAACTGGCAACCTGGACTACAAAGCGTAAGTCGATAGCCTGAAACAACAACGGTTGTTGGCTTTGTCCCATAACTTGATTTTATACAGTATTACGTTGAGTAGAGTAGAGGGAGTGGCTCGTCAACACGTGCATGACCGTTCACTCACTTACTGGTGGGTCCTATGTCTGCGATCTCTCTCTCCTCTCCATCGTCTAACCTTTAGATGCACAGGCACACACGAAGAGCGGCGCGAGCTTGCCGTGGTGTTATTATAACTAAAAAGCTTGGAAAATAGAAGAATCGCCTAGAACAAGAGACGTTGTGGCTGGTCGAGACAGAGCTAACCACACCTATCCTCCGTGCCACGTTAGCATGATGAAGCTGTGTGGCTAGTGGGGTGTTTTCGACCGACTAGATGGGTCCCGAGGTCGAACCATAGGTAGTACGTCTGATACAGTATATTTTTACACGCACATTTTTCCTCCGTGCCGAGACATGGCACACCCTACCGCGCGGTTTCGGGGTCCTCCCGGGTGGTGCATGCATATTTTCTTCCTTGCCGAGACGTGGGACGCCCTACCACGCGTTTTCTGGGTCCTCCTCGGTCGTAGCACCGAAGCAAGTAAATGAGTCGTCAAATCGCGAAGGACCACCTTTCCCGCCGAGTACATCAGTGAAGCACGGTGGCTAGCTAGTTGGGCTAGTGCAACCGATTAGCTAGGCCGCCACCACATTTGTTTTTTCACCCCTTTTTTTATCTCCTTGCCGGCAGGTAAATTTAAATACAACCGCGGCGGTGCTCTGGTCTTTGGGTGCGGCAGGCGCGGCAGGAATTTTAGTTTTTTGATTGACGGGAGCAGGCGCGGCACAATTAGTCACGATGACTCCGCCTGTAAAACCCACTGCTCCCTGATGTGAAAAGTCGTCGACTGGTGTTTTCCCATGGTGAAAACCAAAAGATTCACCCCGCTCCTCGGCTGGCTCCCTCCGCCTTACCGTAGATTGCATTGCCTTTCAGCCGTTTCGCCCCCTTTGCTTCCTCTCCCCATTGCTTCTACCTGGTTCCATGGCGGCGCACCAGATCACGGAGTCTGAGGTGAGGCGCCTGACACAGGAGCTCCAGGCCAAGGATGCGGAGCTCAGGGCCAAGGACGTGGAGCTCCGTGAACTCAAGCAGGAGAGGAGTGCCATGCTCATCCTTTATGTGCGGGAGTTTCAGAGCTTCAAAAGCGGCAGGCATCCACCACAAAGATGCTCGAGGCATCGGCGGCATTGCTACAGAAAGCGGGAGATACAATAGGCGGTCAGGCGAGCCGGCTGGAGTGCGAGCCGGCCGATCGTGACGAGGTCCAGGATTGCCTCAGCCACTTGGTGGACCATGTTGCCATGCACGTGTTGCGGCTGCGCCATGCCTACCGTCGTGCCAACGCAACCATGCTGGGCATCGGGCTAAACCAGTTCGACCACCCCATTGACTTCAACGAGCTGTGGCTTCCTGACCTGGTCTCCTTCTTCACCTATATCTCCGAGGAGCTAAGCCGTCTCCGCGAGATGGTGGGGGTGGAGCTGGAGAAGGAGGTGTTGCGGGCTGCCGTCGCCGTTGCCGGGCGAATCCTCTCAGGGCTCCGTCACCGGAATCCATTCGTGCCATTGGACGCCGTCTTTGACGAGCTGGCTCCCATCGACCGGGAGCGGGCTCTGCGGGCGGTGGCACCCTGCATCACCAACGTAGTGCGCCTCGAGAAGTAGAGGGACTTCGGTGGTGTTTAGGCATCCTCTGCATGGGCATGTCCATGTCTCGGCGCAACATGACCGTTGGATCAAACTCAGACGGTGCACATCAGTCACTGTAGCACAAAGCGTGTGGGTGTGTTTGGTTGCATTCTCATCTCAATATAGTTGTTCCCTCTTCGTGCATGCTCATCTCAGCACCCCTCTTCATGCATGCTCCATTGGTTTTCTTCTCCATGGCTGTCCATGCGGCCATCTCCATGGGACTGGATTTCTCCTTGGGGATGAAGTTGGCTCAAGAGATCCAGCGCACCTTCAATAGATCGGTGCACCCCACGTCGGACATGGGCCATTTCACTATGGTGGTCTCGTTTGCGCGGCACTCCTTCCAGCTTGATGAGGAGAACGTGGGGCTTGCACTTGAGGTGGTGATAGGAGGTTATTGTTCTCAACTCAAGGTATCTCTTATCCACCATGGCGTTTTTTCGTTCAACGTTTCATGCAAGGAAGTGGGGTTTTTCATTCTGCATCAGAGGAGTTTTGTTTGCGATCAGTTCAAGTGTTACTTTCATCTTTGGGGTCATGGTGGCCCAGATTGGAAAAAAGAGTTTAAGCTTTGGCAATCTGAATGCCAACAAGATTGGACGTTGGTTAGTCCCTCCAAGAGGAGAGCTCGTCTTGGTTTTGAGGCCATGCAGCATGCCCCGGCCAAATCTTCTTTACGTTCTAGTACGGCCAAATCCCTTCCTAGGAAGCATGCTACGTTTTCTACGTTCATGCAATACCCTGCCCGTAAAGGTTATAGTTATGGCCCAACCACCAATGAGGTGACCATGATCAGGGCAGCTGGTTATCATGTTTCGTCTCATGAGGGCAATGATGTTTCTTCTCCGGTGACGACCTCGCCGCCGGCAAGGCCAGCTATTCAGTTTGGAACAGTTCCTCTTTCCCCGGAGGGTTTATCTCCTGCTCGTTTAAACCTCGGATATTTGGGAGGCCGGTTATTATTTGCTTTGGAAATTTTGGATTCTCCAAAATCTCCTCTGTCCTCCCCACCGGGCCATGTTCAGGCCTTGGGCTCGAGGACTCAGCCCATTTGCCTGTCTGATGATGAGATTAACAGCCCACCATCTCTGACGATTCGACCTCCTTCTCCTAAAGATATTATCAGAGATTTGCACAGTTTTGATGATATGATTGAAGATATGGATGCTAGTTATTGGGACTGTCAGAATTGCTTGGCTATGCGCCACACGTCAGAGACCTGCACGAACACGGTTCGGTGTAGAAATTGTTTTCGGTCAGGTCACATTAAAAAAAACTGCACCGGCCAACCAACTGACTTGTCCGTCTGGGTGCCTAAAGTCCCATCGCTGGGTTTTGGGAAGCGAGCCAGCAAGGAGGACTCCTCTCTATCCCCCGCCTCTCCAGTTTCCCGAGGACAAACGCCTCCACAGCCTGCAAAAACCCCAATCTCTGCCTCTCCTCCGCCGCCATCGCCGCCAATCTATTTGGCCTCGCACACCCAAGCTTCTAGGAGCTCTTGCCCTTCTCCTGCTCTGCAGCCCCCAATGGTCGTGTACGAGATTGATCCGCATCGGTTCATCCCGGCTGGGTTTAACATCGAAGATGGCGGAGAGGATCGTCTGCCCTGCACCTTCTACACGCCGGCGATCCCACCACCCCGGGCTCACGAGCAGTACATGGTGGCCATTATTGAGCCGATCCCGCAACCTGAGCTGGTTGGTGTTTGTCGACAGCAGGTTCTTCATTTTCTCGTTCAAACCATGCATGTCCCAGTTATTTCAGCACAGACTTGGTTTCAAGGAGTTGGTTTATTTGAGATGGAGGATCCGGTTGTCCGTGGCTCATTTACTCTGCATCCACCATTCCCTTTAGGAGTAGATGAGGAAGGCAATGAGTTTTTTGTTCGTTTCATCCCTCATAACTAGGGAGAGGGGTTTCGGGCGATTCATGGTCACAGGACTAGGTGGTTGATGTTCATCGTTATTCCCTTGGATTATTGTAACACTCAATGCATTATGGATGTAGTTAGCACCTTTGGTTAGTTTCACTACTGGAACAGTACAGATAGGCGCAAGGTCAGATCGTTGGTTCGTGCCTCTTTCCTGGATAATGCTCTTGTCCCTCACTCTGTTACCTTCAGGGAGTTTGCAAATTGGGGGGGGGGGACAATTGTGTCATGGTTGCCTGGTTGCTATATTCTGTCAGGAGAATTTGCTGAAGCCATGAGCCCAGCTGATGAGGATCCGATGCCTCTTAATGGTAATCCTCATCCGATGCCAGGAGTTAATCCACCTCAGTCGTTTTGGGCCATGCCCCCATATCCTGCTCTTGGTTGGAGCGATGTGCCTCCAGGACACAACCAAGGCCACAATGCTGCAGATGGATGGGCAAACAACGTACACCATGATGTTGGATGGGGCCCCTGGGAGGAACAAGCTCATCCCCCTAAATAGCAACTGAATGATGATGTTCCACCAGCCCAGGATCAAAATTCAATGATTCGGAACCCTTCGTTGGACTCTGCTGACGATATTGATATGGATGAGGTACAGCAGCCACTGCAAGTTCTTCCAATAGTTCAGTTAAATCCAGTTCATCTTGGAATTGTCAGAGATTTCTATGGGCCAGTTCTACCGCCTGCCATGATCTGGGAGAGATCTTTCAAGTCTCTTTTGCATGAATTTGTCATCAAGAACATACCTGCTTGTCTGCCTGGGTTTTCTCTGTCACTCCTGCCAGTTAAGTTTGGGTCTTCTGATCTTCAGCACAGGTTTTCGCCATGACCAACCAGTATTATGATTTGGGTGCTCTTAATAATTCCTCGGTGGTGATTGAGGAATTGCCAACAGATGATCTCTCGCAATCCAGCTCTGCATTGCCACAGTTTTCTTCGCCGCTGGATACCCAGGAGGAATTTCACTTTACTTCTGTCACTCCTATGCCTTTGGGCAAGAGACCATGCCAGACTCGACGTCCCAAGCACACGGCCACGCTCGTTGAACCTGAGCTTGACTTCTCCACAAGAAGGATGACAGGCAGCTGTGCTAAAAGGATGGGATTGAGGCTAGGATCTGCGATTCCAGTGAAGTCTGCCCCTCTGCATTGCCCCAAGGCCAAGAAGCTCAAGCTTGATGATGAGCCCAGTCAGCAGCTCCCTCTACCACCTCCCACGCCCATACCAACAATGCAGGACATCGGAGTGGCTTTGGGAATTGATCCTTCTGAGTTATCGGGGGAGAAGCTTATGGCTACTCCACGTCCAACTGAAGACGATGATGTCTCCCATGATGATTGAAGAATCAAGAAGCTCGGTGGAGAGTGGGGCACTTTTGGTCTTGTGTCCTTCTATTTTTAGTTTCACCCGCATATTTGGTTGTCTGAACTTATCAGAAACTTTTGTAAGTGACTTGGCTACGGTTATGCCCTTGTTGTTAAGCAGCTTGGCTCGCCCTTATTCTCCCGCGCTAGTTTTCTATGGATAGTAGCTCTTATCATAACTGGCATGTGCTCTGTTGGAATGTGTGTGGGTTGAATTCTGATGCTTGACAGCGTGACTTACAAGCGAAAATTGAAGAGAGCCGCTATTCTATTATCTGCTTGCAAGAAACTAAATGTGAGCATTTTGACATTAGAATGATTAGGTCCTTTTGTCCTAGGAGGTTTGATCAATTCGCGTTCTCACCCTCCGTTGGCGCCTCCGGTGGGATACTTGTCATATGGAATTCCTCGATCTTTGATGGCCAACTCGTAGACATTCAGCGATTTGGTGTTGTGGTATCCTTCAAATCTGTGCATAACTCAGAGAAATGGACTCTTGTTTCTGTTTATGGGCCATGTGAGGGCCAGCCCAGGGATGATTTTGTTAGCTGGTTATATAACTTAAACATCCCTACAGATGAGAATTGGTTACTCGTGGGTGATTTTAACTTCATCAGATCTTTGGATAACAGAAACCTCCAAGGTGGTGATGTTAATGATATTTTTCTCTTCAATGAAGTGATTGGACACCTAGGTCTACTGGAACTGCCATTGAAAGGATGAAGTTTCACCTGGTCTAATATGCAGCAAAACCCATTGCTTGAGCAGCTTGATTGGTTTTTTACCACAGCTGACTGGATTTCTCATTATCCAAACACAGTAGTACACCCCCTGACCAGAACAGCCTCTGATCATGTGCCTTGCGTGGTGTCCATTGACACGACAATTCCTGCGGCCAAGGTTTTTAGGTTTCAAATTTTTTGGGTTGATATGCCTGTTTTTATGGATTGTGTAAAGAAATCCTGGGACTCACCGGTTTTTGCTGATCTATCTACCTCGGCTGTTCTCACTAAAAAGTTTAAGCATTTGAGGTTTGATTTGAAAGTTTGGAGCAAGAAATTATCCTACATCAAGAAGCTCATGGTTGATTGTAGCAAGGTGATCCTCCATTTTGATCAAATGGAAGAAGTCCGGCCTCTGACCAGACCTGAGTTCAATTTTTGGAAAATTGTTAAGTTTCACTATGAACATCTGTTAAAGATTCATTATATATATTGGAAACAGAGGTGCACTATCCGGTATATTAAGGTTGGGAAGGAAAATTCAAAATTCCTCCATGCTATGGCTTCAGAGCGACTGAGGAAGAATTCCATTTCCAGTTTGAAAACCAATGAAATGGTTGACCCAGTGATTGAACATGCTCAGATGGCGGGAATTCTTTGGGCCTCGTTTAAATCCAGGATGGGCCAGGCCCAAGGGATATCTATGGGCTTTGATTTGGATCCATTAATTTAGCCAGTTCCTGGCCTGGAGGAGCTCTCTTTGCCGTTTACTGATGAGGAGATTAACAAGGTGTTGAAGGAATTGCCAGTTGATCGGGCCCCTGGTCCTGATGGCTTTAATGGGATGTTTGTCAAGCGCTGTTGGCCCATAATTGAGAATGATTTTTTTAGGCTTATTAGGGATTTTTATGAGGGGAAATTATCACTTGAAAACATTAATGGTTCTCTCATTACCCTCATCCCCAAGATCATTTCTCCTGAAGGGCCAGATGATTTCAGGCCTATATCCCTCACCAACACTTGTTTAAAATTTTTAACCAAGTTGTTGGCCAACATGTTGTAGAAGGTGATACTTAAGTGTATTCACAAGAACCAATATGGGTTTCTCAAAGATAGATCAATTCAGGACTGCCTAGCATGGGCTTTTGAGTACATTCATGAGTGTAAGCAATCCAAGCGACCAATCATAATTCTCAAACTGGATTTTGCCAAGGCCTTTGATACTATGGAGCATGAGGTCATTCTTCAGATGCTAAAACATAAAGGGTTTGATGATAAGTGCTGAGCTGGGTTAAGGAAATCCTTTAAACAGGTTCCTCCTCTGTTTTGCTAAATGGTATTCCGGGGAAGCAGTTTAAATGAAAGTGTGGAGTTAGCCAGGGTGATCCTCTTTCACCTCTGTTGTTTGTTCTCGCAGCAGATCTCTTGCAGTCAGTGGTAAACCAAATGATGGCTCATGGATCTCTATCTCTGCCTATTCCATCTCATGATGTGGATTTCCCTATCATACAATATGCAGATGATATGATTATCTTTCTTTCAGCCAAAGATGAGGAGCTTGTTGCCCTTAAGAACATACTATACACTTTCCAGCAATCCACTGGTTTAAAAGTGAACTTTGCAAAATCCTCTATGATTCCTTTGAACATGGAGGAAGGTGAAGCTACTAGATTGGCTGCTGTGCTTGGATGTAGAATTGGGCAGCTCCCCTTCACCTACCTTGGCTTGCCCTTGGGAACTACTAGACCCAGGATAATTGATCTCATGCCACTAGTTGTTAGTCTTGAGAGGAGATTAACTGCAAGTTCTTCCATGTTGAATCAAGGCTCTCGTTTACAAATGCTCACCTCTGTCTTAACCTCCATGCCGATTTACTTCCTGTGTAGTCTGCACATCCCACCAGGGATCATCAAACAGTTGGACAGAATTTTTAGGCAATGCCTTTGGCGGGGCAACAGTGATGCTCCAAAGCAATCTCTGGCTGCATGGGACCTGGTCTGCAGGCCAAAAGACAAAAGTGATCTAGGAGTAATTAATCTCAACATCCAGAACAAAGGACTCCTCCTCAAGCACCTTCACAAATTCTATAACAAGCTTGACATACCTTGGGTGGCTTTGATATGGAACAGCTACTATGATCTTGGTGTTCCCCATGCCACTGCACAAGCTGGTTCCTTTTGGTGGAGGGATGTGCTCAAACTTCATGAGGCTTACACTGCCATTGTTTCAGTTCATATCAATATGGGTGACACTGCTTTGTTTTGGACTGATTCCTGGCATATTGGGGGCTCTTCTAGACCTTTGTGTTGGAGATTTCCTCGGTTGTTCTCTTTTGTCAATAATGACAAGATATCAGTGCAGGAATTCCTTCAGTCCCAAGATTTATTCTCCATGTTTTTTCTACCTCTATCTCATGAGGCTGTCTCTGAGCTACATGTGCTTGAAGATTGGATTTTGCAGTTAAACAGAGACCCCACTATTCCTGATGTTTGGATATGGCCAGGCAAATCAGGGGACTATTCTGCCAAAAGCTTTTACAAAATAATGCACTCGCATTTGCCTACCATACAACCCTGTAAATGGTTATGGCAGAGTAGGTGCACCATGAAGATCAAGGTTTTTGGCTGGCTGCTATTCTTTGACAGACTCAACACCAAGGACATGCTGGTTAGAAGACACTGGAGATCAAGCCAGGATGATAATCTCTGTCTCATTTGCAATGAGTATGTGTATGAGGACAGGATTCACCTGTTCTTCAATTGCAGTTTTAGCTCCAGGGTGTGGAATTACTTATGCATTGACTGGTCTGGAGGCTCAGATATACAACAATGTATCCTTCATGCTAGAACCAGATTCAGGCATCCCTTCTTTGAAGTTATGTTAACAACAGCATGGAATATCTGGATTCTAAGGAATGGCAGAACTTTCACAGCAGAGAGAGCCACCTTCAGTGCATGGAAATGTAAATTCATTCATGATATATCCCTTCTAGCCCATAGAGTGAAGGATAGTATCAAACCTAAGCTGCTGGCTTGGATTGGTTCTCTGTTGTAAATCAGGTAGGCATAGATAGACCTTTTGTTTTCCTTTTTAGCCTTTGTAAATAGTTGATTATGTTTGTACAGTACTCTCTATTTAAATAAAGGGTTGTGGGGCTTTGCCTCACAGTAAATATTAAAAAAAAACCTACTAGTGTGGACTCATGCACCCTTCATGCACTCTGCCAAACACCCAAAAGTGGGTCGAGAAGGGAACTTTTGCTCCCATACCATGCACCGTTCATACACCCTGCCTAACACTGATTCGTGCTTCATATGGTTCATGTTCCGTGGAGTACTGTAGCACCGTACTCTCCATGCGCTGTAGACCTAGTTCTGTTAAAATTAATCTCACCGTTCATTCTCGACCAGATTGTCAAAAAAGGGGTACTATGTTACATTACTGTTCATATAGTTGACATGCGCACAACATCATTTGTTATCGTCATATCTTACTACACTAGCAACAAGATTATGTAGTACTGACATATGAACCACTGCACATGCCTAGTAGTAGGAGCACTGTGTAAGTTCAAGTGGCTGCCGTGTTTCGCACTCCTCCGTAGTAAGAGTGGAAACGCTTGCTATAATCATTTTCTTTCTTCAGAAACAGTGGACACGCTCTACCGTGCGGATCCTCCTCGACGGTCATCGGGAACCTTGCTACTCACTTTCGCCGATGTGTGGGACAGCCAGCATCGGTGTCCAATAGCCATGCAGTAAATTACTCCATACTAGAGTGCCCAACTGCACGGTAGACTACCCCGATTGAAGCGCCGCAGTAATGTCCAATGAGCCGTCAAATCACAAAACCCCCCACCTTTCCAGCAGTAAGTTGGACAGATGAAGTAACCATCATTCCACTCTTCTCCCTCAGCTTCCTCTCTTGAAGAAAACCCCAACTCGCTTCTCCCTCATCTTGTTCCTCATTTCTTCAAGAAAACCCCGACCTGCTTCTGCCATTGTTCTTCTCTCCCAAAGAAGGAAAGGTGAACGCATCAATGTTGTTGATTCTGGCCAAGGCCCAGTCTTGCAACCCCGAGACTGATCCTATAACTCCCTCTCTGTTCTTCTTTTGGGTTTGTGATTATGGTTTCTTTTCTTTTATTTCTATTTGACAGTTTCTTGATGGACCCTGGAGCACCGGCCGAAGTGATGTCTATGGCTCTGGCCAAAACCGTCGAGGCTCAGGGTATGAAGAAGCGCAAGCACCCCGCCGAGACTACCGCAGACAAGCTCAAGGCCATCGCCCTGTCCAAGGCCCCCTCTCCGAGATCCCTCATTAAGCAAGTCCAGGTAATATCTCTTCTTGACGATCTTTTTCTCGATCTTGATCGTGTTTTTTTTATCTAACACGCAGTACTAGTACTAGTAGTACAACTTTCTGGGTGATCTTGCATGTGATTTTTGTGTGCCAAATGACGGTTCTAAATTCCTCTTTTGACCAAAACATGCAAGAGGTTGACACTGATTTCTTATAGATTACTTTCAACTACATTATGAACATCAATGCTACCTTTGAAGAGAGTATATTAGCCTCAGTAACTTGTGTTATGGATATTGCAAGTAATCCCTCTACTCTCATGCCTTTGAAGACATGTTCTAGTGTGCTTGTTCACTCATTTCATTGCGTATATGTAGTCTTATATGGAGTAAAATATCAAAAATCATCTTATATTTCTGAACGGAGGTAGTAATAAAACATTTGGTTTCTGTTTGAATTAGAACCAGGTCCGCGGTGGAGATGAAGTTCTCAAAGTCATGCCGTATGAACTGGAAGACCTGAGAATGAGTTCTACTGCTAAACTATCCAGCTGCTATGTCCTCGTCGCCACGTGTCCTAAACTAGTGTTTTCCTGTAGCATTGTTGTCAGGCGTGTTCTCGAGGGTGTACTTCACCACAACAATTTCCTGGTTGTGCCTTCGATTACGAAGGGTGTGGTTCTTGTAAAGCTTCCCGACAAATCTGATGCGAATTGTCTTCATCATCATGATTATGAGTGGAAAGACCACTCTGTTAGGTTCTCCAAGGTTGACGAGATGGTGATGGTGCTGGTAGACATCTCTCACGAAGTCTATGGCCTAGTCAGTTATGCGGGGTACATCCCGTAGGTCGGTGGCAAGAAATAGTCTACAGAGTTTAATTAGTGCAACTTTGCTTGTCTGTAGTAAGTACTATTGTTCCGTACTTGATTTGTGTCTGTGAACCCTGTATTGTTTAGTACTGCTGCTTTTGTTGTGTGGTGAGTCCTGAGAATAGTCTATGTTAATGTCTGTCCACTCAATTCAGTATGTATATTTTGAAGTATCCAGATCATCTTTTTTCTGAGGATGGTTTATTAATTATGGTTACACTCCAATATCTGTATGCATTGCAGGGTTTATCGCACCCACCAGGATTTCCAGTCCCATGGATGTTCGGTCCATACGATTTGTCAAGACCTTTGGACTGTCCTTCTTGTGGGAGTAAGCGGGGGCCCTGCATGCCACGCGTAATTGGACGATCAATCTTCTGTTTAGAACTTGAACATACTGATTTCCTGGTAAGGATTCACTCGTGTCACATCAATTAAATCTTATTGATTTACTGTCTAAATCTTATTGATTTAATGTCATGTTTTCTTACTTTTGCTGCAATTTTACGATGCAGGTTTTGCCATGTGACATTCGTCACAGAATAAACCATTTGGTTTAGTCTATGATGGTTATTTTTGCCGGTTTCACTTCTTATGTTGTGTCAGTAACGAAGGCACTGTCCATCACTTATATTACTGGACACAATTGGATCAGTCGGTTGTCTGAGTACAATCTGAAGCCCTATGATGAACTGCAGTTTGGTTTAACAAACACGCCACAATTAGTCCTTCTCATGTTTAAAACAAATGAAGAAAAAGACTGGATCAAGGTCACAGAGCCTAGTCAAGTTAGAAAGCTGATCATAGCAGACCAGAGATGATCGCTGTTGTCTCGCACATCGGTACCACCTTTAGCAACGGATCGAGCACCGGCACCTTCTCCGACGGCACTTGCTCTAGCATTGACAGCGGCAGCAGCTCAGTCTGATCCACCTGAGGATTGGGCACCGACCGTGTCAGTGGATCAGGCTGATCTACTAGAGGATCGGGCATCGACATCGGTACCTGCTCCGACAACGGCACCAGCTCCACAAGGAGCTCCATCTTCGGCAGCAGCGGCGGCACTACCAGTCGCACCGGCACGGGCACCAGCAACGGCTCCGGCACCTGCACCAACACTTCAAGTTGCACTTGCATCTGCTCCAGCCCGTGCAGCGGCAACGGAACCAGCAGTTGCACCGGCAACAGACTGGGCTGCAGTTCGCACTGCATATACCAAAGTCCTTACAAAAACCAACATCTCCACCTTCTTGGTAAGCATTGGCCACCCAAGTGCTTCGTTCTTTTTTCTTTCCATGTTGTTTCACAGGATTCACTGTGTTGATCTAACTGTTTGTGTATGTCTTCTTGTTTGCAAACAGAGAATTCCTAGAGCAACGAGGGAGTCGTTCAACAATCCGGGCGACCGTGGCCAAGTTTCTCTGACCATGCGCAGCCTTGGTGTGAATGAACCTGCTCAATATACCGTAAGTACAAAGGATGGTCGCATGATGATTAATGCTAAAGGATGGTCAAGGTTCAAATCTAAATCAAATCTTGCAGTAGGGGATGATGTCACAATCGAACTTTCTCGGCAAGGAGAGCTAGTCCAAATCAACTTTGAAATTCTTCAGTAGCAGCACGCAACTGCCGAACTGATCTATCCTCCGAGAGATTTTGATGTAATAATATGGCATGGTGAAACAAGTGTCCTGTGTGTATAAGTAGTACGATAGTATTATTTATCACGTAGGATATCGTTGATAAAATTGCAACTCTGATTGCTGGTTAGGAACTGTCGTTCGATTTCATTCTAATAGCTACCGTGCTTTATTCAATTTTCTGTATTCGCCTTGCGACAGCATCTAAAACCAGCGCCGTACTGATCGCTTGCAATATGAAATGCGCTAAGGTAGAACACATGGGCCCCCAAACATGCAGGCCCACCGGCCTGTGGCCCAAAGTTTAGAACCGTGAGCTTGTCTGAGTATTATATTCTCAGCTGAACCCCCATATTATGTTATGTATTCCCCTTGATTTTTCTTATGTATAAAGTTGTGATATAAAAGATTTTTATATTTCTTTACAGAGGGAGTATCTCTCTGTCAAAAATATATTTACGTGTAACTAGTTACTCCTGCCTTTCTACTTCCTTTGGCTGATATGTGGGGCATCCGGCAACGGGGTCCACGTGCCATGCACCAAATTAGAGTGCACAACTACACGGTAGACTCACCCCGGTCATAGCGCCGCAGTAATGCCCAATGAGCCATCAAATCACAAAAACCCCCACCTTTCCAGCTTTAGCAGAAAGCTGGACGGACGAAGCAGCAATATTTCACTGGGCCTGAATCCCCTTCTCCCTCATCTACTTGTTCAGAGAAAACCCCCTCTCTCACTGGGCCTGAATCCCCTTCTCCCTCGTCTGCTTGTTCATAGAAAACCCCCTCTCGGCGATTGCATAGGGTTTTCTCATGGAGAACCAGGTACGAATTCTTCATCCATCCCCGATAAATCCAAGTCCCTTGGTCGCGGGTAATCCTAGGATGGCAGCCACCGTCATTGATGCATTTTTCTTCCTCCTGAATCTAGTGTGTTTCATTTGCAGTGCCCAAAGTGCGAGGACCCTTCAGGTTTCTGCGCCCTCGGCGAGACGCCACACTTGTTCCTTCTCATCCTAACACAGGATTTTAAAACACTCACAGTATGTTCCTAGAATCCTCTTTTCTATCCGGGAGGGTGGTGGTTTTTGAACATGCTGTCGACTAATTTGGAAATTAGGATTGCTATATTTGGATAAAAGGTACTAGTTCCATGGTCAACACTGACGTGAAGGAGGAAATTATTTCTAGATTTGGATAGCGAATACATTGTGTTCTCATATTATTTTTCCTGCAGTGCATTCCTTGCTCTGCCAAAACACATGTACTCAAGATGGTCGGCCTTGCCATAACTGAATACACCAGTTTAATGGTCACATTGAAGACAAGCCATGGATATAAGTTTCAAGTTGGGTTCATGAACCAAGAAGATCGCTGCTTTTTTATGGCCGAACTTGGATAAACTTTCTCAAGTGTTACGGACTGAAAGTTGGTGCACGAATGTTGATGGAAATAGCAGAACCTGATCTCATCTTCACTGTGATCTTCCACCCCGAGGTCGTTCCAGTAGTTCATCCATGTTAGTTTTGTATCTGGTTCTTGCTTGTTGCCTCGATTACTTCTTAATCCACCTATTCTGTCTAATTAATCACAATTTAACTTTAGAAGTAGCAATGATTTGTGATTCCCTTCTCTCATGAAGATGCTACTTCTAACTAATATTTCTTATAATTGGTGGCACATGTAGGTTATTTCAAAGTTAAGCACGCTACTCGTTTGTTATTCTATAACAACTCGACTGTTACTGATGGCACTGAAGTTGACTGGGACGACATCCACAAGTTCCTACACTTTATTGATTGTCTTGGGGTCCTTACGGGGCGTTTCAATGGTGGAAGGCCACATGGGATATGTGTGCCACTGGTGCACATGTTGAACAGGTCCAACTATGTCGAGAAACTTATGGTACGAGTTGTTTTCTGTTATATATGTTGTTCATAAACTCTTGCTTATACACAATTTTACCGTTGTGATCTTCTTGAAACAGAAACGGCCCAATTCTATTGTTCCTATACAGATTCCTGACCATGGTCGGGTCAGACTTGCGCTTGGTCACAACATGATGTTTATGTCAACCTACTCCATTCCCCTTGGAGGTGAAAAGATACTTATTCATAGGTGGTCTCAAATAATGAAGGCCCGTCCATCTTGGAGAGTAGGACAGAAGGTTATGCTCATGCTTTTCCATGGCTCTAAAGCGAATATCCTGTTTATTGACCACATTGTGAGATGAAGCCGCTTTCAGAAGGTTGTGGATGCGCGGGGTGGCGCCTGGGCCTTGTCTTGGGGCTTGGTGGCCTCACCCTTGGTTAAATGTAGGCAAAGTAGCACTGTTCAAGGCGTGCTTTGTACGGTTGAACCTGTATAAGTACTCATACTGCTTTCATCTATGTTTGTTAAGTGCCCCTGCTGGTTTCAGTTAAGGTTGTTAAGTACTCCTGCTGTTTTTACAGTCTGTCGTGTTTCTTCAGTCCTGTCTTCCTCCAGCCGCCAAAACCAAACCAGCGCCGGTGGGGCCGCCTGCTTCCGCCTCCCACGGCTGGCTGCGCCTCAGTGCACGCATCGCCGCCCCACCGTCTCCTAAATCATTAACGCCGATGTCCGAGGCCTCGCCGTTGTCCTCTGTGCGCTTTGGTGCGCTCGCCGTGGCGCCGCCCTCTCGCGTTGTCAACATGGTCAACAAACAAGAGGAATCAGGAGAGGACTATATGTGGAGAGGATGACAGTAGGGGCCCACCATGTCCATGGCCGTACGCAAGGAAGTTCCTCATTTTTTGTTATATATAGTCCATTGTCAGCGTATAGAAAAAGAAAATGCTTCCTCCTAGTGGTTTCCTGACATCTAGGACCCACGACATTGTCAGTGTATATAGTCAATAGACAAGAGAACAGCACAAGATCGGTTGACACCTGGGACGTAGCTGCTCAAGCAGTATTTTTTTTGTTATTGTTGAGACAGAGCAGGGTTTCAACTGGGCTGTGGCCCGTCTAGCCCAGGCTTATATTTTGCGTTCACCACATGACCAGCCCAGCTATTTTTTCTTTGTGAAAATGAGCCCAGTTTATTTTTTCTGAAGAATACCCAATCCAGGCCTACTTATTTTTCTACGCCCTGATGGGCTGCAACTCTTTCAAGACGACTGCAAATCTTGAAAGTAATATGAAATGGGCTGTAAAGATAAAAAACAGACGACAAATTGGCAATTACTTTATAATTTCTGATTTTTTTTAACATTTTCAGATTCCAATTTCACTGGGCTTTAACCTAATTTAAATATATCTTCAAAGTACTTTAAATCTAGCTCGACATTTTGGTATTAAAAATAGTTTGGACCCCACCGAAATATGCGAAATTTCGTTTAAATTTTTAACCCTGGCCCTGGCCACACAAAAACGGACTGCAATAAATTGCATAAGAAGGTGCAATGAGCTGTAAATTATTAAAAAAATAGGGAATGGACTGACTTGTGGGCCTATTAAGTTGACGCGTATGCAAGATTTTTCTACTTATTATATACGTCAACAAACGATTCTAGCAGACGTAACCGTTGGATGTCAATCCAACGGCCGTCGTGCTTCTTCAATCTCTGATCTTCTTGCTCCAGCCGCCAAATCCAGCGGCGGCGGGACCGCCTCCTCCCGCCTCCCGTGGCCGACTGTGCTGCCGCGCAGGCCTTACTGCCCCCTACTACTCCCACCGCTGGCCAGGCCATCCCTCTACTCACCCACATCCCTCCACTGCTGTGGCTTCGCCGCCTCCGGGTCATTCCCTTCCTGGGTCTCGCCGTCGTCCATCGCGCTGGTGTTCTCGGCACGGTGTGGTCAACGTTGTCAACAAATGACAACATCAGAAGAGGGATGTACATGGAGAGGCTGACAGTTGGGACCCACATGGTCCATGGCCGCATGCAAGCAAGTACCTCCTTATTACTCAAAAAAGAATGAATCCTCCCAATGACAGCTGGGACCCACCAGCTATATCTTGGCATGGAAGGAAGTGCCTCCTTATTAAGCGAAAAATAACGAGTGCTCCCCATGACAGCTGGGGCCCACCAGATTTGGAGGCTGACTTGTGGCCCTACTAAGTTGACGCATACGGAGGGCTTTGTCAACTTAGTCAACAAACGATTCTATCACCAGTGACCGTTGGATTGTTAACATCCAACGGTCGTCCTACTTCTTCAACCTCTGATTTTCTTGCTCCAGCCGTCCAAACCACCACGTGCTCCTGCTTCCCGTGGCCGGCTGTGCTGCCGCGGAGGCCTCATCGCCCCCTACTACTCCCATCGCTAGCCAAGCCATCCCTCTACTCACCCACACCCCCTGTTATTCTGCGGCGACGGCAGCCTCACACCGCAGCCGAACCAGTCAACCCTCGTACTACCCTCCGCATGCTCCCAGGCTCCGCGTCGTTCCCTGCCTCACCGTCGTCCACCGCCTGGTGCTGTCCGCGCGGCGTGGTCAACATGGTCAATGAACGACAGCCATCGGAAGAGGACTGTATGCGGTGAGGCTGACAGATGGACCCACTAGCTACATCTTCGCACGCAAGGAAGTGCCTCCTTATTACGCGCAAAAAAAAGAATCCTCCCCCTGTCAGCTCGGACCCACCTGCTACATCTTCGCACGCAAGAAGTGCCTCCTTATCCTCCCTGACAGCCGGGACCCACCCAATCGAAGCTACATAGCGTTGTCATTCTGGTCGCAAACGTGTACGCACATACTGATCCATCGGTCTTTCTGCCACGATGAACCGTGGCCCAGTAAGGAGCGGTAGCTGTTCAGGCAGTCCCGTCTATATCGTGTACACATACGTACGTACATATGGGCGGGGTTTCGAATGCCTACTCGCGCATATATACGGCCAGTGCTCGTGTACATGGAGAGGCAGTGGAGGGCAGCAACGGTATCCTGTTCATCGGCAGCCAACCGGCTAGGACAGAACGGAAAAACTGCGTCGTCTTCATTGGGAGGCAACAGAATGCGTCCTGTTCATCGGGAGCCAACCGGCTTGGACGCAACAGCCGAAACAATGCCTGGCATACCGCAGAATGGAGGAAACGGCCTTCTGTTCGACCGCCTACGGTCGAAACGGGATCCTGTTCACCGGGAGGGGTCTGGCGTACTGCAAAACGGAGGAAACGGACTTCTCTTCGACCTCCTACGGTCGAAACGGGGTCCTGTTGATCGGGAGGGGTGTGGCGTACCGCAAAACGGAGGAAACGGACTTCTCTTCGACCTCCTACAGTCGAAACGGGGGTCCTGTTCATCGGGAGGGGTGTGGCATACTGCAAAACGGGACTCCACGGGCTACTGTTCATTCATCATCTACTACCTCGCTCTAGCCTCAACGGGCTACTATTCATCCACCGTCGACCTCCTCCAGCCGCCACCTGTGACTGTTCATCCACGGCGACTCCCTCATGCCTCCACCAGCTACTGTTCATCCACGAGCTCCTCTTCATCCAGCCTCCACCGGCTACTGTTCAACCAGCCCTTCATGGGCTACTATTCATCCAGCCCTCCACCGGCTACTATTCAACCAGCCCTCCATGGGGTCCTGTTCATCCACCCCCAACCGGCTCGATCGGGGTCCTGTTCATCCAGCGGCAACGGCCTCTACTACCACGGGGTCCTGTTCATCCAACCCCCACCAGGAACTGTTCATCCAACCCCCAACAACGCTCACTGTTCATCAAGAGGTAGCAGGTTCGATCGGCTTCAGTTAGCAGCAGTAGCGAATGAATCGCTCGATCGGGTTCAGTTAACAGCCAGGGATCGATCGATCGCTCGGGTTCAGTAACGCGTAGCCAGTGCAATCGCTCGGGTTTAGTAGGCGAACGCCTCGCTCGGGTTCACTTAGAGCCCAACACCTCGCACCCACGCACGTACGTGTATGAGAGAAACGCGCAATCCCTTTGTGCATCGCTCGGCCCCGACCACCCACCGTAACCGGGAACTCCCAGATATTTTCCTCGCCCTCGCTTCTACCACGGTTTTTTCCGTCATGGACGGCCCAAAGAATGTCATGCAGCTGCGTCTCCGGCCCGCCCAGGATGAAAAGCCCATTTTCTATCATGATTTTTTGTCATAGAAGTAGGAGCCAACCACATCTATGATGATACCGGGTTTTGTCACAATTATCGTCATAGAAGTGTCATAAGCATGACAGAAAAAAAATTCGTTCGGCCCAAAATGTCACGGATGTGTCTTTTTTTTGTAGTGCAACAAGCGGAGGCGGGTCAAGAAAGAATCGCAAGCGACTCCACCAGGCCTAGACTTCATCAGTAGCCTCCCCAATGATATGTTGACAGTCATATGTCCCTCCTCCCAATCAAATATGGGGCGAGGACAACCGCCCTTTCCCGACGGTGGCGCCCCCTATGGCTCTCCACCCCTCTCGACCTCCTCGACGCCCACGAGCTCTGCCATGGCTATCGCAAAAGCTTGGATGCAATCTCCCAGATCCTCGGCAGTCACCATGGCCCAATCAGAGGCTTTATCACGGGAAAGTTCCGTTCCAATGGCAAGGACCGAGCTAAGCTTGACGAGTGGTTACGATCCCCCGTCCTAGATCAGCTCAAGGAGATCAGTTTTAATGATGGGCATATGCGCTCGCTGCCAATGTCCACGCTCCGCTTCGCACCCACGCTGCGCCTCACCAAGTTCATGAACTGCCATTCCCCCCCTTAATGACGCGCCCGCTCTTTTTCTACCACGACTGAAGCACCTCGAGCTCGTCGCCGTCTGCATCCCAAAGGATGACATGGAGCGCCTGCTCCGCGGCTGTACTGCACTCGAGTTCCTTCGTCTTCGGGTGATGAATTGGTCGAGTAGCTTCCACATCACCTCCAGGACTCTCCGGACTATTTATGTGTGTTGCTGGTGCTGCAATGAGAGATCACAAAAGGTGGACCACAATATGGTCATTGAGGACACACCTTCACTTGAGAGATTACTTGTAGTTGATCAACAAGGTCCAACAAGAATCAATGTCATTTCTGCGCCAAAATTGACACTGGTGGGCTACTCGTCTATCAAATACTACTACTTTCAGGTACAACAGTCGCCTTCTACCTCTCCTTCTTGATATCAACATTATTTCTAGTTTTGAAGATGTATGTTCATCTGTCATCAAGAAAAGCTTCACCCAGATTCTGCGCACAGTGAAGGTCTTGGCACTAGAATCTGTCGGCCCCAACCTGGACCAAGTTGTCAGTTTCCTGAGATGCTTTCCGTGCCTGAAGAAGCTGTATATCGAGGTGATGTTCCTTTCCTGTTAAATGTTAACCATAAGGGAGTTCAAATTTGTGCACCTTTTCCCAAGTTTACAATGACAATGTACTACAATTTCTGAAGGAATTTTGGAGGATTTCAGGACATACACCCCCCACCCCATATTGGTTGCTTGATTCATATGGTTACAATCCATAAGCATTTCTCCTTTGGATTCATCTGTACTAGTTTTCTTAGGGAATTTTTCATCCACTCCAACCTCTTGTGAAGAAGGCTACATTTTTCTAGATTGTAATCAAATGCCCATGTTAATCATGTCAGATCGAAGATGGCATGTTGCTGCATTTTACAAATCCTACATACCAAATAGGCGTGTAGTAGTGTTCAAAACTACATGTAGGCACTAACACGTTCTCTTCTTTTGCAGATAATAATAGGCCCGGAGGTGGATAATGTTTATAACAACAATCACATCGAATGCCTGGATTTGCATCTCTCAAAAATTACTTTGAACTCCTACCGAGGGACCTTACCGGAGATTACATTCGCCAGGTTCTTTGTTGCCAGAGCAAGGGTGCTGAAGGTAATGAGGTTGAACATGCATTTAAATAGAAAATATGAATGGTTTGTTGATCAGAGCCGACAGCTACTGCAGAATGGAAGTGGCTCCAAAAAAGCTAAACTTCGTATTGGAAGTGCATATTACAGAGTAATTGGAAGTCATTATGTCAAACCCATACATGACTTGTCAGTGGCTGATCCCTTTGCAGAAATGACGAGGTTTCGAAAGCGGCCTTACTATTTTTATTTTTAGTTTGAACCTCTCTTATATCCATGTTCAGATGATCAGCACGGGCATTTGCAGCTGAATGAGCTGAATTTCATTTCTAATATCAGTTTGAACCTTGTAATCTTCGAATTTGAGGCATGTAACTCTGGAATTTGAACCTTGTAATATTTCGGGCTTTTGTGGTACAATCGTTGAAATGGCATCATATGAGACTCGTAGATTGGTAGTACTATTTTGACCTTAATATGCAATAGACTTAGATTTTATTAACCATTCATGACCAGGGATCCAGCCGGAAGCAGAGCAATGGCAAACGTCGTCGCAACAAGATGTAGATGATTAGGTGCTCGTTTCTCCTAGTTTAGTATGAATGTAATTGCTTACTTTGGTGTGCGGAAATGTTATGTGTGTAGTCACTTATGTAATTGTATGCTTAATTTGGTCATGCAATGCTGTTCTTATAACTATATATGTTGATGTTCTGTAAACAGAGCATAGCACATCGCACATGGACCACACTAGGGAACCCGTCGGCCATGAATTCATCAATCGCAGACGGTTGTATACCAGCAAGCGTTTGCCCACAACACACACGGCTTATTGGGTCACAAATAGCTCGGATGGATCAACTGTATGCCACGTATCGCACACGCAACTCTAATCTAATTCGTGCTTGATGTCTCCGCCATCGCTCGCACAGTTCATCTTATTTCCGACGTATCACTGTGCCGGCCTCTGCTCGCGTCCCTTGGCAGGCTGTGCTCGCCATTAGGCACCGCAGCGCGCTCTGCTCATGTCCGTCGGCGCGCTCTGCTGTCCGTCAGTGCGCTATGCTCGCGTACCTCCATGCGCTCGGCTTGTGGATAGCTTTTCCTTGCGTGTTCAACTGCTATATGCATATATATGGTTGCTCGCCATTGAGGCGACCACGGAGCGCTCTGCTCGCATCCCTCCACGCGTGCTCTGCCAGCTAATGGGCCTGCGCACGATCACGTCAGGGGGCCCATATGCATGCGGTTGCGCCGCGTGTGTCGCCATGATGCAGTTACATGCGGCACGATGGAGTTATGCGCTGCAAATTAGAACTGCCATCCGGGCGTGCCGATATTCCAGGCCGTCCGGCTTCCCATTTAATTCCCGCGGCCATTATAACCTTAGTCTCTTCAACCTTTCGATCGCGCCCGACAACACAATAAGCACACCCACGATGACACATAGAGAGGGGATGTCTAGCCGCGCTCCAATGGAGTTCGGCGAGCATAAAGTGGAGAGCCAAACGAGGGAGATGGATCTCTTGGTGGTGTACACCATCGACCCGGCCGTGGTGGATGACTACATCAACACCGTTGAGCAGTTGCTTGCTCGAGACAAGTACAAGGTGGTCGGCATCGACCTCTAGTACACCGGCGGTCGTCCCAACATAGATCAGAAGGTTGCCGTCGCCCAGTTGTGCGTGCGCCATCATGTCCTCATCTACCACTACTGCATGGCCACAGAGCCTTGCGACCGTTTTGCCAGGTTTGTCGACAGCACCGACTACAAGTTCGCTATGGTGGAAACCACCGATGATGTAAAAGCGCTCAGGGTTACGAGCTTGGGGCAGCACGAAGAAGGACTCCCTGGTTGAACTCGCCTCGGCCATCATCGACCCATACTACAAAAAGATGAAGCAGGATGCCAAATGAACACATCCCGTATCCTGGCACGGGGCTTGGATGCGGCAACTGGATGAACCTCACCTCAGGTTCGCGGCCAAGAGCGTGTACACATGCTACGAGATGCACAGGCGGATCGTTGACATGAGGAAGTGCCTCATTACCGAAATCGACGAGGCCGGATCGAGCCACAAGCAGAGCAGTAGTGGCAAGCGTCACAAGAAGTAGCTGATGATCAGATGATCATTTATCATAGTTAATTGTGCATGTAATATATAGTTGACTTTGGTGTGTGGAAATGTCATGTGTGTAGTAGCCACCTATGTAATTATGCATGTAATAGTTTACTTTGGTGTGTGCAAATGTCATGTGTGTAGTAGCCACCTATGTAATTGGATGTTTAATTTGGTTATGCAACCATGTCCTTCTAAGTGTGTGTATATATATATATATGTTGTCGTTCTGTATGCAATCCCAACGCACAACACACACGTCTTATTAGCAGCAATCGTCTGTGATATTATTGGTCTTCGCACACATTTCTAATTACAGACCTGTTTGCCGCGTATCACACACATCTTGTTAAATTGAACCATTTCTATTATCTTGGCTCAACCGAAACAGTTCATCCGAGTGAACTGTTTGCCCTCTATCGCACACACATTGATCTGGCTGACCGTTTCTTTTGTTCCGCCTAATCCCAAATAGTTCATCCGAGTGAACCGTATGCCATATATCGCACACACCTTCATCTGGCTGCCTGTTTCTGTTCTTTTGCCTCATTGCAAACAGTTCATTGAACTGAACCATATGCCCCTTATTGCACACACAACTAAATTCTGAATCGTGTTTGATGCATCCGTCATCGCAAATGTTTTGCATCTTTTTTGATGGTTTTTTTACATCATCGTTTGCGATTATTGCATTGCACACAGTTTCTTAGAAGGGTCTCTGATTGTAGTGTCGCGTTAGCAGCATCCTGCAGTAGTGATTGTTCTTGTTCTTAGTCTGCCGGTGTTTGCGAAATATCTGCTGCCAGTACAACTCTATGTTTGTGCTGTCACTGTTCGCAGTTGCAGGATGGGAGTGGGGTTGGAGCATGTTTTGTTCATATAGACTCATATCATATGGATGAGAACAGTACATGAAGTACTAAGATTTTTTGTTTCAACTTTTGAAGCATTGTTAAGCAGCCCAAATTGTATTGATTGTTTTCAACATTTTGTTTTCCGTACAATGTTGAATCCAAACTACACATGGAACATCCTTGTGTGATTAGTTGCTTGATATCTAGTACTGAAGAGCAGCCACAGAGTTCCATTCACAAGCTACTTGAATTTGAAGTGATGGATAAACAAAATAGGAAGCTAGCAAACTTATTTAAGGGGATAATCAAACGATGTACTTGATGACATAAGCAAACTTGTTCAACCCTGACAAACACGACATAAGCAAACTGGTTCAACACTGACACACATGACATAAGCAAGCTGGTTTAACCTAACAAAAGCAAACTATGAATTTGAAACAACAAGATAAAGGACAAGCACAAGCGCAAGCAACACGAAGGCAATCTTTGATGTCTCTTCATCCCGCATAGTGGCAGTGGTAGTAGGGGTCCTGTTCCTACTCTTTTCAAATTTCCAGACCTGTTTTGATGTTATCAATTTTCTTTCATGACTCATAGGTGGCGTACGCATCTATCGCTGCGTACTCGATGAGGTAATCTGGCAATGGGCTGATCTCCCACAGTTTATGGTCTTGCTCCTTGTCGATCTTCTTCTTCATGTTTTTGTAGAATGGGTGGATGACGCTGGCTGCAACTTCAGCCAAGGAGTCGTACTGTTTTTCGGTGTATGGAACTCTCTAGTTGCGCTGAATGTCTATGTACTTGTTGGGGTTTATCTCCAAACCAGACTTCTTCAGCTTCTCTTTGTCACCTTGAATGCTGAAACCGGCAAAGGTGAACAACTTCTCCTCCTTTAGGAGCTCGTTGAGGCGCTTGGGCCTGCAAGGGGAGACACATATTGAAGATTAGTGTTGTTTTCAAGATTTAATTCTTCTTGTTTTTTGGTTTACATGTGATTAATCCATGAAGTAGATGCTTATATAGTATAAGTCATGGATGAATGTAGTTCAGAAAACTAGTACACAAAGTTCTGAAATTAAATTCAAGTACACGATGTTATTTTTCTTTTTGGAATATACAGTTGAGTCAATGGTCTCTTTGCTGCTTAGTACTAGTTTAGTTTTATTTGGTTGAATAAAAAAACATATACCACTTCTTCACCAAGTTCTTAGTTTTTTTGCTGGTGAAAATAACACCAGACCAAGTTCAGAAACTACTTCACTACATCAAGTTCAGAAACATCTTTTAATACATTGAGTGCAGCAACTACACTAGTGAATCAAGATCAGAAACTACACTAGTACATCAAGTTCAGAAATTAATCTGCTGCAAGGTTTTCAAAAAGTAATCTAGTGCATTAGGTTCAAAATATATTCTAGTGCATCTACTTGAGAAAATGCACTAGTGCATCCACTTTCACAAACTACACTAGTGCATCTAGTTGGGAAACTAGTTTAATGAAATTTTGAGGATAGAGTACTAATTAAACAGATGTATGACAGAGAGTAAATGAGTAGGATGGTTCATCATTTTGTGGTCGCGCCAATGTGGTACACCAGGCAGAGTTCCTCCACGCATAACTGGAGAACTGCTGCTCTTTGTGGAGGTTCGTCTTGGCTGGTATACTCCACATCAATGCCGATGAATCTAGGATACAAGCCACAGGCCCTCCTCCAGAGCCTAAAGATCATCTCGTCGGCCTTGTCTGGTTCGCTGGTGGAGGCGACCTCCAGCGTCTCCTTGCCGTGGAGGTCCTCCTTCTTGAGCATGGTGGTGTAGTCGAGCTTCTCATCGGGGACGTGAACATCATCGTCGTTGTTGCTCTGGTCCAACGTCTCGCCACGCTGACGCTTGGCAGACGGTTCCTCCGCCATTACCCTCCTCTAATGATGGCGGTCTTGAGACAGAGATGTTGTGGGGAGTTTGTAGTGGAGATGGAAGTGGCAATGGTTGTTTTCAGAATGAGGCAGGGATTGAGGCGAATGCGGCTTTTTGAGGGCGTGGTTTGGGACGTGGTAAGGTGGTTCGACGCGGGCTCACCGTGATAGTGGGGGTAGTGGTCGTGGGGTCTGCCGTTGTAGCACGTCGTGGGCAACCGCCCAGTGGGTGGCGCGGGCGGTGTCCTGGAAGAACCAACAGTCCAAACGTAATTCTTTGCAGGGTTTTTTATTGTCGCACTGATCCGTCTTGTGAAGGTGAACTTATTAGTTGCTTGTCCCACTTGTGCGTCTCAGAGTCGGTGATGATGGCGCTTGTACTGCTCGACTGTCGAGCACTTGGACTGGTGATTGAAGTGTGGTTGAACTTACCAATACAAGTTCAGACTATGTGTGTGATGCTAATTTTTTAAAACATTTGTTTTTTGAAATGATTGTTTATATCAACATAATTTCTGAAAGTATTTTATACAGATAAATTAGTTTTTCATCAGTACAGGTGTATTATATTTCTACTTTCAATTTTTCTGTTAGCTTGAGGTAATTCTTTTATGTACTGATGGGCTTTCTGAACTAGGACTGGCAGACCAGTCATAGTTGTTAAATGATGTTTTTTGAGGTGTTCACGGGTGTGTTTGGTTGCTCTGCCTTGAACTGACGTGCCAGACTTATTAGTACTGATGTACTATCAGAGTTTCAATTTTTTTAACAAAATTTTGCTGAGTTACTGGTCGACAGTAGTGTTGATGTTACATAAATCCAGATCAATTTTCAAATATATTTGTGACTGCATTCGAAAGGTTTATGAAATGGTTTACATAATAATGTCACTGGCCCAGCGGGCACAAATCACAAATGATATCTTAACTATAGTACTGATCTAGAAATCGATGATAAAGCTAAATAAGTTTTGTTAACGACGGTGTTTCTGATACGATTCTTCATTGTGTACTAGCTTATTTTTTAATTGACGCAACAACACAACCACTATGGATTCTTTAGTCTTGAGCTCCTTCTAACTGGCTGTGGATGATGTTCCTTGTCGGCGTCCTTTCATGCTTGAGCCTTGGCAGCTTCATCGTCAGTTTCAGGTTCCTCGTCCCCAATACTGTCATCTTCATTGTCTTTGTCTGATTGGTAGTCATTCTCGTCAAACTCTTCTTCTTCATCCTCTTCTTTTGATTTTTTAGAACTCTGGACCTTGCCTTGTTTCTATTCAGCGCCATTGACCTTGCCAAGTTTGCATGTGCGGGCATTATGTCCGTCAGTACCCCCACACTTGCCGCAAGTGTAGCTGTTACGTGTGTCGTCTCCATTGGTAGAAACCTGGGCGGCTCCAATCTGCTTCTGCAGCTTATGCTTGTTGACAATGGCATCCGTGCGGTGTGAGCATGTGCGGTAATTATGATTGGTCACCACGTTGCAGAATCTGCATGCCCTTATCCCGAGAGGTTTGCCGTCCAGGCCAAATTCCATGCGTTTGATGGGGCGTGGTGGCTTTTTGGCTGCTGCTTTCACTGCTTGCGTCGTACTCTTCCTCCTCTTTGTGCATGAGAATATGGGTGGTTTAATTACCCTTTGCTGCTGGTGGTGGTAGGATCTCCTATTGTCATGTTGTGCGCCTACAGCACCGTCAAGCTCATGATCTTGGACGTGAGCATGCTTCTACTCTTGAGTGTGCACATGGGCAGGCTCCGGTTGCTGTTGCTCCTCCTTCTCGTTGTCGTATGTGTCAATAGCTCCTAGATGGTTCATCTTAGATATGATTGTAGCGACATCCTGCTCAATTTTTTCTGCTTTGTTGTTCGCGACATGTCCGTTTTCAGCAGAATGCATGGCGTCGAGTTCTTGTTCAACTCTTTCCATGATGACCCGTGACCTCACCATTTGGTCTTGGCTTGTCAACCTTTTTCTGTGCACCCTCATGTTCAGCTGTAGCAGTTCACTTTCAATGCAGTATTGGGAGGCCTTGTTTGACGCTACTGTCCTCTAGTCATTTCTGTTAAAGGTTGGCTGGATGTTCGGGTGCTTGGTGTATCTCTTGAGGATGTATTTCTCCGGAACGCTGTCAGCCTTATTTGTCTGCATCATGCACAGGACATGCAGCCAGAAAATACATGTTTTTTTGGAAGAGGTGCATGATTTTTGTCATTTCATTCAAACAAATACTTGCAAAAAAATGTACTACAGTCTGTAACATCTCTTTTTTAGTCCTCACCTGGGTGGTCCCACAACATGCACTCGCAGTCGTATATTTCTCTCACGGGGTCTGCAACCACCTGGAACGCGTGTTGAGACCACGCAAACTATTTTTGCGGTTTGTTGTAGCGCACAAGGTACTTTGTAGGCTCATATGTCTCCATCACCGTGAATAGGGTGCTCAATTTTAGTCTCTTTCTGATCTCGCTGTACACTGCTCGTGAGTAAAGCTTTGCCATCTGAGTGTCGAACCCATAGAGGGTCAAGGTGTTTTGTTGTTTTTGCGCAAGCAAGAGTGATGAACAAATTATTAGTTTTCTCCCAGCAAAAACTTGTCTAAGTAAGAAAGAATTACTTTAGTAAGGACATTCTTGTCTTACGACATGTGATAGAGCTATACCCGGTTACGCATTGTCTCTTCGTTCTCTTTCTGCTTCCTGGTTTGAACGCAGGTGTTTACCTGGCTAACAAACTAGTGCAGGTTTTGTCTCTCATTTACGAAGTTCTTCTTGAGCACATAGTTCATGCTCTCACTGCGTTGTGTGGATGTCATTTTGGCACAGAAAATTTCTTTGAAGTAAGCTGATATCCATCTCTCCCGCTCGTTCCACATTGACACCATCGTGGCATCATCATGGAGGTTGTACTTATCCATGAGTGCTTTCCAGGCAGCCTCAAACTTAGTTGGCATGAGGGGCCAGTTGAGGATTGCTGTGAATTCATCCTTAAAGTGTTCGTGGAGGTTGTACAGGTGCATGAGGTGTTCCCTGTACTTCTTCATAATGTGCCAGCGGCATAGCTTGTGTACTGTGTCCCCGAAAACATCTGGGATCGCCAAAGCCATTGCTGAGCACTGGTCTGGTAATGAGAAAAGAGACGTGGAGTGGAGTGGTCAGCAGATGCTAGTGCATATATACAAATAGAACTGACACAACAATTTTACTGTGTTATTTTCCTATTTTTGGGTTGGCGGTGCTACCTGTGAGGATGAATGTAGGAGCCTTCCCTCTCATGCACCTTAAAAATGTTTTGAACAGCCACCTGAATGAATCTGCATCCTCATCTCTTATCAGGGCGAAAGCAAAGAATGTAGTCTGCAAGTGGTTGTTAGTACCCACAAACACCCCAAGTGGCATATTGTACTTGTTGGTCTTATATGTGGTGTCAAACATCACGCAGTCACCAAAGTCTTGGTATGCCCCTCGGCAGCTAGTGTTCTCCCAGAATATGTTCTTCACTCTGTCGGACTCATCAAGTTGTATGTCGCAGAAGAATTCCTTGTTTATCGCTTTCATCTCCCTAAAGAAGTTGATAGTCTTTAGGACATCGTCCTCATCATCCATCCTTGAATTCTTTGCTTTCCTGCATATTAAAAGCGAATGGTCATTCAAAAATGCATGTTGAACTGGCATCTGGTCATGCGTTGCGTAATCGGTTTGTACTGACAGAGGAAAAAAGAGGGAGGGGTCTGGGAGGAGAACAAGCTTGTACTTACGCGTTAATCAGGTCTTTGGCGTTCATTTCAAGGAAGTAGCCACCGGGGTCATCGCCGCCCAGTATGCTCATGATTTGCACGTGTTCAATGCCTTTGAACTACAAGTACTTGACGTACTCCAAGATTGTGATGTCAAAGTTTTTGTGGGAGTGCAAGAAGACAAGCATTTGGGGGCTGACTTCTAGCCTGTGGTTGTGTTCCCAGCATATCTCCTTTACGACAAGTGTTCCATCATTTTCCTTCTTCAGCCTCATTTTTGCCGTGTAGTTAGTCCTGGCAGTTGTCTTGTTCCTCTCTCTATTCGCATCTGAAACCTTCGATTCATAGACTCCATAGCATGTGCAATAAAGGTAGACTCTGCTATTAACCTTAGAACCTTCTCTGACAACAAAACCCGCGTGCCTTGCATAGACGTTGTAGAAGTCCTTTGCTTCTTTGAAAGTTTCAAACGGCATCTCTAGCCTTGGTAGAACGTAAGCTTCAATGGTAGGGGGCTGCACGCAACAGTGAGCAAAACAAAACACGATGATGAAAATGTTAGATGGGGTGGTCACAGTACTATGGTATGGACTGTGCTTGTATGTTTTTTCTAAATGGATACTTACATGTGTATAGCTCTGTGCTGCATCCAGTGTTTGCTGTTCACCCTGGCGTATGGGCACGTGTGGTGTCACCCTCGGCACATGCAGCAATGCATCTCTTGGAGGGAGCAATGTTGATGAAGCTCTCCATCTCTCATTGTACGACCTTCTTTGCTCAGATTTGTTGTGAGGTTGCTCCTGTCCATATCGCTCATATCTGCTACTTTGCACCCTGCTAGATTGGTGAACATTCCTGTCTCTTTGGCCTGGTCTTCCCGTCACAACCGCTTTTGCAGCACGGATGATTAATGTTGATGGAGCAACTGGCGGAAGCCTGGGTGTCCTTGCTTTTCTACATGCGCCAGGGAAGGAAAATATTTGTCGCTGGGGACATTGTGGACCTTGTTGCACCCGGCAGTGGCAAAGCTTGTATTCCCAGTAAGCGGTCTTTGCTGTAGAGAATAACCAGACCATGCTTCTGATGATTCTGGTGTAGCTTGAAATCTGCTTGTATTGTTGAAATATCCGGGGGCTATTTTAGGTGTTACCCAACAAGGCGGCGCCTCATATCCGCTTGGCTCATCAAACCCTCCCTGCATCTGCCGCCTTGCATATTTCTGCAATGACATTCAACATTTTTGGGATTAATCTTTCTGCCTTTTTATCCTATAACTGATGGGTAACATGTCATGTACTAAAGGTAACGTATAAGTTGAACTTGCATCGCTGGGAGTTATTAAACTTTGTTGTCTATTCTCCCTGATGTACTTTTAGTTGAACTGATGGATGGCCATGTTTAAGCACTGATGTACTGTTTGCATTGATGCATCAGTTATGCACAGTTTTTTTATCTTTTCCCCTATAACTGATGCATGAACATTTGGTGTACTACTGGTAAACTGAACATTGAACTTGGGAATAGTAGGCATATATATAAACTGATGCATGTCTTTTTTTGTTTTTTCCTCCAGAACTGATGCATCTACATTAGAAATACTCCTAGTTTCTCTATCATTGAACTTACTGTCTAACAGGTGTATTTAATTTTTTTCAACCACAGTCTTTTCCTCAGTCGAACTGATGCAACTACATGACATGTACTATTAGTAACCACAACATATAACTTGCAGTGGTAGTTGAACCTTATATAAACTGTTGAAGCTACTTGGACTGATGCATAAGTTTATGTTTTTTGACTGGAACTGAAGCAAACATATTAGAGGTACTGACAGTAACCTCGACATCCAAATTGTTTATCAAGTGTCTGCGGTGTAATGAACTGATGCAGGCATTTGCAATGTACTATCACCTTCTGTATCATAGGACATGCACTACTGATGCAGCACATGTAGTACTGATGAACCTAATAGTGTAACATATATAAAGAGCATAGTGCGTGCAATTTTTAAATTAAATCTTTTTACAGATTAGGACTGATGAACTGACACAAATGTTGTATTTCCATGATCGTTTGTACTTCAGGAGCAATCAGGCAGATAGATTGAAATTTGAGGAAAAATCATGTGGGAAGCACGTGTCACCTGCTGAGGCTTGTTCTTGCATCTGACGTCTTCTTCCTCTCGTCGGCGGCGCATCAGTATAAGCTTGGAAGACGGCACCATTGATGCAGGCAAGGACCTTCGGGAGACGGTGGAGCTCCTACTCATGGTGGAGATCCGTCGACGAGGTATAGGGAGGCAGCGACTGGTGGCGGGGATCACGGATCCGACGAGCAGCTCCAGGGAGGGGGCAGCTGGTGGCAGGGATCACGGCCCCGTTGAAGGAGCTTCGGCGATGGGGAGGCGGGAGGCTGGGATCATGACCCTAGCAAAGGAGCTCCGGTGAGTGGGAGGCTGGTGGTGTCGATCACAGCCCCGGCGAAGGAGCTCCGGTGAGCGGGAGGCTAGTGGCGTGGATCATAGCCCCGGCGTTGTTTTGCCAGCGAGGAAGCAGATGGCGGCGGTGGATCCATCGGCGGCCAATCACGGCGCCGCGGGCTCCCTCGCTCCGGTTGACACCGTCGCTCGCTCGCCCCCGACGGCTGCCTCCGGCGGTAGGAGGTCGTTTAGGTTGGGGGTGGGTCGGGGAGTTTCTTCTGTAGGTGCGTCGCGCCCTTATAGGGCCGAGGGGTAACAGAATATTATTATTCTGTTACTAGTAACAAAATATTCCAGCCCTATATATATATATATATATATATATATATATATATACACAATGAAATAAAGCCGGCATCTCAAGAAGCTAGAGTTTGTCGTTTCATCTCAGAAATTGTGTATTGAGTCTTTATTCCTTGATCATTGCTCACTTGGGGGCTTCCAGCTCATCGAGTTTAGGTACTAACATCCCTCTTGACCCGGCATATGCCATTATAATACTTGGTTAAACCTGCCTGTTAGCTTGATGCTACTCCAAAAAGGTTACCCGGCTATACTTTTGGTAAGTCAATCACACTGATACGCATGGACTGTGTTGACCTTCAACTTATCAAAGTTAAAACACCAGCTTAAGTCATGTGAGAGCATGCTTTTTGATAGTTAGGACAAACCACAAAAGGCTACATGGCCTGCTTCATAGAAGCAAATCTCAGACTCGAGCATCGAAAGCCGGATTTTATGTCATGCCTCAGAAGCCGGCCTTTTACTTTATAGTTGTTTTGATGTCATGTTGTTTATTCTATGTACATAGCTCTATGCTTTTCCTTTGCAGGTACTGATTTTCATCAATAAGTCTCGGGTTACAAATAAAACTGGGTCACAAAAAAAATGCCAGGTCACAAACTTGAACGGGCCTTGGGAAATTAAGCCACGATTCTTAGGGATTCCTCATTATATATTTGTCGGGTTGCACTGCAACCACGGCCAAGGACTCAATCAAAAACATAAAGTATATACTACCGGGTTGAGAAACAGCTTTGATTGCCATATATTTTCAAAGGTTGCCACTGGATCAAAGGAGAAGTACTCAATGCATGATGGCATTAGAAGAACATGGGAGTTTTTACCACACCAAAATATTACAAAGCCACATCTAGGCTATTTTCACCATGTTTAAAAAAAATCACAATTGGTGAAGTTCGTTGTTGCAAGGCGGCAATGGAGCTCTCCGGGTTGATGTTCCCTTGCTTTTCCTCTGCGCCAGTTGTGGCCAGGTCAGCACGTGCCTGCTCTTCTGGGCCTTCAGGCATTGCCTCTTCTGCTACGGTCTGGGGGTCGTCTACCACCCACTGAATTGATGACAGAGCTTGAAATCAAAGTTGAAGTGCTGACGTCGGAGGAAAAAGATCGCTTATGTGGAGGTACCATCTTGATGAGTTTTGGCTTGGGCAGATCCATGTATTTCCCGGCTTTAGAATAGCCGACTTGAAAAATTGTCAAATCTAGCTCTTTGGCAATCTTCGTTGCTGCTACCCGGGTCTCCTTGACACAGCGCGGATAGTCCTTTTTAGTAAAAGGTGTGTTATCCGCATTGAATTCAGGGAACCCAGCAGCTAGTAGAGTCGGTTCCATCTCGGGGTCATACGCTTTTTCACAAATCAGAGAATACATGGCCCCTTGTCGACAAGTCGCCTTCTTCACCTACTTGAAGCATTCTGGAACAGTGGAGAGCTCGTTCGGCATGTCCATAGTATAGAAAGGTGGTGCCTTGGTATTCTTCATTTCCGTTACGCACTTAGCACCACCTACATATAGCTGCTCAAGATATTTGTAGATGGCCTTCAGTTTCACAAGAGGGAGTTCCAACACATTTTTTTCCTGTTGACAGAAACAATACAAATCAGTAACCCGGCTAAGATCTCAACCCAGAAATATTGGGCGGCTTACGATCAAGAAGAAGTTATACTTACCAAAGATGGCTATGCACATATCAGTAATGTGACCCTTAAGTGTTTGCAATTCTTGGGTCACCGGCTCGAGCTTTGACTCGGCCTCTTCTGCTGGCTTCAATAAGGCAGCTTTTTCTTTTTCAAAAGCATTTTTGGTCTTTTCCAACGTGTCTGTGACAGAAAGAAGGGGCCTTTGGAAACCTGAAGACAGTCTTTCTGTGTCTTCTCGAGGCTTCTTTTCTATCTTCAGATCTTCCTATAAGGCGGCCACCTACGAGTCGACCTGGCTCAATATATCCTGCATATAAGATTCACAAAGTTAGGCACATTATTGGCAGTCCCAAGTCGTCCCAGGTGATTAATCTGGCACTTGGGGGCTACATTATTCGAATTTATAAAGTCCTGAGTCGCCGCTGGTGACCGACCCAACAATTGGGGGCTACATCACTCTATTTTGGCCTATTTTATGTAAAGTCCCATGTAACTGCAAGCACTCAACATGGCACTTGGGGGCTAATGCATTGTCATTTTCAAGCATACCACTGAAGACCCGGCCCATCACATGCTGATGAGCCGGCCCTTGGGGGCTACCCATTTCTCCTATTTTCACAAGTTCAGTTCTACAAAGCCCCAGTTCATTATTACATAATGACCCAGCCCTTGGGGGTTACACCTGAATATAGTCAAAAGATATCTACGCAACCAGGTCAAGGTGTCAACCCAGAACTATTCAGAGTTTAATACAAGCAAGTCTCAAGTAGATCATCACTTCTCTACTTATGACTTGGGTATACGTACATAAAGGGAGGAAGCAATAAGACATACCTCATATTTTCTCTTCAAAGTGTTCACCATAGAAATTTTAGTATCCCGGCTCATAGATAGCCGGGTCAAGAAGCCTTGATGCAGGGTGTTCACATCCAGATTTTCAAGAGATTGAAAACTGTCTTTTCCTTTCTCTTTGCTTGGCGACTCATTTTTTGCTATGATTTTAGCCAAGCATTGAAGTTTCAGGAGTTGGACCGTGGCATTCATTAGTAACAACCACTTCATCCTGGGCCTTGGTCTCCGGCTCAACAGGAGCCGAGTTATCCTCTGGATCTTCTTTATCTTCCTCCACAATAGGAGGAGTGGAGGCGCGGACAGGGCTCGCTTGGTTGTCCTAGTGAGTTGCCTCTTCTTCACCTGCCGGGATGACCTGGATCTCCGGGTTGCCTGTGGCGACATCATGAGGGGGATTTCTTCCTCAATTTCCGTCATTGCTGCAGAAGACTCACCAGCTTTGTTTTTCACCAAAGCTTTGGCACTGGATTTACAAAACATATGTGAATCAGTGAAGGAAAGATGATGAAAAGTAAACAAAGCTTTGTGAAACACTTACCCACGGTTGATGTTGAAAATTGGCACTTGGCTGGCATACAATTCATCGGACGATGGAGAGGCGGTTTGGTAGTCCGGGTCAGAGCGATTATGTGGAATTTTGATCTGACCCGCCCTAGTGCAAAATGACGCCGGGATGGGTTTCTCTTGAGTCCACGCACGGCACGGAGAAGGCTGGTATGATAGACCATTTGACAAGTCCCCAGCGCTAGACTAGGTCTTCCTCTTCAAGCCGGCCTTGTGCTGCGTTTTATTCAAAGATAAGTTTCTATCTAAAAAAGCTTCTAGGTGCGAAAATGGTACCTTACAGACCGCATTCTGGTTTCTTCTTTGCACGTTATAAGTCGGAACAAGAGGGGTTTAACTCTATCTCGCCAAATCGATTGGTTCCAGTTTTTTCCTGAGATGAGGCAGCGCCAGCAGGTTCATTAAAAAGGTGGCCAATAGAGTCAAGCTCTTCTACCTCAATTTCCTCTTCTTAATCCGAGTAATCAACATTCATCTTTTGGTGGATTAGGTGGCCCAGTTTTCCACCAATTAGAGTCCTCCTGTACCAACAAGACGGCATATTAATTAAAGAAAAAATATGAGATTTAAATTAACAATATAAATGAAAGGTCAAAGGGGTGACTCACCGGTGGCACCGGGTTGCCCGCAAAGAAAGGAGCCAAGCCTACAAGGCCGATTTTTTTCGGGGTCTCACCCAGCAACTTCTTGGTGGCCTTTATCATACCAGCTGCTGTTAACTCAACCCGTCTGAAGCGCAAAGTGTCTACCAGCTAACTAGTATATTCATGCATAAGGCGGCCACTTAGGCTAAGGTGTTGGATCCTCCAGGTCATCCAACACCGGGTCAAGACGACTCCGATGAGGCCATGAGCTACTAAAGCATTTATCTTTGGAAATAAGGGTTCCAATGCCTCCCTTTTTGTTTTGGAGGCGAAACCCAGAAAGATTGTTGAAGCATCGAGCCGGTCCAATCTGTAACCCAGGAACGGATGTTCCTCTACTGGAGAAGTATCCTTGTAGTAAAACCAGGTCTTGTGCCATCCTTTAGGATGGCTCGCCAGTGCTACTTCAGGAAAGACCGAGTTTTTTCCCTTTGAATGGTCACTCCTCCAAGTTCTACGCCCAATCCTCCCTTGCACTATGCTTGGTGATTAAGATAGAAAATTTCTTGGAAGAAGCTAGCAGACTGCTCAATTTGAAGATATACTTCACAGAACACTTGAAACTAGCTCAAATTCAAAATTGAGTTGGGGGCAAGATCTTGAGGCCTGATGCCAAAATGATGAAGTACATTGTGGAAGAACTCTGAACCCGGAGGACGGAAGCCCCTATCTAAGTGGTGACCGAATATGACAACCTCATTCTGACCCGGCTATGGATGGATCTCTTCATTAGGAACACACTATTCTATCTCTGCCTGGGCTGGAAGCAACCCGGAGTTCACCAAATTATTCAGCATAAGTGCAGTCATGCTCGATTTAGCCCAGTCGATAGCTTTAATGGTCTTGGAGCCATGAGCTCAGTTGCAATAAAGGATCAACTACAAAATATGAAAAACAAGTATAACTCGGCTGAGATATATGAAACAAGCACCAAGGGTTTCCTTCTATGGTGTTCAATAAACTCCACTGAGCTCGGGATGAATTACAATGGCATGGATGAGCAATAGAAACTACATTTGCGGCAGTGGTTAAAAGCCCTGCGGGCGGTAGTTTGTTGAAGGATTAGATATATGGCCTTGTTTTGAGATGAACTCCGATGAACTCGGGATGAACTACAATGGCATGGATGAGGAGTGAAGTACTTACAGATCTATGAAGCGAGGTTTGAAGATGACCAAGGTCGCAAGCACGACCGCTGCGTCTCCGGTGAGCTCTTGCAACGAAGTCCTCGCTGGTGTTGTCGCTGTCTTGGAAAGGCGGCGAGCTCAAGGTGGCGCAGCGCGTCGAAGGTGAGAGGAAGAAGAAGGGCAAGAGACAGAGAAGGCAAAGTGAGCCCTGGGGTCTGTCGCGTTATTTATAAGGGGAAAAGACCCGAAATGGTAGGCGCGCAACCCTAGGGTGTATAGTAAATATGGGCTAAGAAGACGCCTCGATTTTTGTGATTGACAAGGTCTGACATATCCACCCAAAAGATCGGTCATGATGTCATGCGTGAAAATCGAAAGACCAGTATGATGATGTCACGGTGTAGAAATAGCAAAAAATATGCCAAGTGTGGAGGAAGTTGTGCAAGCCGGCAAATGGATTGACCTGGCTGGAAGCCTCATAAAGGTAGGATGAAAGATGCCAGCTCGAAGATCTAGGTCCGACTTAATCCTTTAAAAGTCGCTCTTGTCTTATTTTTTGAATGAATCTTAACCTGGATAAATCCAAGTTAAACTAGGGGCTAATGTTGGGGATGTTCCCCACGATCAAGACCCGGCAAGTGTCATGACCCGGCCAGGAGCATGGAGGCTTCATGGGTCAGAACTTTCCCCAGGTTATGGAGGAAACAAGAGGGCCCGGAGGCCCAGGAAGACGTTGCCAAAGGCCAGCTCATAAGTGAGATGTCAGCGACCCGACTTAACAAGATGGCCCAAGAGGTGGCTAATTACCTAACTTGGCAGGCAAGATAGATAGAGTCAAAGTAGGATATAGCTTGACAGTACAACCAGGAATCTCATGTAAAACTAGGGACTCGTCCTGTTATATAAAGGGGAGCTCCCAAGTCAAAAATACTAAGTGGCAATCTCTCGAAATCTATGTTAGCGAATCCGCATCCTTGTAATCGAGATCATCATCAATATCAATCAAGCAGGAAGTAGGTCTTTACATCCACCGTGAGGGGCCGAACCTGGGTAAACTTGTGTCATTCGTTTCCCGATCAACCCCGTTCAAGCAACCACTTAGTTGCGATGGCCTCCAGACTTAGTCCTTTCACGAGAACATCTGTCGGGACAAAACCACGACAATGACTGGATCTCTTCAACCCTGAATTACAATGTTTAGTCGCTCCTTGAACTTCAGAGGTGCTCTGCATTTATGTTTTGCAGTCTCAGAAAGGGCTAGCGAGATACCATGTTATCATATTATATCATTATTATTTTGACAAATTGTTGGCATTGGAGATATGTAATTATTGCTCGCTAGTTGATTATGCCATTGATATAAGTAAATATGATTTCTAAGTGTTACCATTCACATGGTTAATTCATGATATTTGCAGAAAACTTGGTTACTATTTAAGCTTATCTACATATACAAGAACAAAAGAGTTCGTAAAGGTTTTTCTTTATCACTTTCAGTTTGTCAACTAAACTGCCTGAGGACAAGCAATGAGTTAAGCTTGGGGGAGTTGATATGTCTCCATCGTATGTACTTCTCCAAACACTTTTGTTGTTGGTTTGGACTATAATTTCCATGATCTGAATGAAACTAACCTGGACTGATGCTATCTTCAGCAGAACAACCATGGTGTTGTTTTTGGTGCAGAAATCATAGTTCTCAGAATCAGACGAAACTTTTTGGAGATTTTTTATTAAATAAATAGAAAATACTGTAACGAAGATCCATCGGAGGGGCCACCAGTTGCTCACAAGGCAACAGGGCGCGCCTACACCCCCCAGGGTGCGCCCTAATGCCTTGTGGGTCCCACAAGCGGCCGTCTGACCTAATTCCAACTCTATAAATTTTGTTTCCCTTAGAGAAAAACAAGAGAAGAATTTTCTTCATGTTTTACAATACGGAGCCACTGCCAACTCCTATTCTTCATCGGGAGGGCTGTTCTGGAGTCTGATTGGGGCTCTGGAGAGGGGGTTTCGTCGCCATCATCATCACCAACCCTTCTTTATCAACAACTTCATGATGCTCACCGTCAGGAGTGATTAATTCCTTCGTATGCTTGCTGTACGGTGATGGATTTGGATGAGATTTGTCATGTAGTCGAGTCAATTAGTTAGGGCTTGATCCCTAGTATATCCACTATGTTCTGAGATTGATGTTGGTACGACTTTGCTATGCTTAATGCTTTTCACTAGGGCCCGAGTGCCATGATTTCAAATCTGAACCTATTATGTTTTCATGAATATAAGTGTGTTGTGAATCCTATCTTGCAAGTTGTATGCACCTATTACGTGTTATGATCGGTAGACCGCAAAGTGAGAACAATTGGGATTCACTCTGGTGATGACCGTAGTATGAGGAGTTCATATATTCACAAAGTGCTAATGCTTTGTTCCGGCTCTCTATTAAAAGGAGTCCTTAATATCCCTTAGATTTCCTTATGGACCCTGCTGCCACAGGAGGGTAGGACAAAAGATGTCATGCAAGTTCTTGTTATAAGCATGTATGACTATGTACGAAATACATGCCTACATTGAATTGATGAATTGGAGCTATTGTGTGTCGCTCTAGGTTCTGACTGTTATATGATGAATGTCATCCAACACAAATATCCATCATTGATTGAATGCCTAGGCTTTGCTCATATTTATCTTTGCTAGGTTACTACTATTGTTGTCACCGTTACAATCACTACAAAACTACTACTGTTACTGTTACGCTTTCTACTCTTACCACTGCTATCAAACTATCATACTATTGTGCTACTAAACACTTTGCTATAGATATTTAATTCTCTAGGTGTGGTTGAATTGAAAAATCACACTAGTGCAGAAAAGCCTAGCTATGGCGTGCCAAAAACAGCCTTGCTGGCATAGGAGCACCACGCCACCAATATGGCGCCAGTGTTAAGAAAGAGCGGTGGCGTTTGAAGCTACGCCAGCTGTGTTTTTGATATCTATGGTGTTGGTTAAAATTGCACGACGGTAATATCATATAGACCTACGGCGTTGGTACTTCTCCACATGATATAAATATGGAGAAACCTTAGAGGCGTTGCATATCCTTCCCATGCCATTAATTAGTTTGAAAGCATAGGACAAACGCTACCACGACAGCCAAAAAACAGTGTCGTGGCAGCGTTTTTTAAGATAAAAAATATTTCTAGCTAGGTAACATTAATTAAAATACATCCATGATAATTATGTGTAGCACTTAAAATTAAGATAGCTAGGCAAAGTTTTGAAGTACGATAAGATGACAGAATGACATGTGTAGCTGATCGAGTAGTTTACAGAACCACAATAGCATAGCTAGCTGTCACTATCCTATTACATCAATAATAAGGATCATTAATGTATTTCTTTGTCGGATCCGCAAGAGACACCGGTCCGTCAGCATCGCGACCCTGCTTATTAAGATGAGTTTTTATCTCCTCCGAGCTAGTAGGTGCGCCGCCATTGAAAACGCCGGCATGGTGGATGACATCCTTGTTGAGGATGGTAGCAAACTTGAGTTGAATGCGTCTGAACTCATCTCTACTATCTCCCGGGCTAATTTCCTCCATTTTCTTCCCCCATGCGATGACGTCAGAGTTCTTTTTAAGGCGTTCTCCCTCCCGTATGTACTCCTCCATGTGGTGGACGACGTAGTAGCCATCTGAATCAGTGTTTTCTGACTGCTGCATGCAACAAAAGTTATTTTTGTGGGCGAAGCGTACCGCTTTAAATTTATCGAACTTGTGATATCCATCTCCGATCACTCCTTCCTGGCTAGTATAATCGAATAGTTCTTCATTGAGAACCTTCTTGATGCCTCTGTAGTTTTTCTTCACTTTCCTCGTCGAATCCAAGAAATAAGTTTCGGCGAACTTCAGGGAAATAACGTTGAGGACTGATGTTGGCTTCAACTACGTTGGTATTTCCCCAAAGAGGAAGGGATGATGCAGCACTACGTAAACAACACCTACACACAAAGAACAAATACTTGCAACCCGACGTGTTAAAGGGGTTGTCAATCCCTTTCGGGTAACGGTGCCAGAAATTGGTAAGTTGATGGGAGATAAATTGTAGTAGATTGGATAAATAGATCGCGAATAAAATAAAGTGCAGCAAAATATTTTTGGGTTTTAGAAATATAGATCTGAAAATAAAACTGGCAAATAAATAAAAAGGCAAATAGCAAAATAGATCTAAAAATACATGATGAGAAAATAGACCCGAGGGCCGTAGATTTCACTAGTGGCTTCTCTCGAGAAAAATAGCATACGGTGGGTAAACAAATTACTGTTGGGCAATTGATAGAACTTCAAATAATTATGATGATATCCAGGCAATGATCACTATATAGGCATCACGTCCAAGATTAGTAGACCGACTCCTGCCTACATCTACTACTATTACTCCACACATCGATCGCTATCCAGCATGCATCTAGTGTATTAAGTTCATGGAGAAATGGAGTAATGCAATAAGAACGATGACATGATGTAGACAAGATCTATTTCTGTAGAAATAGACCCATCTTGTTATCCTTAATAGCAATGATACATACGTGTCGGTTTCCCTTCTGTCACTGGGATCAAGCACCGTAAGATCGAACCCATCACAAAGCACCTCTTCCCATGGCAAGAAAAATCGATCTAGTTGGCCTAACTAAACCAAAGATTCGATGAAGAAATATGAGGCTATAAGTAATCATGCATATAAGAGATAAAATGACTCAAATAACTTTCATGGATAAAAACATAGATCTGATCATAAACTCAAAGTTCATCGGATCCCAACAAACACACCGCAAAAAGAATTACATCAAATAGATCTCGAAGAGACCATTGTATTGAGAATCAAAAGAGAGAGAGAAAGCCATCTAGCTACTACCTATGGACCCGTAGGTCTACAATGAACTACTCACGGATCATCGAAGAGGCACCAATGAGGATGATGAACCCCTCCGTGATGGTGTCTAGATTGGATCTATGGTTTCTGGAACTTGCGGTGGCTGGAATTGATTTTCGTCGACTCCCCTAGGGTTTCTGAAATATTGGGGTATTTATAGAGCAAAGAGGCGATGCGGGAGGCGGTCGAGGTGGGCACAACCCACCTGGGCACGCCTGGGCCCCCAGGCGCGCCCTGGTGGGTTGTGCTCCCCTCAGAGCCCCCCTCAGGTACTTTCTTGGCCCAACTTGTGTCTTCTGGTCCAGAAAAAATCACCAAAAAGTTTTGCTGCGTTTGGACTCCGTTTGGTATTGATTTCCTGTGAAGTAAAAAACAAGCAAAAAACTACAACTGGCACTGGGCACTATGTCAATAGGTTAGTCCCAAAAAATGATATAAAGTTGCTATAAAATGATTGTAAAACATCCAAGAATGATAATATAACAGCATGGAACAATCAAAAATTATAGATACGTTGGAGACGTATCAGCATCACCAAACTTGATTCCTGCTTGTCCTCGAGTAGGTAAATGATAAAAACAGAATTTTTTATGTGGAATGCTGCCTAGCATGTTCATCACATATTCTTTTCTTTGTAGCATGGATATTTGGACTTTTATATGATTCAAAGCAATAGTCTAGTTTTGACATGAAGATTTCAATACTAAAGCATATCAACAAGCAACCATGTCTTTCAAAATATCAATACTAAAGCAAGTTAACCCTAGCCCATTATGCTCAATCATTGATCCATTCATGAAACACACTCGCATATTAGCTACACCCAATGCTCAAGTACGATCATAGTGCCCCTTAGTTGGTGCTTTATAAGAAAAGATGGAGACTCAAAATAAAATAAAAATTGCATAAAGTAAAAGAAAGGCCCTTCGCAAAAGGAAGTAGGTATTTGTAGAGGTGCCAGAGCTCAAAGCGGAAAAAGTAGAGATAAAACATTTTGGGTGGCATGCTTTTCCTGTCAACAAAAATGATCGAGTAGTTCCCAATACTTTCCATGCTAGATATATCATAGGTGGTTCCCAAACAGAAAATAAAGTTTATTCCTTTTTCCACCATACTTTCACATTCCACGGCTAACCGAATCCACGGGTGCCGTCCATACCAACACTTTCCAAGGAATTTATTATTTGACAACATAAAGTAAATTCATTTTTCATTTCGGGACTGGGCATCCCTAATACCTTTGCCGTACTCTCGTGCAATGACAAGTGAATAAACACTCATCTTGAGAATAACACATCTAGCATGGAAAAATATCAGCCACCCCCTACCGTTTCATGAGCGGTACGAGCACACAAAAGAGAAATTTATTTTGAAATTAGAGGTGGCACATACAAATTTGCTTAGAACGGCATGGAAATACCGCATATAGGTAGGTATAGCGGACTCATATGGCAAAACTGGTTTAAGGATTTTGGATGCACAAGTAGTGATCATACTTAGTGCAAATGAAGGCTAGCAAAAGATTGAGAAGCATCCAACCAAGACACGAAAAATCTCATAAGCGAGCATTAAGCATAACTAACACCGAATAGTGCACCACAAGTAGGATGTAATTTCATTGCATAACTATTGACTTTCATGCTTGCATAGGGAATCACAAACCTTAACACCAATATTATTACTAAAGCATAATTACTCATCAACATGACTCACATATTATATCAACATATCACAAAACTATTACAAGGAATCAAGTTTATTTTGTCCAATGATCTTCATGAAAGTTTTTATTATATCCCTCTTGAATATCTATCACTTTGGGACTAATTTCATAAGTTGCTTTTGATAGCTCAAACAAATCTAAGTGAAGAACATGAGCATAAAATTTTCTTCTCTCAAAATAATTTAAGTGAAGAAAGAGAGAATTTATAAAAAATTACTAACTCTCAAATAAATCTAAGTGAAGCATGAGAGCATTTCTTCAAAAATATCAAAGAACACCGTGCTCAAAAAGATATAAGTGAAGCACTAGAGCAATTCCATAGCTCATAAAGATTTAAGTGAAGCATAGAAAGCAATTCTAACAAGTCATAGCATAATTTTGGCTCTCTCAAATAGGTGTGTATAGCTAGGATTCATGACTCAAAATTAAAAGAAAAACAAGCAAAGACTCATATCATACAAGACGCTCCAAGCAAAACTCATGATATGTGACGAATAAAAATATAGCCCCAAGTAAAATACCGATGGTCGTTAGAAGAAAGAGGGGATGCCACTCGGGCATCCCCAAGCTTAGTTGCTTGCTTATCTTTGGATAATGGCTTGGGGTGCCATGGGGAATCCCCAAGCTTAGGCTCTTCTTACTCCTTATTCCTTCATCCATCGTAATCTCACCAAAAACTTGAAAACTTCAATCATACAAAACTCAACAAAACCTTCGTGAGATTCATTAGTATAAGAAGACCAATCTTTACATTAAGTGCTGTAGAAAACCCATTCAAATTTTGTTATTCAATTATATCTACTGTATTCTAACTTTATCATGGCTTATAACTTCCAATACAAACCATAGATTCATCAAAATAAGCACACAATGTAAAGAAAACAGAATCTGTCAAAAACAGACCAGTCTACAAAGATACGAATTGTTCTCATACTTATATAACTCCAAAAATTCGGAAAATTTAGGAAATTGTAGGAAATTTGCATAACAATCTTGTGTAAAACATTCAGAATTTTTCATCACTTCTGTGAATTTATAAAATTATTTTACTGGACGCAAAAGTTTCTGTTTTCCAACAAGATCAAATCAACTATCACCCACCATGATCCCAAAGGCTTTGCTTGGCACAAACACTAATTAAAACATAAAAAACAAAATCATAACAGTAGCATAATTGTGCAAACACACAATATCAGAAAGAAAAAGACAAAAAATAAAATTTATTCATTGGGTTGCCTCCCAACTAGCGCTATCGTTTTACGCCCCTAGCTAGGCTTGTAATTTTGTTGATGCTCACATGAAAGATAAGAATTGAAGCACAAAGAGAGCATCATAAAACATGTGACAAACACACTTAAGTCTAACATACTTCCTATGCATAGGAATTTTATAAGCAAACAAATTATCAAGACAAGAAATATCTAGCCTATGCAAAGGAGAGGAATAAAACATTGACAATCTCAACATAACGAGAGGTAATTTAGTAACATGAAAATTTCTACAACCATATTTTACTCTCTCATAATAATTACATGTAGGATCATAATCAAATTCAACAATATAACTATGACATAAAATATTCTCTTCATGATGCACATGCTTGTAAGGTTGACACTCTTCCAAAATAGTGGGATTATCATCAAATAAAGTCATGACCTCTCCAAGCCCACTTTTATCAATAATTTCATAAGATTGAACACTCTCCAAATATGTGGGATTATTTTACCTAAAGTTGACGCTCTTCCAAACCCACTTTTAATATTATCGCAAGCATATTCATCATGAGGTTTAAATAAATTTTCAAGATCGTAAGAATCATTATCACCCCAATCATGATCATTGTAATAAGTAGTGGACATAGCAATATTAGCATCCCCAAGCATGGGGTTTTACATATTATTAGCACAATTGACATTAATAGAATTTATAATAACATCATTGCAATCATGATTTTCATTCAAGCAGCTGTCATGAATCACTTTATAAATTCCTTAATTTAACACTTCATCACAATATTCAGATTCATAAATCTCAAGCAAAATTTCATAAAGATAATCTAGTGAACTTAATTCACTAGCAATTGGTTCATCATAATTGGATCTTTTGAAAAGATTAGCAAGTGGATGAGGATCCATAGCAATAGATTTTTAGCAAGCGAAGATGCAAATAAATAGAAGGCACATGGCAACACAAGCAAACATGAGATCTGACAAGAAAAAAGCGAACGAAAAATAAGGCGAACAAAACGGCAAATTGGTGGAGTGGGGGAGAGGAAAACGAGAGGCAAATGGCAAATAATGTAAATTGCAAGAAGATGAGATTTGTGATTAGGAACCTGGTAGATGTTGATGATGTCTCCCCGGCAACGGCGCCAGAAATGGCACGTGGACGGGGGACTGTCTTGACTTGATCCTCCCCGGCAACGGCGCCAGAAATTCCTTTTGATGTTGGCTTGAACTATGTCGGTATTTCCCCAAAGAGGAAGGGATGATTCAGCACAGCAACGGTAGGTATTTCCCTCATTGATGAGACCAAGGTTATCGAACCAGTAGGAGAACCAAGCAACACTACGTAAACAACACCTGCACACAAAGAACAAATACTTGCAACCCAACGTGTTAAAGGGGTTGTCAATCCCTTTCGGGTAACGGCGCCAGAAATTGGCAAGTTGACGGGAGATAAATTGTAGTAGATTGGATAAATAGATCGCGAATAAAATAAAGTGCAGCAAAATATTTTTGGGTTTTTAGAAATATAGATATGAAAATAAAAGTGGCAAATAAATAAAAAGGCAAATAGCAAAATAGATCTGAAAATATATGATGAGAAAATAGACCCGGGGGCCGTAGATTTCACTAGTGGCTTCTCTCAAGAAAAATAGCATACGGTGGGTAAACAAATTACTATTAGGCAATTGATAGAACTTCAAATAATTATGATGATATCCAGGCAATGATCATTATATAGGCATCACATCCAAGATTAGTAGACCGACTCCTGCCTGCATCTACTACTATTACTCCACACATCGACCGCTATCCAGCATGCATCTAGTGTATTAAGTTCATGGAGAAATGGAGTAATGCAATAAGAACGATGACATGATGTAGACAAGATCTATTTATGTAAAAATAGACACCATCTTGTTATCCTTAATAGCAACGATACATACGTGTCGGTTCCCCTTCTGTCACTGGGATCAAGCACCGTAAGATCGAACCCATCACAAAGCACCTCTTCCCATGGCAAGAAAAATCGATCTAGTTGGCCTAACTAAACAAAAGATTCGACGAATAAATACGAGGCTATAAGTAATCATGCATATAAGAGATCAAAAGACTCAAATAACTTTCATGGATAAAAACATATATCTGATCATAAACTCAAAGTTCATCGGATCCCAACAAACACACCGCAAAAAGAATTACATCAAATAGATCTCCAAGAGACCATTGTATTGAGAATCAAAAGAGAGAGAGAAAGCCATCTAGCAACTACCTACGGACCCGTAGGTCTACAATGAACTACTCACGCATCATCGGAGAGGCACCAATGAGGATGATGAACCCCTCCGTGATGGTGTCTAGATTGGATCTGTGGTTTCTGGAACTTGCGGTGGCTGGAATTGGTTTTGGTCGACTCCCCTAGGGTTTCTATAATACTGGGGTAATTATAGAGCAAAGAGACAGTGCGGGAGGCGGCCGAGGTGGGCACAACCCACCTGGGCGCGCCTGGGCCCCCAGGCGCGCCCTGTGGGTCCTGCTCCCCTCGGAGCCCCCCTGAGGTACTTTCTTGGCCCAACTTGTGTCTTCTGGCCCAGAAAAAATCACCAAAAAGTTTCGCTGCGATTGGACTCCGTTTGGTATTGATTTACTGCGAAGTAAAAAATAAGCAAAAAACAGCAACTGGCACTGGGCACTATGTCAATAGGTTAGTCCCAAAAAATGATGTAAAGTTGCTATAAAATGATTGTAAAACATCCAAGAATGATAATGTAACAGTATGGAACAATCAAAAATTATAGATACGGTGGAGATGTATCAAGGACACAATGTTCTCTCCATATAAAGTAGAGAAAAGCCAATTATTCTCGAGTATATAATGTTTTGACGTGGAAGCAGAACGAGATTGTACGAAAGAATAGTGTGTACCGAGTACCGAATGACTTACTTCGCATAGTAGGGCACTAGAAGGCAATCTTTTTCCATGTTGGCACTCATGAGATCTGTCAGGTAGTTCCTCATAGCTTGACAGCGATCAGGGAGATTGACGTTGCTCTCGTGCATGAGGTAGGGGTCTCCTACCGCGACAACCTTGTTTAGCTCACATATGGCAATGTAGGCGCTATTGATTGCCCATAGGAGTATTAAGGAAGGAGCAAGCTTGTATATGTGGAATAGGTTGAAGATGTCTTCGAATGGCACATAGAACTTCTCCGCGGGGAAACTGTCGCACAAACCAATATTAGGTGGTACCATCAGTGTGAAAACAGGGCGATGTCCACCTGCATGAGAAAATGCGTACTTGTCCCTATAGAGAATTGCGTCATGGAGAAGCCTGAATTCTGTCTGCACAAGATCGGAGAGCTCCTTCGGAAGGATGGGTTCACCCGGGGAATGGTAAGTCCGCCATGCAACACGACGAACTACTTCTTTATTATTCTGAACTGGCTGGCTGGCGGTGGCAATGCCCTTCTTAGCATTTCCTGGTCGCCTCCTCTTCTTGCTTGACATGTTAGGTTGGCTGGCTGCACCGCCCGTCAGTGCATTTGCTACCATCACATTGAGTGTGTTTGGACTCAGCAATGCTCCCCTGGATGGTGGCACTTGTGTGTCTGGTGGCGTGAAGTCTCCATTGAACAGTAGACTCTTCTGGCAATGAACAACACGCTGATCAGCTTGGACAGCATGAGGCACAAAGATTGCTTGGACGGGATCAGCAGGCATAGGTCCATCAAGATTGCACATGGCAGCTAAGTTCCAATATTCTTCGACCAAGAAGAATCAATTGACAAGTAAGTCATCATTATTTACTTGGTCCTCAATGACATCCACATTGTTGTTATGCAATTCAGGTTGACTCAGCTGACCCAAAGGAGATGGTCCTCGACATGACGTCTTTCCATTGTTCATCTGCTGCGAGCTTGTTCGAATTTGGACGTTTCCTAGCCGAATTTGATGCTTCGGCAACATCATTGGCCAACATAAGCACTGTCCAAGGGTACACTAGCTATCCGCACCGGGAGGTTGCATCGGAGGAGCAATATCATTGTAACCATTTAAGACAATAGACAACTCAACTTTGAAGACCCCCTCAGGCATCTGCACTCTGTGCATGATTGTATCTTTGGGGCGAATGATCGAGCCGATTGCAACTTTAATCAGCTCACCATTCACATGGGCTAAGAGACTGCGCAGAGTGTCTTCCATAAGAGCGTCAAGAGCAGCCATTGGCGATGGGTTGCCAATGAAAGAGACAGAAGGGCTGCTATCCTTGGGCGATGCTTCGATGACAATGTTTCCTAGTTCACCTTTTTTTATCCATTGCTTGACGCTCTTGATTATTGAAGGCAACATGGCTTCGGCATGGGCTTGGCTTTGCGTGTTGATGTGTGCTTCAATGTCAGCAGTTGCTGTGACTATGGCTGTAATTATTTTCCGTTCGATGGTCTGCTTGTTGGATCTCCTTCTCTGCTGTCGCTGCTCGCAGTCTTCAACATAATGATGCTCCCATTTGGCTCCGCATTCGGTGCCATTCACATGGCCACCCACCGGCGAATGCAACGTGTCCTTGCCGAGGGTCACATTGATCGACCGGTTAAGAGGAGTGTCCCACCTAGCCGTGGACCCTTGACAGCTCTAAGGTTCCGCATGCTGCCTTGCTAGTTCTTATTCAAGTCTTCTAGTTTGGTGATCGGCGAAAAATTCCCCTGACTTATAATCATAATCATACCGGCCCCTGACAGAGTTATATTCGAGGGGGTCTTTGAATTGCTTGAACTGGTTTGGGATGCCCTTTGCTGCAAGTATAGCATCTTGCTTGTCCCACATGGGCTTCTTCCCAACAAAACCATGGCTTCCGAGGGTGTGGTTACTTAATGTCTTTGATCGCATGTCCTTCCCCCATGTCGACTAGCTCTGCACCACAGGGTTCTCCATATTTTGCATCTTGAAAATGTTCCAGTCAGCTTCACTAATGGTAGGCCACTTATCCTTGATCACGGGGTAATCTTCGTGAACCTCTTTTCTTGTGGCTAATTTCCAAGAACTCAAATTCTTTGAGAACATATGGATTGCATGGTTGTTGACCTAATTCTTTGGGTATGATAGGTTATCATACTCGTCAGGAAACTTAAATCTAGCGTGGACCCTTCTTATGAGGAGTTCTCGCAGATTTTGTTTGTTGTAGATGGAGCAGACTTCTCGAAGGATGACACCTAGGGCATTGTCATAGTGAGACGCGGCCTTCCGCGGACTAACGGGCTCACCAGTGGAGTTAACTCGAGTGACCACAAGCCTGTCAGTGCCGATAGCATTTCGGCTCCCATATTTTGGCTGCTTCTTGTTTTTTGGAGCATCCTCCACCTCCTCCTCATCTTCAGCACAATACTCATCCGTATCATCTTCAGCAGTACCAGCGTCCTTATAAGAATTGTTATCGTCACGAGAAATATCTTTGTAGCCATTGCCTCTGATATAGCACTCATCCAGATTTATATCCTCCCCGTGAAGATCTTCATCATTATCATCGTGTCCATGTGCGTCCGTAAATGCTTCTTCGCCGTTGGCCGAATGTGTCGAAGAAGAGCCCACGTCGGACATCTACAAACAAATTTCGGCATGACCTTTGCTAAAAATATGACATATTGGTTGCCAGAAATTTGACGAAACGGAATTTAATCAACGCTTCGAGAAAACATAGGCAATCATATACAGTCCCTGCAAAGAAATCATCACCTACAATACATTATTTCAACCGCATTTCCTCAAAAATCGACAACAATTGTAACAAATTTGTCTATGAACAATTAAATCTTCGTCATTTCAGCCACATTTCCTCAAATCCATGTCCAAAATAACTCACAATATTACAAATAGAACTAATTTACTCTAAAATATAGATGTGTACCAATTGTAACAAATATGTCTAGGAACTTCAAGAAAATGGAGAGATCTCACTTACCGGCGGAATCACCGTCTCCGCGCCTGGGCAGAGCGACACCGGACACTTTGCAACCCGGGATGCTGGAGGCGAGGTGGAGGTGGTTGCCGCCAGCTGGGGAGGGGGGAGGGGGCCGAGCGAGCAGTGGGGGAGGAAGGGGCGGTGAGGGGTGGGGCCAAGCTAGTAGTGGGGGAGGGGGGCGAAGGCAGAAGGAGAAGCGGCGGAGCCGTCCGAGGAGGTCGACGGTGGCGTCAACGGCAAATGATGCGGCGGTGGGCGGTGACAAGGGTGGCGGCGGCGGCCCGAGAGAAGTGGAGTGTGTGGGTTAGCGCGAAACAAAATTTCCCCCAAATCGGCTAAGAGAATGGTGAAAAATAGCTATGGCGTTGGTGACATCACCGACGCCATAGCTATTTTTCATTATTCCCTTAGCCGATTTGGGGCAAATGTTCACACGCCAAATTTCGTTTAGTGCTATTTTGCATGCATCTTTTTTACATCCAAAAAATATGTGAGAATATTTATTTTATTAAGATTGAAATACTCTTGATACACAAGTGCTTCTGAATAATAAAAGATATATATAAAATTAAGTGCGGCGTCGATTCTGAATTCTCTCGATGGAACTTTCTACACCCAACAACATGTTTTGGCTTCTTTTCGTACACTTTGTTTTGACCTGGACTTCACCTTCTTCTTGATAGATGCCAGATTGTTTGTCATCGATATCATGCTCATTTGGATCTTCCTTTTTGACAGGTCTTTATCGCTCTGTTCTTTTTGTCTTTTGTACAAAAGGTTTCTCACTTCCTGAACTTCTCACAGACTTCCTGTCCGTCCAGTAGATTTTCATGTTTGGCTCTTTCTTCATGCCTCCTTCTGGCTTATCATCATGTGTCACCCCTTCGACTCCGGCATCCTCCTCATCCTCACCATGACTTGTCCATCATGTGTAACCAGGCATGAAACTATGTTTCAACAAGTGCATCTTCACACGACCAGTGGAAGGGTCAATCAAAACTCCATTTTCGCACTTCTTACATGGACATAATATCTCTTTTTTGCCTTTGCGATTCATATCTTCCAATGCCACCTCGAAGAACGCATATACACACATATATATATATATACATATACCTTTTGGTAAAAAATGGAAAACAAAAAATTGGGCATATTACCTAGAATAGACCGATATAGTTGTCGATAAATGATATCGGTCGAGGGCAGCGGACGGCCGCGTGTATTACTTAGGATCTGCAGAGAGAAACTAGATTGACAAAAATGGTAAGAGATGATGTTCACAGCATGAGCTAGCTACGCACAGCTATTAATCTATATATATAGAGCTGCATATACTTATGGCATGCTACCAGTTGCGATGCCAGCACAATATCTATGAACTGATATTGGGCCCCACTTAAAATACTGGTGATGTTGCCACAACGTCCTACGACACAAGTATGAGACACAGTGCTGGCGTAGGTGTTTTTCCTACGCCAGTAGTACTCCACAGAAGGGGAGGATGACCAGGCCCACATACTAATGGCGTTCACTAAAATTCCTACGCCAGCGCTATGAATCTACTAATGACGTACCAAATAAGCCAACGCTACCACTATTTGAAAACAAAAGTGTCGGCATTGGTTGGAAATGGCGCACCACCAACGAAAGTTGTGGCTAGCACTTTTTCCACTAGTGTCAAGTGCTAAGCTCGTAAATATTCTTTGGCTCCCCTTGTGTCGAATCAATAAATGTGGGTGAAATACTACCCTCGAAGACTGTCATGATCCCCTATACTTGTGGGTTATCACATATGCAAAAATTTCCTTTCAAGTTTAACAACAACCATAACAATAGCATCGACATATCTATTTGTTCTATCAAGAATAGATCCACTAATTAATGGTATACTCTCATGCAATTAAAGAATTCTTGGATGACATTCTATCCAATAATATATCCACTTCCCACACGATAAGTTTTGGTTCTTAGGTTTAGGGAAATTTCATTATGATGAAATTCATTACCAGGAGGATCCTCATTAAGATCAAATAGTTCAGGATTTTCCACATAAGATTCACTAGGCCTGTCTTCACTAGCACTTTCAACAATGGTTTTTTCAAACTCAAACATGATAGCAAATTCATAACAAGCAAGCAAGATAAAATATATATTTTTGTATTTTTGATCTTTTTAGCGAGAGTAATAAAAGAAAATAAAAATTAGAACAAGTAAATGATAATGTGTATGAAAAAACCTTGAGTTGTTTGATAACTCTCCCCGGTAACGGCCCTAGAAATTCTTCTTGCTACTTATGGAATGCGTTGGGAGTAACAAAAAGTATTTCCCTTGGTAAAGAACCAAGGTTTAACGAACCAGCCGGAGAGTTATCCAAACCACCTTTAGTAGTACCTACACACAAGAGCAAATACTTGCACCCAACACGGGCAAGAGGGTTGGCAATCCCCTTGTAAATGTTAATTCCAATTATCAAATCAGATAGTAGGAGATATATAAGTTGCAAAGTAAAATAAAAGTAAATAAATTGCAGCAAGTTATTTAGGGTTTTAGTAATACCTTTTAAACAGACCATGGGCCGTAGTTTTCACTAGAGGCATCTCTCTCATAAGCACAATGATACGGTGGGTGAACAAATTACTGTTGGGCAATTGATAGAATAGCACATAGTTATGATGTAATTCATGGCATGATTAATACATAGGCATTACGTCTGTAACAAGTAGTACAACATCCATCTGCATCTACTACTATTACTCCACCCCTCGACCGCTATCCATCATGCATTTTAAGGTATAAAGTTCATAACAAACAGAGTAATGCTTGGAGAATGATGACATAATGTAGACAAAATAAGATCAACTAAATCACTGAACCCTGTCATTTTACCCTTAGTAGCAACAATACAAATACGTGCTTCACTACCCCTTCTTCCATGAAGTGAGGACACCACAAGATTGAACATACAAAACTTGGCCAAAGATATGCAGCACTTCCACTAAAGATCTAATCATTAACTTGGCCAAAGATAACTCATATAAATTGGAAAGCATTACTTAGCTATAACAACCACACATAATAAAGTTTAGAATATAACTCAATTACTTTCAATGAATAATCTGGTCATAAACACACAATTCATCACATCCCAACAAACACACTGCACAAAAGGATTACATCATATCGATTTCTGAAGAGAAGATTGTATTGAAGATCATAATGAGAGAGAGAGTGTCGTGGGAAATCACGGCCACCTATGGGGCCATCAGCCCCTTTTGGTTCGGCGGGGGGATGGACACGTTGCACAAAGAGCGGAGAAGTGTCGCGCAGCACGGCAGAGATCACACGGGCAGTCTTTACCCAGGTTCGGGCCACCGTGAGGTGTAAAACCCTACTCCAGCTTTGGTGGATTGATGGTGGATAATGGTGGTGAAACATAGCACACTCGCCCGGCAAGGTTGCTCTGGGGGCGAGTGTGGTTACGCGCGTATGGATATGCGAGGATCCAACCCTTTCTACGGTAGCCATGGGCCTCCTTTTATAGATTAAGGGGTCAACACACTGGCAAATCAGTCTTTGCCTACTGATTAAATAGCTAACAGTGCTATCATATCTAACTCTGTAGGCTGACAGAGTGCATTAAATGCGCCGCTCTGTGTCACATCACAGCTTGCCCGGCAGGCCCTGCTGTGCTGTTTTGCCAGCTTCGTGCCTGCTTGCTTGACACGTCTCAGGACGGGTGTCATATGGTGGTGTTTGCTGTAGGAACTGGCTGCCATGTGGCAGAAAGCAGCCACTTAGTCACCTTGGAGCTTGACACCGCTTCGATTACTAACTTGTGTCGCTTGTGAGGTGGAGCGGTGGAGTGGCCTGCCTCCAGCAGCCCCGGCAGGCCTGCCGGGACGATCTGGCAGCTTGCTTCCAGGGCAAAACACAACCCTGCCAGGCTCGCCTGCCCGGCAAGGTAGGTCCTTCCCTTAGCGATGCCTCGTTCCTCTGGCTCGCCTTGGCCTTCTTGACTTGCACTTGGATCCTCCAAGGAATTGATCCTCCTTGTTTGGTTTGATCTTGGTCTTGCAATCTTGTATCTGAGCCTATTGGCTTGCCGTTCGTGCATAGTCAGAGGAACAGATATACCCATGTCTGTGTTCCCCGACATAAGACCCCGGGCCTAGGCCATACGTGTCGCTGGGCACGTTGGGTCAGGCCCTAAACTAGTGCACAGACACATGGGCTGCTTGCATCATGGTTCGTCATGATGACCAGTCAATCAAACATCCACTTCGTGCAATTACTGCGAGTCGTGGGGTCGTGGGACTGTTGCAGTTAATGTAAAACGGTAACTTCTGGAGCATTGCGTCCTCACTCCATGCCTTTTCCCCTTAATATAGGAAAACACAGAACGGCACGGTTCACTTGTCGCCTGTCCTGCCCTCCCATCATGTTCCTCTGCAAGCCAAACAACCGTCCCTCCTTCTCTCCCTCGCCCGCCGCCGTTCCTCCACCTGATTCCTTCCCCGTTCGCACCGGCGTCCACGGGAATGGGGAAGAAAACAACAGCAAAAGGGAGGCAGACGGCCGCGGCGAAGGAGGTGGTCGCCGAGGGAAGCAAGAGGGCGGCGGACCTGGACAGGATGTGGAGGGGAGATGTCATCTTCTTTCCGTCAAACCTAGACGGCCCGGTTCTACAGGCAAGGTACGGGTACCTGTGGGGGAGGGAAGTCCCGAAAGGGCACGGCGCGCCCAACGTTTTGGTGGAGGGGGAAGAAGATCCGCCAAATTCATACCGATTCTTCTGCGCATATTTCATCTGCGACCTCTGCCCTCCTTTTTCTGATTTCTTTGAGGCGATGATGACAATTTATGGATTCCACCTCCTGGACTTCACGCCAAATGCAATGGCGACCATGGCCATATTTGCCCATTTGTGTGAGAATTTTGTTGGTGTTGCCCCCAATGTTGATCTGTTTAGGCATTACTTCATCCCGCGGGTGGAGAACAAATTTCACCGCTCTGGGAACATCAGCTGGATGCCACGGGTGGCAAGGAAGTCCTGGGATTATATCCCAGGTCTGCAGCGCGAGCGGTGGGAAGAGTGGAGAGGAGACTGGTGCTGGATTCAGGATGACGGAGCCCCAGAGTTCTACGAAGCACGGACAGTGTGTGTCGAGCGCAGCAAGGAATGGAGCACATTCGGCCTCACCAATGATAGGCTTCGCCTCGCTATAAACAGAATCACCCGCGTGAAGGCTGCCGGGCTAACCATTGAGCACGTGGGAGCAGATTTTCTTCTTCGTCGCATCTTGCCGCTGCAGAAGAGCGACAGATCCGCCTGGTTGTATGGTGATGCTGGGGACAATATGAGGTTGCTTCTGGGCTTTGCCAACAACTTGTCTGTTTATGGCCATGCCTGGCTGTGCGACCAGCTGTTTGGCTGCTTCGAGCTATTCAAGCTCCCGGCAACCGTTATCCCTCTGAATGCCAATTCGGCCCGGGACCAGATCTTGAAGTGGATGCCGGATTGCTATGCTCATGGGGTGGCAAGTGATTGGCGGTTGCCCACTCTTAACAAAGAACTTGAATGGTCCAACGCCCTAGCGGAGAGGGCTGTCAGAGTGGAGACCAACGTGTACAAACACACCTCCACTGTGGAGGCAGCGTTTATCAAGAGGAGGATTGAGGAGGACAAAGCTGCCCGAATTGCGGCAATGGCAAGAGCTGCAAAGGTCGGGAAGGGAAAGGCTGAGGATGAGAGTTCTTCTCATGGTGGTAGCGAGGCGCAGGCCATGGAAGAGGTTGCCGGGGAAGATCTTGCCGAGGACGAGTTCTCTGGACATGAGGCTCTAGCCACTTCGGTAGCAGAGCTCCAGAGGGAGGAGGAGGCTGCCGAGGCAGTGGAGCCCGAAGCGGAGTGGCTCGCGGCTGGTCCTCAAGCCCTCGAGCCAATTTTGGATCAGCATCCCCGCAGGCGTACTGCTAACCGGGGAACGACGGCCCCAAATCCAGCGGCTGCTGCCAAGAAGGTGAAGAAGACCACCACTAGAAATACCAAGCCAGACGTGGTCTGCCGCCAGTCTCCTCACCTTGTCGGGATCAAAGCTTCTCCCATCAAGCAATCGGTGGATGTGGAGGGCGATTCCGGCTCTCATTCTGGTTCGAGCTCTTGGCAGAGCTCATCTTCATCAGAGCCCCCAGCGCTCCAGCAAGGTTTGGGGCTGCCGGAAAGCTCTGCCCCTCCATCCTAGAAGAGAGGCAAAGCATCCCCACCACCCATGGAATTTGATTTGAGCTCCATGCTCATTGATGAGGAGTAAGGAAGATTTCCCTCTCCGTGATAACTTTAGTATACTTGATTGTCTTTGCTCGCTGACCTTTTGTTTTGCTGTCATTGGCAGGGTGGAGGAGGAGGAAACAGAGACCCTCATCCATCGGTCGAAGAGGCTCTGACTTGCTGGGTCGCCGAAGACTGTGGAGAGCTTGGATTTGGTGGGGAGCCATATGGAGCATCCCGTACCGAGCCCCCAACCCAGCCCTCGGCCTGAAAGTGGAGGGCTGGTTCCTCCTGCTGACCTAGCCGAAGAACCCCTGGTGAGACCATTCGTGGATGAGCCCGCACAGAGCGTTGCCGTGGCTGTCGCAGCAGGGGGTGGAGTTCATGGGCCGGCAACTGATGCTACCGGTGAAGCTGAGGCCACTGCCCGGCAGACTTCTCCGGGTACTTAACTTCAACTCTTCTCTTTCTTTTTCTTATGTATCCCCTCTCCCTTTATCTAAAGCTTCTGCCCTTTTTCTTTCATTCGCTTGTCCTTTCATCCGCAGTCCTCTAGGCCGAAGAACCAGAACTGCTGGAAGAGGTGGCCAGCATAGGGAGAGCTACCGCGGACGAAGCCACCGAGATCGCCACCGCGGAGGGACAGGGCTCCGTTGCCGGGAGTGTTCAAGATCCTCTGGTGGTGGCGGAGCATACTTTTGAAAGTGCCCCAGAGGTGGGAGCGGTGATCGAGGGGAAGATTCCACTCTGAACCATGGATCCCCTCCCCTCTTTTGGGCCCATGGTGGGGACCTCGCCATCCCCCTTAAGCCACTTGGCGTTGGTGTTGGCACGACCCATGATTGGAGCCCCCAGCCAGTCAGCATCGATGAAAGCGGAGTTTGATGAAGAGCTCCAGCTAATCCTGGCGTCACTTCACTAAGGAGTTGAAGAATCGGGCGATTCTGTTACCGTTGCAATGGATTTGTCCTTCCTGGAGTCTGTGGCGGCGGGCATCAAAGAGATGCGGGCCCGACATGACCAGGAGTGGCAGGTGCTCAAAGAGCAACGCGAGTCCGCCAACAAAGTGGACCAGAAGCTAAAGGACAAGTGTCTGGAGATGCGCGAATCACACGGCAAGCAGTTCCAGGCACTTATGAGGCAGCAGGAGGCGATTCTGATGACGAGGGAAGATGTCATAGCCCGTGAAGTGCGCCTAGTGGATCGCAAGGCATGTCTGGACGCCAGAGAGCAAGAGATTTCTCTCCGGGAGGAGAAGCTTGAAGCCACCGTTCGCGCCAAGGATGATGATCTGGAAGCCCTCATGCAGCAACGCACCAAGGAGTTGGATGACAAGCACAAAGCTGCTCTAGAGGCCCTCACAACCGATTCTATTGTTCGGCTAAAGAAACTCACTGATGAACTCTCTGCCGCATCCGCTGCCAGGACTGACCTTGATCGGTAGGTGACTAAGCTGACTGAGGAGCTTGCCAGGAGCACCAAGGAGGCGGAGGCTCTCAAAGAGGAAGTGCGAAAGGCGGAGGTCCTTCTGAGCGATGTGCAGTCGCAGCTTTCCTCCAGGACCCAAAGTCTTGAAACCGCCAACGGTGCCATCATGGATCTGAAGGCCAGGATCGGCACCTTGGAAAGCGCGGCAGAGTTCAACAAATCCCGCCAGCAATAGTTGTCCGGAGATCTAGACACCACCTAGAGCCTCCGGAAGGATGCAGAGGACAAGCTGATGAACCAATCCGAGCCGGTGAACATCTGGATCAGGAGCATGGTTGACATTGCTATGTGCCTTGCTGCTCAGACCGTTGCAATGGGCATGGACGGGCCAGCTTTCTTGGTTAACAGGCAGGAGGTCCCCAGTGTCAAACTGGGGGTTTTCTTCAATGAGCTGATCGAAAAGCTAAAGGTGCATGAAGAGGGGAGGGCCAGGCGCTTCGCGACCGAGTCCCGGAGGCTTGCTCACGACGCCCTCCTCATGGTCCTGAGCAACATCGCCTGTCGTCATCCAGACCTTGACCTTGTCGATGGATTTAAGGAGCCGCCGGTGGGCGCTGATGTTCCAGCTGCCAAAGGGAAAGCTGCCCCTCTGGCCGCCAGGGCCCTTCACGTCCCAACGGCTTCACGCGGTTGCCGGGCTTAACTCCGAGCTATTCTTGTTATCGTGCTATCCTGTAACAAAACATGATGTATGCTTGGTGTTTAGATGTCACACTATTTGACGTTTGCGTGGAACTGATGTCCCCTGTTTAACTTTAATCGCTCGTTTACCCCTTTGAGCTTATATGCACGCGTTCGTACGATTAGTCCCTATGTATGTTATGGTTGCTTGCCGGTATCATATTGCCGCGATTGTTGTAAGGGTCCGGCGCTTAACATTCATCTTGGCGTGGATGCATCCCGGCAAGTTTTTTCTTGGTAGCTCTCGACGTAGTCGCTTGTTCTGTGAGCAGGGCTCGGGGCAGAACGAGGGTGCAGACAGAGAACTAGCCAAGGTTCCATCACATGAAGGATTTCATAGTACGAACACTTACAAAAACCGAGGGATAAAAGGATGCAAAAATCTAGGATTCATCAAAAGGAAATGATTGCTTGAACTTAGCTTTTGTTCTTGCTCCTCCCCATCCCTTCTAGTTGCGTGCATTTGGTGTGCTCGCAATACCCGGAAAGACGGAGGCCAGCGAACAACTCTCTGGTTCCCAGCAGGGACCAACACACGTCAAGAGCATCTGGCGGGCGGCAATATAGGGTGTCGGGCTTCCCCGGCCCCTCCTTCTCTCCTCCACTCCTTTCGAACAATCAGACAGCGACTGGCGCAAAAGTCCCACTAGTGTGGACTGCCTTGCCGGAGCATACCTGCCGGGGTATCGATCAATGGATTCATACCGGCGTTCTACTCAGGATTTCCCTAAGCAGGGTAAATGCTAAACTGAGTACCGCGTGGTACTCATCGACATTGACGATGCCAAGGGCAAAGCAGCTCGATTGCCGAAGAGGGAGAGAGATGAAAAGAGGAGCCTCGTTCCCATGCGGCTTGCCCCTTCCCCCCGGACGGCGCCCGATTGGTGGTCGCGCTGCCTAGGTCACCTGGGGGGGAGCATTCCACCGTCAGCGCCTATGTTCACCGCGGCCGCGACCGCGGTGGAATGAGATGACGAACGAAGCAGGCGCCGGGACGATCACCGCTCTTTCACTCTGTCTTCGTATCTTCATGAGCACCACCGACGCCAAAAAGCTTCGGCGGGGCTATGATGGAGACGATGCGCTACCAATGCCCTCAGGTTTGCGCCGGTGATCCCCCTACCTGGTGTGCCAAAGATGTCCTGGGAAACCACGGCCACCTATGGGGCCATCAGCCCCTTTTGGTTCAGCGGGGGGATGGACACGTTGCACAAAGAGCGGAGAAGCGTCGCGCAGCACGGCAGAGATCACACGGGAAGTCTTTACCCAGGTTCGGGCCGCCGTGAGGCGTAAAACCCTACTCCTGCTTTGGTGGATTGATGGTGGATAATGGTGGCGAAACGTAGCACACTCGCCCGGCAAGGTTGCTCTGGGGGCGAGAGTGGCTACGCGCATATGGATATGCGAGGATCCAACCCTTTCTACGGTCGCCATGGGCCTCCTTTTATAGATTAAGGGGTCACCACAGTGGCAAATCAGTCTTTGCGTACTGATTAGATAGCTAACAGTTCTATCATATCTAACTCTGTAGGTTGACAGAGTGCATTAAATGCACCGCTCTGTGTCACATCACAACTTGCCCGGCAGGCCCTGCCGGGGCTGTTTTGCCAGCTTCGCTTCTGCTTGCTTGACACGTCTCAGGACGGGTGTCATATGGTGGTGTTTGCTGTAGGAAGTGGCTGCCATGTGGCAGAAAGTAGCCATTTAGTCACCTTGGAGCTTGACACCGCTTCGATTGCTTACTTGCGTCACTTGTAAGGTGGAGCGGTGGAGTGGCCTGCCTCCGCCAGCCCCGGCAGGCCTGCCGGGACGATCTAGGAGCTTGCTTCCGGGGCAAAACCCAACCCTGCCAGGATCGCCTGCCCGGCAAGGTAGGTCCTTCCCTTAGCAATGCCTCGTTCCTCTGGCTCACCTTGGCCTTCTTGACTTGCACTTGGATCCTTCAAAGGAATTGATCCTCCTTGTTTGGTTTGATCTTGGTCTTGCAATCTTGTCTCTGAGCCTGTTGGCTTGCCATTCGTGCACAGTCAGGGGAACACATATACCCCTGTCTGTGTTCCCCGACAGAGAGAGATAGGGAGCCATCTAGCTTATCACTATGGACCCATAGGTCCTATAGGGAACTACTCACACATCATCGGAGGTGTAGCAAGGTTCATGTAGAGGCCCTCCGTTATTGATTCCCCCTCCAGAAGAGTACCGGTGGCAGCCTCCAAATGAGATCACAAAAGAACATAGGCTTGCGGTGGTGGAATAATTGGTTCGGATCTCACTCTGGTGGTTTATGGAATTTAGGGAATTTATGGAGTTGGAATTAGGTCAATCGGAGTTACGAGGGCCCACAAGCTCAGGTGGCGCCCCCTGGAGGCATTCCATGTGAGCTTGTGGCCAACTCGTACATCTTCTGGCCACATCCCGAAGCTTCCAGGGTCCCTTCTGGTCCAGAAAAAATCACTGTAAAGTTTCATCATGTTTGGACTTCGTTTGTTATTGTTTTTCTGTGAAACAATAAAATAGGAAAAAAATAGAAACTGGAACAAACACTAGGTTAATAGGTTAGTTCCCAAAAATGATATAAATTGCATACAAAACATACACGATTGATAATATAATAGCATGAAACAGTAAAAAAATATAGATATGTTGGAGACGTATCACATAGTAACTTCATCTCGCGCATCCGATGCGAGGATAAGATCATCCATTTCACATGCGTGATGCGTGTAGTCAAAAAGCAAATCACCAGGGGCTTATCCGTCCAAAGGTTTTGGGCGCCTCAATTTTCACCGCGACTATATAAAGGTTTCACCCCGTCAAACCCTAGTTCACTTTGCAATCACACCCGTATCTCTCTAAAACCCCAGCACTGCTGCTAGAATTCATCACCGCCGGAGAAGAAGAGCTTCACTCCCTCGACTTCTTTGTCGCCATAATCGCGCTAGCTGTAGATTTTGTCACCTCCGCCACCGCCGTAGCTGTCTCTCATCACCAAGTTAGGCCACATGAGATCTTGACCAACAGTTTCCTTCAGTTCACTGCCCAGTTCATCGAGTTCATCCTTGTGGTAATTAAATTTATTTTAACCACCCAGTTTGATGAATGACAATAATTCTTCAAAGTGTTGTTTTTCCTTACACTTTCCAACTCATCAACACTCATCTTTGCCCAGTCTTGTTCAATTCATCTAAGTTATGCCTTTACTTCTTGTTTCCTCAATTGTGCAAATTTCTCAAATTAGTACAAGGCTGGAACAAAAGTCAAGAACACTTAGTGAATTTCTTCAAGATGAAAATGGTCAATTTCCTCAACTTGGTTTATTTTGAAAAAAAATCTGAGAACTCATATGACCATGCCCATTTTCCCTAGCAACTATAATGTGTTCACAGGTACACATGTCTGCCAATGAATCACTTGGTTCTCATCAACTTAATTCATTTGCAGCGTTACTTGAGGAAAATCTTCAAACTTCTTCTGAAACTTCAAGAGTTCAAAAACCTCAGCTGAAGAAAATGGTTGATGGCAAAAGGCCTCATAAGGGAGGAAAGAGGAAGGAAGAAAACACAACTTTTGAGATCCCTGATGACCTGTATGCCTGATACTGTACGCCTGATGAAGCAATTCATGGAAACGAAACTAACAAACATCAAAAGACAAGAATACAGAAAATCAAGCGCTATTGGGCAAAGGCATGGAGGGCATAGGACTATGTCGTCAAACAACCTTGCAATAGGCCTCAACTTGCACCAAGCCAAGTAGCTGATCCCTCTAGGTGAGGACTTCCCTAAGGAATGGGCAAGGCGCCAAGCAAAATTGCAAAAGTAGGCACACAAGGTTGTTGAAGAATTCAACAGGGCTAAAAAAGCTTTAAATAAAGTAGGTGGTAGTGGAAGTGGCAGTGGAGGAGCCTCCAAGAAGGCAATGCCCAAGAAGCTGACTCAAAAGCCAAAGCCCACGGCTCCAAGTTTGTCAACTGCTACAAAAACATCAGTTCCACCACCTATAGTAACTTCTTCAAGGGTTGCAGCAAAAGCTTCAATTCCTGTTGTGCTTCTACCAAGTCAACATATGACTGGCATAACAATTGCCTCAAGATTCGCTACCTCAGACTCAGCAAGTGGGCATATTTCCTCAAATACCACAGCACTGAAGACTAAGGCTACTGTAGGGCGTAGCACTAGACCCAGCCTAAAGAAAAAGCCAGTTATCCCTTCTGAAGCAATTGACACAGATGTTGAAGTTGATGATGATGAGCTTGAAGAAATCAGCAGAAGCCGTGAAGAGAGAGCATCTATTGCAAAGGACTCAAGAGTCCCACATATTCTGGAACCAAAAAAGATCCTAAATTTCATTGATGTCTAGCAGAACGATCCACACATGCCTCTTGACGATTTGGAACTCCCACCAGGTCCAGGTCATGTGCTCACCTCATTAGTATTGAATGAAAAACACATAATTGGGCAAGTTCGTCTGGTCATGAGGGCTTAGTAGAAAAAGGAGCATGAACTCAAGCGCAACATCCTCAAGATGACTCCAGAGCAGTTGGTCGATATGCAAGCTGAGATTAAACAGCTTAGTGATGACTTTGATCGGTGATAGGCACATTACAAAGGTGCCAAGGACAGATCCATCAACAAGTCTAGTCAAGCCATGACTGCCACAACTTATGAATGGACACTACTGCATAGTCACAAAATCCTCAGGCGAGCACATTTGCTCCTCGGCCTAAAGAAACTGCAAGGGCAACATAAATTGTTGTGCCTGAAGATAGTGCCAGGATGACTGCATCAGTCGTGCCTGAAGAAAATGCTTCACCATCATCCTTGGCCGCAGCTCACCAAAATCTTCAAAGTTGAAGAAAACCACACTTCCTTCTGCATCAGAAGTGAAGAAGACCAAGACCTCTTAGAAGAAAGCTACTAATAAGAGTATAGCTTCAGATCCATCAGTTGGTGAAACTGTGAAGAAGTTAAAGGTGACACCAATGTCTTCAACTGAGCCTATTAATGCACCACTGTTGGCCTTAACGGCCCCAACCCAATCCGTCACCGACAAGAGCATTGTTCCATTTGGTAAAGAATATGTTACACCTGATGATGATGATGATGCTGAAGACACCCATTCTCCTACTTCCATAAAGGAGAGGGATGAAGAAATTGAGGCTGAAGCAAATGCTTCCCCTCAAGTAGTATCATAGCCTTCACCAATGCTGACACTAAAGGGCTGGAGATGAAGAAAAAGAAGAGGATGTGGATATTGATGGCTCTACAATGCCACTGATTCATGATGATTTTTGGGACACTGCTCACCTAAATTCACCCATCACCACACCTCTGATGCAAGATCTTCAGTCACCTGCAAGGGCTGAGGAAATAGTCAATGGTTCCGAAGAGCGTCACTCACCTCTTCAAACCATACTTTAAGAAATTCTAGCTGCAACAACTGAAGAACATGTGCAGCTAGATGTCGGAGGAGTAAAAACCAGGATATGCCCAGGGCGATCAATCTCGTTGGTTGGAAAGTGGGTCAGATACCTCTAGAAGGATGGCGGAGATAACATGGAGAAAGTATCTCCATAACCACCATCCATAATTACATGTAGACTTTCGAGGAAAATAGGTTAAGAACGTGAATCACCCCCCCCCCTTCTTCATTGTCATCCATGATGCACACGGGGGCTGCCTCGCCGAGCTAGCAGGACATGCATCGGCCAACACAGCTGGCCTTGCGGCACACTCCACCGACCAGGCTTTGAATGTCTAGCCAGGCTACTAGCTTATCCTGGTGCAAGGCTACATTTAGGGCCATCATCATGACAACCTAGGAGGCGCAAGACAAGAAAGGACGATGGATGCAAAGAAAGACGGAAGGGCGATGCGGCGCATCACGTCAAAGAAGTCACTTGAGTGCCTGATCTGGCGTAGTGTCAGGTTATATCCTGACCGATTGACAGAGGCAAGTGGACGAAGCGCGACGAATATACTCCTGTGTATAATGCATTGTATTTATTGTCTTTACCAAGTGTGGTGCCTCCGGATCTATATAAGGGGAGGACAGTGGTCGAATGGAGGACAACTTTCTCACACCCTAGCAACCCAACTTCCTCATACGAGTGCTAGTAGAAGAAAGGAGATGACAGAGAAGATAAAAAGTCATTCGGGCACTGTAGCTAGTACCCCGATCACTTCCTATCACACCCCGACCACCTCTTTTTTACACCCAAACACTTGTATCCTTGTGCTGATATGAAATACCAACAGCACGTAGGGTTTGACGATATGATGGTGGCCTGAACCTGTATAAATCTTCCTGTGTTCGTGCTCTCCATTGCGATCTTAGTGAGTCAATTGGCTTAGTGTTTTAGCCCCTGGCTGAACTAAAAAATATGGGGCATCCTCGATCCCCTATGTCTGGAGACCAGCCTCCGACACCAAAGCATATTGAAGAAGAAGCATGTCATTCTCCTCATCCTAAAGGTTCAGCGTGTTCCACTAATACAGAAACTGTTCCACAAGTGAACGCTGAGGAAATTGCCAAGTCAGATGCTATTACTGACCATAATGACTCCACTGGCTCTCCTCGACCCATCTTTGATGTAAAGCCAAACAAAGTAAAGCCTCAACCAAAGTCCTTAGTGCCTAAGATTTGGAAAAGCATCAGAAGACCACAGTTCAACAGGGCAGAGTTCTTTAGTGAGAAGAATTTCTTCATTGGTGATTCTCCTTATGACTCAGCAAAGATCAGGCATCAGCACTTCTGGAATACAACATAGATGAATTTCTATTCATCACTTCTTTTTAACAAGAACAAGGTTTTTCTGCATCGCCATATTCCTCTTGTGGATATGGAATACTACCATGCTTCACTCCGGTGTTAGCTGTTCTCCATGATGCAGGGTTACAGAGTCTCTGTTCTGATGTCTGTGACTAGAATGAAGAGCTAATTCTTCAATTTTATGTAACGCTTCATCTATCAAGGGATGTTGATGATATTCACTCATCGGCTCTGGACTGGATGTCAGAAAATAAACACTATAAGGCTCCAACCAGTGAATTGCTTCGAGCACTCCCAGTTGATCCCCCTCAAGAAAATGCTAAACGCATTTATGAAGAAACTAAACTTCCATATCATCTGATGCAACTGTTGATGAATCCGCAAGATGAACAAGAAGCTCCACGGATGACATTTTTGGTGAAGGATTTGCTCTATGTGCCTCAAACTCCTTATCACATACTGGCTAAAACCCTCAGTCCCATCAAGAGCCACAACTCTGAAACTGAACAAGTTGTGGGCATCATGAACAATCTGCTATTCAACATCGTTCATGGTATTCCCATTGATATCCATGATTTCTTCATGAGGACTTGGGCCACTGTTGCTCAATCTCCGTTTGATCTGAAGCCCTATGCAAGATTAATTATGAGATTCATCAGATCTCGAACTTCTATCAACTACATGGTTGGCTATCAAAATCATCTTAGCTACATGCCACTAGTCGAAACTCCTCAAAGTACAATTTCTCCAGTTCCTATCAAGGGCAAAGTTGTTCATGCTTACTAGAGTTACTATATCACGCAATGCACTGTTACAGAGAGATTATCCTTTTACTCTTCATATATAACTTGACTGAAGTCTAACTAAGCAAAATGTTTGACCAAATCCTTCTTAAGAAACATTAACATCTACAACAGCAAAGAAGTATCACCTGAAAATTTATTTTGTGATGGTAATGATATTGTTTCGAATCCTAGATTTTAAATTCCAGAAAATCCAAAACTCACCTGAAATTCATGAAACCGAGCATGGTCTCGTGATATGGCACAAATAGGATGTCTTATTTTTTTTGCTCAATTTGAGACAAGCTGCTTTTTAAAAGTTGCACAAATGAAGAGCCAAGGTATTTTGGAACAAAGACCTGTCACGTTAGCACAAATGGTTTCAATATTCAAACCATGGGTGTTAGACCTACGTGCCACCACGCATCCCGCTTCTCATCAGCGGGTGCCATCCGAGCAAGCGTGTGAGCCGACGGGAGGCGTGCGACCAGACCACTGCACCGGCTGACTGGGAGGCGTGCAACCAGGCCGCTGCGCAGGCTGACCGGGAGGCGTACGAGCAGGCCGCTACGTAGGCTCACTGGGAGGCGAGCCCTTTGACCAGGCTCCGCCGCCCACCTTCCTCCCAACTGCCCCCACTTTTAATGGTGCCAACAACGCAGTATAAATCACCGCTTCGCTCCCCGGTCTCGCTACAATCTTCTCTCTTCCTCTCCGATTCTCCTGTCGTCTACCTCCAACCAGCCTGACCTCACCGTACGCCTTGCCGCATCATGATGGGCTGCCCTTAGTATTCCAGTTTCCTGAGGAAGACACCCAGCCGGAGTCTCAAGAACATAAGTCGCTTTGGGAAGAGCTTGACCTGGCCTTGCGGGAAGACGCCGTGCCTGCCCCCGCTCACGTTCCAGCTCCCGTCGCCCCGACTGCGCCAGCACCCATCCCTGTGGCATTGATGGGCTGGGAGCCGCACATTATCGCTGAGCTTTAAGCCACGGCGTTCCACAAGGTCCCCGCTGACTTTCAGACGCCCGTGCACCTGCCAATGCATGCTCGTGCACTGACGCCCGCGCCCATGCCGGTGCCTGTGCACACGAATGTCTTCGTCGTGCCATTGCCAGCGCTTGTCCCCCTCGCCGGTGCCAGTACCCCCCTCAGCAGCATGGATCATTGCTGTCGACCGCTTCCTTGCACCAACACTAGTCGCTGCCTCCCGCAAGTTGACGAGCTCTTGGAGACCAAAGTCCAGAACATTCTGGCCATCCTTGAAGCTAGGGCCAACGTCTAGGACTACGCCAACAACGGTGCAAGATACCGCCGTCGCCACCGGTTAGTAGCGCGATGACACAAAAAGCATGGCAGAGGAGTCGCTTCCTGCCCCAAGACGCCTCCGCCGCTACCGCGTGATCCAAATTTGCCATGAAAAATGTTCGGATTGCCATGCTTAAAATCCAAACGTTCGGGATTTATCATTTCCGTTTATTTTAGTTTAATCGTGGTATGAATGTAAAGTCGCAGTCAGACTGAATGAAATCTATGGTTTGATCGATTGAATGTTCCGCTACAGCCGTATCAAATTTAATATAAAAAGTCATCAAGCGACATGTATTCCTCCTCGTCGCAAACATTTCATATTAAATACCACGACAATTCCAAATACTTTTTTAGGGAAGTCAATTCGAAATACTTGTAGGGTGCGACCAGTCCCCTTGTTCGAGCACTAGGCGATACATCTATTTATCCATGCATTTAATTATTAGTAGATAAATAGTGCTACTACTAGCCTAACTTGTCCATCACGGTGAATTTTGTTCCTAAACTTGTTACATGTACTACTACTAGTATGTGAAACTGGTGCCGTAACTTGTGGACACATCTAGATACGGTCAACGGCAACACTGCCCGCCTCTTCTTCGTGTTTCCCTATGCGTCTAAACTTAGAAGGGGAGGAGAGAGAGAGAGAGGAGACATGGAACCCACCAGTGAGTGAAGGGGAATAGTATGTGCTGATGAGCCGGTCCCACTAATCTACTAAAATTAATATAAAAACATGCTATCCATTAAATAGGCTGTGGTAATATAAAAACATTATATCAATGAAGGGTAATACAACAAACATTGCTACTATGTTGCCTATTGACGTGCGGCTGGAAGGCCCTGGTCGCATGTTCGATCCTCGTCCTTTTTCATTTTTAATTTATATATGGGTCAAAATTTGTTCCATGACAGGTGGGCCCCCGGTGTGTATTTTGTAGCACTTTAATTTCTGGGTCGAAATTTGTTCCATTACAGGTGGACACTCGGTGTGTAGTTTGTAGCTTATTTGTAATAATTAAAGAGAACACCAGAGTTTTTTTCAAAAATACCATGGTGCGACGTGGAAGGTGAGAAAGGGCGTGCAAGAGAGTTGTGACCGAGCTTGAGGGAAATCAATTGGGGGTGGGGCGGGGGTTGCAACCGTGTTTGGAGTAGTTGTGGGCCGACTGCTACAATAATATAATCTAAACCCACCGGAATAAATGCCTACACAAATTAATCCAAGGTTAGAATCCCCCTCGCAAAGTAAATATCTCCGACTCTTCGATAGATGGAGAGGTAGATTCAATGTGTGGAAGAGACAGTGTGAAAAAGCAAGGTCAATCGAGACATATATAGATAGAGAGAAAAAGTGAGTGTGGCCCGGCATTCGTTGGAAAGATATATATCCTCTGGAGGGATATTGTCCGATTGAGCTTTTGGGATGGGTGAGGGTTGTAAGAGAGAGCTTGAGAGATGATCCAGTCACAGACAGGTAGATATATCATTTGTACGTGGGAGGAAGCAAGCTCAATCGATACATAAATAAAGAGAGAGAGGTTGAGCGAGTGTGGGTCATCATGCGGTCGACAGAGTGAGATGGGCTGTAGAGAGTGACCTAGATAGACAATGTGTGTGAGAGAGTATACAATATGAATATGTCGAATTGGGCCCAAACATGTAGATATATCGTTTGTGTGTGAGAAAGAGCGAGGTCAATCGAGACATACATAAAGAGAGAGAGATTGAGCGAGCGTGGGCCGCCATGAGGTCGAAAGAGTGGGACAGCTGTGAGAGACTGATCTAGATAGACAATCTGCGTGAGAGAGTATAGAGTGTGATAGAGGCGAAGGTGTCCCGATGTTTCGATGAGATGGTGGCTATCATTTTCTGTGGGAGTCGACCTTAACGATCCGACTACGAACGTGCGAGACGTCGCGCCTTAGCAATCGCTATACCAACTTCCAAGGGGTTATTGACCACGCCGGAGCACGATCAACCTGACCACGAGGGTCTGTTTCCTGTGAGCAAACGAAGAACATGCAAGAAACTGAGATTGCAATCTGGATATTGCGAATATAAGAGGAAAGCTTTATTAATGAAGGTGGGGTTCTGTGACGCCTTTGTCTGGTCGTTGAACACAAACAAAGTACGCGAAGTTGCAGCTATGGCAAACTTTTAATCTAAACAAAACCCAAAGTCTAAATGGGGCCCTAAGGGCTGTATATATGGAGGAAGAGGGGGGGATTTCGTGGCCCTTGAAAAAGGGGTCCGAAACCAACCCTATCTCTTGTTTCCCCACACATACGGACTCTAAAAACAGCCTACACTCAAGTATTTCAAAATTATATGGGCCTGGCCCATTAATAAGGTGACGCAGCACCTATAATAGCCTCTGGACGAATTTTATGAAGTGGCATCCTGTATATTTCGTCCAAGGCTTCCTGCACTCATTATGGCGGCTTCAAAGTCCTGAAATCATCACTTGTAACTCCGTTCTTGTTCCCCTTGCGCATGCCATCATCTCCATGCTTGAACTTGCTCCAAGGTTCCTCTTTCTTGTCCAAGCTAGGCCCTTCATTTGTAAGCAAAACAAATGTATCCAATTTAGGCAGCATCATATTCTCATGAACATTAGAATCATTACCAAGAAACGAAAGTACCTGATAATTTAATTGGCATGCACGAGCTCTAGTAATTGGTCCAGTATGTATAGCAGCAGGGGCTGTGGGTGTAACAATGGTATTGATGTCCTCATCATCCTCCCCTTCTTGAAATGAAGTCGTCCTCGACGGAAGCTCATCTTCCTCACCGAAATAAGGCTTCAAATCTGCAATGTTAAAAGTGGGACTAACCCCAAAATCTGCAGGCAGCTCAAGTTTATATGCATTATCATTTATTTTCTCTAACACCTTAAAAGGACCATCAGCACGTGGCATTAGCTTTGATTTGTACAAATCAGGAAATCTATCCTTACGCAAATGTAACCAAACAAGATCTCCAGGTGCAAACACAACATGTTTTCTACCCTTATCTCCAGCAAGTTTATATTTAGCATTCATACGCTCAATGTTCTCCTTAGTTAACTCATGCATTTTTAAGATCAATTCAACACGTTGTTTAGCATCAAAATTAACCTTCTCTGAAGATGGAAGAGGCAACAAATCAATAGGTGCACGAGGTAGGAAACCATATACAATTTCAAAAGGGCACATCTTAGTAGTAGAATGCAACGAACGATTATAAGCAAATTCAATATGAGGCAAGCATTCTTCCCACATTTTCTTGTTATTCTTCAAAACAGCCCTAAGCATAGTAGACAAAGTTATATTGACTACTTCAGTTTGTCCATCAGTTTGGGGGTGAAAAGTAGTACTAAAAAGCAGTTTAGTCCCCAACTTAGCCCATAAACATCTCCAAAATAGGCTAAGAAATTTGGTATCACGATCTGAAACAATAGTATTTGGCACACCATGGAAGCAAATAATTTCATGAAAGAACAAATCAGCAACATTAGCAGCATCATCGCTTTTTTGACATGGTATAAAGTGTGCCATTTTTTAGAACCTATCCACGACAACAAATATGCTATCCCTCCCCTTCTTTGTTCGAGGTAAACCCAAAACAAAGTCCATAGATATATCCTCCCATGGAACACTAGGTACAGGCAAAGGCATGTATATACCATGAGGATTGAGTCGTGACTTAGCTTTTTGACATGTAGTGCAGCGAGCAACAAAGCGCTCAACATCCCGTCTCATCTTTGGCCAAAAGAAATGTGTAGCAAGTACATCCTCTGTCTTCTTTACGCCAAAGTGTCACATTAATCCTCCTCCATGCGCCTCCTGCAACAACAAAAGACGAACGGAGCTAGCTGGAATGCATAGCTTGTTAGCACGAAACACAAATCCATCGTTAACGACGAACTTATTCCATGTTCTCCCTTATTTACAATTCTGCAATACATCTTTAAATTCAGGATCATGCACATATTGATCTTTGATGGTCTCCAAACCAAATATTTTAAAGTCAAGTTGTGAAAGCATAGTATAACGACAAGACAATGCATCAGCAATAACATTTTCTTTACCCTTCTTGTGTTTAATGACATAAGGGAAAGTCTCAATGAATTCAACCCATTTAGCATGTCTACGGTTCAGTTTTGCTTGACTTTTAATGTGTTTCAAAGATTCATGATCAGAATGTATAACAAATTCTTTGGGCCATAAATAATGTTGCCATGTTTATAAGGTCCAAACAAGAGCATATAATTCTTTATCATAAGTAGAATAGTTCATACTAGGCCCACTCAATTTTTTAGAAAAGTATGCAATAGGTTTGCCATCTTGTAATAACACACCTCCTAATCCAATTCCACTAGCATCACATTCAAGCTCAAAAGTCTTATTAAAATCAGGAAGTTGGAGTAAAGGAGCATGTGTCAACTTATCTTTCAATACCGTGAAGGTTTCTTCCTGTGCGGTACCCCAAATAAAAGGCACATCCTTCCTTGTAAGCTCATTGAGAGGTGCAGCAATGGTGCTAAAATCTCTCACAAAACGCCTATAGAAACCAGCGAGGCCAAGGAAACTCCTCACTTGTGTGACCGTTTTGGGCTGCGGCCAACTCTCAATAGCTTCAATCTTGGCTTTATCAACTTCAATTCCCTGTGGAGTAACAACATAGCCAAGAAAAGATACTCGGTCGGTGCAAAAGGTGCACTTCCCAAGGTTACCAAACAAACATGCATCACGTAGAGCAATAAAAACAGCACGTAAATGTTCCAAATGTTCCTCCAAAGATCTGCTATAAATCAATATATCATCAAAGTAAACTACCACAAATCATCCAATGAAAGCACGTAAAACTTCATTCATTAATCTCATGAAAGTACTAGGTGCATTAGTTAACCCAAAAGGCATGACTAACCATTCATATAAACCAAACTTAGTTTTAAATGCTGTTTTCCATTCATCTCCCAATTTCATACGAATTTGATGGTATCCACTACGCAAATCAACTTTGGAGAATATTGTAGAGCCACTCAATTCATCAAGCATATCATCTATCCTAGGAATAGGATGACGATAGCGAATAGTAATATTTACTATTATTAATGCCTCTACAATCAACACACATACGTGATGTACCATCCTTTTTTGGCACTAGTATAATAGGAACAGCACAAGGACTAAGAGATTCGCGTATATAACCTTTGTCGAGCAGCTCCTGTACTTGACGCATAATCTTCTTCGTCTCCTCTGGATTGGTACGGTATGGTGCATGGTTTGGCAGTGAAGCACCAGGAATTAAGTCAATCTGATGCTCAATCCCGCGAATAGGTGGTAATCCCGGTGGCACGTCTTGTGGAAAGACATCAGCGAACACCTGCAAAATGTTAATGACAGTAGGAGGCAAAGAGGAAGGCACGTCCTCGAATGAAAATAACGCCTCTTTGCACACAAAAGCATAGCAAACAGATTTGCTGAAATCTAGCTCATCAATATCAGATTTGGTGGCAAGTAAACATGCACTTTTCAATTTAATTTCAGAAGCAACACTAGATGGTTTATTATTAGGCTTCATTTGTTGCTCAAATTCTTTTGCCACAATCTGATTTTCACTCTTATTTTTCTCCTATTTTGCTTTACTAGCTCTATTAATATCATCTTTCAAAATAGAATCAGGAGTCATAGGAAGCAAAGTAATATGTTTATCCTTATGAACAAGAGTATACTGATTGTTTCTACAATGGTGTATAGAATTTTTATCAAATTGCCATGGTCTACCAAGTAATAATGAACATGCTTGCATGGGTACCACATCACAATCAACATAATCAGCATATGTAGAGATACTAAAATGCACACGAACAGTACGTGTTACCTTAACCTTGCCGCTGTTGTTGAACCATTGGATATAGTAAGGATGTGGATGTGGTCTTGTGGTGAGAGATAGCTTCTCCACCATTTCCATGCTAGCCAAGTTGTTGCAGCTCCCTCCATCTATGATGACGCGAACAGAACGTTCCTTCACAACTCCCTTTGTATGGAACAAATTATGTCTCTGATTTTGCTCAGCTTGTGTGACCTACACACTCAAAACACGTTGAGCAACTAAACATTCATACCTGTCAGCGTCTTCAGGAGCCATGTATTGCGTCTCATGATCAGAATCATCTCCACCATGTTCTTCACTTGTAATAAGAGCCAAAGTCTCCTCATCATAGTCACTAGCGGACTCATACCCACCATCCTCAGTAGCAATCATAACACGCGGAGATTGGCATTCTCTCGCATAATGACCTCTTCCCTTACAACGACGACAAATAATATCATGTGTGTGCCCTGTTGATGCCATAGATGAAGAAGAGCTCTGGGCAGGCCCAGAAGGTGTACTCTTGGCAGATGGTGGTGGTGGTGCCTATTTTCTTGTATCTCGGTTGGAATTGGCGGTTGAAGTCAGTGGTGCTGCAGTAGGACGTGTGGGAGTAGAGGAGGCACGCTTTGTCCATGATGAAGATCGACCTGCAGAAAAATTAGTTCGCACCAATGCCTGTCGATCCTGCACTTCACGTTCAGCTTTACAAGCAAGATGGAATAAACGATTGATATTATTATACTCCTTATACACTAGAATGGTCTGAATCTCTCTATTTAATCCACCCATAAAACGTGCAAGCATAGCTTCATTCTCCTCAACAATACCACATCTAATCATGCCAGTTTGTAATTCCTGATAATATTTTTCTACAGAATTTTTTCCTTGTCTTAAGCGCTGCAATTTTTGAAGTAATTCACGTTGATAATATGGTGGAACCCAACGAGTACGCATAGCAGTTTTCAAAGCAGCCCACGTAGCTGGAATAGGATATAATCTACAATGTTCAGACCACCATACACATGCAAAACTAGTAAAAGCACAAACAGCAGCAGCAACACGTCTCTCCTCGGGATATTGTAAACATGTAAAACGTTGTTCAGTTTCTAACTCCCAAGTAAGATATATATCAGGAACATATCTACCCTCAAATGGTGGAATATTCAATTTCAGTTTAGGAAGATGGTCATGATCTCGTACCTGAGCTGGTAATGCAGCCCTACCATTGCGATTATTGGCATGTGGACGACCTGGTGCTGGTACGTAGTTCTGATTTTGATCAACCTCATCCTCGTAATCGCCGCATAATCGTCCTCCTCAGCGGCAGCAGGAGCCATAGAAGCATCAACAGTAGGTGCAGCGGTACCAGATGTTTGACCAGGCTCAAGGGGAACATGCTGTGCTCGTCCCACTTGATTTGGAAGGCGACATTGTTGTTGTTGTAGAGGTGCGACAGGTGCAGCCGGCGGTGGTTGTGGAAGACGCGCGAGCAATTCATTAAACTTGTTATCGAGCTTTATTTCGAACGTCTTCTCAATTCCATCTATCTTCTCCATGGCCTCTTCAAATCTGTTTAGCACATCTTGCACCTATCCACTCATCATTTGCTGAAGTTTATCATGTAGCTATTTGTTCGTCATGTTCTCCCAATTAGTCTCACCGGCTTGTGATCCTGCCATGGTTAGCAGCAATAGAAACACACAAGAATATGATCCTACAGACTACTAGGAAGTGGTGGTGGTGGTGTATCACAAATCCGTCAAGCGAATCTCAAATGCTTACCAGTTCTTACCCAGCAGCAGGTGGTGATCGGCCACCGTTGTAGTCAAAACTCTCAAAGATTGGACAGAGCGATTGCCAGGTGGTGTCAAATGCACGACGTAGATGTATGTGGAGCTAGGAAGGCTTATGATATGGTAGCAAAAATGTCAGCAATAATCAATTCAGAGATGCAAAGTTGAATAAATGCTCAACGACAATACTGTGCTGGTCCTAGGCTAGACCGTACTAGAGACGCGAGCCTAGAACACTAACAAAATCACGGCGCGGCACGTAAACAAGGGAAGAGCACACTCTAAAAAAAATTCGCTTTTTTTTTGCGCTCCTTTTTTTTTTGCAAAAAGTCACTATAATGTCGAGTGTCTCAAAACTCTTCCCAAGTCAAACTAATAGGATTGGCACGAAATTTTTTTTTACAATTTTTTTTTCGGAAATCAGGGCAGCAACGACGAAAAAGTGCGACAAAAAATCACTAAGATGGCGAGTGTCTCAAAACGCTCCCTGGGACCTAAAAATAGGATAGGGAAAAAATATTTTTGACTGTCAAAATTTTGGCCTAAAAACTGCCATTTTTTTTTTGGCTTTTTCATGGACTGTAGGTATGAAGAACAGACTCGATCTAAACTTCGAAAAAGTGTAAAATCTCACCGAGCAACCTGAAAATCTAATACCACTTGATAGAGGCGAAGGTGTCCCGATGTTTCGATGAGATGGTGGCTATCATTTTCTGTGGGAGTCAACCTTGACGATCCGACTACGAACGTGCGAGACGTCGCGCCTTAGCAATCGCTATACCAACTTCCAAGGGGTTATTGACCACGCCGGAGCACGATCAACCTGACCACGAGGGTCTGTTTCCTGCGAGCAAACGAAGAACCAGCAAGAAACTGAGATTGCAATCTGGATATTGCGAATATAAGAGGAAAGCTTTATTAATGAAGGTGGGGTTCTGTGACGCCTTTGTCTGGTCGTTGAACACAAACAAAATGTGTCGGTTACTATCTTGATTCTACGACATTTATGAAAGCACTTCCATGACACGTCATTTATCGTCATGGAAGTGAACACTTCTGTGATGATAATTTGAGTATTGTCATGGAACAGTTCTACGACAGCATAGGTATGACTATCTTGATTCTGTCATAAAATTGTCATCGATGTACATGCATGACAGAAAATGTGACTTACTATGACAAACAAGTATCATCACGGAAGTGTTTTTTTGTAGTCTTCCAATCTTCCCTCGCGGATATTGTAGTCGTTCCTTCGCGCTTGCACTCCTCCTTCTTTTTCACGAACCTCGGACAATACCTTTATGTAGGTGAATAGATGTCGCATGTGTCACTTGCCAAATGGACTCTTGACATGGTGATGCCCGTAGGATGCTCTGTAGCAACCTAATTCTTCGAGTTGAAGACGTTGGAAATTTCCTGCAGTGAAGTCAAGTTCTTTAGTGACAGAGATGACGTTCTTCTGGTCATTGATGAAATCGGTCTGACTAAGGAGTTAGGATTTCACCAGTGCATTTTGCCTACCGTGAGGAAATTAAGAGCCCTGACGAATTTGAGAGTTCAAATATCCAACCGTTGTTGTGCTAGTGCCAGCTGTCGAGTGGATCCTTATCTTGACAATAGTCAGGTCTGAAGGGGCATTTCTGGAAAATCATGTCAGGTTGCCCTGGCTATAAATAACCTCCCCCATAACCATTTCTAGGTTGGCTGCTTCAACAGAGATTGACATTTGTCATTTGAGAGAAACTCGTCCTCCGACGACTTTGTGAAAACCCACGTGAGGAAAAACCCAACCAGAGCCAAAGTGATTGAGCATCACTAAAGAGATTCATCTGTGTGATCTAACACATGTTACCTTTGAAGACTGTCCTTCTTCCAGACGGTTAGGCATCATGTTCTGAGCATTGAAGAGTCATTGTGGATTGCCGGTGAACAAGTCTGTGAAAGTTTTGGAAGTCGACCATGAAGACTTACCATGAGTGATTGGGTGAGGTCTATAGTGACCGTAGCTCATGGATAATACGGTGAGGACTAAGGGTGTTCTAGGTTAAATATCAAGTTGCTCCAACCAGACATACATGAGATCAATTGGTTGAGTGGAAAATGCACATCATGTAGAAACTTGCATTCTGGTCCACTTCTTTGGAAATTCACTATAATCAAATGGAGCGGTGGATTTTGATTAAATTAGGGTGGTGGTGGTGTTTTGTCATGTTTAAACATCTTGACAAATTTGGCCTCAATTGGGTGGACGCAAAATATACTTCCTTCACAATGTGGTCAACTGGATGCAAACTTTGGGAAATTATGGAGGGAGTTTTGGGTGTTGGATGATGATCAAAATGTTTTTATAGGCATGATATGTATGCATTATGATTTATGCAAAAATCCAGCTTCATACGATGAATCTATAATGCACTTGCTTTACAAACTGACAAATTTGGGAGAAACTTTGGATAAATTGAAATAGTTAAATTTTGACTTAAGTGTTGGTAGATGAAGATGGAAATGGTGAATATATGTGTAGGAGAAGCTCTCTAATTAATTTGGTGAATTCATTTGCAAGAGAAATGGGTGGTGTTGTGCAACTAGAGCTCTAGGGTTTCAGTTAGTAGAAGGGGCAACTAGGGTTTTGTGGAGGCAAAACCGTAATCCCAAGTAACTAGGAAAGTCACTAATCTAATTTAAACACAGGAGAGCAAATAAAATCCAAGAACACAAAAATAAAAAGTAAGGAGCCAATTCTGGAAAAAAAAATCTAGAACTGAAAAACGAGGGTGTTATAAGCCTACCCCCTTAAAAAAATCTCGTCCTCAGGACTTCCCGGCTTATCTTTTCCAAAAGTAAACATACCTTGGGGGTTTCTCTGGTTGTGCTTGATGTCTTGCTCTTTTGGGCATATTGACATTTTTTTACTACCGTGATTCATACTGCGATGTTGGGTCTCTAGAGTTACTGGGATTGAATTATGATTGCCTAACACCAATTTCTTCTAGATACTAGTTTTGGTATGTCCTATCTTGCTGATGTTTTGATACCGAGCCTTGCAAATGGCATCGTTCTTCTGTTGGTGACATGACTGTTTTCTATTGACCCTATGTTGAATCATCTTTGTGGCAGCGGTGTCGCTCCTTCCAACTTGTTGGAATAATGGTTTATCCTGGAGATGTCCACCTGTCGACAGTGGCTTGCTGGGGCTCATACTTACATTGTGGTGTTGTAGCCAGAATTGATTCTCCTTGGTGGGTACATCACGTGCAGTACTATACTCTATGTATCAAGTCTTATACTTGTTTTGTCTGTACTGTGTTCTGCCACTAAGTCTTGTATCCAGTGCCTATGCCGAGTTTTTATCTTTGTTAACAAGCTTGCATTAATTTTGGTCTTGTACACGCTTCCCGCCAGGTTCTGTCATACTTTTCTAGGGAAATCTTCATTTGTGCAGGAACTGCACCTTCAATTTGGGCGACAATCCATTTGCGCGGGAAAACCAAATAGTAGAATTTTGGTTCAAAATACCCATGTGTCCTATGACGATCCAATCTTTTCATTTGCTAAGGTAGTTCTGACATCTCAACTTCTTGTAGTTTATCTTCTGGGTGTTGAGCGGAGCTGAGTCTGGGTATTGTTTGGGCCTCGTGCTTCTAGTTTGTCCTACCTTGATGTCAAGCCTTGTGCTGATACCAAGTCTCGCATTACTGATTCTTCACCATATCTTGTACACACACCAAGTCTCATGCTGCCATTGACTCTTGTATTGGTACTATTTCTAGTATACTTTCATCTTGAAAACCTTGTCGGGGTCACCGTGGTCTTCTGCCGGGTAGGGTTGTCTGGTTAATGAGGGAGGTCGTGTCCATGCACCGGTGGTTTTCGGGGATTTACTTGCGTCTCCCTCACTTGGGTGAAATTGTATATTGATTCTTCTGAGAACATTGGGGTTCTGTTGTGGGTGTGTGTATCCTTGTGGTGCAGTCAATATTCCTGGTACTACGATGGGTTCATCCTTGAAGAGTACGTCCGAAGCTATGGTATCTTGTCGTCTAAGCTTGATATTGTTGACAAATTGCTGGAGAAGGTTGTTTCGGTGATGGCTTGCCGGAGAAGGTGGTCTTGACGGTGGTTACGGGCGAAGGATGACTTCATGGTGGCTTGTGGGAGAAGGATCAATTCCTTCTGCGAGAAGCTTGATGCGTGTCTTCGGGGAGAAGCTATGACATCAGTTATTGTTGTTCAAGTCTAGATACCAAATCTTGATGTGATTGGAAATTTGATACAAAGTCATCGATACTAAATCTTGACTTCATTTGTGATTTGATGCATGAGAAGTATGTCGAGGGCATTCTTGTTTTGCTCTTTGATTCATTCATGCTTGCTTATGGTTCTTGCGTCTGATCGCATCATTTCTTGCCGCTATTACATTCTCACCTTGTTGGCTTTTGCTGATTTTGATTCTGAGTTGTTCTGATGCGAATTTTTTGTTGATTCTGCTCCTGATCCGCTTGGTTTCTTCTATCTTTTTATTGGCATCTTTCTTGTTGTTGCAGTTTTGTTCGACGTGGGCTTCTTCCGGTTGCAACTATTGGGTATTATCTGGCTCGGGTGTTGGTATCCTTCCTTGGCACCTTGAGGACAAGTAAAAGGGGTGGTTGCAACAAACAAAGTAAGAAGCACAAGGAGCAAAATCATAAAATGCAAATAAAAGTGTCTCCTTAGGACAGCGTAACATGGCATAGGTATACTAATATAACTATATGGTGCACTCAATACACGTGTAAGGATTTTTGAAACAAGTCATCCGGTGCTTCTGGTAGCTACCATTATCCAACTCCTACTACTTCCTAAGACAACTACCATAACCTGACAAGAGGTTGTTGCCGAGGTGGCGTAGTCACTAAACTAGGTTTATAGTGAGGAAAGAAGAGATATCTGGTGTTTCACAAGGAAACTATAATTGATAAAAGGAAGTCCATGGCTCGGAAGCATGGTAGGGGTTTGGTTTCTTTGTGTCTGAGGGCTCGTCAGTTGGTGCCTGATGGGAATACTTCGTCGCCATCTGCAAAGTCATGAGAGGGGATCTTGGTCTTACGGGGAACCTACGCGCTTTGCGTTGATCTATAGTAGCCATGCCGGTATGGAAAAGATGGTTGATATCCATCTAGGCCATCTTTCGATCAATGACCTTAGGTTCAACCTTTAGTCAGCTTGGCGCTCTGATACCAAGTCTTGTGGAACCCCCTTTTGGTTACAGTGAGCTACCACTGTATCCAGCCGGGAGGCCGCATAGGCCATCCTAACAAATCAACCTGGCGCATGCTTTTACAATCCATGGGTAACAGTGTATGAGACATTCGACAAAAGAATGCTTTATTGATCTATACACTTTACAACATGAACATTTAGGCCTCCAAGTCTCAACATTGTGTCGAGGTCAGAACGGTCCGAGTAGTCAGGGTGATTACTTTAGAGATGACTGTTGCGGAAAGTTCTACAATTGTAGTGGCACGGTCTTAGCACGGCTCCACTCCACAGGTATCTAACTGGGTTGCTCTCTCGCCTAGTGTCGCATCAACTTCATCTCCTTAATAGCTTCATAACTGGCCTTGTTAAAATCTATGAGTACATTGAATGTACCCACAAACTAAAACTCACAGAACAAGCACCCAAGAAATACTCCAAGTTACTCAAGCATGAGATTGCTTTCACACCAACAACCATCCACAACTAAGTAAATGCTTCTGCCAAGTCTTATCTACACAAGTAAAGTAGTAATCCAACTGCAAAGCTTAACTAGCAAAATAACGGGTACAACTTCGACAAGCTAAAGTTTGTCCTAAACATGATCACTTACTAAATTAAAGTTGTCAGTGTACTAAAGTTTGGGTCCTTTAGTACCCTAGACTTGTGCACAGGCAGTAGTAGCCTTCCCTGACGGCAAGGCTTGCCGGAGGGCAGCTGTGGACAAGTTCTCAAGAGTTGGTTATTAAAACCATAAAGAAGATATCTAGGCAGGTGATCAAGAAGTACTAAAAATAGTACAGAAGATCAAGACTGGAATTACCGGCAAGCAAACGAAGACCAGGCAAGCTCCGTACTGGCAAACTCCGACTACCTTGCCGCCGCTCCACCTCAGTGACCAACCCGTCGCTTGTCAAGTACGTGTCGAGCGGGCATGTAGTTAGGTGAGTTCTGTCTGGGCACATGTCAGCTCCCCGCCTGTCGGTTCTATATCCGGCATATCTCGTATTAGGCGTCCTAAGCTAGGCGTCTTGGAGCGATGGTAACATGGACACAGAATTTTACCCAGGTTCGGGCCATCTCGAAGAGATAATACCCTATGTCCTGCTTTTGATTGTATTCACATGGGGTGTAGTACAGAGTACATGTATCTACCACGAGATTGTTCTAATGAATATTATCCCCCCTATTGACTAGCCTGGCCTCGTTTTATATAATACACCGGAGGCCTAGGGTTTAGGAGAGTCATTGGCTCGGGCGCCAAGTCCTGTGGAGTCTTCCTTGTATGCGACACGGGCTGCCCGAAGTGGCCCATGATAAAACCGACATGGGGGTCCTCGGCCCGATCACCTGGTCGGGAGACGACATGATGAGTACCCCCTAGTCTAGGACACCGTCAGTAGCCCCCTGAACCGGTCTTCAAGTTGGGGACGCTCCTCGGTTCTTTCGAACTGTTCTTCGTCTTCGGTCGTCTGTCTTGAAAACTGGTTCAACAAATCTTCCCATCTTTGATCTTGAGGATTGCCGAGCTATATCCAAAGAGTTCACACATTGGGCATCCGAGGAGCCCTTTAAGTCATCGGCCTTTATCAATGCCTTGTTATTTTTTACGCCACACCTCCGGTTTGAAGTGTTTCCCATGCGGTGGTGTCCTCTTGCGTCCGAGCTCCAACGCCGGACTGCATCCAAGCTCAAATGTCGGACTGCATCCGAGGTGTCTTTTTGCAGCCGAGCTCCAACGTCGAACTGCATACAAGCTCCAACGCCGGACTGTATTTGAGCTCCAACGCCAGACTGCATCCAAGCTCCAACACCGAACTATATCCAAGCTCCAACGCCAAATTGTATCTGAGGTGTCTTATATCACCTTGGTTCGAAAAACCTGAAGGAGTTCAGCCGAGCTTAATGCCGGAAATGCCCTCTCTGGATGTAGTCAGTTGCATCTGAGCTTTATGCCGGACTGCTTCCGAGGTGGTGCACCACCTCGGCCATGGGCTGATTGTGCTCTTGACTCGTTAAAACATGGGCTGCAGTAAATTGACTTACTCACAATTTTTATGTAAATGATTCTATGTATCCAAGTACTTTACATCATTAATGCTTGGATCCGCATTGTACAAAACTTTGTTGACCGACCATCGGCTTCAACCTCCACGGCCACTAGCCAGGGAGTGTTTGTCCTACTTTATAAAGCCTTTATAAGGGCAAAGATTTACGGCAAACAAGGCAATCCAGCCATATGGTTTTATAAACAAAGGTACGTGGAGAGATATGTTATATTACTTTTTAACGTAAGAAAGATCTTCTGGGAAAAATTGTTCCTTTATAAGTTCCTTTTCCCAAGCCATCATGTTGATCATGATCACGAAACCTCACCTCTGATCAATACGGGAGAAAAATATTAAGGATTTAGTTTGGGGAAAGTTCCCGAACTCTGTGGTCTTATTGAACTGAAATTTTCACTTCGGTCGTTGCTGACCAATTATATTCTTAAGATAGCTAGCTTTCGGCTTCTCCCAGTCTGAGGTACTAACCCGGATGACCCGGTAGTAACAATCACAGAGGTGCTCCCTTTACCCCCTAGCCGAATAATCGGGAACGTAGGGTGTAAGCACAAGAGCCAAGCAACCCAGCTTAGCCAAAATCTTAAGTCAAATTGATGCATATTTATGGCTTTATAATGATAATTACGAAAGGCAGCGCTTGTATATTGAATACAAACACTGATGATATATGTTTATTTTGACTTCGTTGTGATCGTTTATCATTTGAAAGTGGCCCATCGTCGGCTTCGACCCCTTTGTAGATGCTACACAGGGTGTTTCCGCGGTAATAGCGAAAACGAGGCAATCAGATATGCAGGCTTTATAACTTTCACTTAGTCATAGGAGCTTAAAGTTGGCAGGCCAGTTACTAGCCACCGGTTAGTGTTCGGTGTCAGCCGAGGTCAAGCCATTAACACTTCGGCCAATTTTATGAAAGGCCCATCGTTTAACATGGAGTAACCTCTATCGAGCTATAGTTTGACACAGACATTGGATCGCTCACCAGTTTACGCCTATTGTGACAGTCAGTTTTCGGCTTTCTCCACTGAGGCGCTTAACCATTTGAGATGGAAGCACAATCGCAGTGGTTCTCCCTTTGCACTTCTAGCCGAACAAAGCAGAACGTAGGAGGCAAGCATAGGAGCTGGGCAACCCAACTATTGACCAAAGATGCAATTCAACAACTGATGCATATAAAGCAATATCCGAGAATGTTGAGTACCTTGGCTTTCGGTGGGTTCGGCTCTAGTCGCAGCCCTGCGTTGATATTGCTGAAGCTTTAAAGGTGTCCGGCGTTGTACTGCGGGACTTATGCTGGAAACACACAAATAGGTTAAAAGTGCCACAAGCTTGAAAAACCAAAAAACTTCAGTAAAAACTTTATGTCCGAACGAAATCAAATTTTTTGTGTCAATCCAAAATTGGTCTTAATTTTTTGTGTGCTTATGTCGTGCTTTAAGATGACACATCCGATCTCTAAGCTTCAAGTAGGTCAGCCTTTGGCTTCAATCTCCTTATCCCGAAGGTGGAGTGCTTCTCCGAGGCTAGTTTAGCGAACTAAACTCAAACGGCTTTAGAGAGAAGCCAGGCTATCCGGCTATTGACGATACACTCGAGTCGAAAAAGGAGTGGTAGAAAAAGACTTTGCAACGACTAAGAAGAAAAACACTTATTATAAAACAACTCATATAAATTTAAGAGCCCCCAGTTAACATGGGCGAAGAAAAGTGGTTTTTAACTAACCTCGTTTTTAACAAATAGATTTTAACATAAATATAATGCTTGGTCGAGCCGAACAGAGATTAAAATTAGAAAAGGTTGAGCATGAAAGCGACTTAGCTGGTTAATATGCTTGGTGTAGATGATGCGGGCCGAGCTTGCGGAGGGTCGAGTTTCCAGCCCCCAAGCTGGTCCCGAGGTGCCCGAGCAAAGAGCTCGGCTTGACGAAGTGGCGACGTAGCGCGGTCAACATATTGAGGAGAAGCCCCCGGTCCAGCCAAGCTGACGGAGCTGGTCGGCTGATGACGCCGGAGTCCCCAATCCAGCCGAGCTGACGAAACTGGTTGTTCGGTGACGCCGAAGTCACCGGAGTAGGTTTGATGAAGAGATGGCAAAGCCCCCGGTCCAACCGAGGTGACGCGGTAGGTCGGTAAGGTGACGACGAAACCCCCACGTCAGCACGTCGATACGCCGAGGTGATAGCGCTGCCCGACTCGAATCATTTATCTGTGCACAGAAAATAGTGCAAGCGAGAGATAACAATAATAATAATAAATTAAAAAAAATTGTTGCATAATTATTAGTTTATGCAAAGTGAATAATAAAAGAAATATGGCCCATGCACCGAACACCCTACGAGGTAGAGCTCTCTCGGCGATGCCGAAGCCCCCGAGGCAACCGAACATGTCGGTATGGCAGTTCGACCAACAAGGTGATCGCGCAAGCCGATTGGGACGACGTCGTCGGCTTGCCAAAGTGACCGTGTGACGCAGTCGAAGTCGATTACCTACACACGTAAACTAGTGGAGTCCAAAAATAATAATAATAAATCTTTGCATAATTAAAATACGTAAAGTAAATTGTTAAAAAGATGTAGCATGGGCGCCGAGGTTGACGTGACGATGCTGGGGCCTCCGAGCCAACCGACGAGACGAGCAGGTCAGTATTGTGGGGAGAGAAGGTTAACCCAACGGGGCGATGACACAATCTGGCCGACGCTGACATCGGCTTGCCAAGCATAACACGACCATAGTTGATTATCCTGCATACGCAAAGTAGCGCAAAACAGACAGAGAGCACGGAATAATTTATTTATATCAAATAAATAATTTGAGAAACACGGTCTGAACGCCGAAGTTAGCTTGATGGCCTGACGGCGGTGACCACGCCATGTTGTGCGAATTTGTCCGGCAGACCGAGCTGCGGACCAGAGCGACGGCAACATCCTGGAACGCTCCGGACGGTGACCATAGTATCTGCGTACATAAGACAGTACAAACTGGCAGGGCATACGTGGGTACAAATAATTTGTGCAATATAATTTTAACAGGGAAAATATAACCTGACTTATTTGGATGACAGACGCGGCGACCGTGGAACGGACTTCTCACGGCTAACGCGCTGGAACAACGCATCAGGTCGGCGTCCGAGCACAGATGGCTCCGCCGCGGTCAAATCAATAGTTTTGCAGGCGTACATGCCTATGCATCATGTATGCCACGCCTCCCTTGGTGGGCCATACCACTAGTTTATTTGACCCCTCCTTTGGTTCTTAGGTAAGTGAAGTGTTACTTACCATTAACAGAAATTATTTAATGGTAGTCTATCAGATCAGATTGGAATATATAATAATAGTAATAATGAAAAGGAGCAAGTACTAGTGCTAGACTAGACTAGACTTCCCTTGTTTGGACCGAGGTGGCATTTCGCCATGGATCAGAAAGGCTAGCTGCCATTATTGTTTGAGCTTGTCCATTAGCTAGAGGCCGCCCTGCCAAAGCCTGTGGTCGTTAGCCCGATGTCTTTTTGTGGTCACTAGATGTTGATCGGATCAGCCGATCGTAGATATTGCGTACAAGCGCTTTTGCAAGGTATCGAACAATTCTACGAATAAAACTTTCGAGTCGACAGTAATAATTCTCAAAGAAATTAATTGATGATGAACAGATCTAGCCGAAAAAATATCATCTGATCATCACATCGATCCGTGACGAACACCGAGCAGACTCTCAATGAAAGCACCAATGTCGGTTCTATATCCGGCATATCTCATAGTACGGGTCCTAAGCTAGGTGTCTTAGAGCGATGGTAACATGGACACAGGATTTTACCCAGGTTCGGGCTCTCTCGAAGAGTTAATACCCTACGTCCTACTTTTGATTGTATTCATATGGGGTGTAGTACAGAGTACATGTATCTACCACGAGATTGTTCTAATGAATATTAGCCCCCCTATTGACTAGCCTGGCCTCGTTTGATATAATACACCGGAGGCCTAGGGTTTAGGAGAGTCCTCGGCTCGGGCGCCAAGTCTTGTGGAGTCTTCCTTGTATGTGACATGGGCTGCCCGAAGTCGTCCATGATAAAACCGACATGGGGGTCCTCGGCCCGATCACCTGGTTGGGAGACGACGTGATGAGTACCCCCTAGTCCAGGACACCATCACCGCCAGAAGACACGACTTTAATGACACCCGTCCCACGAGCGCGTCAAGATAATATGAGGTAGCTGGGCGGATGGCACAGAAGGAGAGATGTTTCTTGCCAGCAAGCATCACCAGCGTGACACCTCACAGCACATTTAATGCCTTTGTCCTAACCTGGCAGAGTTAGGTATTTGGCAATGTAGCCACTATTTATAGTGTATATTTATCATTTTGCCATTGTGGTGACCCCTTAGTCTATAAAAGGAGGCCCATGACTACCTTTACAAGGGTCGACACTTTGCTTATTTGCACGCGTAGCTACACTTCCCGCGCACCTTGCCGGCAAGTTGCGCTCCTTGTAACTGAGCACAAACACATCGAATACAACAAAGCAGGAGTAGGGTTTTACGCTTCACAGCAGCCCAAACCTGGGTAAATCTTTGCGTTGACTGCTAGATCTGCTATTTGTGCTCGATGATCTCCCTAGTCGAACCGTAAAGGGGCCTTTGATGTCCAATAGATTGTCGTATGCACGACATCTTTGGCTCACCAGGCAGGGGGATCGCTTGCACAAACCTGATTTAGCAGTCAGTGCATTAGCTTCATCAACTTCATCGCCATGGGTCCCAAGAAGAAGGGCACCACGGTGGCCGTTCCATCTACATCCAAGCTATCGACACCTACATAGATAGGCGATGACGCAGGTGCCGGTGGGGGAGCGGAGACGGCGAACAGCATCCACAACATTCTGGCGATCCAAGCCAGGCGAGTGGCATGATCCAGAGCGGGGACAACAATAACCCACATGCCACCAGGTCCATGGATGGAGTTGTGCTGCCTATGGGTAGCACGGCGAACTCCAAGGATGACGTGGTGTCATCCAAGACACCCATGCCGGCGCACATGCTGCGGCCATCTCAGGTCGCGCACGACGAACAGCGCCATGACGTCGGCTATTTCAGGCATCCTCATGGCAAATCCCCTGTGCATCATCCTCAGGATGTACAGGGCCAACATGCATGCTAGCATGCTGGGCAAAATAGGCCGCGGTTGTAGGACCAAGATGGAGGTCCTTCTAGCTCTATTAGAAGTAAGAACACCTCTCGCTCTTTGCACCGTTCCATGCCAACTACACCTGCAGAAGCCGTGGCACGTGCACAGTTGCCCTTAGACTTCCCTCCTGATGCGGAGAAGATGGACGACTGGAGAGCTACTATACAGAGCCTCCTCAGCTTTGCCAACAATGGCAAGCCACAGCAGGCGGGACCCTCACAACGGCAGCCCACTGTGCCAGTGTGTGCAGCTGGCGAAGGGACCGAATGCAGTGCAGCTACAGTGCAATCCCCTCCACGACAACAACAACAGCGGCAGAGTTAGTGGGTCGACTCCCTTGATGACGTTTCCATGGCATCATCTGATCCGAAAGCTCATCATGATCAGTGCCAAGTTCTCCATGAATGGCACATAGAAGATGCTCGTACCACCATCGAGCAGTGACGGGAAGCACGTTGTCAATCCGACAGGCGTGCGGGGCCCACTGTCAATGAGCCTGCGCCACTGTACTCTGGGTATCTACCTTATGAAGTGGTTTGCCCAGCATTCACTCGAGAGTTGTGGCAAGTCCAGTGGCCGACTTCTCGAAACTTCAAGCCAGAAGCGCCGGAGAAATACGACGGCAAGATCCATCCGTTAGAGTTCCTAGGCATCTACACTATTGCACTGCAAGCTGCTGGGGCGTGTGATGAGAAGATCCTCGCCAACTACTTTCCATTGGTGCTAAAGCCCAACATCAGGTCGTGGTTGATGAACTAGCAGGAGGATTCCATCTCTTCATGGTCAGATCTATGCCATGAATTGTTGGTGCTTTTACTGAGGGCCACAAGGTTCCTGGTCAGCCCAGTGATTTGCATGTGATACCGCAGAGGGATGGTGAATCTCTCCACAAGTATATAGATTCAGCCGTATCCAGCACAACATTCCTGACATTCACCCTGCCGTTGTGATTACTGCATTTCACACAAATGTGCGTAACCGCAAGATAAGGGAAGATCTTGCCATGAACAAGGTGAAGGATGTCGCCAAGCTATACGCTCTAGCCGACAAGTGTGCATGTGTTGAAGAGGGGGGAGGTTTCCCGAGGAGGACCCTGGCATAGAGGTCGATTATCAGGACGATGACGCCACCACCCCAAAGAAGAAGAGTTGCAAGGGCAACAACAAGCACAAGGGCAAAGCAGTGATGGCTGTTGAGGGCTCTGTCAACGCCAATGACGGCAAGAAAACTAAGACCGAGAGCTCCGGCAAGGAAGTTGCCAGGTGCGCCTCATGTCAAGAGATGGCGGCTGGAGACAGGACGAAGGGCTCCGGCAAGCAATATTGCAAGATCTACCATACAATGGGCCATGACCTCCAAGACTGCCGGCAAGTAGAGCAACTTGCCGATAAGCAGAAGGCTGAGTACGAGAAGCGCGACAAGGAGAAGGCCCAAGATGGTGCCGGAGGATCTGGCAAAAAGGCTCATGGTGGCCGAGGAGGTCGCCACGGCAAGGCCAGTCAGCTAGAAGAGAAGCCTGCTAGGGTCCACGATAAGAAAGAAGAAGAAGATGATGATGAAGACGAAGAGGATGACGATGAGTCCAGTGAGCACGAGTTCCAGAAGGCTATCGAGGCCATGTGCATTGATGGAGGTGCATCTTTTCACTCTTCCCACAGCCAGCTCAAGCAGTGGGTGCGTGAAGTCAATGTAGCAGAACCGGTAGTTGATGCCCAGAAACCACTCAAGTGGTCCAACACGACCATCATCTTCGACGCTGGGGACCACCCTGATCGCACAACTGCGGTCGGGTACTTGCCGTTGGTTGTTTCACCAACGATACACAACCTCAAAGTCATGAAGATGATAGTTGACGATGGGGCCGGTTTGAACTTGATCTCGCCAGATGTGATCAAGAGGCTGCAAATTTCTTATGAAGATCTCAAGAAGATACGCCCTTTTCAAGGGATTAATCTGGGAAGAAGTCAACCGAACAGCAAGATCACACTGCTGGTAACATTTAGCAGTGAGCTGAACTATAGGATGGAGAAAATTGTACGACGTCGCCATGATTCCATTGCCAAACAATGGGATCCTTGGCCATGCGGCACTGACTAAGTTCACGGCTGCATCACCCTATGCCTATGACACACTCAAGATACCAGGGCCTATGTGTGTCATCACCATCAATTTTGACAGCTTTACCGGGAAGGAGTAGCAGAATCTACCGCCAAGGCACTTGCTCCTACCGACAAAGTCCTGGGGGAAGAAGGAGAAGAAGACCGGCAAGACCTCTGACAAGGACTCCGATAAGTGCACCTCTTCGGAGTGTTGTGCACCCGTTGAGGACGTGCTAGAGAGCTCTGCCAGCAAGAGCAAGAATTCCAAAGAAGCTCCACTAGCAACTAAGAAGGTGTCCACAAAGGAGGACGGCATGGGAGGCACTTTCACCATAAGTGTCACCCTTGATGAAAAATAGGAAAGAACGCTAGTTGTCTTCCTACGGGCGAATGTCGATTTGCTTGCATGGCAACCATCTGACATCCATGGTGTTCCCAGGGAGGCAATTGAGCACCACCTTGCCGTCTGCCCCTCTGCCATCAAGTAGAAGGTTGGGAACCAAGCATTGGAGTGGCAACAGTTTATTGCCGAGGAGATTAAGAAATTAGAAGCCACAGGCCTAGTCAGAGGAGTACTCCACCCATCTTGGTTGGCAAATCCAGTCATAGTGTGCAAGGCAAATGGGAAATGGAGACTTTGTATTGACTACACTGACATCGATAAAGTTTGCCCAAAAGATCCTTTTCCCTTGCCGCGAATTGACCAGATTGTAGACTCCACTGCCGGCTATGATTTACTCTCATTCCTTGATGCCTACTCTGATTACCACCAGATTTTCATGTCCAAGGAAGATGAGGAGAAAAATGCATTTATCACTGTTGGTGGCACATATTGCTTTATAAATATGCCTTTTGGATTGAAAACTACTGGTTCTACATTTGCAAGAGGAGCCCAGATAGGTTTTGAACCCCAGATGCACAGAAATGTGAAAGCATATATGGATGACATAGTGGTCAAAAACAAGGACAAAACAACCCTAATACAGGATTTAGAAGAAACGTTTGCAAATCTGCGCAAGATCAATTTTAAGCTCAACCCTGAGAAGTGTGTGTTTGGCGTCCCATCCAGCAAGGTTCTCAGGTTCTTCTTATCTCAGCGTGGAATTGAAGCTAATCCCGATAAGATCAAAGCAATTGAGCAAATTGAAGTGCCAAAGCGTGTCAAAGATGTGCGCCGCCTTGCCTGCTGCATTGCTGCACTAAGCAGGTTCATCTCCAAGTCTGCTGAACGCACCTTGCCATTTTTCCAAAATTCTGAAAAAGGCAGGTCCAATGAAATGGACTCTGGAAGTGAAGGCCACGCTGTAAGATTTGAAAAAGTACCTCTTCTCTGCACCAACATTGGTTGCACCAAAGCCACAAGAGCCATTTCTGCTATACTTGGCGGCAACAAATCAAGTGGTTAGTGCTGCACTAGTGGAGGAGAGGGAAGCCGAAGACGAAGGAGCAGCAGATGCAGAGCCATCTAGCGACAAGCCAAAATCTTCTCCGACAAGTCTAGGTGCCGACTAGTCAGACACAGAGCAAGTAAACACAACAGATAAGCAAGTAGTGCGGAAGAAGAAGATGGTGCAGTGCCTAGTTTATTTTGTTAGTTCTCTTCTTTAGGGAGCTAGATCAAGGTACTCTGGAATGGAAAAATTACTTTTCGGTCTTCTCATGGCCTCGAGAAAGCTGCGCCACTACTTCCAAGCATATCAGATCATCGTCGTCACTCGCTTTCTGATGCTAAGGATTTTGAGAAATCCAGATGCAATAGGTAGGATTCTGGAGTGGGCATTGGAATTGTCAAGCTTTGAGCTCAAGTTTGAAAGCACTTCAACAATTCAGAGCAGGGCCTTGGTGGAGTTCATTGCAGAATGGACACCAATGCCAGATGAAGAGGTAAAAGAGACTTCTCTCCCCGGCCAAGAAACAACTCAAGACTGGATTATGTACTTTGCTGCAAGGCGCTGGTGCTGGAGTGCTGCTTTTCGCACCCATTGGAGAGCACCTCAAGTATGTAGTTATTATGCACTTTCCCATGAAGAAAGTTACAAACAACACTACTAAGTACGAAGGCCTACTTGCCGGTCTCAGAATCACAGTGGACCTTGGAATTAGAAAACTCACTGTCGGAGGTGACTCGTAGCTCGTTGTACAGCAAGTCAACAAGGACTACTAGAGTCCATTGATGGAAGCATATGTTGATGAACTGAGGAAATTGGAAGTGAACTTTGACGGATTGCAAACAGAGCACATCCCTCGTGCAGAAAACAACATTGCTGATGATCTGTGTAAACGTGCCGCCATAAAGCTACCTGTGGAACCAGGAACTTTTGTGCTCCATTTCAATCCGCCATCTGTTACACCATCAGTGTGGCAAAACAAGAGAATAAAGTTAAACATCAGCAAGTAATTTCCAGGAGAGCTCCCAATAGCCACCGGAAAGGAAGTTGCCGAAGACAACATCATGCTTACCGGTGAGCAGCAGCCTCCAGCCAGATCGCATGTCCTTGCCGTTGAGACAAGCGCTCCCGCTGCAAAAGACATGCCTTTGGTCCTTGTCATCGAGCCACAAGTTCCGGCATGGGCATAGCAGGTCATCCAGTTCCTTAAAATAGGAGAACTTCCCAAAGAGCAAGAAGAAGATGAAAAAGTAGCCCGTGAGTCAAGTATGTATTAGTTCGTGGACAACGTTCTGCACAGAAAAATACCAAACGGGGTGAAATTGAAGTGCATTTGCTAGGAAGACGGACAGAAGCTGTTGGCGGAGACACCTGAAGGAATATGTGGCTCTCACATAGGATCAAGAGTCCTTGTTGGAAAAGCTTTTCGCCAAGGCTTCTATTGGTCCACTGCTCTCCAGGATGCAACTGCACTAGTAACCAAGTGTGAAGCGTGCCAGTTTCATTCCAACAAATCACATCAGCCAGCTCAAGCTCTTCAAACAATCCCTCTCTCCTAGCCCTTCTCGGTCTGGTGGCTCGATATATTGGGCCCCTTTCCCAATGCTACTGGGGGCTTTGAGTTCTTATACATTGAAGTCGACAAGTTCACAAAGTGGCCTGAGGTAGAGCCAGTGAGGAAGGTGATAGCATAGTCAGCCGTCATGTGTTTTAAGGGGCTTGTTTGCCGTTTTGGAGTACCCAACAGAGTCATCACTGACAACGGCACACAGTTCACGAGCCGCACCTTCATGCAGTACATCCAAGAACTTGGCAGCAAATTTTGTTTTGCATCAGTTGTTCACCCTAGAAGCCATGGCCAAGCGAAAAGGGCCAATGCTGAAGTGATGTGAGGTCTCAAGAAAAGAACTTTCGACAAGTTGCACAAGTGCGGAAGGCGCTAGATTGATGAGTTGCCGGCCGTTCTTTGGTCACTCAGGACAACACCAAATTGAGCACTGGCCAGACACCCTTCTCCCTAGTTTATGGTGCAGAAGCGGTGCTCCCCACGGAAGTCATGTACGGGTCACATCGAGTACTCGCCTTGATGAGGTTGAGCAAGAGTAGCTATGACAAGATGACGCCACGGTCCTTGAGGGAGATAGTCTTTGGGCTTTTGTGTGTGCTGCATGTTACCAGCAAGCTTTGCGCCGCTACCATAGCCGCAAAGTTTATGCCCGAAGCCTTAAGGAAGGCAACCTTGTTCTTTGTCGAATTCAGTCCCCCAATAATTCAAACAAGTTTACACCAAAGTGGGAAGGCCCTTATCGGGTAGTATGAGTCACCAGACCTGGCGCAGTCCGTCTGGGGACCGAAGATGGCACCCCAGTGCACAAATCATGGAACATTGAGCATCTTCGCAAGTTCTATCCATGAGGCGCGGTTGCCAGGCCCCCCGGCAACCACCTTTTGTACAACTTTGCTTGCAAGGCATGTGATCTTTTGTATAAAGCCAAGCGCAGACCCTGTGCATAGTGAAATAAAGCTAAGTGTTTCACAAGTCTTGTCAATTTACATGTTAAATTGTGCATACTTGTATGTGATGTGTGTTACACTTTGCTTGTATGAAATGTTTAATGGAGCATCAAGGTTTCCGGCCTCGTCTTTCTCTTCTTTCTTTTTCTCAAAGGACAGCAGATTACCTCACATGCAAGTTTGCCGAGGGGAGTGATGGTATGGTGTAGGAACGAAGTATGTCCACCAGAGGGCGGTGAATGGGATTTTTAAATTTTCTTCGGAAAAACTCAAAACTCTCGGAACCCAGTAGCGGAATGAATGAAAAACAAACTACGGAGAGCTAAAACTAAGTACCGAAAGGAAACTAAGTTATGCATTGATACAAATCACACGAATGAAAATGCATCAAAGGTAAACATGGGTGACAGAGGTAACCGGTGATGCTCGATGGCGACAGGGTATTTGTTCGACCAGTTCATCCTTCTGCACAAGGACTACGTCTGGTTGGAGGGGCTGTGAGTTAATATAGAAGATAAACTCTCTTCACCCAATTCTCCTCGACAATTGGTTCGTCAACCAATGCCGATCACTCATGGTAGCCTGGTAGGTACTTGAAGGCGATCTCTGAACCTTTACAGACTTCTTCTTCTTCGAGAACCACAATCACTCTTGGTCTCTGAAGAAATTGACAGCTAACCGTCTAGAGAGTTTGCAGCTCTCAAGAGTAATAGGCGGAGCGTGCTGGACTTAGATCCTAGTGATGCTCAACCACTATCTAATTCTTCGACTCTAGGGGTCTTTCTCTCGGTGGATTTTAAAATCAAATCGCTTAGAAAGGGGGTTGCTCAACAATCTTCTCAGAATCCAACAGAGCAGCCACCGGACAACACTGGCGAGGGGTGGCTATTTATAGCCGCAGCCTTCCCAGATGGGAAATGACCATTTTGGACAAGGTCCAGCCAATGGTGAACCGGCACGTTTGCAACGGTCGGATTTTGGAGCAACGGTAACATTAATTGAGGAACAAGTAACGCTAACTCCTCGATCCAAGTCAAATCTCTCTCAGTGAAGAAGATCACAGTCTCTTGCTGGCAAGTATTTGCTCGGAACACAAAGTGATTTCTCTCGCAACTTTCATAGGATTTGGATTTAGCATTAGAGAATCAAAGTTTTGAACGCTACACCCCTCTTAATAGTACGGTGGTCCTATGACTCAATAAAGAGACGAAAAACAACAAAATAAATGCTACATCTTCACTTCGTCTTCAATCTCCTTAGACGCAGTCATTTTCCTCGGACCAACACCTAACTAATTGCTTCACTTCAGCAAATTTCGAGGGGTAACTCTTGTCATCAGAATCTTTGGTGATAACCTTCACTTCAGCTTAGGGAGATTATCTTCATTGTTTTCATCAAACTCCTCGATACATCATGGTCCTGTTACTCCGTGTGCACTAGCAAACACATAAGTCCCATACTGTTTGTGTCAACAAACCTCAAAAACACAAGGGGCCTATGATTGCACCAACAATCTCCCCCTTTTTGGATGGTTGTTGACAAAACAGATAATCATCGAAGTGAAGATAGATAAGTGAAAAGCAGATCGAACAAGAGTGGATATGTGTTATTTGGCTCGATGATGAAATATAAACCCCCTAGATGTATGCAGGGTCAGAAATATGAGATAAAATTCTTTGCAATTCATTTAAGTATGTGGAGGATTTTTCAATCATTCGAGGTAATGATTCGCACTGATGATATATAATCCATCGTGAATGTAGTGCAATCATTCATAACTTATGATCATAATTCCACCTACAAAACAAATGCTTTGAGAGAAATAATGCAGTAGGCGGGGTTATTAATATTACATCACAGAAGTTTTGCATCAGAGCACAGATAGTTTTTAAGGCATAGAGCTCAAAAGTCTCATAAAACCAAAACAAATAAACACAGAGAACAAATCTATCAGAGCAAGTCTATCGAAACTCGATGTAATTCTCCCCCCTTTTTGTCAACTAGTGTCAAAAAGTTGACAAAGAACATGAGTGCAAAAGTGATGAACTTGATTCACTCTGAGGCATCTCCAGAAGAACTGGCTGAAGAGGTTTCTGATTTGGAAGTGGCTGGTATATCTTCATCGTCAGCAGCAGCTATTGTTCCTTCAGGAATGGCTTGTGGCTGAGAAGATGAAGGCACATTGGGATCAGCTTCCTGAGTCATGCGAGATAGCACATTTCCTTCTGCTGATTTCTCAGTTGGTGAGGTAGCTTCTGATTCATCAAGAATCTTGCACAGCTTAAACCGAAGTAAATCAGTTGTAGGTTCATGAGCAGGCAGAGGCAAAGCAACGCGATCCTAAAAGTCTTCAGCAGAGAAACCATGATCAAATCATAGAGTTCTTTGAGATTGGAGTCACGAAGTTGTTTCTTAGAGAAGAACTTTCCAAGCAATTTCCATAGGCGCTTCTTATTTTCAGCCATAATCATGTGCACAACTTTCATTCGGTTGTTTATGGCATTCAGCGCGGCAGCCAGATGTTCTTTCTCTCGGTGATCCTCAGCCATATGCTGTAACAACAGCTGTTGAGTGCGCAAACTCACTTCAATGTGTGAAGGAGGTTGATTTGTTGGTTGACGATCACGCTGAGGTAGTCTTGGCCCATCGAAAGTATTGTGATAACCTGGAGGGATTGACATTGGTGGTTTGCTTGAGGAAATATCCTTCATCAACTGCAAGGTGTCACGTACTGGAGGAATGAAGCTTTTGTGACCGCCTTTTGCCAAATATTCGGTGTGCATTGCATAATCGACCACTATCTGAATCCAAGGCGCAAACACTTTGATAGTTTTTGGATGCTGAGCAGAATCCATTAGTATACGCAAAAACATGTCCTCGACATCAAAGATATAGCCTTGGGAGATTGCATGAATGGTGTTGTCAAGAACATCATATATAACATTGTCGGTATTCATCCCGGCCAGAGGACAGATGGTATAAGTGAGCATATGGTAGAGAGTCTAATTCTCAAAAGTCAAATGCTTGGGCAGGGGAGGAACATTGTAGTCACGAATTTTATCTTGGTCCATGGTGCAGCGAAAATCTTCATCGGAAATGGCATCAATGTTGTGTACTCGAATTTCAGTCTTGCCATGCTCGAACCAAGGGAAATGAAAGTGTGAGACACAGTCTATTACAGAGCATTTTATATGTTTCCCTTCAGTCATCCATTCCATGATCCACTTGGTGCTATCAGATTCATCACCAGAGATGTATAAAGTGGCATAGAATTGAAGTATGATTTCTCTGTTCCACAGATGCTGAAATGCAAAGACATGTGTGAGGACAAAATCTTCGATATCTTGCAATACTTGGTTAAAGTAGCCAATGTTCTTCATAGCAGCGTTGTCCATGAACTCATGAGGAAATACCTTGCGGCTGTCATATAGAATCTGAGAATAATATATAGCCTGTTCTTGAGTCCAGAATCGAGAAGATTCAAAGGTGCGAGGCTTGTTGTATGGACTCTATTGAAAGAAAAGAGGATGAGTGTTCCGATTGAAAAGTGGCCCTTTGATGCCAACACCGATGGAGAATAAAGGTAGTTGTTCCCAAGGATATGGGTATTTGAGTTCATCTTCAACGGAAATCACTTCATCGACATAAACTACAGAGTATGAGTGATGAGCAGAAGCAGATTTCACTGTAGAAGGATCAACATCTGAAGTTCTTTTGGCAGTGGAGAGGGAGCACACACGTTGGCAGGTTGCACTGAAGCTGAATCAGGCACTGGGGACTGATGGGGTTATTCTTCGGCAGTCTGTAGTTTTGCAGAGGGAGGATCCGAAACGTTTGGTTCTTCACGATTAGGAGAAACATGCAGCTGGGACTGAGGTATTTCACCTTATTCTGAAACAACTTGCTGAGTGGAAATATCGGCTCGAACATGGGAGGCTGTCGGTGTCAAAACCGGCGGATCTCGGGTAGGGGGTCCCGAACTGTGCGTCTAAGGTCGATGGTAACAGGAGACGGGGGACACGATGTTTACCCAGGTTCGGGCCCTCTCTATGGAGGTTATACCCTATGTCCTGCTTGATTGATCTTGATGAATATGAGTATTACAAGAGTTGATCTACCACGAGATCATAATGGCTAAAACCCTAGAAGTATAGCCTGTCTGATTATGATTGCGATTATCCTTGTCTCTACGGACTAAACCCTCCAGTTTATATAGATACCGGAGGGGGCTAGGGTTGTACAAAGTCGGTTATAGGGAAAGGAATCTTCATATCCGAACGCTAAGCTTGCCATCCACGCCAAGGAGAGTCCCATCCGGACACGGGAGAGAGTCTACTGTCTTGTATCTTCATGGCCCATCAGTCCGGCCCACATTACGTAGCCCGGACGCCCAAGTACCCCTTAATCCAGGACTCCCTCAGTAGCCCCTGAACCAGGCTTCAATGATGATGTGTCCGACGTGCAGATTGTCTTCGGCATTGCAAGGCGGGTTCCTCCTCCGAATACTCCAAAACAGACTTCGAGCGCAGAAAACATGTCCAGCTCTACAAAACAAGTACCACACACAACCGTAGAGAGCATAATATTTCATGAGTCCAATCTGCTGACAACTTTCTGTAACGCGACACCACATTCCTGCACGGTCATTACTCCGAACTGTTTTTTTTCTTTAGCCTCCCGCTCCATGTTTCGAGAAGCAGTTTTATTGGCACATCTTGTCGAAGCAGAGATCATGTCCCCTTTATTACGGGATTCTCATCAATACGGGCGTGGGTAACCCAACCGTCCCGTTGGTATGATTCCTTGGTAATAGGCAGGTTTTGAGGCCTAGGAGGAGGCGTTTTTGATATTCATCGCCTTTATAAAGGGGCATTGACCCGTCTTTCTCCTCCACGCTTTCCCCTTCCTCATCTTTTCCAAACTCGAGTTCTAGCACCCAAGGCTCAATTTATTGGTTCCGAGCCTCCTAGCCATGTCCGGACCCAACCTTCAAGGACGGTGGGTGGCCTCCTTTGTCACAGAGGAGGATATCGCGAAGCTCCGGGCGGCAAGATACCTGACCGCGGAAATCCCCCACAGGCTCCCTGCCCAAGGGCAGGTCATTCCAACTCCCCGATCCGGCGAGAGGGTCGTATTCATCTCTCACTTCCTTCGGGGGCTAGGGTTCGCTCTCCATCCCTTCGTTCGCGGACTCATGTTCTATTACGGGCTAGATTTTCATGATCTGGCTCCGGAATCCTTTCTTCACATCTCGGCGTTCATCGTTATGTGCGAGGCCTTTCTCCGGATTCCCCCACACTTTGGCTTATGGCTCAAGACCTTTAAGATGATGCCAAAGGTGGCCGATGGGAAGCAAGTGGAGTGCGGCGGTGCTACGGTGAGCAAACTCATCCATACACCTTGGCCAAAAGGCTCTTTCACGGAAACCTCCAACCTATGGCAGCGGGAGTGGTTTTACATCACTGAACCCCGTGGCACCAAGTGGGCAGCTACACCTGCTTTCTGGTCGGGCCCTCCATTGCGGCTTCCATCATGGATTAATAAGGGGCTGGACTGGGGATCAACGGACGAAGTGCAGATGCTACAAAGCCGCATCCGGAGCCTCCTTGAGAAGGACATCAGCCTCATCTACGTAATCCAGGTAATGCTAGTCCGCCAGGTCCTGCCGTGCCAGCGACGGCCCCTTCGCATGTGGGAGTTCAATCCGGAAGGACCACGGACTCTTCAGCACTTCTTTGGCACGACGCACAAGGGAATGTGGAAGTTATTCTTCGAGACACGAAAACAGTGGCCGGATACTACTGAGGACATCGGCCTCAACTGCAACCATCCGGATACCTCGGTAGGCCCTCGACTCTCTGAACACAGCTTAGTTAAATATCTTGTAACAACATACTGAGAAAACCATCTTCGACCAGGGCTAGATCAAGAAGGCGGAAAGAATTAGGTGTTCGGCCCCTCTTCCCAAAGACTCAGCAGATCCTGTGTTAACAAGGATGCTGGCCCCGGCGCCATACCAAGTGTCGGTGAAGGGGGACAAAGAGGAGAGCAAGAAGGCCAAAGGCGACCTCTATTCGAGAGGTGCTATGTCCGGGGAGGTCGAAACTCCCTCTTCCGAAGACAAAAGAGAAGAAGAAACTAACACCCCCTCTCCCGATGGGAAGAAGAGGGCCGCCTCCGAAGACTTGGAAGCAAAGGCTCTTAAGCGAGGGAAGATGTCCCTGTCAGGTGGCTCGGGTTCCGAAGACGACGTTGTCGCGTAGTTCCACCGTAAGGACAAGCCCTTAGCCGAATCGTAAGTGAGCAGGGGTGTTCGAAACATATCCCATTGCTTTCCAGTTACCAGGATAACATTTAAAATATATGTGATTGCAGTCCGGCACGCAGTCTTCCTCAACAGTCCTCCTCCTCGGGGGATCTTCTTCCGGAGATGATGGAAAGTGAGACGCCTCCACAGACCTTCTCGCCCGACAGGGCGGACGATGCCGAGGTGTGGTCCCGGAGGATCTCTCCCGATCAACAAGCGGTGCGAGGGATAATGAAAACTACACCCGAAGGTGATACTTCGGCCGTCCAGAGTCCGGGGCATGCGGACCCTATGGGGATCAACAATAAAGGGTCCGGGCTATCCGGTTTGCAGCCGGGGACGACTCTAGAGTCGGGTAAACATATTCTTCCGAAGGAAGCCCATACTCCCGCGGCCGTTCCTAGGGATCCGGGGGCGCCGGATACATTGACGGGCATGCTGCGACGTGCGTCCGTTTCAGAGGAACATCGTACCTTAATGGGTACGGTAGTTGAGAGGATTCTGCCCGTGAAAAGCGGATTGAATGAATCCTTCATGAGCCTACTAGGAAGCTTCGAGGTATGTAATGTAATATCCTCAATTGCACTTCTACGTGCAAAATGCACCTGTGTATAGATAGTAGCCCTTGAGACTCTGATTGGCGTCCGAAGGGAGGCGATCAAAGGATCAAAAAGATATTCCCAGGAACTAATCTAATGAATTGGCACACAGGCTGTTTCATCCATCACGACTGCCCCAGCTACAGAGGTTGCAAGGATGAAGCAGAAACTTGATGTGGCGGATGACGACCTTATACTGATTAACAGGCGGCTCGACGAGGCACAAGGTATGTATTTAGGCCAGTCAGTATATGTAAGTATGATAATGTGTGCATGACGCTGAAAATTGTATACTGAGATATGCATAACTGCAGATAATGCTGCCGCAGTTGAGGCCCTACGGGCTAAGCTTGCTCTGGCCAAGGAGCAAGCCAGGACGAGTGAAGCGGCTGCCAAGAAGGCAGCTGCTGAGTTAAAGGCCGAACAGGCTGCTCGGCGCCAGTGCGAGGAGAGAGTATCTACCTTGACGCGCGAGCTAAAGGATGCCAATGTTCGATGCAAATTCCTCGAGAAGGATAACAAAGCCAGAACGGTCAATCTCGGCAAGGCCTTACAAGAGGCCAAAGAAGCACGGTTCGAGTGTAGAGCTGCTCGGGAAGAGATCCGGCAAGCTGGGGAGATAGCGGCTGGTCAGCCTTTCTTATTACAGACTAAATTCGGCGATCCGAAGTATGCCCCCCTTAATCAAATGTGGAGTTCTCCAGACGCATTCTTGGACTTGCCGAAGAGTGTCTCCGATGCGGCATAGTTTTACCAAACGCAAGAAGGACATGCGATGGAGAAGCTTTTCTGGTCGCAATTCAGCATGCCGAAGCGTCCGCTGCTACTAAACGAACAAATGGCCCAGTGGGCCGAACTCCACAAGATATTCGGATCGGCCATGAAGGACATCGTAGTCCGGCTGTGGCCGACTGAGGCAATTCCGAATAGTTATTTCGGTTTGGTGCAGCGACTTGTTGATGCGGTGCCACGTATCGACGCTGTTAAGCGGTCAACGTGCATTGAGGGTGCACGGATGGCCTGTACCCGCGTCAAGACGTACTGGGCGAAGATGAAGGCCACCGATATTGCAGCAAAGAGTCGACCCGAGGGCAAGGACCATCACACGCCAGAGCATTATTTTGAGGATGTCCTAGAGGGTGCCCGCTTAATAGAGGGTCAGTGCTTGAAAAATATGATGTTCGAGTGAGTATACCAAATTTGTAAAAACAATACCATGATATATTAAGGCCATATTTTATACTTTTGCCTGAAAGTTTTGGTGCCTCCTGTGTGGCCGTTTTTAGTGTAATCTGAAAGTTTGCCAGTCGTCGGCTTCAGCCCCCTCGCATATAATACGGGGGTGTTCGGAAAAGCAATTGATCACTCTTAACCCAACGTCTTGGTCCATGAAGGAGGTGTCAATGCGGTGAACTAGGCAATCGGACTATAGGGCTTTAACACTTTCACTTAGCCATAGGAGTTTGACGGCGGGTCTATGATATAGCCCCTGTTATGTACGCGTTTACCCGAGTACGGTGCGTTACATAGGTGACCAGAAGAACGGTCCTTTGTGTAATACGGAAGGAATCACGAAAGATTCTGATGACTCATCGAGTGGTTGACCAGCTCTCGCCGCATCATGATAGTTAGTTTTTGGCTTTCTCTACTGAGGTGCTCATCCGGGTAAGCCAGGACACAATCGTAGTAGTTCTCCCTTTACTACCCTAGCCGATACAGCAGAACGTAAGGTAGTAAGCACAGGAGCCGGGCAACCCAACTATTGACCAAAGACATGATTCGGAGCTGATGCATATACGGCCAAAACTTGTGACGCCGAAGTATGCTGAAAAGCTGTTCGGACTTGTCGGCAACTCATGTGTTGCCGTATCGAGCCCCTGGCAATTTGTGCCGAGGTGCGTTCATGAAACAACCGAAGAAGAAAAATTCAGTACGTAGAAAAAGCGAATACTGAATACGGGTTATGTTCACTGGAATCTGATTGACGCATCAAACTCAATTTTTACAGATTATAAAGCCCCTACCCAGGTTATTAACAAGCCGGGGGCCGAGGGCTGAGGGAAAACAAAAAAGGCACTTTACAGGTTAAAAATAAAGAGTGTGGTCTTACTAAAATCATTAGGACCTCCTGTCGCACGTCTGCGCTGCCTTACCTCAGTTAAAGGACTCCTTAGGAGGAATAGCCTTTGGTTATTTATACGAAGCCGAACTTTAGAAAGAGTCTGTAAGATGATCAGGCTTTGAATCACCTGTTGTAAAAGATAAAAAATAGTTAGAAAAAGTAAAAAGACTATGAGGGTGCGGACCACATTGTAGGCCTGTCCGTACAGTGCCTCCGCCGAAGACCATGGTATTTTAAGTGCATAATTATGTATGCGTGGAACGTATGCCACCATTTGGCCGGGACGGAGACGAAGGCCAGATTGCTAGTCTAACTCCTGACGAGCCGGACTATTAGGCTGCGGAGTAGTCCGGATCCGCTTGACAGTGTCCGGGAGCTTGGCCGCTGAATTAAGATTCTGCTTGGCAAGGCCGCTCTGTACTTCCACTGCCAAGGCCGCGGTGTGCTCCTCAGTATGGAGGGTGCGCTCTGTGTTTCCATTAACTGTTATCACACCACGTGGACCCGGCATCTTGAGCTTGAGATAAGCATAGTGTGGCACCGCATTGAATCGAGCAAATGTGGTTCATCCGAGCAATGCATGATAGCCGCTGCGGAAGGGGACGATATCGAAGATCAACTCTTCGCTTCTGAAGTTGTCCGGGGATCCGAAGACAACCTCTAGTGTGATTGAGCTCGTACAGCGGGCCTCTACACCTGGTATGACTCCTTTAAAGGTAGTTTTTGTGGGTTTGATCCTCGAGGGATCGATGCCCATTTTGCACGCTGTATCCTGATAGAGCAGGTTCAGGCTGCTGCCGCCGTCCATGAGGACGCGCGTGAGATGGAATCCATCAACAATTGGATCGAGGACCAGTGCGGCTGAGCCACCATGACGAATACTGGTCGGATGGTCCCTGCGATCAAAGGTGATCGGGCAGGAAGACCATGGGTTGAACTTTGGGGCGACTGGCTCCATCGCGTAGACGTCCCTGAGCGCTCCTTAGCGCTCCCTTTTGGGGATATGAGTGGCGTATATCATGTTCACCGTCTTAACCTGGGAAGGGAACTTCTTCTGCCCTCCTGTGTTCGGCGGACGGGACTCCTCGTCATCGTCCTCGCTTTGCGACCCCTTCTCCTTGTGTTCGGCATTTAACTTGCCGGCCTGTTTAAAAACCCAACAGTCTCTGTTGGTATGATTGGCTGGTTTATCAAGGGTGCCGTGAATCTGGCATGGACGATCGAGTATGTGGTCCAAGCTGGATGAGCCCGTATTGTTTCTTTTGTATAGCTTCTTCCGCTGGCCAGACTTGGAGCCACTGAAACCGGCGTTGACCGCCGTGTCATCGGCAGTGCCCCCATTGCTTCGGTGCTTGTGCCTACTGCGTCGGGGCTTGCCATTGCCATTCTTGGCTTCAGAGGTACCGGCATCGCTTGCAGTGTTATTGCTACGAGCTAGCCAACTATCCTCGCCCGCACAAAAGCGGGTCATGAGTGCCGTGAGGGTTGCCATGGACTTCGGTTTTTCTTGGCCGAGGTGACGAGCGAGCCATTCGTCGCGGATGCTATGCTTAAAGGCCGCTAGGGCTTCGGCATCCGGACAGTCGATGATCTTGTTCTTTTTAGTTAGGAACCTAGTCCAGAATTTCCTGGCCGACTCTCCAGGCTGTTGAACTATGTGACTTAAGTCATCGGCGTCCGAAGGTCGTACATATGTACATTGGAAGTTGTCGTGGAAGGCGTCTTCCAAGTCCTCCCAGCTGCCAATAGAGTTTTCAGGCAGACTGTTTAACCAGTGCCGAGCTGGCCCCTTGAGTTTTAATGGGAGGTATTTGATGGCGTGAAGGTCATCACCGCGGGCCATATGAATATGGAGAAGAAAATCCTCAATCCATACCGCGGGATCTGTTGTTCCATCATATGATTCAATATTTACGGGTTTAAACCCTTCTGGGAATTCATGCTCCATTACTTCATCAGTGAAGCAAAGGGGGTGTGCGGCGCCTCTATTTCGGGCCATGTCGCGACGTAGCTCGGATTGAGTTCGTCGGCAGTCTTTGGCCCGGGCGTGGTTATGTTTGTCACGTCTGGCTTGATAGCCGTCGTCGCGTGCCAGGGCATGCCCCCTCGATCCGTAGATTGATCTAGACTGACCTGCTCTATTGTCCAGGTCCTGCCGCAGGTCATATGTATGACCCCGGGCTGTTATGTCTTTGCTTTTGCGGCGAGGTAGTATGGGCTGGTATTCGGTTTGAGTTGCCGCTTTGTCCCGGCCACGTGGTGGTCGGTCAGCCGCATTATGTGTTGATGGCATGGGCTTAAGTGCTTCGTCGTTGAATTGTGGTAGCAGTTTACGCCTCGGATAACTTTTAATCGGCCGCTCGAGTCCGTATTCCTCGGCTGCCAGGACATCAGTCCATCTGTCGTTGAGTAGATCTTGATCAGCTTGAAGCTGCTGCTGTTTCTTTTTCAGGCTCTTCGCAGTGGCTATTAGCCGGCGCTTAAAGCGCTCCTGCTCGACGGGTTCCTCAGGCATGATAAAGTCTTCGTCGCCGAGGCTCACCTCATCTTCGGAGGGTGGAAGATAGTTGCTGTCCTCCGAGTCTTCGTTTATGGCCTGTTCATCAGGGCTAGCTTGCCCATCTTCCCTATCGTCCTGTTCAAAAGCCGTCTCGACGGGATCTTCTTTGTCTTCGGCCTCATCCGGAGTATTGTTCTCTCTCGTGCCGGTGTTGCTATCTTTTCCACGGCGTGATTTAGAGCGGCGCCGCTGACGTCGACACTTTAGCCGTGTCTCAGGAGGTGTATCCTCGACTGGATCTTTCTTGTTATCGCCGTTATTCTCTTTGGGGGTATCCACCATGTACACGTCATACGAGGAGGTGGCTGTCTAGCGCCCAGTAAATGGCGGGATTTGGGCCTGCTCCTCTCCGGCATCGGCGTCCATACCGTCGATGTCTTCGGAGTCGTAATCGAGCATGTCAGTTAAATCTTCGATAGTGGCAATGAAGTGGGCGGTGGGTGGGAAGCGAAATTCTACGTCCTCAGCCCCCAGCTCAAACCGGATATAGTTCGGCTGCGAGTCCCCCGCTAAGGAGAGGGTTTTTAATGAGTTAAGCACATCACCCAAAGGTGAGTGCCGGAAGATGTCCGCGGAGCTGAACTCGGTGATCGGCGCCCGATTGAGCTCGACGGGCGCGGACACACGCGGTTCAGAACCTGTTGCCGGAGATGAGTCCGAGGTTCCGGTGACACAGATCTCGTTCGAGGTTGGGTCTGTGTGTGGCTCCAACGCCGCTGAGTCTGTGGCTACCGTGGTGGGGTTGAGCTTCCGATCCTCGGATGGCGCAATCTGCTCCGGATCTAGGGCCAGGGCAGTTGCAGGAGCTATCTCCCGGGTATGGTCCGATGAAAGATTTAGGTCATGTTCATCGCGGTGGCAGGGAGCGGCTGCCATGGTCTCGAATCCATCGAAGATCAAGTCTCCGCGGATATCAGCAACATAGTTCAAGCTTCCAAACCTGACCTGACGGCCAGGGGCGTAGCTGTCAATCTGCTCTAGATGGCCAAGCGAGTTGGCCCGCAGCATGAAGCCGCCGAATACGAAGATCTGGCCGGGGAGAAAGACCTCCCTCAAGGCAGCATCGTTGTGGATGATTAATGGAGCCATCGAGTCTTCTAGCGACGACACAGCGGAACTCTCAATGAAAGCACCAATGTCGGTGTCAAAACCGGCGGATCTCGGGTAGGGGGTACCGAACTGTGCGTCTAAGGTCGATGGTAACAGGAGACGGGGGACATGATGTTTACCCAGGTTTGGGCCCTCTCTATGGTGGTAATACCCTACGTCCTGCTTGATTGATCTTGATGAATATGAGTATTACAAGAGTTGATCTACCACGAGATCGTAATGGCTAAAACCCTAGAAGTCTAGCTTGTCTGATTATGATTGCGATTATCCTTGTCTCTATGGAGTAAACCCTCCAGTTTATATAGACACCACAGGGGGCTAGGGTTGTACAAAGTCGGTTACAGGGAAAGGAATCTTCATATCCGAACGCTAAGCTTGCCATCCATGCTAAGGAGAGTCCCATCCGGACACGGGAGAGAGTCTTCTGTCTTGTATCTTCATGGCCCATCAGTCCGGCCCACATTACGTAGCCCAGACGCCCGAGGACCCCTTAATCCAGGACTCCCTCAGAGGCCACAGGCAATGGTTCAGTTGGCCTTGGTGAGGGAATTCCGTGCTCAGAGGAATTTTCTTTCGCAGGCTGAGCATCTGAGGGATTAGGAGACTTTTCAGTCATAGGAGGAGGAGGAGGAGTATTTTTCTTCGCGGTTTTCTTTCGCCTCTTCTGCTGAGCAGCTAGATCAATGTGTCCCTTGACAAGATCATTATAGCCAGTGACTTGTGCTTGATGATCAAGGCAGATCTTTCGAACAATTCCATCAAGATCTGAGTGAAAACCCAATCTTCTACTGCGGAGAAGCATCAATGTCCGATACACATCCATGTATGATTCTTCAAGTTCTTTGATGACAAACTTGGATGTTGCTATCTTCATTTGATTATTTAGATCATTTAGTTTGGCTTGGAGGTTATTGATCTCAACAGAGATGTTTCTCATATCTTTAACAACATCTGAGGCTTGTGCAGCAACTTCAGCAGGAATTGTAAATATGCCACTTCTCCATCGAAAGGATTTTCAATGAACTTATCAAGCTGCTCCATAATGAATGCATGATCATAATAATGTGGAGCATCAGATTGTACATCAGTCTATGCAATAGGAGCAGTTGATACTGGATTTTGCTCGGATGGAGGCATAGAAGCCAAAGGTTGTGTTAGAGTAGGAGCAAATTGACCAGACTTTTCCTTCGGTGCTGCATCTTGTGGTGCAGTGTGCTTGGTGGTTGGAGCCTTGATTTTCTTTACTTTAGGCTTCGGAATTTGCTCACCTGGCTTGGCAGAGCTGACAGGGGCTTCAATAACCAATTCCTGCAAGTTGATTGCATTAGGATGAGGGGTTGTATTCACTTGATCTACCATAGTGACAGTGGTATGTGGGGTTTTTCTTTTCAGAACGATCTTCCACTTAGGTGCAATTGGAACTGCACTAGCTCAAAGATCAGGCACCACCGTAGAAGTGGTGATGTTTACTTGCTCACTGACAGAAGCTTCTACTTCTTCTCTTGTTGGTGGGGGATCATCTTGATCAGAAGAATTGCTTTCAGCATTTTTATCAATTTGCTCATTCGGCTTCTTCTTCGGAGCACTTTGTTTCTTAATTTTAGCAGTGCTGGGATCATGCTTGAGCTTAGAACGGCATTCTGATTTTCCTTCAGCATTTTTCTTTTCAACATCAGACTTGATAAGGCGGCGGTTTTCCTCTTCGCGAGCTTGTTCTTTCTCAGCCTTCTTGGCTCTCTTTTCAGCATTCTTCTGGTGCTTGGCCAATTCATCAGGATATGATTCGGGAGTGCGAAGAGATGACTTGTCAGCATTTGTAGGTGGCGGTGGTCTCTCCTGGGGATCACCTGGAAGAATGAGTCAAATCTCACGGCAGTCACCTCATGGAGGATGGAAAGCAAAGTTTGTCGCAAACCGAGGATGAACCATTTTATAGTGGAACCACTTGCGCACGCAGTGGCGTCGAATCTTTTGCAGACGCTTATCTCTTTCTCTTTTTGTCTCGCCTGGAGCAGTTTTATAGTCATCATGAGGGATATACTCAGCTGAATTAGCATAAGGTTGCCTGCCTCCTCTCTTTTTCTTCGGTGCATCTTCTTCTTGCTCGTGCCTTTTTCTTTTGCTGGTGGATGGGCCTACCATTGGGCCCTTTGCATTTGGTGCCTTAGACTCATCTGATGTACCCATGATTACCTCATCTTCATCGGGCATGCTCATTGGTCAAGCAGAGTCCTCAATAGAATGAATACACCTATGAATAGGAATAGATACGAGGGAAAAGGGGACAGGCTCACAAATGCTCACAGCGAAAATTTTCAAGCGAAAACGTTTTGAGGAAGAGATAGATGCAGACTTTGAGAAATGTTTCGAATGAAGGAAATGTATAGAACGAACTAGTAGGTCTAAAGAATATACTAGTCATCGTGCTAAGCATTCCATTCATATGAGACATAACACAAACCCTAGATCTGAAGGATTTTGGATACGAGGGAAAACTACAAACCGTATCCACACAAGTTACCTAAGTAGTGAAGATCTAAGATATGCGGTAAAATTGGAGAATAATAAAATTGGAGAATAATAACAGCGGATGAACCTGAAAGAGAAGGATGGATACCCGAGTTTGAACTGCACGTACCCTAACTTGGGGGCGTGCAGCAACTACGGCGGTGCCGGAAAGAAGATGTTCCGCGGCGGCGAGGAAGGACTCCGGTGACCGATTTCCGACAGTGAAGTCACAAAGGGGTCGTCGGCGTCGAGCTCAAGGTGGAGCACTGTGGCAAGGGTTTCGGAGGAGATGGTGGCAAGGGGGGGGGGGTGAAGTGAAAGAGTAAGAGTAGGAGCGACTGTATTTGTATGTGAGGGAAAAATAACCGCACGGAGTGAATCCGATCGAACGGCTACTAACGAGAGACTATTGCAATTCAACGGACATGATGGGGTGGTAGTTGATGGATTGCACGTGGCAAACGTCATAAAGATCGTGGTTCTGACTTGGGCGGGAAACCCCAAATTTTGGACAGCTTTCGCCAAAACAGATTAAAGTTCGGACCGAATCTTAATCATGGTCAAGGACACCAGATAAAGTTTCGTTCCAGATGAAATTGAGCATTTGTAAAAGAACAGCATGGACTGGAAGAGATAGAATAGAGGGAAAACATGGTCCTAGGCATTTCACTCAGACAACAAAACTCAAACACCCGAAGGAATAGCTGTAAGAGAAATGCATTCAGACAAACACAAAATCCTTTGAACGAAGAGAAACTCAACGAAAGAAAAAAAAAGTGGTGGCGTGACCCACCGTATAAGAACTGTATGACCCCGAGTGTCGCAGAATTATCGTGGCACCCGGTTAGTCTAGTTCTTCATTAATGTATTCACTCTCAGAAAGAAAATTTTACTTTGTCAAAATTTTCAAACTCTTCGAGTGTTATGCACTCATTCCTTTAAAGATGTGGAAGTGTTAGCACGGGTGCCAAGTCCAGCTTACTGCACGTTTGTGAAGGCTAGGATATTTAGCTCACACCGTAACGCACAGAATCTTTTCTCGTTGAGAGGCTTGGTGAAAATATCAGCGAGATTGTCTTCGGTCTTGACGCGATTGATGACAATATCCTCTTGAGCAACATGATCGCGAATGAAATGATGACAAATAGCAATGTGCTTGGTGTAAGAATATTGCACTTGATTATGTGCAATTTTGATAGCACTCTCATTGTCACAATATAAAGGGATCTTCTTGACCTTGATGCCATAATCCTTCAGTGTTTGCTTCATCCACAATAACTGAGTGTAACAAGCGCCAGCAGCAATATATTCGGCCTCAGCCGTAGAGAGAGATACACAATTCTGCTTCCTTGAAGACCAACAGACCAATGATCTACCGAGGAAATGGCATATCCCTGAGGTAGATTTCCTGTTAACCAAGTCACATGCGTAATCTGAGTCTGAATATCCAACAAGATCAAACTGTGCTCCCTTAGGATACCATAAACCTAAGGTGGGGATGTGAGCCAAATATCTCAGAATACGCTTGACCGCCTGATGATGCGATTCTTTTGGTGCAGCTTGATAGTGGGCACACATGCAAACACTCAACATAATGTCAGGTCTGGATGCACATAGGTAAAGAAGAGAACCAATCATCAAACGATAAGCCTTCTGATCACAATCATTACCATACACATCTACGTCCAGCTTACCATTTGTGGGCATAGGAATATTATAGCCCTTCATTTTGGAATCTTGCATTTTGAACTTCCTCAGACATACCTTGAGATATTTCTCCTGAGATATGAAATTTCCATTTGCCTGTTGACGTATTTGCAGTCCGAGAAAGAACTTAAGTTCACCCATCATAGACATTTGATATTTCTCGGACATCATTTTCCCGAACTCCAAGCTGCAAGCATTGTTAGTACAGCCGAAGATAATATCATCCACATAGATTTGACAATCGAATAGATCATTGTCAACGACACGAGTGAAAAGAGTAGGATCAGTGGATCCTGGCTTGAACCCTTTATCGAGCAAAAACTTCTTCAAGGTGTCATACCAAGCTCGAGGGGCTTGCTTCAGCCCGTATAGAGCCTTTTTCAACCTGAAAACTTTGTTAGGAAACTCAGGATCTTCAAAGCCAGGTGGCTTTTTAACATAAACTTCCTCATCAATTTCACCATTGAGGAAAGCACTTTTCGCATCCATTTGATAAAGCAAAATATCATTGTAATTTACATAAGCGAGAAGAATGCGAATTGCCTCAAGGTGTGCAACAAGAGCATATGTTTCACCGAAATCAATACCTTCTACCTGTGTCTACCCTTGAGCAACAAGACGTGCTTTGTTTCTCACCACAATGCCATTTTCATCTTGCTTATTGCTAAAGATCCACTTTGTGCCGATGATATTATGCTTCTTAGGATTCGGCTTGTCAACCAACTCCCAAACATCATTTAGTTCGAATTGCACCAACTCTTCTTGCATAGCATTCATCCAATCTAGATCATTCATGGCTTCCTCGTACTTGGTAGGTTCTACCAATGAAACAAAGGAGAAACTTCCACAGTAGTTAGCCAAATGACTGAGAGAACGAGTTGTGGGTCGATAACCTGGATTCTTGAGTTCATCGAGAATTAGAGAAGGATCAACTCGGTTAGCCATTCGAGGATGAGCATTTTCTTCGTGATGATCATCATCATTTTTATCAGCGTCAGCATTTGTATCATCATTCCCTTTGGGATTGCCATTTTGATCGGCATTTGGAATTTGATTGCCATTTGCATTCGGAGTGGCATTTGCTTTAGTACTGGCTTGACGAGTTCTGCTTCGAGTCATAGGAGCATCATCATCAGAGCATTCAGGTGCATTTCCTTCAATAGGCTTGACGCTCCCAATAGCCATTTGCCGAATAGCATCTGATATTAGTTTGGCAGGTGCTCCTTTTGGGAGCCGCTAGATTCATGAAACTGCACATTTACCATTTCCATAACTTTCCCTTGGTGAGAGTTATAAACATGAGAAGTATGGGAGTTCGAGCCATAACCAAGAAGAAAACCTTCATGTGCCTTAGGTGCAAACTTGGAAGAATGATTCATGTCAAGAATGTAGCAAGGTGCACCAAAGACACATATGTAAGAAACATTCGGTTTCTTGCCAGTGATAAGCTCATATGGAGTTTTCTTAAGGAACTTATGAAGATAAACGTGATTGATAACATGACAAGTACTGTTAATAGCATCAGCCCAGAAGCGAATGGGAGTTTTGTACCCACTAAGCATTGTTCTCACCATTTCAATGAGAGTTCTGTTATTTCGTTCAACAACTCCATTCTGTTGGGGAGTGTATGCAGCAGAGAACTCATGAGTAATACCATGTTCATCAAGAAATTCAGCAATATGAGTATTTTTTTAACTCAGTTCCATTGTCACTTCTTACGTGCTTAATTCGCACATCTTATTCATTCTGGGTCTGCTTAGCGATGCTTTTGAATATATCTTGGGTGCAGGTTTTGTCTTCGAGAAAGAATACCCAAGTGTATCAAGAGAAATCATCAACAATAACCAAACCATAATGACTACCACCGAAGCTTGCATAATTTTGATGATCGATTAGATCCATATGAAGAATTTCCAGTGGTCTTGTTGTGGTCATGACAGTCTTTGATGAATGATGCTTCTTGGCCAATTTACCAGCCTCACATGCAGCACAAAGACGATCCTTGTCGAATTTTACATCAGGGATGCCACGGAGATGATTTTTCTTCACCAGAGTCTACAAATTTCTCATACCTGCATGACCAAGTCTACGGTGCCACAGCCAACCTTTGGTTGCTTTTGCAAGCAAACAAGTTTGGACTGAGGGACCCTTAGAGAAATCCACAATATACAGATCACCCTTTCTAATTCCCTCAAAGACGAAGGAATTGTCAGAGGCCATGAAGACAATGCTGGAAAACAGAACTAGCATGCCTAGATCACATAGCATGCCAACTGACATAAGATTGAATCCAAGAGACTGAACAAGTAAAACATCATCAATGGACTTATCCTTGGATATGGCAATTTTACCAAGCCCAATTACCTTTCATTTGTTGTTGTCGCCAAAAGTGATATACTTCATAGGAGAGGCAGTTAAGTTGGGGTCGACAAACAGCGACTTGTCTCCGGTCATATGACTAGTGCATCCACTATCCATTATCCATTCTGTACACCCGGAGACATAGTCCTGCAGAAGAATTAGGGTTTCTTAACCATCCACATCTTTGCAGGTGGCTTCGAAACAGTAGAGCGAGAAGGATATGATTTCTTTTGATAAGCATAATTGTTGCTCGATGAGGTACGAGCATAATTAAAAGAATAAGCATTGAAACTCCTTCCAGAAGCATGAGTATAATGATTGCATGAGGTATGCATGTACTCATTCTGTCGAACTTTTTCAAGGAAATACCGAGCATTTTGAGCCTGCATGGTTAGTAATGTGGTTATAGTTAATGCTTCAATAACTTTCTTAGGCACCCATATAGCTTTCTTTGGGGCCCCATTCCTGCTGTTTGGCCCAATATAGCGAGCAACAGCCTCACCATGTTGATTTTTAAACAACTTATAGTTGTCCAGAGAATCATCATCAGGATATTCAGGGATGGGAGAGTAATATCCCGAGAGTAATGCTGGATCGAGCATTTTGGTCTTTGCAGGAGCCCACACAGTTTGAGGATATTGATGAGGTTCCCAGTAGGTGCCATTCTAATTCAGTTTCCTTTCAAAACTGATGCCTTCTTTCCTGGGATTTTTGTGAAGAGTGGATTTCTTCAAAACATCACAGAGGGTTTGATACCCTTTGAGATATTTGAACATTTCTGTCTGTCGTGGCGGAACACGATCACCTATGGGGCCATGAGCCCCTTGTGGTTCGGTAGGTGGAGATCACGTAGCACAAAGAGCAGAAGCCATGGAACAGCACGGTAGAGATGACGCTGGTGGTTTTTACCCAGGTTCGGGCCGCTACGAAGCGTAAAACCCTACTCCTGCTTTGGTAGATTGAATGGAGGACCGTGGTGGTCACGCAGCGCTCAAGCCTGGCAAGGTCGCGTCGAGGAGAGCAGCTACAGCGTATGAGTGTACAAGGGTCCGAATCCTTTTTCAGGTTGCCATGGCCCTCCTTTTATAGGCTAAGGGATTACCACAGTGGCAAAATAGTCATTATCTACTGATTAGATAGCCAACAGTGCTATCATACCTAACTCTAGCAGTTAGGACAAAGTGCATTAAATGCACTACTAGGTGTCACACTGAGGATGCAGCCCGGCAGGCCTGCCGTGCCGCTTAATCATCTTCTACCTGTCTGCATGACACACCTCTGGACCGGTGTCATATAGGGGGAATCTCCCTTCCAAATGGCTGCCACGTGCCAAATGACAGCCACTTAATCACTTGGGGGCTTGACACCACACTGATTAGTGACTTGCGTCGCTATGCGATGGAGCCGTGGAGTCTTGGCGGGGAGATTTGCCCTTGGCGGCCCCGGCAAGACTGTCGGGGAAATCTTGGGACTTGTTCTTGGTGAGGCCTCGACCTGACCAGGCTCGTTAGCCCAACATGGGAGGTCTTTTCTGAGTGACATCTTGTTCCCTTGGCTTGTCTTGGTCTTCTTGATCAGCTCTTTGATTTCTGAAAGAGCTGTCTCTCTGGCTTGGAAGCTCGGCTTTGGAGTTTGGTGCTGTTGTATCCTCGCCATCACGCCTGTGTATAGTCTGGGCAACATACGTGAAGGTTTTTTTGCACCAACAGGAGCCCCCGGGCCTGGCCCGAACATGCTGCCGAGCACCATTGGGGTAGGCCCTATCAGGTACATAGGCAGGGCGTTTGTGGAGGCTCTCTTCTTGATATTTTCCTTACTTCTTCATTAACCTGTGCTTGAGTCAGTTTCCAGTTTTCCCGTGCATCATGCAAGACATCATGGGGGAGATTTATGCCACAATCTGTGGGCCGCCCACACCCCACGTTCACGGGGTGGTAACTGCCATTACACTAGTTCCCCCGCTCCTGCCGTTTTCGCCACGTATGCTACATGCATTGCGCAAGGTTGGTGGCGGACACGGAGGGCACTGGAATGAGTGCCATGGCAGAAAGCCAGGTGCCGTGGATAGGCGCAGGAGGTCGGTCATGATTCTGTGCATCGTTGGTGATGCAGAGGAGTCGAATTGGTGGAGCGGGGCGGTTGCCTCCTGGGTGAGGGGCCAGTCCCCGGCCTCATTCGCTTATAAAAGGGAACGTGGGTGAGGTGCTAGCTCACACCCATCTCCTCCTCCTTCCTTCTTACATCTTATCTCCACCATGGCAAGCAGGAGAGGTCGTGGTGGTACCCCAGCAGTGACGATGAGGGTTTCTGCTCGACAATGCCTCCCTCCTCCCGCTAGGGATGCAGGGGTAGAGCCTAGCGTAAGAGGAGGCGATAGGGGACGAGGACGTTGCCGCCATAGTGTCCGGGGGCGAGGAGGGAGGGGCGGCGCCTCGATCGTTCTTCCTCCAGTCGCCCTGGGCCCAAACGAAGGCCACTTCGGGGACCAGCCACTGGAATTCATCGTCAAGCTGTGCGGTCCCCCGCGCAGTCGTCTTAGGCTTTCATCTCCATTTGCAAGAGTGATGGAGGTTGAACAGCCGCCGGGGCTAAGGCTGCACATAAGGGGTTGCTGCAATGGCAGCATGCGGGCAAACGTGGAGTTCCCTGCACCTCATGTCATGCTTCTTCGGCGTGGCTGGAAGACCTTCGCTCGTGTCCATATCTTGGTGGCGGGGCACGTCCTTCACTTCAAGTTAATGGAAGCCACCCTGCTCTCCGTCAAGGTCTTCGGGCGTTCGGGTGCTCGCTTAGGGTGCTGCGCCGAGAGCTCAACCGACGACGAAAGCTCCTCCTTGAGCGGTAGCAACAAGGAGGACAGTGATGGAGATGACGGTGGCACCGATGGGGAGGACGACGGCTCTGACTCCGGCTGAACACCAGCCGCACCGTCACCGTCAACGGGAGGCCGGCGGGACCACCATCTACACCTGCATCTTCTCCTCGGCAAGGCGATTCGCCGGGGTGTTGGGTGTGGATGGTGTCTCCACCTCCTCCAGCAGTCTTCCAGCTAGACCCTGGTAGGCTTCCCCGTGGACTCCGGCTTCGTCCTTCCTGCCGGTGCCCATGCTGTTGTGTCCTGCTAGCCCTGGTGGCGGTGACCAGGGCACCGCCTAGCCGCTCTCCCCACCCATCACCTTCATCTGCGCCCTCCCATCTTGTCAGGCTGCGTCCCGTGGGTCCTGACGGGGTCAGGCTGGGCTTCTGCTTAGGCGCTCCTTTTGCCCTCTTCGCCTCCCACCGTAGCTCCTAGAAGGAGAGGGACAAGAAAGTGATTACGGGGCACTTATCTTTTTTCAGTCTAAAACATGTAGGCATTTGCCAAATTTTATTCTTAGATATGTAAGTTCTTTTATCCATGTTTGTGCTCTGTAAGGTTTGTACTTGTTTATCCACATATTAATGAAAAAAGACAAGCTTTGTCGGGTACTTGTGCATGTACTATACCCATGCAGAGGAGGAATACCTCTATACTTTCGAGTAAACCAGTTTTCCCGGCAAGCTATCTTGCCGGTGCCTTCCATCGTAACCACGGAGGCTTGGCCTGCTGGACTCAAAACTATGGAAGGGAACCGGCCCCTTGTCGACCTTCTCTGTCAAATGCCACTACAACCATCCTAACCAAAATAACGTTCGGTTCAAAGGATGGGAGCACAAATGTTTTGAAGGTGATAAGGTTTCTCTATGCACAAGCTTTCTTCTTACAGAGACATTTTATGGATAAAAGGGAACATATCTGTTTGGTCTGGTGGAGATCGATATGCAAACTTGTTTCCATCCCTCCTTCCCGGGATCAAGTCCGCGGCAAGAACCCTATAGTTAGTGCAGAGGAAAACATAGCAGCATATGATCCAATCTAATAACCATGGCAAGTTTATGCTAAGCTAATCATGCATCCATGTTTTTATGGCGCCAGCGCTTCATTTTATTATCTCTGCTCATGGTGCTGGCTTTGTACAAAGGGTTACATGCGCATCGGCAAGGCTTGTACAAAAGGGTGGCTACCGGGGCAGGGCCCGGCAGTCGTGCCTTACGGTTAGAACTTGCGAAGATGCTCAATGTTCCATGAGTTTTGCATTTTGATGCCATCTTCGCTCTCCAGACGGACTGCACCAGGTCTGGTGACTCGTACTACCCGGTAAGGGCCTTCCCACTTGGGCGTCAACTTGTTGGAACCCTTGGCAGATTGAACACGCCTAAGGACAAGGTCGCCTTCCTCAAGGCTCCGGGCATGGACCCTGCAGCTGTGATAGCGGCACAGGGCTTGCTGGTAGCGTGCAGCACGCACAGCAGCCCGGAGACGGTTCTCCCCAAGGAGCATGGCATCATCATGCCAGTGCTGCTCTTTCTCTACTTCATCGTAGGCAAATACTCAAGGTGACCTGTATATGAGTTCCGTGAGGAGCACTGCTTCTGCCCCATAGACTAGGGAGAAGGGAGTCTGGCTGGTAGCTCGATTTGGTGTCGTACGGAGGGACCAAAGAACCACTGGCAGCTCATCGATCTAGCGTCTGCCGCACTTTTGTAGCTTATCAAAAGTCCTTGTCTTGAGCCCACGCAGCACTTTAGTGTTCATCTTCTCAGCCTGTCCATTGCTCCTGGGATGAGCGACAGAGGCGAATGAAACCTTACTTCCGAGGGTTTGAACGTATTGCATGAAGGCGCAGCTTGTGAATTGGGTGCCATTGTTAGTGATAACTCTGGTGGGTACTCCGAAACGGCACACCATTCCCTTCAAGAACTTGATAGCTGATTGTGCGGTTACCTTCCTCACAGGCTCCACTTCCGGCCACTTTGTAAACTTGTCTATTGCAACGTACAAGAATTCAAAGCCCCCGGTAGCACGGGGGAAGGGGCCCAAGATGTCGAGCCCCCAGACCGAAAATGGCCATGACAAAGGGATTGTCTGGAGAGCTTGAGTGGGTTGATGGATGTTCTTGGATTGGAACTGGCAGGTTTCACATCTGGTGACTAGCTCAATTGCATCTTGGAGGGCCGTGGGCTAGTAGAAACCTTGCCGGAAAGCTTTTCCAACCAAGGCTCTTGATCCAATATGGGAGCCGCACATGCCTTTCTGTATTTCTGCCAATAGTTCCTTCCCCTCTTCCCGGCAAATGCACTTCAATTTCACACCGTTGGGCCTCCTTCTATATAATGTGTCATCGACAAACTGATACATACTGGCCCTCCGGGCTACTCTTTCAGCTTCTTCTTGCTCTTCGGGAAGTTCTCCAGTTTGTTAGTAGCGGACGATGTGCCGTGCCCAAGTTGGAGCTCGTGGCTCGACAACTAGGACCAATAGCACCTCCTCACTCGTGGGAGCGCCTACCTCGACAGCAAGGACCTGTGGTCCTGCGGAAGAGTGCAGCTCACCAAGCGAAGCGGAGTTGTTCCCGGCAGCTTCTCTACCGGGGAGCTCTGGAGGCCCCGCCGGTAAAGGCTTGCCGGAGTCCAGCTTCCTCCTTATCCTGGTCATCATCAACAGAGATACTGATGGTTGTGTCAAATGAAGGACAAAGGTCCCTGGTTCCACAGGGAGCTTTTGTGCGGCACACTTTGACAAATAATCAGCAGTGCTGTTTTCCGCATGCAGCACGTGCTCTGTTTGCAATCCGTCAAAGTGTTCCTCCAACTTTCTCACTTCTTCAACGTATGCCTCCATTATTGGGCTCTGGTAATCCTCGTTAACCTGTCTTACCACAAGCTGCGAATCTCCATGGATGATCAATTTCTTGATCCCCAGCTCTACTGCAATCCTGAGCCCGGCAAGGATCCCTTCATAGTCTACAGTGTTGTTGGTAGCTTTCTCCCAGGGAAAATGCATTTGGACCACTTACTTGAGGTGCTCTCCGGTGGGCGCGACAAAGAGCATGCCAGCCCCTGCACCTTGCAATGAGAAGGCACCATCAAAGTACATGATCCACTCTTTGGGTGCCTCCTTGCTGGGGATAACTGTTTCCGATGTCTCTTCGTCTGGAGTACGTGTCCATTCTGCAATGAACTCCGCCAGTGCCCTGCTCTGAATGGTTGAGGTACTTTCATACTTCAGACCAAAACTTGACAACTCTAATGCCACTCAACTATTCTGCCGGTGGCCTTAGGGTTCCACAGTATGTGTTGCAAAGGGAAACAAGTGATGACCGTGATCTCATGGGCTTGGAAGTAGTGGCGCAGTTTCCTTGAGGCCATGATGAGGCCAAAGATCAATTTCTGCACCCCACAGTACCTTAACCTAGCCCCCTGCAATAGGGAGCTAACAAAGTAAACTGGTCGCTGCACCACCCTCTTCTTTGCCGTGGCCTTGGGATTGCCTTCGCTATCCTGTTCTTCTTTCTCCTGATCTGTACCCAACCTTGCCGTGACTGGTTCACTTCCTTCTTTGGGGAGGACAGTAGTTGTGGCTGCTCCTTCATCTACTTCCCGCTGCGCCACCAGCACTGCACTAACCACTTGATTGGTTGCCGCTACATATAGCAGCAACGGCTCTTGTGGTTTAGGAGCGACCAAGGTGGGAGCAGAGGAAAGATAGGCTTTTAAGTCCCGCAGCGCTGCTTCTGCCTCCGGGGTCCACTTCATGGGCCCTGCCTTCTTCAAAATTTTGAAGAATGGCAGGGCGCGCTTGGCAGACTTGGAAATGAACCTACTCAGCGCGGCAACACATCCAGTTTAACGCCTCACGTCCTTGACTGTCTTGGGTGCTTGAATCTGCTCGATCGCTCTGATGTTGTCGGGGTTGGCCTCTATCCCCCAGTGGGACACAAAGAAGCCAAGTAGCTTGCCGGAGGGAGCGCCAAACACACACTTCTCAAGTTCAACTTCAAGTTGATCTTACACAAGTTTGCAAAGGTCTCTTCCAAGTCCTGAATGAGTGTTGATCTGTCCTTGGTTTTGACCATTATATCATCCATGTAAGCTTCAACATTCCTGTGCAATTGAGGTTCAAACCCAATGTGCACTGCTCTTGCAAAGGTGGACCCAACGCTCTTTAACCCGAAGGGCATCCGCACAAAGCAGTATGTGCCACATGGGGTTATGAACGCGGTCTTCTCCTCGTCTTCCTTAGACATGAATATCTGATGGTATCCGGAGTATGCATCCAAGAAGGAAAGCAGATCGCACCCAGAAGTGGAATCCACAATCTAGTCGATACGCGGCAAGGGGAAAGGGTCCTTTGGGCATGCCTTGTTCAGGTCTATGAAGTCTATGCAAAGCCTCCATTTCCCATTCGCCTTGCACACCACCACCGGGTTCGCCAACCACGTCGGATGCAACACTCCTCTGACCAAACCAGCCGCTCCAAGTTTCTTGATCTCTTCGGCAATGAATTGCTGCCACTCCAAAGCTTGTTTTTTGACCTTCTGCTTGACGGGCCGAGCATGAGGGCAGACAGCAAGGTGGTGCTCGATTACCTCCCTAGGAACGCCAGGGATATCAGATGGTTGCCAAGCAAACACATCGACATTCGCCCGTAGGAAGGCAATGAGCACGCTTTCCTATTTGTTGTCAAGGGTGGAGCTGATGGTGAACGTACCATCAGCGCCAACCAGCCCTGCCAGGACCCTCTTCATAGCAGGCGAAGCAACTTTGGATCTCTAGCTAGTGGAACTCTCTGGCAAATCATCGACGGGTGAGCGCACTCCGGAGAGGCGCACTTCCCGGATTCTTTGCCGGCATCCCCGTTAGCTTTCTTTCCTTTCTTGTTTTCCTTGGCAGGAACTGCGGCTTCTGCGGCCTCGATAACGACCGCATCCTGGTACATCTTATCCACGCATATGATTGCATCTTTCTTGTCCGATGGGATGGAGATGACGCCCATTGGCCCTGGCATCTTCAGAGTATTATATGCATAGTGAGATGCCGTCATGAATTTTGCTAGAGCTGGACGACCAAGAATTCCATTGTACGGCAAAGGAAGCTCGACCACGTCGAACACAATCTTCTTGGTCTGGTTGTTCAATTCTCCTCCGAACGTCATCGGCAGTGTGATCTTTCCCTTAGGACGGCTCTTGCCAGGGTTGATTCCTTGAAATGTGCCAGTAACATTGAGCTCTTCATCTGATATTTGCAACTAGCTAATTACCTTGGGGGAAATCAGATTCAACCCTGCCCCGCCGTCAACCAACATCTTTGTGACCTTGAGGTTGCGGATCGTTGGTGAAACCAACAACGGCAAGCACCCTACCGCGATGGTGCGGTCAGGGTGATCCTCTTCGTCAAAGATGATGGGCGTGCGGGACCATTTGAGTGGTTTCTGGGAATCTACCACTGGCTCTATGGCATTGACCTAACGCACCCATTGCTTAAGCTGGCGGTGAGAGGAGTGCAAAGACGTGCCTCCATCAATGCACAGGGCCTCAGTGGCTTTCTGGAACTCTTGCTCACTAGTTTCCTCTTCATCCCCTTCATCACTTTTGTCATCACCTTCCTTCTTCTCACGACCTCTGGTAGGTTTCTCTTGATGCTGATGAATCCTGCCGTGGTGGCCTCCTCTGCCGCCTCAACCCTTCCCATCAGCACCTTCTTGGTTTCTTTCCTTGTCACGCTTCTCATAGTCAGCTTTCTGCTTCTTGACAAGTTGCTCAACTTGATGACACTCTTGGAGATCATGGCCCTTTATCCGCTGGATCTTGCAGTATGGTCCGTCAGCCTTCCCAGCCTTTTCGGCCGCCATAGCCTCCTGGCAATCAGTGCACGCAGCAACTTCCTTGCCGGGGACTTCAGTCTTGGCCTTCTTGCCGGTACTAGGAGTGCCAAAACCCTCAACAGCCAGCACCGCCTTTTCCTTGCGCTTCTTGTTGCGCTTTTTATTCTTCCTCTTCGGGTTAGTGGCATCGTCGTCATCTTTTGAGTCAACTTCGATGCCATCCTCTTCTCCGGGGAGCCGCCTCCCTTCCTATGTACGGGCACATTGATCCGCCAAAGTGTAAAGCTCATTCACAGTCTTGGGCAACCGGACGTTCATCTTGGAACATATCCTCCTATTGCGCGTGTTGGATTGGAACACGGCAATCACAGCTGCCGGGTGGATATCTGGAATGTTCCTGTGCACCCGGCTAAACCTCTACATGTACTTCCGCAAACTCTCCCCTTCCTTTTTTGGAAGGAGCTGCAAATCGCTAGGCCGTCCTGCTTCTTGATGGCCGCCTGTGAAGGCACCAACAAACTCATTGCACAGGTCAGCCCAGGACGAAATGTAATTCTCCAGCAGGTGCATCAGCCATAACCTCATGTTTGGCTTGAGTGCCAAAGGTAAGTAGTTGGCGAACACCTTCTGATCTCTTCCTCCGGCGGCTTCAACAGCGATGGTGTAGATGCTCAAGAACTCTTCCGGGTTCAGCCTTCCATCATACTTTTCTGGTATCTCTGGATTGAAAACAAAGGCAGATGGCCAACGGACTTGCCGCAGCTCGCGAGTGAAGGCAGGGCACCCAACCTCAAAAGGTAAGTATCCGCCTTCACTGGGCGCGGGTTCGTCGACGTCTGGGCCATTGCACCTGTCAGATTGGCGGCGGGTTTCACGGCGTCGTTCTATGGTGACACACGCGTCTTCCCTCTGCCGATCTTCCAGGACCTGCTGCTGATCTCGACGGGCCCGAGGATCAGATGAAGCCATTGATGCCTGGTCGGGCTCCTGGTCGCGTGGTTCGGGCTGCAGCCTCTGCGCTGGCTGTCGTGGAGGGGATCGCACCATTAGAGTGGCCCCCTCGACACGGTCAGTAGCTCGGGCCATGGTTGTTGCTTGCGGGCGCTATGGCGGGACTGCCCGCTGTGATCTTTCCGCTTCAGCAAAACCGATCAAACTCTAAATGGTGGCTCTCCACTCATCCATTTGATCGACCGCTGGCGGGAATCTCAGCAGGAGTTGGGCTCACACTATGGCTTCGGAAGCAGTGCTTGGCATAGATGACGACGCAGACCACGACGTCGCTCGACTCCTGACAGTACCAGTAGTGGCGGCGCCATGTTCTCATTGCCACGAGCCAGCCGCCATGATGGTACGATGGCGAGAAGGGTGTGCCTGGGGGTTGACGACCCCGTTTGGCGCTTCGTCTTGGTTACCCTGTCCTGGGGAAGGCACGTGCCCTGTAGTTGCGCCTATAGCAGGGACAGCTGGGGGGCCGCGACTCGCACAAGAGCGGGCGATGTCGCTGCGGCTGCGCCCTCCAACGCGGTAAGCAGGTGGTGGAGACTGAACATTTCCCTCGCCAACACGTTGTGGAACATGGCCGCCGGGACGCCGTTGATGCCGCCCTCTGCCGGCGTCTTCGGCTCCCACTTCGACCGCGGTAGGAACGATGACAGTGCCGCCTGCGCCGGTCATGTCCCCCAACGCCGCCGTAGCACCCATAGTATTAGTTGCTGCATGCGAGGGGGCCTTCGAGGTTGAAGGGTGAGCTGTTGTGCCGGACTTTGTCTTGGGCGCCATGGACGATGTAGCTAATGATGAAAAAGATGATGATGAAGATTGACGCAATGTTCATGACCTCGGGTTCACGCAGACACTTCCCCCTATGGGGCCAGCAGCCCCTTATGGTTCAGCAGGGTGGAGATCACGTAGCACAAAGAGCAGACGCCATGGAACAGCACAGCGGAGATGACGCTGGTGGTTTTTACCCAGGTTCGGGCCGCTGAGAAGCATAAAACCCTACTCCTTTGGTGGATTGAAGGGAGGACCATGGTGGTCACGCAGCGCTCAAGCCCAGCAAGGTCGTCTTGGGGAGAGCTACGCGCGTATGAGTGTACAAGGGTCCGAATCCTTTTTCAGGTTGCCATGGCCGTCCTTTTATAGGCTAAGGGGTTACCACAGTGGCAAAATATTCATTATCTACTAATTAGATAGCCAACAGTGCTATCATACCTAAATCTGGTAGTTAGTACAAAGTGCATTAAATGCACTGCTAGGTGTCACGCTAAGGATGCAGCCCGGCAGGCCTGTCGCGGCACTTAATCATCTTCTACTTGTCTGCATGACACGCCTCTAGACGGGTGTCATATAGGGGGAATCTCCCTTCCAAATGGTTGCCACGTGTCAAATGACAACCACTTAATCACTTGGGGGCTTGACACCACACTGATAAGTGACTTGCTCGCTGTGCGGTGGAGCGGCGAAGTCTTGGCGGGGAGATTTGTCTTGGTGGCCCCGGCAAGCCAGCTGGGGTAATCTTGGGACTTGTTCTTGGTGAGGCCTTGACCTGGCAAGGCTCGTCTGCCCGACAAGGGAGGTCTTTTATTAGTGACATCTTGTAACCATGGCTTCTCTTGGTCTTCTTGATCCGCTCTTTGATTTCTCAAAGAGCTATCTCTCTGGCTTGGAAGCTCGGCTTTGGAGCTTGGTGCTGTTATATCCTCGCCATCGCGCCTGTGTACAGTCTGGGCAACATACGTGAAGGTTTGTTGCACCGACACTGTCTGAAGAAGATCCTTCAACCTAGCATTTTCGTCAGAAAAAGAACCATTTTCCTTGGCCGAGGGGTTAGCATTCACAGATGATTCTGCATTTGATTCAGCATTGGTTCGTTCAAGGCATTTTAAACATTGTGGCTCAAACACTTTAGGTTTCTTTTTAAGTTGTTGGGTGAGAAGAGAACTTTCCCTGATCAAATCCTCATGAGCCTCTCTGAGCGCCTCGGGTTCATGTTTCCTTTTCAGGTAATCATAGGTCAATCTTTCGTGGTCTGCCGAGAGAAAATCATGATGATTTGTCCGTTCATCCATCTGTGACTTGAGAATGGAATACTCTTCGATCAGCGACAGATTTTTCTCCATCTCCTCAACCAACAACCCTTTAGATTTCCTGAGGGTTTTCTCAATTTTCTCAAGAGAGTTTTGTTGAATATTAGCAATTTTGATCAACCTAGCATGGTCATCTTCATCAGAAGAATATTGATCACTGGGGTGAATCTTGTGATTTTTGGAGGATACATTTTCCTTTGAGGCTTTGGCCATGAAGCAGTAGGCAGGAGATTCATCGTCACTTGATGGATTCCCGAAGTAGTTTGTTGCAAGAGAGGAAGCACATGCTATGCTAGCCATGACGGAGTCGGAATCCTCATCGGATTCTTCTTCGTCTTCGGATTCTGAAGGTTCTTCTTCATCGGAATCCATTTCCTTGCCGATGTACGCCTTGGCCTTGTGAGAGTTATTCTTGCGATTGGAGGAGGACTTGGAAGGGATCCTTGATGAAGATCTTGACGAAGATTTTGAAGTGGAGTTGTCCTTCTTCTTGAAGAATTTCTTCGCTTTCTTCTCATCATCGGAGTCGTAGTTCTTGCTCTTGCTTTTGCCTCGATAGTTGCCAGAATCATATCTTCCACTAGCACGGATTTATTCTTCCTAGAGAGTACAGTCCGAAATGAAGTGTCCAGGCATTTTTCACTTGAAGAAGGTGTATTCTTCAGCAGGTTTTGATGAAGATTTTGAACCCCCAGAGTTGCTTGAACTTCTTTTCTGGAACTGGCTCTTCTTGTGAAAGCGCTGGAATCTTTTCGTGATCAGTGCGACATCTTTACTGAGTCTTTCTGGGTCATCTGAATCTTCTTCGGCATTTTCATCGGAGGAGGAATCAGCCACAGCTTTGAGAGCGTGATTTTTGCGTTGACTTGAGCCATACACATCTCTTTTCTCTTCTTCCAGTTCCTCGTGGGTGTTCAGTCTTTCCATGATATCAGTAGAGTTGAGGTTTTTGAAATCAGCTCATTCACGTATCATCAGAACAAGTGTGTCAAATGAACTATCAAGAGATCGAATCAGTTTCTTCACGACTTCATGGTCGGTGATGTCTTTGGTGCCGAGACCTTCAAGCTCATTTGCTATGTCACTCAGGCAATCGAAGGTTTGCTGATAGCTTTCATTTCCAATGCGCTTGAATCGATTGAATTTGGCTCGAAGAGTATCAATTCGAGCTTCTTTCTGTGGTGAAACACCTTCATTTATATTCTCGAGGACATCCCACAATTCCTTCGCAGTTTCACACTGGCGACAGCGAAGAAATTGTGCATGATTGAGATAGCCACCAATCTCATCTTTGGCTTGAGCATCCAGCTGAATGAGCTTCTTCTCTTCGTCAGTTGGGGCTTGAGGTACAACAATTGTGAGCCCGAACTGCACCACGTTCCACATATCATCATCTATTGCTCAGAGACGGATCTTCATCTTCTCCTTCCAGAAGGGGTAGACTGTCCCATCGAATATGGGAATCTTGAGATGTGATTTGTAGTTCACTGAAGTCATACTTAAACTCCAAGGTTGTTAGACCAAAATGAGCAGAGTCAAGGAGTACCTCGCTCTGATACCAATTGTAGGAACGAAGTATGTCTATCAGAGGGGGGTTGAATGGGAGTTTTAAATTTTCTTTGAAAAAACTCAAAACTTTAGGAACTCAGCAGCGGAACGAATGAAAAACAAACTACAACAAGCTAAAACTAAGTACCAAAAGGAAACTAAGTTATGCATTGATACAAATCACACGAATGAAAATGCATCGAAGGTAAACATGGGTGAAAGAGGTAGCTGGTGATGCTCGATGGCGACAGGGTATTTGTTCAACCAGTTCATCCTTCTGCATAAGGACTACGTCTGGTTGGAGGGGTTGTGACTGAACACGGAAGATAAACTCTCTTCACCCTATTGTCCTCAACAATTAGTTCGTCAACCAATGCCGATCACTCGTGGTAGATACTTGAAGGTGATCTCCGACCTTTTACAGACTTGTTCTTTTAGAACCACAATCACTCTTGGTCTCTGAAGAAATTGACACCTATCCCTCTAGAGAGTTTGCAGCTCTCAAGAGTAATAGGCGGAGCATACTGGACTTAGATTCTAGTGATAATGAACCACTATCTAATTCTTCGGCTCTAGGGGTTTTTCTCTCGGTGGATTTTAAACTCAAATCGCTCAGAGAGGGGGTTGCTCAACAATCTTCTCAGAATCAAATGGAGCAGCCACCAGACAATGCCGGTGAGGGGTGGCTATTTATAGCCGCAGCCTTCTTGGATGGGAAATGACCATTTTGGACACGAGGTCCAGCCAATGGCCAACCGACACGTTTCCAACGGTCGGATTTTGGAGCAACGGTAACATTACTTAAGGAACAAGTAATGCTAACTCCTTGGTCTGAGTCAAATCTCTCGTAGGGAAGAAGATCACAGTCTCTTGCTAGCAAGTATTTTCTCGGAACAACAAGAGATTTCTCTCGCAACTTTCATAGGATTTGGGTTTAGCATCAGAGAATCAAAGTTTCGAATGCTACACCCCTCTTAACAGTATGGTGGTCCTATGACTCAATAACGAGAAGAAGAACAACAAAATAAATGCTATGTCTTCACTTCGTCTTGAATCTCCTCGGACGCAGTCATTTTCCTCGGACAGACACCGAACCAATTGCTTCACTTTAGCAAATTTCGAGGGGTAACAATTGTCATCATAATCTTCGGTGATAACCTTCACTGCAGCATAGGGAGATTATCTTCATCATTTTCATCAAACTCCTCGATACATCAGGGACCGGTTACTCTGTGTGCACTAGAAAACACATAAGTCCCATACTGTTTATGTCAACAAACTCCAAAAACATAAGGGGCCTATCATTGCACCAACATATGGAATACTGACAAGTGACATTCAAGTTATCATTTTACGACAATAAGTACAGCAAGGAAAGAGCTAAGTTGAAAAACTTTAAAGAAGGTCTTTGTTGTAGAGCTATTCTTCCTTTAATGTTTTTGGCCTTTGCATGAAAAACCTGCACGTGAAGGAACTTTGTCATGATCAGCTATGCTCTTACTTTGTTTCGAGTCTTCTCAACAACTTAAGTGGCAGTGTTGTGATCGTCAATTATAACCTTGCCGGCAGCGACACTTCTGGCAGGCTGCTAAGGATCCGTTCCTCAAGCGCTTGTGACAAGAGTGTGTGCACTGGCAGGTTTCCGGAAAATCATAGGCTATAAAACATGAAAATACAAAATCAAACAAGGAAAGCAGCATACATTCATTCAAACACAGCAAAGTTATATTACATCACAAGCTAGTGGTAGTTCTAACTTAAGATAAAAATTTGTCTTTTACATGAACTACCAGCGACAAGTGAAGCAAGGTGGTTAATCTTTGCACTGGCCCTCGACTCTTGGGATCTGACCAACCTTGTCAGATGGGCGCAACAAGCTCTTCAATAGCTTAAACATCTGCACTCTTCGGCAAGCTGGTGAAGACCTTGCTAAGATCAACGCCAGGGTTTTGATACACCACCTTGATGAGCACCTTGAAAAGAACATCCCGGCAAAGCCTGCGGGATTCACTACCAAGATGGGCTGATCGATCAGAATGGAGAAGTTTGAGTGCATTGACGACACCCTCGAAGAATAGTGTGAGCCTAGCACTGGTGGCAGTCCTGTCATTGGTAGAGAAGTTGTAGTCCTCTAAGCCCATGGCAGACAGTTGTGCGGTGAGGTCCTCAGCTGCTTTGACAAGTTATTCAGTCCAGAGCTGCATGTTCTCTTTGTATTTCGTTGAATGAGCTCCCGGCGCTAGAAAGCAAGGTTTTCTCATTCTGAGGATCTTTGGACAGAGTCTTTTCTTGCACTTTGATCTCTTCAAGAGATTTCTCCAGGGTCTCCAGCTTCAGTTTGTGATCAGCAATGACATCATTAGCCTTGGTGAGATCTTGATTCTTGGCGGACAGAGAAGTCAGCAGCTCCGTCAAGGTGTGAACTGTGTTCTCCCTGTCAGCTTTGAGCATCGAGATTTCTTGTCGTTGGTTGTAATATCTGCCTCAAGCTTCTTCACCTTATCATTCAGTTCATTCTCGGCGGCCTCTGCAGCCTTGGCAGCATTGATGACCTCCTTGATCTTGCCAGCATGATCCGTGGCTAGAGCTTCGATTGCTTCCTTATGCTTCTGCTCTAGTTCTTTGGTTCGCTCTGCGACAAGAGTCTGGATTTCTTCATCCTTGTCGCAGAGCTTGGTGGTAAGCGCTTCCTCGAAAGCGACAAGATCCTAATCAGGAGCGTCAAGCCCAACCTTGCGCTCTCTTAAATTGCCACCTTCTGCCACTATCCTTTGCATGGCCTCCTCTTGTGCCTTGTCAACTTTAGCTTTCTCCAAGAGAAACTTCTCCTAGTCCAGGGCCAGCTATTATTGGAGGTTCATCAATTCTTGAAGGGATTCTGAGTACCAGATTTGTGTCTCTTCCACGCGTTTCTGGAATTCTATTTTCAACGTACTTAACACAGCTGCCCAGGAATCCAAGATCTTTACTCGGCTGCGGTAAAGTGCTTGGAGCTTCTGGAAGTTGTCTCCCATGGCCTTAAGGAGCTGCTGTTCTTTGGACCCATCGCCGCTGGTGTGCGGTTCATTAAAAACCTCGACCCACGCGGCAGTGATGACTTCATCATCAAAAGTTTCTTCTCCAGTTGGCACTCCAGTGCTTCATGTCCCAGGAATGCTAACGAATAGATTCTCGCCAACCTTAAGATATCTGCTAGACGGACATCGAAGGGTAATCATTGACAACTGCCTTGCCGGCAGCGATCACCCTCATGACCGGGTCAGCGCTAGGCACTCTCATGGTAAAAATTCCATAAGTGGTCTCGATGGTCTCATTGCTACTGTGACACCCCGAGACCGATGCGCCAGATGTCTTCCGTTTATTCGTCATCATTGCCATGTCATTCGCTTGCGTGTTGCACTTTGCCATGTCATCATGTGCATTTCATCTGCATGTTTTTCAAAACTTGCATCTGTCTGTAGTTGCCGGGTCTCCCAGTTCTCTCCGTTGTCCATTCTAAGTCCTCCTCCCTCCGCTCACTCTTCTCTCTCCTCACCTTTCTCTGCCTCTCCCGCATGAGCTCCGACCATGGCCGTCCCGCCGTCGCCATGACCGGATCCCGCCAGCACGAGCGCCGCCAACCACCACCGCGGCCGGATCCGGGGTCCCCATGCCTGGATCCACCCATTCCCGGCCTCCTCCTGCCTGGCAAGCCCCGCCGGACTTCGCCGGAGCCGCGCCGACCCTCCTCTTGCCCGCCGGGACTGCCTCATCCCTTGATCCACGGGACCCTCGATCCAAACGGCTCCACCGCACCGCTTCGTCCCGCTGGACCTCGCCGTCCCATTTTGCACTAGGTATAAAACGGCCAAGTCCCCGAATCTAAACAACATATTGCATTTTTGTGATGATGGTAACTTTGTGCATGATTGTCCGTTGGAGACGATCTATATATCTAAAATCATCTACTCTCTGTGCTCTTCCTGATGGTGCCATTTGCATGCATATTAGAACTCTTATTCATGTTGATATCTTCGTTGCAAAAGTGCCTCCTGATGTTGCTGCTGAAAACTGTTATAACTTTCAAACTTGTCATGATGGTTCCCACTAATCCAGAAGTCATATGCATATGGTTCCTTTGTGTGATTTGCTCTATCTTATGTGTACTTTGATGCCATGCCCTTGTTTGTCATGTAGGGTTCCTGTAGCATGACTCATTCTTGCTCTAAAGTTGCCATCATGCTAAATCTGTCAATCTGTTAACAGCATGTTCCATTTTGTAAAAATAATATTAATTAATATATGCATCCTATAAAGTTGTGCCCATGGAGTACGTTGTATTATGCCATGTCTACTACATGACCATGTCTTTTTCCTAAATATTAAAATTGCTATGCTTGCAGTTATATGCCTCTCAAGTCGGCATCATGATGATTTGTGTTCCTAGATTTTTGAATTCACGGTTGCATATTGTCTTAATGATTCCCATGAACCTGTTGCCCCTATGTATATGCCATATTGTGTGTTTTGAGCTTCATGATATGTACTAGCATGATATACCATTTGATGCCATGTTCTAGCAATGTAGCATCATTGTTTCATGCCTCCAACATGTCGTTATATTAACTCTGCTCATGCATATGCCCAATTTTTCAGTGTCATGAATCGGTAGTAGAACTTTGCATTTTGCATGAATCATAGTAAATTAACCATGATGCTTATGATCCTGATTAGTAAAGATGAATTGAAGTATGTTATCTCTACTTTAAGTTCATATCAAGTTTGTGCCCATATGATTCATGTAGCATGTTGCTTTGATGCTTGCAATATGCATATATAGTTGTTGTTTTGGGCAGATTGTTATTCAAACTTGTCTTGGGTGTATGTGTTGATTCGTTTCTCTATTTTGAACATGTCCTATATGAAACTTGCTTATAATTGCATGTAGTTCCATATTATCGTGTTGCATCCATGATTCGAGTGTTTTTGGTTGATGTTTACATGCCTTTTGCATCAATGCCATGTTTAGCTTGTTTTGCTCATAGCTTCTAGGCCGTAGCTCTGAATTAAATGAACCTTATATGTAACTTGACTAGAAAGACGTGTAGATCATCATGGTGCATATTAACTTGTTGTTTACCAACTTTAATATAATGTGTTATTCAGATCTGGACCAATTTCGAAATTTGCATATGGGGAGTTTCCGGAATTGTTATATGTTGTTTCCGGCCTCATTTAAACTTGCTTTGATGTGGGGTTCTTGTATGCATCATCTCTTGCCATGAGTAGCATCATGTAGCCTTGTAGTGCATCATACTTGGTTGTGCATCATGCCATGTTTATGTGTTGTGTGTTTACCGTGCTGTTTGCTTCTTTCCGGTTGTGCTACTTCTCGATAGTTCCTGTACCATTGCGATTGTGAGGATTCGTTCGACAACGTTGGTTAGACTACCTCATGGACTCGATCTTCTTCCTAGCGGGATTTCAGGAAAGATGATCATTATCCTGGATACCACTACTATCTTTGCTTTGCTAGTTGTCTCGATGCTACTGCTATGTCGCGCTTCCTACCACTTGTTTATCAAGCCTCCCAATTGCCATGAAATAGCCTCTAACATTTTCACCCTCCCAGCAAACTGTTGTTTGGCTATGTTACCGCTTTGCTCAGCCCCTCTTATAGCATTGCTAGTTGCAGGTTGTAACACCCCAAAATTTTGGTTTGATTTTTACCAAATTCTTTATTTGATTTAAAGGAGGTTATTTGAATTTTTCTAAAGAGGGACTCTCTGTCTCAAATCCTTTTTATGACAAATCTTTTATGAGTCCTTCTCGATCTTGATTCTGGTCTTGAGGGTTTTTTCAACATGTGTTGGTTCAACACAAATACTCTTGGGTTGTTTTACTATTTCTTTTATTAAAAAGAATTCCTATAATTTTTGGATTTATCTTTCCCTATTCAAAAATACTCTCTTGCCATGACCTATGTTGTAAATTATCTTTCTAAACCCTCCTCCCTACTTTGGGTCAAGCCAAGCATCCAATTCCAGCAAGTTTCAACCTCTTTTAGATTTTATTTCTATTTATTTTAACCTCAAACTTTTTTCTGTAATTTATTTGGACCCTTGGGATTTACAAAGGAAGTACCAGATTCCTTGAGCTATTAATCCCAAGTAAATTCCCCTAGCTACTCCTTGGTACCCTCAACCTATATCCATCAAGAGCTGCTGGTCCACAGTTCAAATTTTTCAAAATTTGCTTACTGCAAGTTTGGACCAGATTTGCTATTTTTGGTGAAATTCATTCTTTTCCCTTTCTAAAAATTCCGAGAAAATTCAGGTAGTCTCTGGATGCATCAAGAGACCACCCCTCCAAGTTTCAGCTCCAGGAAAATTGTCCACGTGCGTCAAACATTTCGTCGAGCAGCTGGCGTGCACTTTTTCAGTCAAAATTCAGAGATTCAGTGTTTAGCTTCAGAGACAGTGTCGTTTTTCGTCAGTCGGCAGCGTCAATCTCGCCAGTGCTCACCTTGGCTCGTTGCTCACTGCTCCTCCTTCTTATCCAGAGCACTGCATGGTCGGTTGGCTTCTTTCTCGCGTCGACGGTGAGCTGGCAGGGGTACATCATCCCCGTGAGCGGCGGCAGAAATTGCCGCTGTGGTCGCCAGAGAGCACAGCAAGGAGTGGCGCCTTCCAGCACCGCCCACACCACCCTGAGCCTCCGCGTGGCCGTCCTCTTCGCTGTGCACGCTGCAGAACCGTCGCCGTGGCCTGAGAAGCGCAGAGCGCGCTCTCTGCCGCCGACGTGCCCGTAAGGCCGTTCCGTCGAAAACTTGGAGTATCGCCCAAGTTGGACCAAGCTTAAGCCAGGGATGGAACCGGTGAACCATTCCGTAGCTGCCCAGTCGCCTAAACCTCCAGCTCGACCACCACCTCACCGTAATTTCTCACCGGAGATATTTTGCTCACGACACCTTCCTCGCCGGCCTATAAATAGGACCCCAGAGGCATTGTGAAGCCACCGTATCCACCACGCCCCACCACAGCCTCGCCAATACCCCTCAGAGGGCCTCCGGAAGGTCATCTTCCCCAGCTCCGGCCGCCCCGATCCGCTTCGGGCTCCGGCTAAATCCTCTTTGGTGAGTGAGCTCCCGCAGCCCAGATTCGGTCAGCAACCTCCTAGTCCACCACCTCTTCTAACCCGAGCTTCAATTCGGGGATAGCAGTCCTCCTCGGCGAGATCCCTCATCGCCCGACGTCGCCGTCCGCCGGAGAGGAAGTGGCCGTCGACGTGGTGCTCCCCGACGCCTCCTTCCACCAACAGCCGACGCGGAATTGTCCCGTGAGTGCAACCATACCCTTGCCCTCCTCTGGATCGCCGTCGATCGTCGCCGGCGATCATCGTTTGCTTTTGTCGCCAGTGGGATTTTTAAACCTGACATGCGGGACCCCCTCGTCAGCCTCTACTCTTCTTCTTCGAACCGTTTTCTGAAAACTCCTTCGGGCAAATTCCGTTTTCTCTTTAAGTTGACGTATTTTCATCAGAAGCATTTTCTGTTTATTCAAACTAGACCCTGGAAAGTTTTCTGTTTATTACAGAATAGTCCCTGGACTAAAACCTTTATAACTTTTAAACAAAAGAAGATTTTGAGTTGATTCTTTTTCTGTCATCTCTATTTTTTTATCTAGTTTTTATCATATTTATTTGAAAAATATTTGGAACTATTTTTACGCACGCACGGTATTTACGTTAGAATCCGATATTTTTATGTAACGTAGATACCGAAGGAGGTGACGGTGCCGTCAACTTCGCCGAGCTAGACTCCGACTACTCCGAACCAGGCAAGCATGTTTGAACCTTTGATATGATGAGTGTTTTTTCATGTTTGCTTGAGTGGTTTTCTCATGGCATGTTTATATAAGCATTTGTTGAATGTTATATTTCATGCAATGTAAGTTGCAAGGGAGCTACAAAACTTGATGTGATCATAAGATGGTGAAACAACCTAATCATGTGGTGGCATGATAGGTTGCAGGCTGGTATTGTTGGAGCATGCCAGTTCTAAAACAAACTATTTAACTCCAGTGTTGACATAGATCGAGTCTTGTTCCCGTTCGCCTTCTTTTTGTGCTGCCACATGTTTTCTGCAAAGAATACGGTTTAGTAAGTTGCAAACCTCTTTCCATGTACACACCAAATAGAGGGGCCGTGATGAGGGTTCCATGGCCCTGGATTAAAGCCCGTCATCTGGTCAGGGGGCATGGGTGTTTCCGGTTGGGACCGAGAGGGGGGCACCCCTTAGAGCGCGCGATATAAATTTGATCCCATGCTATTCGAGGTGTTGGCCTCCCCGTCTTAGAGTTTTTCTTGAACGTTGCCTAGGGTGATTCCTGGCAGCGGGATGTGGAATGGGTGTGTACTGGTTAGATGTGTTTTCTTCTAAAATACCGTAGATGGAACTAGTCCTTTGTGACTACTGAAATCCGTTGGCTGTGGGTAAAAAGTACAAACTCTGCAGAGTCAAAACCATTCAAGTATCCATGTCCTCGGTCAAGGACGTTGGTTGACAGATCTAGTGTCAGTCTCAGTGTCAATCTCAGTGTCAGTCTCTGGAGAACAAACATGTTAACTGACAGTGGTAAACCCGACTGAATGTTATTCATGTGGATGGACTAACCTGTTTATTATTATGTACCGAGTATTCCTTGGGATGGTGCTACCCCATGAACTACTTGAATTCGAATGATGAAATATAAGCCCTTTATGTGATGTCGCTCAGACGTCCGACTGTGGCATTCTTGTGATTTACTTTTGATATAAGCCCTTTATGTGATGTCGCTTAGATGTCCGACTGTGGCATTCTTGTGATTTACTTTTGATATAAGCCCTTTATGTGATGTCGCTCAGACGTCTGACTATGGCATTCTTGTTATTTACTTTTGATATAAGCCCTTTATGTGATGTCGCTCAGACGTCCGACTATGGCATTCTGATTATTTACTTTCATTATAAGCCCTTTTCGAGATGTCGCATTCAGACGTCCGACTGTGGCACGTACTGTCATTTACTTTTCAGTATAAGCCCTTTATGTGGTGTCGCCATGACTCCCGACTGCGGCATGTTAATTTATTTTTACCTTTCGAGGTGTCGCTTCAAACACCCGATCAGTCTTCTGCTATTTTATTGGGATTTCGGGAGGAATACCACCTGACTTCCTTTTTATTTATCTTGCCGTGCAAATTTGTTACCTGAGTGTGTATTACCAATTTGCTCATGTACATCATGTTTGCATTTGTTATATCTTATATCCAAACTATCTTGCGAGTACATTCAAAGTACTCACCTGGCTTGTTGATTTGGCCAGATGTTGGCGAAGGCGATCTTATAGATGAAGAGTACGATAGCGAGTCCGACGCCTAGAGGAGTCCCAGTCAGTCCCTTGCGATCCTGGAGTTGGTCACTTGTATTATATACGCTTCCGCTACCCTAATAAAATCATCGAGCCTCACTCCGACGCTTGATGAGTTGTAAGATTTTGGAGTCATGTCACCCACTTCACTGTGACATATCCACCACCACTTTTATTACGAGTTAGCAGTTATGCCACCACACCATTTGTGTCATATCCGCCTTTATGTGTAATATTGGTGTACTTGTAATAAATTGTTGAGCAGCCTTAGCTCAACCCTGTATAATATTTTAGTACTACTTGATTTCTGTATCAAGGAATTGTCTACCAGTAAGAATGATTTTTCTGTACTGGTCTGACGAAAGGGACGATTTTTCAATAAATGATTGTCAAAAAACCGGTCCTGACACAGGTGCAGTTGCAGGTTGTTCCATGTTGGGACATGGATATCATGGGATATCACAATATCTCTTATTTAATTAATGCATCTATATACTTGGTAAAGGGTGGAAGGCTTGGCCTTTTGCTTGGTGTTTTGTTCCACTCTTGCCGCCCTAGTTTCCATCATACCGGTGTTATGTTCCTTGATTTTGCGTTCCTAACAAGGTCGAGGTTTATGGGCCCCCCTCGATAGTTTGCTTTGAATAAAACTCTTCCAGCAAGGCCCAACTTTGGTTTTACCATTTGCATAATAACAACTAAAACTTGCATAGGGACTTACCGGTACCCGAGGATTCTTAATTAACAACCCGGGCCAATGCTCCTCATGAGTGTTGGTCCAAAACAGAGTCATTTGCGGCTTCCCCCAGGGCAACTCGGGTCTTAGTTGCTATATGCTGTGCTCATCCGATCGTGGCCTAATTTCGAGATACGCGCGGCTCCAATCGGGGTGTCGGCACGTCGGGAGGTCTTGCTGGTTTTGTTTTACCATTGTCAAAATGTCTTGTGAACCGGGATTCCGAGCTTGATCTGGTTGTCCCGGAATGGAGGATTTTCCTCCGCGGATCGTGAGATTTGTGATGCACTAAGTTGGGACATCCCTGCAGGGTTTAATCTTTCCAGAAGCCATGCCCGCGGTTATGTGGCAGATAGGAAATTTATAATATCCGGTTGTAGAGAACTTGAAACCAGGCCTGAAATAAAATACACCAACCGCGTGTCTAAGCGTGACTGTCTCTTTTCATGTGAGTTCGAGAAGAGAACACGGTGGGGTTATGTTTGACTCATAGGTAGTTCAGGATCACTTCTTGATCATTACTAGGTTGCGACCGCTATGTATAATTGCTCTTCTTACTCTTGTACTCGTAAGTTAGCCACCATACAATGCTTAGTGCTGCTGCAACCTCACCACTTATGCATTCCATACCCATTAAGCTTTGCTAGTCTTAATACCCATGGAAATGGGATTGCTGAGTCCTCGTGGCTCACAGATTACTACAACAACAGTTGCAGGTACATGTAATGCGATGATCTGATGTGAGAGCAATGCTTGCTTGTTTTGGAGTTCTTCTTCTGCTTCTTCTTCTTCGATCAGGGGATGGGTTCCTGGTCGACAGCCTGGGCTAGCATGGTGGATGTCGTTTGAGTTTTTCGTTTGTGCTTCATCCATAGTCGGATATTGCTCTTCTGTTTGATGTTTGATGTATTTGTGAGGCAAGTGTATGTCTTTGTATGTATCCCCATTTGAGTTGTATATGGTACGATGTAATGATATCCACCTTGCAAAAGCGTCTTCAATATGCGGCTCTATTTTTGGTGAGACCTTTGAGTTCCTCTCGGATAGGATCGCATATTGGGGGTGACAAGTTGGTATAAGAGCCTCGATCGACCATTGGAGCCCCCTTGATTGATTGTAGCCTGGCCGTTGTCGAGTCTAGAAGAAAACTATTTTCGGAGTCTAGTTATATCGGAGAGCAGGAATTCTTTTTACTCCTCATCCCCTTCGTCGCTCTGGTGAGGAATCTTGATGTAGGTGTTTTGATGATACTCCTCTTCCCTTTCAAATTTTCTTTAGGATCACGCAGTTAGTTTTTCGTTCGTTGCCATGTCAGCTCTTTTCATCTGGCGCACTTCTCTTCAAATGATTCAACCCTCTTCATCTTTTGCAAGTTCAATCCGCAAGTTTTCCAACCGACATTGTTTCCCCATCCGAAGTTGTTTTCCTTTTCCCACCCGCCCACCCTTTTTTCTTCTCGGAGCCGGAGTCCTTAATCGAGTATCCATCCTACTCGTGCGAAGCCTTAGCATCCTTTCCTCAATTATTTCAACTAGTGAATTATCGTCTAGTTTGACATTCTTCATCTCTTTTTCTTCTCCGGTGGATCCAATTCAATTTTTTTTGGTGTTGATTATATTCTTTTCCTTGGCACAAATGTTTCCCCTTGCTCGTTTGCCTCTCGCTATTCAATTGTTCCGGAGTGCTGAAGAGATCTCAGGAGATTCGTGTTTTCGCTCAAGACTCGTTCTTTCCATTTCGAGGTTGCTACCTCATCCAAGCCATTTCAGTCAACCGGTGCATCTCTCTCTTCTAGCTATCATTTTCAACGGTGTTTTCTTTTCAGTGGGCCCATAACCCACAGGTTTTTCCCACGATCCTACCTAACTCTTCTATTTTTTCCGGAGTTATTTTCTAATTCTTTCCAAGTTCGACGTCAGGATGAGTTCTCTTTAGTCGATTCTCTTCTTCGGGATTTTCATTCGTCTCCTTTCTTTTCATTTTCATCATCCTTTCCTTTTCCGTCTCGTTCTAAGATCTCGAGACGAGATCTTCTGTTAGTGTGGGAGTGTTGTGACACCCCGAGACCGATGCGCCAGATGTCTTCCGTTTATTCGCCGTTGTTGCCTTGTCATTCGCTTGCATGTTGCACTTTGCCATGTCATCATGTGCATTTCATGTGCATGTTTTTCAAAACTTGCATCTGTCTGTAGTTGCCGGGTCTCCCAATTCTCTCCGTTGTCCGTTCTGAGTCCAACCACACTCGCACGCGCCCGCGGCACCTCCGAAACATTATTTTATAAGTGGGCAAAAAATGTTCTCGGAATGGGTTGAAAGTTGGCATGCGGCCTTGTTATACTGTCGGTAGACCGCCTGCCAAATTTCATCGCATTCAGAGTCCGTTTGTTGCCCCAACGGATAACTATAGCGGCACTATAGCATGTTCATTCGTCGGACGTTTTCGGTATCCGAAAACCTGTGCCGGGCCACTCTTCTCTCCTCTCATCTCAGCCAAACCCCCTCTACACAGCCCACTAGCCCACCTACACTACCCCTCTCGTCGGAATAGTCCGATCGAGATCGAATGGCCCCTCAAACCCCTCAAACCCCCTAAACCTAATCCCTGACTATTTAAGCACACCCATCCCTTCCATTTTTGTCTAAACCTACCCCTACCCTCCACCTACCTCTCAGCCGCCGCCACTTCCGCCTCGTTTTCCGTGCCGGCGGATCCCCGGCCGCCACTTGGCACGCCCTGTCTAGATAGCGCCGCCGCAGCCACCGCCCTCCACCAACCAGACGCCACCACGTTGGCCGCAACCTCTCTCCTCCTGTCGCGGGCCGCCAAGCCTGAACAGGGAACGCCCGAGCCCATCTAGGGCCCGAGCGAGCTCGCACCGCGCCGCCGCCTCCGAGCTCCCGCTCCCGAGTGCGCCGCTGTCTCCCACGCTCGACCCCGCCACTGGAGCCTCGCTGCTCCCATGCCACAGGCCGGATCCGCCAGCGGCAACCTCTTAGGCCAGATCGCCGCCCTGCCCGTCCTGTCCTCCTCCCTCCGCTCACTCTTCTCTCTCCTCACCTTTCTATGCCTCTCCCGCAGGAGCTCCTGCCATGGCTGTCCCGCCATCGCCGCGATCGGATCCTGCCAGCACGAGCGCCACCGACCACCACCGCGGCTGGATCCGGGGTCCCCATGCCCGGATCCACCCATTCCCTGTCTCCTCCAGCCTTGCCAGCCCCGCCGAACTTCGCCGGAGCCGCACCGGCCCTCCTCTTGCCTGCCGGGACCGCCTCATCCCTGGATCCGCAGGACCCTCAATCCAAATGGCTCCACCGCACCACTTCGTCCCACTGGACCTCGCCGTCCCGTTTTGCGCTAGGTATAAAACAGCTAAGTCCCTGAATCTAAACAACATATTGCATTTTTGTGATGATGGTAACTTTGTGCATGATTGTCCGTTGGAGATGATCTATATATGTAAAATCATCTACTCTCTGTGCTCTTCATGATAGTGTCATTTTCATGCATATTAGAACTCTTTTTCATCTTTATATCTTCGTTGCAAAAGTGCCTCCTGATGTTGCTGCTGAAAACTGTTATAACTTTCAACTTGTCATGAAGGTTCCCACTAATCCATAAGTCATATGCATATGGTTCCTTCGTGTGATTTGCTCTATGTTATGTGTACTTTGATGCCATACCCTTGTTTGCCATGTAGGGTTGCTGTAGCATGACTCATTCTTGCTCTTAAGTTGCCATCATGCTAAATCTGTCAATCTGTTAACAGCATGTTCCATTTGTAAAAATAATATTAATTAATATATGCATCCTATGAAGTTGTGCCCATGGAGTAAGTTGGATTATGCCATGTCTACTAAATGACCATGTCTTTTTCCTAAATATTAAAATTGCTATGCTTGCTGTTATGTGCCTCTCAAGTCGACATCATGATGTTAATGTTTGTGTTCCCAGATTTTTGAATTCACGGTTGCATATTGTCTTGATGATTCCCATGAACCTGTTGCCCCTATGTATATGCCATGATGTGTGTTTTGAGCTCCATGATATGTACTAGCATGATATACCATTTGATGCCATGTTATAGCAATGTAGCATCATTGTTTCATGCCTCCAACATGTCGTCATATTAACTCTGCTCGTGCATATACCCAGTTTTTCAGTGTCATGAATCGATAGCAGAACTTTGCATTTTGCATGGATCATAGTAAATTAATCATGATGCTTATGAACCTGATTAGTAAAGATGAATTGAAGTATGTTATCTCTACTTTAAGTTCATATCAAGTTTGTGCCCATATGATTCCTGTAGCATGTTGCTTTGATGCTTGCAATATGCATAGTTGTTGTTTTGGGCAGATTGTTATTCAAACTTGTCGGGTGTATGTGTTGATCCGTTGCTCCGTTTTGAACATGTCCGACATGAAACTTGCTTAGAATTGCATGTAGTTCCATTTTATTGTGTTGCATCCATGATTTGAGTGTTTGTGGTTGATGTTTACATGCCTTTTGCATCAATGCCATGTTTAGCTTGTTTTACTCATATCTTCTAGGCCTTAGCTCCGAATTAAATGAACCTTATATGTAACTTGACTAGAAAGATGTGTAGTTCATCGTGGTGCATATTAACTTGCTGTTTAACAACTTTAACATAATGTGTTATTCAGATCTGGACCAATTTCAAAATTTGCATATGGGGAGTTTCCGGAATTGTTATAAGTTGTTTCCGGCCTCATTTAAACTTGCTTTGATGTGGGGTTCTTGTATGCATCATCTCTTGCCATGAGTAGCATCATATAGCCTTGTAATACATCATACTTGGTTGTGCATCATGCCATGCTTATGTGTTCCGTGTTTACCATGTTGTTTGCTTCTTTCCGGTTGTGCTTCTTCTCGATAGTTCCTGTACCGTTGCGATTATGAGGATTCGTTCGACTACGTTGGTTCGACTACTTCATGGACTCGATCTTCTTCCTAGCGAGATTTCAGGCACGATGATCATTATCCTGGATACCACTACTATCTTTGATTTGCTAGTTGTCTCGATGCTATCGCTATGTCGCGCTACCTACCACTTGTTTATCAAGCCTCCTAATTGCCATGAAACAGCCTCTAACCTTTTCACCCTCCCAGCAAACCGTTGTTTGGCTATGTTACCGCTTTGCTCAGCCCCTCTTATAGCGTTGCTAGTAGCAGGTGCAGTTGTAGGTTGTTCCATGTTGGGACATGGATGTCATGTGATATCACAATATCTCTTATTTAATTAATGCATCTATATACTTGGTAAAGGGTGGTGTCGGTGTCAAAACCGGCGGATCTCGGGTAGGGGGTCCCGAACTGTGCGTCTAAGGTCGATGGTAACAGGAGAAGGGGGACACGATGTTTACCTAGGTTCGGGCCCTCTCTATGGAGGTAATACCCTACTTCCTGCTTGATTGATCTTGATGAATATGAGTATTACAAGAGTTGATCTACCACGAGATCATAATGGCTAAAACCCTAGAAGTCTAGCCTATCTAATTATTGTTGCCCCTACGGACTAAACCCTCTGGTTTATATAGACACCGAAGGGGACTAGGGTTGTACAAAGTCGGTTACAGAGAAAGGAATCTTCATATCCGAACACCAAGCTTGTCGTCCACGTCAAGGAGAGCCCCATCCGGAAACGGGAGAGAGTCTTCTGTCTTGTATCTTCATGGCCCATCAGTCCGGCCCACATTACGTAGCCTGGACGCCCGAGGACCCCTTAATCCAGGACTCCCTCAGTAGCCCCTGAACCAGGCTTCAATGACGATGTGTCCGGCGCGCAGATTGTCTTCGGCATTGCAAGGCGGGTTCCTCCTCCGAATACTACAAAACAGACTTCAAGCACAGAAAACGTGTCCGGCTCTGCAAAACAAGTACCACACACAACCGCAGAGAGTATACTATTTCACGAGTCCAATCCGCTGAACACGTTTTGTAACGCGGCACCACGTTCCTGCACGGTCGTTATTTCGAACTGATCTTTAGCCTCCCGCTCCATGCCTTAAGATGCGGTTTCCAGTGGTACGTCTTGTCACAGCAGAGATCGTGTCCCTTCATTATGGGATCCTCATCAATGCGGGCGTGGGTAATCCAACCGTCCCGTTGGTATGATTCCTTGGGAATAGGCCGGTTTTGAGGCCTAGGGGGAGGCGTTTTGATATTCATCGCCTTTATAAAGGGGCACAGACTCGTCTTTCTCCTCTACGCCTTCCCTTTTCCTCATCCTTTCCAACCTCGAGTTCTAGTACCCAAGGTTCAATTTATTTGTGCCGAGCCTTCTAGTCATGTCCGGACGCAACCCTCAAGGTCGGTGGGTGGCCTCCTCCGTCACAGAGGAGGATATCGCGAAGCTCCGGGCGGCAAAATACCTGACCGCGGAAATCCCCCACAGGCTCCCTGCTCAAGGGCAGGTCATTCCTACTCCCAGATCCGGCGAGAGGGTCGTATTCATCTCTCACTTCCATCCGAGGGCTAGGGTTCGCTCTCCATCCCTTCATCCACGGACTCATGTTCTATTACGGGCTAGATTTTCATGATCTAGCCCCGGACTCCTTTCTTCACATCTCGGTGTTCATCGTCATGTGCGAGGCCTTTCTCCGTATTCCCCCACACTTCGGTTTATGGCTCAAGACCTTTAATATGAAGCTGAAGGTAGTCGATGGGAAGAAAGCGGAGTGCGGCGGTGTGATGGTGGGCAAACTCACCCACACACCTTGGCCAAAAGGCTCTTTCACGGAAACCTCCAACCTATGGCAACGGGAGTGGTTTTACATCACTGAACCCCGTGGTACCAAGTGGGCAGCTACACCTGCGTTCCGGCCTGGCCCTCCATTACGGCTCGCATCATGGATTAATAAGGGGCTGGACTGGGGATCAATGGACGAAGTGCAGACGCTACAAAGCCACATCCGGAGCCTCCTCGAGAAGGACACCGGCCCCATAGACGTAATCCAGGTAATGCTACTCCGCCGGGTCCTGTCGTGCCAGCGACGGCCCCTCCGCATGTGGGAGTTCAATCCGAAAGGACCACAGACTCTTCAGCACTTCTTTGGCATGACGCACAAAGGAATGTGGAAGTTATTCTTTGGGACCCGAAAACAGTGGCCGGATATTACCGAGGACATCGGCCTCGACTGCAACCATCCGGATACCTCAGTAGGCCCTCGACTCTTGAACACAACTTACTTAAATATCTCGTAACAATATACTGAGAAAACCATCTTCGACCAGGGCTGGATCAAGAAGGCGGAAAGAATTAGGTGTTCGGCCCCTCTTCCCGAAGACTCAGCACATCCTGTGTTAACAAGGATGCTGGCTCCGGCGCCATACCAAGTGTCGGCGAAGGGGGACAAAGAGGAGAGCAAGCAGGCCAAAGGCGGCCTCTATTAGAAAGGTACACCAGACACTATGTCCGGGGAGATTGGAACTCCCACTTCCGAAGACAAAAGAGAAGGAGAAACTGACATCCCCTCTCCCGATGGGAAGAAGAGGGCCGCCTTCGAAGATTTGGAAGCAAAGGCTTCTAAGCGAGGGAAGAAGTCCCTGTCAGGTGGCTCGGATTCAGAAGACGACGTTGTCGCGTAGTTCCTCTGTAAGGACAAGCCTTTAGCCTAATCGTAAGTGAGCAGGGGCGTCCGAAACATATCCCATTGCTTTCCGGTTACCAGGGTAACATTTAAAATATATGTTTGCAGTCCGGCGCGCAGTCTTCCTCAACAGTCCTCCTCCTCGGGGGATCTTCTTCCGGAGATGATGGAAAGCGAGACGCCTCCACGGACCTTCTCGCCCGACAGGGCAGACGAATCCAAGGTGTCTTCCCGGAGGATCTCTCCAGACCAACAAGCGGTGCGAGGGATAATGAAAACTACGCCCGAAGGTGATACTTCGGCCTTCCAGAATCCGGGGCATGCGGACCCTATGGGGACCCACAATAAAGGGCCCGGACTATCCGGTTTACAGCCGGGGACAACTCTAGAGCCGGGTAAACATATTCTTTCGAAGGGAGTCCGTACTCCCGCGGCCGCTCCCAGGGATCCGAGGGCGCCGGATACAATGACGGGCATGCTGCAACATGCGTCCGTTTCAGAAGAACATCGTACCTTAATGGGTACGGTAGTTGAGAGGATTCTGTCCGCGAAAAGCAGATTGAATGAATCCTTCATGAGCCTGCTAAGAGGTTTCGAGGTATGCAATGTAATATCTTTAATTGCATTTCTACATGCAAAATGCACCTGTGTATAGATAGTAGCCCCTGAGACTCTGGTTGGCGTCCAAAGGGAGCCGATCAGAGGATCAAAAAAGATATTCCCAGGAAATAATCTGATGGATTGGAACACAGGCTGTTTCATCCATGACGACTGCCCAAGCTACAGAGGTTGCAAGGCTGAAGCAAAAACTTGATGTGGCGGATGATGACCTCACACTTACTAACAGGCGTCTCGACGAGGCGCAAGGTATGATTTTGGGGCAGTCAGTATATGTAAGTATGATAATATGAGCATGATGCTGAAAATTGTATACTAAGATATGCATAACTGCAGATAATGCTGCCGCAGTTGAGGCCCTACGGGCTGAGCTTGCCCGGGCCAAGGAGCAAGCCAGGATGAGTGAGGCGGTTGCCAAGAAGGCAGCTGCTGAGTTAAAGGCCAAACAGGCTGCTCGGCGCCAGTGCGAGGAGAGAATATCTACCATGATGCACGAGCTAAAGGATGCCAATGTTCAATGCGAATTCCTCGAGAAGGATAACAAAGCCAGAACGGTCGAACTCGGCAAGGCCTTACAAGAGGCGAGAGAAGCACGGTCCGAGTCTAGAGCGGCTCCGGAAGAGATCCGGCAAGCTGGGGAGATAGCGGCCGGTAAGCCTTTCTTATTACAGACTAAATTCGGTAATCCGAAGTATGCCCCCCTTAATCAAATGTGGAGTTCTCCAGACGCATTCTTGGACTTGCCGAAGAGTGTCTCCGATGCGGCGCAGTTTTTCCAAGCGCAAGAAGGACGTGCAATGGAGAAGCTTTTCTTGTCGCAATTCAGCATGCTGAAGCGTCCGCTGTTGCTGAACGAACAGATGGCCCAGTGGGCCGAGCTCCACAAGATATCCGGATCTGCCATGAAGGACGTCGTGGTCCGGCTGTGACTGACTGAGCCAATTCCGAAGAGTTATTTCCGTTTGGTGCAGCGACTTGTTGATGCGGTGCCGCGTATCGACGCTGTTAAGCGGTCAACGTGCATTGAGGGTGCACGGATGGCCTTTGCCCGCGTCAAGACATACTGGGCGAAGATGAAGGCCACCGATATTGCAGCGAAGAGTCCACCCGAGGGCCAGGACGATCACACGCTAGAGCATTATTTTGAGGATGTCCTAGATAGTGCCCGCTTGATAGAGGGTCAGTGCTCGAAAAATATGATGTTCGAGTGAATATACCAACTTTGTAAAAACAATATTATGATATATTAAGGCCATATTTTTATACTTTTGCCTGAAAGTTTTGGTTCCTCCTGTGTGGCCGTTCTTCGTATAATCTGAAAGTTTGCCAGTCGTTGGCTTCAGCCCCCTCGCATATAATACGGGGGTGTTCGGAAAAGCACTTGATCACTCTTGACCCAACGTCTTGGTCCATGAAGGAGGTGTCAATGCGGCGAACTAGGCAATCGGACTATAGGGCTTTAACACTTTCACTTAGCCATAGGAGTTTGACGGCGGGTCTACGATATAGCCCCTGGTATGTACGCGTTTACCCAAATACGGTGCGTTACATAGGTGACCAGAAAAATGGTCCTTCGTGTAATACGGAAAGAATCGCGAAGGATTCTGATGAGTCATTGAGTGGTTGACCAGCTCTCGCCGCATCATGACAGTCAGTTTTCGGCTTTCTCTACTAAGGTGCTCATCCGGATAAACCAGGACACAATCACAGTAGTTCTCCCTTTACTACCCTAGCCGATATAGTGGAACGTAAGGTAGTAAGCACAGGAGCCGGGCAACCCAACTATTGACCAAAGACATGATTCGGAGCTGATGCATATAAGGCCAAACTCGTGACGTCGAAGTGTGCTGAAAAGCTATTCGGACTTGTCGGCAACTCATGTGTTGCCGTATCGAGGCCCTGGCAATGTGTGCCGAGGTGCGTTCGTGAAACAACCGAAGAAGCAAAATTCAGTACGTAGAAAAAGCGAATACTGAATACGGGTTATGTTCACTGGAATCTGATTGACACGTCAAAACGCAATTCTACAGATTATAACGCCCCTACCCGGGCTATTTAACATGCCGAGGGCCGAGGGCTGAGGAAAAAGGCACTTTACAGGTTTAAAATAAAGAGTGCGGTCTTACAAAAATCATTAGGACCTCCTGTCGCACGTCTGCGCCACCTTGCCTCGGTTAAAGGAATCCTTAGTAGGAATAGCCTTTGGTTATTTATACGAAGCCGAACTTTAAAAAGAGTCTGTAAGATGACCAGGCTTTGAATCACCTGTTGTAAAGGACAAAAAATAGTTAGAAAAAGTAAAAAGACTATGAGGGTGCGGACCGCATTGTAGGCCTGTCTGTACAGTGCCTCCGCCGATGACCATGGTATTTTGAGTGCATAATCATATATGCGCGGTATAAACTTCGTGGCTATATGGGGCGGACGACGGAGGCTGAACTGCTAATCCAGCTCTGGGATTGATTGATCCTGTTTAGTAGAGACTGGCGGCTTGACGGCCGATGAGATACGCGGCTTGATAAGGCTGCTTTGTACTTCGGCTGCAGCAGCCATAGTACGCTCCTCTGTACGGAGGGAGCCTTCCGTATTTCCGTTTATCGTGATGACGCCGCATGGACCGGGCATTTTAAGATTGAAATAAGCGTAATGTGGGACCGCATTAAAACGAGTAAAAGCGGTTTGCCCGAGTAGTGCGTGGTAGCTGCTGTGGAACGATACAATATCAAAGGTCAAGCCTTCGCTTCTAAAGTTGTTCGGCGAGCCGAAAACGACTTCCAATGTAATTGAGCCCATGTAGCGAGCTTCTACGCCAGACACTGCTCCTTTGAAGGTAGCTGTGGTGGGCTTGATTCGTGAAGGATCAATGCCCATTTTGCGGATAGTGTCTTGGTAGAGTAGATTAAGACTACTGCCGCTGTCCATAAGGACTTTCGTGAGGTGGAACCCATCGATAATTGGATTGAGGATCAGAGCTGCCGAACTTTCATGACGTATACTGGCTGGGTGGTCCTTGCGATCAAAAGTGATCGGGCAGGCTGCCCATTGGCTTAATTTTGGGGTGCCTGGCTCTATGGCATTGGCGTCCTATAGTGCGCGCTTGAGCTCCTCTGTAGGGATGTGTGTCACGTATACCATGTTGACTGTTTTTACTTCGGGGGGAAAATGCTTCTGACCCCCGGTGTTCGGTTGGCGAGTCTCATCGTCATCGCTGTCACTGGGCGGCCCCTTCCCCTTGTGTTCGGTGTTAAGCTTGCCGGCTTGTTTGATGACCCAACAGCTTCTGTTGGTGTGATTGGCTGGTTTATTGGGGGTTCCATGAATCTGGCAGGGCCGATCCAGTATCTTGTCTAAATTGGATGGTCCGTCTCTGTTTGCCTTGAATGGCTTTTTCCGTTGACCGGTTTTGGAGCCACTGAATCCGGTGTTTACTGCCGTGTCTTGCGTTCCTCCATTATTATTTCGACGCTTGTGTTTATCGCATCGTGGCTTGCCGTTGCCGTCTCAAACTTCGGAAGTGCCCGGATCACTGGTGCTGTTGCTTCTACGAGCGAGCCAGCTATCTTCTCCCGCGCAGAAGCGGGTCATCAGAGCGGAAAGGGCTGCCATGGATTTTGGTTTTTCTTGACCGAGGTGGCGGGCAAGCCATTCGTCTCGGACGCTATGTTTAAAGTCCGCGAGGGCTTCGGTGTCTGGACAATCGACAATTTGGTTCTTTTTAATTAGGAACCTAGTCTAGAGCTTCCTGGCTAACTCCCCGGGCTGCTGGATGATATGACTTAGGTCGTCGGCATCCGGAGGCCGGACATATGTACCTTGGAAGTTATCGTGGAAGGCGTCTTCCAAGTCTTCCCAGCTGCCAATGGAGTTCTCTGGGAGGCTATTCAGCCAGTGCCGCACTGGTCTCTTTAATTTTAGTGGGAGGTATTTGATGGCGTGGAGGTCATCACCGCGGGCCATGTGGATATGGAGAAGGAAATCTTCAATCCATACTGCGGGATCTGTTGTTCCATCGTATGATTCGATATTCATGGGTTTAAACCCTTCCGGGAATTCGTGTTCCATTACTTCATCAGTGAAGCAAAGGGGGTGTGCGGCGCCTCTATATCGGGCCAAGTCGCGACGTAGTGCAGATGTAGTCCGTCTGCGGTTTTCGGCCCGGACGTGGTTATGCTCGTTACGTCTGGCTTGATAGCCGTCGTTGCGCGCCAGGGCATGCCCCCGCGATCCATAGATCGATCTGGACTGACCTGCTCTGTTCTCCAGGTCTTGCCGCAGGTCATATGTGTATTCCCGAGCTGTAGTGTATTTGCCTTTATGCGCGAGGTAGTATGGGCAGGTGTTCGGCTTGGATTGCCGCTTTGTCCCGGCCAGGTGGTGCTCGGTCAGCCGCATTACGTGTTGATGGCATGGGGTCAAGTGCCTCGTCGTCGAATTGGGGTAGTAGTTTATGCTTCGGGTAACTTTTAATCGGGCGCTCGAGTCCGTATTCCTCGGCTGCCAGGACATCAGTCCATCTGTCGTTGAGTAGATCTTGATCAGCTTGAAGCTGCTGCTGTTTCTTTTTCAGGCTCCTCGCAGTGGCTATTAGCCGGCGCTTAAAGCGCTCCTGCTCGACGGGTTCCTCAGGCACGATAAAGTCTTCGTCGCCAATGTTCACCTCATCCTCGGAGAGTGGAAGATAGTTGTTGTCCTCCGAGTCTTCGTTTATGGCCTGTTCGTCAGGGCTGACATGCCCATCTTCCCTATCGTCCTGTTCGGAAGTTGGCTCGACGGGATCTTCTTTGTCTTCGGCATCGTCCGGGGTATTGTTTTCATTCGTGCCGGATCTAGGGCCAGAGCAGTTACAGGCGCTATCTCCCGGGTATGGTCCGATGATAGATTTAGGTCATGTTCATCGCGGTGGCGGGGAGCGGCAGCCATGGGCTCGAATCCGTCGAAGATCAAGTCTCCACGGATATCAGCAACGTAGTTCAAGCTTCCAAACCTGACCTGATGGCCAGGGGCGTAGCTGTCGATCTGCTCTAGATGGCCAAGCAAGTTGGCCCGCAGTGTGAAGCCGCCGAATACGAAGATCTGGCCGGGGAGAAAGACCTCCCTTAAGGCAGCATCGTTGTGGATGATTGATGGAGCCATCGAGTCTTCTAGCGACGACACAGCGGAACTCTCAATGAAAGCACCAATGTCGGTGTCAAAACCGGCAGATCTCGGGTAGGGGGTCCCGAACTGTGCATCTAAGGTCAATGGTAACAGGAGACGGGGGACACGATGTTTACCCAGGTTCGGGCCCTCTCTATGGAGGTAATACCCTACTTCCTGCTTGATTGATCTTGACGAATATGAGTATTACAAGAGTTGATCTACCACGAGATCGTAATGGCTAAAACCCTAGAATTCTAGCCTGTCTGATTATGATTGCCCCTACGTAAACCCTCCGGTTTATATAGACACCGGAGGGGACTAGGGTTGTACAAAGTCAGTTACAGAGAAAGGAATCTTCATATCCGAACCCCAAGCTTGTCGTCCACACGAAGGAGAGTCCCATCCGGACACGGGAGAGAGTCTTCTGTCTTGTATCTTTATGGCCCATCAGTCCGGCCCACATTATGTAGCCTGGACGCCCGAGGACCCCTTAATCCAGGACTCCCTTAGGTGGAAGGCTCGGCATTTTGCCTGGTGTTTTGTTCCACTCTTGCCACCCTAGTTTCCGTCATACCGGTGTTATGTTCCTTGATTTTGCGTTCCTAACACGGTCGGGGTTTATGGGCCCCCCTTGACAGTTCGCTTTGAATAAAACTCTTCCAGCAAGGCCCAACTTTGGTTTTACCATTTGCCTAATAACAACTAAAACTTGCATAGGGACTTACCCGTACCCGAGGATTCTTAATTAACAACCCGGGCCAGTGCTCCTTATGAGTGTTGGTCCAAAATAGAGTCGTTTGCGGCTTCCCCCAGGGCAACTCAGGTCTCAGTTGCTGTACGCTGTGCTAATCCGATTGTGGCCTAATTTCAAGATACGCGCAGCTCCAATCGGGGTGTCGGTACGTCGGGAGGTCTTGCTAGTTTTGTTTTACCATTGTCGAAATGTCTTGTGAACCGGGATTCAAAGCTTGATTGGGTTGTCCCAGAATGGAGGATTTTCCTCCACGGATCATGAGAGTTTGTGATGGACTAAGTTGGGACACCCCTGCAGGGTCTAATCTTTTCGGAAGCCGTGCCCGTGGTTATGTGGCAGATGGAAAATTTATAATATCCGGTTGTAGAGAACTTGACACCAGGCCTGAAATAAAATACACCAACCGTGTGTGTAACCGTGACCGTCTCTTTTCAAGTGAGTTCGAGAAGAGACCACGGTGGGGTTATGTTTGACTCGTAGGTAGTTCAAGATCACTTCTTGATCATTACTCGTTTGCGACCGTTATGCGTAGTTGCTCTTCTTACTCTTGTACTCATAAGTTTGCCACCATACAATGCTTAGTGTTGCTGCAACCTCACCACTTATCCATTCCATACCCATTAAGCTTTGCTAGTCTTGATACCCATGGAAATGGGATTGCTGAGTCCTCGTGGCTCACAGATTACTACAACAACAGTTGCAGGTACATGTAATGCGATGATCTGATATGAGAGCGGTGCTTGCTTGTTTTGGAGTTCTTCTTCTGCTTCTTCTTCTTCGATCAGGGGACGGGTTCCTGGTCGGCAGCCTGGGCTAGCAGGGTGGATGTCGTTTGAGTTTTTCATTTGTGCTTCATCCGTAGTAGGATGTTGCTCTTCTGTTTGATGTTTGATGTATTTGTGAGGCAAGTGTATGCCTTTGTATGTATCCCCATTTGAGTTGTATATGGTACGATGTAATAATATCCACCTTGCAAAAGCATCTTCAATATGCGGCTCTATCCTTGGTGGGACCTTCGAGTTCCTCTCGGATAGGATCGCATATTGGGCGTGACAGCCGCCCTGCTCGGCAGCCTTCTGGGCGGTTTCTTCATGTGCAGTCTTGGCGGCCTCATCGGCATCAATCATGCTGGCCTCCTCGGTTGTGTCCTTTTTTATCCCTTAAATATTGATCTCAACATCCATTTCATTAGTTGGAGGTGGATCTCAAGATGGAGGTGAGAAAGGAATCAAATTCAAGATCAAGTTCAAGAAAACAAAAACAATGAAGGAAAAAGAAGTTCTCAAAAGCAAGTGGATTACCCGTGTGAGGCTGTTGAGGAGGAACATCTTCCCCTTCGGCAACATCAGTTGTCGTCGCATGGATGCCGGCAACCGTACTTGCTGGCTACTCTTCAACGCAAACAGGCTCGTCGGTGGAGGCCCTTGCCGCAGAGCCATCTCTGGGAAGTATAGTAGATGAAGATGGCACGTCAAGATTTGCTTCCAGGCGTTCTCCTTCATGCCACTCTTCTCCTACATTCATGTTGATGTCAGTGGTGAAGATTTCCACACAAACACTCACCAGTAGAAAATGAGTACTGGCCTCACGCCGGAGGCTGTGCTGGGGCTATGTTCGGGCTGATAATCACAACTTCTAGGTTGGCCGCGGTGCTTGCCGGTGGCTTTTTGGTAGTTGTGGTCTTTGCTCTCTTCGCCATCCTTTGCGCTAGTGTTTCTGCATCCCTATAGAAACCAGTTAAGACAAAGCAAATCAGATCAACAAATCAAGAGATCAATGATTGATAAAGATGGGTAAGAATTATTACTCTTCTTCTTCCTCAGGCTCACTTAGGACGGAGAGGTCGTACTCGCCTCTAAGTCCAGTGCTAGAGTTGGGAGGTGGAGTAGGAGTTCTTGCATTCTTGGTGGTGGCAGAAGCAGTAGGTCGAGATGACCCAGCTGCTCCAGTTGTCGGCGTGGCCGTACGTCTTGAAGAGGTACGGTGCGTTGTTTGCTATCGAGCCCCTTGCCGTTGCGCGGCCTTGCCAGTCACTCCCATGCCAGAAACTTCATCACTCGAAGATGGACGATGCACTGGATCTCCAGAGATGGCTTTCGGGAGGACGTGGTGTTTCCTTGCTGGGGCAGGGGCTCCCTGTAGAATCACTCCTCAGCTGGGTGGTCTTCAATGGGATATTCTGCAACCACATCGCCTTGACTCCCGACAAGTTCATCTTGTTCCCCAATAGCTTCCTCCGGCACCTCTTCTATTCGTTCACCCAAAGTTTCCTCTTAAACACCACCTATCGCGGATCCAGAGCCACTGGTATCTTCAGCCAGACATGCCTCTGCTGCCCTGCTGGCGATGTGAGCCACCTCTTCGTCAGTGGTGGCACGAATGAGTTCGGTGACGGCCCTTTCCACCAGAGTATCAAACCACTATTGCATGCTGTCTTCGGGTGGTTCATCCTAGCTCCCTTCGACACTATGAGCATTGCATGCTGGCATCATTGCAATGACCGCATCTCTGGCAGAGTTGTTGTGCAAAGGGATCACAGTTGCTGGCAAATTGAACTTGTCGGTAGTCCAAAACAGTTGATGGAAAAGTGATGTGTGCTGCAGGACCATCAAGTTGCTGCCCAACCCAGTGTGCAGCCTCATGATATCTGTGGCATATTTATAGTTCCATGTTGTTCTCCCTTTGTTATGTAGAGGGGCAATCCGGCAGCGGAGGAAACCAGCGCCCACCATCTCAATGGTGAGATCGGCAGCTTTGAGACGGTGGATTCGGGTGATGGAAATTGTGAGCTTCTTGTTGTGAGCGTCAAGACTGCTCCAATCCTTGCTGTGGTCCACCTCCTTCTTCCAGGGCAAACAAAATGACGGGAAGTTGTCCTATTTTATCCAACACCAATCCACCCGCCACTTGTTCAACTTCAGGTGTAGATTGCCTTCTGGATAAATGCCTTTGGTTCATGCCCTGGGGATCCTAGTGACACTACCGGAAAGAGCATATCCCTCTATGCGTGCAATAAGATAGTGGCGGAAAAGCGCTACATTGGGGACAACTCCAGCAAAATTTTCATGCATGTGCGTGAAAACAGACATGCACATCATGGCATTCGGTGTGAAACCTAAGAGGCGAAACCCGTATGTATACATGATCTCGCAAAAGAAATCGGAGAAAGGAGGGAAGAGCACACAGTAGAAGTAAGCAGTGAAGAACGGATATTTCTCTTTACTACCTTTGACAAAGCCAGGAAGTACTATGCTCTGGCGCAAGGGAGAAAACGATGGCGGCCTGCTATATTGGAAAGAAGGGAAGTAAACAAGCAGTGCCCCTCATGGATTCCTTTTTATGGGGAAGGCATGGGGGGCTAGCTCTTTACTATCCAACGTGGCTACACTTTTTCAGGCGCACTACTTCTACGGTCGTTTCGTTCCACCTCTCCCATGTTCCGCTTTAATGCGTGTCATGGGTGCGTGGTAAAAGAGAAGATTATGATAGTTATCCTCTACCACGCGTGCCTATGCACTGTTCGGGCCTAGCCCAATGACGCCACGCATGCTCGTGTGGCCCAAGTGCAAGGGCTCCTGACGGTGTACTAAAGTTTGGGTCCTTTAGTACCCAGACTTGTGCACATGTAGTAGTAGTCTTCCCCGACGGCAGGGTATTCCGGAGGGCAGCTGTGGACAAGCTCAAGTATTGGTTAATAAAACCATAAAGAACACATCCAGGCAGGTGATTGAGAAGTACTAAAAATAGTACAGAAGATCAAGACTAGAATTGTCGGCAAGCTACTTACCGGCAAGCAAACGAAGACCCGGCAAGCTCCGTACCAGCGAACTCCCACTACCTTGCCACCGCTCCACCTCAGCGACCAGCCCGTCGCTTGTCAAGTAGGTGTCGAGCGGGTAGGAAGTTAGGTGAGTTATGTCTGGGCACGTGTCAGCTTGCCGCCAGAAGACACAACTTTAACGGCACCCATCCCAGGAGCGTGTCAAGATAATACAAGGTAGCTGGGCAGATGACACTGAAGGAGAAACATTTCTTGCCTGCAAGCATCACCAGCATGACACCTCACAACCCATTTAATGCCTTTGTCCTAACCCGTCAGAGTTAGGTATTTGGCACTGTAGCTACTATTTACAGTGTGTTTTTACCATTTTGCCATTGTGGTGACCCACTAGTCTAGAAAAGGAGGCCCATGGCTACCTTTACAAGGGTCGACACTTTGCTCATTTGCACGCGTAGCTGCACTTCCCGTGCACCTTGCCAGCAAGTTGTGCTCCTTGTAACTAAGCACAAACACATCCAATACAACAAAGCAGGAGTAGGGTTTTACGCTTCACAGCGGCCCGGACCTGGGTAAATCTTTGTGTTGATTTCTATCTGCTCTTTGTGCTTGACGATCTCCCCAGTCCAACCGCAAAGGGGCCTTTGCTGTCCCATAGATTGTCGTACGCACGACAAAAGTCTGTCCACCGATGTGATCAATACAACTGCTTAGTAAACACATGCAATAAAACCAGTACGACAACAACAATAACAACAAAAATGTTGGGACCCTGATCCTAGGTCACACAAATCTAGCATGTAACACATCATATCACTTTGCGGCCTCATGCACGGTAACCCACGGCTGCCACCTTAACTTGGACGGGACCATTTGCACCTTTTGGCTTATGTCACTAGCATCCATATGGCAGAGAACCCGGGTCGATGTGACTAGTTATAGACCAAGGTGGCACAGTCATACAGGGACATGCATAGGTAACCCCGCAATGCATGTGTCGGTCATCAACGTATAAACCCAAGTCATAGCATGCTAGAAGGACTTAAAGGAATGGCGCGTGACATTTCACCGTAGGGAGACATGGGAGCAAAGAAGGATACATGTCGGTCAACTAATCCAGGTGCTCCAAAGCAGTAGCGAACTACCAAGGCTCAATGGAAGCACTAAGAGACATTTCCCTATAAGAAAGGCTACCAAAGGCACACAACTAGGTGTCGAACCCCACACATAGCAATACATATCACACGTACGCATAACATGCAAGTATGTGTTCGTACAACATGGCATCACAACATAACTCTATAAACTCAAGTATATATAAGGCTTGAAAAAGCCATACATAACATGATATTACAAACAAGGGTCACATGACCCATCATACAAAGCATATAAGCAATGGAAGCTTATACATGTCTGAGTATAGACAACTAGAAATGAAAAAAAGGCTAAGGAAGCCTGCCTATCTACAAGACCCTCCATAGGAACCAAACCTCTGTCTACTATCCCAAGCTACTCATCAACGTCGAACTCCACATGGAACTAATAGTGAGAATGAAGTCTCCTATGTGAAAACATAATTTAGCAACCATGAATACAAAGGAACTCAGCAAGACTTACATCAGAACTATCTACTTATGCATTAGTATAAATAATGGGGTTTAGGAGTTTAACTGCAGCAAGCCAGCTTTGACTCGGTGGTTATCATGTACTATGACTACTAGTAATATATTTGAGGTTCGAGAGTGCACACGAGTCCACTTGTCACCACAACAATACACCACTGTGGATTCTCTCCCGTCTCCCTACAAGAAGAACATCCATAGCACTCACACTTATCTTGCGCATTTTAGTGTATCCATTTAAACTTGTCTATGAACAATGTAAACTTCCAAGTAGTCCATAATCAAGGACGTAGCTATCTGAATAGATCATTAACCCTGCAGGGGTGTACTTCTTCACACATGCTGACACTACTTACCACCATATACACAGCATGTATCTCGGCAACCTTCAAGCGGAAGCTTGGCGAGGGTGTCAGCCACAACTTGATTAACCATGCAAGACTCTAGTCCTTGTTTATCACCTATTTGAGGTTGTATCCGCAAAGGAAGTCCGGCCGAAGTTTTTTTCACAACCCCAAACAATGAGAACAGGGTTCCTAAGAGCACCATCCGGGTGTCACTTGGTACACCATGACTCATTGCTACCGCAAAAAAGCCCACACCATCGGTCCGCGCTAAGTACGGCCCCTAGCACATCCTATAAACACCAGAAACTAGTTGCAACTCCTGGACATAGATCAAGGTGATTAATAAGTCGAGGGGGTCAATTAAGTATCCCAACGTGTGGTAGTAACTGTTCTTGGATCACAAACATGGCACTCGGTTCTTAAGGACGGTCTGAATGAAACAACCCACCATGTAGTCCGACATGGCCTCTCATCGCTACCTTTACCAAATCGGATTCACACACTTAACTCTCAACATCAGGACATAAGCATAACATTCCAATTCATCCCAGATGAATCATACCTGATACAACTCTAAGCAATAGTAGGCATGGCATGGATGAAATAACAACATGGCTAAAGAAACTCCTAATCATGCTAGGAAGGTTCAACTATTTACTGTGAGAATGACATGTCATGCACAGGAATGGGTTCAACTACCACAACACGTAATAGTTGAATCGTTGTTGTCCTAAAGCAATAAAAGAGAGCAGGAGCGGGAGAGTGGAACTGTATCGAAATGATCAACGGGGTTTGCTTTCTTGGCACTTCTAAAAATGTTACTGCACTTCATCAGTGTCAATGGTCACTATGTCGGAAATGTCGGCTACCGAGAAGGACCAAAAACCGACAAGCAAAGCAGGAACACAATCAATCTAATGCAACAAACATGATGTATGATCATGACATGGCAATATGCTAGTGAGTGAGCTAATGCAAAATCCTACCATGTTAGTTGAAGTTCATTTGAATCAAAGATTAGCAAAGCAGGAACACAATCAATGCAATGCAACAAACATGATGTATGATCATGACATGGCAATATGCTAGTGAGTGAGCTAATGCAAAATCCTACCATGTTAGTTGAAGTTCATTTGAATCAAAGATTCAAATTCAAACTCTAGAACAAGCATTTAAAATGCCTTTTAATTGATTTGACCTTATCAGCATGCATAAGTTGTTCAAACATGCATGAAAATGGCACATATGGGTTCTTTGGATTTTTCTAATCATTTTTCATAAGCACACGTCAGCATCAGAGACTGACCAGTGGGGCCAGTCAATGGGTGACATGGCCAGGTCAAACTGACTAGTGGGGCCATGGGGATTAGTATCAATTTAAACATAGGTTAACTCTGTACTTAATTAAGGGGGTGGGCCCCACCGTTCAGTGGCACATGTGGGTAATTAGTGGGTGGATTAGGCCCCAAAGGCTAGATTAGGCTGGTGGTTAGTCACCGGCGTAAGCAGAGGCGGTGGCGTTCGCTGTTCCGATGATTCCAATGACAAGAGCCAGCGGAGCCGGTCCCGTTGGAACGTCCGCTACGCAACGCGTCCAACGATCGTTGTGGCTGGAGCTTAGGTGCCCTATAGAGGCGGCGGTGATGAGGTACAGCGGCAGCCAAAGCACGGCTTGCTCGGACGTGAGGCTTCGGTGCATAGGAGGGCTAGATAGGGGCCGTGTTGGCCTCTTGGTAGCTCCAGGAGCATGCGGGACACACTAGTTCGGGAAGGGGAGCATGGAGGCTATGCGCGCAATAGCAATGCCGCATGGCGGCTTTGGTACTCGTGGGGAAGACGGCTACCGCATTAAATTGAGGAAGCTAGGATAGGGGAACTGCAACGGAGCTCACAGGGAGTCGATTGGAGGCCTCTACGGCTCGGGGGAGGTTCTAGAGTCGATGAACGGATGATGGTGATCTCCGGCGCTTGAGGTTGAAGAAGACGACGACGATGACGCTGCAGCGCATCCGTCGTTGCATGGCTCGGTAGAGAGGACAAGGACAAGGCTGTGGTGGTTCTGGACACGGCCATCAACCACTAGGAGCTCGATGGTTGCAACTATGGTGAACGAGAGGGAGGTCCAAGGAAGGGGATGAGGACAAAGGAGTGAGCGAGAGGGTACAGGGGATGTCGTGGCGGCCTTAGGCGAGTCGGGGAGGAGGCAGGAAGGCATGAGGTGGCCGTCGGTGGCCATGCATGTGCTGGCGCACCGCGGGCACGGGGTTGAGGACGACTGGTGCCTGGGCCTGGTGGGCTAGCCAGGTAAGTTCTTTTCTAAAAATCCGCTCTATTTTTTCATTTTCTGTGGTATGTTTTGATTTGATTTAAATACCAAATCATTTTATAAAATTGTGAAAATTTATATGTGGATTATTTGGACTTGTTCGAACCAACATAAGAAATTTCAGAATTATTGGATTCATAAACCATTTATTATGAATATAAATCCAATTGAAATAGCTATTGATTTAATTCAAAGTCCCAAAATACATATTTTTAAACCTCCAAAATATTGGTTTGAATCAGCTCTTGCCGATATTTTCAAGGTTTAACAGGAACATTTTCTTGGGCTCATTTGAAGAGATTTTTAATTTAATCTTTTTTTAAAGTTTTCTGGGGCTTTGAGAAATTCCTCAATTCAAGTTTTTTCAAAATTAATATGATGCATGATGCTTACTAATGTATCTAATTACAAGCATTATTCTAGGGTTGTGACCATAAACTACAATAATTTCATGTCACTTTCCTATGGTCCTCTGACTGTCTTTCTCAAGGCCTTTGTATTGGGCAACTTGAGACATCCACGATGCTGGCCGCTTGCACGAATCCCTTGCCTTCTCAACTCTTGTTCTTAAAGTTTGTACCTCTGACTTGATAATCCATGTGTGAGTTCCTACAAACTATGACCATTACCGATGACACAACTATTCGAATATATTTTACACACACACCAAAGAGGTTGTACACTTTACCCACATCACAGATAACATGTTCAAAAAATCATGTTTACGATCATGTCCCTCTTACCGCATCAATGACCATCCCACAGGGTAGCTCATGGGCGAGGGGATATGGGACCTTTCCACACCATGGCACAAGTAATCCACTCTAAGACTCTATCAACTTTCGAATCCTTAACCATCCCAAGCCCTCAAAGTGTTGGAGTGTAATCCTAGATCAGAGGCCTTACCCCTCAAACCTTACGCCTGTGATGACATGCAAAAGATGCATACCTGTAAACCCAGATAGGGCCTTCCCACTTAGACAAATGTGGTCATATGGGTGAGTCCGGTTCCGTGGCACTTTGTCTTATCCCGTCCGGAGGAGGTTGTTACTTAGTTTTTGGTTTATTACTGTCATGGTGTGTGCCTACAGCATTAATCTTGCACGAAAAGTAAACAACCAACAATAATAATGTAATCTACAACAACCTATCTCTAGTAATACTACTACAAGCAAGAGAAAGCATAATAATAACTACCTATAGTACAACTAATGTAAACTATGACAAATAGGCCAACCGAGAAAATGTGTCGGCAGAAACCCGCACACAAATTGAAATAACATGCAAGAATAGCAACGAGTCAAAACTAAGTGTCTACATCAGAAAAATTGACTTGCCTCGACACTTGGGACCTACAGTTTTTTTGATAGTGCCCAGTAGCATGGTGAATGATTTTGGTGCTCCTAAATGGCCTAAAAAGGGCAAAGGGTAAAATGGTAATTTGAGCATGTGCAAAGTTAGTGAAGGTGATTCTAACATAAAGTGCTTGACGACTAGTGAACATGAGTGATAGAATCATCAAAAACGGAGTGTTGAGTGAAAATTTGTGAGAGGGTGAATTCCATGGACCTATCTGTGAATAAATAATTACTAGGAGGTCCCTTGGTGATTTTTCAGCTGAAAAATAATAAATCATGCACCTGGGCTGACTTGGACTGAAACTCGCCGGCCTTCGATTGCGCTTCTGGGCCGGCTCGACTGTACTGCTGCGGGGCTGCGTCGAAGGCGCACTCCAACCTTTGTGCTTTCTCCAAACATAAGTGCATCTGTTCATATGCGCTTCCACTTAAGCTGACACATGGGGTCCACTACACAACCTCTCCTCTCTCTCTGGCCGACAGGCTAGACCCGCATGTCGGGTTCTTCTTCTTTCTTCTCGTGCCCGTGAACAGGGGATTCCGTGATGGTCGCCAGTGATGTAGCACTGGTACAGCGAGGTGCTATACAAATGGTTTTTAACCCCTTTCCACGACAGCATTCTGAACCATCACCTAGTGAGTGACTGCGATAGGGGGGTCCTTCCCACACGACCCAGAAACCGTCAGGGATATGCCCTCCTGGCACACACGCTCGGCAAAATGAGGTGGTGTGCGACCGGCGAGCGATCAAATACGGTTATACCTACAGTAGTGCTCAAAAAAATACAATTATACAGGCAAAATCGTTTCCGGTCGTAAGTACATCCCACACAGTCAGTCCCCGCTAAACCTTTTCGTTCGTATATACTTCCCACATAGTCGCTCCAAGGAAAACGTTTCCATTCGCAGGTACATCACACACAATTTTCCTCGCTAAATCATTTGTGATAGCGTTGCCATTGCACACGATATTAACAATTTTATCGTTTGCGTTATTGAATGCATCACACACGGTGCGTAGAAGAAACTATGTGGCAAAGGCTGTCCGTCACACATAGTATTTATGTGGTAAACGTTTGCGTAAGTTGGCCTAACACAAATAGTTTTCAAGAGGATGTCATGTGTGATTGTTCATTGATCCAACACGGTTTATTCCTATAAACCGTGTGTGTTGCCTGAGGTCATCGCCCACGGTGTTTTCTCAATAACCGTTTGCAATAGAAAAACCCAATTAGCAGGCTAATTGACCTATTATTAATAATCAATTTATTAATCTAATTGACATTCATATTAAGCACATAATATATTTCATTTCCATATTAAGGAAGCGGGATTTCATAATTGAAATACATCAGAGTACAACATCATATAGCTTCAGCACTCAGCTACCCCATTACACAACTGCACCAGCACCAAATTTCACATGCAACATCTAGAACCTTTCGAAATTAGCATCGTAGATGGTACATAGACAGATGCATCTCATCTGGAAAACTGCTGAAGCGAAAGGCGAATATTGAGCCTTCATTGATGTTGAAGGTCTTTGCAACTTTAGGCCAGTGCCTGAGGATGATTGACTGTCCATCCTTCTTCCTCTTCAGGAACACTTCAATATTAAACCCTGGGTGTTTTATGAAAACCTTCCTCGCCTCCTGACCATAGAGGTGGTTTGAGAGGTAATCATCAGTGAACTGCTTTGGAAAGGCCTGAAAACATGGGTGTGCATAAATATCTCCTTTATATTGGAAATGGGGCAAAGGAATAAAAAAAGGCAAGTATAATAGTTAGTACCATCTTGTAGTGAACCGATGTCTTCTTCATTGTGCAGACAAAGATCTTGTTGTTTTCTGTCACTAATTTCTTTATCCTAACAATCTTTCTGAGTTTCTTGACTTGATTGATATTCATGGACAACTCATTTCCCCATATGCAAAAAGGGTCGAACAGTGGGTCAAAACCTCTGACAGCAGGACCTACATGTGCAAGACCAAATTGTTAAAAACCTAAATATTAGAATGGTTCCTACAATTGCACAATAATGTGCTATTAGACAACGGACCATGCACGTGCTAACCTCGATTGTAAACCTCAGTGCTTCGCATTGTTTCCCTGCAACACATATAAGGTAGTTAGTCATCAGGTTAAGTGAGCGTTCGCATGCTATCAGTAAAATATGTTGTTGAAAAATAAGCACATTGCAGATTCATCAGATTAATTCAAGCCACATGAAAAACCCATTTATCCAAACCAAGCATGATTAAGAACTAGGAAATATAGTACTTGTATATGTTTCTCATGTATTAAGTGCAGCAAAATTCGATTTATTCCTCACATGCACAACAATACAAAATTCTACGCACGACAATTGGACATTGCATTGCTGAATTGAACCAAGCAGTTAACTAAACACCACAACAAATCAACCAAACATTAACTGAGCACCACATTGCACAATATAACATACTCCTAATAGAAGTTCAGACAGTTAACCAAACCAAGCATGCTTAACAACTTGGAAATATAGCAATTGTATTTGTTTCTCATGTATTTAGTATAGCCAAATTCAATTTATTCCTCACATGGTATACAATAACAGAATGCACCCACAACAATTGAACATCGCATTGCAGAATTGAACCAAACAGTTAACTAAACACCACAATGATACGTCTCCAATGTATCTATAATTTATGAAGTATTCATGCCATGTTTACAATAATTCTATATGATTTTGGTATGATTTGATTAGAACTAACCCGGACTGACGCTGTTTTCAGCAGAACTACCGTGGTGTCGTTTTTTGGGCAGAAATAAAAGTTCTCGGAATGGGCTGAAAATTTACGGAGAATATTTTTGGAAAATATAAAACATACTAGAACGAAAAGATATCGGAGAGGAGTCCCGAGGCAACCACAAGGGTGGATGGCGCCCCCCCTAGGGCATGCCCCCCTGCCTTGTCGTCGCCCCGTGGGCCCCCTTGACTTGTCCCCGACGCCAACACATCCTATAAATACCAAAACCTCCAGAAATAAACCTAGATCGGGAGTTCCGCCGCCGCAAGCCTCTGTAGCCATAAAAAACCAACCGGGAGCCCGTTCCAGCACCCTGCCAGAGGGGGAAACCATCACCGGTGGCCATCTTCATCAACCCGGCGGTCTCCATGACGAGGAGGGAGTAATTCACCCTCGGTGCTGAGGGTATGTACCAGTAGCTTTGTGTTTGATCTCTATCTCGTGTTCTTGATTTGGCACGATCTTGATGTACCACGAGCTTTGTTATTATAGTTGGATCATATGGTGTTTCTCCCCCTCTACCTTCTTGTGATGAATTGAGTTTTACCTTTGAGGTTTCACTATTATCGGATTGAATACTATTATGGATTTGAGAACACTTGATGTATGTCTTGCTTGGGATACCTGTGGTGACAATGGGGTATTCTATTGATTCACTTGATGTATGTTTTGGCACTCAACTCGCAGATGCCCAAGGTGACATTGGGGTAATCTATGCATAGGGGTTGATGCATGTTTTCGTCCTTATTTCTCCGGTAGGAATCTTGGGGCACTCTTTGAGGTTCTTTATGTTGGATTGAATATTATGAATCTGAAGTTGTTTGATGCATATCGTATAATTGACCCACGGATACTTGTGGTGACATTGGAGTATCTAGGTGACATTAGGGTTGATTGATGTGTGTCATATGGTGTTATTTTACTATGAACTCTAGGGTTGTTACTAGTTACCTTGCTGTTTTTATATTTTCAGATTACAAAAACCTATATCTACTATCCATATTACACTTGTATCACCATCTCTTCGCCGAACTAGTGCACCTATACAATTTACCATTGTATTGGGTGTGTTGGGCACACAAGAGACTCTTTGTTATTTGGTTGCAGGGTTGTTTGAGAGAGACCATCTTCATCCTATGCCTCCCACGGATTGATAAACCTTAGGTCATCCACTTGAGGGAAATTTGCTACTGTCCTACAAAACTCTGCGCTTGGAGACCCAACACGAGTCTACAAGAAGAAGGTTGCGTAGTAGACATCAAGCTCTTTTCTGGCGCCGTTGCCGGGGAGGTGAGTGCTTGAAGGTATATCTTTAGATCTTGCAATTGAATCTTTTAGTTTCTGTAACATCCCAAAATTCTAAATTTTGGAATGTTATATTAAATAAATAGTTTTGATTGATTGTTTGATTGTGGTGTGGTTGCTTGTGTGAAATTGAGTGAAATTTGGAAACTTTTTGAAAGTTGAATGAGAGGGAATAAAATGACTTTCCCAAAACTTTCACCTTGCATTTATGATCTCCATGAATTCATATTTATTTCATTACAAACCCTAGAGTGAAGATAACATGACTTCTTCTATTTTAAAAGGGGTTTCGAAAAGATTTGAATTTCATTTGGAAATATTGCAAATTCAGAAACTTTATGCAACTCAATGATTTTCATGAGAGAAGATAAAATGACTTCTTCAAATCGTATGAAATATGAGTTGGAAGTTTCAAAGAATCAAAATTTAAAGTCCCTTTGATGGTATTTTGAAAACCATTTTTTATTTGGAGTTATTTGGGTTTTATTCAAATTATTTTTCTCCAAAAATAAAATATATGGAAATTAGGGTAAAATGATTCCCTTCAATATAAAATTAGAGGGAAATAAATTTGAAATCATTTTGGTATTTTTAAAATGATTTTTATTAGGTTTTATTGCAGCAGTAGCACTGTTTGCTTTATTTAAATTTTTGTGAAATTTATTTGCCGCTGAAAATATGTTCATCTTTTAGGAAATCTTTTTCTGAAAATTTTGATATATAATATGCCTATGGAAATTTTTCTTATTTTCCGTTTACCTTTTTTTGTTTTTATTCTAAAAAAAAAAAACTGTACGAGCGACCGACTGCTATCCTTCGCCAGCGTGCGCAACATAGCTAGCAGGTCGGACTATATTATTTTTCCAGTTGTCCTTTAATTTATTTATTTTCTGTTAAAAAAAAAAAAACTCCGCGCACGCACACATGCGCGCACACGCGCAGGCCGGCCGAAGGCCCATGCGGCGTCGTTTCTTTTCTTTGTTTTTCCTATATCTTTCGTCTGCCTTTTGTTTACGTTTAGTCCCACATTGCCTAGCTTTTGACCTCTAAGCCTCCTTTCCACCTATAAATATAGACCCATAGAGCCTCCAAAAATCATCCGATTTGGGTTAAATCAATATATTTTGGTTTGACTAGATTCACTAAATAAAAATATTTTTCTTCTCTCCGGCGGGACTTCTGAAAGTTGTCTTCTCTCTCGGAAGTCATCTTTTCTCTACCTTATAAAGGTATCTTTCTTCGTATTTTTTTTATATACTCCCGTAGCTTATTATTTCTAGACTAGTACGGTAGAATATTTAGATTTATAAATTAGTCCTTGTATTTACATTTTAGGACTAGAATTCTTTTAGCCATAACTCTTTTTCTTCCGTAAAATAACTTGGCCCTGATTTTTTAAATAGCCATAACTTTTTACTCGTTCATCCAAATTAGACGAAACCAACGTCTACATTATCGTCTTGACTCCACCTATCTAGTGAATCTATCCAATACACTTTTTGCAACTTTCAAATTTCGAAATTTGTTCTGATTCATATTCAAACTTGTTTTGGCTATAACTTGAGTTTCGTAACTCCGATTTAATTGATTCTTTTTGCAAATTAAAGCTCTTGACCTAAACTTTCTGATAAGGCCAAATCCACCCAATTTTGGTACTGTTAGAAATTGTTTTCTGTTGCAAGAGTTAATTGCTAGTTTTCGAAGTTTTTCGAGATCTTTTCTTCGATTCTTTTGCATGAGTGCTTATGTATGCAATTGCTTGCTCACGTTAGATTGAACGGAGTGTGAGGAGTAGAACTATCAGGAATTATGAGTGCGAAGGATCTTCATCAACAGTACAAGGCAAGTTCACACTTTGATCATACTCTTCTATACCCAGTTTTTATGCATTAGTTTTATCCTCAAACACTACATGACTAGGATGTGATTAACTTGTGGGTATTGGGAAGTAGATGATGAGGTAGAACCTATTGCCCTTTTATTATAAAACCCTTGGGAGTTACTTCCACGCTATGCTTATGTTGCCATGCTATGCTCGTAGACGTGGATTGGGTTTTGAGTGTATCCATGACAGATGTGAGATTTTTAATTAATGGTTCAACTTAAGGTGGCAACTTTAATACACATCTGGGTGGATTGCTTGTTTGGGCACCTGGGGATATACCAGTGTTGTCCTAGGAGATCCCGGGGATATACCGTGTGATCCTCCTACGGTCCGCCACCCAGGCTCAAAGGGATCATAAGATTATTCATGCCAGAAACTTCCGTGTGCAGCCACAAGCTATTATGGGCTCTAGCATAGTTGAGTATGTTACATGACCTCTTTCAGTGGTAGGCTAGCAGATGTAGGGGAAAGTAGGTGTAACTATCTACCCAGAGTAAAGAGTAAATGTTTCTGAAAGACTGTGTCTCGGTCATCCGTTTCTCAAACACCATGTAGTGCGAGAAATCCAACGGAGGAGATCGAGTCTTGTGGGGAAAAGTGCACAAACCTCTGCAGAGTGTAAAAACTAATCATGATTAGGCGTGTCCCCGGTTATGGACATCTTGAGTATCTGGTTCTTGGATTTTCATATTGAATCCCATCACTCTAAATTAATTTGTTGGGATTAATGATTACTTTTTAACTGGGATTGAGAGGGGGTTTTACCTTCTCAATGTTCAACAACCACCATGATAGTAAAATAAAATATATTCCTTTGTTGTAGGAAAAAAAATTAGCTTTTCGCAAAATCATGTTAAACCTAGAGCCTCCACCAGCCAAATATGCATATAGTGATAGCTATTATTCATCATTATCCTATGGTGTGAATTTGCCAGTACATTCAATGTACTGACCTACATGGCTGCAACGTCTCATGTTGCAGGAATTCTTACGACGAGTAAGTGATACGTTAGGGTTACGATTTCTACACTCAACTTTGCCGTTGGTGTTGATGGGAATCCACAACCTTGTTGTTACTTCCGCTATATGGATTGAGGTAATAGTATTTACGTTACTTTATACATGTGATTTACCTCTGTTATAAATCCTCGAGTACTGTGTGTGTCAGCATACCGATCCAGGGATGACACTTAAGCACAGAGACTTTGATCCATTCGGGTCGGGTCGCTACAAGATGGTATCAGAGCACATGTTGACTGTAGGACGTGACCCTAGAAACTGGCCAGCCCATAGGAAAGATTTTTCTCTACAACTTTCTTTTCAAAAAGATCTTTTACCTCTCTTCTCTTCTGAGCTTATTCAAATATTCCCTTTTAGTTAGACTACCCCTTTACCTTTTGACCACGAAGATTCAGCTGATGAGACCACTCCAAGAAGTACAAAGTATTGGACAACTAAGACCACTTCGGAATGAAGAGTATTTTATCGAGCATTGGTATAATTGGAACTACAACGGTTGAAGACTCCGAAGACTAGGAGAATTTGAAGGATATGAAGAATTTCCAGATTTGTATGACCTAGTAAGGCTACTCTTATGGAATTTGTCAGACTATTGAGGCTGTCAATACCCGAGATCAAGGTGTGTCGGAGAAAGACCGGAACATGGAGCGTTAAAACTCAAAGTTTTTGTCAAGAAAACCCTAAGGCAGGAGATATCAACTATGGAATGATAGCTCATGGCAATGACAAGGGCAGAAACACTGCTATCCATGATGTTATCGCCCGCTTATGCTATTGTCGTCGTGCTGAGTTAAGCATGCATTTCGTCAGAAGGATTGGATGACAAAAGGGCTAATGGAGCATCTATCAGCAAAAGATGAAGTTTAACCTTAGCTGGTGTATCGACAGGATCTGGAGTATTACATCGAGAATTTTAAGATGGACCTTCAGGAAGCCGTATTTGACAAGGAAGCATTTCGTGAAGAACTCAGGACCCAGAAGCTGAAAGTAGCCAAGCTGGAGGAGAAAAACCTCGAGATACCAGAGATTCGTCAGGAACTGAAGGACAGTAGGACCATGGTTCATTGCCAAGGATGTTGAAACCCAGAAGTTTGGAATGCAACTCTAGAATATTAAAGGACGTCACGAGAGACTTCGCGTCAACAGAGATGATTTGGCAAAAGAACTTGAGAAGGTCAAGCACGATCGGAAGAAGCCCATCGGAGACATGAACAAGACTTGAAGAGTTTGGCGACTTTGAAGATTTATTGACCTTTAGAAGACCAAACCCCTGTTATACCTACGTTAGATGCGACGATTGTGAGCTGTCATTTGTTTGATGTTTTTTCGACAACCACAAAATAAAATTTGCCTCTTCAAATCTATTGTTTGTATTGTGTGTATCCCTCTCTATCTCTCTTATCTCACCCCGAAACCCTAGGAACCAATAGAGGATGAATGGAGATGAACTCATATTTTATGGACCGATGACTCAATTGGAGACGGACCGATGGATTCAAAACATGGAAGATCACATGAAGAATAACACTATAGCCGGAAAGGATATGGCCCAGCATGCTCTTCAGTGCTTTGAAAGAGGTGCTGCTACTTGGTGGAGGATGTACCAAACCATCAATGGATGGCAAAGAGTAACCACTTGGGAAGAATTTAAGTTGACTCTGCAAAGGTCTCGGCTTGTGTCCCAGAAGATGAAGCCTTATGGAAATGATATGAAGAAACCTTGTGCATGCAAGCTCTGTGGAGAAATAGGACACAACCATAAAGAACACAAGGATGAATGCCCTCATTGTGAAGAGAGTCACCCAGCTGAAGAATGCCCAACTAGGCAGATTACTTGTTTCTTGTGTGAAGGGACTACCCACTACCCTGCTCAGTGTCACATTTACCCCATAGTACAATGAACCATCCAGCATAAGAAAGAAGCAATGAAAGGAGCCCCCATGGAAATTTTAGAAGAACCTGTGATGAAGGAAGAGGTGGAGGACACACCCGAAGAAGACCCAATTAAACTCTGCACCAAGTCATGCTATTCATGTGGAGAAGAAGGACACATCTCCCAGAATTGTATGAATGGGGATCTAGTAGAATTCCCGACGAAGGAAGTAGAGTATGACCCACAGGAAATAAAAGCCCTGTTTGGAATGGAAAAGTCCAGAAAAAGAAGTAGATTGGATTCCTGGAAGGATCTGAGTCATATCACCTGTTATAGGTGCAAGGAGTCAGGGCACTACCTCAACAGTTGCCCAAAAAGGAAACCTCGAGACTTGTCAGAAGTAATATGTTTTTGTTGTAATGAAGCAGGGCACTTTGCCAGAGAATGCCCCAAGGAGAAGGAGATTTGTGATAATTAGTTGTGTCCGTGAGAAGTATAGTAGTAGTAGTGAGAACATTTCCTTTATATTGAGGTGTTGAGTTGAGGCATGTAATGGAAATGCAGGAGATTGTAATAATTGGAGAATCAATAAAGTTAGCCTCGTTGGTACTGATTTGGATTTTATGAGTTGTTACTCTATGGAGAAAGATTTTGACCATTTTCGAGGATATGAGAAATATGGTCTATGGATGAGTTGGTTCATTTCAAGGGTGGTAGTAACTGTGAGAACCCTTGACCCCTAGAAAAGATAATGATATTCCACGGAGTGGATTTCGGACGAAATAAGTATGAGTTTTGTCTCGATATGTGGGATATCCCAAGAATATGAAGGGATGAAGTACTATTGGATATAAAGGAGGTATAATGTTGGTAATATGGAGCAATTGTAACTCCATGATGAGTCTGAGTAATCACGTCTTAGTACCAATAGAAGGAGGGGAGACAGTATAATTGGATGGATTTAAGAATGCTGGGAAGCTCAAGGTTGGAATAAGGATCCGTTGCCCCGATGTTGAGCTCAAGGTTGCAAGTGATGAGATGGGCCATAACCCACAGGCCCCAGGACCTGCCAAGAAGCAAGCACATTCTTGCTGAAGGAAAAACCCTGGAAGAAGATACGACTTTATCAACAGACGATCTTATAGGAGTTAACGCAAAACCTGAGGCTCACCGCCATAATGGGCGGCGACCCGACCATGGCAGCGATGATGCTCAAGAGGATGATGGTTTGGGTCGAATCAAAATAACCACAGCTTGATGATAAAGGGACTGAAGAAGAGTTAACTTTAGCTAGAAGGCGTCCCCATAATTCGGAGGGTGAAAATCTTGTTGAAAAAATTGATAAAAGTGGGTTTGGAGAGGTCAAAAATTTAACTAGTGATGTGCCAGCTATTTTGGATTACAAAGATTTTAATTATTATAGTTTTTCTTTGATTTAATGTATTTCTTTGTTGCAATCCATGCTAAATTCACCCAATGCCTATGAACAAAATAAAGTTTTTACCAAACATATTGTAGAAGCGATGATGAAAGCTTTAGAAGAAAAGTTGGAATTAGAGATTTCAATCCCTAGAAAATTATATGATGAATGGGAACCAACCATTAAAGTCAAGATAAAAAATTATGAGTGCTTTCCTTTGTGTGATTTAGGTGCTAGTGTCTCCGCAATTCCAAAATCTCTATGTGATGTGCTTGGTCTTACCAATATTGAATGTTCTCTTAAATTGCACTTGGCGGATTCTAATTTTAAAATACCTTTGGGAAGGATAAATGATGTTCTTATTCTTGCAAATAGGAACTATGTGCCCATAGATTTTATTGTTCTTGATATTGATTGCAATCCGTCTTGTCCCATCATACTTGGTAGACTGTTTTTACGAACTATAGGTGCCGTGATTGATATGAAAGAAGGTAATATTAAGTTTCAATTTCCACTAAGAAAGGGTATGTAACACTTCCCTAGAATAAGAAGTAAGCCACAATATGAATCAATCATGAGGGCAACCTATGGGGCAAAAAACAAAGATGACAATACTTGAATCTATGCATTATGCCTAGCTAGGGGCATAAAACGATAGCGCTTGTTGGGAGGCGACTCAATGAATAAAATATGTTTTTATCTTTTTCTTTCTGTTTTTGTGTGTTCACACAATTATGCCTCTGTTATGATTGTGTTTTTATTAGTGTTTGTCCCAAGTTAAGCCTTTGGGATAGCTTTGTGTGATAGTTGATTTGATCCTGTTGAAAAACAGAAACTTTTGCGTCCAGTAGCAGAATTGGTAAAATTCACAGAAGCGACAAAAAATTCTGAATTTTTACAAAAGATTTATATACAAATTGCCTCTGATTTTCTAATTTTTTCAGAATTTTTGGAGTTACAGAAGTATGAGTAAAATTCGAGTCTTTACAGACTGTTCTATTTTTGACAGATTCTGTTTTCGTTGCATTATGTGCTTATTTTGATGAATCTATGGATTGTATCGTGTGGTATAAGCCATGATAAAGTTAGAATACAGTAGGTATAATTCAATAACAAAATATGAATGGGTTTTCAACAGTACTTAAAGCAAAGATTGGTTTTCTTATACTAACGGATCTCACAAAGGTTTTGTTAAGTTTTGTGTGATTGAAGTTTTCAAGTTTTGGGTGAGATCATAATGGATGAAGGAATAAGGAGTGGCAAGAGCCTAAGCTTGGGGAAGGTAATATTCAAGGACTCCCAAGCAACTAAGCTTGGGGATGCCTTCCGGGGCATCCCCTCTTTCTTCTAGCTAACGACCATCGGTAATTTTACTTGGAGCTATATTTTTATTCGTCACATGATATGCGTAAATTCTTGGAGTATCGTGTTCCTTTTATTTTTATTTTAGTAATGCACCATGCTGGTATGAGATAGTCCTTGGTTGATTTATAGAATGCTTCATGCACTTCACTTATATCTTTTGAGTATGGCTTTATAGAATGCTTCATGTGCTTCACTTATATCTTTTGAAGTTTGGATTGCCTGTTTCTCTACACAAAGAAAACCGCCATTTGTAGAATACTCTTTTGCTTCACTTATATTTGTTAGAGCTTGGGCATATATTTTGTAGAAATAATTAAACTTGCTTTATATCCATTTAGAGGGTCAACAGGAATTGGTCATTCACATGGTTAGTCATTAAATCCTACATAAAACTTGTAGATCACTGAATATGATATGTTTGATACCTTGCAATAGTTTGGGGATGCCCATGGCACCCCAAGGTAATATTCAAGGAGAATGAAGCAACTAAGCTTGGGGATGCCGCGGAAGGCATCCCCTCTTTCTTCTAACAACCATCGGTAATTTTACTTGGAGCTATATTTTTATTCGTCACATATCATGAGTTTTCTTCGAGCGTCTTGTAATATATGAGTCTTTGCTTATTTTGCTTTTTAGTTTGTCGCAATTATCCTTGCTGGACACACCTATTTGAGAAAGCCATAATGATGCTATGATTTGTTAGAATTGCTCTATGCGCTTCACTTAAATTTTTTGAGCTATGGAATTGCTCTAGTGCTTCACTTATATCTTTTTGAGCACGGTGGTGCTTTAATTTTTGAAGAAATGCTCTCATGCTTCACTTAGATTACTTTGAGAGTTAGTAAATTTTTGAAGAAATTCTCTCATGCTTCACTTATATTATTTTGAGAGAAGGAAAAAAATTATGCTCATGTTCTTCACTTAAATTATTTGAGAGCTTGTTAAAAGCAATGGTAATATATTGAATCTAGTCCCAAAGTGATAGAGATCCAAGAGGGATATAATAAAAACTTTCGAGAAAGATCATTGGACAAAATAAACTTGATGATTTGTAATAGTTTTGAGATATGATGATAGTAATATATGAGTCATGTTGGTGAGTAATTATGCTTTAGTAAGAATATTGGTGTTAAGGTTTGTCATTCCCTATGCAAGCACGAAAGTCAATAGTTATGCAATGAAATTACATCCTACTTGTGGTGCATTATTCGGTGTTAGTAATTCTTAATGCTCATTTATGAGAATTTTTGCTTTTTGGTAGGTTGCTTCTCAAACTATTTTCTAGCCTTTCCTTCCACTAAGTGGTAATACTACTTGTGCATCCAAAATCTTTAAACCAAGTTTTGCCATATGAGTCCACCATACCTACCTATATGCGGTATTTCCGTGTCGTTCCAAGTAAATTTGTATGTGCCAACACTAATTTTCAAAATGAATTTCCTTTTTGTGTGGCCGTACCGCTCATGAAGCGGCAGGGGGTGGACAATATTTTTCCATGCTAGATGTGTTATTCTCGAGATGAGTGTTTATTCACTTGTCATTGCACGAGAGTGTGGCGGAAATAGGGATGCCCAGTCCCGAAATAAAAAAGAAATTTTCTTTATGATGTCAAATAATAAATTCCATGGAAAGTGTTGGTATGGAAGGCACCCGTGGATACGGCTAGCCATGGATTGTGAAAGAATGGTGGAAAAAGGAATATACTTTATTTTATGTTTGGGAACCGCATATGATATATCTAGCGTGGAAAGTATTGGGTATTCTCGGTCGTTTTCGTTGACAGGAAAAGCATGCCTCTCAAAATATTTTATCTCTCAATTTAAGATTTGAGTGATGGCACCTCTACAAATCTCTGCTTCCCTCTGCGAAGGGACTATCTATTTACTTTATGCAATTTTTATTTTTATTTCAGTCTCCATCTTCTCTTATAAAGCACCAACTAGGGAGCACTATGATCATACTTGTGCATTGGATGTAGCTAATATTCGAGTGTGTTTCATGAATGGATCAATGATTGAGCATGATGAGCTAGGGATAGCTTTCTTTAGTGTTGATATTTTGAAAGACAGGGTTGCTTGTTGATATGCTTGAGTATTGAAATCCTCAAGTCAAATATAGACTATTGCTTTGAATCATCTAAAAGTCCAAATGTCCATGCTACAAAAGAAAAGAATATGTGATGAACATGTTAGGCAGCTTTCCACATCAAATTTTTTTTTTATCATTTACCTACTCGATGACGAGCAGGAATTAAGCTTGGGGATGCTGATACGTCTCCAACGTATCTATAATTTTTTATTGTTCCATGTTATTATATTATCATTCTTGGATGTTTTATATTCATTTTGTAGCAACTTTATATCATTTTTTGGGGCTAACCTATTGACATAGTGCCCAGTGCCAGCTGCTGTTTTTTGCTTGTTTTTTACTTCGTAGAATATCCATAACAACCGGAGTCCAAATGCAGCGAAACTTTTTGGAGATTTTTTTTCTGCCCAGAAGACAACTTGGGAGCCAAGGAAGTGCATGAGGGGAGGCCCGTGGGGCCCACAAGACACCACGGCGCGCCAGAGGCCCCTAGCGCACCCAGGTGGGTAGTGGGGCCCACGGGAGTCCTGTCCACCGCCTCTCAGCTCTAGAAATACCCAAATATTCCAGAAACCCTAGGGGAGTCGACGAAACACAATTCCAGCCGCCGCAAGTTCCAGAACCAGGAGATCCAATCTAGAGCCATATTCCGGCACCTTGCCAGAGGGGAACACGATCACTGAGAGGTTCATCATCCTCATTGGTGCTCCTCCGACGATGCGTGAGTACTTTACCATAGACCTACGGGTCCGTAGGCAGTAGCTAGATGGCTTCTTATCTCTTTTTGATTCTCAACACAATGTTCTCCTCGATGTTCTTGGAGATCTATTTGATGTAATGATGTTTTGCGGTGTGTTTGTTGGGATCCGATGAATTGCGAGTTTATGATCAGTTCGATCTATGAATATTATTTCAGTCATCTTTCATCTCTTATATGCATGATTGTTATAGCCTTGTATTTATTGTCCAAAACTTTGGTTTGGTTTGGCCAACTAGATTGATTTTTCTTGCAATGGGAAGAGGTGCTTTGTGATAGGTTCGATCTTGCAGTGTCCTCACCCAGTGACAGAAGGGGTAGCGAGGCACGCATGTATCATTGCTATTAAGGATAAAAGATGGGGCTATTCCTACATGAATAGATCTTGTCTATATCATGTCATCGTTCTTATTCCTACATGCTGGATAGCGGTCGATGTGTGGAGTAATACATGATCATTGCCTTCGATATTGGTAGATGCAGGCAGGAGTTGGTCTACTAATCTTGGACGTGATGCCTATATACATGATCACTGCCTTCGATATCGTCATAATTATTTGCTTTTCTATCAATTGCCCCACAGTAATTTGTTTACCCACCGTATGCTATTTTCTCGAGAGAAGCCACTAGTGAAATCTATGGCCCCAGGTCTATCTTTTATCATATTGTTTTCATATCTATTATTCCAAAAACCAAAAAATACCTTGCTGCACTTTTTTGTGTGTGTTTTCGCTAGATCTATTTATCCAATCTCATACAATGTTATCTATCTTAATACCGGGGAGGGATTGACAACCCCTCTTACGCGTTGGGTTGCAAGTATTTGTTACTTGTGTGCAGGTTCCGTTTACATAGTGTTGCTTGGTTCTCCTACTGGATTGATAACCTTGGTTTCATAACTGAGTGAAATACTTACTGTTGTTGTGCTACATCATCCTCTCCTCTTTGGGGAAATACTAACGCAGATACAAGCAATCAGGAAGAGTCATGATGGAACGTTTTGTGCCTGCTTACTATGCTCGCTAGCTTCATAGTAGACTGCATTGTTTGGTGCAAGGTACAAAATCAGTTAATGAGTACTACAAAGAGATGCAAGTTTTGATGATCCGTATAGCTGTATGTGAGTCTGCGGAGGTGACCATGGTATGTTTCTTTGAGGGGCTAGAAGAAAATATTTGCGACCGTGTTGAATTAATGCAATATATTGATATCATGAGTTACTTCATCAAGCAGAGCGTGCTGAATGTTGGGTGTTGGAGAAGCAAGCTTAAGAGACTCGTCCAACTTACAGCAATGGGTGACATGGTTCTTCTCTCCTTAATGGTTGGTTTAGTGCTAAACTGGCTCCTTCTTATATGTTGGGAAGCATTGAACAGAGCAAAGTGGCATCTGCGCCAAAGGAGGTTTCACCTAGTGCGACCTCATCTCATCATCATAAGAGAATGTGGACACATGAAGCATGAATGTTCCAATCAAAGAAGTGTTCTACTTGTTGATGCGGAATATATTTCAGAATCCAAAGATGAGATGCCTAAGTTAGAGGATGAAGCCAAAAGAGGTGATGGTGACACCATACTATGTTATCCTTAACTATATATGGGGAGTTTCCTAGCACATAAGGTCGAGCGAGATGACAAGGTCATTGTTGAACAAGGACAGCGGCGAAATATTTTTCAAACTGCATGTACCATCAAGGGAAAATTGTCCAAATTAATAATTGATGCCGGTAGTGCTTGTAACATGATTAGCAAGGATGTGGTAGAGTCTCTTTATTTGCCAACAAGGGAGCACCCAAAACCAGACTATATGAAGTGGATAAATGATGTCAGCAAAGTGAAGGTTACTCACAGGGTGAAGTGCTACTTGTGAGCTGTGTTGGGATTTTCCCTGTAGAGGAAGGGTAAAGCAATATAGTAGCTGATAGTAATTCCATCAATGAGAACCAAGTTTATTGAACCAACAGGATAACCACGCAAACACCTAGTGAATAGTACCTGCGCACTTTAGAGCAAATACTTTCACCCAACGCGGGCAAGTGGGATGTCAATCCCCTTGTACATGTTAATTGTAAGGATCAAATCTAGTAGTTGGTGATAGATAAATTCGCAAAGTAAAATAAAATAAAGAAAATTGCAGCATTGGAATTTTCGTTCTTGTAATATGATTAAAGTAGACCCGGGGGCTATAGTTTTCAATAGAGGCTTCTCTCTCATAATAATAGCATACGGTGAGTAGACAAATTACTGTTGGGCAATTGATAGAAAAGCGCATAGTTATGACGTTATTCATGTCAAAGATCATGTATATCAGCATTACGTCCGTGACAAGTAGACCGACTCCTACCTGCATCTACTACTATTACTCCACCAATCGACCGCTATCCAGCATGCATCTATGGTATTAAGTTCTTGACAAATATAGTAGCGCTTTAGGAAAGATGACATAATGTATAGACATAATAAAACCAAGCAATGTGATTAAACCCCTATCCTAAGTAGCAACAATACAATATGTGACTCGCTACCCCTGTTGTCACTGTGTGAGATCACCGCAACATTGAACCTACTACAAAGCACCTCTCCCGCTGAAGATAAATCAATCTAGTTGGCCAAACCAAATGGATAGATCGAAGCAAAATATAAAGCTATGATAATCATGCATAATAAAGTTCAGAAAAGACTCATTTAATTTCAATGAATAATCTGATCATAAATCCACAATTCATTGGAACCCAACAAACACACCACAAAAGAAGATTATATCGAATAGAACTCCCAGGAGAACATTGTATTGAAGATCAAAGAGAGAGACGAAGCCATCTAGCAAATCACTATGGACCCGTAGGTCTGTGGTGAACTACTCATGCATCATTGGAGGAGCCACAAGGTTGATGTAGAGCCCTCCATGATTGATTCCCCCTCCGGAAGAGTATTGGAAATGGCCTCCAAATGGGATCACGGAAGAACAGGAACTTGCGGCGGCCAAAATTTGTTTCGGGTGGCTCTCTGGGTTTTTTGGAATATCTGGGAATTTAAAGCACTAGAATTTGATCAGACGAATCCATGAGGGGCCCACATGGCATCAGGGCGTGCCCTGTTGCCGTACCGTCTCATTGTAGGTCTTCTGGTCCACCCAAAGTTTCTAGGGTGTCTTATGTCCAGAAAAAATCGTCAACAAGTTCCTTAGCATTTGGACTCCATTTGGTACAAATTTTGTGTAAAACCAATAACAAGCAGAAAATAGCAACTAGCACTAGGCATTGAGTTAATAGGATAGTCCCCAAAAATGATATAAAATTGCATATAAAGTGTCTAAGATTGATAATACAATAGCATGAAATAATCGAAAATTATAGATACATTGGAGACGTATCAGCATCCCCAAGCTTAATTCCTGCTCGTTGTCGAGTAGGTACATGATAAAAACAGAATTTTTTTGTTGAATGCTACCTAACATGTCTATTATGTAATCTTTCTATGGTATAAATATTGAGAAATGATGAAGTAATTGATATCAACAGAATAATGTCCATGAATACAAGAACATAATCATTACTTTTTCAAAATATACAATGCTTATGAAATATTATTCCTACTCATTAAATTATGTCAGCATGGAATGACTCCGCCTTCACCACATAAATATAAATCATGCGTACCCTAGTGTAAACCAACCAACTGGATCATACTTCTTCATGTGCTTCAGCATTTTCAACATCACTCAATACATGAGTGTGTGTCATGGACATTGCACTACGGGTGAAATAGAATGCGGTGGCAGAGATATGTAAGGGAAGTCAAAAAGGAAGAAAGTCTTGCATCAACTCGATGGATCGATAGGAAATGGAGAGACCTTTCAATTCATATCAATGCGAGGAGTAGGGATTGCCATGCAACAGATGCACTAGAGCTATAAGTGTATGAAAGCTCAATAATAAAACTAAGGGATAATTGTATTCATACCCTTAGTTGTGTCCCCCTCAACCGAATTGCCCCTTGTTTTTTAAAACACGTGGTCTTGCCCAACCCACTTTGTCGTCTTTTGCTTTTGCCCTTTGACCATTTGACCGTCACTTTGAAAACTTCATAACTAATTCATACTAAATCAGAAAAATGCAAATAAGATACCTAAATGTTTGGAAAAACATCACCTGTATGTCAATGTCACTTGCATTCATGACAAAAGTGTTGGTAAGTGCCCATCCGAGTTTTAGCTCTTATCATACCACCATGAACAGGAAAATCTAAAAAAAATCGAAAAATTCAAGAAAAATTTGGTGGCAAAGAGTTGCAAATGTTTTAAGTGCTTGCCAAGTTTCATGAGGGAATGACATTCGTGGAAGTCGTGGCAAAAAAAAAAACAATCTATTTTTGAGTGTTCATTGTATTTTTTACCATGACTTCCATGAATGTCATTCCCTCATGAAACTTGTCAAGCACTTAAAACATTTGCAATTCTTTGCCACCAATTTTTTCTTGAATTTTTCGAATTTTTTTAGATTTTCCTGTTCATGGTGGTATGATAAGAGCTAAAACTCGGATGGGCACTTACCAACACTTTTGTCATGAATGCGAATGACAATGACACACAGGTGATGTTTTTCCAAACATTTTGGTATCTTATTTGCATTTTTCTTATTTAGTATGAATTAGTTATGAAGTTTTCAAAGTGACGGTCAAAGGGCAAAAGCACAAGACGACAAAGTGGGTTGGGTAAGACCACGTGTTTTCAAAAACTAGGGGCAATTCGGTTAAGGGGGACACAACTAAGGGTATGAATACAATTATCCCTAAAACTAAGTGGGTGTGCATCCAACTTGCTTGCTCATGAACACCTCAGGCATTTGAGGAAGCCTATCATCGGAATATACAAGCCAAGTTCTATAATGAAAAATTCCCACTGGTTTTTGGAAGTGACAAATCAGGAGACTCCCTATATGAAGAACATGGTGCTACTTTGAAGCACAATTGTGGTAAAAACATAGTAGCATTGGCCCTTCTCTCTTTTTCCCTTTTTTTATTGGGCTCTTTTTTGCGTCTCTTTTTTATTCCATAACCTCACGCTCATTATTTGGAGGACTCATTAGTCTCCATCATTCTTTACCTCACTAGGACAATGCTATAATAATGATGATCATCACACTTTTATATACTTAACTCGGTAAACTTAAACAACATGAGTCTATATGAATGCCTTTGGCAATGCACCATGATGTGCAATGATCTAGCATTACATGTATAACAATGATGGACGGTGGTTTTTACACAAATATCATGTCAGCTCTATATGATCATGCAAAGCTATATGATGATGAACACAAATGGCATAAGACGAAATGGTGGAAGTTGCATGGCATTATATCTCGGAATGGCTATTGACATGCCATGATAGGTAGGTATGGTGGCTATTTTGAGGAAGATATAAGGCGTCTTATGTGTAATAGAGCTTATCATATCACGGGGTTTGGATGCACCGGTGAAGTTTGCACCAACTCTCGTGGTGAGAAAGGGCAATGCACGGTACCGAAGAGGCCAGCAGTATGTGGATAGGTGGGAGTGCGTATATCCCATGAACTCACATTAGTCATAAAGAACTATATACTTATTGTGAAAGTTTTATTAGCCCTCGAAGCAAAGTACTAATTGCATGCCCCTAGGGAGGAGGTTGGTAGGAGTTAACCATCGCTCACACCCGATTTATACAGCACACAAGGATTTCAATCAGACATAAAAATGCTCAGACCTCCCCATCATGCCACGACAGACACTTAGAGTAGTTAATAACACGTTTTAATATCGATATTTCTACTAACCAATGATCATAAACCAATACCCTTTCATATTACGACATCAATATAATTAAATCATATGTTTCATATTTAGTGATCTACATGAAAATTTTATTATATCTATACCTAATAATAAAGGGAGGAAGCTTTCATAGATCTCCATCAGTCATTGATTTATATCCGTTGATTTTATGTTAACCAAAAAAATTGACAGCTGAGATTTAAAAGGATATATAGACACTTTGTAAGTGCAGAAACCTTACTAGCTAGGAGTCCAAGAGAAAAAATCAAACGTGCAAACCAATAGACCAGCTAGGAGTCCTAGGGATCGACCTCGCTTAATAATTAGCAGCTAGCTAGGAGTCTAGAAATCAACGTGGCCGGAGAATTAGGTTAGAAAAGTAGTAAATAGTTTTATATTCATTAGTAGTCCTGCAAGTTTGCTTGCACGAGTGCATATATATGTAACTCTAATGTAACTAGGAAACCTATTCCAAGAATACAAGGAGAGCAGGCGCTTCATAATCCACTCGATTTTCTCTAGAGGAAATTTCGCGCCGCCGAGCAAACAATACCATCTCGAGCAGGGGTCATAGGCGAGCAGAAAGAACTACTCTATGACGTCCTTTAGCGCCGCCATGGCCCGTGTGGCTACTCCCTGGTGTTTAGAAGGGACATCACACTAGTGGGGTGCCGTAGAAAGTCCATGATAGCATCCTCCCGTACCTAGACCAGGAGCCTGATGCTCTCCCTTGGCTTCGCCGATAGCCGGGCCATTGTTGTGCCGTGCTAGCACTTAGCGGTGCCGTAGGAACTTGTTGATTCCGTCGGCCGTTCCGTCCTCTAGCTACTCCACCTCACCGACAACTGAACCACCGTCGGGTTATGCCGGCATAGTCCCGGTCCATCATGAATGCCGTAGGACGCTGCCCTGGTTGTGCTCAAACATGATGCCATCGAGGCGCCGAGCACAGTGCACGGCCATGACTGGATGTGCTTGTCCTTCCCGGTCAATTCACTTCGCAGGATGGCAATGAGCTCGCGCGCGTAATAGCCACCGCCAGGGACTACGTCCGACACTCTAGCCATTGTTTGCTCGTTGGTAAAGGCCAAGGAAACAAGGTAGAGGCATAGGTGGCGATGCCAGGGTCAGACAATGAGGAGACGACTGTGATGGTGGCGTCAAGAGGCTAGAGGAATTCGTGCAGAGCCTATGTGTATCCAACTATCAATCTGATTTGTTCTCTAGGGGGTCGTGATCTTGGGACGATGGTTTCAATTTTCATAAGTCAATGGTCGGTGGCTGCAGTTCCCACGGATGGGAACCTTCCGACAGGCTTATGAGCACTAATGCGTCTCTTTTGTTAAGATGGAATACATTGGTGTTTTAAAACATCTTCTCCTTCACATTATAGTACCGGTATATGCCTTTATCTAGCGGATCTGTAGAGATGATTAAATTCAGGTCGGTATTTGCGGGCAGCAAGGTAACATGGCTTTGGCCAAGTTTTTTAAATAAAAACATGAAAGCCATCACACCTATCATGATGATATGTCATGCAATCATGCATGTGCAAACTAAAAGCTTGATGTCCGACATAAAGCATTGAGCATGAGTTGCTTACCTTTTACATTAGATCCATAGATGAAAAAGCGTACTTCACTTGATGATTTCTTACCAATTTAATTTTCCGTTGCAAATATTTGTCCATTTATTTATATACTATTTCAATTTTAAGGTTGATTCATTACACATTTTATTTAATTGACAAGTATTTGTTGCTAGACAATTTTCATTTCGTGGCAACGCATGAGCACCAGGGAGTAGCTTGTGTCAGCTGGCCCTCATGTCTAGCTTGACCATGTTAGCTTATCAAATTATAAACATTCCCTTGTGCTAGTGCATTTCAGCGTTAGTGTGGTGGCCTGATTCATCACCTTGGGATTGATCACATTCGAACGCGTTGTGACCAGTAGAATGGCCACCGTCGGTGGCAGCGGGAAGAAAGATAACTGACGACACAAATGAGGTATCATGTTGAAATAAAGGATGTGGATTATGTGTGGTGGTGATGGGTTGTGATATTATTTTTCTCCCGTTGCAATGCACGGGCATATTTCCTAGTCACTCTTATATACCTATCATTTTCAGACTAGTCTTATAACCCGTGGGCATTACCACTTCCTATTTAATAGACTCTTAAAAAGATTTAACTGAAGTACTAGAGTGCAATCACTTCTATAAAATATAACCAACGGTGTGCTCTAAAGATATAACTGAAGCACAAGAGCAGCTACATACCTCAAAAGATATAAATGAAGCTCATAGAATATTCTAACAAATCAAGATGAATGTGTGTCTCTCTCAAAAGGTGTGTCCAGCAAACAATGATTGTTGCAAATTAAGAAGCAAACAAAATAAAACTATAGCACTAGATGCTCCAAGTAAAAATTCATACCATGTGATGAACAAAAAGATAGCTCTGAGTAACATACCGATGCATTGTGGACGAAAGAGGGGATGCCATCCGAGGCATCCCAAAGCTTAGACACTTGGGTATTCCTTGAATATGATGTCGGGGTGCCTTGGTCAACCCCAAGCTTTGTATTCCTTCCTCCATCGTGATCTAACCCAAAACTTGAAAATTTCAGCACACAAAACTGAACAGAAACTTCATGAGATCCATTAGTAGAATAGACAAATCATAAACTTTAGGTACTGTTTTAAACCCATTCATAATTATTATTTCATAATACCTACTGTATTCTAACTTCTCCATGACTTATACGCCCCGATATAATCCATAGCATCATTAAAATAAGCACAATATCCAATAAAAAAACATAATATGTGTAAAACAGAACAGTTTGTAATGATATGAACAAAAAACTATACTTATGTCACTCCAAAACATCTAAAAAATTAGGACAACGTGGGTAATTTGTATATCAATCATGTGTAGAAATTTCAGAATTGTATCATGTTCAAGTAAAAAATGAAAATTCCTGCACTTGGTGCAAGATTTTCTGTTTTTGCACAGAATCAAGTCAACTATCATCCAAATCTTACCAAAAGATTTACTTGGCACAAACACTAACTAAAATATAAAAACACAATCATTACAGTAGCAATAATAATGTCATCATACAAAATATAAATAAAAACCAAAAACAATTAAGACAACTATTGGGTTGCCTCCCAACAAGCGCTATTGTTTTATGACCATAGCTAGGCATAATGCATAGTTTCAAGTATTATCATCTTTGGATTCCAACTCCTTAATTATATATCCAGGCTTTGTAGGAGATTTGGGAAACATATTTTTAACAATTATACTCCTAGGAACAAAATTGAGGAATTTTTTTCAGTAATAGGTTCCTTTATGATATTAATGAAGTTGGGGTGCACGCTAATCATTTTAAGATCCTATTTCTCTTCACTAGATGAGGCACCCTTATTCTTAGGAACATACATAAGCTTAGAATTTTCATTTGTATGAGTCCTTTCAATAGTTTTAACAGAAGAAAATGCTGAACCCAAATTATTAAAGATTTCTTCCAACTTATCAATTCGAGCGGCACTTTGTTCTACTCTCTTGGTGATTATTGGTTCTTTTTTCCTTTAACATCTTTAATGTGGTTCCTACTGTTGAGCCAAATTTAGTAACTTTATATGGAACTTCTTGTCTAGATTCTCAATATGTTCAATAGTAGGCATTTTATTCTCAATAGATTCTAACCTTCGCATAACATGTCCAAAGTCAATGTTGTTTCACTAATAGTAATAGGTGGTGACCCCAATAAATTTCCCATAGCATTGAAAGCATCCCAAGGGTGACTACTTAGAAAATTTCCTCCAGTAATGGAGTCAAGTAAAAATCTCTACCAAGTAGTAACACCCACATAAAAATTGCGAAGAAGAACAGTGGTGGATTGCTGACGAGTATAACTATGTTGAGGATCGCAAATCCTATACCAAGCATATTTTAAATTTTCTCCTCCCCTTTGTTTAAAATTAAGCACTTCATTTTCGGGGGTACAAGTAACAAGCGAAGAACTAGCCATAGTGGCAAAACAAGCAAGACAGCAAACAAGCAAAATAAAATATTTTCGTGTTTCTGATTTCTTTATAGAAGTGGGGGGATGAAAAAGAGAAGGCAAATAAAAAGTAGAAGAAGAAAATGATAATTTTTGTTAAGGAACCTGTAAGTATTTGATGATGTCCCCCCAGCAACGGTGCTAGAAATTCTTTCTGCTCCTTGCGAGCTATGTTGGAATTTTTCGTGAAGAACGGTGAAGAAATATAGTAGCGGATAGTATTTATCTCAGTGAGAAGAAAGGTTATCAAACCAATAGGAGATCCACGCAAACACCTAGTGAACAGTACCTGCACAGACAAGAACAAATACTTGCACCCAACACGGGCAAGAGGATTGTCAATCCCCTTGTACTCGTTAATTGCAAGGAATAAATCTGGTAGTCGGTGATAAATAAATTGCAAAGTAAAATAAAAGAAAGAAAATTGCAGCAATGTAATTTTGTTTTTTTAAATATGATTGAAGTTGACCCGGAGCCATAGTTTTCACTAGAGGCTTCTCTCTCATAATAGTGGCATACGGTGGGTAGACAAATTACTGTTGAGTAATTGATAGAAAAGTGCATAGTTATGACATTATTCATGGCAATGATCACGTATATAGGCATTATATCCATGGAAAATAGACCGACTCCTGCCTGCATCTACTAACTCCACTAATCAACCGCTATACATCATGCATCTATGGTATTAAGTTCATGACAATAGAGTAATGCTTTAAGCAAGATGACATAATGTAGACAGAATAAAACCAAGCAATATTATTAAACCCCGTCATTTTACCCTTAGTAGAAACAATACAATACGTGCCTCGCTACCCCTGCTGTTAGTGGGTGAGGACACTGCAAGATTGAACCCACTACCAAGCACCTCTTCTGGTGAAGATAAATCAATCTAGTTGGCCAAACCAAACCGATAGATCGGAGCTATAATAATCATGCATAATAAAGTTTAGAAAAGATTCAATTACTTTCAATGAATAATCTGATCATAAACCCACAATTTATTGGATCCCAACAAAAACACCGCGAAAGAAGATTACATTGAATATAACTCCGAGGAGAACGTTGTACTAAAGATCAAAGAGAGAGAAAATGCCATTTACCTAATCACTATGGACCCATAGGTCTGTGGTGAACTACTCAGAAATCATCGGAGGAGCAGCAAGGTTGATGTAGAGGCCCTCAATGATTGATTCCCCCTGCGGAACAGTACCGAAAAAGGCGTCTAGATGGGATCATGGAAGAACAAAGACTTGTGGCAGCGGAAAAATAATTTCGTGTGGCACTCTGGGGTTTTTGCAATATTTGGGAATTTATAGCGCTGGTATTAGGTCAGACGGGGCCAGCAGGGGCCCACATGGCATCAGAGCGCGCCACCCCCCCAGGGCATGCTCTATTGCCTTGAAGTCTCCTCGTAGGTCTTCTTGTCCACCCCCGAAGCTTCTAGGGTCTCTTATGTCCAGAAAAAATAGTCAAAAGTTTTGTAGCGTTTGGACTCTGTTTGGTACAGATTTTTGTAAAATCAAAACAAGTAGAAAACAACAACTAGCACTAGGCACCGAGTTAATAGCTTCGTCCCCAAAAATGATATAAAATTGCATATAAAGTATCTAACATTGATATTATAATAGCATGAAACAATAAAAAATTATAGATACGTTGGAGACATATCGTGAAGGTTCATTTTTTCGGTTGAAGGCTATGTTGATAAGGTGGAATGCGGCATTGTCCCATTTGATGTTTGTCGTCTTATTTTGGTGCGCCCGTGGCAGCACACTCTTCATCATGGGCGAACAAATAGGTACACTTGTATGTATAAGGGTGAGTTCTATTCTATTATTCCCAAAGATGCAAAAGATATAAAGTTTACTGTCGAAGTGTTCAAGCCCTATTCTATTCTTCCCAAAGATCCAAAAGATATAAAGTGTGCCGTCGAAGTGTTCAAGCAAAAATCTGCAAGGCATAGGTTCAAACCGAGGACAGTACTTTCAAGGGAGGGAGGACGATGTGACCCCAGGTGTCATCGCTAAAAGTATTGTTTGTAAGGCGAACCAGAGAAACATTGAAAGGTATATAGTTCCTGCCATATGCAATGAGGAAAAGAAACAAGCTACAGTTCTGCATTGCAATAATAAAAGTGTTGAACTGAGAGACAATTTTCTACACTGTGGCAAGACGGCAACACATATTTTTATTGGACATGTTCCTGTTGAGCTTATTGCACCAGAGGATGTGGGGCCACGATTCAGAACTCCATGCATGCAAACACATCTATGTGAGCATACAAGGGAGTGGTACTAGTTTATTTTGGCCTTTTGTGATCAGTGTGCCAATTTTTTTAATTAATTAATTTGTGGTTAGTGATTATTTAAGATAGGAGAGAGAGTTAGAATAATACTAGTACATGTATGTGCTACCAGTATAAGTCTAGCCCGAGTCCAATTAGTCTTCAGGAGTCCAGGTCGGAGCAACCATGTGCCTGCGTGCTCTATTTATAAGTCTAGTCGCCCATGTATTAGGGGTCAGTTTTGATTGCTTGAGTTAAACCAGAAACTTGTCATCTTCCGATGGCCAAGTTCTGTGTATTTTTGTTGAGAAACCATCTAGGGATTGTTTTCTTCGCGAGGAGATTAGATGGAACACCTCTAATTTGTTGCTGATTCTTGTTGAATCACCCACACACTTCTTGTGTCTGAGGATGTACATGTAGTTCGGACTAGTTTACATCTACACGATCGTAAGATTGCTATTTATTTTTCTTTTAGTTTGGTGTACATTGGAGATTGGAAATGGAGTTGATGAATTTGTAGCGTGAAAGATTTGGGAGAAATTATACGCGTCACCGATTTTATGTCGAAGTTCACATCAAGTGATATGAGCGAAGGTGTCCCGCCTTTCGATGAGATGGTAGATATCATTTTTGGTGGAAGTCGACTTTGACGATCCGGCTACGAACGTGCGAAGATGTCGCACCTTAGCAATGGCTAAACCAATACCGAGAGGTTATTGACCACGCCGGTGCATGATCAACCTGACCACTGATACGTCTCCAATGTATCTATAATTATTTATTGTTCCATCCTATTATATTATCTATTTGGATGTTATATGCATTTATATGCTATTTTATATCATTTTTTGGGACTAACCTATTAACCTAGTGCCTAGTGCTAGTTGCTGTTTTTTCCTTGTTTTTGACTTTTACAGAAAATAAATACCAAACAGAATAAAACTTTACGATGATTTTTCTTGGACCAGAAGAAACCCACGAGACTTTGGGAGGAGGCCAGAAGACCCACGTGAGGGCCACAAGCCCTAGGGGCGCAACCAGGGGGCTTGTGGGCCTCCCGTGGCTCTCCTAACCCTAACTCCAGCACTATAAATTCTCAAATATTCCCCCTATACCATAGGGCACACCAAAAATACTTTTCCACCGCCGCAAGCTTCTGTTCTCGTGAGATCCCATCTTGGGGCCTTTTCCGGAACTCCAGCGAAGGGGGATTCGATCATGGAGGGCCTCTACACCAACCTTGCTGCCCTTCCGATGATGTGTGAGTAGTTTACCATAGACCTACGGGTCCATAGCTAGTAGCTAGATGGCGTCTTCTCTCTCCTTGATCTTCAATACAATGTTCTCCTCGATGTTCTTAGAGATCTATTCGATGTGTCTTCTTTTGCAGTGTGTTTGTTGAGATCTAATGAATTGTGGATTTTTGATCAGATTATCTATGAATATTATTTGAGTCTTCTATGAACTCTTTTATGCATGATTGATATAGCTTTGTATTTCTCTCCGATCTATCGATTTGGTTTGGCCAACTAGATTGGTTTTTCTTGCAATGGGAGAGGTTCTTTGTGATGGGTTCAATCTTGCGGTGTCCTCACCGAGTGACAGAAGGGGTAGCGAGGCACGTATTGTATTATTGCCATTAAGGATAAAAAGATGGGGTTTATATCATATTGCTTGAGTTTATCCCTCTACATCATGTCATCTTGCTTAAGGCGTTACTCTATTCTTATGAACTTCATACTCGAGATGCGGGCAGGAGTCGGTCGATGTGTGGAGTAATAGTAGTAGATGCAGAATCGTTTCGGTCTACTTGTCACGGACATCATACCTATATTCATGATCATTGCCTTAGATGTCGTCATAATTATGCGCTCTTCTATCAATTGCTCAACGGTAATTTGTTTACCCACTGTATGCTTTCTTCGAGAGAGAAGCCTCTAGTGAAACCTATGGCCCCCGGGTCTATTTTCCATCATATATTTTCAGATCTATAAAATCAAAAAACCCAAAAATACCTTGCTGCAATTTATTATTATTTACTTTATTTTTCCTTTTATTTATCTTTTACATCTATCTCTATTAGATCTCACTCTTGCAAGTGACCGTGAAGGGATTGACAACCCCTTTTCTGTGTTGTGTGCAAGTGTTTGTTAGTTTGTGCAGGTGCATATATTGGAGACTTGCATGTGCCTCCTACTGGATTGATACCTTGGTTCTTAATTGAGGGAAATACTTATCTCGACTTTGCTGCATCACCCTTTCCTCTTCATGGGAAAAATCAACGCAAGCTCAAGAAGTAGCAGGAAGAATTTATGGCGCCGTTGCCGGGGAGGTTCTACATCAAGCCTACCAAGTACCTATTGATACGTCTCCAACGTATCTATAATTTTTGATTGTTCCATTCTATTATATTATCTGTTTTGCATGTTTTATATGCATTAATATAATATTTTATATTAGTTTTGGGACTAACTTATTAACCTAGAGCCCAGTGCCAGTTTCTGTTTTTTCCTTGTTTTTCAGCTTCGCAGAAAAGGAATACCAAACGGAGTCCAAAAGGAATAAAACCTTCGCGATGATTTTTCTTGGACCAGAAGACACCTAGGAGATTTGGAGTGCAAGTCAGCAGAGCCACGAGGCGGCCACAAGGGGGGAGGGCGCGCCCCCCTGCCTTGTGGGCCCCTCGGTGACCCCCTGACCTAGATCTTCCTCCTATATATTCACATATATTCCCAAACCACCAGAAGCATCCACGAAAACACTTTTCCACGGCCGTAACCTTCTGTTCCCGTGAGATCCCATCTTGGGGCCTTTTCCGGCATCCTGCCAGAGGGGGATTCGATCACGAAGGGCTTCTACATCAACTCTATTGCCCTTCCGATGAAGCGTGAGTAGTTTACCTCAGACCTACGGGTCAATATCTAGTAGCTAGATGGCTTTTTCTCTCTCTTTGATTCTCAATACAACGTTCTCCTTGATGTTCTTGGAGATCTATCCGATGTAATCTTCTTTTGCGGTGTGTTTGTCGATATCCGATGAATTGTGGATTTATGATCAGCTTATCTATGAATATTATTTGAATCTTCTCTTAATTCTTTTATGCGTGATTTGATATCCTTGTAATTCTCTTCGAACTATTGGTTTGGTTTGGCCAACTAGATTGGTTTTTCTTTCAATGGGAGAAGTGCTTGGCTTTGGGTTCAATCTTGCGGTGTCCTCTCCCGGTGACAATAGGGGCAGCGAGGCACGTATTGTATTATTGCCATTGAGGATAAAAAGATGGGGTTTACATCATATTGCTTGAGTTTATTCCTCTACATCATGTCATCTTACTTAAAGCGTTACTCTGTTCTTCATGAACTTAATACTCTAGATGCAGGCAGGAGTCCGTCGATGTGTGCAGTAATAGTAGTAGATGCAGGCAGGAGTCGGTCTACTTGACACGGATGTGATGCCTATATTTCATAATCATTGTCTTGGATATCGTCATAACTTTGTGCTTTTCTATCAATTGCTCGACAGTAATTTGTTCACCCACCGTATTATTTGCTATCTTGAGAGAAGCCTCTAGTGAAACCTATGGCCCCCGGGTCTATTTTCCATCATATTACTTTCCAATCTACTATTTTGCAATCTTTTATTTTCAGATCTATAAACCGAAAACCCTAAAAATATTTACTTTATCTTTTGTTTAGTTTTATCTATCTCTATCAGATCTCACTTTTGCAAGTGACCGTGAAGGGATTGACAACTCCTTTATCGCGTTGGGTGCAAGTGTTTGATTGTTTGTGCAGGTATTAGTGATTTGTGCGTTGTCTCCTACTGGATTGATACCTTGGTTCTCTAACTGAGGGAAATACTTATCTCTACTTTGCTGCATCACCCTTCCCTCTTCAAGGGAAAAACCAACGCAAGCTCAAGAAGTAGCAGGAAGAATTTCTGGCGCCGTTGCCGGGGAGATCTACGCCAAGTCAAGACATACCAAGTACCCATCATAAAACTCTCATCTCTTGCATTACATTATTTTCCATTTGCATCTCGTTTTCCTCTCCCCCACTTCTAAAATGATTTTCAAAAAGATTTGCCTTTTCTTCGCCCTTCTTCCATTTGTCTTTTTGTTTGCCTTTTTATTTGCCTTCTTTTCATTTGCCCTTATGTCTTACTTGGTTTGTTTGCTTGTTCGCTTGGTAAAATTGTGTTTTTATTGAAAAACAGAAACAAAGGTTTATGGATCCTCATCCACTTGCTAATCTTTTAAAGAGATCCAATTATGCTGAACCTATAGCTAGTGAGTTGAGTGCACTAGATTATCTTTATGAGGTTTTGCTTGAAATTCGTGAATCTGAAAATTGTGATGAAGTGTTGAAAGACGAAAATTATAAAGTGATCCACGATAGCTCCTTGAATGAAAAGCATGATTGCAATGATGTTATTATAAATTCTATTAATGTCAATTGTGTTGATGATATGCAAAACCCTAAGCTTGATGATGCTAGTTTTGCTATGTCCACTACTTGTTGCAATGATCATGATTGGGGTGATTCTTCTTATGTTCTTGAAAATTTATTTAAGCCCCATGATGAATATAACATTGATAATAATGTTTGCAATAATATTGAAAGTGGGTTTGGAAGAGTGTCAACTCTAGATCCCACATATTTGGAGAATGATCAAACTTATGAAATTTTTGATAAAAGTGGGTTTGGAGAGGTCATGACTTTATTTTATGATAATCCCACTATTTTGGAAGAGTGTCAACTCTTCATGCACATGGATCATGTAGAGAATATTTTATGTGATAGCTATATTGTTGAATTTGAATATGATCCCACATGTAATTATTATGACAGAGGAAAATATGGTCATAGAAATTTTTATGTTGCTAAATTACCTCTCTTCATGTTGAGATTGTCTATGTTTTATTCTCCTTCCTTGAATATGCTAGGTTTTTCTTGTCTTGATAATTTGTTTGCTTATAAAATGCCTATGCATAGGAAGTATGTTAGACTTAAACTCGTTTTTCACATGCTTTATGATGATCTATTTGTGCTTCAATTCTTGTCTTTCATGTGAGCATCATCGAAATCTCAATGCTTAGCTAAAAAGGATTTAAAGAAAAGCGCTTGTTGGGAGACAACCCAATAATTTTCCTTTCTGTTTTCCAATAAATAATTAATCTAGCCTCTGGTTAGATAAGTTTTTGTGTTTTAATTAGTGTTTGTGCAAAGTAAGACCTTTGGGATGGCTTACGGTGATAGTTGATTTGATCTTGCTGAAAAACAGAAACTTTTGGTCCATTCACAGAATTGTTTAGAATCACTGGAGCGCGGAAAAACCTGAATTTTTTAAAAAAGATGGATATACAAATTTCCTATGTTTTCTTAATTTTTCACAATTTTTTGAGTTACATAAGTATTATAACAATTCAAATCTTCGCAGACTGTTCTGTTTCTGACAGATTCTGTTTTCTATGTGTTGTTTGCTTATTTTGATGAATCTATGGGTAGTATCGGGGGGTATGAACCATGGAGAAGTTGGAATACAGTATATATTACAGCAATATAAATAAAGAATGATTTCACAACAGTACCAAAAGTGGTGATTTATTTTCTTATACTAACGGAGCTTATGAGATTTTCTGTTGAGTTATGTGTTGTGAAGTTTTCAAGTTTTGGGTAAGGATTTGATGGACTATGGAATAAGGAGTCGCAAGAGCCTAAGATTGGGGATGCCCAAGGCACCCTAAGGTAATATTCAATGACGACCAAGAGCCTAAGCTTGGGGATGCCACGGAAAGCATCCACTCTTTCGTCTTCTTCTATCGGTAACTTTACTTGAGGCTATATTTTTATTCACCACATGATATGTGTTTTGCTTGGAGCGTCTTGTATGATTTGAGTATTTGTTTTTTAGTTTGCCACAATCATCCTTGCTGTACACAACTTTTGAGAGGGACACGCAAGAATCGTGATTTATTAGAATACTCTATGTGCTTCACTTATATCTTTTGAGCTAGGCAATTTTGCTCTAGTGCTTCACTTATATCTTTTTAGAGCACGGCGGTGGCCTTATTTTTTAGAAATTATTGAACTCTCATGCTTCAATTATATTATTTTGAGAGTCTCTAAACAGCGTGGTAATTTTCTTTGGTTATGAATTTAGTCCTAATATGATAGGCATCCAAGAGGGATATAATAAAAACTTTCATATAAAGTGCATTGAATACTATGAGAAGTTTGATTCCTTATGATTGTTTTGAGATATAGAGATGGTGATATTAGAGTCATGCTAGTGAGTAATTCTGAATTGGAGAAATACTTGTGTTGAGGTTTGTGATTCCCGTAGCATGCATGTATGGTGAACCGTTATGTAACGAAGTTGGAGCATGAGGTATTTTTTGATTGTCTTCCTTATGAGTGGCGGTCGAGGACGAGCGATGGTCTTTTCCTACCAATCTATCCCCTTAGGAGCATGCGCGTAGTACTTTGTTTTGATGACTAATAGATTTTTGCAATAAGTATGTGAGTTCTTTATGACTAATGTTGAGTCCATGGATTATACGCACTCTCACCCTTCCACCTTTGCTAGCCTCTCTAGTGCCGCGCAACTTTCGCCGGTACCATAAACCCACCATATACCTTCCTCAAAACAGCCACCATACCTACCTATTATGGCATTTCCATAGCCATTCCGAGATATATTGCCATTCAACTTTCCACCGTTCCGTTTTATTATGACACGTTCCATCATTGTCATATTGCTTTGCATGATCATGTAGTTGACATCTTATTTGTGGCAAAGCCACCTTTCATAATTCTTTCATACATGTCACTCTTGAGTCATTGCACATCCCGGTACACCGCCGGAGGCATTCATATAGAGTCATATTTTTGTTCTAAGTATCGAGTTGTAATTTTTGAGTTGTAAGTAAATAAGAGTGTGATTATCTTCATTATTAGAGCATTGTCCTATGTGAGGAAAAAATAAAAGGGAGGCCGAAGAAGCCAAACAAAAAAAATGAGAGAAAAAGAGAGAAGGGGCAATGTTACTATCCTTTTTTTTCACACTTGTGCTTCAAAGTAGCACCATGATCTTCATGATAGAGAGTCTCCTATGTTGTCACTTTCATATGCTAGTGGGAATTTTTCATTATAGAACTTGGCTTGTATATTCCAACAATGGGCTTCCTCAAATTGCCCTAGGTCTTCATGTGCAAGCAAGTTGGATGCACACCCACTTAGTTTTCTTTTGAGCTTTTATAAACTTATAGCTCTAGTGCATCCGTTGCATGGCAATCCCTACTCACTCACATTGATATCTATTGATGGGCGTCTCCATAGCCCGTTAATACGCCTAGTTGATGTGAGACTATCTCCCTCTTTTTATCTTCTCCACAACCATCATATTCTATTCCACCTATAGTGCATGTCCATGGCTCACGCTCATGTATTGCGTGAAAGTTGAAAAGGTTTGAGAACACCAAAAGTATGAAACAATTGCTTGGCTTGTCATCGGGGTTGTGCATGATTTGAATACTTTGTGTGATGAAGATGGAGCATAGCCAGACTATATGATTTTGTAGGGATAAACTTTCTTTGGCCATGTTATTTTGAGAAGATATAATTGCCTTGTTAGTATGCTTGAAGTATTATTGTTTTTATGTCAATATTAAACTTTTGTTTTGAATATTATGGATCTGAACATTCATGCCACAATAAAGAAAATTACATGGATAAATATGTTAGGTAGCATTCCACATCAAAAATTCTGTTTTTATCATTTACCTACTCGAGGACGAGCAGGAATTAAGCTTGGGGATGCTTGATACGTCTCCAACGTATCTATAATTTTTGATTGTTCCATGCTATTATATTATCTGTTTTGGATGTTTTATATGCTTTAGTATGCTATTTTATATTATTTTTTGGACTAACTTATTAACCTAGAGCCCAGTGCCAGTTTCTGTTTTTTCCTTGTTTTTGAGCTTCGCAGAAAAGGAATACCAAACGGAGTCTAATCGGAATAAAACCTTCACCATGATTTTTCTTGGACCAGAATACACCCAGGAGACTTGGAGTGCAAGTCAGAAGAGCCACGAGGTGGCCACGAGGGGGAGGGCGCGCCCCTGCCTTGTGGGCCCCTCGGTGACCCCCTGACCTAGATCTTCCTCCTATATATTCACATATATTCCCAAACCACCATAAGCATCCATGAAAACCATTTTCCACCGCCGCAACCTTCTGTTCCCGTGAGATCCCATCTTGGGGCCTTTTCCGGCATCCTGCCAGAGGGGGATTCGATCACGGAGGGCTATACATCAACTCTATTGCCCATCCGATGAAGCATGAGTAGTTTACCTCAGACCTACGGGTCCATAGCTAGTAGCTGGATGGCTTCTTCTCTCTCTTTGATTCTTAATACAACGTTCTCCTTGATGTTCTTGGACATCTATCCAATGTAATCTTCTTTTGCGGTGTGTTTGTCGAGATTCGATGAATTGTGGATTTATGATCAGCTTATCTATGAATATTATTTGAATCTTCTCTGAATTCTTTTATGCATGATTTGATATCCTTGTAATTCTCTTCCAACTATCGGTTTGGTTTGGCCAACTAGATTGGTTTTTTTTTTTGCAATAGGAGAAGTGCTTGGCTTTGGGTTCAATCTTGCGGTGTCCTCTCTCAGTGACAGTAGGGGCAGCGAGGAACGTATTGTATTGTTTCCATCGAGGATAAAAAGATGGGGTTTACATGATATTGCTTGAGTTTATTCCTCTACATCATGTCATCTTACTTAAAGCATTACTCTGTTCTTCATGAACTTAATACTCTAGATGCAGGCAGGAGTCGGTCGATGTGTGGAGTAATAGTAGTAGATGCAGGCAGGAGTCGGTCTACTTGACACGGACGTGATGCCTATATTTCATAATTATTGCCTTGGATATAGTCATAACTTTGCGCTTTTCTATCAATTGCTCGACAGTAATTTGTTCACCCACGGTATTATTTGCTATCTTGAGAGAAGCCTCTAGTGAAACCTATGGCCCCGGGGTCTATTTTCCATCATATTACTTTCCAATCTACTATTTTGCAATCTTTTATTTTCAGATCTATAAACCAAAAACCCTAAAAATATTTACTTTATCTTTTGTTTAGTTTTATCTATCTCTATCAGATCTCACTTTTGCAAGTGACCGTGAAGGGATTGACAACCCCTTTATCGCTTTGGGTGCAAGTGTTTGATTGTTTGTGCAGGTATTGGTGATTTGTGCGTTGTCTCCTACTGGATTGATAACTTGGTTCTCTAACTGAGGGAAATACTTATCTCTACTTTGCTGCATCACCATTTCCTCTTCAAGGGAAAAACCAACGCAAGCTCAAGAAGTAGCACCTATCATAAACTCTCATCTCTTGCACTTACATTATTTGCCATTTGCCTCTCGTTTTCCTCTCCCCCACTTCTAAAACCTTTTCGGAAAAACACAAAAATATTTGCCTTTTTATTCGCCTTCTTTCGTTCGTCTTTTGTTTGCTTGTGTGCTAGATTGCTTGCTTTGCCATAATGTTTGAATCTGAGGAGGTTATCGTTGAAAAAGTGTCAGACCAAATATGCGACCCTATCCTCAAGGAACTCGAAGGTCCCACCAAGGATAGAAGCGCATATTGAAGACGCTTTTGCAAGGTGGATATATCATTACATCGTACCATTACATAATAGATGGGGATACAGGCAAAGGCATACACTTGCCTCACAAATACATTGAACATCATACAGAAGAGCAACATCCGAATACAGATGAAACACAAACGAAAAATAAGAACGACATCCACCCTGCTAGCCCAGGCTGCCGACCAGGAACCTATCCCCTGATCGAAGAATAAGAAGCAGAAGAATAACTCCAAAACAGGCAAGCATCGCTCTCACATCATATCATCGCATTACCTGTACCTGCAACTGTTGTTGTAGTAATCTGTGAGCCACGAGGACTCAGCAATCCCATTTCCATGGGTATCAAGACTAGCAAAGCTTAATGGATACGGAATGGATAAGTGGTGAGGTTGCAGCAAGCACTAAGCGTTGTATGGTGGCTAACTTACGAGTACAAGAGCAAGAAGAGTAACTATGCATAGCAGTCGCAAACTAGTATGATCAATAAGTGATCCTGAACTACTTACAAATCAAACATAACCCTACCATGTTCTCTTCCCGAACTTGATCGAAAAGAGACAGTCACGGTTACACACGCGGTTGGTGTATTTTATTTCGGATCTGGTGTCAAGTTCTCTACAACCGGATATTATAAATTTCCCATCTGCCACATAACCGCGGGCATGGCCTCCGGAAAGATTAAACCCTGCAGGGGTGTCCCAACTTAGTCCATAACAAACTCTCACGATCCACGGAGGCAAATCTCCATCTCGGGACAACCCGATCAAACTCGGAATCTCGGTGCACAAGACATTTTGACAATGGTAAAACAAAACTAGCAAGACCTCCCGACGTGCCGACACCCTAATAGGAGCCGCGCGTATCTCGTCTCTGGCCACGATCGGATGGATCAAGCTATGAGTAAAACCAATCCTCGAGTTTTCCAGTGGTGGCCCCGCAGGATGCCCGGTTTGGACCAACACTCATGAGGAGCACTGGCCCGGGTTTTTGATTAATTATCCTCGGGTGCTAGCCGGTCCCTATGCAAGTTTTAGTTGTTATTAGGGATATGGTAAAACCAAAGTTGGGCCTTGCTGGAAGAGTTTTATTCAAAGCGAACTGTCAAGGGGGGTCCATAAACCCCGACTGTGTTAGGAACGAAAAATCATGGAATATAACACCGGTATGACGGAAACTAGGGCGGCAAGAGTGGAACAAAACACCAAGCAAAAGGCCAAGCCTTCCACCCTTTACCAAGTATATAGATGCATTAATTAAATAAGAGATATTGTGATATCCCATGATATCCATGTCCCAACATGGAACAACCTGCAACTAGCAATGCTATAAAAGGAGTTGAGCAAAGCGGTAACATAGCCAAACAACGGTTTGCTAGGAGGGTAAAAAAGGTTAGAGGCTGTTTCATGGTAATTGGGAGGCTTGATAAACAAGTGGTAGGTAGTGTGACATAGCGATAGCATCGAGACAACTAGCAAAGAAAAAATAGTAGTGGTATCCAGGATAATGATCATCTTGCCTAAAATCCCGCTCGGAAGAATATCGAGTCCATGAAGTAGTCGAACCAACATAGTCGAACGAATCGTCACAATCGCAACGGTACAGAAACTATCGAGAAGAAGCACAACCGAAAAGAAGCAAACAACACGGTAAACACACAACACATAAACATGGCATGATGCACAACCAAGTATGATGCATGACAAGGCTATATGATGCTACTCATGGCAAGAGATTATGCATACAAGAACCCCACATCAAAGCAAGTTTAAATGAGGCCGGAAACAACATATAACAATTCCGGAAACTCCCCATATGTAAATTTTGAAATTGGTCCAGATCTGAATAACACATTATGTTAAAGATGTTAAAAAGCAAGTTAGTATGCACCACGATAATCTACATGTCTTTCTAGTCAAGTTACATATAAGGTTCATTTAATTCGGAGCTACGGCCTAGAAGATATGAGCAAAACAAGCTAAACATGGCATTGATGCAAAATGCATGCAAACATCAATCACAAACACTCAAAACAAGGATGCAACATGACATTATGAAAGTACATTCAAATCTAAGCAAGTTTCATATAGGACATGATCAAAACGGAGCAACGGTTCAACACATACACTCAAAGCAAGTTTTATGACAATCTGCCCAAAACAACAACTAGGCATATTGCAAGCATCAAATCAACATGCTACAGGAACCATATGAGCACAAACTTGAAATGCACTTAAAGTAGAGATAACATACTTCAATTCATCTTTAAGATTCAGGTTCATAGGCATCAATATTAAGTCAAAATGATCCATGCAAAATGCTATGTTCTGTTACAGATTAGGACTTGGTGAAAAACTGGACATATGCATGAGCAGAGTTATTATGATGGCATGTTGGAGGCATGAAACAATTATGCTACAGTGCTAGAACATAGCATCAAAAGGCATAGCATGCTAGTACATATCATGGAGCTCAAAACACACAACATGGCATATACATATAGGAGCAACAGGTTCCTGGGAACCATCAAAACAATATGCAACCATGAATCCAAAAATCTGGGAACACATACATTAACATCATGATGCTGACTTGGGATGCACATAACAGCAAGCATAGCAATTTTAATACATGTATTTTACATGGCAATCTCAAACTCACTCCATGGGCACAAATCCATATGATGCATAGATTAATTACTATGATTTTTGCAAAATGGAACATGCTGTTAACAGGTTGACAGATTTGGTATGATGACAACTTGAGAGCATCAAAGAGACATGCTACATCAATTTTACATGGCAACCAAGGGCTTGGCATCAAAGTACACATAACATAGAGCAAATCACACGAAGGAATCATATGCATATGAGCTCTAGATCAATGGGAACCATCATGACAATTTTACAAGTTTTAACAGTTTCAACACTTAACATCAGGATGCACTTTTACAATGAATATTATGACATGAAGATGAACCCTAACATGAATTCAATAGCCACCAACATGTAGGTCACAGAGAGTGGATACTTTTGCATATATAAATCATCTCCATAGGAGCAACATGCACAAAGTTACAACAAGTTCAAAATGCACATATGATGTTTACTGCAGAAAAGACGGGCGTTTTAGACAGATCCGAGCATCAAATAGCTAACTTGCGCACAGGGCAGAGAATAGGTGGGACGCTCACCGTGGGCCACTTGGGCCGGCTCGGTGGAGTAGGGCAGAAGCGGAGCTGGGCTGAGGGGTAGGCAGAGCTGGGCCTTGGGCATGGCGCGGCCCACGCCTATGCGTGCGTTCGGGACAAGCAGCTCTGCTCGATCCCAAGAAGGGGCCATGGCGGTGGCGGTTCCAGCGACGACAGATGGCAGGACGGCCACCGGAGGTGGGGACGAGGTCGAGGGGGTCGGGAACGGGCAGATCCGGGCATGGGGACCCCGGATCCGGCCGCGGTTAGGTCGGAGGAGCTCTTGGCGGCGGCGGTGAGCTCGGGTGCCGGCAGCCATGCCAGCGGTGCGGCGGGGTCCGACGAGATGGCGCGGGGTGGTGGCAGTCACTGGCGGCGGGGAGGCAGCGGCGATGCAGCGCAGGAGCTCGGCGGAGGCTCGGGCAGAGGAGCTCGGGGAGGAGGCGCACTCGGGCGCGGGGAGGTCGAGGCGGGGCGCTCCGGTGAGGTCGTCGCCGGCGGGACGCGTCGAGGTGGCGGGGTTGCAGCGCTGGAGGGCGGAGTGGAGCAGGGAGACGCGCGGCTCGGGCGGCTCGGGCCCAGATCTGGCCCGGGGCGGGCCGTGGCGGTGGGGGTGGAAGCAGGGCGACGTGGCGGTCTCCTACTGGCCGGGGGCAGCGGCGGAGGGCTGGCCAGGCGCGAAATGCGAGTTGGGGGTGGCAGCTGGAGCTAGGGGCAGGCTAGGTTTGCCTGAAATGGACGAGGGGGTGTCCATATGTAGCAAAAGGGGCTAGGGTTGGAGGGTTTGAGGGGTTTTCGGACCCTCCGATCGCGATGCGATGGCTCCGGTCGGAGGGGGGCTAGGTTGGGCCAGGTGGGCTGATTGTGGCTATGTAAAGAAGGCCTTGGACTTAGAGCGAGATGAGAAGAGAGGCCCGGCAGCTGGTTTTCGGATACCGAAAACGTCCGTCATATAGACCGGCTATAGTGCCGCTATAGTTATCCGTTAGGGTCTCAAACGGACTCCGAATGCGATGAAATTTGGTAGGCGGTCTACCTACAATATAACAAGACCACATGCCAACTTACAACCCATTCCGAGAAAAAATTTATCCTACTTATAAAATAATATTTCGGAGGTGCCGCGAGCGCTAGCGAGTGTGGTTGAACTCAAAACGGACAACGAAGAGAACTAGGAGATCTGGCAACTACGAACGGATGCAAGTTTTGAAAAACATGCGGATGAAATGCACATGATGACATGGCTGAAGAAAATATGCCCTAGAGGCAATAATAAAGTTGTTATTTTATATTTGCTTATATCATGATAAATGTTTATTATTCATGCTAGAATTGTATTAACCGGAAACTTGATACATGTGTGAATACATAGACAAAATACCGAGTCCCTAGTAAGCCTCTACTAGACTAGCTCATTGATCAAAGATGGTTAAGTTTCCTAACCATAGACATGTGTTGTCATTTGATGAACGGGGTCACATCATTAGGAGAATGATGTGATGGACAAGACCCATCCGTTAGCTTAGCATAATGATCGTTAAGTTTTATTGCTATTGCTTTCTTCATGACTTATACATATTCCTCTGACTATGAGATTATGCAACTCCCGAATAGCGGAGGAACACCTTGTGTGCTATCAAATGTCACAACATAACAGGGTGATTATAAAGATGCTCTACAGGTGTCTCCGAAGGTGTTTGTTGGGTTGGCATAGATCGAGATTAGGATTTGTCACTCCGAGTATCGGAGAGGTATCTCTGGGCCCTCTCGGTAATGCACATCACTATAAGCCTTGCAAGCAATGTGACTAATGAGTTAGTTATGGGATGATGCATTACGGAACGAGTAAAGAGACTTGCCGGTAACGAGATTGACCTAGGTATAATGATACCGACAATCGAATCTCGGGCAAGTAACATACCGATGACAAAGGGAATTACGTATGTTGTCATAACGTTTCGACTGATAAAGATCTTTGTAGAATATGTAGGAGCCAATATGGGCATCCAGCTCCCACTATTGGTTATTGACCAGAGAGGTGTCTCGGTCATGTCTACATAGTTCTCGAACCCGTAGGGTCCGCACGCTTAACGTTCGTTGACGATATATTGTTATATGAGTTATGTGAATTGGTGACCGAATGTTGTTCGGAGTCCCGGATGAGATCCCGGACGTCACGAGGAGTCTCAGAATGGTCGAGAGGTAAATATTTATATATGGGAAGTCATATTTTGGGTTCCGGAAAAAAGTGCAGTTTTTCGATATTGTACCGGGAAGCTTCCAGAAGGTTCCGGAGGATTCCAGAGGGGTCTGGAAGTCCACAAGTGGGTCCACCACGTCCCAAGGGCTGGCATGGGCTAAGGGGAGGCTCCCTGGCCTTATTGGGCTAGGCGCACTAAGTCCTCAAAAGCCCATGTTGCTAGGGAAGGCAAAAAGGGAAGGAGTCCTAGTAGGAATAGGATTGGACTTGGAGTCCAAGTCCACGTGTGTACTATTCATGGTTACTGTTCACATGGTACTATTCCTTCTACTCCAAGCCCCTACACATATATAAATAGAGGAGAGGGGGCACCCCAAAAGGACACAACATTGTCTTAGCCATGTGCGGCGCCCCCTGTCCACCGTTTACCACCTCGGTCATATTTTCGTAGTGCTTAGGCGAAGCCCTGCGAGGATCGCATCACCGTCACCACACCGTCGTGCTGACGGAACTCATCTATTACCTCGACAACTTGCTAGATCAAGAAAGCGAGGGATGTCATTGAGCTGAACGTGTGCAGAACTCGGAGGTGCCGTACGTTCGGTGCTTGATCGGTCGGAATGAGAAGAAGTTCGACTACATCAACCGCGTTGTCAAACGCTTCCGCTTTTGGTCTACGTGGGTACGTGGATACACTCTCCCCCTCTCGTTGCTATGCATCTCCTAGATAGATCTTGCATGAGCGTAGGAAATTTTTGAAATTGCATGCTATGTTTCCCAACAGTGGCATCAAAGCCAGGTCTATGCGTAGATGATATGCACGAGTAGAACACAATGAGTTGTGGGCGATAATAGTCATACTGCTTACCACCAACGTCTTACTTTGATTTGGCGCTATTGTTGGATGAAGCGGCCTGGACCGACATTACATGAACGCGTTCATGAGACTAGTTCTACCGACGTGCTTTGCACACAGGTGGCTGGCGGGTGTCTGTTTCTCCAACTTTAGTTGAATCAAGTTTGACTACGGCCGGTCCTTGTTGAAGGTTAAAACAACACACTTGACGAAAAATCGTTGTGGTTTTGATGCGTAGGTAAGAACGGTTCTTACTAGAAGCCCGTAGCAGCCACGTAAAACTTGCAACAACAAAGTAGAGGACCTCTAACTTGTTTTTGCAGGGCATGCTGTGATGTGATATGGTCAAGACATGATGTGATATAAGTTATTGTATGAGATGATCATGTTTTGTAAAAGTTATCGGCAACTGGCAGGAGCCTTATGGTTGTCGCTTTATTGTATGAAATGCAATCGCCATGTAATTGCTTTACTTTATCACTATGTGTTAGCGATAGTTGTAGAAGCAATAGTTGGCGAGACGACAACGACGCTACGATGGAGATCAAGGTGTCAAGCCGGTGACGATGGAGAGCATGACGGTGCTTTGGAGATGGAGATCAAAGGCACAAGATGATGATGGCCATATCATGTCACATATTTTTGATTGCATGTGATGTTTATCTTTTATGCATCTTATTTTGCTTAGTACGGCGGTAGCATTATAAGATGATCCCTCACAAAATTTCAAGGTATAAGTGTTCTCCCTGAGTATGCACCGTTGCGGCAGTTCGTCGTGCAAGACACCACGTGATGATCGGGTGTGATAAGCTCTACGTTCAAATACAACGGGTGCAAGACAGTTTTGCACATGCGGAATACTCGGGTTAAACTTGACGAGCCTAGCATATGCAGATATGGCCTCGGAACACTAAGACCGAAAGGTCAAATGTGAATCATATAGTAGATATGATCAACATAGAGATGTTCACCATTGAAAACTACTCCATCTCACGTGATGATCGGACATGGTTTAGTTGATTTGGATCACGTGATCATTTAGATGACTCGAGGGATGTCTATCTAAGTTGGAGTTCTTAAGTAATATGATTAATTGAACTTAATTTATCATGAACTTAGTCCTGGTAGTATTTGCAAATTATGTTGTAGATCAATAGCTTGCGTATAGCTCCCTTGTTTTATTTTTGATATGTTCCTAGAGAAAACTAAGTTGAAAGATGATAGTAGCAATGATGCGGACTGGGTCCGTGATCTGAGGAATATCCTCGTTGCTGCACAGAAGAATTATGTCCTTGATGCACCGCTAGGTGACAGACCTATTGCAGGAGCAGATGCAGACATTATGAATGTTTGGCAAGCTCGATATGATGACTACTTGATAGTTTAGTGCACCATGCTTTACGGCTTAGAACCGGGACTTCAAAAACGTTTTGAACACCACAGAGCATATGAGATGTTCCAAAGAGATGAAATTGGTATTTCAGACTCATGCCCGTGTCAAGAGGTATTAGATCTCTGACAAGTACTTTGCCTACAAGATGGAGGAGAATAGCTCAGCTAGTGAGCATGTGCTCAGAATGTCTGGGTACTACAATCGCTTGAATCAACTGGGAGTTAATCTTCCAGATAAGATAGTGATTGACAGATTTATCTAGTCACTATCACCAAGTGACTAGAACTTCGTGATGAACTATAATATGCAAGGGATGGCGAAAACAATTCCCATGCTCTTCGCGATGCTGAAATCGGCGAAGGTAGAAATCACGAAATTGCATCAAGTGTTGATGGTTGACAAGACCATTAGTTTCAAGACAAAGGGCGAGGGCAAGAAAGGGAACTTCAAGAAGAATAGCAAGCAAGTTGCTACTCCCGGGAAGAAACCCAAGTCTGGACCTAAGCCTGAGACTGAGTGCTTCTACTGCAAAGGAAATGGTCACTAGAAGCGGAACTGCCCCAAATACTTGGCGGATAAGAAGGATGGCAAAGTGAACAAAGGTATATTTGATATACATGTTATTGATGTGTATTTTACTAGTGTTCATAGTATCCCCTGGGTATTTGATACCGGTTCAGTTGCTAACATTAGTAACTCAAAACATGAGTTGCAAAATGAATAGAGACTAGTTAATGACGAGGTGACAATGTGTGTTGGAAGTGATTCCAAGGTTGATAAGATCACCATCGCACACTCCCTCTACCTTCGGGATTAGTGTTGGACCTAAGTAAATGTTATTTGGTGTTTGCGTTGAGCATGAATATGATTGGATCATGTTTATTGCGATACGGTTATTCATTTAAGTCAGAGAATAATTGTTGTTCTGTTTACATGAATAAAACCTTCTATGGTCATACACTCAATATAAATGGTTTATTGAATCTCGATCGTAGTGATACACATATTCATAATGTTGATTCCAAAAGATGCAAAGTTGATAATGATAGTGCAACATATTTGTGGCACTGCCGTTTAGGTCATATTGGTGTAAAGCGCATGAAGAAACTCCATGCAGATGGGATTATGGAATCACTTGATTATGAATCATTTGATACTTGCGAACCATGCCTCATGGGCAAGATGACTAAAACTCCATTCTCCGGAACAATGGAGCGAGCCAATGACTTATTGGAAATAATACATACCGATGTATGTGGTCCGATGAGTGTTGAGGCTCGCGGCGGGTATCGTTATTTTCAGACCTTCACAGATGATTTAAGCAGATATGGGTATATCTACTTAATGAAACACAAGTCTGAAACATTTGAAAAGTTCAAAGAATTTCAGAGTGAAGTGGAAAATCATCGTAACAAGAAAATAAAGTTTCTACGATCTGATCACAGAGGCGAATATTTGAGTTACGAGTTTGGCCTTCATTTAAAACAATGTGGAATAGTTTCGCAACTCACGCCACCTGGAACACCACAGCGTAATGTTATGTCCGAACATCGTAACCGTACTTTATTAGATATGGTGCGATCTATGATGTCTCTTACCGATTTACCACTATCGTTTTGGGGTTATGCATTAGAGACAGCTGCATTCACGTTAAATAGGGCACCGTTTAAATCCGTTGAGACGACATCATATGAACTGTGGTTTGACAAGAAACCTAAGCTGTCATTTCTTAAAGTTTGGGGTTGCGATGCTTATGTGAAAAAGCTTTAGCCTGATAAGCTCGAACCCAAATCGGAGAAGTGCGTCTTCATAGGATACCCAAAAGAAACTGTTGGGTACTCCTTCTATCACAGATCCGAAGGCAAGATCTTTGTTGCTAAGAATGGATCCTTTCTAGAGAAGGAGTTTCTATTGAAAGAAGTGAGTGGGAGGAAAGTAGAACTTGATGAGGTAATTGTACCTTCTCTCGAATTGGAGAATAACTCATCACCGAAAACAGTTCCCGTGATGCCTACACCAATTAGTGGGGAAGCCAATGATGATGATCATGAAACTTCAGATCAAGTTTCTACCGAACCTCGTAGGTCAACTAGAGTACGTTCCGCACCAAAGTGGTATGGTAATCCTATTCTGGAAGTCATGTTACTAGACCATGACGAACCTACGAACTATGAGGAAGCGATGATGAGCCCAGATTCCGCGAAATGGCTTGAGGCCATGAAATCTGAGATAGGATCCATGTATGAGAACAAAGTGTGGACTTTGGTGGATTTGCCGGATGATCGGCAAGCCATTAAGAATAAATGGATCTTCAAGAGGAAGACGGACACTGATGGTAGTGTTACTATCTACAAAGCCTGACTTGTCACAAAAGGTTTTTGACAAGTTCAAAGTGTTGACTACGATGAGATTTTCTCACTCGTAGCGATGCTTAAGTCTGTCCGAATCATGTTAGCAATTGCCGCATTTTATGATTATGAAATCTGGCAAATGGATGTCAAAACTGCATTCCTTAATGGATTTCTCAAAGAAGAGTTGTATATGATGCAGCCAGAAGGTTTTGTCGATCCTAAAGGTGCTAACAAAGTGTGCAAGCTCCAGCGATCCATTTATGGACTAGTGCAAGCATCTCGGAGTTGGAATATACACTTTGATAGTGTGATCAAAGCATATCGTTTTATACAGACTTTTGGAGAAGCCTGTATTTACAAGAAAGTGAATGGGAGCTCTGTAGCATTTCTGATATTATATGTGGATGACATATTGCTGATTGGAAATGATATAGAATTTCTGGATAGCATAAAAGGATACTTGAATAAGAATTTTTCAATAAAAGACCTCGGTGAAGCTGCTTAAGTATTGAGCATCAAGATCTATAGGGATAGATCGAGACGCTTAATAAGACTTTCACAAAGCACATACCTTGACAAAGTTTTGAAGGAGTTCAAAAAGGATCAGTCAAAGAAAGAGTTCTTGCCTGTATTCAAGGTATAAAGTTGAGTAAGACTCAAAGCATGACCACGGCAGAAGATAGAGAGAGAATGAAAGTCATTCCCTATGCCTCAGCCATAGGTTCTATAAAGTATGCCATGCTGTGTACCAAACCTGTTGTGTACCTTGCCATGAGTTTGTCAAGGGGGTACAATAGTGATCCAGGAGTAGATCACTAGACAGCGGTCAAAATTATCCTTAGAGGCCTAAGGAAATGTTTCTCGGTTATGGAGGTGATGAAGAGTTTGTCGTAAAGAGTTATGTCGATGCAAGCTTTGACACTAATCTAGATGACTCTAAGTCTCAATCTAGATACGTATTGAAAGTGGGAGCAATTAGCTAGAGTAGCTCCATGCAGAGCATTGTAGACATACAAATTTGCAAAATACATACGGATCTAATTATGCCAGACCCGTTGACTAAACTTCTCTCACAAGCAAAACATGATCACAAATTAGTATTCTTTGGCTGTTAATCACATAGCGATGTGAACTAGATTATTGACTCTAGTAAACCCTTTGGGTGTTGGTCACATGGCGATGTGAACTATGGGTGTTAATCACATAAAGATGTGAACTATTGGTGTTAAATCACATGGCGATGTGAACTAGATTATTGACTCTAGTGCAAGTGGGAGACTGAAGGAAATATGCCCTAGAGGCAATAATAAAGTTGTTATTTTATATTTCCTTATATCATGATAAATGTTTATTATTCATGCTAGAATTGTATTAATCGGAAACTTGATACATGTGTGAATACATAGACAAAATACCGAGTCCCTAGTAAGCCTCTACTAGACTAGCTCGTTGATCAAAGATGGTTAAGTTTCCTAACCATAGACATGTGTTGTCATTTGATGAACGGGATCACATCATTAGGAGAATGATGTGATGGACAAGACCAATCCGTTAACTTAGCATAATGATCGTTAAGTTTTATTGCTATTGCTTTCTTCATGACTTATACATATTCCTCTGACTATGAGATTATGCAACTCCAGAATACCGGAGGAACACCTTGTGTGCTATCAAATGTCACAACGTAACTGGGTGATTATAAAGATGCTCTACAGGTGTCTCCGAAGGTGTTTGTTGGGTTGGCATAGATCGAGATTAGGATTTGTCACTCCGAGTATCGGAGAGGTATCTCTGGGCCCTCTCGGTAATGCACATCACTATAAGCCTTGCAAGCAATGTGACTAATGAGTTAGTTACGGGATGATGCACTATGGAACGAGTAAAGAGACTTGCCGGTAACGAGATTGAACTAGGTATAATGATACCGACGATCGAATCTCGGGCAAGTAACATACCGATGACAAAGGGAATTGCGTATGTTGTCATAACGTTTTGACCGATAAAGATCTTCGTAGAATATGTAGGAGCCAATATGGGCATCCTGGTCCCGCTATTGGTTATTGACCAGAGAGGTGTCTCGGTCATGTCTACATAGTTCTCGAACCCGTAGGGTCCGCACGCTTAACGTTCGTTGACGATATAGTGTTATATGAGTTATGTGAATTGGTGACCGAATGTTGTTCGAAGTCCCTGATGAGATCCCGGACGTCATGAGTCTCGGAATGGTCGAGAGGTAAAGATTTATATATGGGAAGTCATATTTTGGGTTCCGGAAAAAAGTGCAGTTTTTTCGGTATTGTACCGGGAAGCTTCCAGAAGGTTCCGGAGGATTTCGGATGGGTCCGGAAGTCCACAAGTGGGTCCACCACGTCCCAAGGGCTGGCATGGGCTAAGGGGAGGCTCCCTGGCCTTATTGGGCTAGGCGCACTAAGTCCTCAAAAGCCCATGTTGCTAGGGAAGGTAAAAAGGGAAGGAGTCCTAGTAGGAATAGGATTGGACTTGGAGTCCAAGTCCACGTGTGTACTATTGACGGTTACTGTTCACATGGTATTATTCCTTCTACTCCAAGCCCCTACACATATATAAATAGAGGAGAGGGGCGCCCCAAAAGGAAACAACATTGTCTTAGCCATGTGCAGCGCCCCCGTCCACCGTTTACCACCTCGGTCATATTTTCGTAGTGCTTAGGCGAAGCCCTGCGATGATCGCATCACCATCACCGTCACCACACCGTCGTGTTGACCGAACTCATCTAATACCTCGACAACTTGCTAGATCAAGAAGGCGAGGGACGTCATCGAGCTGAACGTGTGCAGAACTCGGAGGTGCCGTACGTTCGGTGCTTGATCGGTCGGAATGAGAAGAAGTTCGACTACATCAACCGCGTTGTCAAACGCTTTTGCTTTCGCTCTACGAGGGTACGTGGAGACACTCTCCCCCTCTCGTTGCTATGCATCTCCTAGATAGATCTTGCGTGAGCATAGGAATTTTTTTGAAATTGCATGCTACGTTTCCCAACAATGGCAAGGTGCAACACGCAAGCGAATGACATGGCAACGTGGGGAATAACTGGAAGACATCTGGAGCATCGGTCTCGGGGCGTCACAAAAAGGTAGTAATAATCTTGAGGGAAACTTTGATGATTTTGCTAATAATGACCCTCATGAAGAACCTACTATCATGCACACTAAAAAACTCCGTGTGGGCAGCGGTAATATTATTGGAAAAGGTGTTATTCAGGATTTCTTTACTTGTGCGGGTACAATACCTATGTTAGGGGGTCTGTCCTTATTAAAAACTAATAGCCTTGATAATGCAATATCTTTGCTTATAGTTGAACTTGAAAGACAATTTGTTCACATGCATCCATGCATACAAAGGATTTTCCTAGAATTCTCTAATATTCATCATCTCTCTGTTAAACATGTTACCACCATATTCCTAGCTCATGAATTTAGATACATCATAAAAGAAGCTAGTGAAATATTTGCTCATTATAATATCAATAGTGGTTGCCCTCCCATAGAGGAGATCCTTTTTAATCAAGAAGAAATAATGACATTACAATCTCCATATAATGTTGCTTACAGTGAAAACCTAAGAAAAAGGGTTCCTACCGATGTTTTTATTGATAAGATTTCTGAACTTAATGATAATTTTGCTATACAAAATAATGGATTAGGATTTGTGCTTAGCGATAAACTTAGAGAATTTAACCAAAGGAATGTTTATAATGAGGAGATAATTATCAATTACAAAGGGCCGAAAGAGGAACCTATTCCTCCCAAACTTGATCTTATAGATCCATACCCTATTAAATTTAGTCCCTTTGATTATTTCTGCTTACCACAAAGGAAACTTGCTTCTGAAAGGAGGGAGTATGAGATGAGCATGGATGATCTCCCTCACTTCTATTACAATACCTAGATCTATGCATTATGCCTAGCTAGGGGCGTTAAACAATAGCGCTTGTTGGGAGGCAACCCAATTTTTATTTTTTGTTTTTTGTTTTTGTTCCTGTTTTCCAATAAATACACAATATTACCTCTGTAGTAATTATGTTTTCTTGTTTTAATTAGTGTTTGAGCCAAGTAAGACCTTTGGGATGGTCTATGGTGATAGTTGATTTGATCTTGCTGAAAAACAGAAACTTTTGCGCTCATTGCCAGAAATTTAAAAAATCACAGAAGCATGTTCTTAACCTAAAGTTTTTACACAATATTTAAATACAAATTTCCTATTTTGTCCTAAGTTTTCAGAAATTTTGGAGTTACATGAGTATACGAAATTTTCAAATTACTACCGACTGTTCTGTTTTTGATAGATTCTATTTTCTATGTGTTGTTTGCTTATTTTGATGAATCTATATGTAGTATCGGGGGGTATGAACCATGGAGAAGTGGAATACAGTAGATATAACACCAATATAAATTTATAATGAGTTCACTACAGTACCTCAAGTGGTGATTTATTTTATTATACTAACTGAGCTTACGAGTTTTCTGTTGAGTTTTGTGTTGTGAAGTTTTCAAGTTTTGGGTAAAGTTTTGATGGACCATGGAATAAGGAGTGGCAAGAGCCTAAGCTTGGGGATGCCCAAGGCACCCCAAGGTAATATTCAAGGACAACCAAGCATCTAAGCTTGGGGATGCCCAAGGCACCCCAAGGTAATATTCAAGGACAACCAAGCATCTAAGCTTGGGGATGCCCCGTATGGCATCCCCTCTTTTGTCTTCAATCCATCAGTAAATTTACTTGAGGCTATATTTTTATTCACCACATGATATGTGTTTTGCTTGGAGCGTCTTGTATGATATGAGTCTTTGATTTTTAGTTTACCACAATCATCCTTGCTGTACACACCTTTTGAGAGGGACACACATTAATCATGAATTTATTAGAATACTCTATGTGCTTCACTTATATCTTTTGAGCTAGGCAGTTGCTCTAGTGCTTCACTTATATCTTTTTAGAGCACGGCGGTGGTTTTATTTTATAGAAATTGATGAACTCTCATGATTCACTTATATTATTTTGAGAGTCTTAAAAATAGTATGTCAATTTTCTTAGGTTATGAATTTGGTCCTAATATGATGGGCATCCAAGAGGAATATAATAAAAATTTCATAAAGAGCATTGAATATATGAGAAGTTTGATTCCTTGCATTTGTTTTGAGATATAAAGATGGTGATATTAGGGTCATGCTAGTGAGTAATTGTGGATTGGTCGAAATACTTGTGTTAAGGTTTGTGATTCCCGAAGCATGCACGTATGGTGAACCGTTATGCGATGAAGTCGGAGCATGATTTATTTTTTGATTGTCTTCCTTATGAGTGGTTGTCGGGGATGAGCGATGGTCTTTTCCTACCAATCTATCCCCCTAGGAGCATGTGTATTAGTACTTTTCTTCGATGGCTAATAAATTTTTGCAATAAGTATGTGAGCTCTTTATGACTAATGTTGAGTCCATGGATTATACGCACTCTCACCCTTCCACCATTGCTAGGCTCTCTAGTAGCGGGCAACTTTCGCCGATGCATTAAACCCACCATATACTGTTCCTCAAAACAGCCACCATACCTACCTATTATGGCATTTCCATAGCCATGCCAAGATATATTGCCATGCAACTTCCACCGTTCCGTTTATTATGACACATACCATCATTGTCATAGTGCTTTGCATGATCACGTAGTTGGCATAGTATTTGTGGCTTGGCCATTGTTCATATTTTATACATGTCATTCTAGATCATTACACAACCCAGTACACTGCCAGAGGCATTCATATAGAGTCATATTTTGTTATAGTATCGATTTGTAATTCTTGAGTTGTAAGTAAATAAAAGTGTGATGATCATCATTATTAGAGCATTGTCCCATGTGAGGAAAGGATGATGGAGGCTATTATTCCCTCACAAGTCGGGATGAGACTCAGGACTTAAAAATAAAAAAGAGGCCAAAGAGCCCAAAATAAAAAAAATAGGCCAAAGAGCCCAAACAAAAAAATGGGAGACAAAGAGAGAAGGGACAATGTTACTATCCTTTTTCCACACTTGTGCTTCAAAGTAGCACCATGTTCTTCATGATAGAGAGTCTCCTATTTTATCACTTCCATATACTAGTGGGAATTTTTCATTATAGAACTTGTCTTGTATATTCCAATGATGTGCTTCCTCAAATTGCCCTAGGTCTTCGTGAGCAAGCAAGTTGGATGCACACCCACTTAGTTTTTCTTTTGAGCTTTCATACACTTATAGCTCTAGTGCATCCGTTGCATGGCAATCCCTACTCACTTGCATCGATATCAATTGATGGGCATCTCCATAGCCCATTAATTTGCCTAGTTGATGTGAGACTTTCTCCTTTTTGCCTTCTCCTCACAACCTCCACCATACTCTATTCCACCTATAGTGCTATATCCATGGCTCACGCTCATGTATTGCGTGAAAGTTGAAAACGCTTGAGAACATTAAAAGTATGAAACAATTGTTTGGCTTGTCATCGGGGTTGTGCATGATAAAATACTTTGTGTGATGAAGATAGAGCATAGCCAGACTATATGATTTTGTAGGGATAACTTTCTTTAGACATGATATTTTGAGAAGACATGATTGCTTTATTTAGTGTGCTTGAAGTTTTATTGTTTTTATGTCAATATTAAACTTTTGTTCTGAATCTTATGGATCTCAACATTCATGCCACAATAAAAAAATTGCACTAATAAATATGTTAGGTAGCATTCCACATGAAAAATTCTGTTTTTATCATTTACCTACTCAAGGACGAGCAGGAATTAAGCTTGGGGATGCTTGATACGTGTCCAACATATCTATAATTTTTTATTGTTCCATGTATTATATTATCTATTTTGGATGTTTATTAAGCATTTATATGCTATTTTATATCATTTTTTGGACTAACCTATTAACCTAGTGCCAGTGCCAGTTGCTGTTTTTTCCTTGTTTTTGACTTTTATAGAAAATCAATACCAAACAGAGTCCAAACGGAATAAAATTTTCAATGATTTTTCTTGGGCCAGAAGAAACCCATGAGACTTGGGGAGGAGGCCAGAAGACCCACGAGAGGGCCACAAGCCCTAGGGGCGCACCCAGGGGGGCGCGGCTAGGGGGCTTGTGGGGCCCCCGTGGCTCTCCTAACCCTAACTCCAGCACTATAAATTCTCAAATATTCCCCCTATACAAGAGGGCACACCAAAAATACTTTTCCGCTGCCGCAAGCTTCTCTTCTTGTGAGATCCCATCTTGGGGCATTTTTTGGCACTCCGCCGGAGGGGGATTCAATCATGGAGGGCCTCTACACCAACCTTGCTGCCCTTCCGATGATGTGTGAGTAGTTTACCACAGACCTACGGGTCCATAGCTAGTAGCTAGATGGGTTCTTCTCTCTCCTTGATCGTCATTACAATGTTCTCCTCGATGTTCTTGGAGACCTATTCGATGTAATCTTATTTTGCGGCGCGTTTGTTGAGATCCGATGAATTGTGGATTTATGATCAGATTATCTATGAATATTATTTGAGTCTTCTCTTAACTCTTTTATGCATGATTGAGATAGCTTTGTATTTCTCTCCGATCTATCGATTTGGTTTGGCCAACTAGATTTGTTTTTCTTGCAATGGGAGAGGTGCTTTGTGATGGGTTCAATCTTGCGGTGTCCTCACCCCGGTGACAGAAGGGGTAGCGAGGCACGTATTGTATTGTTGCCATTAAGGATAAAAATATGTGGTTTATATCATATTCTTTGATTTTATCCCTCTACATGATGTCGTCTTGCTTAAGGCGTTACTCTATTCTTATGAACTTAATACTCTAGATGCAAGCAGGAGTCGGTCGATGTGTGGAGTAATAGTAGTAGATGTAGAATCGTTTTGGTCTACTTGTCACAGACGTGATGCCTATATTCATGATCATTGCCTTAGATGTCGTCATAATTACGCGTTTTCTATCAATTGCTCAACAGTAATTTGTTAACCCACCGTATGCTTTCTTCGAGAGAGAAGCCTCTAGTGAAACCTATGGACCCCGGGTCTATTTTCCATCATATATTTTCAGATCTATAGAAGCAAAAATACCTTCTGCAATTTATTATTATTTACTTTATTTTGCCTTTTATTTATCTTTTACATCTATCTGTATTAGATCTCACTCTTGCAAGTGACCATGAAGGTATTGACAACCCCTTTTCTGCGTTGTGTGCAAGTGTTTGTTAGTTTGTGCAGGTGCATATATTGGAGACTTGCTTGGGCTCCTACTGGATTGATACCTTGGTTCTTAACTGAGGGAAATACTTATCTCTACTTTGTTGCATCACCCTTTCCTCTTCAAGGGAAAAATCAACGCAAGCTTAAGAAGTAGCAACCACGATGGTCTATTTCCTGCACGCAAACGAAGATCAAGCAACAACCTGAGATTGCAATCTCCATATTGCGAATATAAGTGGAAAGCTTTACTAATCAAGTGGGGTTTTTTAGATTAAGGAAACACATATTTTGATTGGACATTTTCCGGTTCAGCTTGTTACAATGCACAACAGTAGCTTGTTTCTTTTTCTCAGTGCGTCTGGCAGGAACTATATATCTTTTAGTGTTTCTTTGGTTTGACTTGCTAACAATACTTTTAGCGATGGCACATGGGGCACATCACTGAAGGGTCATCTCGGTGAGACCGAGTTGCTAGGGTTTAGGCAGTGGCTATGTCAAGTGTATCTCGGTGAGTCTGGCTGTATTTGTTTCAGTGTGACCGAGAAGGACTTTAGTGTTTTGGACATATATGAGTGTGAGAGTGTGGATGAGGGTTTTGGAGCAATATCTCTACGCACTTGAGAAGTTAATTCATGATCAAAACCTCATCCCTGTTTAATAGTATTAGTTTTCCTATGGACTCAATGTGATCTCGGATCACTTAACCAAAAATGTAGAGTCTTGAAGTTTTGCCAACATTGTTGCTTGGTTGCTTTATGGGTCCACATCTCCATCCATGTACTTGCCTAAGTTGAACTCTTCCTGAAATATACACAAGGGAAACATTAGTCAAACAATACGTATGTTGACATGAATTACCAAGACCACCAAGGGAGCAAATGTGCTTTCAACACCCTATGCACATTATGCTTGGACTTTCTTGCACTTTTGATTCCCCATGACCCATGTGTTTAGATACTTCATATTATTTGCTGTTTTGAATGTTTCTTAAGTGTACCACAAACCTCTCATTGATCACTTTGTGCATGCTTCATATGATATTGGCGTATATGCTTTTGCACTTGACACTATTACACATTCTTGGATGTTAGGACCTTCTCGCCATGTTGTAAAACACTTTGGCACTAATATCTCCCATTTGCACGGTGGCTCTCATAAAATGATAGTGCTTCTTGGCCATGAGTATGACGCCTTTGGTTGTGCTCAATTCATATTCTTACATGACATGCCACAGTACTGATGGGGAAAGTTGCATGGAAAACAAAAAAATCCTATGATACACACTGGTACAGCGAGCTGCTATACAAACGGTTTTTAACCCCTTTCCGCGACGGCATTTTAAACCGTCGCCAGGCGAGTGTGCGTGATAGGGGGGTCCTTCCCCCATGACCCAGAAACCGTCGGGGATAGGGAGCCATGATGCACAGGGTTGTCCCTATAAAACTGTTTCTGATATCTCAAATATCCCAAATGCTTCATCCTTGCTACTCGTTTGTGCTCGCAATACCATCGCAGTCGGTATTCTATGGTGCTACGTTTACAATGAGCGACCCATCAAAAATAGTTCATGATTATAGAACATGTATGATAAGCAGACAATCACACACATTTACTTTTCCACGACTGTATGCGATTCGATGTAAGAGTGCATACAGTTGTCCCTGTAAAACTGTATGCGAAGCTTCAATATATCCCACATGATTCATCCGTCGTACCCGCGTCGGATGAAGACCTATCGCACGAGTTCTTCTATGAGAAAATGTTTGTGATGCACATGATATCATAAACAGTCCATAATTGCCAAGCGTGTGTGATAAGGTGACTTTCGCAGACATTTAATAAGAAGGAACTGTGTGCGATGTTGTTGTTAATCTCACACGTTTTTTCTTGGTTGATCGTGTGTGCAGTAGAGATTGATCGCATACGTAGTGGATCCGAGAAATGTGTCTGATCTCCATGTTTATCGCAAACTTTTTGCTTTCGCAAACCGTGAAAAATCACAGATTTTGAATTTGAAAGTAGGCAATCACTTATTTCATATCGAACCATGCTTATTACAAATATAGGTTCAAGCACAAATGCATAATTCAATGCACATGTACATATACTAAAGAACTACAGAAGCACCAAGTGAAGAATGATGAACCATAGTTGTACTAAAGACTATAAAGAGAGAGGCAAAAGACATTCTGGTTGCTGGAGAAGGTGAAGCAGGATGCCATATTGTGTCCTCCTCCATGCGTAATGCGCGCACGACTCTAGGCCAACCCCTTGTGATGGCTGCCCACCCATCATTCACTCTATTCATTAGGACTTCTCTATGCTCACTGTAGTCTGGATGAAATACTTTAACCTTCATTGCGTGTCCACCAATCATGTACTTTGCGAGGTAATCTTGAGTAAATTGTTTTGGGAAGCACTGCAAATGAAAAAGATTCAGACATTGTTGTCTAACAACTCATTATGGGCAGTAAAAAGAGAAGGCTGCAGAGTTTGTAGTTACCATCCTACAGCTCACTGTTGTGTTGGATAGAGCGTAAACAAATAATTTGCTTGCCACCATTCGTATCTTTTTGCTAATAATCCTTATCAGTTTCCTCACTTGATGCTTGTTCATGAATATCTCATTGCCCCATACGCAAAAAGGGCCAATGTGTGGTTCTTTGCCAAGGGCATATGTACCTACAAGCAACAAGTCAATATTATAAGCTAAAAAGTGTCCAGGCCTAGATCTATATGCACTACATTATGGAACGACGAGGGGAGTACAAGTCGAGGGATGAAACTAACCTCGGCAGAAAATGCTGGCCACTCCCGTTGTTGTCCTGCATAAGTAGTGGAAAGGCATGATAAGTACAGCAACCTTAACATCAAATAAATATAGCCAAGGTAAACAACATCATCTCCAAATGATAGCTTGAAGGTGTTGGTTTCAACATGTTGTTAAAGCAGATATAAAATGGAAGGGAATATTGCAATTCAAACTGGAATTGTTGAAAATGAATAGAACATAGCTCATGCTTAAACATCACACTAGATAAATGTGTAAAACTAAAATAAAGGGCATGTGTTAACTACAACAGGCATAACTGGAACCAAATATAGCCGTTCAACCTGGTATTGATGAAATCGAGCGGCACAGTTCCGACTTGCACAAAATGAACATCTCATTGTGAATGACTGAAATAAACAAGGCATAAATGATCAGTATAACAACCAAATATAGCCATTGAAAACTGGACAGATTCTCACTGCAACCAACCTAACAAGCAAATATAAATAAACAGGGCATATGCTTGAAAATTGTACAAATGTTGCAACCAACCTAACAAGCAAATACAGATAAACAAGGCATCTGCTTGAAAACTGGACAAATGCTTGATATGTCTCCAACGTATCTATAATTTTTAATTGTTCCATGCTGTTATATTATCATTTTTGGATGTTTTACAATCATTTTATAGCAACATTATATCATTTTTTGGGACTAACCTATTGACATAGTGCCTAGTGCCAGTTGCTGTTTTTTGCTTGCTTTTTTACTTTGCAGGAAATCAATACCAAATGGAGTCCAAACGCAGCAAAACTTTTAGGTGATTTTTTCTGGACCAGAAGACACAAGCTGGGCCAAGAAAGTACTAGAGGAGGGCTCCGAGGGGAGCACAACCCACCAGGGCACGCCTGGGGGCCCAGGCGCGCCCAGGTGGGTTGTGCCCACCTCGGCCGCCTACTGTACCACCTCTTTGCTCTATAAATACCCCAATATTCCAGAAACCCTAGGGGAGTCGACAAAAATCAATTCCAGCCACCGCATGTTCCAGAAACCACAGATCCAATCTAGACACCATCACGGAGGGGTTCATCATCCTCATTGGTGCCTCTCCGATGATGCGTGAGTAGTTCATTATAGACCTACGGGTCCGTAGGTAGTAGCTAGATGGCTTCCTCTCTCTCTTTTGATTCTCAATACAATGGTCTCTTGGAGATCTATTTGATGTAATTCTTTTTGCGGTGTGTTTGTTGGGATCCGATGAACTTTGAGTTTATGATCAGATCTATGTTTTTATCCATGAAAGTTATTTGAGTCTTTTGATCTCTTATATGTATGATTACTTATAACCTCGTATTTCTTCTTCGAATCTTTGGTTTAGTTAGGCCAACTAGATCGATTTTTCTTGCCATGGGAAGAGGTGCTTTGTGATGGGTTCGATCTTACAGTGCTTGATCCCAGTGACAGAAGGGGAACCGACACGTATGTATCGTTGCTATTAAGGATAACAAGATGGGGTCTATTTCTACATAAATAGATCTTTTCTACATCATGTCATCGTTCTTATTGCATTACTCCGTTTCTCCATGAACTTAATACACTAGATGCATGCTGGATAGCGGTCGATGTGTGGAGTAATAGTAGTAGATGCAGGCAGGAGTTGGTCTACTAATCTTGGATGTGATGCCTATATAATGATCATTGCCTGGATATCATCATAATTATTTGAAGTTCTATCAATTGCCCAACAGTAATTTGTTTACCCACCGTATGCTATTTTTCTCGAGACAAGCCACTAGTGAAATCTACGGTCCCCGGGTCTATTTTCTCATCATATATTTTCAGATCTATTTTGCTATTTGCCTTTTTATTTATTTGCTACTTTTATTTTTAGATCTATATTTCTAAAAACCCAAAAATATTTTGCTGCACTTTATTTTATTCGCGATCTATTTATCCAATCTACAACAATTTATCTCCCGTCAACTGGCCAATTTCTGGCGCCGTTACCCGAAAGGGATTGACAACCCCTTTAACACGTCGGGTTGCAAGTATTTGTTCTTTGTGTGCAGGTGTTGTTTACGTAGTGTTGCTTGGTTCTCCTACTGGTTCAATAACCTTGGTCTCATCACTGAGGGAAATACCTACCGTTGCTGTGCTGCATCATCCCTTCCTCTTTGGGGAAATACCGACATAGTTCAAGAAAACATCAAAAGGAATTTCTGGCACCGTTGCCAGGGAGACATCATCAACATCTACCAGGTTCCTAATCACAAATATCATCTCCTTGCAATTTACATTATTTGCCATTTGCCTCTCGTTTTCCTCTCCCCCACTACACAAAATTTGTCATTTTATTCGCCCTCTTTTTCGTTCGCCGTTTTCTCGCCAGATCTGTTTTTGAGTGCAATCTTGTTGTGTAGTCACGATGACTCAAGAGAACACCAAGTTGTGTGATTTCTCCAATACCAACAACAATGATTTTATTAGCACTCCGATTGCTCCTCCCGCCACTAGTGCGGAGTCTTGTTATATTAATGCCGCTTTATTGAATCTTGTTATGAAAGATAAATTTTCCGGTACTCCTAGTGAGGATGCCGCGTCCCATCTTAACACATTCGTGGAATTATGCGATATGCAAAAGAAAAAAGATGTGGACAATGATATTGTGAAGTTGAAATTATTCTCGTTTTCTTTGCGAGACCATGCAAACATTTGGTTTTCTTCTTTGCCTCGCAATAGTATCGATTCTTGGGATAAGTGCAAAGATGCTTTTACTACTAAGTATTTTCCGCCCGCGAAAATTATTTCCCTTAGGATGCAAATCATGAATTTTAAGCAACTTGAGCATGAACATGTTGCGCAATCTTGGGAAAGAATGAAATTGTTGCTAAGAAATTGTCCTACTCATGGTTTAAATCTTTGGATGATCATACAAAAATTTTATGCGGGATTGAATTTTGTTTCTAGAAATATTTTAGATTCCGCCGCTGGTGGTACTTTTCTGGAAATTACTTTGGGTGAAGCTACTAAATTGCTAGACAATATTATGGCAAATTATTCACAATGGCATACCGAAAGAGCTCCTACTAGTAAAAAAGTTAATTCAGTTGAAGAAATTTCTTCTTTGAGTGAAAAAGTTGATGCTCTTATGAAATTGGTTGCTAATAAAAGTGCTCATATTGGTTTTAAGGATGTGCCTTTGTCTACCTTGATTGAGAAAAACAGTGATGCCGTAGATGTGAATTTTATCTCTCGAAACAATTTCAATAACAATGCTTATAGAGGTAATTTTAATCCTAGGCCTTTCCCTAGTAATTCCTCTAATAATTATGGTAATCCTTCTTTTAATAATAATAGGAACACCTATGATCTTGAGAATAATATTAAAGAATTTATCAATACTCAAAAGGTTTTTAATGCTACGATAGAAGAAAAGCTGAATAAGATTGATGATATGTCTAGGAGTATTGATAGAATTTCTCATGATGTATAAAATCTCAAGATGAAAATTTTTGTGCCTAAGGTTGAGGAATCAATTAAAGCTTTATATGTTTCTATGGATGAAAGTAAGAAAAGAACCGCTATGCTTAGAGCTAAAAGAGAATTTCTAGAAAAGGCGTTTTCTAGTGATTGCTTTCATAAAAGTGATGAAGACCTTAAAATGGTTGGTGTTTCTTCTATTGATTCCTTGTTTAGTAAAATTAAGATTGATAATAAAGGGACTGGAGAAGAGTCAACTTTAGCTAGAAGGCGTCCTGATAATTTGGAGGGTGAAAACCTTGTTGAGAAAATTCATAAAAGTGGGTTTGGAGAGGTCAAAACTTTAACTAGTGATGTGCCCACTCTTTTGGATTATTAAGACTTTAATTATGATAATTGCTCTTTGATTGATTGTATTTCTTTGTTGCAATCCATGATAAATTCACCCCATGCCTATGAACAAAATAAAGCTTTTACTAAATAAAGCTTTGGAAGAAAAGTTGGAATTAGAGATTTCAATTCCTAGAAAATTACATGATGAATGGAACCTACTATCAAAGTCAAGATTAAAAATTATGAGTATTTTGCTTTGTGTGATTTGGGTGCTAGTGTTTCTACAATTTTGAAATCTTTATGTGATGTGCTTGGTCTTACCGATATTGAAGAATGTTCTTTAAATTTGCACTTGGCGGATTCTACTATTAAAAAGCCTATGGGAAGAATTAATGATGCTCTTATTCTTGCTAATAGGAATTATGTGCCCATAGATTTTATTGTTCTTGATATTGATTGCAATCCGTCTTGTCCAATTATTCTTGGTAGACTGTTTTTGCGCACTATAGGTGCCGTGATTGATATGAAAGAAGGGAACATCAAATTCCAATTTCCTTTGAGAAAGGGTATGGAACACTTCCCTAGAACAAGAATTAAGCCACCATATGAATCAATCATGAGAGCATCTGATGGATCTAGAAACAAAGATGACAATACTTAGATCTTTGCATTATGCCTAGCTAGGGGCGTAAAACAATAGCGCTTGTTGGGAGGCAACCCAACGAATAAAATTTATTTTCATATTTTTCTTTCTGTTTTTGAGTGTTTGCACAATTATGATACTGTTATGATTGTGTTTTAATTAGTGTTTGTGCCAAGTAAAGCCTTTAGGATAGCTTTGGTGATAGTTGATTTGATCTTGTTGGAAAACAAAAACTTTTGCATGCAGTAAAACAATTTTTAAATTCACAGAAAACACGAAAACTTCTGAATGTTTAAAAAAATATTGATATACAAACTTCCTATGTTTTCCTAATTTTTCAGAATTTTTGCAGTTACAGCAGTATGAGAACAATTCGCATCTTTACATAGTGTTCTGTTTTTGACAGATTCTGTTTTCTTTGCATTGTGTGCTCATTTTGATGAATCTATGGTTTGTATCGGGGGGTATGAGCCATGGTAAAGTTAGAATACAGTAGATATAATGCAAGAACAAAATTTGAATGGGTTTTCTACAGGACTTAAAGTAAAGATTGGTTTTCTTATACTAACGGATCTCACGAAGGTTTTGTTGAGTTTTGTGTGATTGAAGTTTTCAAGTTTTGGGTGAAATTACGATGGATGAAGGAATAAGGAGTAAGAAGAGCCTAAGCTTGGGGATGCCCCATGGCAGCCCAAGCCATTATCAAAATATAAGCAAGCAACTAAGCTTGGGGATGCCCAAGTGGCATCCCCTCTTTCTTCTAACGACCATCGGTATTTTACTTGGAGCTATATTTTTATTCGTCACATATCATGCGTTTTGCTTGGAGTGTCTTGTATGATATGAGTATTTTCTTGTTTTTCCATTTTATTTTTAGTCATGAATCCTTACTAGACACACCTATTTGAGAGAGCCAAAATTATGATATGACTTGTTAGAATTGCTCTCTATGCTTCACTTAAATCTTTATGAGCTATGGAATTGCTCTAGTGCTTCACTTACATCTTTTTGAGCACGGTGTGCTTTGGTATTTTTGAAGAAATGATCTCATGCTTCACTTAGATTTATTTGAGAGTTAATAATTTTTTTAGAAATTCTCTCTTGCTTCACTTAAATTGTTTTGAGAGAAGAAAATTTTATGCTCATGTTCTTCACTTAGATTTGTTTGAGCTATCAAAAGCAACAAATGAAATTAGTCCCAAAGTGATAGATATTCAAGAGGGATATAATAAAAACTTTCATGAAGATAATTGGACAAAATAAACTTGATTCCTTGTAATAGTTTTGCGATATGTTGATATAATATGTGAGTCATGTTGATGAGTAATTATGCTTTAGTAAGAATATTGGCGTTAAGGTTTGTGATTCCCTATGCAAGCACGAAAGTCAATAGTTATGCAATGAAATTACATCCTACTTGTGGTGCATTATTCGATGTTAGTTATGCTTAATGCTCGCTTATGAGATTTTTCGTTTCTAGGTTGGATGCTTCTCAATCTTTTGCTAGCCTTCATTTGCACTAAGGATGATCACTACTTGTGCATCCAAAATCCTTAAACCAGTTTTGCCATATGAGTCCACTATACCTACCTATATGCGGTATTTCCGTGCCGTTCTAAGCAAATTTGTATGTGCCATCTCTAATTTCAAAATAAATTTCTCTTTTGTGTGCTCGTACCGCTCATGAAACGGTAGGGGGTGGCTAATATTTTTCCATGCTAGATGTGTTATTCTCAAGATGAGTGTTTATTCACTTGTCATTGCACGAGAGTACGGCAAAGGTATTAGGGATGCCCAGTCCTAAAATGAAAAATGAATTTACTTTATGTTGTCAAATAATAAATTCCTTGGAAAGTGTTGGTATGGACGGCACCCGTGGATTCGGTTAGCCGTGGAATGTGAAAGTATGGTGGCAAAAGGAATAATCTTTATTTTTTGTTTGGGAACCGCCTATGATGTATCTAGCATGGAAAGTATTCAGAACTACTCGATCATTTTCGTTGACAGGAAAAGAATGCCACCCAAAATGTTTTATCTCTACTTTTTTCGCTTTGAGCTCTAGCACCTCTATAAATCCCTACTTCCCTCTGCGAAGGGCCTTTCTTTTACTTTATGCAATTTTATTTTTATTTTGAGTCTCCATCTTCTCTTATAAAGCACCAACTAAGGGGCACTATGATCGCACTTGAGCATTGGGTGTAGCTAATATGCGAGTGTGTTTCATGAATGGATCAATGATTGAGCATAATGGGCTAGAGATAACATGCTTTAGTGTTGATATTTTGAAAGACATGGTTGTTTGTTGATATGCTTGAGTATTGAAATCTTCATGTCAAAACAAGACTATTGCTTTGAATCATATAAAAGCCCAAATGTCCATGCTACAAAGAAAAGAATATGTGATGAACATGTTAGGCAGCATTCCACATCAAAAATTCTATTTTTATTATTTACCTACTCGAGGACAAGCAGGAATTAAGCTTGGGGATGCTGATACGTCTCCAACGTATCTATAATTTTTGATTGTTCCATGCTATTATATTATTATTCTTGGATGTTTTACAATCATTTTATAGCAACTTTATATCAATTTTTGGGACTAACCTATTGACATAGTGCCCAGTGCCAGTTGCTGTTTTTTGCTTTTTTTACTTCGCAGGAAATCAATACCAAACGGAGTCCAAATGCAGTGAAACTTTTTGGTGATTTTTTCTGGACCAGAAGACACAAGTTGGGCCAAGAAAGTACCTGAGGGGGGCTCCGAGGGGAGCACAACCCACCAGGGCGTGCCTGGGGGCCTAGGCGCGCCCAGGTGGATTGAGCCCACCTTGGCCGCCTCCCGCACCGCCTCTTTGCTCTATAAATACCACAATATTCCAGAAACCCTAGGGAGTCGACGAAAATCTATTCCAACTGCCGCAAGTTCCAGAAACCACAGATCCAATCTAGACACCATCACGGAGGGGTTCATCATCCTCAATTGTGCCTCTCCGATGATGCGTGAGTAGTTCATTGTAGACCTACGGGACCGTAGGTAGTAGCTAGATGCCTTCCTGTCTCTCTTTTGATTCTCAATACAATGGTCTCTTGGAGATCTATTTGATGTAATTCTTTTTGCGGTGTGTTTGTTGGGATCAAATGAACTTTGAGTTTATGATCAGATCTATGTTTTTATCCATGAAAGTTATTTGAATCTTTTGATCTCTTATATGCATGATTACTTACAGCCTCGTATTTCTTCTTTGAATCTTTGGTTTAGTTAGGCCCACTAGATCGATTTTTCTTGCCATGGGAAGAGGTGCTTTGTGATGGGTTCAATCTTACGGTGTTTGATCCCAGTGACAGAAGGGGAACCAACACGTATGTATCGTTGCTATTAAGGATAACAAGCTGGGGTCTATTTCTACATAAATAGATCTTGTATACATCATGTCATCGTTCTTATTGCATTACTCCGTTTCTCCATGAACTTAATACACTAGATGCATGCTGGATAGCGGTCGATGTGTGGAGTAATAGTAGTAGATGCAGGCAGGAGTCGGTCTACTAATCTTGGACGTGATGCCTATATAATGATCATTGCCTGGATATCATCATAATTATTTGAAGTTCTATCAATTGCCCAACAGTAATTTGTTTACCCACGGATGCTATTTTTCTCGAGACAAGCCACTAGTGAAATCTACGGCCCCCGGGTCTATTTTCTCATCATATATTTTCAGATCTATTTTGCTATTTGCCTTTTTATTTATTTGCCACTTTTATTTTCAGATCTATATTTCTAAAAACCCAAAAACATTTTGCTGCACTTTATTTTATTCGCGATCTATTTATCCAATCTACTACAATTTATCTCCCGTCAACTTGCCAATTTCTGGCGCCGTTACCCGAAAGGGATTGACAACCCCATTAACATGTCGGGTTGCAAGTATTTATTCCTTGTGTGCAGGTGTTGTTTACGTAGTGTTGCTTGGTTCTCCTACTGGTTCGATATCCTTGGTCTCAACACTGAGGGAAATACCTACCGTTGCTGTGCTGCATCATCCCTTCCTCTTTGGGGAAATACCGACGTAGTTCAAGCCAACATCAATGCTCACTGCAACCAACCTAACAAACAAATACAGATAAACAAAGCACCTTCTTGATAACTAGACAAATGCTCACTGCAACCAACCTAACAACCAAATACAGATAAACGAGGCATCTACTCACTATAAACAACCAAGTATAGCCATTCGTGAAACTGAAGTGGACAATTCATACTTAAACATCACATAGCCCTATTGAACATTACATTTTTGCATAACTGAAATAATTAAACACGGCACAGTTAAAACACCGCATGGCAAAAGCTACTACAACAAAGGGTACGGGTTGGCTACCTAGAAAAGTTAAGATTTGTTGATAGGATGTTGCCTCACATGTCATGGACGGGATCCTTCCAGTTGGAAGAGCATAGACACATGGTGCGCTCTCTGATGTCGCAGATGGGTTGTTTCACCTTGGAAGAACCTTTGTGGGTGCCCTCCTCGTGGTCATGGTCGATGAGACCTGACTTGGCAATTGAGGATCCCAAGCAGCCGTCATAGAACGTGTCCTTCAGAAATGACAAAATGGGCTCGATGGCGTACAAGGATCGCAAATCCTTGACCACGTGGCGGAGGAGATCAGTGGCAGGCCTGTCAAAGAGATCGACAGCAGTTGAACTAGAGGGGTTGGGGATGGACCAATTAACCTGTGACATGGCCCGCGCGAAGCCGTCGCTGTTGACGAGCTTGATGTCGTAGCCAGCTTTCCCGAGATACAGGAATACGCTAGCCCAATGATGTGAAGCTTTCGGCATGGCAACATAGTCAACGTCCTCGCTGGCTTCCGCGGCGAGGTGTTGCTCTGGGATCGATAGGTCGGGATGAACGGCGGCCACCTCGCCAACGTCCGCTGAAGAGGCCATGATAAACCTCGTTTTGGCCGAACGCTCGTCGGGCTCCCCGGTATACGTGGTTGGGCTTAGCCTGCCACTCTCTACAGCAGGGGATGTGGATCTGGCGGGGAGGGACACCGTTGGCCTCACCTAAAAACTCAGGGGGGGTGGTATGGGATTCGCTGGGTAACCTGGACTTTATTATCTAAGCTAGGAGGCACGGGCAAACCGGCAGGGGTTGGCGGTGGCGGCGGCGAGCTAGGGTTCGGGGGGAGGGTGGGGGACTGTGGAGGGGGGCGGGGTTGTGTTTGAGGATACGCCACAGCTACTGAAAATTTTAGTAATGGTGGGTGGAGATGGTGGTGGACGAGGGAGGGTGACGGTTCAAATGCCTCGACTACTGGAATTTTACTATAAGGTCTGTGGTGGAGGAGTTGGGGCGACGATTAAAATACCACTGCAACTAAAATTTGGGTAAAGGAATTGATGTGGGGCGGGAGCACCCGAGATCGCACACGGTCCAATAAGAATATGTGTGTATGATAATATGGAAAAGCGGCGGAACCGCCGATTTTTGCATCGCTGAAGGCGGGTAGTTTGTTTTTAGATTTCTAGCTAGCTGGTCTATCGCACACGGTTCGTCCTAATTTTCCGACGTAGACCTGGAATTCATCCTAAATAAACTACCCGCCTTTAGCTTTCGCAGGTTGTGATTTTACAGCGCACTAGCATCGCACACGGTTAAGCTAGTACCACCCTTGCTCGCGCTTGCGCAGTCATGGTGATTTCACAGCACACTTGCATCGCACATGGTTAAGCGACTACCTCCACCCATGCTCGCCCTTGCGCAGTCGTGGTGATTCACAGCGCACTTGCATCACACACGGTGTCGGTGCAACAAACATTCACGTTTAATGCCTGGACTCGTGCACATGGGTGATGTAGTTCATACATCCAGTACCTGTGCATAACACAAATATAAGCCAGAGAAGCCTCTCTTCGTGAGATCAAGGAGAGCATTAAGAAGATCAAGCAGACAAGAGAGCAAAACAAGGAGGCCTCCCCTGCCGGGTAGGAGAGCCTGGCCAAGTCGAGACCGCCTCTGAAGACCAAGTTCAGTTTGCGCCGGCAAGGCTTCTAGGGCCGCCAGGCTCCTCGCCGGCAGGCCCCCTCCAAGAAGCCACCGCTCCACCTCATCACATGCAAATCACTAATTAGCGCGGTGTCAAGCTCTCAAGTAACTAGGTGGATCTTTTCAGGCACGTGGCATCATGGTGAAGATGCGATTAGCTTTATTGACACCCATCCAGAAGGCGTGTCACGCTAATAAGGAAAAGATGGATAAGCGGCGCGGCAGGCTTGCCGGGCTTCAACCTCAAATGACACCCAGCAGGTGCATTTAATTCACTATGTCCTAACTACCACAGTTAGGTATGATAGCACTGTTAGCTATCTAATCATACTCAAACAACTGTTTTGTCACTGCGGTCGCCCCTTAAGCTATAAAAGGAGGCCCGAGGCAACCTACCAAACGGTTCGAACTTTAGATCCCATAACACTTGTATGTGTGCATTGCTCTTCCCGAGGCATCCTTGCCGGGTTTGAGTACTCCGTGCCTTCGTGTTCCTCCAAGTCAATCCACCATAGCAGGAGTAGGGTTTTATGTTGCAAAGAGGCCCGAACCTGGGTAAAAGAGAGCTGTCATCGCCGCGCTGCCCCTGTCATTTCTGCTCTTTGTACAATGTGACCATCCCCTTGCCAAACCACAAAGGGGCACCCATACCCCATAGTTGATCGTGCTTCCACGGTGACATCTTTGGCGCGCCAGGTAGGGGGGCATCGCTTGTGCGAACCTGAAGCAACAGCCGGCACGTTGATCTTCATCATCATCAGCATCGTCCATGGCTCCCAAGAAGAGAAGCAGTGCGGCGACGCATCCTGTTGCCTCGAAGGCTTCGTCGCCTATAGCTACGGGTGCTGCGGGTGGGGCAGGCACCATGGGCAGTGTTGCTAATGCTCCAACCGCGACTGGAGCAGGGACTGGGGCCGCGGGAGTGGTCCAACTTCCTCAACATGCTGGCTATCATGCTCCCGCTGTTGCGGGTCATGGAGACGCCCAGCTCCCTCCTCCCCACCACACCGGCGAGTTCAACCAACGCGACATCGATGCCCGCTCCGGTGCAAGCCAAGATCCACTAGCCACACCGTCTAGAGGGGTGGCAACAGGACGCACGCTTCGTCCCACGCAGAATGAACGTGAAAAGACTCCGAGCGGCGGCAGCGATCCTCAATGACCGTGTTCGCATGGGAAAGGCCTAGCTGATCAAGAGCCTGGCCATCAAGAATAGCTTCGGCCATGTCAGACTACCCTGGTGATAGGTCCAAGACTGCAGGAGCACAACACCACTCCTTCTGGTTCGTCCAGGAGTCGAGCGGTGTTGCGCTCTGCCTCCCACGCCATGCTGGGGACGGTGGCGGAATCAATGCCCAGAGCTCAACTGTTGCTGAAATTTCCCCCAGCAGCAGACAAGATGGATGAATGGAGAGCTACCATTCAGAGCTTCATTGGGTTTGCTGAAGCCAACAAGTCACAGCGTGCGGAACCTTCACGGCACCCCCAAGTGACACCAGCGGCACCCGCTGGCCGCCAAGTTGAGAGGACCACACCCATGGTGCAGTCCCTTCCACGGCATCCTGCTCAAGGGCAGCCATGGCGGGCTCAGCAAACCCATGATGTCGATGAGCCTGATGAAGCGTCAATGGCCTCATCCGATCCATGACTCCAGCGGGATCATCACCAAGTGTTGAGAGACAGGAAGAAGGAAGATGCCCGCGTCACCATTGAGCGGCGTCGTGAGGCACGGCGTCAACCAGACAGGCGTAATGGACCTGATGTGGATGAACCCGCGCTGATGTTGGAGGGTACTTGCCTTACGAGGTAGGGTGCCCCGCCTTCACCCGCGAGATGCGGCAAGTCCATTGGCCATCATCTCGCACCTTCAAGCCTGATCTGCCAGAAAAGTATGATGGGAAACTGAACTCGGCAAAATTTCTGGGCATCTATATGATTGGCATTCAAGCTACCGGGGGAAGAGATGAGAAGGTGCTCACCAACTACTTTCCATTGGCTCTCAAGCCTAATGTGAGGTCTTGGCTGATGCAATTGCCGGAGGATTCCATTTCTTCCTGGGCGGATCTGTCCAACAAGTTCGTTGGCGCCTTCACAGTTGGCCATCAAGAACCAGGGCAACCCAGTGACTTGCAAGGCCTTCTACAAAAAGACAGGGAGACTTTGCGCAAGTATCTGCAAAGGTTTAGCCGAGTGCACCGCAACATCCCGAAGATACATCCAGCAGCTGTGATCGCTGCGTTCCATATGAATGTGCGCAATTGCATGATGCGGGCTAAGATGAATGTTCGGCTCTCCAAGACAGTTAACGAACTCTACACGTTGGCAGGCAAGTGCGCTTGTGCTGAAGAAGGGAGAAGACTTCCAGGGGAGGAGGTTGGTGTCGAAGTCAATTCGGAAGACGACGACACCACCACTCCCAGGAAAAAGAACAGAAAGCGCAACAAGAAGCGATGGAGAAGGCAGTGATGGCGGTTGTTAGCGTGGAAGCACGATCACCTATGGGGCATGGGTGCCCCTTTGTGGTTCGGCAAGGGGACGGTCATGTTGCACAAAGAGCAGAAGCAGCAGGGGATAGCACTGCGATGGACATCTCTCTCTTTACCCAGGTTCAGGCGGCTTTGTAGCGTAAAACCCTACTCCTGCTATGGTGGATTGAACTTGAGGAAGGCGAAGACACGAGGTGCACTAGCCCAGCAAGGGTGCCTGGGGGAATGCAACTATATGCGTACAAGTGTGTGGGGGTCGAGGAGTTCGAACCCTTTGCTAGATTGCCCTGGGCCTCCTTTTATAGCTCAAGGGGCGACCACAATGGCAAAATAGTCATTTGAATGTGATTAGATAGCTAACAGTGCTATCGTACCTAACTCTGGCAATTAGGACAAAGTGCATTAAATGCACTGCAAGGTGTCGTGCTGAGGTTGAAGCCCGGCAAGCCTGTCGCATCGCTTATCCGCCTCTTCTTATTAGTGTGACACGTCCTCTGGACAGGTGTCAATAAACCTAATCTCTTCCTTATCATGTTGTCACGTGCTTGACAGGATCCACCTGGCTGCTTGATACCCTGACACCGCACTGATTAATGATCTGGGTGTGATAAGGTGGAGCGGTGGTGTCTTGGTGGAGATTCCCTGGCAAAGGAACTTGGCGGGCTCTGGCCTTGGCGGTCCCGGCAACCTTGCCGGGGCGAACTGGACTTGACCCTGGGTGCAGCCTTGACCTGGCCAGGCTCTCCGGCCCGGCAAGGGAGGCCTTCCCAAGGTGGCCTTCTATCAGCTTGTCCATCCTAATGCTCCCGTTGATCTCACAAAGAGCGGCTTCTCTGGCTTATCTTTACGTCACGCATTGGTGCTGGATGTATGATCGTTAGCATGCGTGTGCATGAGTTCGGTTAGCAAACGTGAATGTTTGCTGCACTGACAGCCGTCGAGACTTCTGGTGATCTCAGCGCCGGCAAGAAAACAAAGACTGAGATGTCCGGCAAGGAGGCTACTACTTGCCCTGGCTGCCGGGCGGCAGCGGCTGCTGAGAAGACCGACAAGTCTGACGGGCCATACTGCAAGATCCATAGGACCAAGGGTCATGATCTCCAAGATTGCAAGCAAGTTGAACAGTTGGATGAGAACCAGAAGGCTGAGTATGAAAGGCGAGATAAAGAAAAAGGCCAGAATGGTGCTGGCGGGAAAGGCCATGGTGGCCGCAATGGTCATCGCGGCAAAGTCGACCAGCAGAAGGAAAAGCCCGCCAGAGGCCGTGAGAAAAAGGAAAATGAAGATGACAGTGAAGAGGAGGATGATGAGACCAGTGAGCAGGAGTTTAAGAGGGCTACTGAGGCAATATGCATTGACGGGGGTGCATCGTTGCACTCCTCTCACCGCCAACTCAAGCAGTGGGCGCGTGAGTTAATGCGGCAGAACTGGTAGCAAGCGCTCGAGAACCACTTAAGTGGTCTCGCACGCCCATCATCTTTGACATTGAAGATCATCCGGATCGCACTACTATGGTCGGATGCTTGTCGTTGTTGGTTTCACCAACAATCCGCAACCTCAAAGTCACTAAGATGTTGCTTGATGGCAGGGCAGGGTTCAATTAGATCTCCCCCAATGTGCTTAAGAAGCTCCAAATTGCTTATGAGGATCTGAAGAAGACTGGCAATTTCCAGGGGATTAACCAAGGGAGGAGCCAGCCAAAGGGAAAGATCACTTTGCCATTAACATTTGGCGGGAAAATAAACTTCAGGACTGAGAAGATTGTGTTCGATGTTGTCGATCTTCCCCTACCATTTAACGGGATCCTTGGCCGTCCGGCTCTGGCCAAGTTCATGGTAGCGTCCCATTACACGTATAACACATTGAAGATGCTGGGCCCTATGGGAGTCATCTCCATTCCATCGGATAAGAGGGACGCAATCATCTGTATTGATAAGATGTATAGAGACGGGGTAGCAGCAGAGGCCATCAAAACCTCAGCTCCTGCCAAGGAGGAAAAGAAAGCAAAGGGAACTGACAAGGACCTCGGGAAGCGCGTCTCTTCGGAGTGCGCTGCACCGGGCAGCGAATTGCCAGAGAGTTCGGCTAACAAAAGATCCAAGGCTGCTCCTCCTGCAACAAAGAAGGTTATGGCGTGGCAGGATGGCATTGATGGTACTTTCACCATTAGTACCACTCTTGACGACAAATAGGAAAGTGCGCTCGTTGCCTTCCTGCGGGCGAATGTCGATGTGTTTGCATGGCAACCATCTGACATCCCTGGTGTTCCAAGGGAGTTAATCGAGCACCACCTTGCTGTCTGTCCTCGTGCCTGTCCCGTCAAGTAGAAAGTCAGGAAGCAGGCCTTGGAATGGTAGGAGTTCATTGCCGAGGATATTAAGAAACTTGAAGCGGGAGGCTTAGTTAGAGGAGTGTTGCATCCAACTTGGTTAGCGAATCCGGTGGTGGTGCGCTAGGCAAATTGGAATTGAAGACTTTGTATTGACTTCACAAACTTGAACAAAGCTTGTCCAAAGGACCCCTTCCCCTTGCCGCGCATTGATCAAATCGTTGACTCCACCTCAGAATGTGATTTGCTCTCCTTCCTTGGTGCATACTCTGGATACCATCAGATCTTCATGGCCAAGGAAGACGAAGATAAAACCGCATTTATTACCCCATGTGGCATGTACTGCTTTGTGCGTAGGCCTTTCGGGCTAAAAAGTGCTAGTTCCACATTTGCAAGGGCTGTGTAGATTGGTTTTGAGCCTCATTTGCGCAGGAACATAGAAGCCTACATGGATGATATAGTGGTCAAGACCAGGGATAAGTCAACACTCATTTAGGATTTGGAAGAAACTTTTGCAAACCTGCGGAAGATCAACTTGAAGCTTAACCCAGAGAAGTGTGTGTTTGGTGTTATATCCGGCAAACTCCTTGGGTTCATTGTGTCTCAACGAGGTTAGAAGCCAACCCCGACAAGATCATGGCAATAGAACATATCCAAGCTCCGAAAACCATCAAGGATGTGAGGCGTCTGGCCGGCTGTGTTGCCGCACTAAGTAGGTTCATTTCAAAATCCGCTGAGCGTGCCCTGCCGTTCTTCAGAATCTTGAAGAAGCCTGGTCCTATGAAATGGACTCTAGAGGCAGAGGTTGCACTGCGGGATTTGAAAGCTTACCTTTCCTCTGCTCCAACCTTGGTTGCACCCAAACCACAAGAGCCGCTGCTGCTATATCTGGCAGCAACGAATCAAGTGGTTAGTGTTGCCTTGTGTAACACCCCTGTTGTAATAAGCACTGTGATCATCTGTTAATTATGCCAAGTCATCTACATTTGCAATGGTTGATCATAATGTTTAAACACTTCAATTCAAATTTCACTCTGAAATCCATGCAAATTTAAAGTGCAAAATAAAGTTGCCCAAAAGTTGCTGGAAAAATGTTCATCATCTAGCAAAAATTCCATAACATTTAATTGTTAAGGAATACAACATCAACTATTTGCTAAAATGAACAGTATCAATTAATCCAGTGCAATTTCAGCATTTTTAAATGCTATCCTATTTATGAAAAATCCAAACAGGTTCAAATAATCCTCAAACTCATTGTGGCAGTGTATAAAAGTGCTCTGGAATTTATGGACCAAGTTCCATAATTTTCCTAAGCTATTTGGATGCCCAAACAATTCCTTTCACCTCTCTGTTTATTAAATAAAAAGAAAAACAGAAAAGAAATAAAAAGAAAAGAAAAAGGCCTGGACTGACTGGGCCTTAGTGCACAGTGGCAGGCCCAGCCAGCCCAGCCTGCCCTGCGCACAGACGTCGTCTCCCTCCTCCCTGTGTCACCACGCGCGTGCACGCCCGACGTCGCTCGTCGTCGCCACCACACCCGCTAGCCACCCCGCGTCGCTACAGCGCCGCCGAGAGGATAAGATTGACCCCTGGACACCCCTAGGCGAACCCTAGCCTCAGTTCCCCTCTCCTTTCCCCTCGTGCTCGCTCCTCTTCCCCTCTGCCGAGCACCATCGTCGTTGTCGACGTCGATCCAGCACTCTCCGTCGTCCCCACCCACCGCCGACATGTCGTAGAGCACCGTCTTCGTCTGCTACGCCGCCCGGACCCAGCCGGTCGAGCCGGGAGCCTCCGCATTGAGCTCCTCGAGCTCTTCTTCTTCCTCGGCATCAACGGATGCCAGCGATGATTCCGGTGAGGAGGAGCTTCCCCGAGCCCATTTGAGCACACCTACAAGGCCCGGTGAGCAGTCGCCCTCTTTCCCCCTTCTCCCCGTGCGGATCCGTCCCCGTAGTTAGCAGTTGTTAGTATGGCCGAACACGCCGCCGCAGAAGCTCATCGCTGGCGTGGTTCCGGTGACCCATTGGTCACGCGCGCATGACCATTCGCTTAGTTTGGCCGCGTAGACGCCGTAGGAACCTCGCGCCGCTCATTTTGCTCACCGTATCCTAGATTCCGACGACGCCCGAAGTCCGGTGTCCGCTGCGGCGCTCGCCGCCGTCGACTCCGCAGCCCCAGCTCCGCCCAGTACCCCCAAACGACGCGGCAGGCTCCCCTCATTCGAACGCCGCAAACCACGCGATGAACGGACCCCCGTAGCCAAATCCCACCGCTGGTCGTGCCTCCGCCATGGTTTTGGCCATCGGCGGCTAAATGCCGGCGCCCGCGCTGAGGTGGCCGGCCGGGGCCACCCCACAGGGTCACTGCCTGGTGGGCCCCAGGGGCCCAGCTGACCAGTTGACTTTGGTCAATTGCTGACTGGACCGGCCCCAGTCGCTGACAGATGGGGCCCACCTCCCTAATTAACTAAAACTGTTTTTGAATTAACTAATGACTTAATTAGTGGCTGACAGGTGGGCCCAGTAGCTTAATTAGCTAAATTAGATAAAATTTAGACTCTGAATTAGCCACTCTGTATGACAGGTGGGGCCCAGCTGTCAGGTTTGACCTGAACAGCTGCAGTTGACCTGCTGACCTCATGCTGACATCATGCTGTCACAATAATGCATTTTTGTTAATTAAAATAAATCCAGGAATTGTCTAAATCTTTAGAAATTCATCTGTAGCTCGGATGGAAAAACTTTGTACATGAAAGTTGCTCAGAACGACGAGACGAATCCAACCATGCCATCCGTTTCCTTGTCGGGACCCTCTACGGAGGAGAACCCGCAACTGTTAACCTGTTTCTGGTAGATGAATAGTGCATATACACCGGTTAATAAATCCAACTTTAATCCTAAAATAACTAATATGACTTAGACATGCTTTTAGGCAACCCTGCACTGCACGTTAGCATAGCATGCTCTATGTTGCATATGTTTGCTATGTATTTATCTGTTTCTTCCCCCTCTTCTCCCTCGGTAGACCCCGACACCCACACAGTCCCCGAGACCGATGCAGCTCCAGAGGTCGACTACGCCCCTGACGACCAGATCTTGCCGCAGAGCTTCCTGGCAAGCACCCCCCTTTGAACATGCCTATATCGCCTATTCTTTCCCCCTCTTGCTTGCATTAGAATTTGCTACTGCTTTGAGTTATCCTATTCTGATGCATAGCCTGTTTATTGTAACCTGCTATTGATACCTTATCTGCTAATCCTAAACTGTTTAGTATAGGCTTGGTAGAGACCCACCAGAGACTCCCACTTTGACCCAGTTGCCCCCGCTGGATTATTAGATGACTCGGTCAACATGATCAACAGCCAGGACCCGGCACAGCACATCACCCCCCTTAGTTGTACGACACTACAGCGTTACTATGGAGTGCCGAGGGTGATACCTCATATAGCACTTCTGATGTTAACTCTATAGAGTAGTTGTTTGGTCATGGTCATCGAGGGTGATTCCTCCTTCACCACACCCGATAACGACGCTGTCGTGCAACACCTCAAGTGTGAACCCATCGAGGGTGATTCCTCCGAGTTCACCTTAACGGATACACCGAGTAGGAATCCAACGACGGTGATACCTCGGATTCCCCTGATGTTATGGACACACGGATACTTGGACATTACAACTGTTACTTGAAAAGGCGGGTCGACCCTGAGGGGTACCCGCTAGTGATGGGAAGTCGGGTTGACCTGGAGGGTGACCAAGATATAATTACGAGGCATGGCCGGGCATTCTTAGCCCTTGCCGCAAGTCCTCGAGACGGGGCGACGGGGTCACATCGATCACGAGTCTCTGCTCGTTACTGCACTACCAAAACACTAACGATTTGGATATTTGATCTGAGTAGGCATTTGGCCCGATAGCACTAACCATCACGCGGGAAAAGTTATGGGTACTCTACATCATGGCATCAGCCGAAAGCTCAGTCAGACGTCCAGTTCAGCATTGCGGCACGGCCGGATCGTGTCGGCCATCTGAGGCGACGCTGGTATCCACCCTGCGCAGAACGACCCGGAGTGCAACGGGTGATGGGCCCAAGACCCCGGAGTGCTTAGGATGTTGACCGGCGGGGACCTCTCTACTGAGCTTTAGGTAGGGCTGCGGTGTGTCGTTTGGCCGAGGTCGGGCATGACCTAGAAAAGTGTGTCCGGCCGGAGTTAAGCGAGCGTGGTGGGTAAGTTGGTGCACCCCTGCAGGGAAGGACTAATCTATGCATAGCCGGATCCTTGGTAACGGACGCTCGGAGTTGTATCTCGATCGATACAACTAGAACTGGATACTTGTGATGAGTATGGCTCTGGGATTACTTTCTTGCAGGGAGTCAAGGAAGGATCTCTGGGCGAGGTTGATACGGATAGTATGGCTCTGGGATTACTTTCTCGCGGGGAGTCGAGAAAGGATCTCTGGCCGAGGTTGATACTTGGATATTAGGGCTCTGGAATCGCCTTCTCGCAGGGAGTCGAGGAAGGATCTCTGGGCGAGGTTGATACTTAATGCTACTACTACTTTATACTGTACTAATATACACTCTTCTAATGCTGCAAGACCACTGAAGATGCTAGTCTTTGATAGGACTAGGCCTTCTCTCTATTCTGGCATTTCTGCAGCCCAGTCCACATATACAGCCTTTCTTTGATAATGTTGCATATGTAGTGTAAATCCTTGCTTGCTGAGTACTTCAGATGAGTACTCACAGTTGCTTTGCTTCCTCCTTTTCCCCATATATGTTTCATGCAACTAGATGACGGAGCCCCGGAGCCAGCTGCCCCCGTCGACGACTTCTACTACCACCCCGAGGGTGGTTACTACTAGGAGTTGGCTGACGACCAGGAGTAGGTTCGGAGGGTCCCAGGCAGGAGGCCTGCGCCTTTTCGATCGTAGTGTTTTGTTTTGCCCCGCCTTTTCAAGGCCTTTCTGTTTATCTTTTATATCTGTACTCAGATATCTGATGCTTCCGCTGACGCTTGTATTCGAGCCCTCGAGGTCCCTGGCTTGTAATATAAAGCTTGTATGACTTTATTTATGATTTAGAGTTGTGTTGTGATTCCTTCAAGTGAGTCCTTAGGCTTGATCATGTGCATTTGCGTGTATGATTAGTGCACGATTAAGCCGGGGGCATCACACCTTGGTAGCACAAAGAGAAGTGGATACCGAAGGAACTACTGCGGCAGGAATACCCACTGATGAACCAACTCTATCCCCATCAGGACCAGATGGTAACGGTCAAGGGCAGCCACAAACAAGTGCTGATAATTGGAAGGTGTTAGCGACTAGTTTACTTTGTCAGCTCACTCCTGCAGGGGGCTAGATCAAGGTACTCTGGGTGCAAAAATTGATTGTCGGCCTTCTTATGGCCTCGTGGAAGCTACGCCATTACTTCCAAGCTCACGAGATCACAGTTATGACCCGCCTTCCACTGCAGCGTATCCTGAGGAACCCCGAGGCCACCGGCAGGATAGTAGAATGGGCACTAGAACTGTCAAGCTTTGCTTTGAAGTTTGAAAGCACGACAACTATCCAAAGTAGAGCACTGGCAGAATTCAAAGCAGAATGGACGCCAACGCCCGATGAATAGATTGTGGAGACAGTCCTCCCCAGCAAGGAGGCCCCCAAGGAATGGGTCATGTACTTTGACGGTGCTTTCTCGCTCCAAGGTGTTGGGCAGGTGTTTTACTCATTGCACCCACCGGAGAACACCTCAAGTACATTATCCAGATGCATTTTCCTAGGGAAGATGCCACCAACAACACAACAGAATATTAAGGACTCCTTGTCTGACTCAGAATTGCAGTGGAGCTGGGGATAAAGAAGTTGATCGTACGCGGTGACACTCAAATCGTTGTAAAGCAAGTGAATAAGGATTACTAGAGCCCACTGATGGAGGCATACGTGGAAGAGGTGAGGAGGCTGGAAGAGCAATTTGATGGGCTACAAATAGAGCACGTACCCCATGCGGAAAACAGCATCGCTAACCACCTGTCAAAGTGCGCTGCGCAGAAGCTTCCTGTGGAACCAGGAACTTTTATACTCCACTTAACCCAACCATCCGTTTCTCCATCAGCATTGGCCAGGAAAAGAAGGAAACTCAACAACGGCAAACATTTACCGGCAGAGCTCCCTGAAGCCGCTGGTGAGAAGGTTGCCGGGGGAGACCCTATGCTTGTTGGTGAGCCGCGCTCTTCGGTAGAACCTAGAGTTCTCGCTGACGAGGCGGGTGCTCCCACGATAGAGGAGATGCATTTAGTCCTTGTCGTCGAGCCTCAGGCTCCGGCATGGGCACAACACATAGTCCACTTCTTGCAAAATGGAGAACTTCCTGATAATCCAGAGGAATCTAAAAAAGTGGCCCGCCAATCGAGTATGTACCAGTTTGTGGATGACACTCTGTACAAAAAGAGGCCAAATGGTGTGAAGTTGAAGTGTATCAGCCAAGAAGAGGGACTAATGATATTGGCAGAAATATATGGAGGTGTGTGTGGTTCACATCTGGGATCAAGGACACTTGTCGGAAAAGCTTTCCGGCAAGGATTCTATTGGCCCTTCGCCCTCCAGGATGCAACTGAGCTCATCACCAAGTGTGAAGCATGCCAGTTCCTGATGTTGGCTTGAACTACGTCGGTATTTCCCCAAAGAGGAAGGGATGATGCAACACAACAACGGTAGGTATTTCCCTCAGTGATGAGACCAAGGTTATCGAACCAGTAGGAGAACCAAGCAACACTACGTAAACAGCACCTACACACAAAGAACAAATACTTGCAACCCGACGTGTTAAAGGGGTTGTCAATCCCTTAGGGGCACGGCACCAGAAATTGGCAAGTTCACGAGAGATAAATTGTAGTAGATTGGATAAATAGATCGCGAATAAAATAAAGTGCAGCAAAATATTTTTGGGTTTTTAGAAATATAGATCTGAAAATAAAAGTGGCAAATAAATAAAAAGGCAAATAGCAAAATAGATCTGAAAATATATGATGAGAAAATAGACCCGGGGGCCGTAGATTTCTCTAGTGGCTTCTCTCGAGAAAAATAGCATACGGTGGGTAAACAAATTACTGTTGGGCAATTGACAGAACTTCAAATAATTGTGACGATATCCAGGCAATGATCATTATATAGGCATCACGTCCAAGATTAGTAGACCGACTCCTGCCTGCATCAACTACTATTACTCCACACATCAACCGCTATCCAGCATGCATCTAGTGTATTAAGTTTATGGAGAAACGGAGTAATGCAATAAGAATGATGACATGATGTAGACAAGATCTATTTATGTAGAAATAGACCCCATCTTGTTATCCTTAATAGCAATGATACATACGTGTCGGGATCAAGTACCGTAAGATCGAACCCATCACAAAGCACCTCTTCCCATGGGAAGAAAAATCGATCTTGTTGGCCTAACTAAACCAAAGATTTGAAGAAGAAATACGAGGCTATAAGTAATCATGCATATAAGAGATCAAAAGACTCAAATAACTTTCATGGATAAAAACATAGATCTGATCATAAACTCAAAGTTCATCGTATCCCAACAAACACACCGCAAAAAGAATTACATCAAATAGATCTCCAAGAGACCATTGTATTGAGAATCAAAAGAGAGAGAGGAAGCCATCTAGCTACTACCTACGGACCCGTAGGTCTACAATGAACTACTCACGCATCATCGGAGAGGCACCAATGAGGATGATGAACCCCTCCGTGATGGTGTCTAGATTGGATCTGTGGTTTCTGGAACTTGCGGTGGCTGGAATTGATTTTCGTCGACTCCCCTAGGGTTTCTGGAATATTGGGGTATTTATAGAGCAAAGAGGCGGTATGGGAGGCGGCCGAGGTGGGTACAACCCACCTGGGCGCGCCTGGGCCCCCAGGCGTGCCCTGGTGGGTTGTGCTCCCCTCGGAGCCCCCCTCAGGTACTTTCTTGGCCCATCTTGTGTCTTCTGGTCCAGAAAAAATCACCAAAAAGTTTCGCTGCATTTGGACTCCGTTTGTTATTGATTTCCTATGAAGTAAAAAACAATCAAAAAACAGCAACTGGCACTAGGCACTATGTCAATAGGTTAGTCCCAAAAAATGATATAAAGTTGCTACAAAATGATTGTAAAACATCCAAGAATGATAATATAACAGCTTGGAACAATAAAAAATTATAGATACGTTGGAGACATATCAGCATCCCCAAGCTTAATTCCTGCTCGTCCTCGAGTAGGTAAATGATAAAAACAAAATTTTTGATGTGGAATGCTGCCTAACATGTTCATCACATATTCTTTTCTTTGTAGCATGGACATTTGGACTTTTATATGATTCAAAGAAATAGTCTAGTTTTGACATGAAGATTTCAATACTCAAGCATATCAACAAGCAACCATGTCTTTCCAAATATCAACACTGAAGCAAGTTATCCCTAGCCCATTATGCTCAATCATTGATCCATCCATGAAACACACTCGCATATTAGCTACACCCAATGCTCAAGTACGATCATAGTGCCCGTTAGTTGGTGCTTTATAAGAGAAGATGGAGACTCAAAATAAAATAAAAATTGCATAAAGTAAAAGAAAGGCCCTTCGCAGAGGGAAGTAGGGATTTGTAGAGGTGCCAGAGCTCAAAGCAAAAAAAGTAGAGATAAAACATTTTGGGTGGCATGCTTTTCCTGTCAACGAAAATGATCTAGTAGTTCCCAATACTTTCCGTGCTAGATATATCATAGGCGGTTCCCAAACAGAAAAAAAAGTTTATTCCTTTTTCCACCATACTTTCACATTCCACGGCTAACCGAATCCACGGGTGCCATCCATACCAACAGTTTCCAAGGAATTTATTATTTGACAACATAAAGTAAATTCATTTTTCATTTCAGGACTAGGCATCCCTAATACCTTTGCCGTACTCTCGTGCAATGACAAGTGAATAAACACTCGTCTTGAGAATAACACATCTAGCATGGAAAAATATCAGCCACCCCCTACCGTTTCATGAGTGGTACGAGCACACGAAAGAGAAATTTATTTTGAAATTAGAGATGGCACATACAAATTTGCTTAGAACGGCACATAAATATTGCATATAGGTAGATATAGTGGACTCATATGGCAAAACTGGTTTAAGGATTTTGGATGCACAAGTAGTGATCATATATAGTGCAAATGAAGGCTAGGAAAAGATTGAGAAGCATCCAACCAAGAAACGAAAATTCTCATAAGCGAGCATTAAGCATAACTAACACCGAATAATGCACCACAAGTAGGATGTAATTTCATTGCATAACTATTGACTTTCATGCTTGCATAGGGAATCACAAACCTTAGCACCAATATTCTTACTAAAGCATAATTACTCATCAACATGACTCACATATTATATCAACATATCGCAAAACTATTACAAGGAATCAAGTTTATTTTGTCCAATGATCTTCATGAAAGTTTTTATTATATCCCTCTTGAATATCTATCACTTTGGGACTAATTTCATTTCTTGATTTTGATAGTTCAAACAAATCTAAGTGAAGAACATGAGCATAAATTTTCTTCTCTCAAAATAATTTAAGTGAAGCAAGAGAGAATTTCTAAAAAAAATTTTACTAACTCTCAAATAAATCTAAGTGAAGCATGAGAGCATTTCTTCAAAAATACTAAAGCACACCGTGCACAAGAAGATATAAGTGAAGCACTAGAGCAATTCCATAGCTCATAAAGATTTAAGTGAAGCATAGAGAGCAATTCTAACAAGTCATAGCATAATTTTGGCTCTCTCAAATAGGTGTGTCCAGCAAGGATGCATGACTAAAAATAAAAAGAAAAACAAGCAAAGACTCATATCATATAGGACGCTCCAAGCAAAACTCATGATATGTGACGAATAAAAATAGAGCTCCAAGTAAAATACTGATGGTCGTTAGAAGAAAGAGGGGATGCCACTCGGGCATCCCCAAGCTTAGTTGCTTGCTTCTCTTTGGATAATGGCTTGGGGTGCCATGGGGCATCCCCAAGCTTAGACCCTTATTACTCCTTATTCCTTCATCCTTCGCAATCTCAACCAAAACTTGAAACCTTCAATCACACAAAACTCAACAAAACCTTCGTGAGATCCGTTAGTATAAGAAAACCAATCTTTACTTTAAGTATTGTAGAAAACCCATTCAAATTTTGTTCTTGCATTATATCTACTATATTCTAACTTTACCATGGCTCATACCCCCCGATACAAACCATAGATTCATCAAAACAAGCACACAATGCAAAGAAAACAGAATCTATCAAAAACAGAACCATCTATAAAGATGCGAATTTTTCTCATACTTCTGTAACTCCAACAATTCTGAAAAATTAAGACAACGGAGGAAATTTGTATATCAATCTTTTGTAAAAAGAATTCAGAATATTTCATCGCATCTGTGAATTTTCAAAATTATTTTATTGGATGCAAAAGTTTCTATTTTCCAACAAGATCAAATCAACTATCACCAAAGCTATCCTGAAGGCTTTACCTGGCACAAACACTAATTAAAACACAAAAAACACAATCATAACAGTAGCATAATTGTGCAAACACTCAAGAGCAGAAAGAAAAAGGCAAAAATAAATTTTATTCATTGGGTTGCCTCCCAACAAGCGCTATCGTTTTATGCCCCTAGCTAGGCATAATGCAAAGATCTAAGTATTGTCATCTTTGTTTCTAGATCCATAAGATGCCCTCATGATTGATTCATATGGTGGCTTAATTCTTGTTCTAGGGAAGTGTTCCATACCGTTTCTCAAAGGAAATTAGAATTTGATGTTCCCTTCTTTCATATCAATCATGGCACCTATAGTGCGCAAAAACGGTCTACCAAGAATAATTGGACAAGACAGATTGCAATCAATATCAAGGACAATAAAATATATGGGCACATAATTCCTATTTGCAAGAATAAGAACATCATTAATTCTTCCCATAGGCTTTTTAATAGTAGAATCCGCCAAGTGCAAATTTAAAGAACATTCTTCAATATCGGTAAGACCAAGCACATCACATAAATATTTCGGAATTGTGGAAACACTGGCACCCAAATCACACAAAGCAAAACACTCATAATTTTTAATCTTGACTTTGATAGTAGGTTCCCATTCATGATGTAATTTTCTAGGAATTGAAATCTCTAATTCCAACTTTTCTTCCAAAGCCTTCATCATAGCATCAACAATATGTTTAGTAAAAGCTTTATTTTGTTCATAGGCATGGGGTGAATTTATAGTAGATTGCAACAAAGAAATACAATCAATCAAAGAGCAATTATCATAATTAAAGTCTTTGTAATCCAAAAGAGTGGGCACATCACTAGTTAAAGTTTTGACCTCTCCAAACCCACTTTTATCAATTTTCTCAACAAGATTTTCACCCTCCAAATTATCGGGACGCCTTCTAGCTCAAGTTGACTCTTCTCCAGTCCCATTATTATCAATCTTAATTTTACTAAACAAGGAATCAATAGAAGAAACACCAACCATTTTAAGTTCTTCATCACTTTTATTTAAGCAATCACTAGAAAACGCTTTTTCTAGAAATTCTCTTTTAGCTCTAAGCATAGCGGTTCTTTTCTTACTTTCATCCATAGAAAAAATATAAAGCTTTAATTGATTCCTCAACCTTAGGCACAAAAACTTTCATCTTGAGATTTTCTACATCATGAGAAATTCTATCAATACTCCTAGACATATCATCAATCCTATTCAGCTTTTCTTCTATCGTAGCATTAAAAATCTTTTGAGTATTGATAAATTCTTTAATATTATTCTCAAGATCAGAGGTGTTCCTACTATTATTATAAGAAGGATTACCATAGGAATTACCATAATTATTAGAGGAATTACTAGGAAAAGGCCTAGGATTAAAATTACCTCTATAATCATTGTTATTGAAATTGTTTCGAGAGATAAAATTCACATCTACGGCATCACTATTTTGCTCAATCAAGGTAGACAAAGGCACATCATTAAAATCAATAGGAGCACTTTTATTAGCAACCAATTTCATAAGAGCATCAACTTTTTCACTCAAAGAAGAAATTTCTTCAACCGACTAAACTTTTTTACTAGTAGGAGCTCTTTCGGTATGCTATTGTGAATAACTTGCCATAATATTGTCTAGTAATTTAGTAGCTTCACCCAAAGTAATTTCCATAAAAGGTACCACCTGCGGCGAAGTCTAAAAGATTTCTAGAAACAAAATTCAATCCCGCATCAAAAATTTGTATGATCATCCAAAGATCTAAACCATGAGTAGGACAATTTCTTAGCATCAATTTCATTCTTTCCCAAGATTGCGCAACATGTTCATGCTCAAGTTGCTTAAAATTCATGATTTGCATCCTAAGGGAAATAATTTTCACGGGCGGAAAATACTTAGTAATAAAAGCATCTTTTCTCTTATCCCAAGAATCGATACTATTGCGAGGCAAAGAAGAAAACCAATTTTTTGCATGATCTCGCAAAGAAAATGGGAATAATTTCAACTTCACAATATCATTGTCCACATCTTGTTTCTTTTGCATGTAGCATAATTCCACGAATGTGTTAAGATGGGACGCAGCATCCTCACTAGGAGTACCGGAAAATTGATCTTTCATAACAAGATTCAGCAAAGCGGCATTAATATCACAAGACTCCGCACTAGTGGCGGGAGGAGCAATCGGAGTGCTAATAAAATCATTGTCATTGGTATTGGAGAAATCATACAACTTGGTGTTCTCTTGAGTCATCGTGACTACGCAACAAGATTGCACTCAAAAATAGATCTGACGAGAAAACGGCGAAAGAAAAAGAGGGCGAATAAAATGGCAAATTTTGTGAAGTGGGGGAGAGGAAAACGAGAGGCAAATAATGTAAATTGCAAGGAGATGAGATTTGTGATTAGGAACCAGGTAGATGTTGATGATGTCTCCCCGGCAACGGCGCTAGAAATTCCTTTTGATGCTGGCTTGAACTACGTTGGTATTTCCCCAAAGAGGAAGGGATGATACAGCACAGCAACGGTAGGTATTTCGCTCAGTGATGAGACCAAGGTTATCGAACCAGTAGGAGAACCAAGCAACACTACGTAAACAGCTCCTGCACACAAATAACAAATACTTGCAACCCGACGTGTTAAAGGGGTTGTCAATCCCTTTCGTGTAACGGCACCAGAAATTGGCAAGTTGACGGGAGATAAATTGTAGTAGATTGGATAAATAGATCATGAATAAAATAAAGTGCAGCAAAATATTTTTGGGTTTTTAGAAATATAGATCTGAAAATAAAAGTGGCAAATAAATAAAAAGTCAAATAGCAAAATAGATGTGAAAATATATGATGAGAAAATAGACCTGGGGGCCGTAGATTTCACTAGTGGCTTCTCTCGAGAAAAATAGCATACGGTGGGTAAACAAATTACTGTTGGGCAATTGACAGAACTTTAAATAATTATGACGATATCCAGGCAATGATAATTATATAGGCATCACGTCCAAGATTAGTAGACCGACTCCTGCCTACATCTACTACTATTACTCCACACATCGACCGCTATCCAGCATGCATCTAGTGTATTAAGTTTATGGAGAAACGGAGTAATGCAATAAGAACGATGACATGATGTAGACAAGATCTATTTATGTAGAAATAGACCCCATCTTGTTATCCTTAATAGCAATGATACATACGTGTCGGTTCCCCTTCTGTCACTGGGATCAAGCACCGTAAGATCGAACCCATCACAAAGCACCTCTTCCCATGGCAAGAAAAATCGATCTAGTTGGCCTAACTAAACCAAAGATTCGAAGAAGAAATACGAGGCTATAAGTAATCATGCATATAAGAGATCAAAAGACTCAAATAACTTTCATGGATTAAAACATAGATCTGATGTTAAACTCAAAGTTCATCGGATCCCAACAAACACACCACAAAAATAATTACATCAAATAGATCTCCAAGAGACATTGTATTGAGAATCAAAAGAGAGAGAGGAAGCCATCTAGCTACTATCTACGGACCCGTAGGTCTACAATGTACTACTCACACATCATCGGAGAGGCACCAATGAGGATGATCAACCCCTCCGTGATGGTGTCTAGATTGGATCTGTGGTTTCTGGAACTTGCGGCGGCTGGAATTGATTTTCGTCAACTCCCCTAGGGTTTCTGGAATATTGGGGTATTTATAGAGCAAAGAGGCGGTGCGGGAGGCGGCCGAGGTGGGCACAACCCACCTGGGCCCCCAAACGCGCCCTGGTGGGTTGTGCTACCGTCGGAGCCCCCCTCAGGTACTTTCTTGCTCCAACTTGTGTCTTCTGGTCCAGAAAAAATCACCAAAAAGTTTCGTTGCATTTGGACTCCGTTTGGTATTGATTTCCTGCGAAGTAAAAAACAAGCAAAAAACAGCAACTACCACTGGGCACTATGTCAATAGGTTAGTAACAAAAAATGATATAAAGTTGCTATAAAATGATTGTAAAACATCCAAGAATGATAATATAACAGCGTGGAACAATCAAAAATTATAGATACGTTGGAGACGTATCAGTTCCACTCCAAGAATATTCATCAGCCAACTCAAGCCCTTCAAACCATCCCTTTATCCTGGCCTTTCGCGGTCTGGGGGCTCGACATCTCGGGCCCCTTTCCCTATGCTACCGGGGGCTTTGAGTTCTTGTACATCGCAATTGACAAGTTCACAAAGTGGCCCGAACATGTGTCCCTATCCAGCTGTTGTGTCCTTGTCGCCACGTGTCGTGAACATGTGTTTTCCGGTAGCATTGTTGTCAGGCATATTCTCGAGGGTGTACTTCACCACAACAATTTGCTTGTTGTGCCTTCGATTATGAAGGGTGTGGTTCTTCTAAAGCTTCCCGATAAATTTGATGCGGACTATCTTCATCGTCATGTGTATGAGTGGAAAGACCACTCTGTTAGGTTCTCCATGGTTGGCGAGATGTCGATGGTGCCGGTAGACATCTCTCATGAAGTCCATGGCCTGGTCAGTTATGTGGGGTACATCCCATAGGTCGATGGCAAGAAATAGTCTGCAGATTTTAATTAGTGCAACTTTGCTTGTGTGTAGTAAGTACTATTGTTCAGTACTTAATTTGTGTGTGTGAACCCTATATTGTTTAGTACTGCCGCTTTTGTTCTGTGGTGAGTCCTGAGAACAATCTATGTTAATATCTGTCCACTCAATTCAGTCTGTATATTTTGAAGTATCCAGATCATCTTTTTTGTGAGGACGGTTTATCAATTATGGTTACACTCCAAAGTCTGTATGCATTGCAGGGTTTATTACACCCACCTGGATTTCCAGTCCCATGGATGTTCGGTCCATACGATTTGTCACTACCTTTGGACTGTCCTGTTTATGGGAGTAAGTGGGGGCCCTGCATGCCACCCATAATTCAATGATCAACCTTCAATTTAGAACTTGAACATAGTGATTTCCTGGTAAGGATTCACTCGTGTCACATCAAGTAAATCTTATTGATTTACTGTCTAAATCTTATGGATTTGCTGTCATGTTTTCTTACTTTTGCTACAATTTTACGATGCAGGTTTTGCCATGTGACATTCATTACAGAATAAACCATTTGGTTTGCTCTATGATGGTTATTTTTGCAGGTTTCACTTCTTATGTCGTGTCTGTAACGAAGGCACTGTCCATCACTTATATTACTGGACAGAATTGGATCAGTCTGTTGTCTGAGTACAATCAGAAGCCCTACGATGAACTGCAGTTTTGTTTAACAAACACGCCACAATTAGTCCTTCTCGTGTTTAAAAGAAGTGAAGAAAAATACTGGATCAAGGACACAGAGCCTAGTGAAGTTAGAAAGCTGAAGTATGAAATCATAGCAGACCAGAGACGATCGCTGCTGTCTCGCACATCGATACCACCTTCAGCATCGGATCGAGCACCGACACCTTCTCCGACGGCACTGGCTCTAGCACTAACAGCGGAAGTAGCTCAGTCTGATCCACCAGAGGATTGGGCACAGACCGCGTCAGCGGATCAGGCTGATCTACCGGAGGATCGGGCACCGACACGGGCACCTGCTCCGACACCTGCACGAGCTCCACAAGGAGCACCATCTCCGGCAGCAGCTGCAGCACTACTAGTCGGACCGGCACGGGCACCAGCAACGGCTCCAGCACCTACACCAACACTTGAAGTTGCACTTGCATCTGCTCCGGCCCGTGCAGCGGCAATGGAACCAACACTTGCACCGGCAACAGACTGGGCTGTAGTTCGCACTGCATATACCAAAGTCCTTACAAAAACCGACATCTCCACCTTCCTGGTAAGCATTGGCAGCCCAAGTGCTTCGTTCTTTTTTCTTTCCATGTTGTTTCACATGATTCACTATGTTGATCTAAATGTTTGTGTATGTCTTCTTGTTTGCAAACAGAGAATTCCTAGAGCAACGACGGAGTCGTTCAATAACCTGGGCGACCGTGGCCAAGTGTCGGTGCAACAAACCTTGGGTCTATTGCCCTGACTGTGCACAGGCACGAGAACAAGATTACAACACCAAGGCTGTGTCAAGATACAAGAGACCAAGATCTTCGAAGAACCAGCAGGTAGATTAAGAAGGCCAAGACAGAGAAGCGAGACACCACCAGGAGAAAAGCCTCCCTCGCCGGGCAGGCGGACCTGGCAAGGACAAGGGCTCCCCCAAAAGAAAGCATTCAAGGCGTCCCGGCAGGGCCTGCCAGGACTCACGAGGGCGAAGACACCTCACGAAGCTATCTCACCATGACCCACGTCGTTGATCAATGCGGTGTCAAGCCGCAAAGTGACTAAGTGGCAGCCATTCGCCACATGGCGGCCTCTTTCTACAGGAAATACCTACAGATGACACCCGTCCTACGGCATGTCAAGCAAGCAGGCATGGAGCTAGAAAGACGAGCCCGACAAGGCTTGTCGGGCGAGCAACGATGTGACATCGAGCGGTGCATTTAATGCACTCTGTCAGCCTGCAGAATTAGGTATGACAGCACTGTTTGCTATCTTATCAGTGCATAATGACTGTTTTGCCACTGTGGTGACCCCTTAACCTATAAAAGGAGGCCCATGGCAACCGTAGCAAGGGTTGGAAAGTTGAACACCCCCACACTCGTACGCGCGTAGTCACTGCCTCCTCAGGGCGAGCCTGCGGGGCAAGTGTACTACGCTCCACCACCACTTTTCCACCATCTATCCACCAAAGCAGGAGTAGGGTTTTACGCATCGTGGCGGGCCGAACCTGGGTAAAATTGCCCGTGTGATCTCTCTCCTGCTGCCCCACATTCTTCTGCTCTTTGTGCAACGCGACATCCCCCCTGCCGAACGAGCAAGGGGCCCCTTGGCCCCATAGGTGGCCGTGGTTTCCCTCGACATCTTTGGCGCGCCAGGTAGCGGGATCGCTTGCGCGAACCTAAAAGCGTGTGCAACGCGTCATCTTCATCACCATCTTTGTCTTCGACGGCGCCATCGACAATGGCCCCCAAGAAGAGGCCCGGTGCTGCTGCTCACCCATCCACCTCGAAGGCGCCGTCGCCCGCAGCCACCAATGCTGGGGGGGACGCGGAGGCGCAGGAGAGTGTGGACGCCACTGGGGCTGTGGTCGGGGCAGGCGGCACCATCACCACTTCCCCTTTGGTCGAAGCAGGAGCAGGAGACGCCGGAGGAGAGCAACATCAGCAACACCCCGATGGCCACGCTCTGTGAGGTACGGGTGAAGGGGCTACTCCATCCACACTCCTTCCCCTCGCCGACGGGCACAGCCGCAGCAATAGCGCTCGGTCTGGGGCGAATCGCCGCCCTCCGGCCGCCCCCACCAAAGGGGCGGCTGCAACGCGTGCACCTCTCCCGGGACGAGTCGACCAGGCTGCTGCGCCTAGTGGAGCTGCTGACCCTCAAGCGCCATCATCGCGCCACCATGCCATCCAGGTGGCCGCCCCACAACAGCAGGGACATGATACGGTCGCTGCTTGCCCCGTTAGGAGCCGAGGGAAGGCATGATCTGCGTCATCATCGCCCATACCAAGTACTACTACGGAGGCCATGGCGTGGGCTCAACTGCTGCTGAGGTTTCCGCCAGCGGCCGAGCAGATGAATGAATGGCGTGCCACCATCCAGAGCCTGCTCGGCTTCGCTGAGGCTGGGGGCTTGCAGTGAGCTGGCCCGCCACGGCCTTCTCAAGCAACAACAACGGCCCGTGCTGCTGGTCGTACGGAAGGTGCCACCCCCACGGTACAATCCCTGCCACGGCAACTAGCGCCGACGCAGCGGAATCAAGAACTTGATGGCATCTCGATGGCCTCTTCTGACCCTCGAGTGTGTCCAGGCCGGCAGCGTGCCCCGGAAGACGGGCGGAGGGGAGACGCGCGCGTTGTTGTTGAGCAACGCCGCGACGCCCACCGCCGGGCCAATGGGTGTGACGTTCCCGACGTCGACGAGCCTGCACTCGATACTGGCGGGTACCTACCTTTCGAGGTTTGGTGCCCTGCCTTTACTCGTGAGCTGCGGCAAGTCCGTTGACCGTCCGTCTGCATGTTCAAGCCAGAGATACCAGAGAAGTACGATGGGAGGCTGAACCCGGCAGAGTTTCTTAGCATCTACACCATTGTTGTTCAAGTTGCCGGGGGAAGAGATGAGAAGGTATTCGCCAACTACTTCCCTTTGGCTCTCAAGTCCAATGTGAGGTCTTGGCTGATGCACCTGCCAGAGAACTCCATTTCGTCATGGGCTGATTTGTGCCATGAGTTCATTGGCGCCTTCACTGGCGGCCATTAAGAACCAGGTCGGCCCAGCGATCTGCAGCTTCTTCAGTAGAAAGAAGGAGAGACTCTCCGGAAGTATTTGCAGAGATTTAGCAGAGTCCACAGAAACATCCCAAATATCCATCCAGCAGTTGTGACAGCCGCCTTCCAGTCCAATGTGCGCAACCGGAAGATTCGTTCCAAGATGAATGTACGGTTGCCCAAGACTGTGAAGGAACTTTACACCTTGGTGGATAAGTGTGCTCGAATGGAGGAGGGAAAAAAACTGCCCGGAGAGGATGATTGCATTAATGTTGATTCAGAGGATGATGACGAGTCCACCAGTCAGAAGAAGAGCAAGAAACGCAATAAGAAGCGCAAGGATAAGACGGTAATGTGTGTTGAAGGGTCAAGTATCCCTTGTACCGGCAAGAAGGTTAAGGCCGAAACCCCCGGCAAGGAAGTTGTCGTGTGCTCTGACTGCCGGGAGAACGCGGCTGCTGAAAAGACCGGGAAAGGTGATGAGCCGTACTGCAAGATCCAACGGACCAAGGGCCACGACCTCCAAGAGTGTTATCAGGTTGAGCAGCTTGTCAAGAGACAAAAAGCAGAATATGAAAAGCGTGACAAGGAAAAGTGACAGAATGTTGCTGGTGGTAAGGGTCATGGCGGTGAAGTAAATCGCCCCAGCAGACCTCTTTGGAACAAAGGGAAACCTGCCGGGGATCGGGAGAAGGAAGCCTGTGGTGATGAGAGTGATGAAGGGGATGAGGAGGAAACCAGTGAGCAGGAGTTCCAGAAGGCCACTGACGCTCTGTGCATTGACGGGGGTGCGTCCCTACATGCCTCTCACCACCAACTCAAGCGGTGGGCGCGTGAGGTTAATGCCGTGGAACCAGCGCAGGGGCCCGGAAACCACTGAAATGGTCACGCACGCCCATCAATTTTGACGAAGAGGATCATCCTGACCGCACCACCGTGGTAGGATGTTTGCCGTTGTTGGTCTCTCCAACAATCCGCAACCTCAAGGTCATGAAGATGTTGGTGGACGGCGGGGCCGAGTTGAATCTGATTTCCCCAAAGGTTATCAGCAAGCTTCAGATAGCAGAGAATGAGTTAAAAGTCACCGGCACGTTTCAAGGAGTTAATCCCAGCAGGAGTCATCCTAAGGGAAAGATCACGTTGCCTGTGACATTTGGGGGAGAGCTGAACAACCGGACTAAAAAGATTGTGTTTGATGTGGTTGACCTCCCCTTGCCGTACAATGGAATCCTTGGACGCCCAGCCCTGGCTAAGTTCATGGCGGCATCCCACTATGCCGACAACGTATTGAAGATGCCTGGGCCAGTTGGAGTCATTTCCGTCCCATCAGATGAGAAAGACGCAATCATTTGTGTGGACAAGATGTACAGGGACACAGTCGCGGCAGAGGCAGCGATAGTTCTCGCCAAGGAGAACAGAGGGAAGAAGAAGGATAGTAAGGGCTCCGGCAAGGAATTTGGGAAGCGCGCCTCTCTGGAGTGCGCTGCGCCTGTTGATGACTTGCCGGAGAGTTCCAACAGCAAGAGATCCAAGGTTGCTACTCCTCAAGTGAAGAAGGTCCCGGCAGGGCTGGCTGGCGTTGATGGTACTTTCACCATCAGCGCCACCCTCAATGACAAATAGGAAAGCGCGCTCGTTGCCTTCCTGCGGGCGAATATCGATGTGTTTGCCTGGCAACCATCTGATATCCCCGGTGTTCCCAGGGAGGTAATCGAGCACCACCTTGTTGTCTGCCCACATGCCTGACCTGTCAAGCAGAAAGTCTGAAAGCAGGCCTTGGAGAGGCAGTACTTAATTACAGAGGAGATCAAGAAACTTGAGGTGGCTGGTTTGGTCAGAGGAGTGCTGCATCCAACGTGGTTAGCAAATCCAGTGGTTGTCCGGAAGGCCAATGGGAAATGGAGACTATGCATAGACTTCACAGACCTCAACAAGCCTTGCCCGAAAGACCCATTTCCCTTGCCGCGCATTGACCAGATCGTGGACTCCACTTCAGGCTGCGATTTGCTCTCCTTTTTGGATGCATACTCTGGGTATCATCAAATCTTCATGTCCAAGGAAGACGAAGAGAAGACCTCGTTCATCACCCCATGTGGTACGTACTGCTTTATCCGCATGCCTTTCGGATTAAAGAGTGTCGGGTCTACTTTTGCAAGGGCAGTCCAGGTTGGTTTTGGGCATGGAGCTGGCAAGACGAGCTCGGCAAGGCTTGCCGGGCGAGCAACGATGTGACGTTGAGCGGTGCATTTAATGCACTCTGTCAGCCTGCAGAATTAGGTATGATAGCACTATTTGCTATCTTATCAGTGCTTAATGACTGTTTTGCCACTGTGGTGACCCCTTAACCTATAAAAGGAGGCCCATGGTAACCGTAGCAATGGTTGGAAAGTTGAACACCCCCACACTCATACGCGCGTAGTCACTGCCTCCTCAGGGCGAGCTTGCCGGGCAAGTGTACTACACTCCACCACCACTTTTCCACCATCAATCCACCAAAGCAGGAGTAGGGTTTTACGCCTCGCGGTGGCCCGAACCTGGGTAAAATTGCCCGTGTGATCTCTGTCGTGCTGCCCCACGTTCTTCTGCTCTTTGTGCAACGCGACATCCCCCCTGCCAAACCAGCAAGGGGCCCCTTGGCCCCAAAGGTGGCCGTGGTTTCCTGTGACACCAAGTTTCTCTTACCATGCGTAGCCTTGGTGTGAATGAACCTGCTCAATATACCATAAGTACAAAGGTTGGTCGCATGATGATTGATGCTAAAGGATGGTCAAGGTTCAAAACTCTATCAAATCTTGCGGTAGGGGATGATGTCAAAATCGAACTTTCTCGGCAAGGAGAGCTGGTCCAAATCAACTTTGAAATTCTTTAGTAGCAGCACGCAACTGCCGAACTGATCTATCTCAAAGAGCTTTTGATGTAATAATATGGCATGGTGAAACAAGTGTCCTGTGTGTGTAAGTAGTACGACAGTATTATTTATCATGTAGGATATCGTGAAAGAATTGCAACTCTGATTGCTGGTTAGGAACTATCGTTCGATTTCATTCTAACAGCTGCCGTGCTTTATTTAATTTTTTGTATTCGCCTTGCAACAGCATCTAAAACCAGCGACGTACTGATCGCTTGCAATATGAAATGCGCTGAGTTAGAACACATGGGCCCCCAAACATGCAGGGCCACCGGCCTGTGGCCCAAAGTCCAGAACCGTCAGCCTATCTGAGTATTATATTGTCATCTAAACCCCCATATTATGTTATATATATCCCCCTTGATTTTTCTTATGTATAAAGTTATGTGATACTAGTTACTCCTGCCTTTCTACTTCCTTTCGCTGATATGTGGGGCATCCAGTTACTCTTGCGGTAGGGGATATAAAAGATTTTTATATTTCTTTACAGAGGGAGTATCTCTCTATCGAAAATATATTTATGTGTAACAAGTTACTCCTGCATTTCTACTTCCTTTCACTGATATGTGGGGCATCCGGCAACAGGGTCCATGTGCCATGCACCAAATTAGAGTGCCCAACTGCACAGTAGACTCACCCCGGTCGTAGCGCCACAGTATTGCCCAATGAGCCATCAAATCACAAAAACCCCCACCTTTCCAGCAGTAGCGGTAAGCTGGATGGACAAAGCAGCAATATTTCACTGGGCCTGAATCCCCTTCTCCCTCGTCTACTTGTTCAGAGAAAACCTCCTCTCGGCGATTGCGTAGGGTTTTCTCATGGAGAACCAGGTACGAATTCTTCATCCATCCCCGATAAATCCTAGTCCCTTGGTCGCGGGTAATCTTAGGATGGCAGCCACCGCCGTTGATGCATTTTTCTTCCTACTGAATCTAGTGTGTTTCATTTGCAGTGCCCGAAGTGCGAGGACCCTATAGGTTTCTGCGCCCTCGGCGAGACGCCACACTTGTTCCTTCTCATCCTAACATAGGATTTTAAAACGCGCACAATATGTTCCTAGAATCCTCTTTTCTATCCGGGAGGGTGGGGGTTTTTGAACATGCTGTCGACTAATTTGGAAATTTGGATTGCTATATTTGGATAAAAGGTACTAGTACCATGGTCAACACTGACGTGAAATAGGAAATTATTTTTAGATTTGGATAGCGAATACATTGTGTTCTCATATTATTTTTCCTGCAGTGCATTTCTTGCTCTGCCAGAACACATGTACTCAAGATGGTCGGCCTTGCCATAACTGAATACACTAGTTTAATGGTCACATTGAAGACAAGCCATGGATATAAGTTCCGAGTTGGGTTCATGAACCAAGAAGATCGCTGCTTTTTTATGGCCGAACTTGGATAAACTTTCTCAAGTGTTACGGACTGAAAGTTGGCGCACGAATGTTGATGGAAATAGCAGAACCTAGTCTCATCTTCACTGTGATCTTCCACCCCGACATCATTCCAGTAGTTCATCCATGTTAGTTTTGTATCTGGTTCTTGCATGTTTCCTCGATTACTTCTTAATCCACCTATTATGTCTAACTAATCACAATTTGACTTTAGAAGTAGCAACAATTTGTGATTCCCTTCTCTCACGAAGATGCTACTTCTAACTAATATTTCTTATAATTGGTGGCACGTGTAGGTTATTTCAAACTTAAGCACACTACTCATTTGTTATTTTATAAGAACTCGACTGTTACTGATGGCACTGAAGTTGACTGGGACGACATCCACTAGTTCCTACACTTTATTGAACGTCCTGAGGTCCTTGTGGGGCGTTTCAATGGTGGAAGGCCACGTGGGATATGTGTGCCACTAGTGCACACGTTGAACAGGTCCAACTGTGTCAAGAAACTTATGGTACGAGTTGTTTTCTGTTATATATGTTGTTCATAAACTCTTGCTTATGCACAGTTTTACAACTGTGATCTTCTTGAAATAGAAACTGCCCAGTTCTATTGTTCCTATACAGATGCCTGACCATGGTCGGGTCAGACTTGTGCTAGGTCACAACATGATGTTTATGTCGACCTACTCCATTTCCCTTAGAGGTGAAAAGATACTTATTCATGGGTGGTCTCATATAATGAAGGCCCGTCCATCTTTAAGAATAGGACAGAAGGTTATGCTCATGCTTTTCCATGGCTCTAAAGCGAATATCCTGTTTATTGACCACATTGCGAGATGAAGCCGCTTTCAGAAGGTTGTGGATGCGCGGGGTGGCGCTTGGGCCTTGTCCTGGGGCTTGGTGGCCTCACCCTTGGTTAACTTTAGGCAAAGTAGCACTGTTCGAGGCGTGCTTTGTACGGTTGAACCTGTATAAGTACTCATACTGCTTTCAACTATGGTTGTTAAGTGCCCCTACTGGTTACAGTTAAGGTTGTTAAGTACTCCTGCTGCTTTTACAGTCTGTCATGTTTCTTCAGTCTCGTCTTCCTCCGGCCGCCAAAACAAAACCAGTGCCAGCGGGGCCACCTACTTCTGCCTCCCACGGCTGGCTGCGCCTCAGCTCATGCATCGCCGCCCCAGCGTCTCCTAAATAGTTAACACCGACGTGTGAGGCCTCGCCGTCGTCCTCCAGGCACTTTGGTGCGGTCGCCATGGCGCCACCCTCTCTCGTTGTCAACATGGTCAACAAACAAGAGGAATCGGGAGCGGACTATACGTCGAGAGGATGACAGTAGGGACCCACCATGTCCATGGCCGTATGCAAGCAAGTTCCTCACTTTTTGTTATATACTCCATTGTCAGCGTATCGAAAAAGAAAATGCTTCCTCCTAGTGGTTTGCTGACATCTGGGACCCACGACATTGTCAGCGTATTGTCAATAGACAAGAGAACAGCACAAGATCGGCTGACACCTGGGACGTAGCTGCTCGAGCAGTATTTTTTTGTTATTGTTGAGACAGAGCAGGGTTTCAACTGGGCTGTGGCCCATCTAGCCCAGGCTTCTATTTTTTCTTCACCACATGACCAGCCCAGCTATTTTTTCTTTGTGAAAATGGCTAGCCCAGTTTATTTTTTCTGAAGAATACCCAATCCAGGCCTACTTATTTTTCTCCGCCTTGCTGGGCTGCAACTCTTTCAAGACGACTGCAAATCTTAAAAGTAATATGAAATGGGCTGTAAATATAAAAAACTCATGAAAAATTGGCAATTACTTTCAAATTTCTGGAATTTTTCACATTTTCAGATTCCAATTTCACTAGGCTTTAACCTAATTTAAATATATCTTCAAAGTACTTTAAATCTGGCTTGACATTTCGGTACTAAAAATAGTTTGGACCCCCACGAAATATGCGAAATTTAGTTTAAATTTTTAACCCTGGCCCTGGCCAATAAAAAAATGGACTGCAATAAATTGCATAAGAAGTTGCAATGAGCTGTAAATTATTAAAAAAAATAGGGAATGGTCTGACTTGTGGGCCTATTAAGTTGACGCGTAGGCAAGATTTTTTTACTTATTATATACGTCAACAAATGATTCTAGCAGACGTGCCAGTCGGATGTCAATAAAACGGCCGCCGTGCTTCTTCAATCTCTGATCTTCTTGCTCCAGCCGCCAAATCCAGTGCCGGCGGCACCGCCTGCTCCCGCCTTCCATGGCTGGCTGTGCTGTCGCGCAGGCCTCACCGCCCCCTACTACTCCCACCGCTTGCCAGGCCATCCCTCTACTCACCCACATGCCTCCATTGCTGTGGCTTCACCGCCTCCAGGTCATTCCCTTCCTGGGTCTCACCGTCGTCCATCGCATTGGTGTTCTCGGCATGGCGTGGTCAACGTTGTCAACAAACGACAACATCAGAAGAGGGATGTACATGGAGAGGCTGACAGTTGGGACCCACATGGTCCATGGCCGCACGCAAGCAAGTACCTCCTTATTACGCCAAAAAGAATGAATCCTCCCCATGACAGCTGGGACCCACCAGCTATATCTTGGCACGGAAGGAAGTGCCACCTTATTAAGCAAAAAATAAGGAGTGCTCCCCATGACAGCTGGGGCCCACCAGATTTGGAGGCTGACTTGTGGCCCTACTAAGTTGACGCGTACGCAGGGCTTTGTCAACTTACTCAACAAACGATTCTATCACCAGTGACTGTTGGATTGTGAACATCCAATGGTCGTCCTGCTTCCTCAACCTCTGATTTTCTTGCTCCAGCCGTCCAAACTACCGCGTGCTCCTGCCTCTCATGGCCGGCTGTGCTGCCGCGCAGGCCTCACCACCCCCTACTACTCCCCAGTACTGCTACTCCTACCGCTGGCCAGGCCATCCCTCTACTCACCCACAACCCCTGTTATTCTGCTGTGACGGCAGCCTCACACCACAGCCGAACCAGTCAACCCTCGTACTACCCTCCACTTGTTCCCCGGCTTCGGGTCATTCCCTTCCTAGGTCGCGCCGTTGTCCATCACCTTGGTGCTCTCGGACGGTATGGCATTGTCAATGTGGTCAACAAACGACAGCCATCAGAAGAGGACTGTACGTGGAGAGGCTGACAGCTGGGTCCATGGCCGCACGCAAGGAAGTGCCTCCTTATTACGTGCAAAATAATGATTCCTCCACCTGATAGCTCGGACCTACCGGAAGGGCCTCTGTATTTCACGAAAAAACATTCCCCCCTGACAGATGGGACCCACCGGCTTTATCTTTGTATGAAAGGAACTGCCTTCTTACCCCCTAAGAGCTGGGACCTACCAGGTTGAAGTGAAGGTACCGTTATCTGTCTGGCCGCGAACGTGTACGTACATAGCGGTCGATCGGTCTCTCTGCAGCGACGTACCGTGGCCGAGTAAGGAGCGGCACGTGTTGAAGTAGAGGCGCCGACGTAGCATGTCATGCAGTCCCGTCTATATCATGTACACATACGTACAGCCACGCTGCAAGATAGTAAATACGGCTACGTACGTACATATGGGAGGGGTCTCTAACGCGTACGGCGATGTCATCCTGTTCATCGGCAGCCAACCGGCTGGGTCGAAACATAGTAAACAGCGTCATGTGTTCATCGGGAGCCAACCGGCTTGGACAGAACAGCCGAAACAATGTCTGGCGTACCGCAGAACAGAGGAAACTGCCTTTTGTTCGACCGCGTACGGTCGATACAGGGTCCTGTTCATCGGGAAGGGTTTGGCGTACCGCAAAACGGAGGAAACGGACTTCTGTTCGAGTGCCTACGGTCGAAACGGGGTGCTGTTGATTGGGAGGGGTGTGGCGTACCGCAAAACGGAGGAAACGGACTTGTGTTGGAGCGCCTACGGCCGAAACGGGGTCCTGTTCATCGAGAGGGGTGTGGCGTACCGTAAAACGGGACTCCACGGGCTACAGTTCATCCACCGTCGACTTCCTCCAGCCTCCACCTGCTACTGTTCATCCACCGTCGACTTCCTCCTGCCTCCACCAGCTACTGTTCATCCACGGGGTCCTGTCCAGCCAGCCTCCACCGGCTACTGTTCAACCAGCCCTCCACGGGGGTCCTGTTCATCCAGCCTCCACCGGCTACTGTTCAACCAGCCCTCCACGGGGGTCCTGTTCATCCAGCCTCCACCGGCCACTATTCAACTAGCCCTCCACGGGGTCCTGTTCAACCAGCCCTCCATGGGGTCCTGTTCAACTAGCCCTCCACGGGGTCCCTCCACCGGCTACTGTTCATCCAACCCCACCTCCTCGATCGGGGTCATGTTCATCCAGTGGCAACGGCCTCTACTACCACGAGATACTGTTCATCCAACCCCCGCCGGGAACTGTTCATCCAACCCCCACCAGGGACTATTCATCAAGAGGCAGCTTCGATCGGCTTCAGTTAGCAGCAGTAGCGAAGGAATCACTCGGGTTCAATTAACAGCCAAGGGATCGATTGGGGTTCAGTAACGTAGCTAGTGCAATCGCTCGGGTTCAGTTAGAGCCCAACGCCTCGTTCGGGTTCAGTCAGAGCCCAACGCCTCGCACACACGCGCGTACGCGTACGAGCGAAACGAGCAAACCTCCGTGCATCGCTCGGCCCCGACCACCCACCGTAACCGCGAACTCCCCAAAATTTTCCTCGCCCTCGCTTCTACCATGATTTTTTTCGTCATGGATGGCCCAAAGAATGTCATGCAGGTGCGTCTCCAGCCGCCCAGGACGAAAAGCCCATTTTCGGTCATGATTTTTTGTCATAGAAGTAGGAGCCCACCACATCTATAATGATACCGGGTTTTGTCACAATTATCATCATATAAGTTTCATAAGCATGACAGAAAAAATTCGTTCGGCCCAAAATGTCACCGATGTGTCTTTTTTTTTGGTAGTGCAAGAAGATGGACTAATGCTGTTGGCAGAAATACATGGAGGTGTGTGTGGTTCACATCTGGGATCAAGGACACTTGTCAAAAAAGCTTTCCGGCAAGGATTCTATTGGCCCACCACCCTCCAGGATGCAACTGAGCTCGTCACCAAGTGTGAAGCATGCCAGTTCCACTCTAAGAATATTCATCAGCCAGCTCAAGCCCTTCAAACCATCCCTTTATCCTGGCCTTTCGTGGTCTGGGGGCTCGACATCTTGGGCCCCTTTCCCTGTGCTACCGGGAGCTTTGAGTTCTTGTACGTGGCAATCGACAAGTTCACAAAGTGGCCCGAAGTAGAGCCAGTGAGAAAGGTGACGGCGCAATCGGCGATCAAGTTCTTTAAAGGGTTGGTGTGCCGCTTTGGAGTACCAAACAGAGTGATCACCGACAATGTCACCCAATTCACAAGCCGTGCCTTCATGCAGTACATCCAGAGCCTTGGAAGCAAGGTCCCTTTCGCTTCTGTTGCCTACCCCAAGAGCAACGGACAAGATGAAAGGATGAATGCTGAAGTGCTGCGAGGGCTCAAGACAAGAACTTTTCATAAGCTGCCAAAATGCGGCAAGCGCTGGGTTGATGAGTTGCCAGTGGTTCTTTGGTCAATTAGGACGACACCAAATCAAGCTAATGGCCAGACTCCCTTCTCCCTAGTATATGGTGCAGAAGCAGTGCTCCCCATGGAACTCATATATGGGTCACCTCGAGTACTTGCCTACGATGAAGTAGCGCAGGAGCAGCTATGGCATGACGATGCCACGCTCCTCGAGGAAGATCGTCTCCGGGAAGCTGTACATGTTGCACGATACCAGCAAGCCCTACGCTGCTATCATAGCCGCAGGGTTCACGCCCAGAGCATTGAGGAAGGTGACCTTGTCCTTAGGCATTTTCAGTCCGCCAAGGTTATAAACAAGTTGACACCGAGGGGGGAAGGCCCTTACCGGGTAGTACGTGTCACCATACCTGGCGCAGTCCGTCTAGAGACTGAAGATGGCATCCTAATGCAAAACTCATGGAATATTGAGCATCTTCGCAAGTTCTACCCGTAAGGCGCGGTTGTCGGGTCTTGCCCTGACAACCTGTTTTGTACAAGCATAGTCCCCAGGACATGTAACCCTTTGTGCAAAGCTAGGCACAGACCCTGTGCATAGTTAAATAAAATGAAGCACTCTTTTGTACAATACTTGCATGCATGCATTCATATTTGCTTAAAACATGGTCTTATCATGATTATGATAGTTTTTATGTAAGGTAGCTGACATGCGTTGAGGGTCATGTGCTACTCCCCTTTCTCCATTTCCTCTGATGACAGCAGAAGGATTTTATCACATATAAAACCCTGGGAAGAAGGATGAATACATGCCTGAGCGCTGATCCCTGACAACCCCTCCTTATCTAAAATGATAAGAAGGACAACAAACAGAGATAAGTTCATCCTGTCACTCCAGGTTATATTAATGTATGATAAACTTGTATGTAAGGAAACCTTGTTTCCTCTGCCATCTGTGCTCCCATCCTTTGCTTCGAGTCCACTGAACAAAGCTAGTTGTCGCAACTTTTGGGGGAGGATAACCAAGGGCTGGCCTTCAGTTACACTCCTAAACAATTTTTTTGAGCCCATAAAAAAAGGGGGGTGTGGTAGCAGCTGTGATGAAGGCCGGCAAGTTTTCTTGCCAGGAAAAACTTTGTTTACTTATGAGTAATGAAGGCTCATCCTTCAGCATGTTTAAAACACATGCATGAATATCCGGCAAACACTTTTTCCATTAATACATAGATAAACAAGTACAAATCATACGAAATACAAACATGGGTAAATGATTACATAGTCTTAATTAAAATTTGCCAAGTGACTACATCTTTTGATTTGAAAAAAGATAAGTGCCCCGTAATGCCCTTCTTGTCCCTCTCCTCCTAGGAGTTGCATCGAGAAGGAAAGAGGGCAAAAGGAGTGCCTGGGAAGAAGCCCAGCTTGACCCCGTCAGGACCAGCGGGACGCAGCCTGACAAGATCAGGAGGGCAACGCCCCGGCAAGGAAGAAGAGGCCAGGGACAGAGAGAGTGGCTGGGCGATGCCCTGGTCACCCCTCCAGGACCAGAGGAATGCGGCAAGGTGGGAACACCGACAGGGAAGATGAAGTCGGAGTCCACGAGGAAGCCTGGCGGGGTTCAGCTGGAGGTGGCGGTGACGTCCCAACCAAGCACCCCCGGCAAATCACTACGCCGGGGTCCAGCTGCAGATGATGGTGCCGCCGGTGCCTAGCTGACAGTGATGGTGCATTCGGTGCTTAGCCGGAGTCTGAGTCGCCATCTTCGTCCTTGAAGACCGGGGACTCATCATCGCCGTCTTCACCGTCGGTGTCCTCTTCGTCACTATCACTTGAAGAGGAGCTTTCGCCATCAATCGAGCTTTCCGTGCAGCACACTACGCAAGCACCTGAACGCCCGAAGACATTGATGGAGAGCAGATCAGCCTCCATCAGCTTGAAGTGAAGAACGTGCCCTTCCGCAAGGCTGTGGGCATGAGCAAAAGTCTTCCAGCCATGACGGAGAAGCATGACATGAGGTGCAGGGTACTCAACGTCCACTCGCATAGTGCCGTTGCAGCAGCCCCTCATGTGCAGCCTCAACCTGAGCGACTAATCAACCTCCATCACCGTGGCGAAGGGACGAGGAAGCTGCAGGCGGCTGCGCGGGGGCTCGTGCAGCCTGGCGATGAACTCTAACGCCGTGTCCCCCACGTGAACCTCCATCAGAGTCGGAACAGTTGGGGGAGGCGCGGCCGGTGCACCACTGCACCCACCTCTGCCCCGAGCGCCCCGCCGTCCTCGCCCAGGCTCTACGGCTTCACCTTGGGCACTGGATCCTGCCGCCGCAGCCGCAATGGGGGCAGAAGCACGGTGCCTAGAAGAAGACCTCGTCGCTACCATCGGAGCCCGAGCTTGGCCCCTTCCTCTCATCATTGTGGAAGAAAAACCAGAAGGGAGGAGGAGGAGATGTGGATGAGCATCACCCTCCCCCTTGCGCTTCCTTTTATAACGGACCAAGGGGGGAGGCTGGCTCTCCACTGCTCTGAGGGCGGCCGCCCCACTCCTCCAATCCGGCGTCTCTACACCCCTAACGGCGTCCAGATTCGCCGGCCGCCCCATTAAGCCAATCCAGGGGCTGCATTTTCTGCCAAAGGGCACGATTCTGCGCCCTGTGCGTCAACCACCAACCCCGTGCAATGCATGCGGCGCGCATGGCAGAAACGGTAGGCGTAGTGGGTGAAGTAAAATGGAAGTTACCCCCGGTTCACATGCGGGCACCCTCGTTGAGCCCCCGTAAACGTAGGCGCCCTCTGGCCTACAACATGAACGAACTCACGTCGTCTGGATGCTGGAGGCCTCAGGGGAGGCCCAGGGGACTAACTAAATTTCAGGTTAATGAAGAAGCAAAGAAGATCTCAAAAATGCGGGTGCCCGCCGTGGAATGATCAGTATGTGCGCCTGTGCATTAATTGGGCCCGTCCCAACAATGCTCGGTGACACGTATGGACCAGGCTCGGGGGCTCCTGTCAGTGCAACAAACATTCGCGTTTGCTGCCCGGACTTGTGCACAGGCGTGATGTCGATCATACATCCAGTACCTGTGCATATCACAAAGATAAGCCAGAGAACCCGCTCTTCGTGAGATCAAGGAGAGCATTAAGAAGATCAAGCTGACAAGAGAGCACAACAAGGAGGCCTCCCCTGCCGGGTAGGAGAGCCCGGCCGAGTTGAGACCGCCTCTGAAGACCAAGTCCAGTTTGCCCCGGCAAGGCTTCCGGGGCCACCAAGCTCAGAACCCGCTAGGCTCCTTGCCGGCAGGCCCCCGCCAGGACGCCACCGCTCCACCTCATCACACGCAAGTCACTAATCAGCGCGGTGTCAAGCTCTCAAGTAACTAGGTGGATCTTGTTAGGCACGAGGCAGCATGGTGAAGAGGCAATTAGCTTTATTGACACCCGTCCAGAAGGCGTGTCATGCTAATAAGGAAAAGATGGATAAGCGGCGTGGCAGGCTTGCCAGGCTTCAACCTCAGCATGACATCTAGCAAGTGCATTTAATGCACTTTGTCCTAACTGCCAGAGTTAGGTATGATAGCACTGTTAGCTATCTAATCATACTCAAATGACTGTCTTACCACTATGGTCACCCCTTAAGCTATAAAAGGAGGCCCAAGGCAATCTAGCAAAGGGTTCGAACTTTAGATCCCATAACACTTGTATGTGCGCGTTGCTCTTCCCGAGGCATCCTTGCCGGGTTTGAGCACTCCGTGCCTTCGAGTTCCTCCAAGTCAATCCACCATAGCAGGAGTAGGGTTTTACGCCGCAAAGTGGCCCGAACCTGGGTAAAAGAGAGCTGTCATCGCTGCGCTGCCCCTGTCGTTTCTGCTCTTTGTACAATATGACCATCCCCTTACCAAACCACAAAGGGGCACCCATGCCCCATAGGTGATCGTGCTTCCACGCCGACACACGATTAAGCCAGTACCACCCTTGCTCATGCTTGCGCAATCGTGGTGATTTCATAGCACGCTTGCATCGTACATGGTTAAGCCACTACCTCCATGCTTTCTCGTGCTTGCGCAGTCGTGGTGATTTCACAGCGCACTTGCATCGCACACGGTTAAGCCACTACCTCCACCCTTGCTCGCGCTTGCACAGTCATGATGATTCACAGCGCACTTGCATCGCACACGGTTAAGCCACTACCTACACCCTTGCTCGCACTGGCACAGTCATGGTGATTTCACAGCGCACTAGCATGGCACACAGTTAATCCACTACCTACACCCTTGCTCGCGCTTGCACAGTCGTGGTGATTTCACAGCGCACTTGTATCGCACACGGTTAAGCTAGTACACCCGTGTCCGTTGAGTGTCATCCGAGTCTTCACAGCAAAAAGAACATGAGAGAGGTTCAGAAGACAACCACACCAGCATGTGGCCCAAATATATATGAATAAAAGGGTGGTGTGTGATGTTCAAAATTCCAATGCACAACTTTGATCGCCCAGGCCCACGGTTGGGCGTGTCGTCGAAAATCGATGAGAGGGGCCAGAAGTCAAGAACCACCTGGAAGTGGCCAAATATATGTAGGAATATAGGGTGTGATGTTTAAATACACAATGCACAACTTTTGTGGCATCTGCCTCGCAAACTGTAAAGCCCCCTTGGATAAATCTATAATGACATAATGTCGTAGCTACCTAGCTAGGGTGCTTGACCCACCTCCCACTCCGTGTGGGCGGGACGGATGTACGTACTGATACTTTGGTCATATACATGCATGTCGCCATGACCTACCATAAGACGGACCAGCGAATCTATCGCTAGGTCAAACGACAACTGTTGTTGTCGATCAAAAACTGATAGAGTATATATAACGGCCCAAAACAAACAGAAAATGCACGCTCTCATGGGCCTCACCCCCTAGCCCACCCTGCCTCACTCGGTACTCCCCACAAACCCCGATGCCTCCCTCCCTCACACGCCGGCGGTACCGCTGCCTTGCGCCGGCAGCCGCCATCACTCGCACGCCGACCTCCTCCTTCCCCCGCGCGCTGTCTTCCTCCCTCCCTGACGTGCCGGCCTCCTGCTTCCCTTGTGCGCTGGCCTCCTCCCTCACCGACACGCCGGCCTCCTTCCTCCCTGCTTTCCGGTCAACTTCCTCCTCGCGCGCTGGCCTCCTCCCTACCCCGCGCTCCGGCCACCTTCCTTTCCACGCTCCAGCCTCCTTCCTACCCCGCCTCCGGTCGCTTTCCTCCCCATGCCCCGGCTGCCTAAATCCCCGAGAATCATCCGCCTCCCCCCTGAGATCCCAGCGCGGCACTACCGCCGCCCAACCCCTCCGTCCGCAAGATAGGGCACTGGGCCGCTCTCCTCGCCGTGGTGTCCCTGCTGACCATCAACAGCAGAAGCGGGTTGGCGGCCGGGACCTTATCGTGCTCGTGTATGACATCTGTCGAGGTAAACAAAGTCAACAGAATTGGTATTGTGAGCTTATTGGCTAACCGGTCCTGTGTGTTATCTTAATGTTGGACTGAGAAATTTTACATTAAAATTAGTTATCTACAAGTTGGAACATAGAGCTTGCAGCTTATGCTTGTGTAGTTTGAACTTAAACTGGTCTCCCTCTCGTACTTCAGTTTTTCAGTATTGGTCTAGTCAATATGGTGAAGATGAAGTTCCTTTTTGAACTTCTCCTGTTAATATACATGAACTTGGTCATCTTTTTTACATGTACTAACATCAGCTCATTCGGAGTTGTTCATGTGCTTGTAACACAAATCAGTTCAAATCTCGAGAGAAGTAAGCTCAAAGAAAAAAATACAGAAGTTTGAAGCCGAGATGTTTGCATATGTTTTGTTGAATTGAGTTCCTTCCTAAAAAAGCACTAAAGGAGGTTAAAAAAAGCATGGTTGTATTTGCTTATGTGGTTTTTCCCTTCAATTACAGAAAAAAGTGCAACTACATATATTACAACGTTTCAGCTATAAAAGATACATCAGTTCAATGAGAAAAAAACACCAGTTCAAAAAATATATAAAGGAGGTTGTGAGCCAAAATAACTGATTTTTTTGTTGTGTTTAATTTTTCAGTTGAAAAAGAGAACAATTTCTCTCTATCTATCCTTCTTCTGAGAAAGATTGGGATGGGAGTCGACGAGGCGGGCAAAGTGTGTTGTTGCTTTGTCGCGGGAAACCACAGCCACCTATGGGACCAGGAGGCCCCTTGCTGGTTCGGCAGGGGGGCGTCGCGTTGTACAAAGAGCAGACGAGCGTGTGGCAACATGACAGAGATCACACAGGCATTTTTACCCAGGTTCATGCCACCGTGAGGCGTAAAACCCTACTCCTGCTTTGATGGATTGATGATGGAAAGGTGGTGGTGGAGCATAGTACACTTGCCCGGCAAGGGTTGCCTCAGGGCGGCAGTGGCTACGCGCGTATGGGGGTCTGAGTTACCCAACCTTCTAACCCTCTCTACGGTCGCCATGGGCCTCCTTTTATAGATTAAGTGTCACCACAATGGCAAAACAGTCATTATGCACTAATAAGATAGCAAACAGTGCTATCATACCTAACTCTGCGGGCTGACAGGGCGCATTAAATGCACCGCTCAACGTCACATCATTGGTTGCCCGGCAAGGCTTGCCGGGCTATCTCGCCAGCTCCATGCCTACTCGCTTGGCATGTCGCAGGACGGGTGTCATCTGCAGGTGTTTCCTGTAGGGAGAGGCTGCCATGTGGTGAATGGCTGCCACTTAGTCACTCTGCGGTTTGACACCGCACTGATTGACGACGTGGGTCGTGGTGGAGTAGTTGGGGAGGTGGTTTTGCCTTCGTGCGCCCCGGCAGGCCCTGTCGGGACGTCTTGGACGTCATCTTCCGGAGGTGGCCTCGTCCCTTGCTGAGCTCGCCTGCCCGGCAAAGGAGGCCCTTCTCCTGATGGTGCGTTGCTTCTTTGGCTTGATCTTGTTCCCTCTGATCTGCATGTTAGTCCTTTGAACCTCTTAGTCCCTTGTATTCTGACTTGGGTTGATGCTTCAATCTCGTCCCCGTGCCCGTGCATAGTCTGGGCAACAGACCCAGGGTTTGGTGCACCGACAGAAGCCCCCGGGCCTGCCCCGAACGCACTGCCGAGCGTCATCGGGGTAGGGCCTAATAAGTGCACAGGCGGGGTCGCTGAAGAGGCTGGTCTCTTGAGGTCTTCCTTGCTTCTTCATTAGCCTTGATTCCGGGCTAGTTTCCGGTTTCTCCGCGCGTCGTGCGCAATGCTGTGGAAGAACTTTTATTGTGGCCTACGGGTTCTCCTCACCCCATGATCACGGGGCGGAAACTGCCATCCCACTCGCCTCCTGTTTCGCATGCATTGGGTGTGGTAGGTGGTGGATGCGGAGGGCACGGGGAGGAGTGCCATGGCCGAAAACCGAGCGCTGATGGTTGCCGCAGAGGGTCGGCCTTGACCCTCAGAGCTCCAGAGGGTGCAAAGAGGCCATATTGGAGGAGCAGGGCGGCCATTCCGTATGAGGAGCCAGCCCCCTGCCTCGTCCCCCTATAAAAAGGGGTAGGGATGGTGGCTCTCTGCACACACTTCTTCTTCTTCTCCGCAACTTTTCCCTTCTAGCCATGGTGAGGGGGCGAGGGCGCGACGGTGCCCCAACGGCGGCGACGAGGGCTTCTACTCGACAGCGCATCCCTCCTCCTCCGGATCCTGTGGTGACGGAACCCACCATGAGGGGAGGAGGGAGGGGACGAGGTCGAGGTCGCCGTGGTGCTCGAGGAGGAGGAGGGCGGGGCGGCGCCTTGGCTGCGCCCCCGCCAGCGGCTCCTCCACCGATGGAAGGCCACGTTGGGGATCAACCTCGAGGGTTCATCACCAGGCTGTACAAGCCCCTGTGTGGTCATCTTCGCCTTCCAACTCCCTTTGCGTGGGAGATGGAGCTCGAGCAACTGTGTGCTCTGAGGTTGCACATGAGGGGCTGTGGGAACGACAGCATGTGGGTTGATGTCGACTTCCCTGCTCCTCATGTTATGTACCTTCGCCATGGCTAGAAGACTTTTGCCCGTGCCCACGGCTTCTCGGAGGGGCACGTTCTCTATTTCAAACTAAGGGAGAGCGGCCTGCTCTCCGTCATGATCTTTGGGCGCTCGGGAGGTCGCTTAGGGTGCTGCGCGGAGAGCTCGACTGACGATGAAAGCTCCTCCTCGAGCGGAAGCGACGAGGAGGAGCGTGACGGTGATGACGACGGCAGCGGGCGGGGGAGCGACGACTCTAACTCCGGCTGATCACCACCCGCACCATCTTCATCAGGCGGCAGCACCATCATCTGCATCCGCATCTCCTTCCCGGCAGTGCGATTTGCCAGGGAGTTGGATGCAGAGGTGGGGATGGTGCTCCCGGGCTCCTCCAGCAGTCCTCCAGCTGGACCCCGGCAGGCTTCCTCTTGGGCTGCAGCTCCGTTAGCCCTGCCGTGTCCTGCTGGCCCTGGTGGTGGCGGTCGACGGGCCGCCTCCGCCGTGCTCTCCATCGACGCGTTCCCCGGTGCTCCCGCTCCCATCGGGCTACCTCTCCCGGAGCCCGAGGGGGCGGGCTGGGCTCCCGCCCAGGCACTCCTTCTGCCCTCCTCGCCTTCGACAGCCATGCCTAGGAGGAGAGGGACAAGAAAGGGCATTACGAGGCACTTATCTTTTTTCAATCTTAAACTTGTAGGCAATTGCCAAATTTTAATTCAAATAATGTAATCTCTCAAGTCCATGTTTGTGTTCTGTAATGCTTGTACTTGTATCAGCATATTAATGAAAAAGATGAACCTTGCCCGGAACCCGTGCATGTGTATGTCCATGCAGAGGCGAGATGCCTCTTTAGTGTAAATAAACAAGTATTCCCCGGCAGGCTATCCTACCGGCACCTTTTCTTTCTGCCGAAAAGCTGTGTCTACCGGGTAACAGGCAAAGGGGCCAGCCCCCCGCCAACTTCTTTTTACCAAAGGCCACTACGACCATCCTGTCCGAAGCAACGTTCGAGTCAGGGATGGGAGCACCTAAGTCTCAAAAGAGTGGCAGGGTTTTCTTATGCACAAGTTATAACTTATAGAACACTAATTGACAGGTGGTAGAACTTATCTGTTTGGCTTGCCGGGGATCGCAGTGCCGGGCAATCTTCTCAACTCCTTGTCAAAGCCAAGTTCACGGCAGGAACCTGCAGCTTCATGCGGATGAGAATGAATGCAGGATGCGATCCTATCTATATGCATATGCAAATGCTCATGAAATGCTTATGCAGTGATCTTGGAATGCTCATGCATGCATGCAATCTTGGTCGGGGGCCCCCCACAGCGCTTCTTTATTTTCTCTTGCACAGGGTCATCACCCTGGCTTTGTACAAGGGGTTACATGCAGCTGAGGCAAGGCCTGTACAAAAGGGTGGCTGCCGGGCAGGGCCCGACAGCCGCGCCTTACGGGTAGAACTTGCGGAGATGCTCAATATTCCATGAGTTTTGCAACTGAATGCCATCTCTGGTGTCTAGACGGACTGCGCCAGGTCTGGTGACTCGTACTACCCGGTAAGGGCCTTCCCACTTTGGTGACAACTTGTTTGTACCCTTGGCGGACTGAACGCGCCTAAGGACAAGGTCACCTTCCTCAAAACACCGGGCGTGAACCCTGCGGCTATGATAGCGATGCAGGGCTTGCTGATAGCGTGCAGCACGCGTAGCAGCCCGGAGATGGTTCTCCTCGAGTAGCACAGCGTCATCACGCCAGTGCTGATCTTGCGCTACTTCATCGTAGGCAAGCACTCGAGGCGACCCGTAAATGAGTTCCGTGCGGATAACTGCTTCTGCCCCGTAGACCAGAAAGAAGGGAGTCTGCCCGGTAGCTCGGTTTGTTGTCATTCTAAGGGACCAGAGAACTACCGGCAGCTCCTCGATCCACCACCTGCCATGCTTCTGCAGCGTATCAAAGGTTCTCGTCTTGAGTCCACATAGCACTTCAGCGTTCGCCCTCTCAGCTTGCCCACAGAGGCAAATGAGATTTTGCATCCGAGAGCATGAACATATTGCATGAAGGCGCGGCTCATGAACTGGGTGCCGTCGTCAGTAATGATCCTTGCTGGAACTCCAAAACGACACACCAATTCTTTCAAGAACTTGATAGCTGACTGAGCAGTCACCTTTCTCACGGCAGTCACTTCCATCCACTTTGTAAACATGTCGATAGCAACGAACAAGAATTCAAAGCCCCCGATTGCTCGGGGGAAGGGGCCGAGGATATCGAGCCCCCAGACCGAAAATGGCCATGATAGAGGGATTGTTTGAAGAGCTTGGGCAGGCAGGTGGGTTTTCTTGGAATGGAACTGGCAGGCTTCACATTTGGTGACTAGCTCGACCGCATCTTGGAGGGCTGTGGGCCAATAGAATCCTTGCAGGAATGCTTTCCCAACTAGTGCCCTTGATCCAATGTGGGAGCCGCACATGCCTTTGTGTATCTCAGCCAGCAGTTCCTTTCCTTCTTCCCAGCAGACACACTTTAATTTCACACCGTTGGGTCTCCTTCTGTACAGAGTGTCATCGACAAACTGATACATACTGGCCCTCCGGGCTACTTTTTCAGCTTCGTCTTGGTTGCCGGTAAGCTCTCTGGTTTGGAGGAAGTGGACAATGTGCCTTGCCCAATTTGGAGCCAGGGCTCGGCAACGAGGACTAGCGGCACCTCCTCTGCTGCGGGAGCACATGCCTCGTTCGCATGGTCCATGGGCCTGGCTGGAGGGTGTGGTCCGGAAGACTGCGAGGAGTTGTTTCCGACAGGGTCTGTGCCAGAAGCGGACGGCTCTACCGGGAGAGGCTTACCGGAGTCCAACTTTCTCCTTTTCCGGGCCATTGTTGCTGGGGATAAGGAGGGCTGAGTGCGATGGAGAACAAATGTCCCTGGTTCCACAGGGAGCTTCTGCGCAGCACACTTTGACAGATGATCAGCTATGCTGTTTTCCGCATGGGGTACGTGCTCTGTTTGCAATCCGTCAAAGTGCTCCTCCAATCTCCTCACTTCCTTGATGTATGCCTCCATCAATGGACTTTGGTAATCCTTGTTAACTTGTCTCACCACAAGCTATGAATCTCCTCGAATGATCAGCTTCTTAATTCCCAATTCATCTGCAATCCTGAGCCCGGCAAGGAGCCCTTCATATTCTGCTGTATTGTTGGTTGCTTCTTCCCTGGCAAAATGCATTTGGACGACGTACCTCAAGTGCTCCCCAGAGGGGCCAACAAGAAGCTCCTGCACCTTGTAGGGAAAAAGCACCATCAAAATACATAATCCATTCTTGGGGCGATTCCTTGCCGGGGATAGCTGTCTCCGTCACTTCCTCATCAGGGGTTGGCGTCCATTCTGCAATAAACTCTGCCAATGCCCTGCTCTAAATAGTTGACGTGCTTTCAAACTTCAAACCAAAGCTGGATAACTCCAAAGCCCACTCCACTATTCTGCCGGTGGCCTCAGGGTTTCGGAGTATCCGTTGCAACGGGAAATGAGTGACAACCATGATCTCATGGGCTTGGAAGTAGTGGCGCAGTTTCCTTGAGGCCATGATGCGACCAAAAATCAACTTTTGCACGCCAGAGTACCTCGATCTAGCCCCCTGTAATAAGGAGCTGACGAAGTACACTGGGTGCTGCACCACTTTCTTCCTTGCCGCATCCTTGGGATCGCTCTTGTTGCCGTGCTCATTGCTGTCCTGATCCTTCTCTGACAGTGCCGGTCTCTGCTCACTCTCTGCCTCATCCACTTCTCGCTGCGCTACCAAACCTGCACTGACTACTTGGTTGGTTGCCTCTAGGTACAGCAGCAACGGCTCCTGGGGTTTGGGAGCAACCAAGGTAGGCACGGAGGACAAGTAGGCCTTCAACTCTTGCAAAGCTGCATCTGCTTCCGGGGTCCACTTCATGGGTCCTGCCTTCTTCAAAATTTGGAAGAACGGCAGGGCACGCTCGACACACTTGGAGATGAATCTGCTTAGCGCGGCAACGCATCCTGTCAGATGCCTCACATCCTTAACTGTCCTTGGTGCTTGGATCTGCTCGATAGCCTTGATCTTGTTGGGAGTGGCTTCGATCCCGCGATGGGATACAAAGAACCCAAGCAACTTGCCGGAGGGAACACCAAATACACACTTCTCCGGGTTGAGATTCAAATTGATTTTGTGCAGATTAGCATACGTCTCCTCCAAATCTTGAATAAGGGTGGCCCTATCCTTGGTCTTGACCACAATATCATCCATATAGGCTTCTACGTTTCTGTGCAACTGTGGCTCAAAACCAATCTGGACTGCCCTTGCAAAAGTGGACCCGGCACTCTTTAATCCGAATGGCATGCGGACAAAATAGTACGTACCACATGGAGTGATGAACGACGTCTTCTCTTCATCTTCCTAGGACATGAAGATCTGGTGATACCCAGAATACGCATCCAGAAAGGAGAGCAAATCACAACCTGAAGTGGAATCCACAATCTGATTGATACGCGGCAAGGGAAATGGGTCCTTCGGGCAAGCCTTGTTGAGATCTGTGAAATCTATGCAAAGCTCCACTTCCCGTTAGCCTTCCGGACTACCACTAGTTTTGCCAACCATGTGGGATGCAGTACTCCTCTGACCAATCCAGCTGCCTCTAGTCTCTTGATCTCTTCTTCAATGAACTACTGCCTCTCCAAGGCCTGCTTCCGGACTTTTTGCTTGACAGGTCGGGCATGTGGGCAGGCAGCAAGGTGGTGCTCGATTACCTCCCTGGGAACACCGGGGATATCAGATGGTTGCCAGGCAAACACATCGATATTCGCCCGCAGGAAGGCAATGAACGCGCTTTCCTATTTGTCATCGAGGGTAGCGCTGATAGTGAAAGTACCATCAACGCCAGCCAGCCCTGCCGGGACCTTCTTCACTTGGGGTGCAGCGACCTTGGATCTCTTGCCATTGGAACACTCCGGCACGTCATCAACGGGTGCCGTGCACTCGGTGGGGGCACGCTTCCCGGACTCTTTGCCGGAGTCCCTGCAATACTTCTTCTTTCCTTTGCTTTCCTTAGTGGGAGCTGCTGCTGCCGCTGCCTCTGCTGCGACCGCATCCCGGTACATCTTGTCCACACAAATGATTGCATCCTTCTCATCTGATGGGATGGTGATGACTCCCAGTGGCCCAGGCATCTTCAAGGTGTTGTAGGCATAGTGAGATGCTGCCATGAACTTAGCCAGGGCCGGGCGTCCAAGAATCCCATTGTATGGCAAGGGGAGATCAACCACATCAAACACAATCCTCTCAGTCCGGTAGTTCAGTTCTCCCCCAAACGTTACTGGCAGCGTGATCTTTCCCTTACGACGGCTCCTAGCGGGATTAACTCCTTGAAACATGCCGGTAACCTCCAGCTCTTCCTCTGCTATTTGAAGCTTGCTGATAACTGCTGGGGAAATCAGATTCAACCCGGCCCCGCCGTCCACCAACTTCTTCGTGACCTTGAGGTTGCGGATTGTTGGGGAGACCAACAATGGCAAACACCCTACCGCAGTGGTACGGCCAGGATGATCATCTGCGTCAAAGATGATGGGCGTACGGGACCACTTGAGCGACTTCCGGGCCTCGGGCGCTGGCTCCACGGCATTGACTTCTCGCACCCACCGCTTGAGTTGGCGCTGAGAGGTGTGCAGAGATGCACCCCCATCAATGCACAGGGCGTCGGTGGCCTTCTGAAACTCTTCCTCACTGGTTTCCTCTTCATCCCCTCCATCACTCTCATCACCACAGGCTTCCTTGTCTCGACCTCTGGCGGGTTTTCCTTGGTTCCGAAAGGGTTTGCTGGGGCGATTTACTTCACCACCTCGGCCCTTGCCGCCAGCAACATTCTGACCCTTTTCCTTGTCATGCTTCTCATACTCTACTTTCTGTCTTTTGACAAGCTGCTCAACCTGATAACACTCTTGAAGGTCGTGGCCCTTGGTCCGATGAATCTTGCAATACGGCCCATCACCTTTCCCGGCTTTCTCGGCAGCAGCGGCCTCCCGGCAGTCAGCGCACATGGCAGCTTCCTTGCCGAGGGCCTCAGCTTTGGCCTTCTTGCCGGTACTAGGCGTACCCGATCCTTCAACAGTCATTACTGCCTTATCCCTTCGCTTCTTACTGCGCTTCTTGCTCTTCTTCTGACTGGTTGATTCATCCTCATCCTCTAAATCGATATTGGTGCAATCTTCCTCTCTGGGCAACTTTCTTCCCTCCTCCATCCGAGCACACTTATCCACCAACGTGTAGAGATCCTTCACAGTCTTGGGCAACCATACGTTCATCTTGGAACGAATCCGGCGGTTGCGCACATTGGATTGGAAGGCGGCTATCACAGCTACCGGATTGATATTTGGGATATTTCTATGAACTTTGCTGAATCTCTGTAAATACTTACGGAGGGTCTCTTCTTCCTTTTGTTGGAGAAGCTGCAAGTCGCTGGGTCGGCCTGGCTCTTGGTGGCCACTAGTGAAGGCACCGATGAACTCATGGCACAGGTCTGCCCATGACGAAATGGAGTTCTCCGGCAGGTGCATCAGCCAAGACCTCACATTGGACTTGAGGGCCAAAGGAAAGTAGTTGGCGAACACCTTCTCATCTCTTCCCCCGGTAGCCTGAACAGCTATGGTGTAGATGCTCAGGAACTCTGCCAGGTTCAGCCTCCCATCGTACTTCTCAGGTATCTCTGGCTTGAACGTGCGAATGGACGGCCAACAGACTTGCTGCAGCTCACGGGTAAAGGCAGGGCAGTCAACCTCGAAAGGTAGGCACCCGCCAATACCGAGCGTGGGCTCGTCGACGCCGGGGCCATCGCAACCATCGGTCCGGCGGAGGTCGTCGCGGCGTTGCTCGACAACGGTGCGCGTGTCTCCTCTCCACCTATCCTCCGGGGCTCGTCGTTGGCCTGGACGCGCTCGAGGGTCAGGAGAGGCCATCGAGACGTCGTCGGGGTCTTGATTCTGTTGCGCTCACGCTGGCTGCCGTGGCGGGTACTGCACCGTGGGGACGGCCCCTTCTATACGGTCAGCAGCATGAGCCGTTGCTCTCGCTTGGGGCGGCCGTAGCGGGCCAGCTCGCCGTGAGCCCCCAGCTTCGGCGAAACCAAGTAGACTTTGGATGGTGGCACGCCATTCGTCCATGTTCTCGGCCGCTGGCGGAAACCTCAATAGCAGCTGAGCCCGCGCCATGGCCTCCGAGGCCGTACTTGGCCTGGGTGATGATGAAGTCGACCGCACCGTCGCTCGGCTCCTGATGGTGCCAGTGGCGGCAGCACTGCACCCCTGCTGCTGCGGGGCGACCACCTGGATGGCAGGGTGGTGTGGCGAAGGCGGTCGATGGCTAGTGGCTCCGTCGGGCGCAGCGGCTTGGTCGACTCGTCCCAGCGGAGGTGCACGCGCTGCGATCGCACCCGTGGTGGGAGCGATCAGAGGGCGGTGATTCGCCCCGGCCTGAGCGCCGTTGCTACGGCTGTGCCCGTCGGCGGGCGGAAGGGGCGCAGATGGAGTAATCCCTTCACTCGGACTTTGTGGAGCGTGGCCGTCGGGATGTTGCCGAAGCTACTCTCCTCCGATGTCTCCGGCTCCTGCGTCGGCCGCAGGGGAAGTGGTGACGGCGCTGCCTGCTCTAACCACATCCCCAGCAGCGTCCGCGTCCTCGCATGTCTCCACACCCCCAGCAGCGTTAGAGGCCGCGGGCGGCGGAGCATTCGAGGTGGAAGGGCAAGCCAAAGAACCGGGTTTCTTCTTGGGCGCCATGGTCGATGGCGTCGTCGATGATGCTGATGGTGATGAATGTGACGCGCTACACATGCCTTCTGGTTCGCGCAAGCGGTCCCCCTGCCTGGTGCACCAAAGATGTTGCGGGAAACCACGGCCACCTATGGGACCAAGAGGCCCCTTGCTGGTTCGGTAGGGGGGCGTCGCATTGCACAAAGAGCAAACGAGCGTGTGGCAGCACGACAGAGATCACACATGCATTTTTACCCAGGTTCGGGCCGCCGTGAGGTGTAAAACCCTACTCCTGCTTTGGTGGATTGATGATGGAAAGGTGGTGGTGGAGCATAGTACACTTGCCCAGCAAGGGTTGCCTCAGGGCGGCAGTGGCTACACGCGTATGGGGGTCTGAGTTATCCAACCTTCTAACCCTCTCTACGGTCGCCATGGGCCTCCTTTTATAGATTAAGGGGTCACCACAATGGCAAAATAGTCATTATGCATTGATAAGATAGCAAACAGTGCTATCATACCTAACTCTGCGGGCTAACAGGGTGCATTAAATGCACCACTCAACGTCACATCGTTGGTTGCCCGGCAAGGCTTGCCGGGCTATCTCGCCAGCTCCATGCCTGCTCGCTTGGCACGTCGCAGGACGGGTGTCATCTGCAGGTGTTTCCTGTAGGGAGAGGCTGCCATGTGGTGAATGGTTGCCACTTAGTCACTCCGCGATTTGACACCGCACTGATTGACGACGTGGGTCGTGGTGGAGTAGTTGGTGAGGTGGTTTTGCCTTCGTGCGCCCCGGTAGGCCCTGCCGGGACGTCTTGGACATCTACTTCCGAGGGTGGACTCGCCCCTTGCCGAGCTCACCTGCCCGACAAAGGACGCCCTTCTCCTGATGGTGCCTTGCTTCTTTGGCCTGATCTTGGTCCCTCTGATCTGCATGTTAGTCCTTTGAACCTCTTAGTCCCTTGTATTCTGACTTGGGTTGGTGTTTCAATCTCGTCCCCGTGCCTGTGCACAGTATGGGCAACAGACCCAGGGTTTGTTGCACTGACATGCTTCTACAATTTCAATCATGAATTTGAGAAAAGTTATTCCTCGGCTAAGTTCAAAAAATGCCAATCTGTGAAGTTCAGCTATTCAGTCCATGAACTACTAAATAGTGGAGTTGCATTTTGTTTCTTCAGTAGATGCATGAATTGAATGTAATCAATGGAACATATGTCGAATCTCCAAGATAGATTTCATATTTATTTTCTTGCAAGTAGCAAATCTTTCCGTGGATCAGTATAACTTCTGTACGACCTTTTGTTCACAAATCTTGTAGTATTGTTTCTACATGAATCTGTTAGTACTTTGTACAACAAGTGTGGTCCATTTGTAAAATTATGTGAATGAGTAGCATAAATAAATAAAATATGAAAAAAGGCATCCTTCACTCTTGCAGTCTTGAAGGTAATTAAGTGCCTTTAGAAATTCTAACAATCCATCCCAGACTAAGCAAAACAGTACATGCTAGTGTTTTTAAAAAGAATCTAGTATTAGTTGATCAACATTTTAATTCTTTTCAATATATCTGCACTTCATTATAGTCAACCATTGGTTAATTTGTCAGCTGCAAGTAAATAATGATCTTGCATTGTTGAGAAACACCTACCAGAATGTGGTTCAGAAACAAAAGTAAGTTAAAGAAAGGGGGTGCGGTCACTGAACCCTGATGGTGCGCTCACGTTGCTAACTGAAATGTTCACAATTTGTATACCACTATTGCATTGTGATATCTATCTAACTAGGCTGAAGGTTCTTAAGGGTGTCCTGATTTGGTCAACATGTTCTCTGTTTATTCTGTTTTAATGTCTATAGTACATTACAACTTGGCATGATTCACATCATCGTTAGCACCATGTTCGCTAGCAAGACCACCACGCTTCTCTGCCGGCAACGACAGGTACTCACCCTGTCCCGTCTCTTGTTTACTGCTTCATTTCACATTGCTAAAATACAGAAAAAACAAGTGAGTTCAAATTGTCAAAAAAATAAGAAGCTAGATGTTTAAAAATATCAAAAGCCGTTTTAGTGAATCTATATTGAAAATTAGCTCATGTTTTAATGAAACAGAACTGTTTTGTACTTTTTGCTTGATGCGTGTTCATGAGCAGTTCAAAACGTGTACTTGTTCCCTGCAATGCTATAACACTTGTTGGATTGCTATCCAAAAAACGTCATGTATTCATGAATTTGCTGCTGGTGTAGCAGCCCAGTATGTATTTTATCATCAGTTCATAAAGGAAAGCTGAATCAGTGCAGTGTGCGTGTTCAAAAAATCAGTTTTATATTGTATGGTAGTTCACTGCATAGAAAATTTGTAATTGTTCGGCCATAATAAAGTTCGCATAGTTCATACTCGCGAGGCAGTAATGTTCAATGAGAGAAAACCATCAGTTCAAATATATATGCAGGAGGTTGAGAGCATACAAAAATGTCTTGATGCATTTCATTTTTCAGCTGTAAGAGAGAAGATATGACGCCCCCGACTCAATTGTGCACTAATCATACACGCAAACATGCACGATCAAGCACAGGGACTCACGGGAAGATATCACAATGCAACTCTAACACAAATAAGCGAAGATCCACAATATTACAGACAAGGGATCATGAAGATCTGAATACATAAGTCAGTCATACAAATATTATCTGAGTACAGACATAGTTAGACAAGTTTTGCCTTAAGAAGGCTAGCACAAACAACGACTCTAGATCGAAAGGCGTAGGCCTCCTGCCTGGGAGCCTCCGATCCTACTCCTGGTCGGCTGGCTCGATCCAGTAGTACGTGCCCTCTGGACCCTCCTGGTAGTAAGCTCCTGTGGTGGCATCTGGCTCCGGGGCTCCATCGTCTGATGTATCATCAAAGTGGGGTATGGGGAAAAAGAAGTAACAAAGCAACCATGAGTACTCATCCAAAGTACTCAGCAAGCAAGGATCTACACTACATATGCAACATTATCAAAAGAGAAAGGCTGTATATGTGGACTGGGCTGCAGAAATGCCAGAATAGAGAGAAGGCCTAGTCCTATCGAAGACTAGCATCTTCAAACATTTTCACGAAGCCACCATCTTGCAGCAATAGAAGAGAGTAGAATAGCATTTTATTAAGCAAACATGTTGAAGTACAGCTTAAAGATCCTTCCTCGACTCCCAGCGAGAAAGCGATCCCGAAGCTTCAATTAAGTAACAAGTATCCCGTTCTAGTAGTAGATCGGGATATACAAACTGAGCGTCCTTTACCATAGGACCGGCTATCGATAGATTATTCATCCCTACAGGGGTGCACTACTGTTACCCAACACGCTCGATCAACTCCGGTCAGACACACTTGCTGGGTAATGCCCGGCCTCGGAAGATCAACACGAAGCAGCGCCCTACCTAGGCTCAATAAAGAGGTTAGCACGCCGGACTAACCTATGCACCCAGAGGTCTTGGACAATCGCCCTTGGCACCCTGCGCATTGCGAGACTGGCCGGGGTGCAGGCGCGACACTGAACTCGTCAGTGAAGTATCCAGCCCAATCCCAACAATCAGCCCGCACGGTGAACCGTGACGTTTGAGGAGCTTTTGGGAGAAACGTATGACATAGAGGGCCCCATAAACCATAATCCCGCGTGGTGGTAGTGCGTATAGGGCACGTCGACCCACTCAGATTAAACACCCAAATCCAATAGGCTCATTTAGTAACACGCGGAGACGATCATAGTTTCTGAAGCTCCGCCACAATATCACACTCGAGTACCCTTCCGGCACACCCGACAACATAGATCCCTTGCGGACACCTATCAGGGTCGACCCGCCTGTAAGAAAGGTCAAAGTAACTGTGTGGTCATAACATCAAGGGGGAAACCCGAGGAATCACCCTCGGCGAATTCCACTCGATGAAATCATCAGGGTGAACGTATGAGGTATCACCCTCGAGGTTCACACTGAGAGGTTGCACGATAGAGTCGTATCAGAAGTGGAGAAGGAGGAATCACCCTCGATGACCATGACCGAACAGCTACACTACCGAGTATTCATCAGGAGTGCGTTACGAGGTATCACCCTTGGCACTCGATAGTAACTATGCAGAGTCGTACAACGAAGGGGGTGAAGTGAGGTGTCGGTCTCTGGTCGACAATCACATTGATCGAGTCATCGATGATCAAGCAGGGGCTACAAGGGTAAGGTGGTGGGGGTCACTGATGGTTCACTACCAACCTATACTAAGAAGTTTAACATAGGCAGGTAAGGTAACAATAAACAGGTTACAAAAGTAGGCGATGCATCAGAATAGGAGCAAACATTAACAGTAGCAAAATCTAATGCAAGCAGGAGAAATGGAATGGGCGATATCTGGATGCTCAAGGGGGGGGCTTGCCTGGTTGCTCTGGCAAGAAAGTGGGGTCGTCAACGGGCTGCTCGTTTGTAGCGTAGTCGTACTCAGCTGCAACGGCGTCGGTCTCGGCGTCTATCAAGAGAGAAGAAGGGGGAGAGAAACAATAAATTCATGACAAAAATGCTAACAATATGTATGACATGCCTAAATGCTATGCCGGGGTGTTCTACTGCCTAACTAAATGAGTTAGTTAATTTAGGAATTCATTTGGATTTATTTAATTAAAGTTGAGCACTATTCATTTATTGAAATCGGTCTAAAAGTTCCATGTTCATCTAGCTAGGGGCATCTGACAGGAATACGGAGGGCGTATTCAGATTCGTATCGAAATTCTGAGCGACTTTCATATATAAATTATTTCCATTGGAGTTACGGATTATTTTATATGATTTTCTAAAGTTTTAATTATTTTCTGAAATTATTTAATCCATTTAAATCAACATTATCCAGAACAGTGTATGCTGACGCCATCATGACATCACCATGATGTCAGCAGGTCAAACCCGGCTGACCAGGGTCAAACCTGATAGGTGGGTCTAGTGGGACCCACATGTCAGTGACTCGGCTAATTAAACAGGGTTAATTTAATTTAACTAAACTAATTAGCAGGTGGGGCCTACTATCAGTGGCTGTTAATATAACTAATTAACTAATTAGGTTAATTAGCATCTTAATTAGTGTTTTTATTTATTTTAAAATGTTTTAAACGGGTGGGGCCCACGTGTCAGTGACACGGGTTGCCCAGTCAGCAGTGCTGACTGGTCAACAGACCCCACAGGGCCCACAGTCTGTGGCACAGGGGCGGCCCCACGTGGTGCCACGTGGGCGCCCGGTCAGCGCCGGCCGCCGGAACTGCGCCGGCGAGCGCCGGACGCAGCCGAGGACTCCGGCGAGGTCGGGATCGAGCTGTGGTGCACCGATTCGGGCGATTCCGATTACGTTTGAGAGCTGGCAGTGGGCCGCATGGAGTGAGGGTGGTGGCGACGCCGGGGACGCGCCGGAGCGGCGACGGCGATGACGGAGGCGGATGGTGGCACACGGGTGTGGTGGTGAACGGCGATACGGCACGCAAATGGACGAGGCGAAGCGCTGGGGAGGCCCTACGCGGCACGGTGAGCAAAATGTGCGTGGGCCCGAAGCCATTGGGTCGCCGGAGCCACACCGGCGACGAGCTCGGGCGGAGCGGCGTTCGGGCAAGAAGGGGGCGATGGCGACGGCTACGGAGAGCACGCAGGGAGAGGGGGAGGAGGACGAGGTGCTCACAGCGATGCAGAGAAGGCCGGGGAAGAACAGGGGAGCTCGGGGCGGCGCGAATCGAAGCGGCGATCAACGGAGCCCGTGCGGTGGGGGCGAGCTCGTAGCGCCCGCAGCAGGTGCCCCCGGCTTTGGTTGAGCGGTGGGGAGGAGGTAGTCGACGTCGGGGAAGCGTGTGGGCACGTCGGCGAGGCGAAGAGGTGGCGGTGGCCGCGTGGTTTAGCCGTGGCCGTCCATGGCGGCGTCGGGTGAAGTGGGGGAGCGAGGGAGAGGCCGAACGGAGTGGCTAGGGTTCGCCCACGGGGTCGGGGACGGGCACTTGTAGGCGTCCGCGGCGCAGCAGCGTGCGCTGTCGAGTAGAGGCGAGGGGGGGCCGGGTGCGCGGCATGCGGCAGAGGCGACATCGAGCGCGCGCGCGAGCAGTTGGAGGGAGACGAGGTCGGGAGTGGGCTGGGCTGGCACTGTGCACTTGCGGCTCGGGCACAGTGGGCTTCTTTTCCTTTTTCTATTTTTCCTTTTTCTCTTTTGTTTTGTTTTGTCTTTTGTCTTTTGTTTTTATCTCAAACAACTTTTGTGAAATATGAGACTAGCCCAAATAAATATGGTGCATTATATGCCACTGCAATAAAATGGTTTTGAGTCCAAAGGTTTTCACTTGGGATTTTATTTAATTAAAACGGTATTAATTAATTCTGTTTTGCTTCTGTTAGAGTCACTTAATTTGTTTATTAAATGCTGGTTACAATTTTAGAATTGCCTCTAGAATATTTGTCACCTAATGAACAATTTAGTTTCTGTGTTTGAACAACTTTTATTTTCCACTTTAATTTAATTTGAAGTTTGAATTAGGAGTTTAAATGCAATATGATGCAAATGATGATTTGGCACTGTTAATCATGCTGACTTGTCATTATCAAAAGGGATTACTGTGGCTAATGACATGGGGCATTACAGAAGAATTTCTCTCTTGTCTATCTTGCTTCTCAGGAAAATTGGGCAGGGAGTCGAGAAGCCGGGCAAAATGTGTTGCTGCACAAGCACCTACAGTTCTTGGTGGTCGCCTTGGCCGTACTTGGCCACGAGCTCGTCCACCATGGTGACTTGCAGCCGTCCAAGTGGAACGCGGACATCAGTCCAAGCAGAACTAGTTCGTATAAACTAACTGGTTTACCCTAAGTTTCCACCGTTTAAATTCAGCTCAATTTCTAATTTAGGTTTAGTTCATAGGATCACTTAAAAATCAATTAGTTTGTTTTACTTATATTCCATGAACTTCTAGTACCCTAATTGATGTGGTAGTGACATGAGTTCCCTCTCGACCACTCCAGGATCAGCAGCGTCCTCCCAGTCCGACCCCATGGCTTACATTAACTTGGTTGTTATAGTTGTTATAGAAGAAATAGTACAAAACTCTTTTTAGGTTTCTTTGTGAACTTATAGTGTTTACTGTACATGAACTTGGTTGTTCCTTTTACATGAACTTGTACATTGCCTTGTCAGGTTGTGTGTGTACTACCCATAGGAGCACTTGAAAAAATAAGTTCTGTTTAATTTCTAATTTAAATTTAGTTCATAGGAGCACTTGAAAATCAGTTAGTTTGTTTTACTTATATTCCATGAACTTCTAATACCATTGATTCAGTAGTGACATGAGCTCCTCCTCAACCACTCTAGAAATGTGCGACAGTTTAGCAAAAAATGGTCTATCATCAGTTCAGATTCAAAAAGACCATAACTTCAGAGGAAGAAAAATTCAGCGAGGAAAAAACCCAATGTGGATAGCGAAGAAACCTGGGAAAACTAAGGCGTTGTTTTATTTCTGCTCTCATTTGTTGTATGCTTTCGCATTTGGTCTATGATATTTATTGCATCCTTCATCACTGATCTTGAGAAGGAGATTCATTCAAGCATTTCTATATTCGTTTTGTAAATCTATTGATTTTTAATGGTTTAGGGATTTCGGGAGTGTGGAGACCTGGAAGAGCACTTTTAGGCGTTATTTGCCATGACAATAAATGACCAGGAAGAGCACTTTCAATAGTCCAGGAAGACAACAACAACAACAACAACAACAACAACAACAACAACAAAAATGCAATGATGCACCGTGCTGACATTGGCGAAAAGCTATGATTTTGTGCTCCTGTTTGTTGTTATGTCAATGAGAAACTAATACTTCTTTTCTTCAGGTTTTGTGTTTTGATCTGTGAGGCATACACAAATTTTCCTATTCAAGTGGAAGCTCCCTGTATATGATGGATGTGGGAGTTACTTTTACATGCACTGTTCAGTGGTTCTCTTTGTGTAATGTTTTATGTTTTCAAGTGCTCGATGAAAAATTATATACCTAGTAGTTCATGTATTATTGCCTGAGGAGTTCATGTGTTACTGCCCAGTAAGTAAACCTATCAATGACTCTCACAAGTGTGATGAAAAAATGGGCAGTAAACTGATAAGAAAATATCATCTAGTTCAACGATATAAACCATGCAAGTTCGGGGACGATGATACAGTAAATCGTTGAAAAGTTAAGAGCAAAATTGTACCGGAAAAAACATAGTAAAGTCGAGTCTGTGAAAACACACGCTCAGTACAAACCCAAAACCCATACGGAGATCAGTTTGAGTGCTATGTTTTCGAAATAGAAAATACAGCATAACCAGTCTCATCATGTTCAAAACTACTCTGTGAAAAATACCTCAGTACAAACACACATGTAGATCAGTACGAGTACTCTGTTTTTCAGACAGGAAAACAACACGATGGGTTTCACCGTATTCAAAATTACTCTTCAATGATTCCGAATTTCAGAAAACATTCAACACGACTAAGTTTCGCATTTTTGATAGCTTTCCACTGGTATATTATTTGCCCCCATTTCGACAAACTTAAAAAAAATCGCGTTCGAAATCAAATTTGACCGTATTCGAATTCGAGTTTAAACCATAAGGAATTAGAAAACCTTTTCTATAAGAAAAAGTTGCTCATTTTCCATAGCTTTCCAACACTGTATCAATTGTGTCAACCCAACAAACTGTTTGCAAAAAAGCAAAAAAAAATCGCCCAGAATTTCACCGTTTTTCAAATTACTTTTAAATCGTATAGAATTTGAAAAAACATTTGATATATGGAAGAAGCGGATTTTCACCAGCTTTCCAATGCCATCTTATTTACTCAATTCCGAAAAACCGTTTGCAAATTAAGTCCAAAATACGTTTTGCATTTTCAATTTTGAAAAAAATGTTTTTTCAAAACTGCTCTTAAACAGTGATGATTTTGCAAAAATTTCCTATATGACTTGTAATGTAGCTGTCAAGAGCTTTCCAACGATATATTACACGCCCTGTTCCGACAAAAGAAATTTGTATTTTTTTTGAACTAGAGATAACGATCAGTTCGACGAGATGAAAATCATCAGTACAACCGCCTGAAACCGTTAGTTCAAGTAGAGTATTCTGTTACGCGAAACAGATTAGCCCAGATGTATATATATATAATATATATTATATATTATATATATATATATAAACCGCTTGGGCCAATAGATTGGACAATCATCAAAAATAGCACGAGAGGGGCCACAAATCCAGCACCGCCCGCATGCAGCCCAAAATGATGTACGTTGGAAGTGGTGATGTGTTTTCAATATCAAATAATGTACAATTTAGATGTGGCGCCTGCCTCTCGATACAGACAGCCACCATGAAAGCCAGGTAATTAATGACGAGATACGGAGGGTACGGTGTCGGTCCAACCCACCAATCCGAGCGTCTGGGAGGGAATCCTGAGAACGCATGAGCTCAAACTTTGCTCGAACGACATGTGACGATGACCGGCCCTAACACGATTAGGAGAATCCATTCATGGCCAACACGTACCCCTCGTTATCGGTCAACGGGATGATATATATAGATCCGGGGAGCCCACAGATATGTGTGCCGTCACAAAAAACCGCACAAGGGGGACATGGTCGATCAGAAGACCCCCTATACCCTGCATGAGGCCCAAAAATATGTATGGGTGGTTTGTGATGTGTTCAAATCCCCAATGCACAACTTTGACGGGGCAACAACTACATTACAAACCGAACACCATACCCGACCCCAAGCTAGGTTCAATACGTACGATGCCGGTTCCCCAACTTCGAGGTGGGGGGAGTGGGGGTGTCGTCCAACGCATGTGCCCAAACTTGATTTGGTCTAATCTGGCACACAAGGCAATAGGAAACCGTAATGGCCAAACCCTTCTCGTATGTTGGGTCAAAGGGATAGATTGTGTGGGCCCCCCTATTATCGTTCAAGGATGATATATATATAGACCTCGGGGAGCCCACAGATATGTGTGTCGTCTAAACCGCACAAGGGAGACGTGCTCGATCGGAACACCCCCTATACCCTACATGTGGCCCCAAAAAAATGTATGGGTGGTGTGTGATTTGTTCAAATGCCGAATGCACAAATTCGATGGGGCACCAACTACATTAGTAATATTACAAACTAAACATCGTACCCTAAGCCAGGTTAAAGACATACGATGTCGGTTCCGCAACTTCGAGACGGGGCGGGGGGGGGGGGTAGGGGGTGTGGTCCAACGCATGTGGTCCAACTTGATTTGCTCTAACATAGCACACAGAGAAAGAGGAAACCGTCATGGTCAAACCCTTCACGTACGTTGGGTCAAAGGGATAGATTGTGTGGGCCTACAGATCTCGATCATTCTCCAATTTTTGAGAACAAGAAATAATGAATAAAAAAATATATTCTACAAATTACCAAAACAAGGATCCCAGGGTTTATATAATCGTCATGACGGTCACTACAGAGACATTTAGATGATAAATGTCTATAATGACCGTATCATGGCGCTTTAATCAAGCTTGAGATATGCAACTTCCCATCGGGTCACCCATCTTTAGACTCCTCCAGCCCCAGCACGCTTAACTTCTACGTTCTATTCGACTCGGTTAGCGGATGGGAAGCAGCCCCTTGCTGATAAGACTTGCCTCCTTGCCTTCAAGGCGTTTCACGCTGGTCACTGTATGGAACCTACTCCCTACTATCACACATGTTTGTGCTTTTAGAAACTATGTGCAATATTCAAATGGGCAGTCTGTCGCCGCCTAGCCTTCTATGAGCACTCACACTGGCAGCAGGAAAGTGATGGGAGAAGAGGCGGGAAACCGACGGGAGGAGTGGTGGGAAATGATAGCGTGTTTGGATATCTAACACCATTAATATGGAAAACTTAGTAAAGAAGGAAGCGTGAGCTAGCACGACGCATGCGCACAGTGCTTACCCACGGGTGACAGGCGATTGACCAGAACCACTTTAAATATCCAGGGTTCGTTTAGCCTTTTTTATACATTATAATTAAGTTTTATAAGCATTAATTTAATGTGCATAATTCAAATTAGTGCACCAAAATGGCTAGAAAAATCATACATGTGTCCTTGGGTGCATGTTTAGGTCCCATGCAAATAATGGGAATGAATTCAACCGTCTCGGTGTCTGGCTCGGCCTCGGACATTGAAAATCTTGGTTTTTAAATCCCCGTAAATCTGAAACTCACTCAAAACTCGTGAAACTTGGCATGGTGTCATGACATGGCACATATATGTCGTGGAAAAAATTGTCCATTTTGGGGCAAGTTTTACTACAAGCCTCTTACAAACCGGAGCTTCTCTCAAGAAGCCTCGTAGTTTCGATAGGGAAACGTGTCACCCTTGTCGGCGAAATGATAATCAGTGCCTCTTTTCGCCTTGTATATTTGTCTACAGGTAACATGGAATGATAGGATATCCATGCTGAAATTTAAAATTATTGAGGGTTCACTTGACCTTTTTATACATTAATTGAGTTTCCTAGGCATTTAATGTCTATAATTCAAATCTGAACTACAAATACATGCTCAAGTGCACCAAAATGGCTACAAAAATCATACATGTGTCCTTGGGTCATATTTAGGTCCCATGCAAGGAATGGGAATGAATTACAACCATATCGGCGTCTGGGCTCGTCCTCAAACATTGGGAATCTCGGCTTTTTAATCCCCGTAAATCCAAAACTCATCAGAAAATCATGAAAGTTAGCATGGTGTCACATCATGGCACATATATGTCATGGTAAAAAAATTATCCACTTTGGGCCAAGCTTTATTACAAACCTCTTACAAAACAGGAGCCTCTCCCAAGAACCCTCATTGTTTCGATAGGGAAACGTGTCCCCCTTGTGGGCAAAACGATAATCGCTCCCTCTTCTCGCCTTGTATTTTCTTCTACAGGAAACATGGAATAGCGGGAGATTTGGGCTAAACTCTGAAATTATTCAGGGTTCGTTTGACCTTTTTTATACATTAATTGAGTTTTCTAGGCATTTAATGTCCATAATTCAAATCTGAACTACAAATACATGCTCCATTGCACCAAAATGGATAAAAAATCATACATGTGTCCTTGGGTGCATGTTTAGGTCCCATGCAAGGAATGGGAATGAATTACAACCGTATCAGCGTCATGTCTCGTCCTCAACCATTGGGAATCTCGGTTTTTAAATCTCCGTAAATTCAAAACTCATCAGAAAATCATGAAAGTTGGCATGGTGTCATGTCATGGCACAAATATGTCGTGGTAAAAATTTGTCCAATTTTGGCCAAGCTTTATTACAAACCTCTTACAAACCGGAGCCTCTCACAAGAACCATCGTGGTTTCGATAGGGAAACGTGTCCCCCTTGTGGGCAAAACGATAATCACTCCCTCTTCTCGCCTTGTATTTTCTTCTATAGGCAACATGGAACAATGGGTGATTCGCACTGAATTTTGAAATTATTCAGGGTTCGTTTGACCTTTTTTATACATTAATTCAGTTTTCTACACATTTAATGTTTATAATTCAAATCTGAATTACAAATACATGCTCCAGTGCACTAAAATGGCTAGAAAAATCGTACATGTATCCTTGGGTGCATGTTTAGGTCCCATGGAAGGAATGGGAATGAATTCAACCGTCTTGGTGTCCTAGCTCGGCCTCAAACATTGCGAATCTCGGTTTTTAAATCTCCGTAAATCCAAAACTCACCAGAAAATCATGAAACTTGCCATGGTGTCGCGACATGGCACATATATGCCGTGGTAAACAAATTGTCCAATTTGGGCTAAGCTATATTACAAGCCTCTTACAAACCGGAGCTTCTCGCAACCCTCGTGGTTCTGGTAGGTAAACATGCCCCTCTTGTGGATGAAACGATAATCATAGTCTCTTCTCGCCTTGTATTTTGTTTTCTATAGGCAACATAGAATAACAGGAGTGTCATGCTGAAATTTGAAACTATTCAGCATTCGTTTGGCCATTTTATATATTAATTGAGTTTTCTAGGCATTTAATGTCCATAATACAAATTTGAACTACAAGCACATGCTCTAGTGAAGCAAAATGGGTGGAAATCATAAATGTGTCACTGGGTGCATGTTTAGGTCTCATTGAAGGAATGTGAATGAATTAAAAACGTCTCGTCATCCTGAAACATTCAGAATCTCGGTATTTAAATCTCAGTAAATCCCAAACTTACCCAAAAATCATGAAACTTGGCATGGTTTCATGATATGGCACATATATGCCGTGGTAAAAAAATCGTCCAGTTTGAGACAAGGCGCACACATTAATAGCCAATGAAGTCCTTTTGAAACAAATAGCTGACATGTTAATATCGCAAACGGTTGTGTTTATGAACCGTGTGTGTTCCCGTAACCATTTAGTGCGGCCACGCATCCCTCTTTTCTTATGGGAGAGTACTACCTCGATCCTCGTTCATTGGTCATCTTTGTATTTTGTGCCAAAATTTAACCATACTCGGTGGCGTGCATGCACCTATTTGATTAGACGGGACGAGCGTGAGAAGTCCGCCGTGCAGGCTCAACGGGACGCGTGCGAGCAGTCCGCCACGAAGGCTGGACGGGACATGTGCGACCTGTCCACCGCGCAGGCTCGACAGGACACGTGCTAGCAGCCGAGGCCACGCATGCTCACCGGGAAGCAAGCTCTTGCACCTCCATCCACCAGCCGCCCGCCTCGGTCACAACTTCTCCATTAACCGCTGTTTAACCCATGGTTAATTAAAGCACCTGGATGGAGGGTGTTTGCTTGTGATCCCATGGTCCCGCTCAACGTTAGCATTTGCTTTGTTCGTGTTTTCAACTCGTATTCCAGATAATTTAAAATGCCACATGCGACAACGGATAATACGACGACAAATAAAATGGCAACGGATAATACGACGACAAATTTACAATGGCGCGGATAATAATTGTCTTACATATTCCGGATAATTTAAAATGCCACATGTGGCAACACCCAGAAGACACGGGGACAAGAGAAGAAGGAAATCGCAGACAAGGACCTGGGTCGCTACTATCTCTACTCCTCGATTGATCGCCGAGCGACAAGATCATCCAGCTCCTTCTTCAATTCCTCACGACTTTGCTTGACAGCAGCCAAGGATTCCTTCACCTCCTGCTCGTGCTTGATCCGGAGCTTCCTCAAGTCACCCATCAATTCCTCGACGACCGCTTTCAGTGTCATCCCCGTGGCACTGCTCTGCTCATGCAGCTTCATCCAGCCGGCGCCCTCCTCCTCCGTCTCGACGAGCACCTTGAGGAGCTTTGCATTGTCACCCATGAGTTGCTCGATGAGGCCGGTCGCCTTCTCAACCGAGGCATCACTAATCTCGAGCAGCTCAAGCTGTTGACCAACTCCTGCTGCTTAATTAGGCCAGCGAGAATGTTGTCATCGCTGGCCAAGGACTCCAGCACCGCCAGCTCTTCGCGATCGCCGATGCGGCGAGTGCGCTTGTGAGAGCCCTCGCGTGCCGGTGAGAGCTCGTTCGAGGGCTCCACGACGCGCTAGGACATCACTGCTGCGGCTACCGCGTAGCGGCGGGACCTCTCTAGTGCTTCCGCGGCCTTGGTCTTTGCTCCCTCGTTATATATCAACCCAAAACCCCTCCTACCGACCATGGAAAAGACCTATTTTTTGGGTGATGAGGAGAGGAATAGTGAAGTAATTTTCGAGTGGGTAGTTTTTATAGCCTAGTGCTAAGTGGGAACACATTTAGGTTTGATCGGTGCGAACGGATTTGCAAGTACTTATTGCGTGGTAATCTGGAATGTGATGAGAAACAAGCTCAAAATTAATTGATGGTTCTGGGCTCGAAGCCCGAAACGGTTCCCGGATGGCGTACGTGGGCCCGCGCTCTCAGACGTGTACTTATCCGCCCACTATCACACACGGTCCAGATATCACCATCATGTCCAATGGATAGGCCGTCGTGCCTCCCACGCAGTGCTAGAAGGTTGACCAGAATTGCAATATGCACGTGTGGTTGCTCGTCGTTCAGGCGGCCGTGATGCGCTCTGCTCATCATTGAGGTGGCTGCGGCGTGCTCTGCTCGCGTCCATCCGTGCGTTTTGCTCACCGTTGAGGCTGCCGCGGCACGCTGCGCTCTGGCGTCCCTGCGCGCGCTCTGCTCGCCATTGAGGCAAATTTACAATTGCAACGGTTAATAATTGTCTTACATATTCAGGATAATTTAAAATGCCACATGCGGCAACGCTCAAAACACACACGAGCTACATATGCTTAGTGACTTAACATGTCGATATGCGACATTTCCAAACAATTATAATAAAATATAGGCTGAAAGTCTGAGCTGGCGGCCTTCGACGACGGTCTTCTCGGAATTCATGATCAGCATAGCACCCTTGCAGCTGTTCATTCCGAGTGTCCCGACCCGCGGCAATGTTACCTGTCTCCGCCTACGGAGCTGCTAGCACTGGGAGGCTCTTGGGGCTACTGGGTCTCTTCCAGAAGAGCTTGACAGCGTGCAATCACGTGCATGAAATCTCCGCGGAACCGCTCCATTTCCGTGTCTGTGCCTTGGTAGCAAATTCCGTCCATCACCTGCATCCTCAAGATACCACATTGGCGATGTTCTACTTCGTCGGGGACGTCAACTCTACCAAGGATGTGTTCGAGCCTGGCCACCACATCATCAAGATCGAGGTTGACATGGACGCCGCCGGCTATGATGAAGCGGCGGTAGCATATTCCGTCCATGAAATCTCCGCGGAACCACTCCATTTCCGTGTCTCTACCCTGGTAGCAAATTCCGTCCATCACCTGCATCCTCAAGATACCACATTGGTGATGTTCTACTTCGTCGGGGACGTCAACTCCACCAAGGATGTGCTCGAGCCTGGCCACCACATCGTCGAGATCGAGGTTGACATGGGCGCTGTCGGCTATGATGAAGCCGCAGGCTGGCTGTCTCATAACTGAATCGCACAGGTCCTCTGCCCATTCCTTGCGGGGCATCTGGCTCTCGATGGGCACCAATGACAGCGTCTCTTCGGGTGGGTCGTCGATCATGCCGCCGAACAGCTCTGGATCTTTTTCATGGTGGATGGAAACTGCTCATCACACTTCCTCTGCAATATGTCCATTGCGCCCTCAAGGACTGGCACGATGATATCACTACCGATGGGCCATTGCACCTCCACCGGACGATGAAGCTCTTGCTCCACGACCTGCTCTGTCTCGTTCTCTTCGCCAAAGATGTAACGCAGGAAGGGGTCGACATCGAAGCTTTCTTCGGTGCCTAGCATGCTTGGAATAACTAATGGTATATGGGTGTGGACTAGATTTGCGCACAGTGTCGCCATGGTGCGTTGCCGCCTGGGTCATTTGGAGCAAGCCACTTGCTGGTGGTGGGAAACCGATGAGGGAAGAGGCGGGAAGCATTGGCATGGATTGCAGGATACATGTATAACGTCATTTATTTCTGCACTGGGCGTCTATGTTCGTATAGGTACAACCTCCGTCCTGGTTTATTGTCCCCCTTCGTATTTTGTAGTACTAAACTTTGACCTTATATTTAACTAAGAATATATTAATGCATGGCATCGAAAATAATATTGTTGGACGGCTATTCCCGGCTATGTTCATCTGCTATATGCAGTAATTATGCATGTTCTTGCTCGCTGTTAAGGCGGCCGCGGCGCGCTCTGCCTGCTCGCCGTTTAGGCGCCAAGGCTCGCTCGGGTCGCGTCCCTCCGCGTGCGCTCTGCTAGTTTTATCTACACGCAGAATCACACATGAATTGACTGTAGTAACCGTCTGTGTTATATTTGTTCATCGCCAACCGTTCATCCGAGCGGGCTGTTTGCCGCGTATCACACTCATCTTGTTTACAGAAATCGTTTGTGCTCTTTTGGCTCATCGCAAACAGTTCATCTATGTGAACTACATGCCGCATATCACACACATCTTATTAAAGTGAACCGTTTCTGTTGTGTTCCCTAATCGAAAACAGTTCGTCCGATGTGGGGACCACGACTCATAAGTCGTGATCACCGACTACACGTGTACAGTGATCCCAAAGATCAATGCTCACAGAACACACAGAAGCTGAATAACAAGAGTCTTACATCCATACATACCATCTTACACAAATAGGACCATTATGGTCAAGCCCTACATAGATGGAGCCTCAAGGGCTAAACATCAAATAAAGCAAAGCAGGGAAATTCTTCTACGATAACTTGGACCAATGCCATCTGCCTTAACCCAACACGCATTCTGATTGGGAAAGCATCCTAGTTCTCATGTTCATCACCAAAGAACTCTTCATCATATTCCTGCTCTTCCAGGCCTGGCCAAGTAAATAGCCAGGGACAAGCCAGTGAGTACGTTTGAATGTACTCGCAAGCAACCCGTGAATGATAACAAGGTAAATATGCATGGTTTGAAATCTAGGTTGGCATTTCAGGAAATGCTAGTTTTCATCATGCAAGTATGATCAATACCTTTTTAGGGGCCTTGCACGTGTCTCCAACATGACAAATGAGGTTACAGATATCAACATAAATAGAGGGAGTTATCCACAACTCTAGTCAAGCTCATCATGATTTCCTCACGATTTACATCAACATCCAATTTGTGTTGTTTTTTAGAAACATACGAACATAGTCTAAGCAGCACCACCCAACTGTCCTTGACCGTGGACATGGCTATTCGAATATTTTGACACTCTGTAGAGGTTGCACACTTTACCCACAAGATCCAGGAAGCTTCTGTGTCATCCACGACACGCGGCACCTCATGTACCCGGAGTAAGCACCCGATCACTATCTTTCCCTAGACGCCACCAACATGGAGTCCACTCGATTGATACCATCCCCCGTGCCACAATCATTTTCACATTTTTAATTCTGTGGAGCCACGCTCCCATATTCATCACATAACATAGGCATGGGGGTACCAACGGTGTGTCTGATGCCCTGTAAAAACAGTCATGGCTGCCTATCCAAGCACGACCCCGTCCTGAGAGTGACCACACCACTCTCATCACTAGTAATGTGGACACCCATGCTAGTGCGGACTAGGTAATCAATAATGCCCTTTCCCATATAAGAGTAGAGTGGTTGCGCATGTTTGGTTGGGACGGTCAACAAATCTCAAATCTAATCCGCCTCTATAAACAACACATATTCACTTGCTTCAGTGCACCACTTATTCATCAAGTGGTAACCTAGTTCAACATCACCCACGGACATTAGGGGGCACCCGATGGGGTTTTCGAAGGATTGTAACCAAGAGATGATCATGGCATAGATGCAACATCATGTGTTAATATCAAGTATTTTTCATCGCATCTCTAGCACAAGGTAGAGCTATGAACATCCAAGTACCAATGGGCATGCATCAATGCAACGATTATATCAAGCTCATAATCAACAATGTCATCATGCATACGGAAAGTTACCGATGAACAAGAGAGGTGTATCATAGTTAAAGGGCTGCCTGCCTGGCTCAGCAAAGTCTTCAACTCCTCTGGTCCATCTCCAAGCATTCCATCTACTTCGTCAACTATCGTCGAAAGCAATCACGATAAGCAACACAACAAGGTAAAAATAAAAGTGCTCTAAAAATATGAATTTGACTTTTCTAGGACATCTCTGGTTATAAGAAAAATAACTAGAGTGGTTTCAATGGATTTGGATCAATAGATATTTTTGAACATTTCAATATGATGGAATCAAGGGATTTAATGGATCTATAAGGAGTCTACAGAATGCCTTTTTAGAAATTGGTTTCACTCGATTTGGACTCCAAGTGAATATCCTATGGATTTTTGAAGTGGACTTATGTGGATAAATGACCTATTTAATGGATCCAGTGAAAACCAAGCACAGTAAAAATGTTCACTATGGCTCATTAAATAGATCCTAATTTATGGAGTCACTGGAAATTTGAATCATCAAATTTGGAGTTCAAATGAGTTAATTATGGATTTTAGAAGCTCATTGAAAAAAGAAAAAGGAAAAGATTTAGATTATACCTAAAGCGCATACAGAGCGATGTTTAGCACCGCAACGCACTGGGCCGGCCCAGCAGCTCGGCCACACGGGCGACGTCAAAGGCGGCTTCGATGGGGTGTGCCTTCACCTGGGGGAGGCGGGTTCTCCCTCGGTCTGTCTCCACTTGAACAGGCGGGCCCCGCCCACTGGGTCACTGACGCGCGGCGCCCAGCGCTCGGGTCGTCACCTACCTCCTGCTCGAACAGAGCAGAGGCAGGGAAGACAAGGCCGAGAGGGCGCCGGCGTTCTCCCTGGCGGTTCCGGCCACCTTTGGCGACGCCCGGCATGCCGGCGTGCTCAGGAGAGCGTGCCGCATCCGCTGAGGTGTGTCGCGGTCGCAGGGGTGGTCGGACGCGAGTGCCCCGTCAGCCGCGGTGGAGGATGACGTCGGCGATGTTGGGTATGGCGATACGACTGCGGGAAAGTGAGAAATGGCGCTCCGGGTGGGTCGTGGTGATACGGGTGATGCTCTGGGACAAAAGGGTGGAGAGATGGAGGCTCGGGCGACACGAATTTAGCCCAAGCTCGCCGTTGGCAATGGCAGCCATGGAGGAAGAGGAGGGCACGATGGAGAGATTAAGTCGGTCAGGAGGGTCCTTGGGGTGGACGAGAGTGCGAAGGGCATTGAGAGGGAGGCTCGGGGTGGCCATATTGGGCTAGGTGGAGGTGCACCACGAACAGAGCTCATGGCCATGGTCCAGGGCGTCGCCAGAGGCCAAACTGGCGCTCTGGGGCATGCCTGGGGCGCTCGTGGATGTGGTCTAGGCCGAGGGAAAAGGAGAGAGGAGCAGGGTGAGCTCCTGGCGGGCCCAGAGCTTGCGCACCCACTGGCAAAGCCTGGCGGCGTCGGGCACGGGCACAAGGGGGTGAGAGAGACGGAGAGAGGAGGGGGCTGACCCGTCTGTCGTGTTGCGGACGCCGAGGCCCTTGACTATCGTGCGGGGAAGGCTCGAGGTGGTCGGGAGACGTGGCGTCAAAGGCGCCTGCTCTGCCTCGCGCTCCAGAGCGCGACTTCGGCCAGCATCCGTGGCTTTTCCCGTGTCCTCGCATGCCCACTTGTGTCCATAGCCTGCAGGAGGTGTGGGCAAAAGTGGTTGATGGCCTCGGATTCTCTGGAAAGCTAAGGGGAGAGAGAGTAGCTGAGAGAGAGGGAAAATCCCTCTGTCCAGGGAAGAAAATGGGTGTCTGCCCCCTTCATCATTGCTCCTTGGGCAGGAAAGCATGCAGGAGGTAGAGGGGGACTAGGAGGGGTTGTGGCAAAAAAATTAGCTCAAGGAGATAAGTGGAAATGGCTAAACTTGGATTTTAAGTTTCTGCCAGAAGGTGTTTGATGCATGTTTGAGCTAGATCCACTCATCTCCTTCTTGTGCCACTTGACAGGCTTCATTGCCATGATCATGTGACACTGTGATCCAAATTTCAGCTCATTTGGAGAAACTTGTCAATGTAACTTCTCCAAACTCTAGAAATGGGCAGAAACAGTTTTGGCTAGATTTGATCATGCTAACCTGTTCTCCTTCGTGCACCACTTTGCCTAGGTGAATGATTAGGCCACTGGAGCATGTGTACCAAGTTTGAGAACATTTGGACATGTTTGGTAGTGCAAAGTTGTTCAAACTTGGAAAATGACATAAATGGTTTTGAGAGGGTTTCATGGGGTTATACTGTTCTCCATGACATGAGACTTGGCAAGATCATCAAGTAGGCCATTTGTGACAGGGTGGAATTTTCTTGGCTTTAATGGAGAATATTTCCATTGTAAATATTTCAAAAGCTTGAAATATCAAGAAAGGGTTTTTGAGGGATTTGGCCAATAATATGAACATGACCATGTGTTGAAACTCATATATATTCCCAAACTAGGCACGGAATGGATTACGAAAACTTGGATCTGGGGTAGTATTCACGTTCCCATGTTGCTTTTGCTTCCGTGTGGTTGCTCCACGGAACTTTGAAGTACCTGATAGTGCGGCTTCGTGTACATCTTTCTGCTTCATCCAAGATGCCAATGGGTCTCTCACGGTAAGTCAGATCAGGTTGAAGGTCGATGGCCTGGTGATCGATGTCCTTGTAGAGATCGGGCTTGTCAGGAACCTGGAGACACTTCCGGAGTTGTGATACATGGAATATGTTGTGCACATCAAACAATTCAGGAGGTAACTCCAACTGGTGAGCAACTTCTCCCCGTCTTGCAGTGATCTTGAAGGGGCCAATAAATCTTGGTGTGAGCTTTCCTTTGACGTGGAAATGCTTGGTTCCCTTTAGAGGAGTGACTCGCAGGTACACATGGTCTCCGATAGTGAAGTTTAATTCTCGGCGACGGGAGTCAGCATAACTCTTTGTCATGATTTGACGGCCTTCAGTCATTCTCTGATTAGGTGAACTTGCTCTTCGGCTTTGCGGAGATCATCTGTCCAAAGACTAAACCTTCCCTTGTCTCTGACAAATTGAGGGGTGTGTGGCACTAGCATCCGTACCTCACTTCAAATGGTGCCATTTGGAGGCTTGACTGATAACTGTTGTTATAGGAGAACTCGGCAAAAGGGAGGCAATCTTCCCACTTAGCGCAGTATGCTAAGACACAAGCTCGGAGCATGTCTTCGTGTATCTGATTTACTCATTCTGTCTGACCTCCGGTCTGCGAGTGGAAAGCCGTACTGAAGGACAACTTGGTTCCCATGGCTTCGTGGAATTTCTTCCAGAACGTCGAGGTAAACTGGGTACCTCGATCTGACACAATCTCCTTGTTCGCCTTCGGAGAATCGTGGGGCCTTGCCTTGCTTCATCCTCCTCTCGATGCCTTTGATGCTTTCATGTCCTTTTTGGGCTTCCTTGATGTCATTCATCAAGGTAGGCTCAACATCCAAGTTAGCTAGGTACCCATATGTAGCCAACTCCAAGGCAAATTGTTCTAGCTCAAACAGAGTTGGCTGCCTTCCTTTGATCATGGCATTCATGGAGCAAGCCTTTCTGCTTAAGGCTTCTGCTACCACATGGGCCTTCCCAAGGTGGTATTGAACACTGAGGTCGTAATTCTTGATCAATCCCAGCCATCTTCTTTGCCTCATATTCAATTCTTTTTCAGTGAAAAACATACTTCAAACTCTTGTGATCTGTGTATATCTCACACCACTTTCCTAGAAGGTAATGTCACCATGTCTTCAGGGCATGAACCACTTCTGCTAGCTCAAGATCATGAGTAGCATAGTTTTCCTCATGAAGCCGCAACTGCCTCGAAAGGTAGGCCACGACTCTGCCTTCTTGCATCAGAACACTTCCCGGTCCGGTTCGGGAGGCATCATAGTATATCACAAACTCCCTGTGAATATCAGGTGTTGCCAGAACTAGGGTAGTGGATACTTGTTCTTTGATTGTGACCTTATTAAGGGAACGATAGTCAACACATAATCGGATGGTATCGTCCCTTTTCTCCACAATTAGAACAGGCGATCCCCAAGGTGAGGCACTAGGGTGAATAAATCCTTTCCTCAACTGCTCGTCCAGTGGCTTCTTCAATTCTGCCGATTCCTCCGATCCCATCCTATAAGGCTTCTTATAGATGAGTCATCTTCCGGGCGTGAGCTCAAATGATGAACTCAATGTCACGGTCAAGAGGCATCCCTGGCAACTCGTCAGGAAAGACATCGGGGTATTCTCATACCACTGGCACTTGTTCCAATTTCAACTTCGGGCAGAGAGTTTACTTGGGTGACTCGAGCAAAGGAGAGGTTGTAAGCGAACTTAACTTTGACTCCTCGGTCATTGGTCAGGGTGACAGCTTGGCTGGCACAGTCTAGCATGCCATGATGCTTGATGAGCCAATCCATTCCTAAGATCACATCCAGCCTCGTGATCTTAAGAAGATAGGGTCTGCTAGGAACTCTGCTCCTTTAATGGTGATGCCGACTCTTATACACCCTACATCTGTCCTCATCTCCGTTCCAGGGGTTAGTAGTATCGATGAAGGTTGGAGGTGCATCCTTCTTGAGTCCTGCCAGGGTGGGATGTTTGTTGCCGTTTCTTGCCTATTGAGGATTATTGGCAACAGCTCGAGCAACCATCTGGAAGGACTACAGTGTTAGCTTGGCATTCTTCTCGGAAGGCTTGGAGAAGCCGAGCCATGTTCATGTTCTTCGGGGGAGAGGTGGTGGTGGAACTGGTCCGTGGGCCTAACCCTGGCTGGCTTCTGCTCTAGCGGAGCCTCCGGTTTCTAGTTGGTTAGTGGTGCTAGTGCGGGTTTCAACCGACATCTAGTTGGAGTGGCCAAAAGCTCATTATTGGGATAGATAGGGTACCTAGTAAGGGGCTTGATACTACGCAAGTTGTTTAAGCAAAGGCCGAAAGGGTCGAACGAATCAATTAAAAACCAAATGGGTGATGTAGTCATGTTCCCAGAGGGAAGTGCGACTTCCATCAATACGCAAAAACAAACACAACCAAAGCATGGTTTCATCTGAACCATTTCTAGGACCCAACTTCCCATAGGAGATACACGACCTATCCTACCTTAGGGGTTAGGGACTGGCATAACCTAGTCTCGAACGGTGCCTATGTGGTGGAATGCTCGGTCGTGTATTTTGGTTCTTCTGGGTCTTCCTCACCATCGTCTTTCGTCTAAGCTTCTTTGTCACTTGAGGGAGTGGGGGATTGGATTAATTCAACATGGCGTTACTGTGCTGGTGGTGTGGTGAAGAGTTTACGGTAATCCTTTATCGTCAATCGGTGTTACTATCTTGACGGCGAGAACTAGTGTTGCCCTCCGGGTCACTTGAAGAACCAACTTGTCGGGGAGCCATTTTCCTTCATGAATAATTCCATATGGTACTCCGTCTCGGTGTCTTCGATCCAATGCTCATGGTAAGTGAAAGTGGGGCTAGGTGAAACTGGCTCTTCTAGGGGCTTATCCTAGAGAAGGACGGGAAATCCAGTGGTCAGGAGGTCTCTGGGTTTAGTGGCCATTTACAAAAGTTTTGAAGGGGAGAGGTTAACAAGGAGAGAAAAAATCTTAGGTGTAGTGGGTTTGGAAAAACTCAGAAAAGGAGAGAGGGATAGATAGTTTTGAAAATAGTTTGTACCCTAACTAATGACCATGCTAACTAAGGCTTCCTATAGTCAGGTTGGCTCTGATACCAGCTATGTGGGGACCCCGACTCGTAAGTCAGGATCACCGATTGCACATGTACAGTGATCCCAGAGATCAATGCTCACTGAACACACAGAAGCTGAATAATAAGAGTCTTACATCCATACATACCGTCTTACACAAATAGGACCATTATGCTCAAGTCTTACATAGATGGATCCTCAAGGGCTAAACATCAAATAAAGCAAAGCAGCGGAATTCTTCTATGATAACTTGGACCCATGCCATCTGCCTTAACCCAACACGCATTCTGACTGGGAAAGCGTCCGAGTTCGCATGTTCATCACCAAAGAACTCTTCATCATATTCCTGCTCTTCCAGGCCTGGCCAATTAAAAAGCCAGGGACAAGCCAGTCAGTACGTTTGAATGTACTCGCAAGCAACCCATAAATGATAACAAGGTAAATATGCGTGGTTTGAACTCTAGGTTGGCATTTCAGGAAATACTAGGTTTCATCATGCAAGTATGATCAATACCTTTTTAGGGGCCTAGCATGTGTCTCCAACATGCGACATGAGGTTACAGATATCAACATAAATAGAGGGAGTTATCCACAACTCCACTCAAGCTCATCGTGACTTCCTCATGATTTACATCTACATCCAATTTGTGTTGTTTTTCAAAAACATACGGACATAGTCTAACAGCACCACCCAACTGTCCTTGATAGTGGACACGTCTATTCGAATAGTTTGACAATCTACAGAGGTTGCACACTTTACAAACAAGATCCAGGAAGCTTCCGTGTCATCCACGACCCGCGACAACTCAAGTACCCGGAGTAAGCACCCAATCACTATCTTTCCCTATACGCCACCAACATGGAGTCCCCTCGATTGATACCATCCCCCGTGCCACAATCATTTTCACATTTTTAATTATGTGGAGCCACGCTCCCATATTCATCACATAACACCGGCATGGGGGTACCAACGGTGTGTCCGGTGCCCTGTAAAAACAGTCATGGCCGCCTATCCAAGCACGACCCCGTCCCTAGAGTGACCACGCCACTGTCGTCACTAGTAATGTGGGCACCCATGCTAGCGCAGACTAGGTAACCAATAATGCCCTTTCCCATATAAGGGTAGAGTGGTTGCGCATGTTTGGTTGGGATGGTCAACAAATCTCAAATCTAATCCGCCTCTGTAAACAACACATATTCACTTGCTCTGGTGCACCACTTCTTCAAGTGGTGACCTAGTTCAACATCACCCACGGCCATTAGGGGCACCCGATGGGGCTTTCGAAGGATTGTAACCAAGAGATGATCATGGCATAGATGCAACATCATGCATCAATATCAAGTATTTTTCATCGCATCTCTAGCACAAGGTAGAGCTATGAACATGAAAGTACCAACAGGCATGCATCAATGCAACGATTATATCAAGGTCATAATCAACAATGTCATCATGCATACGAAAAGTTATTGATAAACAAGAGAGGTGTATCATCGTCAAAGGGCTGCTTGCCTGGCTCAGCAAAGTCTTCAACTCCTCTGGTCCATCTCCAAGCATTCCGTCTACTTCGTCAACTATCGTTGAAGGCAATCACAATAAGCAACACAACAAGGTAAAAATAAAATTGCTCTAGAAATATGAATTTGACTTTTCTAGGACATCTATGGTTATAAAAAATATAATCAGAGTGGTTTCATTGGATTTGGATCAATAGATATTTTATAACATTTCAATATGTTGGAATCAAGTGACTTAATGGCTCTGCAAGGAGTCTACAGAATGCCTTTTTATAAAAATGAGTAAAAGTACCCATTAAATCAGGCATGATTTTAGAAACATTTAGAAATTGGTTTCACTAGATTTGGAGTTCAAATGAATATCCTATGGATTTTTTCAGTGGAATTAGGTGGATAAATGACCTATTTAATGGATCCAGTGAAAACCAAGCACAGTAAAAATGTTCACTCTGGCTCATTAAATAGATCTTGATTTATGGAGTCAATAGAAATTTTAATCATAAAATTTGGAGTTCAAATGAGTTAATTATGGATTTTAGAAGCTCACAGAAAAAGAAAAAGGGAAAGATTTAGGTTATACCTAAAGCGCGCCCAGTGCGCAGTTTAGCACCATAGTGCACTGGGCTGGCCCAGCAGCTCGGCCACGCGGGCGACTAGGCGACGACGAAGGCGGCTTCAATGGGGTGTGCCTTCGCCTGGGGGAGGCGGGTTCTCCCCCGGTCTGTCTCCACTTAAACGGGCGGGGCCCGCCCACTGGGTCACTGAAGCGCGGGGCCCAGCGCTCAGCCCGTCGCCTACCTCCCGCTCGAACAGAGCAGAGGCAGGTGGGCGAGGCCGAGCGGGCGTCGGCATTCTCCCCGGCGGTTCCGGCCACCTTCGACGATGCCCGGCATACTGGCATGCCCAGGAGAGCGTGCCGCATCCGCCAAGGTGCGCCACGATCGCAGGGGCGGTCGGACGCGAGCGCCCTGTCAGCCGTGGCGGAGGATGGCGTCGGCGATGTTGGGTATGGCGATACGACCACAGGAAAGTAAGAAACGGCGCTCGGGGTGGGTCGTGATGGTACGGGTGATGCTCTGGGACGAAGGGTTGGAGAGGTGGCGGCTCGGGCGACGCGAATTTAGCCGGAGCTTGCCGTCGGCAATGGCGGCCGTGGAGGAAGAGGAGGGCACAGAGGAGAGAGGGAGTCGGTCAGCGGCTCCTTGGGGTGGACGAGAGTGCGAAGGGCATTTAGAGGGGGGCTCGGGGTGGCCATATACGGCTAGGCGGACGTGCACCGCAGATAGAGCTCATGGCCATAGTCCGGGGCATCGCCAGATGCCAAACTGGAGCTCTGGGGCGTGCCTAGGGCGCTCGTGGACATGGTCCAGGCCAAGGGAAAAGGAGAGGGGAAGCAAGGCGAGCTCCTGGCAGGCCCCGAGCTCGCGCGCCCATTGGCCGAGCTGGGCAACGTCGGGCACGGGTAGAAGGGGTGAGAGAGAGGGAGAGAGGAGGGGGCCGACATGTCTATCTTGTTGCGAATGCCGAGGCCCTCGACTGGCGTGCGGGGAAGGCTTGAGGTGGTTGGGAGACGCGGTGTCAATGGTCTCCTACTCTGCCTCGCGCTCTAAAGCATGACTTCGGCCGGCATCCGCAGCTTTTCCTATGTCCTCGCATGCCCACTTGTGTCCATAGGTTGCAGGAGGTGTTGGCAAAAGTGGTTGATGGCCTCGGATGCTCTGGAAAGCTGAGGGGAGAGAGAGGGAAAATCCCTCTGTCCAGAGAAGAAAAATGGGTGTCTGCCCTCCCTTCATCATTGCTCCTTGGGCAGGAAAGCATGCAGGAGGTAGAGGGGGACTAGGAGGGGTTGTGGCAAAAATTTCAGCTCAAGGAGATTAGTGGAAATGGCCAAACCTTGGATTTTAAGTTTCTACCAGGATGTGTTTGATCCATGTTTGAGCTAGCTCCACTCATCTCCTTCTTGTGCCACTTGACAGGGTTGATTGCCATGATCATGTGACACTGTGGTCAAAATTTCAGCTCATTTGGAGAAACTTGCCAATGTAACTTCTCCAAGCCCTAGAAATGGGCAGAAACAGTTTTGGCTAGATTTGATCATGCTAACCTATTCTCCTTGCTGCACCACTTGTCCTAGGTGAATGATTAGTCCACTTGAGAATGTGTAACAAGTTTGAGAACATTTGGACATATTTGGTAGTGCAAAGTTGTTCAAACTTGAAAAAGGACAAAAATGGTTTTGAGAGAGTTTCATGGGGTTATACTGATCTCCATGACATGAGACTTGGCAAGATCATCAAGTAGACCATTTTTGACATGGTGGAATTTTCTTGGATTTAATGGAGAATATTTCCTTTGTAAATATTTCAAAAGCTTGAAATATCCAGAAAGGGGTTTTGAGGGATTTGACCAATTATTTGAACATGACCATGTGTTGAAACTCATATACATAAACAATATATGTCCACTGAGTTTCCCTAAATTTTCTCAAATATTTATGAAATAAAAAATAATTTTAACCTACTAAAGACCATTTCTGGCCTAAAGAAAAAGCCTTTACGTAAAATATGAAAAGGCCTTTTAAAATAATAATTTTGTGGTTTTTGGGAGTCCTATATCTAATAGGATTAAATATAATTTTTGAAAGATTTTTGTCTTCTTAACTTAGGTACTTGTAGTTTAAGCCTGAAATCAGGGGGTTTTGAAAAACCTAATTTAGAAAATACTTTTTGCCAAATTATTTTTGTAAGAAAATACTTTTATGTCCTATACACATGGCATGATCACTGGGCAAAGTTTCAGACCAGGGGAAAGAAGTATAGGAGTTGGAGGATTTATTTGATTTTTAGAGCACTTGCAAACAACAAACAAAAATCCAAATCAAAGCAGAAACCAAATCAACACAAAAGTTTTTGTTGGATCCAATTTTTATGCCTAATTAATCCTAAATGTTGTGGCATGGAAATCAGGGTGTGACATCCGAGTTAACCGTATGCCGTATATCGCACACACCCTGATCTGGCTGACCATATCTGTTAAATTCCCTAATAGCAAACAGTTCATCCGAGCGAACTGTATGCCGTGTATTGCACACACCTTGATATAGCTACTCGTTTATGTTGTTCTATCTCATCACAAACATTTCTTATGGATTAACCGTATGTCACGCATCACACACGTAATTAGAATATGAACCGTGTTTGATGTATCCGCCATCGCAAATGTTTTGCATCTTTTTTGACGGTTTTTTTACATCATCGTTTGCGATTAATGCATCGCACACAGTTTCGTCGAAGGGTCTCTGATTGTAGTGTCGTGTTAGCAACATCCTACAGTAGTGACACCCAAGATCTATTCTATGGAGGTGTTAGCAATGAGAGGGGGGGTGTCTACGTACCCTTGTAGACCGAAAGCATTAACGATCTAGTGATCGTGGTTGGCGTAGTCGTACTCGCGTCACGATCCAATCTGATCCAAGCACCGCACGAGCGGCACCTTTGAGATCTGCACACGTACGGCCCGGTGATGTCTCTGCCTTCTTGATGTAGCAAGAGAGGGCAGAGACATAGATGGGATCTAGGCTAGCACGACGGTGTGGTGGTGCTGGTGGCAGTGGAACATCAGCAGCGCTTCGTCACGCTAATGGAACGAGGAGGGAGAGGGACGGGGCAGCCAAGGGTGGAAGGTTGCAGCCCCCCTATGCCTCCCCACTATTTATAGGGGTGAGGGTGGGGGCCGGCCAACCATAGCCCCTCCTCCAAGGGAGGGGGTGTCGACCAGATGGGGTGGCTAGCTTGCCGCCCTAGCCAGGGGGTGCCCCCTTTTGGGTTTCCCCCAAACCCTAGCCACATGGGCCCTAGGGGGTATATGGTGCCTGGCCCATTAGGGGATGGTGCACCCCCCATGTGGCCCCCTCCAGGACTGGTGGGTCCCTCTGTGGACCCTGAAAACGCATCGGTGCCCCCAGTACACTCCCGGTGGACTCCCAAAAATTTCTAGAACTCGAATAAAACTTCCCATATATAAATTGTTACCACTGGATTATTTCGGAGCTCCTCCTAAGTTCCTGGATCCCATTCAGGACTCAAACGACCTTAGAACTTACCACTATGAATATCCCGATACTACCCTAGCAGTACCGAATGTTAGGTGTGTGACCCTATGGGTTCGAGAACATGCATACATGACCGAGACTCCTCTCTGGTCAATAACCAATAGCGGGACCTGGATGCTGATGTGGAGCATCCTACGGTCATCCCCATGGACCAACCTTCATCTCCTCAAGTGCCAAGCTGACCGATGACATGAGCACGTGCAAGAGCTATCGAGACTGAGGTGTCATCTCTCCTTAATGGCATTCCTGTACGACCCATGTGAAACATGGCTACTACCTCAATCCAGAATGGTATGTGTGTGCTTAGGTACCAAGAAGTGTCTCTCGGAGATGCTCAGAATGAAGACCAAGTCCCCAAGTGCACGGACAAATAGGCTCAATGAGAGGAACCGCCGGAATGCTACAAGACCCGGACATCCGGCCCCTAGCCTGCACATCCGGCCCCTGATGGGTAAAACTACACCAGCAATACAGTGGCTGCCAAGCTACAGGACACGGACATCTAGCCCGACACGAGCAGCTAGACATCTGGCCCCCACTCAAAAATCTGGCCTGAGGCCTATAGAAGCCAGACATCCGGCCCCCAGCCCAGACCTCCGGTTTGTCCCGAAGCCCCAGCCATCCGGCCCGCAGCCTGGACATCTGGCACCTGCGCATGACTAACCAGGCCAGAGGGGGCTGGTGCCTGGCCCATTATGGGCTGGTATGCCCCCTATGGGGTCCATGTGGCCCCTCTGGGCCTGGTGGGTCCCTTTAATGGACCTCCCACTACTGCAGGATGCTGCTAACGCGACACTACAATTAGAGACCCTTTGATGAAACTGTGTGCGATCCATTAATCGCAAACGGTGATGTAAAAAAACCGTCAAAAAAGATGCAAAACATTTGCGATGGTGGATACATCAAACACCGTTCAGATTTTAGATGCGTGTGCGATGCGGGGCATACGGTTGATCCATATGAACTGTTTGCGATGAGAGAGAACAACAGAAATGGGCAGCCAGATCAAGGTGTGTGCGATATACGGCATACAGTTCACCCCGATAAACTGTTTGTGATGAGGCAGAACAACAAAAACGGGCAGCCAGATGAAGGTGTGTGCGATATACGGCATACAGTTCATTCGGATGAACTGTTTGTGATTAGGCCACACAAAAGAAACGGTCAGTCCGATGAATGTGTGTGCGATATACAGCATACAGTTCACTCGGATAAACTGTTCGCGTTGAGCCAAGAGAACATAAACGGTTCAACTTAACAAGATGTGTGTGATACGCGGCAAACAGGTCTGCAATCAGAAATGTGTGGGAAGACCGATAACAACACAGATGATTCCTGCTAACAAGCCGTGTGTGTTGTGACCAAACGATTGCTGGTATACAATTGTGAGTGATTGATGAAAACATCATCGACGGGTTCCATTGTTTAGTCCGTGTGTGATGTGATTTTCTCTGTCTGCACAACATCTACGCTCTGTCTATAGAGCATCAACATATATACTTAAAAAGACAGCATTGCTTAACCAAATTAAGCATACAATTACACAAGTGACTACACACATAATATTTCCACACACCAAAGTAAGCAATTACATGCATACTAAACTAGGAAAACGAGGATCTAATAATCTACTTCTTGTTGCGACGACGCTTGCCATTGCTCTGCTTCGAGCTGGATCCCTGGCCGTTTTGGGGAAGGAGGCACTTCCTCATGTCAACGATCCGCCTGTACATCTCGTAGCTCGTGTATGCCTCCTTGGCCACGTACACGACATGAGCTTTGTCGAGTTTCTCCATCCAGGCCGAGTGCCAGGCACGCTTGTCCTTGTTGTAGGAATCCTTCATGTCTCTGTAGTAGGGATCGATGATGTCCTTGGCGAGGTGAACCAGTGAGTCCTTCTCATGCTCGTTGCTGCCCCAGATCTTATATTGGCCCTGGATGTCGACATGATTCTGGCAGGCGATGCCCGAATTCTTGAGCACCATTACATCGTTGGTGATGTCCACCGTAGCAAACATGTAGTGGGGGTTGTTGACAAAACTGGTGAAATGCTCGCAAGGCCTTGTGGCCAGGCAGTAGTGGTAGACGAGGACGTGATTGCGCACTCACATCTGGGCGATGATGACCTTGGGACGAGACCCTGCACGAGCACGGGTGTACTCGAGGTCGAAACCCGACCACCTTGTACTTCTCCTCAACATGCAACAGCTCCATTATGTGGATGGAGTGCTCCACCCAGACCGGGTTATTGGTGTGCACCACCGAGAGTTCCGTGAACCTTCTGTGGGTGTCCACCATGGCATGCATGGTGAACTGCTGCTCGTCGTCGGCAGTCGCTTGGAGCGCCATTGGAGCCGCGTAGGATACCCTCTAAGAATTTGTCGTGGTGTGTGTGGTTCTTGCAGTAGTGGGGCGCGATCGAAATGTTGAAGCGACACAAGAGTTAAATGGCCGCTGTAATAAATGGGGGCCAGCCGGCCTATAACCGTCACGTCTTGTCACCGCGTTCATAGTGGAGGATTCCAGTGCACGCTTGAGAACACCGCACGCATTTCGTTTGACCATGCATGGGCTCGAAGAGGCGCCAAATGTATCGTTGGTGAGCCTGTTCCCGCGCAACCGCGTAGTTTACCGAGCAAGCTTCTCGCCCGGATAGTTTGGCCACGCGTCGGCTAGAAGAGGGACAAATCATCGGCGTTTATTGGCAAAAAGCTTTGTAAAAATGAAGTGTGTGGAATGACTTCGGTCATAAGTTTACCCATGGGTGATGAGGTCAAAGTTACACAGAAGGGTGATGTCGAGTGCGATAATTAATTCTGCACTCTACAGGGCACACGGTTGAAGAAACCAACTGTGTGCAATAATGTCGAAGATCGCAGTCGAGTTAGCTATACAGATCGTGAGCTATGAGATCGACAAGTTAAACACACTCGAGAATGGTTAATAAAATCTAAGTCCATTGCATATTAAGGTCAAAATAGTGCTACCAATATACGAGTCTCATACGATGCCATCTCAACGATTGTACCACAAAAGCTCGAAATATTACAAGGTTCAAATTCCAAAGTTATATGGCTCAAATTCGAAGATTACAAGGTTCAAACTGATATTAGAAATGAAATTCAGCTCATCAGCTACAAACGCCCGCGCTGATCCGCTGAACATGGATATAAGAGAGGTTCAAACTAATATTACCACTTGTAAGGCTGGTTTCGTAACCTCATAATTTTTGCAAAGGGGTCAGCCACTGAGAAGTCATGTATGGGGTTGACACGATGACTTCTGATTACTCTGTCATCTGAAGTTCCAAAATGAAATTCAGCTTTTTCGGAGCCTATTTCATTCTGCCGCAGCCGCCGGCGCTGATCAACAAACCATTCATTTTTGCGAAATAAATGTAAGGCAAACCTCATTACCTTCAGCACCCTTGCTCTGACAAGAAAGAACCTGGCGAATATAATCTCCGGTAAGGTCCCTTGGTAGGAGTTCAAAGTAATTTCTGAGAGATGCAGATCTAGGCATTCGATGTGATTGTTATATTGTATCACATTATCCACCACCGGGCCTAATCTTATCTGCAAAAGAAGAAAACGTGTTACTGCCTACATGCAGTTTTGAACACTACTACAAGCCTATTTGGTTTGTAGGATTTGTAAAATGCACTAACGTGCCATTTTCAATCTGACATGATTAACATGGGCTTTTGATTACAATCTACAAAAATGTAGCCTTCTTCACAAGAGGTTGGAGTGGATGAAAAGTTCCCTAAGAAAACTAGTACAGATGAATCCAAAGGAGAAATGCTTATGGATTGTAACCATATGGATCAAGCAACCAATATGGGGGGGGGAACATGTATGTACTGAATTCCTCCAAAAATCCTTCAGAAATCGTAGTACATTGTCATTGTAAACTTGGAAAAAGGTGTCAAAAATTGAACTCCCTTATGGTTAACATTTAACAGGGAAGGAACATCACCTCGATATATAGCTTCTCCAGGCACGAAAAGCATCTCAGGAAACTGACAACTTGGTCCAGGTTGGGGCCGATAGATTCTAGTGTCAAGACCTTCACTGTGTGCAGTTTCGGGGTCAAGCTTGTCGGAATCATTTTCTGGATGACAGACGAACATACATCTTCAAAATTAGAAATAATGTTAATTTCTAGAAGGAGAGGTAGAAGGCGGCTGTTGTACCTGAACGGGTGTGGATCCAATAACAAGTTTGGAGTATTTGTCAGACGAGTAGCCCACCACTGTCAATTTCGGCGCAGAAATGACATTGATTCTTGTTGGACCTTCTTGATCAACTACAGGTAATCTCTCAAGTGAAGGTGTGTCCTCAATGACCATACCGTGGTACACATTTTGTGATGTCTTCTTGCAGCACCAGCAACACACATAAATAGTCTGGAGAGTCATTGAGGTGATGTGGAAGCTACTCAACCCATTGATCACCTGAAGACGAAGGGACTCAAGTGCAGTACAGCCACAGAGCAGGCGCTCCATGTCACCGTTTGGGAGGCAGACAGCGACGAGCTCGAGGAGCTTCAGTCATGGTAGAATAAGAGTGGGCGCGTCATTAAGGGGGTGGGCGAATGGCAGTTCCTGAACTTGGCAACACGCAATGTGGGTGCGAGGTGGAGCGTGGACGTTGGCAGCGAGCGCATATGCCCATCATCAAAAGTGAGCTCCTCGAGCTGATCTAGGGCGGGGGATCGGAACCACTCGTCAAGCTTGGCTCGGTCCTTGCCATTGGAACAGAACTTGCCCATGCTAAGGCCTCTGGTTGGGCCATGGTGACTGCCGAGGATCTGGGAGAACACATCCAAGCTTTTGCGATAGCCATGGCAGAGCTCGTGGGTGTCGATGAGGTCAAGAGGGGTGGAGTGCCATAGGGGGCGCCACCGCCGGGAAAGGACGATTGTCCGCGCCCCATATTTGATTGGGAGGATGGAGATGATGACTATCAACATATCATCGGGGAGGCTGCTTTTGAAGTCTAGGCCTGCTGGAGTCACTTGCGGTTCTTGCTCAACCCGCCTCCGCTTATTAGCTGCCCTCTTCTCCACCTCCGGAGTCTACTCATGAGCGGCGCTTTCTGATAGAAGTGGGAGTACATGGAATATTTAGTTAAAACAGGGCAATAGAAAAGTGTATTGGTAACTAGAAGTTAGTAGGTAGGAATAGAGTAAGAAAATGTAATAACAATTGGTTGCTTAAATACTACACAATTCCTTTGATATTGCTGGGTAAGTCAACATGCAGATACTTGAAAAGAACACTTACTTCCAACAAAGTCTGGACTGATACATCCATTTTGCATCATGCTTTTATACTGATATTTATTGCATTATGGGCTGTTATGACACATTATGGTACAATACTTATGCCTTTTCTCTCTTATTTTACAAGGTTTACACAAAGAGGGAGAATGCCGGCAGCTGGAATTCTGGACCAGAAAGGAGCAAATCTGAGAGACCTATTCTACACAACTCCAAAAGTCCTGAAAATTTACGGAGAATTATTTTGGAATATATAAAAAATATTGGGCGAAGAAAATACCAGAGGGGACCCACCAGGTGGCCACAAGCCTGGGGGCGCGCCCTACCCCCTGGGCGCGCCCCTAGGGCTTGTGGCTACCCCTGGCAAGTCTCCGGTGCCCATCTTCTGCTATATGGATGGTTTTCACCTGGAAAAAATCATAAGGAAACTTTCGGGATGAAGCGCCGCCATCTCGAGGCGGAACCTGGGCAAAAGCAATCTATGGCTCCGGCGAAGTTGTTCTGCCGGGGAAACTTCCCTCCGGGAGGGGGAAATCAAAGCCATCGTCATCACCAATGATCCTCTCATCGAGAGGGGGTCAATCTCCATCAACATCTTCACCAGCACCATCTCCTCTCCAAACCCTAGTTCATCTCTTGTATCCGATCTTTGTCTCAAAACCTCAGATTGGTACCAGTGGGTTGCTAGTAGTGTTGATTACTCCTTGTAGTTGATGCTAGTTGGTTTATTCGGTGGAAGATCATATGTTCAGATCCTTAATGATATTTATTACCCCTCTGATTATGAACATGAATATGCTTTGTGAGTAGTTACGTTTGTTCCTGAGGACATGGGAGAAGTCTTGTTATAAGTAATCATGTGAATTTGGTATTCGTTCGATATTTTGATGAGATGTATGTTGTCTTTCCTCTAGTGGTGTTATGTGAGCGTCGACTACATGACACTTCACCATGATTTGGGCCTAGGGGAAGGCATTGGGAAGTAATAAGTAGATGATGGGTTGCTAGAGTGACAGAAGCATAAACCCTAGTATATGCGTTGCTTCGTAGGGGGCTGATTTGGATCCACATGTTTCATGCTATGGTTAGATTTATCTTAATTCTTCTTTCGTAGTTGTGGATGCTTGCGAGAGGGGTTAATCATAAGTGGGAGGCTTGTCCAGGTAAGTATAGCACCCAAGCACCGGTCCACCCACATATCAAATTATCAAAGTAACGAACATGAATTATATGAGCATGATGAAAACTAACTTGACAACAATTCCCGTGTGTCCTCGGGAGCACTTTGCTTTATATAAGAGTTCGTCCAGGCTTGTCCTTTGCTACAAAAATATTGGGCCACCTTGCTGAACCTTTGTTACACTTGTTACTTGTTACCTGTTACGAATTATCTTTTCACAAAACTATCTATTATAGATAATTTCAGTGCTTGTAGAAAATACCTTGCTGAAAACCGCTTGTCATTTCCTTCTGCTCCGCGTTGGGTTCGACACTCTTACTTATCGAAAGGACTACGATAGATCCCCTATACTCATAGGTCATCATGGATGGATGATATCGTTGGGGAAGTTAGCATATATCTCATGATCAGGCTCTTTTATGTGAAGTGCAATTTTAGTGCCAGCTTTCAGTACATAAAACTTAGAAATTTCTGTCCAAAGGCCCGTGGCAAAATAGGAGTGACCACATTCATCAAGTCTTACAGAAGCAATGATTGTAAATCCATGGTTTGTGTTTAGTATGACATCCCTACAGTCTTGATTTATGTAAAGGGCAAGATTGTGTACTACAGATTCTGTTGCATAGCAAGGGACACGTTGCAGAAAATGGTAGGATAGTTGAAGAATATGGTAACATGCAAATATGGGCGAAATTGAAAGAATTGTATAGCAGTTGAAATCAAAGGACAAAAATCTATAATTAAACAGATAGGGTAACCATGATGTCATGGAAATATGAGAGTAATCGAAACAACAATACATCATTAATTTTCCAAAGATAGAAAGAAGAGGAAAAAATCCACTTTGACGTATATGCTGCATGTGGCACCTTTTATCCAAATGCAGCAATATATAGTATATGTTCAGGAAAGTAGGCCATGCCAACCGATTTAGGGTGAGATTGAACATACCGCGCGCATCCTCAAGTCATCTGGTACGGTGAGATGGAACTCCATGGATGTCTGGCTGAGGCCGTAAAGTCCTGATGTGTCCGCGCACTGTACACTCTATGAATGAAAGAAAATCCTCAAATCAGCTCGAATAAAAATGAATTCATTGCGATTTCACCCGGGTGATTAAAGGAGGCAGATGAACTGGGATGAGAGATGAGATAATATCTCATTAAATTAGTTACCTTGTTGTCCATGAGAAAAACCGTCAATATGGCGGATTCCCCAATTGGGCGGAGCTAGGTCGACCATGAGCAACGTCTAGAAAGTTGATGGCGATAGGCGGTGGCAAGCGGAAGTGGCGAAATGTGGTGGGGTTTGCCGGAAGCCTGGCGGCGGCGACAGGCGGCGAGCTAAGTGGTTGCCGCGGCGATAGGCGGTGCCATGCAGAGTCGCGGAGGAGCTTGTGCAGGTGTGAATGGGGACCGGAGGAGGCGGCGGGCGGGGGGAGGGTTTTTGTGACGTGGGGATGGTGAGGGTTTTCTTTTTTTCTTTTTGGAATTGGGTGGTGAGGGTTTTCTGTCCCACAAAGAGTTTCGGAGGCAACGGTTTGCTAGAGCCAACCATGTGTGATTGACGTAACAGGAAAAATGAAAGTCATTGCACACGGTTCCAATTTCGGGAATCATGTGTGATTGATGTACTACCTCCGTCCTGGTTTATTGGTCCCCTTTGTAATTTGTGCCAAATTTTGACCAAAGATTTAACTAACAAATTTTTATGCATGTCACCAAAAATTATATCATTGAACACTATGTTCAAATACGCATCCAACGATATAATTTTTGCTGACATGCACTAACATTTTGTCAGTTAAATCTTTGGTCAAAATTTAATACAAATTACAAAGGGGACCAATAAACCAGGAGGGAGATAGATTCCATCAACCGAACTGATTGCATCCATATCCCACATTTAGACATAAGTAAACATAGATTAAACATATTCAGACATAGATAATAAGCGCACACAAGCATAGTTCGACCATAAGTATATAGTTAACCATCATTAAGTATACTCAAGCGCATTTACAATTAAGGCACTACATAGCCATACATAGTTCAATCCCACATCTCATCTCATCTGTCGGCACGATCCTGAAGCTTCTCCAGGTACTTGGCATACGCGGCGTGCGCCACCCTGCGAGATTAATTCTGCTTGAAGGAGCCAACGGCTCGTCCTCTTGCATGCGCCAGAACACTTTGATACGCATGATGAAGCTTTTGGTTGCAAAATGGGCATCGAGAGCCCCAGTTCCAGGTCCTAATACGCCTGTTATGCATTCCCGCATAAAGCTCCCTGAGGATTTGCCTCTTCTACCTCTTCTGGCCATCTTCATCCTCGTTGTCGACATCGTCAGATAGCACCTATAAATATAGTAAAAAAATGTGGCGTCAAATTTGGAATACAAATTAATCTCTAGCGAACATTTGGCAGTTACCAAAATTTGGCATCAAATCAATGTTTACATGCCGTAAAGTATGATTAGGAATTTATGGCTATTTTTTTAGACATATCCAGAGATTATGGTTTGATTTTTAAGCACAATCGTCTATGTACAGACCAATCTTGAAGAATATAATGGCACAAACATATATGTAGGTCATTCAAAATCAATTGTCAAGACCTGGCTAGGAATTATTAGCACGGACACTAACCCTAGTCGGATTATTAGCAAAAACCATTTGCACAGATGAAACAACTAATCACTTATCACTTGTACCATTCAAACAATCAATACACTACACAGATCTAACGAAACTTACTCAAATTTCATGGATTGGGAGAACATAACCATAGGATTTCTATTCCAAAAAGGGGGAGGCAGGACGCAGGAGTAACCAGAGAAACCCTAGGATGTATTTGACACATAAATCGGTATAGATGAGTAACCGGTTCTCCGTCGTCGTAGAAGTCGTCACCCAAGTCGTCGCCCGAGTCGTCACCAGAGTCGGTGTGGACCTCCGGCTCCGGCTGTGGAAGCAGGACGCTGTCGATGACGTCAGGGTGCAGCAATACCTTGCCGGCGGCGACGGCAACCTCTGTCTCCATCTCCACGCCGTGCTCCGGTGCTTCAGCAGCTCCGGCGTCGCCACTCCCTCCGTTGAGGCGCTTCGGCGGCATCCTCATAAACTGACGGCTTTGAGGACTAAGAGTGGCGTCGAGGATGCAAGCGGAGAGAGAGGATTGTGTGTGTGGCGAGGATGGGGGGTGCGGCCGCTCGGGTGCACCATTAATATGGAGTAGTGGGAGAGAGGCGGGCGGCGGTCAAACCGCTGGCTCGCCTCCCGGTGAGCCTGCGCACCGGACTGCTGGCATGCCTATCGTCATTTCACACAACTACTCGCACGCCTCCCGATGACATGATAACCCACAAGTACAAGGGATCGCAACAGTTTTTGCAGGTAGAGTATTCAACCCAAATTTATTGATTTGACACAAGGGGAGCCAAAGAATATTTCCAAGTATTAGCAGCTGAGTTGTTGAAGGAAATATGCCCTAGAGGCAATAATAAAGTTGTTATTTTATATTTCCTTATTCATGATAATGGTTTATTATTCATGCTAGAATTGTATTGATCGGAAACTTAAATACATGTTAGTGTACATTCGGGATTAGTGTTGAACCTAAATAAATGTTATTTGGTGTTTGCATTGAAGCATGAATATGATTGGATCATTTTTATTGCAATACGGTTATTCATGTAAGTCAGAGAATAATTGTTGTTCTATTTACATGAATAAAACCTTCTATGGTCATACACCCAATGTGAATGGTTTATTGAATCTCGATCGTAGTGATACACATATTCATAATATTGATGCCAAAAGATACAAAGTTGATAATGATAGTCTAACATACTTGTGGCACTGTCGTTTAGGTCATATTGGTGTAAAGCGCATGAAGAAACTCCATACAGATGGACTTTTGGAATCACTTGATTATGAATCATTTGATACTTGTGAACCATGCCTCATGGGCAAGATGACTAAAACTCCGTTCTCCGGAACAATGGAGCGAGCCAATGACTTATTGGAAATAATACATACCGATGTATGCGGTCCGATGAGTGTTGAGGCACGCGGCGGGTATCGTTATTTTCTGACCTTCACAGATGATTTGAGTAGATATGGGTATATCTACTTAATGAAACACAAGTCTAAAACATTTGAAAAGTTCAAAGAATTTTAGAGTGAAGTGGAGAATCATCGTAACAAGAAAATAAAGTTTCTATGATCTGATCGCAGAGGCGAATACTTGAATTATGAGTTTGGCCTTCATTTAAAACAATGTAGAATTGTTTCACAACTCACACCACCTGGAACACCACAGCGTAATGGTGTGTCCGAACGTCGTAACCGTACTTTATTAGATATGGTGCGTTCTATGATGTCTCTTACCGATTTACCACTATCGTTTTGGGGTCATGCATTAGAGACAGATGCATTCACATTAAATAGGGCACCATCTAAATCCATTGAGACAACACCGTATGAACCTAAGCTATCGTTTCATAAAGTTTGGGGATGCGACGCTTATGTAAAAAGGCTTCAGCCTGATAAGTTCGAACCCAAATCGGAGAAGTGCGTCTTCATAGGATACCCTAAGGAAACTATTGGGTACACCTTCTACCACAGATCCGAAGGCAAGATCTTTGTTGCCAAGAATGGGTCCTTTCTAGAGAAGGAGTTTCTCTCGAAAGAAGTGAGTGGGAGGAAAGTAGAACTTGATGAGGTAATTGTACCTTCTCTCGAATTGGAAAGTAGCACATCACAGAAAACCGTTCCCGTGATGCCTACACCAAATACAGAGGAAGCAAATGATGATGATCATGAAACTTCAGATCAAGTTACTACTGAACTTCGTAGGTCAACCAGAGCATGATCTGCACCAGAGTGGTATGGTAATCCTGTTCTGGAAGTCATGTTACTAGACCAAGGTGAACCTACGAACTATGAAGAAGCTATGATGAGCCCAGATTCTGATAGATGGCTTGAGGCCATGAAATCTGAGACAAGATCCATGTATGAGAACAAAGTATGGACTTTGGTGGATTTGCCCGATGATCGGCAAGCCATGGAGAATAAATGGATCTTCAAGAAGAAGACTGACGCTGATGGTAATGTTACTATCTACAAAAGCTCGACTTGTCACAAAAGGTTTTCGACAAGTTCAAGGGGTTGACTATGATGAGACTCTCTCACCCATAGCGATGCTTAAGTCCGTCCGTATCATGTTAGCAATTGCCGCATTTTATAATTATGAAATCTGGCAAATGGATGTCAAAACTGCATTCCTCAATGGATTTCTTAAAGAAGAGTTGTATATGATGCAACCAGAAGGTTTTGTCGATCCTAAAGGTGCTAACTAAGTGTGCAAGCTACCAGCGATCCATCTATGAACTGGCGCAAGCATCTCGGAGTTGGAATACATGCTTTGATGAGGTGATCAAAGCATATGGTTTTATACAGACTTATGATGAAGCCTGTATTTACAAGAAAGTGAGTGGGAGCTCTGTAGCATTTCTGATATTATATGTGGATGACATATTATTGATTGGAAATGATATAGAATTTCTGGATAGCATAAAAGGATACTTGAATAAGAGTTTTCAATAAAAGACCTCGGTGAAGCTACTTATATATTGGGCATCAAGATCTATAGGGATAGATCGAGACGCTTAATAGGACTTTCACAAAGCAAATACCTTGAGAAGATTTTGAAGAAGTTCAAAATGGACCAGTCAAAGAAAGGGTTCTTGCCTGTGTTGCAAGGTGTGAAGTTGAGTAAGACTCACAACCCGACCACGGCAGAAGATAGAAAGAGAATGAAAGTCATTCCCTATGCCTCAGCCATAGGTTCTATAAAGTATGCCATGATGTGTACCAGACCTATTGTGTGCCTTGCCATGAGTTTGGCAAGGGGGTACAATGGTGATCCAGGAGTAGATCACTGGATAGCGGTCAAAATTATCCTTAGTTACCTAAGAGGACTAAGGAGATATTTCTCGGTTATGGAGGTGATAAAGAGTTCGTCGTAAAGGGTTATGTCGATGCAAGGTTTAACACCAATTCAGATGACTCTAAGTCTCAATCTGGATACATATTGAAAGTGGGAGCAATTAGCTAGATTAGCTCCATACAGAGCATTGTAGACATAGAAACTTGCAAAATGCATACGGCTCTGAATGTGACAGACCCGTTGACTAAACTTCTTTCACAAGCAAAACTTGATCACACCTTAGTACTCTTTGGGTATTAATCACATGGCGATGTGAACTAGATTATTGACTCTAGTAAACTCTTTGGGTGTTGGTCACATGGCAATGTGAACTATGGGTGTTAATCACATGGTGATGTGAACTAGATTATTGACTCAAGTGCAAGTGGGAGACTGAAGGAAATATGCCCTAGAGGAAATAATAAAGTTGTTATTTTATTTTTCCTTATTCATGATAAAGGTTTATTATTCATGCTAGAATTGTATTGATCGGAAACTTAAATACATGTGTGAATACATAAACAAATATTGTGTCCCTAGTAAGCCTCTACTAGACTAGCTCGTTGATCAAAGATGGTTAAGATTTCCTAACCATGGACATGAGTTGTCATTTGATAACGGGATCACATCATTAGGAGAATGATGTGATGGACAAGACCCATCCGTTAGCTTAGCATAATGATCGTTCAGTTTTATTGCTATTGCTTTCTTCATGTCAAATACATATTCCTTCGACTATGAGATTATGCAACTCCCGGATACCGGAGGAATGCCTTATGTGCTATCAAACATCACAACTTAACTGGGTGATTATAAAGATGCTCTATAGGTATCTCCGAAGGTATTTGTTGAGTTGGCATAGATCGAGATTAGGATTTGTCACTCCGAGTATCGGAGAGGTATCTCTGGGCCCTCTCGGTAATACACACCATAAGCTTGCAAGCAAACGACTAACGAGTTAGTCACGAGGTGATGTATTACGGAACGAGTAAAGAGACTTGCTGGTAACGAGATTGAACTAGGTATGAAGATACCGACGATCGAATCTCGGGCAAGTAACATACCGATGGACAAAGGGAATTACGTATGTTGTCATAACGGTTCGACCGATAAAGATCTTCGTAGAATATGTAGGAGCCAATATGGGCATCCAGGTTCCGCTATTGGTTATTGACCGGAGAGGTGTCTCCGTCATGTATACATAGTTCTCGAACCTGTAGGGTCCGCACGCTTAACGTTCGTTGAAGATATAGTATTATATGAGTTATGTGATTTGGTGACCGAATGTTGTTCGGAGTCCCGGATGAGATCACGGACATGATGAGGAGTCTCAAAATGGTCGAGAGGTAAAGATTGATATATAGGACAATGGTATTCGGACACCGGAAGTGTTTCGGGGGTTACCGGGTACTTATCGGGTCACCGGAAGGGGTTCCGGGCACCCCCCGCAAAAGATATGGGCCTTATGGGCCAAGAGGGAAATGCACCAGCCACAAGGGGCTGGTGCGCCCCCCATATGGGTGGGCCTAAGGAGGAGAAGGAAAGGGGAGAAGGGAAAGGAAAGTGCGGATTAGGATTCCCACTTCCTTCTCTCTCCCCCCTCTTTCCTTCCTCCTTGGGAAAACATGGCAGGGGGGCGCAGGGCAAGGCAGGGCCCCTAGGGGACCGGCGGCAAGCCCTAGGGCGCGCCCTGGACTCTCCCCTCCCCTCCCACCTATATATATGTGGGAGGGGGGCGCCTAGCACACCCCAGACAATTGCCTAGCCGTGTGCGGCGCCCCCCTCCACCATTTACACCCCGGTCATATTTTCATAGTGCTTAGGCGAAGCCCTGCGGAGATCACTTCACCATCACCGTCACCACGCCGTCGTGCTGACGGAACTCATCTACTACCTCGCCGTCTTGCTGGATCAAGAAGGCGGAGGACGTCACCGAGCTGAATGTGTGCTGAACACGGAGGTGCCGTACGTTTGGTACTAGATCGGTTGGATCGCGAAGAAAGTTTGACTACATCAACCGAGTTGTGAAATGCTTGCGCTTACGCTCTACGAGGGTACGTAGACACACTCTCCCCTCTCATTGCTATGCATCTCCTTGATAGATCTTGCATGTGCATAGAATTTTTTTTGTTTTCCATGCAATGTTTCCCAACAGTTGTCAATTCAACCACACCTGGAGATTAATTATCTGCAGCAATATGATCAGTAGCAAAGTAATATGATAGTTTTGATAGTAGTAGCGATGGCAATAGTAATGGTAACAGTGATAGCAACGATTTTGTAGCAAGTATAACAGTAACAGCAGTAGTAGTAACTTAGCAAGAACAATATAAGAGAAATTCGTAGGCATTGGATCGGTGAATTCGTTGGATGATATTCATCATATAACAGTCATAACCTAGGGCGATACGACACTAGTTCCAATTCATAAATATAATGTAGGCATGCATTCCGTAAATAGTCATACGTGCTTATGGAAAGAACTTGCATGACATCTTTTGTCCTACCCTCCCGTGGCAGCGGGGTCCTATTGGAAACTAAGGGATATTAAGGCTCCTTTTAATAGAGAACCGGAACAAAGCATTAACACATAGTGAATACATGAACTCCTCAAACTACGGTCATCACCGGAAAGTATTTCAACTACTGTCACTCCGGGGTTTACGGATCATAACACGTAATAGGTGAATATAACTTGCAAGCTCGAATCTAGAACATAGATATAATGGTGATAACATAAACTGTTCAGATCTGAAATCATGACTCCCGGGCCCAAACTGACAAGCATTAAGCATGGCAAAGTCATATCAACATCAATCTCATAACATAGTGGATACTAGGGATCAAGCCCTAACAAAACTAACTCGATTACATGATGAATCTCATCCAACTCCTCACCGACCAGCGAGCCTACGAAGGAATTACTCACTCCCAGTGGGGAGCATCATGGAATTGGCGATGGAGAAGAGTTGGTGATGACAAAGATCGAAGATCCCCCTCTCCGGAGCCCCAAACGGACTCCAGGTCTGGCCTCCCGATGAAGAACAGGAGGTGGCGGTGGCTCCGTCTTCTGAAACATGATAATTCTTTCTCCCTAATTTTTTTCTCCGGAAATAGGATTTTATAGCATTGGAATCAGGGTCTGCGGGGCCACTAGGTGGGGAGAACCCACTTGGGTGCGCCAGGAGGGGGGCGCGCCCTGGTGGGTTGTGCTCACCCAGGGGGCCCCCTCCGGTGGTTCTTGGCTCCAGTATTTTTCTTTTATTCCATAAAAATTCTCCAAAAAGTTTCATGCCATTCCGAGAACTTTTATTTCTGCACAAAAACAACACCATGGTAGTTCTGCTGAAAACAACGTCAGTCCAGGTTAGTTTCATTCAAATCATGCAAATTAGGGTACAAAACAAGAGGAAAAGCATTAGGAAAAGTAGATACGATGGAGACGTATCAACTCCCCCAAGCTTAAACCTTTGCTTGTCCTCAAGCAATTCAGTTGATAAACTGAAAGTGAAAAAGAAAAACTTTTACGAACTCTTTTGCTCTTGTTTACATAAATAAGCTTAAGTAGCACCCAGGTTTTCAACAAAGATCATGACTAACCATGTTGACAATTAGTCTTAATAATCATACTAACTCATGTCAATGGCATAATCAACAAGCGAGCAATAATAAGATATCTCAAATGACAACACTTTGTCAAAACAACCATGATATAATATGACAATAGTGGTATCTCGCTAGCCCTTTCTGAGACTGCAAAACATAAATGCAAAGCACCTCCAAAGTTCAAGCAGTGACTAAACATTGTAATTCATGGTCGAAAAGATCCAGTCATGATGCACCCAACATTAGCTACACACAATGCATGAGGATGACAATAGTGCTCTCAGGATCTGGCGCTTATTTGAGAAGGTGATGACACAACATAAAAGTAAATAGATAGTCCCTTCACAAAGGGAGGCAGTGATTTGCAGCGGTGCCAGAGCTCAAATTTTTAAAACAGAGGTAAATGAAATATTGAGAAATGCACCCTTCTTGTTTACTTCGCGACCATTAGTTATCGGTATCTTCCATGCTAAACACATTAGTGGCGGTTCCCAAGCGATAAAAAGTAAAGGTTTACTCCCCCTCCACCAACAAGCACACTCCACGGCTGATCTCAATCCATGGGTACCGTCCATACTAACAACAATCCTGGGGGAGTTTGTTTAATTATTTGCAATTTTGAATTCGGGACTAGGAATCCCTAGTACCGCCCCTCTCATGCAAGGACGAGTGAATAAACTCTCATCATGAGAATAACCTGCTTAGCATGGAAGATACTGACTACCTCCTGTCACTCTATGAACAATCCAAGCACACAAAAAGGATATTTATTTGATGTTTTTAGAGGTGGCACATGCAAATGTACTTATAACGGCAGGGTAATACCGCATATAGGTAGGTATGGTGGACTCATCTGGAATAACTTGGGTTTCAGGATTTTGATGCGCAAGCAGTATTCCCGCTTAGTACAGGCGAAGGCTAGCAAATAGGTTGAGAAGCGGCCAGCTAGAGAGCGAAAACAGTCATGAACATGCATTATGCATAAGTAACATTGGATACTAGCATGAGTAGGATATGAACACCATGAACATAAATATCATAGAGGCTATGTTGGTTTTGATTCAACTACATGCATGAACATGTGCCAAGTCAAGCCACTCAAACATTCAGAGGAGGATACCATATCATCATACTACATCACAATCATTTTAATGCAATGTTGACATCCAAGATAAATCATTATCCACTCCTAGCTACTTAAGCATGACATGAGAAACTATAATCTCTAATTGTCATTGCAAACATGTTCGATCATAATAAGCTGAATCATGGATACTAGGTTAAACATATTTACAAAAAACAAAACAAGTCGAGTTCATGCCCGTTTCTCTCTGCCACCGCCAGTTCATCAAATATCATCATTATTGCCTTTCACTTGCACCGCCGAATGATAGGAAAATAATCATAGTGCAAGAGCGTTGTGGACTAAGCTGGAATCTGCAAACAATTTTATTCAAAGGAGAAGGCAAGGTAATTTGGGCTCTTTGTTAGATCAACAATAATGCATATGAGAGCCACTCGACAATTTCATCATGGTCTTCTCCTTGGTATGACTCAATAAACGGAAAAGAAATTCAGAGAAACACACTGAAATATTTTTGGAATTTTTAGTTTTTTCTAGAAGAAAGCAAATTAAAATGGGAAAAACAAAAACGAGAAAAACTATTTACACGGGAAAGCTCCCAACAAGCAAGAAGAATAATCGAGAAATCTTTTTGGGTTTTCTTTTAATACTACAGCTAATTAAACTAGAAAGAAAAACCGAAAAGAAGCAGGAAATATTTTTGTATTTTCTCAAAGTTTTTCAAACACACAAGAAGAAAGCGAGAAAATAAATCTATTATGGATAGTACAATGAAAAAGTGTGGACACCAACAACTCGAATGAAATGCGTGATCATGAATATAATGTCAGTGGAAATACATAGTCCCCCAAACTTAGGCTTTTGACCTAACTTGGTAATCACCGTCAGTAGCCTGCGTAGTAGTCGGAGTGGTAGCTCACGGAGGCTCTAGGTGCAGCCTCCTCAGCCCACCGAGCAGCTACAACCTCTACATTGTGCGCGTGGGCCTCGCTCTCAAGAACAAAATACCTTTCCTTGCTGTGAACATCAAAGAGAGCAGGCGCAGGCAAAAAGGTGTCCATAATGGACTTTTTATTAAACAACAAGTTATATGTATAATTATGGGTTTCACCACTAAGGAACTTATGGCGTTTCATGGTGTCAAAGTCTAAGTACTGCGTGGGTAGGATAGGGTCATAAGGCCAAGGTGAAACACCCAACTCCATTGCTAAACGTGTGGCATAAATCCCACCATAAAAATATCCACTACCAGCGTTGTGTTGCAACCTGCGTGCAACAATCACTCCAAGGTTATAACATTTGACACCGGTGAGAGTGGTGCTTATGAGGCTCAAATCGGGAGCACAAAGTGTACTACAATCTTGTTTGCCTACGATGCATTTTCCATTAAATAGTGCAAAGTATTGAATTTAGGTGAAATGAATGATCTTTATTCTACCTTGTGTCACTCCTCTAGTCTCACCATGGCAAAGGTTAGTCAAGAATATCGCATACTCAGATCTTGGTGGTTCGTCCAGCGAACCCCAAAATGGAATTTTGCAGTAGTTAGAAAATGTCTCTAGAGGTAAAGTAAATGGATTGTCATACAGTTTAAATGACACTCTAGACTCATGAGGATGGAATTTAAATTCTTTAGTAAATGATTCAGTGAGGCTGAGTTGTTGGTTGCACATATCTTCAATGTAGGGACCGAGCTCGGCGTTGTGGATATATTGATCAAATTCTTATTTAATACCGGCCATGATCATGAAATCGTCGCATGGCCATAGACATGATTTTGTGGCGGCATGCCATATAGAATTTGCACTTGATTCAACAGAAGACCGACGGACTAAGCTGCTACTAGAAGATGCCTCCAAGGACCTCCGCCTCGAAGAACTCCTTCCAAAGAGGTTCATCATATTTGCGTACAATTTTCTGAAAAAATTTGGGTCACAAAATTTTTGTCAACAAAATTTCACAAGATTGATAACAACTACTCATAGGGATGCATAGGGGCCATATCAAGCATTCAAACTACTTAGAACTCTCAGAATTCAACATGCAAGCTCATCTACAGCAGCACCAAGAGTAGCTAATTATTCAAAATATAAACCACTAAAGCAAAAACTAATTGAACCAATGGAGGAGTCACATACCAAGTAGCAATCCCCCAAAACAGTTTCGGAAATGGATCTTCGAGCAAAGAGATTGAAATCCGCAGGTTTGAGAGCAAGAACACGAGAGAGAGAGAGAGCAATGGTGAATTTTTTTCTGGAGGTAGGTGATGACATGGGCTAAGGAGATAAGTGAGGGGCCCCACGTGGGGACCACAACCCACCAGGGCGCGCATGGGGCTGCTGGCGCGCCCAGGTGGGTTGTGCCAACCTGGTGCACCCCCCTCTCATGTTATTTGCATCAAAAATTCAGAAATATTAAGAAAAATCGTATTAACTTTTCAGGGCATTCTGAGAACTTTTATTTTTGGGTCATTTTTTATTGCACAGGAAATTCATAAAATAGATAAAACATGGCATTTTATTTTATTTAACTAAGAAAAATAGAAAATAAAAGTAAGGACAGAAAGTGGTGCCTACTCAATACATCGACTTCATACCTCTCAAAAATGATCCATTAATAAGGTTGATCGAGTCTTATTAACAACCACTTTCGATTAGCATGGAACCGAAATACTTTCATAAAACACTAGGTTACCTCAACGGGGATATGCACGTCCCCAACAATAAGCATTTCATATTTCTTTTTAGTACTAGGTAGAGGTAATTGAAAACTTCCAATAGTGATTGTCGAAGATTTTTCAATAGCATTAGTACCATTCACTTGGAATTGTTTCTTCGGAAAGTGCACTGTATGCTCATTACCATTGATATGAAAAGTGACCTTGCTTTTATTGCAATCAATAACAGCCCCTGCAGTATTCAAAAAGGGTCTAGCAAGGATAATCGACATGTTGTCGTCCTCGGGCATCTCAAGTATAACAAAGTCTGTTAAGATAGTAACATTTGCAACAACAACGGGCACATCCTCACAAATACCGATAGGTACGGCAGTTGATTTGTTAGCCATTTGCAAAGATATTTCAGTAGGTGTGAGTTTATTCAAATCAAGTCTTTTATATAAAGAGAAAGGCATAACACTAACACCAGCTCCTAAATCACACAAAGTTGTTTTCACATAATATCTTTTGATGGAGCAAGGTATAGTTGGTATTCCCGGATCCCCAAGTTTTTTAGGTACTCCATCCTTAAAAGAATAATTAGCAAGCATGGTGGAGATTCCAGCTTCCGGTATTTTTCTCTTATTGGTGATGATGTATTTCATGTACTTTGCATAAGGGGCCATTTTTAAGCTATCAGTCAGGCGGGTACGCAAAAAGACTGGCCTAATCATTTTAGCAAAGCATTCAAATTCTTCATCATCCTTCTTCTTAGTTGATTTAGGTGGAAAGGGCATAGGTTTTTGAACCCATGGTTCTCTTTCCTTACCATGTTTTCTATCAACAAAGTCTCTTTTATCGTATTTTTTATTCTTGGGTTGTGGGTTATCAAGATCAACAGCTGGTTCTATTTCAACATCATTGTCTGGTTCTTTATTATTTGTTTGAGTGTCTTTATGAACCTCATCATTATCTTTTTCATTATCAGAAGGTGAGTGTTCATTACCAGATTGAGTTTCAGCATCAGAAATAGAAACATCATTATTAGCTTCAGGAGGTTTTTCTATTTCAGGTTCACTAGAGGCATGCAAAGTCCTATCATTTTTCTTTTTCTTTTTCTTTTTAGAAGGACTAGGTGCATTAGTGTTAAGTCTTTGAGAGTCTTGTTCAATTCTTTTTGGGTGTCCCTCAGGGTAAAGTGGTTCCTGAGTCATTTTACCTCCTCTAGTTTCTACTCTAACAGCAAAGTCATTTATATTATTGTTCATTTCATCAAGCAATTCTCTTGGAGATTTAGCAACTTGTTCTAGTTGAGTTTGAACCATAGAGGCATGCTTTCCTACACCTCTAACATCATTTGAAATTCTAAATAACAAGTCACTCAAGCGAGCAATCATATCAGAGTTGTATTTCAATTGTTTCATAACATTTTCATTGAAATGATCTTGCTTTCTAATATAATTATCAAACTCATAAAGGCATTGACTAGGATGCATATTATAAGGATTGTCCTTTTCATTAAATTTCATTAGGGAATTTACCTCTACCACCTTGGGTGGTGTTGTATCAAGCCCATGTATTTCTTCAATAGGAGGTAATTTTTGACATCCTCAGCTTTAATACCTTTTTCCTTCATAGATTTCTTTGCCTCTTGCATATCTTCGGGACTGAGATATAAGATGCCTCTCTTCTTTGGAGTAGGTTTAGGCGGTGGTTCAGGAAGAGTCCAATCATCATAATTTTTCAATATGTTATTCAATAATTCTTCAGCTTGTTCAACAGTTCGTTCCCTGAAAACACAACCAGCACAACTATCCAGGAAGTCCCTAGAAGCATCAGTTAGTCCATTATAGAAGATATCAAGTATTTCATTTTTCTTAAGAGGTTGACCAGGCAAAGCATTAAGCAATTGGAGAAGCCTCCCCCAAGCTTGTGGGAGACTCTCTTCTTAAATTTGCACAAAGTTAAATATTTCCTATAAGGCAGCTTGTTTGTTATGAGCAGGAAAATATTTTTCCGAGAAGTAGTAAATCATATCCTGGGGACTACGCACACAACCAGGAGCAAGAGTATTATACCAAGTCTTAGCATCACCCTTTAATGAGGACGGAAATAACTCGAGGATATAATAATAGCGAATTTTCTCATCATGAGCAAAAAGGGTGGCTATGTCATTCACCTTAGTAAGGGGTGCCACAACAGTTTCAGTTTCATAACCATGGAAAGGATTAGATTCAACCAAAGTAATTAACTCTGGGTTGATAGAGAATTCATAATCCTTATCATCAACAATGATAGGTGAAGTAGCAAACTTAGGATCACATTTCATTCTAGCATTCAAAGATTTTTCTTTCAGTTTGCAAAATAATTTCTTATGATCATCCCTATCATTGCAAGCAAGAAAGTCTCTAGTTGTCTCCTCATCCATAACATAACCTTCCGGTATCTTACGCAATTCATATCTAGGAGGACTAGGTCTAATAGGTATCTCAAGATTTTCAGATTCAAGTATTTCATCAGCTTCAGTAATTTCATTCTCTTTAGCTATAGCAATTTGTTCATCAAGAAAATTGCCTAGTGGCACACCATCATCAAGCAAGGTACTAGCATCATCATAAGCATTATACATAGCAGAAGTAGCATCATCAATAACTTGCGACATATCAGAATTAATAGCATGTGGTGGTGCTTCAAGTTTACTCAAAATAGAAGGTGAATCAAGTGCAGAGCTAGATGGCAGTTCCTTACCTCCCCTTGTCTTAGAGGGAAATATTTTAGTCTTAGTATCCTTCAGATTCTTCAAAGTGATAAACTGATAATAATCCCAAGTGAGTCAACAAATACAGCTATGCTCCCCGGAAATGGCGCCAGAAAAAGGTCTTGATAACCCACAAGTATAGGGGATCGCAATAGTTTTCGAGGGTAGAGTATTCAACCCAAATTTATTGATTCGACACAAGGGGAGCCAAAGAATATTTGCAAGTATTAGCAGCTAAGTTGTCAATTCAACCACACCTGGAGATTAATTATCTGCAGCAATATGATCAGTATCAAAGTAATATGATAGTTTTGATAGTAGTAGTGATAGCAATAGTAACGGTAACAGTGATAGCAATGATTTTGTAGCAAGTATAATGGTAACAGCAGCAGTAGTAACTTAGCAAGAACAATATAAGATAAATTCATAGGCATTGGATCGGTGAATTCGTTGGATGATATTCATCATATAACAGTCATAACCTAGGGCGATACGGCACTAGCTCCAGTTCATAAATATAATGTAGGCATGCATTCCGTAAATAGTCATACATGCTTATGGAAAGAACTAGCATGACATCTTTTGTCCTACCCTCCTGTGGCAGCGGGGTCCTATTGGAAACTAAGGGATATTAAGGCCTCCTTTTAATAGAGAACCAGAACAAAGCATTAACACAGTGAATACATGAACTCCTCAAACTACGGTCATCACCAAAAAGTATCCCGACTACTGTCACTCCAGGGTTTACGGATCATAACACGTAATAGGTGAATATAACTTGCAAGATTGGATCTAGAACATAGATATAATGGTGATAACATAAACGGTTCAGATCTGAAATCATGGCACCCGGGCCTAAAGTGACAAGCATTAAGCATGGCTAGGTCATATCAACATCAATCTTAGAACATAGTGAATACTAGGGATCAAGCCCTAACAAAACTAACTCGATTACATGATGAATCTCATCCAACTCCTCACCGACCAGTGAGCCTACGAAGGAATTACTCACTCCCGGTGGGGAGCATAATGGAATTGGCGATGGAGAAGGGTTGGTGATGACGAAGATCAAAGATCCCCCTCTCCGGAGCCCCAAACAGACTCCAGATCTAGCCTCCCGACGAAGAACAGGAGGTGGTGGCGGCTCTGCCTCGTGAAATGCGATAATTCTTTCTCCCTGATTTTTTCTCTCCGAAAATAGGATTTTATAGCATTGGAATCAGGGTTTGCGGGGCCACCAGGTGGGGACAACCCACCTGGGCGCGCCAGGAGGGGGGGCGCGCCCTGGTGGGTTGTGCTCACCCAGGGGCCCCCCTCCGGTGGTTCTTGGCTCCAATATTTTTCTTTTATTCCATAAAAATTCTCCAAAAAGTTTCATGTCATTCTGAGAACTTTTATTTCTGCACAAAAACAACACCATGGTAGTTCTGCTGAAAACAGCGTCAGTCCGGGTTAGTTTCATTCAAATCATGCAAATTAGAGTCCAAAACAAGAGGAAAAGAGTTAGGAAAAGTAGATACGATGGAGACGTATCATGACACTGCGCAGTGAGCACGCCTCCCGTCAATTCACACACTTGTACGCACGCCTCCCGGTCTGCCTACGCGGCGGACTGCTCGCATGTGTCCCGTCAACTCACTCCTGCTCGCACGGCACGCGGGTCGTGTGGTGGCACGTATATTGTTTTTCTATTTTGATGATTAATGATGTCGCTTTATTGCTTAACCGAAGCATGGCACGTATCCATTGTTGGTCTAACGCCCATGGTTCGAATAAATAATCCGCTTGCGATATTGGTTCCCAATTATTAATAATATCCCGTTTGTAAGAAGATAAAGATTACATCAAAACTTGTCTCAAATTTGACAAAAAAGTACAATGCCACTATGTATTGGTGTCCATATGACAACATTATAAGTTTCATGAATTTCAAATAATTTTTGGATGTACTAGATTTTAAAAATCAAGATTCTCAATGTTTGATATTTCTTGCACGGGGAGTAAACATGCACCCAGTGAGACACATGTGTTTTTCCAATCCATTTTGGTGCACTGTCACGTGTGCATGTAGCTCAAATTTGATTTTTGCACATTATACCCCTAGAAAATCAATCAATGTACTAAAACGCCTTAATGATCTCTGTTTTTTTTTTCAAAATTAAAACGTCCCTCCTTTGGTAACATATGTTCTGCGAAAAATTTAGCATGCATCATAGTTGTGGTGGATGTGCGGTGTGTGTGTGTGCGTTTGGGGGGTGGCTGGCAGTACACTACGAGTCATGAGCCACCGTGTGGGTTGGCCGTTTTGTGAGGCAGGTGCCACATCAGAGTCATGAATTCGTTATTTAAAACATTACGCAACCCGTTCATACAAATATGTTTTGGCCACATGCAGTCGGTGGTTGTCCTACACGACACTCACTCGCATGTGACGCTTTATGTGGGCCCGCGAGGTCGTCGTCCATCACTTTGACCAACAGCCGACAAAGAGGTTAATTTGACCAGCAAGGCAGAATCTTTCTTGTTTGTGTTATTGTGGGACTATATAGTACGCATCGAAGAGGTGGGAGGGGACTAGCATATATACTACGTACGCTTCCGTGAACACATACACCTCACTCAGTGTCGGGACTTTTCGGTTTCCGAGGCAGGTGCCACATCAAAGTTGTGCATTGGCTATTCAAACATCACACAACACCTCTTTGGGCCACATGCATGCAGGCGGTGGTTATCCTAGGACACTCACGTGTGACGCTTCCATCTATGGGCCCGCGAGGTCATCATTGATGCATGCATCACTTTGACCTACATCGGGAGAGGTTAATTAATTTCACCATCAAGGAGGATTCTTTTTGTCTTGTATTACGGTAGGAGCATATAGTATGCGTCGAAGAGGGGGAAGGGGACCAGCATATGTAGTACGCCTCATGAACCTCGCTCTGTGTGGGGACTTTACTGTTTTCGAGGCATGTGCCACATCAAAGTTGTGCATTTTGGGTATTCAACATATGTTTGGCCCACATGCAAAGCGATGGTGGTTGTCCTCTCGCACCCACTCACGCGGTTATCAGCGATATCGATGCTTTCCATCTGTGGGCCCGCTTGGTCCATCACTACTTTGCCTGACAACGAGAGAGGTTAATTTGACTTAGGAGGGGATTATTTTTTTGTTTGTATTATGGTATACATGTCATGCTCTGGGATGACATGATACAGTTTGAGCACACATGCATGTGTACGCATGAATCCCTCCCATCGAGTCGAAGTGGCCAGTACCATGACACGTCATGAACCGATCTCGCTCTGTGTGGGGACTATACATTTTTTTATGCATGCGCCACATCAATGTTGTGAATGGTATTCAAACATGCATGCATGCATCACCTCCATACATACATATCCATGTAGTTTTTTTTCTTTGAATGGTACACTCCCTCGCGTGGTTATCGGCGACAAGCCTATATATTCGTGGGCCCGTGTGGACATCCATGATCACTTTGATCGACAACAAGATAGGTTACCATGGCGGATTCTTCCTTTGGTTCGTGTTATCGTAGTAGATCATGGTGAGATTCAGACCTAATTAAGTTTGAGCGCATACTATGCATGCATGCATGAATCCCCGTCATCTGCTCGAAGTGTGGTGTGACATACATATGCATCGTCAACTAACCCTCTCTCCGTGTGGGGATTTCTGGTTCCAAAGCACGGTGCCACATCAAAATTGTTCCATTGTGTATTCAAACATTAACACCTCCATACATATGTTTGGGCCACACGCAGGCAGTGGTTGTCTTCGGGGACTAGCTACTTGCATGATTATTGGCGAGCTAGCCCATCTCTGGGGTCGCATGGACGGCCATCACTTTGACCAACAACAAGAGAGAGGTTGTATGAACAAGGTGGATTATTCTTGGTCCATTTTACGATACATCTTGGTGAGATGCCCTCTCCTGCCGACTGAAAGTGTGTGTGTGTGTGTGCGCGTGTGTGTGTGTGTGTGTGTGTGATGGGGGGGCGGGACTGCTACTTTGCACTTTGCTAGGTGAACCTCCGTGGGGGCGGGCATGCGTTCATAGCTTAGGATTCCCCTCCTGCTGACACGAGGGGGGCAAGCAATACCGTGCGCTTTGCGAGATAGGTGCCACATAGAAGATGCATTTGGTATTTGAACATCAAACCACCCTTTTCATACATAAATTTGGTCCACATGCACGTGTGTTCGTGTTCTGACCCTTTCCCGTGTCATTTTCACCAAATTTATGAACATTAGACAAGTCGGATGACGCAACAGACACGGTTCACTCACACTAATTGTGTGCCACGCTAGTGCCCCTGTCACGCACATCAGCACAGTACATTGGGCTCCACGAGGCTTCCCCTCTCAGAAATATCTACCCGCCTGCAGGTTTTTCTGTTTGATAACACACGGTTATTATGTTTCGACCGTGTGTGATGTTTGTTGTTCCCGCTCCCGCCTGCATCCCTCAAAAATATCTGCCTGGCTCAAGGGTTTTTCTATTTCATAACACACGGTTGTTATTTCCGAACCGTGTGCGATGCACCATCATCCAAATTTTCAATAGCCCCACCATTTCACTACCGCGTTTGACTCCCGCGTAGTAAAATTTTCAGTAGCCGCGTCATTTCCTTAAACACCCCCCTCCACACACACACCTCAAAACCTCCACGGGCGCGTGCGCGCGCACACACACACACACCCCACCACAACCCCTCCCTCACTCGAAACCCTAGCAAGGTTGCCTCCGCCGCAAGGCCTCCATTGTCAACATCTGCAGATTTGCCCGTGCAGCTTAACCACCGAGCTCCATACCTAGGCCGCCCTGAGTTTCTTAGATGACGCATGCCAAACGCCCCCTTTCCCATAGATCCCCATCCCCATCCTGCACTCCAGAACGTCGCAGCCTAGGCCTGGCTATGCTTCCTGTGGAGCTCGAGGAGTGACTGGCCCAAAAGAGGTGTATCGCGGCCTCTTCGCCCGACGTCGCCGAGGTGGCCGCCGAGGAAGTTGACGACCATTACTGGCCGCAGGCACTCAATCAGCGGGCTAGAGTACGCGGGTATGTCACGGACGCTAGCTACGAAATCGAGGTCGTCGACAGCAACAGCCTTACGCGGGCTATGTCACAGGTTAAGTGGCCCACCCCCAACCCCTCGGGTTCAACCGCCATTGATCTCATCCATGGCCCCGCCGCTGATCTCCTTTGGCTCACTGTCAAGAATTTGCCATCCTACATCGCCATCGAGCCCCCTTTTGTCATTTCTGAAGGACACATTCTGCGACGCTGGCTTGGGATCCACAGCTTCCAAGTCAGACCTCATCATCGGCGACCACGAGGAGGGCACCCTCTCTGGCTCTTCCAAGGGGAAAGAGCCCACCTGCTCTTCCAAGGGGAAAGAGCCCGTCTGCGACATCAGGGAGGGCACCCTACAGTCGTGCTCTTCCCAAGGCAAGGAGCCCATCTGCGACAACATGGAGCGCACCCAGGGTCCGTGCTCTTCCCACGGGAACGAGCCCATCCGTGACAAGTGAGGAAACCCATGATTTTTTTGCCGTGCCTCTTCATAGGGGGGAACCCATGATTTGTTTTGTCGAGTCCCTTTTGTAGTGTAATGAGAATATGTTAGGTTTTAATTGCTATATTTGGTTGTTTGCAGTATGCCTTGTTTATTTCAGTTGTTCACCATGTGATGCTCTATATGTGCAACTATTTACTGTGCAGTACATTTTCATCAATACCAGTTTTAAACATACCGATAGGAATACATATATTTGCTTGTTGTTAAGCATGTTATATCTAGCATATGCCTCTTTTAAAGTTTTTTGGTTGTTTAGTTGTTTGCAGTTAGCATATGTCTAGTTTCAAATGCTATCTTTCATTGCTCGTAGTATGCCTTGTTTATTCCAGTTATTCAAAACGTGATGTTCTATATGTGCAAGTATGAACTGTGCAGTTCAATTTCATCAATACCAGTTTCAACAATACCACTATGAATGACTACATTTGGTTGCTGCATGATGTAGTTAACACGCCTTTCCATTTTTATTTAACAATAACCAGTGTACTTAGACCGGCACAATACCAGTTTCAATGACTATGTTTGCTTGTTGTTAAATGTTAGGCCTGTTGCAGTTAACACACCTTTCCACTTGTTTTGCTTAACTAGCGTGCTTAAACCTGCACATTGAAGCTATCTTTTGGAGATTATTTTGTCTACCATGGATATATTTGGTTGATGTTTAGCCTGTTGTGTTTAACATGCCTCTCGATGTACTTACACAGGACAATTTTGGGAACGGCTGTTGTTTTCCATCGAGGTTAGTTTCATCCCATGGCTAATATATACTCACTGTTCAGGATATTGGTAGCTGGTACCATATAGGTCGGGGGCTGATAAGGGTCTAATCGGTGAATCATACTTTTAACTGAATATATCTGTAACCCATTTATCGTTAGGTTAACTAGGGCCATATGTAATATATCTGAGGCTACATAGCAACATGCACTATACTGAATGTCTAAATATGCAATCCTAGGCTACATAGCAACAAGGAAGAGTGTTACCTGTTCTGATGATGTCTAGATATACGTAGAAGAGTAGCAGCAACAACAACAACAACAATAACAACAACAACAACAACAACAACAACAACAACAACAACAACAACAACAACAACAACAACAACAACAACAACAACAACAACAACAACGACACAGCAGCAGTTAATCAGCCGATAATTTGTAAAAATTTGATAAACTCCCTCCGGCCCATAATATAAGATGTTAATTCATCCAATATGTGAGTATGTTGGATGTTATAAGATATTATATAATGGGACGGAGGGAGTGTTGTACTACATCATTGTGCAATTGTTGTTTAGCTTCTAATATTAACTTGGTGCTTTTAGGTACACATGTCATTGGTAAAGATCCACGCTTTGACCCTTTCTGCGTATGGGGCAATGAGATATTAATGAACTAGCATCAAGTGAGGAAGCTGATAAAGATTGTTAGTAAAATGGGTCAAAAGATGGCAATTAAACTATTTGTTTACACTTTATCCAAGACAACAGCGAACTGCAAGATGGTAAGTAAGAACTTTGCAGCCTTCTTTTTACTGCCCATAATGAGTTGTGTTAGATGACAATGTCTGAATCTTTTTCCTTTGCAGTGGTTCCCAAAGCAGTTTACTCAAGATTACCTCTCAAACTACATGATTGATGGGCATGCAAAGGTTAAAGTATTTCTACCAGAACACGATGATTATCTAGATGTTTTCATGAAGACAGTGAAGGATGGGCAGTCGGCCATCACAAGGGGTTGGACTAGAGTCGTGCGTGCCTTCTGCATGGAGGAGGGCACAATATGGGCATTCCGCTTCACCTTGTTCAGCAACCAGGATGTATTTCGCCTCTTTCTTTACCGTCTTTAATAGTACAAGTATACACCTGTGGTTCATCATTCTTTATTTGGTGCTTATGTAATTCTTGAACATATGTACCTGTGAATCGAATAATGCATTGGTTGTTTGAACCTGATGGATATGAATAAAGCTATAACATACTTTCAAATTCAAATCTGGTACAATTTGAAATAGCAGCTATGAAATTACAGTGAAATTACGCTCTACAGGTCATTACGGCGCACACGGTCGGTAAAACACAAACGTTTGTCATATACACCATAATCTGACACGGTTCATAGAGAGGAAACGTGTGCAACCATGCACACAGTTGCCGTTTGCAAACCGTGTGTGATGTTAGACAATATCAAAAACGGTGCGGGCAAACTAAACATTTGTGATAGTTGCCTTATCGTACATGATTCGCAACCATGAACTATTTCTGATGTGGTACGCATCGTAAACGTTGCACCAAAGAATAGCGTGTGCTATAGTTATCATGTACGATGATGTTACGACGGTCCGATGTTTCGTAATCCTATCGAACACTTGTACGATGATTAGCTAATCTTCTTAATTAGTTATCGCATACGGTTCAGGAAAAGTGAATGTGTGTGATTGTGTGCTTATCATACATGTTCTATAATCGTGAACCGTTTGTGATGGGCCGCGCATCATAAATGTAGCACCACAGAATACCGACTGCGATGGCAATGCGAGCACAAACGAGTAGCAAGGATGAAGCGTCTGGGATATTCGAGATATTAGAAACAGTTTTATAGGGACAACTGTATGCATCTAGGCTCCCTATCCCCAATGGTTTCTGGGTCGTGTGGGAAGGACCCCCGTATCGCACACACTCACTTGGCGATGGTTCAAAACGCCGTCACGGAAAGGGGTTAAAAACCGTTTGTATAGCACCTCGCTGTACCAGTGTCTGAAACCCTTCGGTGCCCCTTGGTACACTCCTGGTGGACCCCTGAATATTTATGAAACCCCGAATAAAACTTCCAATGTATAAATATTTACCTTCAAACTATTCCAGAGCTCGTGATGTCCCGAATCCCATCAGAGACTCCGAACTACCTTCGGAGTTACCACTATGAATATCCCGATACTACCCTAACATTACCAAAAGGTTAAGTGTGTGACCCTACGTTACCGAGACCCCTCTCCGATCAATATCCAATAGCGGGACCTGGATGCCCATATTGACTCCCAAATATTCAACGAAGATCTTTATTGGTTTGAATCACGAGGTCAAGGATTCAATTAATCACGTATACGATTCCCTCTATCCGGTGATACGTCTCCAACATATCTATAATTTTTTATTGTTTCATGCTATTATATTATCAATGTTGTATGCTTTATGTCCAATTTTATATCATTTTTGGGAACTAACCTATTAAACTAGTTCCTAGTGCTAGTTCATGTTTTTGGCTATTTTATTGTTTCACAGAAAAACCATACCGAGCGAAGTCCAAACATGATGAAACTTTATGGTGACTTTTTCTTGACCAGAAAAGACCCTAGAAGCTTCGGGGGGAGACCAGACACCGCATGAGAGAGGCACAAGCTCACACGGCGCCCCTAAATCCAGGCCCATAAATTCCCTAAAATCCAGAAACCACCGGAGCGAGACCCAAATCAATTATTCCGCCGCCGTAAGCCTCTGTTCTTCCGTGATTCCATATGGAGGCCTCTGTCGGTACTTTGCCGAAGGACAAATCGATCACGGAGGGCCTCTACATCAACCTTGCTGCACCTTCGATGATGTGTGAGTAGTTCCTCACTGTACCTATGGGTCCATAGTAGTAGCTAGATGGCTCTATCTCTCTCTGATCTTCAATACAATGTTCTCTTCAGAGATCGATATGATGTAATCCTTTTATGTGGTGTGTTTATTGGGATCCAATGAATTGTGGTTTATGATCAGATTATTCACTGAAAGTATTTGAGTTATTTCTGAACTTTATTGTGTGTGATTGTTATAGCTATGTAATGCTTTTTGATCTATGAGTTATCTTTGGCCAAGTTGATGATTTGATCTTCAGTGGAAGTGGTGCATAGTAGTAGGTTCAATCTTGCAGTGTCCCCACCTCATGTCGAAAGAGGCAGCGAGCGCGTATTTGTATTGTTTCTTATAAGGATAAAACGATGGGGTTCGATCATATTAGTTTATCTTATTTTGTCTATGTTATGTCATCATACTTAATGCATTACTCTGTTTCTCATAAACTTAATACCTAGAGAGGCAAGCATAGAAACACTCTCAAAGTGGAGTAATAGTAGTAGATGCAGATGGAGGTCGGCCTACTTGTCAGGACGTAATGCATCATAACTATGCGCTATTCTATAAATTGCCCAATAGTAATTTGTTCACCCACCGTATCGCTATGTTCTTGAGAGAGATGCCTCCAGTGAAAGCTATCGCCCTCAGGTCAATATTACTTTTATTTTTGTTTTGCAATTTATCTATCTCCTACTATCAGATTTGATCATTGCAATTGACGAGTACAAGGGGATGACAACCCTCTTGCCCACGTTGGGTGCAAGTATTTCCTCTTTTGTGTGTAGGTACAGGTAAAGGTCGTTTGTATGAATCTCCTATTGGTTCAATAAACCTTGGTTCTTTACTAAGGAAAATACTTTGTGCTATTGTACTACTTCACCCTTCCTCTTTAGGTAAATCCAAACGCATTTCACACATAGCAAGAAGAATTTATGGTGCCGTTGCTGGGGAGATTTCATGAAACAACTCAAGGCCCATTCATACACATTATCATTTACTTGTTATACTTTTTAATTGCTTTTATTTTTTCTTTATTAGTTTTTGTCGGGCCCGTGGGACTGGGGGCACCCAGGCCCGTCTGCCTACAGCCCGTTGTGTGGCGTCATCTGAAGGCCCGGCGTGGCCCAGCGTCATGACTTCATGAGGAAGACCCTCGCGAAGGCCCCCGCCTCGCGAGGCGAGCATCAGTGAGGGTCATCAAGAGCTCCCAAGGGCCTCACGCGGGGTGGTCTCCTGAAGCTGCCTCCCGAGGCCCCTCGCGAGGCGGACATCTCTAGGCTCGCCACCCTGCCTCGCGCTGCACGTGGGTGACGCGAGCCATGACGAGCAGTGCCAGAAGGGTGCCAGCGGGCGTGAATAGAGATGCTTTCCTCTTTTTGTGTTAAGGAGGCAAGGATAGCACGTGGGTTCCCGAAGCAATCCCCAAAGGTTGCCACTTTGGCGCAAGAAGGCTAGGACAGCGGGCTCGCCAGGACGGAGGTCAGCACCGAGCCCACCACCGCGTCATCGAAGGAAGCTTTGGCAGGCGAAGACCACCTTTAGTCAGGACAGGATGTACTCCTGTCCCCCTTCAAAATGGGCCGTTGTGGTATCCCTTCCCGCCTAGAGTTTTCGGGGGAAGAGGACCAACGGCAGTATAAGTATAGGATAGTCTCCACCATAGAGAGAGATCGAAGGTCGAATCCTGAGCCCTCTGAAGGTCGAATCCTGAGCCCTCTAGAGGTCGAATCCTGAGCCATCCCAAGGCAGTTCATCCTTGTACTCGTTAATACTCATCCTCCCCATGAGGCAATCCATCACAAAGCAGGAGTAGGGTCTTACACCACAAGGTGGCCCGAACCTGGGTAAATTGCCATGTTGTGTCTTCCTTTCCTCTCGCTCGAGCACACCGGAGCACCGTCGTAAGGTGGTGAGCACCGAGGCAGAGCTTAGTGGAGTTCTGTGAGCACACCCCAGAGTTCGAACCTGTTCTTGGGTCGCCGAAGCCCCAATTCCGACATTTGTCGCTCCAGGTAGGGGTGTGCCAAGGTTCTTCTACTTTGTTCCGTCCTCGCTCCACCGTCCCCATGGCCGATAATCGTGGTGTTTGTGCTGAGTGCCGCACAGCTCGCGTCGCCCATACGGAGCCAGCGGGCCACAGCGGCCGCCGCCACTCTACCTCCGCCGTGGCCAATGCAGCACGACGGCCGCATCGCTATGGCTTCACTCACCTCGGCTAGGGCTTCGTCTTCCGCGTTGCTCATGGCGCGCGAGCTGTTGTGCTACCGCCCTGCCTACGAAGGCTACGACGCCTGGCTTGGCTGCATCACCGAGCTCGTCAACACCGTGGGGGAGGCCCCGGCGCCCTCCCATTCGCTCCGTCCTCCGCCGTCTCATGCAGGTGACGTGGCACACGGCGCGCCTCCGCTCCATCCCCTGTGCGGTGACAACTGCGAGCACCGGCACACCACGCGGCAGTGCAGTGCGCCGCGTGTAGCACCTACGCTGGCCCGGGACGAGGCCAGCTACCGGATTTTATATCAGACGCCGTTTGATGCGCGTGCGCCCCGCGTGCCGCAGTTCTAGCATCAGGACCGGGCCATTCAAGAAGCTGCGGCACCGGAGCGCCAAGGCCGTGCCGCCCACGCGCGGGTCACGCCCATAAGCACCGCTCGCTACCGGGTGTTCATTCACGAGCAGCGTTGGGTGGTCCGGCTGGTCAAGTTCAAGCCGGAGCTATGATACTTCTCCTACGTATCTATAATTTTTGATTGTTCCATGCTATTATATTATCTGTTTTGGATGTTTTATATGCAGTAATATGCTATTTTATATTATTTTTGGGACTAACTTATTAACCTAGAGCCCAGTGCTAGTTTCTGTTTTTTCCTTATTTTAGAGTTTCGCAGAAAAGGAATATCAAACGGAGTCCAAACGGAATAAAACTTTCGCGATGATTTTTCTTGGACCAGAAGACTTGGAGTCCAAGCCAGAAGACCCACGAGGCGGCGGCAAGGGTGGAGGGCGCGCCCTAGGGGGGGCGCCCCCTACCTTGTGGTCCCCTAAGGAGTCCCCTGACCTACTTCTTCTTCCTATATATTCACATATATTCCCAAACCATAAGAGGGAGCCACGAAAATACTTTTCCACCGCCGCAACCTTCTGTTCCCGTGAGATCCCATCTTGGGGCCTTTTTCGGCATCCTGCCGGAGGGGGATTCGATCACCGAGGGCATCTATATCAACCCTATTGCCCTTCCGATGAAGCGTGAGTAGTTTACCTCATACCTACGGGTCCATAGCTAGTAGCTAGATGGCTTCTTCTCTCTCTTTGATTCTCAATACCATGTTCTCCTCGATGTTCTTGGAGATCTATCCGATGTAATCTTCTTTTGCGGTGTGTTTGTCGAGATCCGATGAATTGTGGATTTATGATCAGTTTATCTATGAATATTATTTGAATCTTCTCTGTATTCTTATATGCATGATTTGATATCATTGAAACTCTCTTCGAACTACTGGTTTGGTTTGGCCAACTAGATTGGTTTTTCTAGCAATGGGAGAGGTGCTTAGCTTTGGGTTCAATCTTGCGGTGGCCTCACCCAGTGACATAGTAGGGGTAGCGAGGCACATATTGTATTGTTGCCATCGAGGATAAAAAGATGGAGTTAACATCATATTGCTTGAGTTTATTACTGTACATCATGTCATCTTACTTAAGGCGTTACTCCATTCTTTATGAACTTAATACTCTAGATGCATGCTGGATAGCGGTCGATGTGTGGAGTAATAGTAGTAGATGCAGGCAGCAGTCGGTCTACTTGACACGGATGTGATGCCTATATGCATAATCATTGCCCTGGATATCGTCATAACTTTGCGCTTTTCTATCAATTGCTCGAAAGTAATTTGTTCACCCACCATATTATTTGCCTTCAAGAGAGAAGCCTCTAGTGAAACCTATGGCCCCGGGGTCTATTTTCCATCATACTTGTTTCCGATCTACTATTTTGCAATCTTTTATTTTCAGATCTATAAACCAAAAAACCCAAAAATATTTAGTTATCTTTTATTCAGTTTTATCTATCTCTATCCGATCTCACCTTTGCAAGTGACCGTGAAGGAATTGACAACCCCTTTATCACGTTGGGTGCAAGTGTTTGATTGTTTGTGTTGGTGCATCTATTGGGGACTTGTGCATTTCTCCTACTGGACTGATACCTTGGTTCTTAACTGAGGGAAATACTTATCTCTACTGTGCTGCATCACCCTTTGCTCTTCAAGGGAAAAACCAACGCAAGCTCAAGAAGTAGCAGGAAGAATTTCTGGCGCCATTGCCGGGGAGATCTACTTCAAGACTACCAAGTACCCATCATAAACTCTCATCTCTTGCATTACATTATTTGCCATTTGCCTCTCATTTTCCTCTCCCCCACTTCTAAAACGATTTTTAGAAAAACACAAAAAGATTTGCCTTTTTATTCGCCCTTTTTTTCGTTCATCTTTTCATTTGCTTTTTGGTTGCTTGTGTGCTAGATTGCTTGCTTTGTCACGATGACTCAAGAGAACACCAAGTTGTGTGACTTTTCCAACACTAATAATAATGATTTTATTAGTACTCTGATTGCTCCCGCCACTAGTGCGGAATCTTATGAAATTAATGCCGCTTTGTTGAATCTTGTTATGAAAGAACAATTTCCCGGCCTTCCTAGTGAAGAGGCCGCATCCCATCTAAATACTTTTGTTGAATTGTGTGATATGCAATAGAAAAAAGATGTGGATAATGATATTGTTAAATTAAAGCTATTTCCATTCTCGCTACGAGGTCGTGCTAAAACTTGGTTTTCATCTTTGCCTAAAAATAGTATTGATTCATGGAATAAGTGTAAAGATGCTTTTATTTCCAAGTACTTTCCGCCCGCTAAGATCATCTCCGTTAGGAATGATATAATGAATTTGAAGCAACTTGATCATGAGCATGTTGCACAATCTTGGGAGAGGATGAAATTAATGATAAGAAATTGTCCTATGCATGGTTTGAGTTTATGGATGAATATACAAAAAAATTATGCGGGATTGAATTTTGCATCTAAAAATCTTTTGGATTCCGCCGCGGGTGGTACTTTTATGGAAATCACATTAGGATAAGCTACTAAACTCCTAGATAATATTATGGCAAATTACTCTCAATGGCATACCGAAAGATCTTCCACTAGTAAAAAGGTGCATGCGATTGAAGAAATTAATACTTTGAGTGGAAAGATGGATGAATTAATGAAATTATTTGCTAGTAAGAGTGCTCCTATTGATTCTAATGATATGCCTTTGTCTTCTTTGATTGGAAAAAATAATGAATCTATGGATGTGAATTTTGTTGGTAGGAACACTTTTGGTAATAACGCGTATAGAGGTAATTTTAATCCTAGGCCTTTTCCTAGTAATTCCTCTAATAATTTTGGTAATTCCTACAACAATTATTATGGAAATTATAATAAGATGCCCTCTGATCTTGAGAACAATATTAAAGAATTTATTAGTTCCCAAAAAGTTTTCAATGCTATGGTTGAAGAAAAATTGCTCAAGGTTGATGATTTGGCTAGGAACGATGATAGAGTTTTTCTTGAGATTGATTCTTTTAAGATTAGATCTATTCCACCCAAGCATGATATTAATGAGTCTCTAAAAGCTATGAGAGTTTCTATGGATGAATGTAAAGAAAGAACCGCTAGGATGCGTGCTAAGCGAGATTGGCTTGTAAAAGTGTGTTCTTCGATTTCTCATGAAAATAATGATGAAGATCTTATAGTGATTGATGTGACTCCTATTGAATCTTTGTTTTCTAATATAATTCTTGATAAAGATAGGACTGGAGATGAGTCAACTTTAGCTAGAAGGCATCCCAATGATTCGGAGTTTTTAGATCTTTATGCAAAAATTGATAAAAGTGGGATTGGAGAGGTCAAAACTTTAAGTAGCAATGAACCCACTCTTTTGGATTTCAAGGACTTTAATTATGATAATTGCTCTTTGATAGATTGTATTTCCTTGTTGCAATCCATGTTGAATTCTCCTCATGCTTATAATCAAAATAAAGCTTTTACTAAACATATTGTTGATGCTATGATGAAATCTTTTGAAGAAAAACTTGAGTTGGAAGTTTCTATCCCTAGAAAGCTTTATGATGAGTGGGAACCTACTATTAAGATTAAAATTAAAGATTATGAATGCTATGCTTTGTGTGATTTGGGTGCTAGCGTTTCCACGATTCCAAAAACTTTATGTGATGTGCTAGGTTTCCGTGAATTTGATGATTGTTCTTTAAATTTGCATCTTACGGATTCCACTGTTAAGAAACCTATGGTAAGGATTAATGATGTTCTTATTGTTGCAAATAGGAATTATGTGCCCGTAGATTTGATTGTTCTTGATATGGATTGCAATCCTACATGCCTTATTATTCTTGTTAGACCTTTCCTTAGAACAATTGGTGCAATTATTGATATGAAAGAAGGAAACATTAGATTTCAATTTATGTTAAGGAAGGGCATGGAAAACTTTCCAAGAAATAAAATTAAGTTGCCATATGAATCTATTATGAGAGCTACTTATGGATTGCATACCAAAGATGACAATACCTAGATCTATTGTGTTATGCCTAGCTAGGGGCGTTAAATAATAGCGCTTGTTGGGAGGCAACCCAATTTTATTTTTGTTCTTGTTTTTTTGGTTCTATTTTTCAATAAATTTTTCATCTAGCCTCTGGTTAGATGTGTTTTTATGTTTTAATTAGTGTTTGTGCCAAGTAAGACCTTCGGGATGGCTTACGGTTATAATTGATTTGATCTTGCTGAAAAATAGAAACTTTTGCGTCCAGTCACAGAATTGTTTAAATTCACTGGAGCATGGAAAAACCCTGAATGTTTTTACAAAAGATTTATATACAAATTTAATATGTTGTCCTTATTTTTCAAAAAAATTGGAGTTACATAAGTATTAGAACAATTCAGATCTTCACAGACTGTTCTGTTTTTGACAGATTCTGTTTTCTATGTGTTGTTTGCTTATTTTGATGAATCTATGGGTAGTATCGGGGGTATGAACCATGGAGAAGTTGGAATACAGTAGATATTATACCAATATAAATAAATAATGAGTTCACAACAGTACCAAAAGTGGTGATTTTATTATCTTATACTAACGGATCTCATAAGTTTTCTGTTGAGTTTTGTGTTGTGAAGTTTTCAAGTTTTGGGTAAAGATTTGATGGACTATGGAATAAGGAGTGGCAAGGGCCTAAGCTTGGGGATGCCCAAGGCACCCCAAGGTAATATTCAAGGACAACCAAGAGCCTAAGCTTGGGGATGCCTCGGAAGGCATCCCCTCTTTCGTCTTCGTCTATCGGTAAATTTACTTGAGGCTATATTTTTATTCACCACATGATATGTGTTTTGCTTGGAGCGTCTTGTATGATTTGAGTCATTGATTTTAGTTTGACACAATCATACTTTTTGTACACACCTTTTTAGAGGGACATGCATGAATTGTGATTTATGAGAATACTCTATGTGCTTCACTTATATCTTTTGAGCTAGGCAATTTTGCTCTAGTGCTTCACTTATATCTTTTTAGAGCACGGCTGTGGCATTATTTTATAGATATTGTTGAACTCTCTTGCTTCACTTATATTATTTTGAGAGTCTCTCTAAACAGCATGGTAATTTTCTTTGGTTATGAATTTAGTCCTAATATGATGGGCATCCAAGAAAGATATAATAAAAACTTTCATATAAAGTGCATTGAATATTATGTGAAGTTTGATTCCTTATGATTGTTTTGAGATATAAAGATAGTGATATTAGAGTCATGCTAGTGAGTAATTGTGGATTGGTAGAAATACTTGTGTTCAATGTTTAGGATATCGCTTATCGGAAACTTATCGGTCGACCCATGATAAGGGATAAATCGGCCATTTTATCGGCATATCAGCCGATTTATCGCCATATCAGCTGATTTATCGGCCGATTTATCTTATCGGTCACAGAACGGTAAACAATAAATCGGCCAATTTATCGGAATATCAAAAGATATCTTGAACAGTGCTTGTGTTAAAGTTTGTGATTCCCGTAGCATGCACGTATGGTGAACCGTTATGTGATGAAGTCGGAGCATGATTTATTTATTGATTGTCTTCCTTATGAGTGGCGGTCGGGGACGAGCGATGGTCTTTTCCTACCAATCTATCCCCCTAGGAGCATGCGTCTAATACTTTGTTTCGATAGCTAATAGACTTTTGCAATAAGTATGTGAGTTCTTTATGACTAATGTTGAGTCCATGGATTATACACACTCTCACCCTTCCACCATTGCTAGCCTCTCTAGTACCGCGCAACTTTCGCCGGTGCATTACACCCACCATATACCTTCCTCAAAACAGCCACCATATCTACTGTGACGCCCCCGGCCCGATCGTGCACTAATCATACACGCAAATGCACACGATCAAGCCTAAGGACTCACGGGAAGATATCACAACACAACTCTAAAACATAAATAAAGTCATACAAGCTTTATATTACAAGCCAGGGGCCTCGAGGGCTCGAATACATAAGCTTGCGAACAAGCGTCAGCGGAAGCATCAGATATCTGAGTACAGATATGAAATAGAAACAGAAAGGCCTTTAGGAAGGCGGGGCAAAATAAAAACACTACGATCGAAAGGCGAAGGCCTCCTGCCTGGGACCCTCCGATCCTACTCCTGGTCGTCAGTCAACTCGTAGTAGTATCCATCCTCTGGGTAGTAGTAGTAACGATCGTCGGGGCATCTGTCTCAGGGGGCTCCGTCCTCTGGTCACGTCAACTGATATGGGGAGAAAAAGGAAAACAAAGCAACCGTGAGTACTCTGAGGTACTCAGCAAGCAAGGATCTACACTACATATGCAACATTATCAAGGGGAGGCTGTATATGTGGACTGGGCTGCAAAAATGCCAGAATAGAGAGAAGGCCTAGTCCTATCGAAGACTAGCATCTTCAGCGATCTTGCAGCAGTAGAAGAGAGTAGAACAATACCATATAATGTAGCAGTAATAATATCAACCTCACCCAGAGATCCTTTCTCGACTCCCTGCGAGAAAGCAATCCCAGAGCCATAAAGTCATCAAACCTCGTCCTGAGATCCCTTCTCGACTCCCTGCGAGAAGCAATCCCAGAGCCATATATACAGGTCTCATCACAGGTATCCAGTTCTAAATTGTATCAATCAGGATACAACTCCGAGTGTCCTTTACCGTAGGACCGGCTATCGATAGAAGTGTTCTTCCCTGCAGGGGTGCACCAACTTACCCAACACGCTCGATTAACTTCGGCCGGACATACTTTCCTGGGTCATGCCCGGCCTCGGCCAAACGACACATCGCAACCCTACCTACAACTCCGCAGAGAGGTCCCCGCCGGTCTACATCCTAAGCGCAAGGGGGTCTTGGCCATCGCCCCTCGCCCTCCGGGTCGTTGCGTACATGGCCCAGATCCAAGCACCACCGAAATGGCGCCAATCACTCCATGCCGCACTGCTGAACTGGACGTCTGACAGAGCTTTCGGCTGATGCATATGATGCAGAACGCCCATACTATGCCCACGTGATGGTTAGTGCTATCAGACCAGAGGTCTGCTCGGATCAAATATCCAAATCGTTAGGACTAGGGCTTGCGGTAACGAGCAGAGACTCATGAAAGATGTGACCCCGTCGCCCCGTCTCGAGGACTTGCGGCAAGGGTTAAGAATGCCCGGCCGCGCCTCGTATTCACCACTCGGGCACCACACTGGCAACCCGCCTTCACATCACACGCGGGTACCCCTCAGGGTCGACCCGCCTTTCCAAGTAACATTGTAAAGTCCAAGTATCCGTGTATCCATAACAACAGGGAATCCGAGGTATCACCCTCGTTGAATTCCCACTCGATGTATCCGTCAAGGTGAACTAGGAGGAATCACCCTCACTGGGTCCACACTTGAGGTGTTGTACGACAGCGTCGTTATCGGAAGCGGTGAAGGAGGAATCACCCTCGATGACCACGACTGAATAGCTACTCTACAGAGTTAACATCAGAAGTGCTACAAGAGGTTTCACCCTCGGCACTCGATAGTAACGCTGCAGTGTCGTTACAACTAAGGGGGGTGATGTGCGGTGTCGGGGCCTGGTCTTCAATCCCATTGATCGGGTCTTCTGACGATCCAGCGCGGCAGTCGGGATAAGTGGGGTCACTTGATAGGTCTCTACCCAGCCTAGACTAAACAGTTTAGGATATGTAGGTAATTATCAACAGCAGGTTACAATGAACAGGCTATGCATCAGAATAGGTAAAGCAGCAGCAGAAGTAATTCTAATGCAAGCATGAGAATATAGAATGGGCGATATCGGGATGATCAAAGGGGGGGGGCTTGCCTGGTTGCTCGGCGGCAAGGGCAAGGTCGTCTATGGTGTCTTCGGGATCCGGAGCTGCGTCGGTCTCGGGGACGACGTCAGGGTCGGGGGCTATCGAGAGAGAAGAGGGGGAGGAAACAGTATAAATATATAGCAAACATGAGCATGACAAATACGATACACGGTGCTAGGGGTAGTCTAACGCAGCATCTCACGTAACAGACGGAGCGGGAGAATATCTGACGATATTTCCCGGGTCTTTGGAATTATCGGACAGAGGATAAGAGGGGAACGGTTGCAAGTTCGGATAGTTAGGGACGCGTGACGGACGAACGGACCGCGTATTCAGATTCGTCTCGTCGTTCTGAGCAACTTTCATGTACAAAGTATTTTCATCTGAGCTACGGATTATTTTATATGATTTTCTAAAGTTTTTATTAATTTTCTGAATTTATTTTTATTATTTAATTTCGAATTATCCAGAATAGTAACTGATGACATCAGCATGACATCATGCTGATGTCAGCAGTCATTAGGGTTAATTAACAGTAGTTAATTAGGTTAATTAGGTTAGGTTAATTAACAGGATTAATTAAGTTAATTAATTAATTAAATTTTATTATTATTATTAATTATTATTATTATTATTTTTATTTTTATTTATTTATTTTGTAAAATCATTTTGGGGGCGGGCCCCTCGTGTCATAGGCCCAGGGGGCCAAATCGGGCGCCGGGTGCGGTTGCTGGGCGCCAGCGGGCACCACCCGTGCGGCGCCGAGCCGACCAGGGGAACGGGGCGAGGCCACCGGGGCGCGGTGCGGCGCCACCAGCGGGCGGCGGGTGGAGGCGGCAAGCGGGGCCGCGGGGCAGCGGCGGACATGGCCGCGGTGGGGACTCGCCGCCGGGGCGCGAGGCGAGGCCACGGCGGTGGGGGTGCGCGAGGTGGGGCCGCGGCAACAACAGCAGGACGACGGGGTCGCGCGAGGGGGCGGCAGCAGCGCGGCAACGCGCGCGCGGGCGCGTGAGCGTGCAGCAGCAGGGGCGAGCGGCGGCACGGGGGCGCGAGCAGCGGGGCGGAGCGCGGCGATGGGCCGTGGCGGCGGCGCGAGGCACGGGCCGGGCGACAGAGGCGTGGCGAGGGCGCGCGCGAGCGAGGGGAGAGGCTAGGGCCTCACCGGCGTTTGCAGGGGCACGGGGTCGTCGAGGCTCGATGGAGCAAGGCGAGGGGGGAACGGGGACGAGGCGATGACGGCGGGCGGCGCCAGGGATGGAGCCGGCGACGGAGGCGCGGGCGGCGGGTTCGAGCGCTCCGTGGAGGGAGGGAGACGTCCGGGCGGTGCGGCGATCGAAGGGCCCGAGGCAACGGCGTGCTGGCGCCGGGAGGGCGGCGGCGGGGTCTGGCTCCTCTTCCCCATCCGATGGGGGAGAGAGGAGCGAGGGGAGTGGGGGTGGGGATTAGGGTTCAGGGTGAGGAGTGGGGTTAATGGGGGGGGAGGTGGTGGGCACGGCGAGGAGGCGGCGCCGGCGGCGGGGTCCGGGCGGCGGCGGCGGCGTCAGGCCGGGGAGGATGGAGGAGGGGATCGGGGGGGGGGTTAGGGTTCGGGTCCGGGGGATAAGAAGAGTGGGGTTGGGCGGCAGCGGGGCCGGCGGGCCGCTGGCTGGGGCCCAGTTGGGCCGTGGGGGGGGGGTTCTCTTTTCTTTCTTTTTCTTTTCTTTATTTCTACACTCTGTTTAGTAAATTGTTGGGCTTCCAAATGAGTTTTGTAAAATATGAGAGCTGGCCCAAAAATCACAGCACAATATATCCTACCACCAAAAACTAGTTTGGGGTAAATATCTTTTCATATTTATTTTAGATTAAATAAAAGGTTATTAAATATTACTTTCGGCCGCTGTTTGTGGATGTTCGAGCCACTTACCCAATTCCAATAAGGTTGGTTTCAATTTTAGAATGGTCTCTGATTTATTTGCTATTTAATGAACAATTTAGTTTCTATGTTGGACAACTTTTATTTTCCACTTTCATTTAAATTTGAATTTGAGGTTAGGAGTTGAAATGCAATATGATGTTACTGATGATCATGCACTGATAATCATGCTGACTTGGCATTATCAAAATGGGATTACTGTGGCTAACCACCGGGGGTGTTACAAATCTCCTCTACTAACAAGAATTCTCGTCCCGAGAATTAAGAAGTAGAAGGAAAAAGTTCGGGGTATTCCGCACGAAGATTATCCTCGCGTTCCCAAGTGGCTTCATTTTCAGTATGATTTGACCACTGCACTTTGAGGAACTTGGTAACCTTCTGACGGGTTCAACGTTCCGCTTCATCGAGAATGCGGATCGGATGTTCCTTATATGAAAGATCATCATGCAATTCGAGCATCTCGTGATCCACAGCTCGGTGCGGAGATTCCTTGAAGCATTTACGAAGTTGCGACACATGGAAGACGTCGTGGATATGAGAGAATTGCGGAGGCAATTCCAATTTATACGCCACCTGTCCACGCCTAGCAACAATGCGGAAAGGACCAATGTAGCGCGGAGCTAACTTGCCCTTGATTCCAAAACGGTGAGTGCCTTTCATAGGTGTGACACGAAGATAAGCTTGATCACCAGGTTGATAAGTCAAACCCCATCGTTTGCGATCATAGTTGCTCTTCTGGCGGTCCTGAGCTGCCTTGAGATTTTCCCGGACAATACGAACTTGTTCTTCGGCTTGTTGAATAATATCTGGACCCACGAGCGGTCGTTCCCCAGTTTCTGACCAATTCAGAGGGGTTCGACACTTACGTCCATAGAGAACGTCAAAGGGGGCCATTTTCAGACTAGCTTGATAGCTGTTGTTATAAGAGAACTCGGCATATGGAAGAGATTCTTCCCACTTCTTGCCGAAAGAAACAACACAAGCTCGTAGCATGTCTTCAAGCACTTGATTGACTCGTTCAACTTGGCCTTGGGATTGAGGATGATAGGCTGAACTCCAGGTAATATGAGTTCCCATAGCCTTTTGGAAACTTTCCCAGAAATGACCAGTGAATATGCTGCCACGGTCTGAACTGATCTCTTTCGGAATACCGTGGAGTGAAACAATTCTGGAGATATATAACTCTGCTAACTGACTAGCAGTGATCGTCTCCTTGACAGGCAGAAAGTGTGCAACTTTGGAGAGTTGGTCGACGACGACAAGAATAGCATCGTGACCCTTCTGTGACCTGGGAAGTCCTGTAACGAAATCCATCTGAACCTTATCCCATTTCCATAAAGGAATAGGAAGTGGTTGCAGAATTCCAGCAGGCTTCTGATGTTCTGCTTTAACGCGTCGACACACATCACATTCAGCAACATAACGAGCAATGTCCTGCTTCATTTTAGACCACCAGTACCTTTGACGGAGATCACGATACATCTTGGTGCTACCCGGATGAATAGACAGCGGGGTATCATGTGCCTCCTTCATGACTTTGTCAGTCATAAGCTCGAAGCGAGGTACGACAATGCGGTCTCTGAAATACAAGGTTCCATCTTCAGACAGCGAGAAATCCCTGTACTTTACAAGGTGAAGGTCTTTCTTCATCAGATCAATTTCAGCATCTTTAGCTTGCGCATTCTTAACAGCTTTCTCAAGATCTGGTTCAACAACCAAGGTTTTTAGGTATCCTTGGGGAACTATCTCGAGATTTAGCTTTCGAAGCTCTTCATACAGAAGGGGTTGCTGTAGCTGAACCTCAAGTTCGCAGCAATAGGATTTGCGGCTCAACGCATCAGCCATTACGTTAGCTTTGCCAGGGGTATAAGAAATACCCAAGTCATAGTCCGCAATGGTCTCCATCCATCTTTGCTGACGGAGATTCAGAGATGGCTGAGTGAACAAGTACTTCAAACTTTTATGATCCGTGTAGATCTCGCAACGATTACCGAGGAGATAATGTCGCCACAACTGCAGTGCATAGATGACAGCAGCTAGTTCTAGATCATGTACCAGATAATTCTCTTCATGCGGTCGCAACTGACGAGAGCCATAGGCAATCACTTTACGCTCTTGCATTAGGATACAGCCTAATCCTTCACGGGATGCGTCACAATAGATCACAAAGTCTTTGCGAGAATCTGGAGGAGCAAGTACTGGGGCAGACGTTAGCTTGTCTTTGAGTATTTGAAAACTTTCCTGACATTTTTCTGTCCATTCAAACTTAACGCCCTTGTGAAGCAGATCAGTCAAAGGCTTAGCAATCTTAGAAAAATTCTCGACAAAACGACGGCAATAACTTGCAAGACCGAGAAAACTTCTCACTTGCTTGACGTTCTTCGGAGGAGTCCAGTCAAGTATAGCCTGAACTCGTTCTGGGTTAACGGCAATGCCATCTTTCGAAATCACATGGCCAAGATATGTCACTTCAAACAACCAGAATTCACATTTAGAATATTTGGCATACAGTTGGTGTTCTCGGAGCCTTTCCAGTACAAGACGGAGGTGTTCAGCATGTTCTTCCTTATTCTTTGAATAAACCAGAATATCATCTAGATATACCACGACGAACTTGTCGAGGTAATCCATGAAGATATAATTCATCAGACGGGAAAATGTGGCTGGAGCATTGGTTAAGCCAAATGACATGACAGTGTACTCATAAGAGCCATAGCGAGTAACAAAAGCAGTCTTCGGAATATCCTCTTCACGAACACGGATCTGATGGTAACCCAACCTCAAATCAAGTTTAGAGAATACCGATTATCCAGTAAGTTGATCATACAAATCATTGATCCGAGGAAGCGGATATTTATTCTGAATGGTGGCTTGGTTAATGGGCCGATAATCCTGAACCAATCGGTTAGTTCCATCCTTCTTCTTAACGAAGAGTGAAGGTGCTCCCCAAGCAGAGGAACTGGGGCGGATGAAACCTTTCTTAAGTGATGTGTCGATTTCTTCCTTAAGTTCGAGAAGATGATGCGGAGGCATCTTATAAGGACGCTTTGCAATAGGAGTAGTGCCTGGTTTCAAGTCAATGACAAACTCAACAGCTCTAGCAGGGGGTATTCCTGGAAGTTCTTCTGGAAATACATCTTGAAATTCACGAACAACTGGAACGTTCTCGATGCCTTCAAGAGGTGAGGCATTCAATGCATTCAGAACATATATTTGAGTTTCCACATCCTGAGCTATTCGAGCTGAGTATTTGACTGTCTGGCCAGAAGGGTGTGTGAGGCGGACTGCTTCAGTGGCACAGTTAATCAAAGATTTATGAGGCTTCAACCAGTCCATACCCAGAATAATGTCAATGTTGGAGGTCTTAAGGGCAATGAGAGAAACGGGGAACATCAATCCTCCAATCACAATGTGATTACCGTGGCTTACCCTGGTAGTTTGCCAATTAGCCCCAGGTGAATGGATTACTAATGGGATGGACATCTCCTCGAAAAGTATATCATGGCTTCGCGCAAAACTTTCGGACATGAAGGAGTGCGATGCTCCAGAATCAAAGAGGACTGAAGCTGGGATTGAATTCACTAGAAGGGTGCCCATCACAATGCTGGGGTCCTGCCGAGCTTCTTCCATGTTGACTTGGTTGACATGAACACGTTGACTAGCAGGTAGTCTGGTTCCAACGTTCCTAGAAGGATGTTTTCGACGGCTCTTCCTGCAACCAGCAGAAGGACGTGGTGCATCCTGACGAAAAGCCATAGCATCAGGCGGTCCAGCATGGACCGATAGCTGTCTCGGCGGTGAAGGCAAACGAGGTGCAACATAGGACGGCCTTGGTGTTGGAGCAGGTCGGTGGTGTACATTATGCGGGATCCACACTCGACGTTTCTGAACAGGCTGACCCGAGGATGAGCCAGCTTCATGAGTGCGCTTGAGTGACTCCTGGCATTCAGTCAGAGCTGTTTCAATTTGGAAAGATTTGCTGACAAGCATTTCGAAGTCTGTACAATCAAGGACTGCAAGTGCGAGTTTTATGTCAGTACGGAGTCCTTCACGGAATTTATCCTGCTTGCGGGCGTCAGTGTTAACGTCATCCTCAGCATAGCGGGATAACTCGAGAAATTTCCTCTGATATTCATCCACAGTCATTGTGCCCTGTGTGAGTTTGCGAAACTGCTGCTTCTTCTGATCTATCAGACCTTGAGGAAGGTACCGTGCACGAAAAGTCGACTGAAATTCCTGCCAAGTGGTTACGATTTCAGCAGGCAACATACCCTTGTGGCTTTCCCACCATTGAGCAGCTGGGCCCTTTAGGTGGAATGTCGCGAAGGTGACGTAACTGTCAGGGGCAACATTAGCTGACTCCATTTCAAACAGGATGTCACGAAGCCAATCATCAGCATCCATAGGATTGGTGGAGTTGCGGAAAACGGACAGGTTGAGGTGCACAAATTCTGGCAGCGAGATCAGTCCAGGCTCCTGACGAGCCTCATTGCATTCCAAACGTCTTACCAGACTCTCGTTGAGCTGACGGTTCAATTCAAACTGCTGCATCATTGCGGCAATATAGGGTGGAGGTGGAGGATCGTCAGCCATCCTGCCAAATCAACAGGGGCAATTTAGCTAATAACTTGCAGGTGTATGGAATTATTTATGAAGTAACACGCACAACAGAAGGAAGTGCAATAGATACTTCATCATATTCGCACCAGACATTCAAAGCCACACATAGCCTCGGTTAGCATCCGGCATTACGACAGTTGAAAAGGGAAGGGCTAGACATCTAGGCGGCGCGCAGGCACGCGATATGGGAGTACACAACGAGACATAGCAAAGGCTAGATCCACGTCGGAGAAAACTGTTGGAGCGAGGAATCTGCACGTGACAACACAGGGTGCCCTCGATAAAAGGATCCTGTAAGCAGAACCTGGCCCACAATCTTGAAGCAAGGGGGGAATATTTCAGAACTCCGGGTGGATGTGAGCACGAGAGCCTAATGCTGGAGTTAGTAAAATCATTTAACCCGAATAAAAGAGAGAGCAGAGTCCCAGAGTAAAGGTCGAGGAGTAAAAGATCCTAATACCACCCAATTGGCGACGTGGGCCCGTAAGCCACACAGCCAAGTTAGTAAAACAGTTTTCCGGTTTCTAGACTCAACTTCGGCCAAGGAGTTGGAAAGGGGGTTCCTACAGGCAGTCGGCTCTGATACCAACTTGTGACGCCCCCGGCCCGATCGTGCACTAATCATACACGCAAATGCACACGATCAAGCCTAAGGACTCACGGGAAGATATCACAACACAACTCTAAAACATAAATAAAGTCATACAAGCTTTATATTACAAGCCAGGGGCCTCGAGGGCTCGAATACATAAGCTTGCGAACAAGCGTCAGCGGAAGCATCAGATATCTGAGTACAGATATAAAAGAAAGTACAGAAAGGCCTTTAGAAAGGCGGGGCAAAAGAAAACACTACGATCGAAAGGCACAAGGCCTCCTGCCTGGGACCCTCCGATCCTACTCCTGGTCGTCAGTCAACTCGTAGTAGTATCCATCCTCTGGGTAGTAGTAGTAGCGATCGTCGGGGCATCTGTCTCAGGGGGGCTCCGTCCTCTGGTCACGTCAAACTGATATGGGGAGAAAAAGGAAATCAAAGCAACCGTGAGTACTCAGAAGTACTCAGCAAGCAAGGATCTACACTACATATGCAACATTTTCAAAGGGAGGCTGTATATGTGGACTGGGCTGCAGAAATGCCAGAATAGAGAGAAGGCCTAGTCCTATCGAAGACTAGCATCTTCAGCGGTCTTGCAGCAGTAGAAGAGAGTAGAACATTACAATATAATGTAGTAGTAACATTAAGTCTCAACCTCACCCAGAGATCCTTTCTCGACTCCCTGCGAGAAAGCAATCCCAGAGCCATATATACAGGTCTCATCACAGGTATCCAGTTCTAAATTGTATCAATCAGGATACAACTCCGAGTGTCCTTTACCGTAGGACCGGCTATCGATAGAAGTGTTCTTCCCTGCAGGGGTGCACCAACTTACCCAACACGCTCGATTAACTTCGGCCGGACATACTTTCCTGGGTCATGCCCGGCCTCGGCCAAACGACACATCGCAACCCTACCTACAACTCCGCAGAGAGGTCCCCGCCGGTCTACATCCTAAGCGCAAGGGGGTCTTGGCCATCGCCCCTCGCCCTCCGGGTCGTTGCGTACATGGCCCAGATCCAAGCACCACCGAAATGGCGCCAATCACTCCATGCCGCACTGCTGAACTGGACGTCTGACAGAGCTTTCGGCTGATGCATATGATGCAGAACGCCCATACTATGCCCACGTGATGGTTAGTGCTATCAGACCAGAGGTCTGCTCGGATCAAATATCCAAATCGTTAGGACTAGGGCTTGCGGTAACGAGCAGAGACTCATGAAAGATGTGACCCCGTCGCCCCGTCTCGAGGACTTGCGGCAAGGGTTAAGAATGCCCGGCCGCGCCTCGTATTCACCACTCGGGCACCACACTGGCAACCCGCCTTCACATCACACGCGGGTACCCCTCAGGGTCGACCCGCCTTTCCAAGTAACATTGTAAAGTCCAAGTATCCGTGTATCCATAACAACAGGGAATCCGAGGTATCACCCTCGTTGAATTCCCACTCGATGTATCCGTCAAGGTGAACTAGGAGGAATCACCCTCACTGGGTCCACACTTGAGGTGTTGTACGACAGCGTCGTTATCGGAAGCGGTGAAGGAGGAATCACCCTCGATGACCACGACTGAATAGCTACTCTACAGAGTTAACATCAGAAGTGCTACAAGAGGTTTCACCCTCGGCACTCGATAGTAACGCTGCAGTGTCGTTACAACTAAGGGGGGTGATGTGCGGTGTCGGGGCCTGGTCTTCAATCCCATTGATCGGGTCTTCTGACGATCCAGCGCGGCAGTCGGGATAAGTGGGGTCACTTGATAGGTCTCTACCCAGCCTAGACTAAACAGTTTAGGATATGTAGGTAATTATCAACAGCAGGTTACAATGAACAGGCTATGCATCAGAATAGGTAAAGCAGCAGCAGAAGTAATTCTAATGCAAGCATGAGAATATAGAATGGGCGATATCGGGATGATCAAAGGGGGGGGGCTTGCCTGGTTGCTCGGCGGCAAGGGCAAGGTCGTCTATGGTGTCTTCGGGATCCGGAGCTGCGTCGGTCTCGGGGACGACGTCGGGGTCGGGGGCTATCGAGAGAGAAGAGGGGGAGGAAACAGTATAAATATATAGCAAACATGAGCATGACAAATACGATACACGGTGCTAGGGGTAGTCTAACGCAGCATCACACGTAACAGACGGAGCGGGAGAATATCTGACGATATTTCCGGGTCTTTGGAATATCGGACAGAGGATAAGAGGGGAACGGTTGCAAGTTCGGATAGTTAGGGACGCGTGACGGACGAACGGAACGCCGTATCAGATTCGTCTCGTCGTTCTGAGCAACTTTCAGTACAAAGTATTTCATCTGAGCTACGGATTATTTTATTGATTTTCTAAAGTTTTTATTAATTTTCTGAATTTATTTTATATTTAATTTCGAATTATCCAGAATAGTAACTGATGACATCAGCATGACATCATGCTGATGTCAGCAGTCATTAGGGTTAATTAACAGTAGTTAATAGGTTAATTAGGTTAGGTTAATAAACGGATATTAAGTTAATTAATTAATTAAATTTTTATTATTATTAATTATTATTATTATTATTTTTATTTTTATTTATTTATTTTGTAAAATCATTTTGGGGGCGGGCCCCTCGTGTCATAGGCCCAGGGGGCCAAATCGGGCGGGGTGCGGTTGCTGGGCGCCAGCGGGCACCACCCGTGCGGCGCCGAGCCGACCAGGGGAACGGGGCGAAGGACAACGGCGGGAGGAGGGAGGTAAAAAAGAGGATGAGGAGGGTCGAACCACGGAGGAAGAGGGCGACCACGAGGAGAGACGAGGCCCCCCAGTGCTGAGACGAGCGAGAAAGGGAAGAACAATCTCGGGGGGAGGAGAGAAGAAGTCGGGAGAGACGATGCCGACATCTTCAAAACCCCCCCCGGAAAGACGCGGAGCGGGGGAGGGAGAGAGACCTCCGAGGGCAAGAGAGGACAAAAAAAGAAGGAAGAAGGGGGCGCGAGGCAGGCCACACCAGATTAAGGTGGAGGATCTCCAGACAGACGCAAAACTGACGCACAAGCTCGTGACCCTCGGAAAAGAAGGACGGAAAAGAGTATCTGAGCGGGCTAGCGCGAGAAGGAGGCGGACAGCAGAAGGAGCGAGAGAGGCGGACGGCGTGGGATAGAGAGCAGCGGGGGCGGGAAGAGGGCGATGGCGCACGGGGCGGCGGAGCAGGCACGGGCCGGGCGAACAGAGGCGTGGCGAGGCGGCGCGCAGCGAGGAGGGGAGAGGCTAGGGCCTCACCGGGTTTGCAGGGGCACGGGGGAGGGAGGCAGAGGGATGGAAAGGAGAGGCGGGAGAGGACGGAAGAGATCGGACGAGGCAGGATGGGAGGAAACGGGCGGGAGGAAAGGAGAGGAAGGAGAGCGGGGAGGAGAGGGAGACGACAGATCATGGAGGGGGGAGAAGTCGGGAGGGACGGAGAGACGAAGCGGGGGAACGAAGACACGGGGCAGCGGAGTGCGTCGGCGGGCCGGGAAGGGCCTGGCGGGGGTCTGACTCTCCCCGATCCAGATGGGGGAGGAGAGGAGCGGAGGGGATGTGGGGGTGGGGATTAGGGTTTCAGGGTGAGGAGTGGGGTTTTATGGGGGGGGGAGGTTGGTGGGCACGGCGAGGAGGCGGCGCCGGCGCGGGGTCCGGGCGGCGGCGGGCGGTGTCAGGCGCCGGGGAGGATGGAGGAGGGGATGGGGGGGGGGGGATGGATCGGGGGGGGGGTTAGGGTTCGGGGTCCGGGGGATAAGAAGGTGGGGGGTGGGCCGCAGCTGGGCCGGTCGGGCCAGTTGGGCCGTGGGGGGTGGGGGTTCTCTTTCGTTCTTTTTCTTTTCTTTATTTCTACACTCTGTTTAGTAAATTGTTGGGCATCCAAATGAGTTTTGTAAAATATGAGAGCTGGCCCAAAAATCACCGCACAATATATCCTACCACCAAAAACTAGTTTGGGGTAAATATCTTTTCATATTTATTTTAGATTAAATAAAAGGTTATTAAATATTACTTTCGGCCGCTGTTTGTGGATGTTCGAGCCACTTACCCAATTCCAATAAGGTTGGTTTCAATTTTAGAATGGTCTCTGATTTATTTGCTATTTAATGAACAATTTAGTTTCTATGTTGGACAACTTTTATTTTCCACTTTCATTTAAATTTAAATTTGAGGTTAGGAGTTGAAATGCAATATGATGTTACTGATGATCATGCACTGATAATCATGCTGACTTGGCATTATCAAAATGGGATTACTGTGGCTAACCACCGGGGGTGTTACATCTACCTATTATGGCATTTCCATAGCCATTCCGAGATATATTGCCATGCAACTTCCACCGTCCCGTTTATTATGACACGCTTCATCATTGTCATATTGCTTTGCATGATCGTAAGATAGCTAGCATGATGTTTACATGGCTTGTCCGTTTTTTTTATGTCATTCGCTATGCTAGATCATTGCACATCCCGGTACACCGCCGGAGGCATTCATATAAAGTCATATTTTGTTCAAGTATCGAGTTGTAATTCTTGAGTTGTAGGTAAATAAAGTGTGATGATCCTCATTATTAGAGCATTGTTCCAGTGAGGAAAGGATGATGGAAGCTATGATTCCCTCACAAGTTGGGATGAGTCTCCGGACTTTATGAAAAATAAAAGAGGCCAAAGAAGCCCAAATAAAATAAAAGAGGCCAAAGAAGCCCACCAAAATAAAAAAATAAAAAAAAGAGGCCAAAGAGCCCAAAATAAAAAAAAATGAGAGAAAAGAGAGAAGGGGCAATGTTACTATCCTTTTTCCACACTTGTGCTTCAAAGTAGCACCATCATCTTCATGATAGAGAGTCTCCTATGTTGTCACTTTCATATACTAATGGGAAATTTTCATTATAGAACTTGGCTTGTATATTCCAATGACGGGCTTCCTCAAATTGCCCTAGGTCTTCGTAAGCAAGCGAGTTGGATGCACACCCACTTAGTTTCTTTTTGAGCTTTCATACAGTTATAGCTCTAGTGCATCCATTGCATGGCAATCCCTACTCACTCACATTGATATCTATTGATGGACATTTCCATAGACCGTTGATACGCCTAGTTGATGTGAGACTATCTCCTTCTTTTTATCTTCTCCACAACCACCATATTCTATTCCACCTATAGTGTTATATCCATGGCTCACGCTCATGTATTGCGTGAGAGTTGAAAAAGTTTGAGGACATCAAAAGTATGAAACAAATGCTTGGCTTGTCATCAGGGTTGTGCATGATTTAATACTTTGTGTGATGAAGATGGAGCATAGCCAGACTATATGATTTTGTAGGGATAACTTTCTTTGGCCATGTTATTTTGAGAAGACATGATTGCTTTATTAGTATGCTTGAAGTATTATTGTTTTTATGTCAATATTAAACTTTTGTTCTGAATCTTATGGATCTTAATATTCATGCCACAATAAAGAAAATTACATGGATAAATATGTTAGGTAGCATTCCACATCAAAAATTCTGTTTTTATCATTTACCTACTCAAGGACGAGCAGGAATTAAGCTTGGGGAAGCTTGATACGTCTCCAACATATCTATAATTTTTTATTGTTCCATGCTATTATATTATCTATTTTGGATGTTTTATATGCATTAATATGCTATTTTATATTATTTTTGGGACTAACTTATTAACCTAGAGCCCAATGCCAGATTATGTTTTTTCCTTGTTTTAGAGTTTCGCAGAAAAGGAATATCAAACGGAGTCCAAACGGAATAAAACATTCGCGACGATTTTTCTTGGACCAGAAGACACCCAGAAGACTTGGAGTCCAAGCCAGAAGACCCACGAGGCAGCGGCAAGGGTGGAGGGCGCGCCCTAGGGGGGCGTCCCCCTACCTTGTGGCCCCCTCGGGAGTCCCCTGACCTACTTCTTCTTCCTATATATTCACATATATTCCCAAACCATCAGAGGGAGCCATGAAAATACTTTTCCACCGCCGCAACCTTCTGTTCCCGTGAGATCCCATCTTGGGGCATTTTTCGGCATCCTTCTAGAGGGGGATTCGATCACGGAGGGCATCTACATCAACCCTATTGCCCTTCCGATGAAGCGTGAGTAGTTTACCTCAGACCTACGAGTCCATAGCTAGTAGCTAGATGGCTTCTTCTCTCTCTTTGATTCTCAATACCATGTTCTCCTCGATGTTCTTGGAGATCTATCCGATGTAATCTTCTTTTGCGGTGTGTTTGTCGAGATCCGATGAATTGTGGATTTATGATTAGTTTATCTATGAATATTATTTGAATCTTCTCTGAATTCTTATATGCATGATTTGATATCTTTGTAACTCTATTCGAACTATTGGTTTGGTTTGGCCAACTAGATTGGTTTTTCTTGCAATGGGAGAGGTGCTTAGATTTGGGTTCAATCTTTCGGTGTCCTCACCCAGTGACATAGTAGGGGTAGCGAGGCACATATTGTATTGTAGCCATCGAGGATAAAAAGATGGGGTTTACATCATATTTCTTGAGTTTATTTCTCTACATCGTGTCATCTTACTTAAGGCGTTACTCCGTTCTTTATGAACTTAATACTCTAGATGCATGCTGGATAGCGGTCGATGTGTGGAGTAATAGTAGTAGAAGCAGGCAGGAGTCGGTCTAGTTGACACGGACGTGATGCCTATATGCATAATCATTGCTTGGATATCGTCATAACTTTGCTCTTTTCTATCAATTGCTCGACAGTAATTTGTTCACCCACCGTATTATTTGCCTTCAAGAGAGAAGCCTCTAGTGAAACCTATGGCCCCCGGGTCTATTTTATATCATACTTGTTTCCGATCTACTATTATGGAATCTTTTATTTTCAGATCTATAAACCAAAAAACCAAAAATACTTAGTTATCTTTTATTCAATTTTATCTATCTCTATCAGATCTCACCTTTGCAAGTGACCGTGAAGGGATTGACAACCCCTTTATCGCGTTGGGTGCAAGTGTTTGATTTTTTGTGTAGTTGCATCTATTGGGGACTTGTGCGTTTCTCCTACGGGATTGATACCTTGGTTCTTAACTGAGGGAAATACTTATCTGTACTGTGCTGCATCACCCTTTCCTCTTCAAGGGAAAAACCAACGCAAGCTCAAGAAGTAGCAGGAAGAATTTCTGGCGCCATTGCCGAGGAGATCTACGTGAAGCCCACCAAGTACCCATCATAAACTCTCATCTCTTGCATTACATTATTTTCCATTTGCCTCTCATTTTCCTCTCCCCCACTTCTAAAATGATTTTCAGAAAAAACACAAAAAGATTTGCCTTTTTATTCACCCTTTTTTCGTTCATCTTTTCATTTGCTTTTTGGTTGCTTGTGTGCTAGATTGCTTGCTTTGTCACGATGACTCAAGAGAACACCAAGTTGTGTGAGTTTTCCAAAACAAATAATAATGATTTTATTAGTACGCCGATTGTTCCCACCACTAGTGCGGAAACTTATGAAATTAATGCCGCTTTGTTGAATCTTGTTATGAAAGAACAAGTTTCTGGCCTTCCTAGTGAAGATGCCGCATCCCATCTAAATACTTCCGTTGAATTGTGTGATATGCAAAAGAAAAAAGATGTGGATAATGGTATTGTTAAATTAAAGCTATTTCTGTTCTTGGATCGACGGTAACACGGACACGGGATTTTTACCCAGCTTCGTGCTCTCTCGAAGAGATAATACCCTACATCCTGCTTTTGATTGTATTGATATGGGTGTAGCACAGAGTACATGTATCTACAACGAGATTGTTATAATGAATATGAGAGATCTATTGACTAGCCTGGCCTCGGTTTATATGATGTACCGAAGGCATAGGGTTTAGAAGAGTCCTCAGCTTGCCGCCAAATCTTGTGGAATCTCCCTTGTATGCGGCATGGGCTGCCCAGATTGGCCCATGAGAGAACCGCCATGGGGGTCCTCGGCCCGATCCACCTTGTCGAGTTGGTGAGTACCCCCTAGTCCAAGACTTCGTCAGTAGCCACCTGAACCGGTCTTCAAGTTAGGGATGTTCCTCGATTCTTCCGAACTATTCTTCATCTTCAGTCATAGGTCTTGAAAATTGGTTCAACAATTTTTCCCATCTTCGATCTGGAGGATTGCCGAGCTAAATCCGAAGTGTTCACACGTCGTGCATCCGAGGAGCCATTTAAGTCTTCGGCCTTTATCAATGCCTTGTTATTTTTTATGCCACACCTCGGGTTTGAAGTGTTTCCCGTGCGGCGGTGTCCCTTTGTGTCTGAGCTCCAACGCTGAACTGCATCCAAGGTGTCCTCTTGCAGCCGAACTCCAACGCCGGACTGCATCTGAGGTGTCTTTTTTTTGCAGCCGAGCTCCAGAGCTGGTTGACATCTGAGGTGTCATAGGTTACCTTGGTCTTGAAAAAGTTCAAGGAATTCAGTCGAGCTTAATGCCGGACATGCCCTCTATGGAGCCAGCCACTTGCATCTGAGACCACCTCGGCCGTGAGCTGATTTTCTGCAGAATTTATTTCTGATTGGTGCAATTTATGTCCTAACGAGATGTATAGCCAGTAGCCCTCAAGTTGTGTGTCGGTCTAAAACCCGAGATGCACCTGAAGGAAAAATAAAACCGCTGATCCAGTAGCCCCTAAGACTCAGGTCGATTCGTGAAATCGGCTTGAGGATCGATTCTTTGCTCGGCACCATACTTTAGGAACAAAAATGCGGTGTGCATAGTCCCCAAGACTCAGGTTGGGTGCGGCCGTCCAACGTGAGGATCGTAATCTCCTTGGAATTTGTTTTGCACTTTGAATTTTCTGCATTGAGTAGGCAATGCAGTAGCTCCGAGCCTTAATTTGGGCATGGGTGGTCGAATTAAGGATCGATATCCTCTTGACACAAAATTGTGTTGTGTTTAACACAGACTTCTTGGAAAGAGAATAAAGATCTCTTAAAGGAGTTAGAGCTAGCAAAAGCCAAGATCTCCAAGGTCGGCCCCAAGGGGCTTAATAGATAGAAAATCAATGCCAATAGGGAATTATGAGAGCGTTATGTTAGCTGCTCGGTCGTCTCAGCGAGATTGTGCCCTTGACTCTTTAAAAAATGGGTTGCAGTAAATTGACTTGTACTCGCAATTTATGTGTAATGATTCTATGTATATATCCAAGTACTTTGCATCATTAATGCTCGGATCCGCATTGTACAAAACTTTTGTTTACCGACCATCAGCTTCAACCTCCTTGGCCAGTAGCCGGGGAGTGTCTGTCCTACTTTATAAAGCCTTTATACGGGCAAAGATTTACGGCAAACAAGGCAATCCAACCATACGGTTTTATAAACAAAGGTATGTGGAGAGATATGTTAGATTACTTTTTAACGTAAGAAACATCTTCTGGAAAAATAGTTCCTTTTCCCAGGCTATCATGTTGACCACGATCGTGAAACCTCAACTCCGATCAATGTGGGAGGAAAATATTGAGGCTTTAGTTCTGGGAAAGTTCCCGAACTCTGTGGTCTTTAGTGAACCTAAATTTTCACTTCCGTCGTTGCCGACCAATTATATTCTTAAAATGACTAGCTTTCGGCTTCACACAGTCTGAGGTACTAACCAGGATGACCCGGAAGTAACAATCACAGAGGTGCTCCCTTTACCCCCTAATCGAACTATCGGGAGCTTAGGGGGTAAGCACAGGAGCCAGGCAACCCAGTTTGTCCAAAATCTTAAGTTAAATTTGATGCATATTTATGGCTTTATAACGATGATTACGGAAGGCAGCGCTTGTATACTAAATACAAACGCTGATTATATATGTTTATTTTGACTCTGTTGCAACCGTTTATCATTTGAAAGTGGCCCATCATCAGCTTCTAGCCCTTTATAGATGCTACGCAGGGTGTTTCTGCAATAACAAGACAACCCTTAGCCGATGTCTCGGTGCCCGGAGGCGGTTGCGTTAGTGGAAACGAGGCAATCATATATGCAGGCTTTAGAACTTTCACTTAGTCATAGGAGCTTAAAGTTGGGAGGCCAGTTACTAGCCCCAGGTTAGTGTTCGGCGTCAGCCGAGGCCATTAACACTTCGGCCAATTTTATGAAAGGCCCATCGTTTAACATGGGGTAACCTCTATCGATCTATAGTTTGACACAGTCATCGGATCGCTGACCAATTTACACCCATTGTGACAGTCAGTTTTTGGCATTCTCCACCGAGGCGCTTAACCATTCGAGCTGGAAGCACAATCGCAGTGGTTCTCCCTTTACACACCTAACCGAACAAAGCAGAACGTAGGAGGCAAGCACAGGAGCCGGGCAACCCAACTATTGATCGAAGACACAATTCGAAACTGATGCATATAAAGCAATATCCGAGAATGTTTTGCCGAGGACTCCTCGGAGTACTTTGGCTATTGGTGGGTTCAGCTCTAGTCGTGGCCCCCCGTTGATATTACTGATGCTTTAAAGGCCTCCGATATTGTACTGCAAGAGTTATGCTGGAGACACACGGTATCCCTCGAGACTCAAGTTGGGTGTGGCAGACCAACTTGAGGATCGAAACTCCTCGGTAATTGGTCCAGATGTCATGTGCGTTTTGCCAACACCGAAGTGTAGGTCGGCAGGAAAGATGCCGAGCTGCGGGTCAGAAAAGATCTCCCGAGCTGAACTATTATGCAGGGCACCTCGGTCATGAGGATGACATGCCTCCTGAAAGAAAAACATACAAATAGCTTTAAAGTAGTATAAGCTTGAAAAGCCAAAGAAAAACTTATGTAAAAACTTGACGCCTAAATTAGATTAGTTTTTTGGTGCCAATCCGAAATTGGTCTTAAAATTAGTATGTGCTTCTGTCGTGCTTTAACATGCTACGTCCGATCTCCATACTTTAAGTGGGTCAGCCTTCGGCTTCAACCTCCTATCCTGAAGGCGAAGTGTTTCTCAGGTCAGTTTAGTGAACTAAACTCGAGCGGCTTTAGAGAGAAACCAGGCGACCCGGCTATTGACCACACACTCGTGTCAGAAAAAGAAGTAATAGAAAAAGACTTTGCAACGACTTAGAAGAAAACACTTATTAAAAACGGCTTATGTAAATTTAAGAGACCCCAGTTAACTTGGGCAAAAGGAGTGTTTTTAACAAACAACATTTTTAACAAACTAAGTTTTTAACAACTAGATTTTTTGTTTAACACAAATATAATGCTTGGTCGACCGAACAAAAAATTAAGAATTTAGAAAATTTGAGCATGAAAGCGACTTAGCTGGTTAATGTGCTCGGTGTTGATGACTTGGTCCGAGCTTACGATGGGTCGAGGACCCAGCCCCCAAGACGGTCCAGAGGTGGCCGAGCGAAGAGCTCGGTTTTGATGAAGTAGCGACGTAGCACGGTTGATGCGGTGAGGCGAAGCCCCTGTTTCAGCTGTCGTGATGAAGCTGGTCTATGGGGTGATGATGAAGTCATCGGAGTAGATTTGATGAGGTGAAAGCACAACACTGTCGTTGGACCGAGGCGAAGCCCCCTGTCCAGCCGAGGAGACGGAGTAGGTCAGTAGGGTAATGTAGGAGCCCCCACGTCAGCCGAGGTGTCGAAAACAGGTCGGCGATGTGGACGTCGGTTTGATGAAATGACGGCGCGGTGATGCCAGTGCAAGGTGGGATTGCCAAGGTGATGTCACATTTTGGTTGATGCAGGAGGGGCGACAATGGCGGCTCACCGAGGTTGCGCAAGCGAAGTAGATCTCCTGCTCACATATAAATAGTGCAAACCAGAAGTAATAACAATAACAATAACAGTAAAAAGGAATCTTTGCATAATTCACTTACACAAAGTAAATTATTTGATAGATGTGGCCTGGCGTGGAGGTCGATTCGGCAGCGTGATGGAGCGGTGGCATACAGACGCTTGAAACCGGTGGGTTGACCAATGTGACGACAATGACACAGTCACAGTAGATTTTTTATGTCCACGACCAAGAGAGACGGCCAGGGAGAAGCCAGCCAGATCGACGCCATGCAGGAGCGTCAGAGAATATCTCTGCAAAAATAGTGCAGTACAAAACAACAGAAAATATTCTGTGTAATAATTTTATGTGCTAGACAAATAGCCAAGAACAATAAAACATGTTTGATGATGGCTACGGTAACAGAGACCGAAGCAAATAAAAGAACCTGATCTGTACTGTATCAACTAGTACCAAGAATTAGTATTCATCAGCAGCCTGAAGTAGTATTACTAGTTGAATAGCTAGTATTATCAACTAAATCTTGAAGACCGTGCTGCAAAACTAATCATTGACCACATTAGCGCTTCGGCGTATAGAAGCAGCAAAAAGAAAAAAAAATACTACAAGTGAACGATAGCAGCCACATTGCGCAGAATTAGAAACGGAAAAAAAACATATAGAAGGAAAAAAGACAAAAGGGAAGAAATCTCCCTGGATGGCCGCCGACTTGCGGGAGCGTCTTGGCTCTGCATGGTACTGGCCTGTCCTTGGCCTATACTCCTCGGGACCGGTGCTGTGTACGACATCCGGAGATAGCGTTCAAGCAATCTCGGACGCACTCATCGCTTCGATCATACACCGCCGTTTACCGATCTCTGGACTGCAGTACCACACCCGATGCTGCTTACGAGCGCGCCGCCATAGCAAATTCTTTGGCCCTCGATCTCAACTTAATCTATGAACAAAATTTGCAAACCGGCAATAAAAGAATTCACACAAAAACTTGTGCGGATCGGCTATGATTGAAGAAATATCACCTGGTCATTGATTTCGATCCCATCGAACCACGACCAATACCCAGTAAGCTCTCAATGAGAGCACCAATGTCGGTTCTAAATCCGGCATATCTCATAGTAGGGGTTCTAAGCTAGGCGTCTTGGAGCGATGGTAACACGGACACGGGATTTTTACCCAGGTTCGGGCTCTCTCGAAGAGATAATACCCTACGTCCTGCTTTTGATTGTATTGATATGGGTGTAGTACAGCGTACATGTATCTACCATGAGATTGTTATAATGAATATGAGAGATCTATTGACTAGCCTGGCCTCGGTTTATATAATGTATCAGAAATCTACGGTTTAGAAGAGTCCTCAGCTTGGGTGCCAAGTCTTGTGGAATCTCTCTTGTATGCGGCATGGGCTGCCCGAAGTGGCCCATGAGAGAACCGCCATGGGGGTCCTCGGCCCGATCCACCTGGTCGAGAGACGACGTGGTGAGTACCCCCTAGTCCAGGACACCGTCAACGGCATTCCCGACCCCACGAAGTTCCTCCAGCTCTACGCGCTGAGCATCGAGGTGGCGAACAGCAACAACAATGTCATGGTGAACTGGTTCTCCATGGCCCTCAAGGATGGCGCACGCTCCTGGCTCATGAACCTGCCTGAGGGGTCGATCTCTTCGTGGGATGAGCTCTGTGAGTGGTTCATGGCCAACTACGATGGCACCTGCGACCGCGCCCTCACCATCAACAATCCTCGATGCGTGAAGCAACGCCCTGGCGAGAGCCTCCACAAGTACATTCAGCATTTCACCCAGGTGCGTCTCAAGATTCCGAAGGCCTAGGACGAAGCCATCATCTCGGCATTCACCGACGGTGTCACAGACGTCAGGATGAACGAAAAACTCACCATGAACAACGACATGTGCACGGCACTGGAGTTGTTCAACCTGGTTGACAAGTGCGCCAAGGCAGAGGAAGGTTGCCTCTCTCTTCTCAACAACCCCGACGTCAAGCCCGAGGACAAGAAGACCAAGGCCAAGGAAGTGAAGCGTAAGGGCCCCACCATGCTGGCAGCGGAGCAAGAGCTGAAGCACGACCGCGACCACGATGAGCCCAGCAAGGACGACCTCCTGTTTTTCGTCTACCACAATGTGCACACCCACAACACCAACGACTGTCAGGAGCTCAGGGCGCTCCGTGACGAGCGCTTGGGCTGCCGTCCCGACCGCAACGACTGTTGGGGATATAACCCCATGGTATAACCCGCCCAGAAAGGGCCGGGTCAATTCATTGGCGACTCTTGGAGTTAGGCCTCAGATAGGCCAGGACAATCAAGATGCAGGACCAAAAGGGCAGCTCACAAGATGGGCCGGCTTAAGGCCCAAAGCCAGAAGGCGGCATGCGGCTCGGAGGTGTAAGCCGCCATACGGTGTCTTGTCATAAAAGGCAAGGCGACTTAGAGTTAGGCTCGGTTATAGATCATGACCCGACCTGGGCTCTTTTAAGCCGGAGGCCTCGACCTGTATATAAAGGCGAGTCCCCGGCATAGAATAGGGCAAGTTACAGTCAATTGATAGCTAGGTCAAGCGAATCCGCTCCCTTGTAATCGATACTCAAGCAATAAGCAGAAAAGTAGGAGAAGGCTTTTACCTCCACCGTGAGGGACCGAACTTGGGTAAACTTGTGTCCTTCGACCCGCTCAACCTTGACAAGCTAATCACCGTTTGCGATGGCCTCACGTCTAAGTCCTCACACTAGGACATCTGCCGTGACAAAAACACGGCAGTTGGCACCCACCGTGGGGCCAGCGCATGGTGCTTTCGACTTCTTGAAGGGCTCTTCAACAGGGATCGAGGGATACGCCATTGGCAGGATGGCCAAGAGTCACTGCGGCAAGCTCTACATCGACGACGCTGGCTGGGGCCACTACAAAAAAATACACTTCCGTGATGATACGTGTTTGTCATAGTAGGTCATGTTTTCTGTCATGCATGAACATCCATGATGATTTTATGACAGAATCAAGATAGTCATACTTGTGCTGTCGTAGAAGTGTTCCATGACATTACCAAAATTATCATCACGGAAGTGTCCACTTCCATGATGATAAATGGCGCGTCATGGAAGTGCTTTCGTCAAGGGTAACCGACACGTGGCATCCACCGTAACGGGTTGCCGTTAAGCTATCGGGTTCCAGTTTGGATCCGATAACCCGTTAACAGCCCGGACCAATGGCGATTTTCCATGTGTAAAATTCTCATTCGCCGATGATCCACGTGTTAGCTCAGCGTTGGGATAGATGTCAACCATCCATTGGACAAGAATCGCCAATGAAATGTTAACACGTGGGACGGCCCAATAGAGCATATAGGCTTAAAAGCCGGCCCAGAAACAGGCCCACAAGATTTCGTCAGATCTAATGGGCCGGCCCGTTAACAGCCTAACATTTTCTGGACCAAATTATGGCCCACATCAGATACGGGCCATTAAAGGACTGCAATATTTTGGGCCAGTTTACGGCCCATATCAGATCCGGCCCGTTAATAGCCTGCAATAGTTTGGGCCAAATTATGGTCCATACCTGATCCGGCCCGTTAACTGACTTTCATACATTGGGCCAAATTACGGCCCATAACAGATACGGCCCTTTAACAGCTACTGTGCCATCGGGGCCATTGGGGGCCTGATTTGCCCTTCGGCCTCTTAATGGCCCATTTAATAGTTCGGCCCGATATTAGTTTCAGCGGCCCTATCTACATATGGGCCTCTTTCGGCCCGGTTTCACTTTCGGCCATTTAAAGGCCCGAGTTGCACCTGGGCCTAATTCTGGTCTGTAGTTACTTTCGGCCTCTTAACGGCCCGTAGTCTTCGTGAATACATTCTAGCCCAAACTGCCTATCGGCCCGTTAAAGGCCCTTGATAGTGTTGGGCCTAATTTCGGCCCGTTATACATCCAGCCTGCTTCCAGCCCGTCATGTACTTGGGTCAGCCAAGGCCCAAAAACATTTCAGCCTTTTAATGGCCCGTCATACAAATGGGCCAATAATGGGCCAATGTATATTATAGCCTGCTGTCAGCCAATGATTTGTTCGCCACAATTAAGGCTCAATCTAGATTTCAACCTGTTAAAAGCCTATTTAATTTTCTGGCCCAATTAAGGCAAGCGGTTTACGCAGCCTTTCAAAGGCCCGAAACTTATAGTGGGCCATATTAAGTCTAGACCTAACTAATGGCCCAAGATGATTGTAGGCCCACGGTTCGGCCTGAACTAGCAATTGGCGACCGGCCAATTTTAGTACTGAAATTATTATTTTTAAACCTAATCTATTGGCTCATTGCACTCCGATTGAAGATTATGACCTTTTCTCAGAGCGACGACGACATAAACAGCAAATAAAATACAGCATCGTGATGAAGAATAAACCTAGACTATACAACAAAGATATTACAGCATATTACATCCCCTGGGCATCAAAGTTCACCGCCAGTGATAAAGGGAAACCAGACAGCAGATTCCATAAACTGGGCAGGTCGCCACCAGTGGAAGTAAATAGGCCGACAAAATAATAGCCAGAACCGACAACACTTCAACATAGTTCAAGAAAGGTTAGCCGGCCCAGGAGCTGCAGCGCAAACAGCTTAGCAACCTGATGAGACTGCACTTGTTTAACGCTTATATTCACCAACTCAAGCCGCATAGCATCAATAGACTTCCTGTACTTATGGTTAATCTTGCATAGAGATTGGAGTTCCAGTCGGATTTGAGCGGAAGCATGTCTTTCTGCTTGAATTTCAGACTGAAGAAGTCGAACAGGTTCAGGCGGCGACTTCATCGAGCTTGTGTCACTGAGTAAGTTCGACACTACCTCAAGACATGACTTTGGGGTTGTATCGCTACTCTCAAGATGTGTGGCCTTCTTCTCTGGAATATATGTTAGAGGGACAAACAATGGGTTCGTCTCACTAACATTGTGGCAGTTCTTCCTAGCATCAGTGTTGTCACCCTGAAAGAGAAACAAGTAGGTAGATAACAAGTTTTGCATGTATAAGCATCAGCGCTGTCATTTCATCTCATTTGTTTGTTAGAAATAAAGAGACACGGTTTAAAATAGCATTAACATAATTGGCATTGTTCATAGTTAAGACGGCAGAAAATGGCATTGTGCAGGAGCGGCCAGCTTCACCATACCACTGGATTACAGATCAAGATAACAAGCATACATGTATTACTAAACAACGTATAAGCATGAATGGTGACTGTACTGTCAATTTGTACCATTTCAGATTTGTAAATAAAGAGACATGATTTAAATAACATTAATAAATATGGCATTGTTCATAGTTGAGACATAGCAGGATATGACATTGTGCTGGAGTTGGTAGTTTCACCACACCACTGGATTATAGATCAAGAACACAAGCATACACGCAGTGCTAAAGAAGATAACTTGCTATGTTTAGTTTAATTTACATGGTATGAATAAGGAACTAGGTTGTACAACTAAAGACTGAAATTGAGAAGGACAAACTTATGTTTATGTACTTCTTCGTTATAAACTTTGAACAAGCAATTTGATGCAGACAACAAAAATAAACAGCATTTGCACTCATAGCTATCCAAATATACACAACAATGTTTGAAGGCTCGAGGAGGACAAACTTACATTAGTAGTGAAGACCGGCTCTATAAACCCCTTGTCCATATTGATGGGGGGCAATTCAAGAAGTTTACCGCACGCTCTTCTTCAAGAGCATTGCCTTTATTCTACATTTTGTTAAGAGTGAATATAGATGTGAAAATATATGAACAAATGGTGATTATTTAACCTAAGATGCAGAGTACAAATGTAAATACAGCATACAGGCAAAAGGCACTGACAAGAGCAATGCAAAGCTAAACTTCTTTAGTAACATTGGTTTTATTCAATATTTTGGCATGAGTAAATGTAGATCCGATGTGTAGAAAATGGAGGGCAAGGGAAAATAAGCTGCAAAGTGTACATGAAAAACTAGCTGACAATATAAGTACAGTGATGAAGGATAGCAGATACTTACAAGAACAATGCAGAACTAAATTTCTTCATAAGCATTGGGTTTATTCTACATTAATGTAAGCATTAATATAGATCTGATAATTTGGAGCGAACAATGGATAAGCAAGCTATAATGCACAATGATGTCACATAATCTACCAGGTATGAATGTAAGTACATTGATAGGACAATAGGTACTCACAAGAGCAAAGCAGCGACCAGCATAGTTGCGATATCCTAGGTTTTGCGGTGCTGGTTCTATCGCCAATATAAGTGGGGTGCTATCTGATTTCTCTGGTAGCACCACCTTTTTCAAGGACTTTGCTTGTACTCCTTCAGGTTCTGCAATCACCCTCTTCCTTTTGGATGTCTTAAACACAAGAACAACATTTGAATGGAAAAACATGGTATGACGACAAATGGAATAGGTATTGATAATGGATGGGCATGTCATCTTCACATATATCATGAGTAAACTAAGCAGATGGCGGTGCAACGAAGAAAAAGAAATGCAAGACACCTTATGCAAGATATGTGCAACCAATAAAACCTTGCCAAATTAGAACAGGAACCTTATTGGGTGAACAGGATAGGCCATCTGCCTTTGACTCCTTGAGCTCAGAATAGTCATTAGGATCATATTCTGAATACGAATCTATAGGTCGGGAGCATGTGGGTTTCATTGCATCCACAATGGACCTCAATCCCTTGATGCCAAGTTTGTTACCCATTGAACTGTTCCGCAATATTCTTCTGATGTGCGCATTCTTATATTCATTGTGATTACGTACAATATCTGAAAAGCATGAAAACATAAATAGAAGTGAGATTATCTTTGTAATGCAGAGGATATTGTAATATAATAGGCGCTCCCTGTAAACCCTTGTGTGCTATCACTGGATTCTGATGAGAGAGCCCATGTGTGCTGTAATATGGTGAGTAGATTAATATAATCTGGCACAACTACACAAAAAAATAGGCTCCCTGTTGGGAGCTCCAGATATAAGGATAGTTGGCAGATGATAGGTTCATTCATAATATACCATATAGAAAGTTTATTGCCAAACCATGATAACAAGAGCGCACAGCCACTAGGAAGATCGTAGTGTAGATAAAAGGCGTACACCATAACAACCATAAATAAATCGGGAATGCAGAACTGGCTGGAAAATACAGGGTTTTGCTACTACTAATATGCAGCCTATCGATCACCTATAGGCCAGCTCTATTCATCTGAAGGCACACTGCTGTTACTATCAGTCTAGTCCATTAAAGACCACGCGGCTCCCACCATTTTCGGGATATTATGGCAGACCAACTCAAAGTGCGAAATCATGTAGCAGAACCGGCCCAATAGAGCTGTCGACTGCAGATGTCCCTGCCCCCCTTCCTGACAAGGAACATATTGTACTTACTAAAGAAGAACAGAAGAGGAACATGTTAAAGAATAGAAGGGGAAGCATATTATTGAGATTCCCCTTCTTTCTATACAATGTTGGTTGCCCACCCATGATGAATCAGAGCGCCCAAAGAAATGCCATTCCATGATGTCTCTCTATATGTGGCCACATGCATTTGGAAACTCAAGTGGGAGCATTAGCTAACCAATTAAATGTGTGTCTGTTAGCTAATGTCAGTATCATATCACATTCGTATTTGAAGAAGCTTAGGACGTATGATTGGTGTGTTATTTAGCTTTAATGGGTGGACAGCTGCTAGTAGGACACAAAGCACCTACGCAGATCATAGTGTAGATATAATGGGAAAACCCTAAGCATCAGGAGTAAAATCAGGAAAGTGGAACTTGCTGGAAAATATGTGCTAGTATTGCCGGTACGGTTAGACAGGCTTCGGATACCAGCTCTCTACAACTGAAGGCGCAGTACTGTTACTATTAGTCTAACTCTCAAAGGCGACACATACGACCGAATACGAGGAGTTGAAAGCGTCCATGACAATCAACATGAAGACCAACACGAAGAGTTGAAAGCGTCCATGACAAGCGACCGAATAGACATGTACAGTGCAAATGTCCCTGCTCCTCTTCACTACAAAGAACATACTGTACAACTATTATACTCCCTCTGTTCCTAAATACAAGTCTTTGTAGAGATTCCACTATGGATCACATACGGATGTATATAGATACATTTTAGAGTGTAGATTCACTCATTTTGCTCCGTATATAGTCCATGGAGGAATCTCTACAAAGACTTATATTTAGGTACGGAGAGAGTACTTACAAAAGAAGACCAGAAGAGGAGCTTGCTAAAGAAGAGCAAGCAGATTTTGCATAATAAAATGTTGGTTGGCCACACATGATGAACCAGAGCGCATAAAGAACACAACTCCCTGCTATCCCTCGATATGTGGCGCATGTGCTTTTCAAAAGTAAAGTAGGAACATTAGCTGACCAATTAAACATTCTTTGTTTTAGTACATGTCAGCATCATACCAGATTCGTATTTGAGCAAATAAGTTTGGAATTATGAGTGACATGTTGTTTAGCTTGATGGGTTGAGGAGCACTACTTGCATGTACGTCTCGAAGCACCTACGATGATGGTACTAAATATATGGGAATGTCTACATGCAAGTCGCCTGACTTTCATCATTTGGGTCAGTCGACCATTTCAGGCGGTTGGATGAAGATCCTACGTCTCCTAACCCTTCTTCTTCCTCGCCTCTTATTCTTCCCCTAAAGACCACCGCATGGGCCGCCGGCTGAACCACCGTCCCCCGCCCTCCCCTGAACCGCCCACCACCTCCGGTCTTCCGCCGCCCCCGGCCATCCCTCTAGCTAACCCCACCCCCCACCTGCTTCGAGTTTTGCCTCCGCCGAGGCCCCACCATAGCCTGATGACAGCCCCCCACAACCACTGTCCCCACCCGAAACCCTAAGATAGATAATGGGGCAGCCCTCCGACGAGCCCCTTCCTTCCCTCCGGCGAACTCCCAAAAATGGACTGACCCCAATTTGAAATTCAGTCGACTGTCATTTAAGCTAATGTGGAATATAAAAGGGGAAAACCATAAGCATTGCGAGTATAGTGGTGAGCGTGCCATGGAGGATCTGAAGGTGCAAACCGGACAAAGGCAACTTCGCAACCAATGTTTGGTTTCAACTAACAAGTAAGATTCTAAGTGATGGACAAGAAATCACAGTAAAGCAGTGGCGATCTATTTTCTTGCTGAGATAAATAACTTGAGCAGATACGAAAGAGTATCGCCTCTAGTGTGGCGCCGTGTAAGCATCTGCTGAGGCGTTGAGGGTGGTGCAGTAGCGATGGCTGTCGGCGGCGTGGAAGCAGATCTAGGAGGGCATACGGTGGCGGCGAGGGAAATATCCCTGCGCAGTGGACGAGACGGTCATACAAGTGGCCTCGGCAAGGTGGACGACGGTGCGGATGAAGTGAGAGGACACGATGCAAGGATCCTGGTCCGAAGCCGTGGATGAGAGAGGTTGATCTCTTATAATGGACGACGGCGTCAGGGTATCAGCTCCGGCATGGTGGAGGAGGACGGCGGTGGATGGGGTGGCGAACGGAGGTGACTGCGGTGGAGAGGGTGTTTTGGCGCCCACGGAGTACGAATGGGGAAATGGAGGGAGAGAGGTAGGGGGAACCATGTCTTCAGGGCGCGCTTGTCTCAAATGCGAGGAAATTTACAAACTTAGCCCCCGTTTAAAATTTCCTACATCACAGCAATATTAGTCGGTTGGGGATAGGACGGTAATCTCGCATACACCGAATATTTGCCGACGAAGATTTCGGCTGAGGAGAGTTTGTTTTGGCGCCCACCGTGTATGAATCAGGGAGGGAGGTGAGAGGCGATTTCGGCCAAGGAGAAACTATGTTTTGGCGCCCACCGTGTATGAATCCGGGGAGGTGAGCGGCAGAGGCGGTTTATGTCATGCTTGAGTGAAATTACAAGCCTACCCCTATCAAAACCTATAGAAATCGAGCCGATAGGCTTTGCATGTCAGGGATAGGCAGTAATTTCCATCTCGCGGATTTTGGTTTTGGGCGGTTACTGCGAGTTTCCCCGCTTCGTTCAAATTTTTGCAGAGAAAGAGTGCACGTTTACCATGCCAACTCAATTCGAATCCAGTTTGTATTTTTTTTTCGGGCAGGATCCATTTTGTATTCGAATACAAATCTATATACATCATTTTTTTATATATACTTTCAAAAGCACAACACCCTTTATTCATAAATATGGTTTACAAATGGCATGATCTCAGATTCATAAGGCTGGATCCATCTTAATTTGGATTTTCAAATATTTGAAACCACTTTATGTTGAAATCCAATGTATGCATTCCTCGCTAACTGTCTTCAATTAATGTGTGTTTCATGCGGATTTTTTTTACTTCTCAAACACGTATAATGTGTTTGACACACGCAACATTTAGTGTAATCTTGTTTAGACATTAATTGCATATAAACCATGCATTGTCTCTAATTAAAGAATCTATGGATCACTAATATTGATAAACTATATAACATTACACGTGTCCCCAAATTCAAATGAATATGCATGTTTGATAGACCAATTTTCATTATGATATTATCGATGTCGTGACCTCTAGTTTAAATATTTGAATCACCTTTAATTCAGATATTCGTCTCATATAGCTTTCACTCATGCTTATATATCTCTCTAGACCTATACACCTTCATCGTCTATCGGGTATCTCTCGTGCTACTTGTATGTCGACAATTAATGATCTTTTATCTTCGTAACATACTGACGGCACTCTCTCCCTCGACCTTCACTCTATCTCTCTCTAAGTATATCTCGCTCCCTGCTATGTGTCTCTAACTATGATTGTACCTGTGAAATCTCTTTCTCTCACACAAACACAAACTTCGTCTCCCGGGGTCTCATTTCTCTCTGCTATTCCCCTGTGTGCCGCTCGCACACCCCCTGTCACACAGAGATGTCTTGCGCTCCTTAGTTATGAGAAGCTACGACTCTCCCTCTTAAATATCTCTTTCTCACACACAAACACAAACTCTGTCTCCCAGGGTCTCATATCTCTCCACCATTCCCTTGTATGTCGCTCACACACACTCTCTCTCCCTAGGGATATCTCGCGTTCCCTGATATGTCACCCTAGCTATCACTCTCCTTGTGAAATATCTTTATCTCTCGCAAACACAAAACTCCGTCTCTCGGGATCTCATTTTTCTCTGATATTTGTTTGTATGTGCCTCACATGCACCCTCTCTCTATCTCTCTCACACCCACACACATAACTCAGCCTTCTGATCCACTGTAACGACCCGACCCGGATGGATCAAAGTCTCTGTGCTTAAGTGTCATCCCTGGATCGGTATGCTGACACACACAGTACTCGAGGATTTATAACAGAGGTAAATCACATGTATAAAATAACGTAAATACTATTACCTCAAATATTATAGCGGAAGTAACAACAAAGTTGTGGAGTCCCAACAACACCAACGGCAAAGTTGAGTGTAGTCATCGCAACCCTAACGTATCATTTCCTCGTCGAATAATTCCTGCAACATGAGACGTTGCAGCCGTGTAGGTCAGTACGTTGAATGTACTGGCAAATTCACACCACAGAATAATGATGAACAATATCTATCACTACATGCATATTTGGCTGGTGGAGACTCTAAGTTTAATTTTGCATAAAGCTAATTTTTCCCTACAACAAAGGAATAAATGTTTTATTCACTACCAAGTTTATACCATTATTGAGAAGGTTCCTCCAACTCAAACCCAAAAATTCCAAAATTATTAATAACCCAATACATTAATTAAATAGATTGATGAGATCAAACCAATAATTCAAATACCAGATACTCAAGATGTCCATAACCGGGAACCCGGCTAATCATGATTAGTTTATACACTCTGCAGAGGTTTGCGCACTTTTCCCCACAAGACTCAATCTCCTCCGTTGGATTTCTCGCACTACACAGTGTTTGAGAAACGGATGACCGAGACACAGTCTTTCTGAAGTGTTAACTCTTTACTCTGGGTAGACGGTACCACCTACTTTCCCTTACATCTGCTAGCCAACCACTGAAAGAGGTCACACAACATACTCAACTATGCCAGAGCCCATAATGGCTTGTGGCTGCACACGGAAGTTTCTAGCATGAATAATCTTATGATCCCATTGAGCCTGGGTGGCATTCCATAGGATGATCACACGGGTACTCTGGGATATCCTAGGACAACACTGGATTCTCCAGGTGCCGACAACCAATCCACCCAGTTGTGTATTAAAATAGCCACCTTAAGTTTCCCTTAAAAATTACTCTCGCATCTTTCATGAATCTCACATACCAATCCATGTCTACGAGCATGGCTAAGCAATAAGTAACAAAGCGTATAATCTCGGGGTGATCAAAAGGTATTAGGTTCCTACCTCAACAACTACATAGCAACAACCGCATGTTCCAATCCTACTCATGCAATCTTTGGGGGTGAAACTAACGCATAGTAAAAATTGGGTATTGAAAAGTATGATCAAAGTGTGAACTTGCCTTGTACTGTTGATGAAGATTCTTCGCACTCATAATTCCAGGTAGTTCTACTCGTCACACTCCGATCAATCTATCGTATGTAAGTAATTTTATCCACACATAAGCAATCACTCAAAGACCCAAAAGAAAATGCAAAGGAAGATTGCGAAAACTCCAAAAGAATCGAATCAAATTATTTTGCAGGATCAGCTCCTAATTTCGGTGAAAAAGTGTGATGATGGCTCAAGATGTTAGATTACGCCTAGGGATTCAATTTGAAAAAAGAATCAATTGAAAAAGCGCTACAGTTTACAAGATATGATCAAGTGAAGCTTCGAGTTCAAATTTGAAACGTTCAAATTTGAAAAGATCAAAAGTTGAAACTAATGATGCTACTGGATGTAGGAAGTCAATATGAATATGTAGGAAAAAGAATTACTAGATTGAAAATAACGGATAAAGTAATTCAACATAGCATTGAATCTGCTTAGAATGTTGTGTAACAACTCTTTGATGGACTAGTAGAGTAACTGGCTAAGATCAAAATTATATGTTGGAAAGATGACACTAATTGTGCGAACGGAAAGATTACTTCAATATGAATCCGATGCAGTTGGGTTCATCGAAAACGGAGCTACGGATAAAAAGATATGATCAAAAGAAGTTTGAATATGAATCTGAAAAAATTTCGAAATTTAAAAGTTGCAAAAAGTTTATTTGATAGATTAACTAGATAGGTGGAATCAAGACGAAAATGTAGGCATTGGTTTTATCTAATTTGGATGAACGAGTAAAAAGTTATGGCTATTTGAAAAATCAGGGCCAAGCTGTTTTACGAAAGAAAAAATAGTTACTGCTAAAAGAATTCTAGTCTTAAAAAGTAAATACAGGGACTAATTTATAAATCTAATTATTCTACCATACACTAGTCTAAAAATAATAAGCTATGGGAGTATAAAAAAAATACGAAGAAAAATACCTTTATAAGGTAGAAAAAAAGACGACTTCGGAGAGAGGAGACAACTTCCAGAAGTCCTGCCGGAGAGAAGAAATATAGTTTTCTTTTATGAAGCTAGTCAAACCAAAATATTGATTTAACCTGCAGTGGATGATTTTTGGAGGCTCTATGGGTCTATATTTATAGGTGGAAAGGAGGCTTAGGGGTCAAAGGCTAGGCAATGTGGGACTAAACGTAGACGAAAAGAAAAGAAATAGAGGCGAAAAGAGAGGCGCTCGCATGGGCCTAAAACTGTTCGGCCGGCCGCACACGCTGTAGTTTTTTTTTTAAACAAAATTCGGCCAAAGTGAAAAAAAATGGCTGGCTGGGCCTGGCCCATGTAGGAGAGAAGAAAAAAAATGATGGGGCGCCCGATGCCACAATGCTGCGCATGTGGGCGACAGTTAGTTCCAGGCGCACGCGCAGTTTTTGTTTTTTAAATAGAAACAGAAAAGGTAAAACTGAATAACGAAAATAAAAATAAAATTGTACATAGGCATATTATATATCAAAATTTTCAGAAAAATATTTCCTAAATGATGAACATATTTTCTGCGGCAAATAAATTCCACAGAAATTTAAATAAAGCGAACAGTACTAGTAGTTCATTTAAAAATCAAATAAAAATATTTTAAAATACCAAAATGATTTTAAACTCATTTTTCTCCACTTTTCTACCGTAGGGAATCATTTTACCCTATTTTCCATATATTTTGTTTTTGGAGAAAAGTAATTTGAATAAAAACCAAATAACTCCAAATTGAAAGTGGGTTTTCAAAATAACTTCAAAGGGACTTTCAATTTGATTCTTTGAAACTTCCAACTCTCTTTCTTAGCAGTTGAAGAAGTCATTTTATCTTCTCTCATGAAACTCATTGAGTTGCATAAAGTTTCCGAATTTGTAATATTTCCAAATGGAATTCAAATCTTTTCAAAACCCTTTTCATTTAATTAAATGGAAGAAGTCATATCATCTTCACTCTAGGGTTTTGGTGATGAAATGAATTTTAATTCATGGAGATCATAAATGCAAGGTGAAAGTTTTGGAAATTCATTTCATTCCCTCTCATTCAACTTTCAAAAAGTTTCAAATTTCACTCAATTTCACACAAGCAACCACACCACAATCAAACAAACAATCAAAACTATTTATTTAATATAACATTCCAAAATTTAGAATTTTGGGATGTTACAAACCTACCACCCTTAAAATGAATCTCGCCCTCGAGATTCGGAGAGGCTAGCAAGAAATAGGTTAGGTTCGGGGTCTCCTCAAAAATCCGTTGATTGTCACAAAGGTCTAGGGTGCTACCACCCTTAGAAGCATGGTTATGGTTCCATCAAATCTCAGGTACTACATCCTTATTGTTGGCAGTGTCGATCTTCTCAGATCTTCAGGATAATTCCTTCTCTGGGCTCTTCCGGTAGTGGCATAACCTTTTTTTCTCAATTCTTGTGTCCTTTCATCTTGGTAAGGTTCTTCCGAGACTCGTTCTTCTTAGCTGACAGGTCTAGCGCCAATACTAAACAACTATCGATATCTCATGGTGGTCATCAAACAATTTGACTGGGTCCCTGCAGAAAACGGGTCTGGGCTTCATTCTCACCGTATGACCTACGGTCGGCAACAGCTGCCTTGTACAAGGGAAAAAATTGTTATACCATTCTAAGGTTCAAACAAGGTTTTTGATATCGTCATCTCTCTACTATGGATAAGTCACTCAGATTTACTATCCCATATAGCAGAGGCGAATAATAAGGGTAAGTCGGCATGGTGATCAATCCATTCCGCACCCAAATCATTACCTTGTATATGGTGTAGTGAATTACGCATTCTAACAATCGGTCATCCTCACAAGCATTGCAGAATTTCTCTTGTCGACGAACTGAATTCGGATATATCCATTACTTCTGCAAGCTAAACAAAACATCTATCGTTCTTCACAACTCTCGGGTTTTCGTATCCTCCTAAGAAACGTCTGCTGATCAAATCACAGCTTCTTCTGAAATTTCTTCTTCCAGGGAGTACTTGATGCTTATTAACTCCTGGGCATGTGGGTTATGGGCGCACTTCAACACATTTATAGCTTTAACTCATTCTGGGGTTACAATTGTTCCATATTACCAACATTATACCTCCTTTATATCCAATAGTACTTCATCCCTTCATATTCTTGGGGTATCCCACATATCGAGATAAAACTCATACTTAGTTTGTCCGAAGTCCACTCCGTGGAATATCATTATCCTTTCCAGGGGTCAAGTGTCCTCAAAGGGTACTACCACCCTTGAAATGCACAAATTCTTCCATAGACTATATTTCTCATATCCTCGAAAAGGGTCAAAATCTTTCTTCATAGAGTAACAACTCATAAAATTCAACGTATGAAATCATGACACATGAACTTTATTGATTTCTTGAATTTATTACAATCTTTGAGCACCCATTACATAATTCAACTCATCGAACTTATGAAAATAAAATTGCTTTCTACTACTCTTATTATCCATATCGAAATCTCAACTACTCAGCTCCAGCTTTCATCTGATCTGAACATTCCCTAGCAAAATGTCCCGCTTCTTTGCAGCGAAAACAATTGACGTCCGACATGTCTCGGGGCTTCTTTGTGATTATGTAGGCTCCTTGGATTGTTTTAGCTTCTTCTCCGGACATTTATAAGCATAATGACCTAAATCCTTGCACCTGTAACATGTGATATGACTTAGGTCCTTCTTTGTAGAAATTGGGTTGTTCTTGGGATACATTCTGTTTCTCTTCCTAGACTTTTCCGTACCAATCAGGACTTCTATTTCCTGTGGGTCATAATCTATTTCCACTGTCGGGAATTCTACTAGATACTCTTTCGAACAATACTGGGAGATGTGTCCTTCTTCTCCACATGAATAGCATGACTTGGTGTAAAGTTTAATTGGATCTTCTTCGGGTGTGTCCCCAAAATCTTCCTTCATCGCAGGTTCTTCTAAAATTTCCACGAGGGATTCTTTCATTGCTTCTTTCTTCTGCTGGATAGTTCGTTGTACCATGGGGTAAATGTGACACTGAGCAGGGCAGTGGGTAGTCCCTTCACACAAGAAACAAGTAATCTGCCTAGTTGGGCATTCTTTAGCTGGGTGACCTTCTTCACAATGAGGGCATTCATCCTTGTGCTCCTCCTGGGTGTGTCCTATCTCTCCACAAATCCTGCAGGCACAAGGTTTCTTCTTCGGGTTATCACCACGCTTTCGGATGAGACGGGATTTTAACAGAGTCTTCTTGAATTCCTCCCAACTTTTTGCTCCATTGCATCCTTGTATGGCTTGATGCATTTTCCACTATGTTGCAGCACTTTTTGTAAAGTACTAAAGAGCGTATTGAACCTCATACTTCCTTACAATCAAATTTTTCCTGAAGTGATCCTCAATGTTTTGTGTCCATAGCTCTGCCTCCGGCTGGGTCATCGGTCCAGAGAATACAAGTTCATCTTCATTCATCCTCTATTGGTTCCAAGGGTTTTGGGGTGAGATAAGAGAGATAGAGAGGGATACACACCATACAAACAATAGTTTTGAAGAGACGGGTTTTATTTTGTGGCCGTCGAAAAAACATCAAACAAATGACAGCTCACAATCGTCGCATCTAACATAAGTATATAACAGGGGTTTGGTCTTCTAAAGGTCAATAAATCTTCAAAGTCGTCAAACTCTTCAAATCTTCGGAGTATCCACTGTTGTAGCTTCAACACTTCTAATGCATGGTGAAATCCTCTTTATTCTGAAGTGGTCTCAGTTGTCGGATATCTTGTCTTTCTCGGGGTGGTCTCATCAGTCGGATCTTCGTGTGGTAAAAAGGGGGAAAGAGTATAGTCTAATTATTTGAGGCGAGAGGAAAAATTGGTAAAGCTTAGAAAAGATGAGAGTTAAAGGATCCTTTTGCAAATAAAGTTTTAGAGAAATCATCTCCTAAGGGCTTGCTAGTTTCTAGGGGTCACATCCTACAGTCAACATGTGCTCTGATAGCATATTGTAATGACCCGACCCGGATGGATCGAAGTCTCTGTGCTTAAGTGTCATCCCTGGATCGGTATGCTGACACACACAGTACTCGAGGATTTATAACATAGGTAAATCACATGTATAAAATAACGTAAATACTATTACCTCAAATAATATAGCAGAAGCAACAACAAAGTTGTGGAGTCCCAACAACACCAACGGCAAAGTTGAGTGTAGTCATCGCAACCCTAACGTATCACTTACTCGTCGAATAATTCCTGCAACATGAGACGTTGCAGCCACGTAGGTCAGTACGTTGAATGTACTGGCAAATTCACACCATAGAATAATGATAAACAATATCTATCACTACATGCATATTTGGCTGGTGGAGACTCTAAATTTAATTCTGCATAAAGCTAATTTTTCCCTACAACAAAGGAATAAATGTTTTATTCACTACCAAGTTTATACCATTATTGAGAAGGTTCCTCCAACTCAAACCCAAAAATTCCCAAATTATTAATAACACAATACATTAATTAAATAGAGTGATGAGATCAAACCAATAATTCAAATACCAGATACTCAAGATGTCCATAACCGGGGACCCGGCTAATCATGATTAGTTTATACACTCTGCAGAGGTTTGCGCACTTTTCCCAACAAGACTCGATCTCCTCCGTTGGATTTCTCGCACTACACGGTGTTTAAGAAACGGATGACCGAGACACAGTCTTTCCGAAGCGTTAACTCTTTACTCTGGGTAGACCATACCACCTACTTTCCCCTACATCTGCTAGCCTACCACTGAAAGAGGTCACACAACATACTCAACTATGACAGAGCCCATAATGGCTTGTGGCTGCACACGGAAGTTTCTAGCATGAATAATCTTATGATCCCTTTGAGCCTGGGTGGCATTCCATAGGATGATCACACGGGTACTCCGGGATATCCTAGGACAACACTGGATTCTCCAGGTGCCCGCAACCAATCCACTCAGATGTGTATTAAAGTAGCCACCTTAAGTTTCCCTTAAAAATTACTCTCGCATCTTTCATGAATCTCACATACCAATCCACGTCTACGAGCATGGCTAAGCAATAAGTAACAAAGCGTATAATCCCGGGGTGATCAAAAGGTATTAGGTTCCTACCTCAACAACTACATAGCAACAACCGCATGTTCCCAATCCTACTCATGCAATCTTTGAGGGTGAAACTAACGCATAGTAAAAACTGGGTATTGAAAAGTATGATCAAAGTGTGAACTTGCCTTGTACTGTTGATGAAGATTCTTCGCACACATAATTCCAGGTAGTTCTACTCGTCACACTCCGATCAATCTATCGTAAGCAAGCAATTTTATCCACACATAAGCAATCACTCAAAGACCCAAAAGAAAATGCAAAGGAAGATTGCGAAAACTCCAAAAGAATCAAATCAAATTATTTTTCAGGATCAGATCCTAATTTTGGTGAAAAAGTGTGGTGATGGCTCAAGATGTTAGATTACGCCTAGGGATTCAATTTGAAAAAAGATTCAATTGAAAAAGCGCTACAGTTTACAAGATATGATCAAGTGAAGCTTCGAGTTCAAATTTGAATTGTTCAAATTTGAAAAGATCAAAAGTTGAAACTAATGATGCTGCTGGATGTAGGAAGTCAATATGAATATGTAGGAAAAAGAATTACTAGATTGAAAATAACGGATAAAGTAATTCAACATAGTATTGAATCTGCTTAGAATGTTGTGTAACAACTCTTTGATGGACTAGTAGTGTAACTGGCTAAGATCAAAATTATATGTTGGAAAGATGACACTAATTGTGCGAACGGAAAGATTACTTCAATACGAATCCGATGCAGTTGGGTTCATCGGAAACGGAGTTATGGATAAAAAGATATGATCAAAAGAAGTTTGAATATGAATCTGAACAAATTTCGAAATTTAAAAGTTGCAAAAAGTTTATTTGATAGATTCACTAGATAGGTGGAATCAAGACGAAAATGTAGGCGTTGGTTTTATCTAATTTGGATGAACGAGTAAAAAGTTATGGCTATTTGAAAAATCAGGGCCAAGCTGTTTTACGGAAGAAACGGCTAAAAGAATTCTAGTCTTAAAATGTAAATACAGGGACTAATTTATAAATCTAATTATTCTACCATACACTAGTCTAAAAATAATAAGCTACGGGAGTATAAAAAATACGAAGAAAAATACCTTTATAAGGTAGAAAAAAAGACGACTTCGGAGAGAGGAGACAACTTCCAGAAGCCCCGCAGGAGAGAAGAAATATACTTTTCTTTTGTGAAGCTAGTCAAACCAAAATATTGATTTAACCTGCAGTGGATGATTTTTGGAGGCTCTATGGGTCTATATTTATATGCGGAAAGGAGGCTTAGGGTTCAAAGGCTAGGCAATGTGGGACTAAACGTAGACGAAAAGAAAAGAAATAGAGGCGAAAAGAGAGGCGCTCGCATGCCCTAAAACTGTTCGGCCGGCCGCGCACGCTGTAGTTTTTTTTAAACAAAATTCGGCCAAAGTGAAAAAAAATTCCTGGCTCGGCCTGGCCCATGTAGGAGAGAAGAAAAAAAAATGATGGGGCGCCCGATGCCACTATGCTGCGCACGTGGGCGACAGTTAGTTCCAGACGCAAGCGCAATTTTTGTTTTTTAAATAGAAACAGAAAAGGAAAAACTGAATAACAAAAATATAAATAAAATTGTACATAGGCATATTATATATCAAAATTTTCAAAAAAAGATTTCCTAAATGATGAACATATTTTCAGCTGCAAATAAATTCCACAAAAATTTAAATAAAGCGAACAGTACTAGTGGTTCATTTAAAAACCAAATAAAAATATTTTAAAATACCAAAATGATTTCAAACTCATTTTTCTCCACTTTTATACTGTAGGGAATCATTTTACCTTATTTTCCATTTTTTTTTGAGAAAAGTAATTTGAATAAAAACCAAATAACTCCAAATTGAAAGTGGGTTTTCAAAATAACTTCAAAGGGCTTTCAATTTGATTCTTTGAAACTTCCAACTCTCTTTCTTAGCATTTGAAGAAGTCATTTTATCCTCTCTCATGAAACTCTTTGAGTTGCATAAAGTTTCCGAATTTGGAATATTTCCAAATGGAATTCAAATCTTTTCAAAACCCTTTTCATTTAATTAAATGAAAGAAATCATATCATCTTCACTCTAGGGTTTTGGTGATGAAATGAATTCGAATTCATGGAGATCATAAATGCAAGGTGAAAGTTTGGGAAAGTCATTTCATTCCCTCTCATATAGTACAACTTTTGGGTGAGAGGGCTGCAACCACCGGGCTAGTGTAGTATGTTTGAAAGAATGAAGGTGTCTTCCTCGGCTTCGGTTCTTTCCCGTCCGTGTGCGCTCGCTGTGGCGCCGCCGTATGTCGTTTTCAACATGGTCAACAAACAAGAGGAATCCGGAGAGGACTGTACACTGAGAGGCTGATAGTGGGGACCCACCAGGTCCAAGCCGTACGCAAGCAAGCGCCTCATTGGAAAAAAAGCTTCCTCCTGATTGTATACTAACGTTGGGGCCCACGGGTTGGTCAACCTTGTCAATAAACGAAATAAATTTCCAACGATGACTGTCATCGGGGAGCGTTTTTTCAGGGGTATCGGGGATCTTTTTTTTTGTTGCGGGAAAGGGGTATCGGGGATCTAGCTGGTATCATTTTTTTCAGAGGGTGAACAAGTATCAGCTAGGCCTAGGTTTTGTTTTTTAACATGCGTAGCCCATGACATACCAAGATAGTGGTTTCAACTTATTTTTTGAGGTCCATCGCGTACGTACCGGCCTATGGGCCTCCCAGCGTAGGTTTTACTTTTTCTTAAACATCGGCAGCCAAATGTATTTTTTTAATAAAACGCAGATCTCTATTCTATTTATCAGTATATAAGAATAATAATGCAGTGTCCAATTTATGTTTTCCCTTCTAACCACATTATATATATTTATGTTATTACTATTATCGTATATTTAATAGAGACTTATATATACATTATAAAAACATCCCACGTCTTATTAACTTATAAAAGTAAATGTTTAACAGAAGTTGGCAAGGAAAATCCTGGTTGTTTTTGACTCACAGGCAAGGAAAATCCTGGTGATTGCATGCAAAAGCTTGCGAAGATTTTAAGGACCAATGTAATAATAACGCGCCCATTTTTCTTTTGAGCAATAACTCGCTAAATTGTTAATTTTATATATAATAAAATGTGTAGCTCCGGTTTATTTTTTTATATAAATTGCTCCTTCTAACCTAACATTAAATATAGAACAAGCCCAACTAATTCGTGTATTTCAAGAAAGTGCAAATGGGTTGGGATTTCTTAGAAAATATTAAATGGGCCGCATTGACGTGAAATTATTTGTTCACCCAGCCCAGCAAATGGACTGTAAATTCTAGAAAACATTGGGTTAAATATATGCCACTTTTTTGCAGGCTGACATGTGGGCCAATAGGTCGAAGCCTATGATACGCCTCTGTCATATCTATAATTTTTGATTGTTTCATGCCAATATTATACAACTTTCACATATTTTTGGCAACATTTTATATGATTTATTGGACTAACCTATTGATCCAGTGCCCAGTGCCAGTTCCTGTTTGTTGCATGTTTTTTGTTTCGCAAAAAATCCATATCAAACAAAGTCCAAACGCGATAAAAATTTATGAAGAATTATTTTGGAATATATGTGATTTTTGGGAGGTCGAATCAATGCAAACGGGGACCCATAGTGACCACAACCCACCAGGGCATGCCAGGCACCCCCTGGCACGCCCAGTTGTCTTATGCCCTCCTTGTAAAGCGGTTGGGGCCCTTCTTCTGGTGCAAGAAAGATAATTTATGGAAAAAAAGCGTGTAAAAATTTGAGCACAATCGGAGTTACGGATCTCCGGGAATTTAAGAAAGCGTGAAGGGCCAGATCTGGGAACGCGAAACAGAAGAGAGCAGAGAGGGAGATCCAATCTCGGAGGGGCTCCTGCCCCTCCACCGCCATGGAGGCCATGGACTAGAGGGGGAACTCTCCTCCCATCTAGGGGGGAGGCCAAGGAAGAAGAAGAAGGAGGGGGGCTCTCACCCCCTCTCTCCCGGTGGCGCGGGAGTGCCGCCGGGGCAAGGATCGTGACAGCGATCTACATCAACAATCCTGCTACCGTCAACACCAAATTTCTCCCCCTCTATGCAGTGGTGTAACACCCCTTCTCCCCGTTGTAATCTCTACTTAAACATGGTGCTCAACTCCATATATTATTTCCCAATGATATATGGTTATCCTATGATGTTTGAGTAGATTCATTTCGTCCTGTGGGCTAATCGTGATCTTGGTTGCTATGATTGTATATTTTATTTATGGTGCTGTTCTACAGTGCCCTCTGTGTCTCCCAAACGGAGGGGCCCCCGCTATAGGGTGTTGCTATATGTTCATGGTTTGCTTATTGTCGGTGTTGCAGGGGTGACAGCAGCCTAAACGCGGATAAGTGGGTTATGGCGTATGGGAGTAAAGAGGACTTGATACTTAATGCTATGGTTGGGTTTCACGACCTTAATGATCTTTAGTAGTTGCGGATGCTTGCTAGAGTTCCAATCATAAGTGCATATGATCCAAGTAGAGAAAGTATGTTAGCCCATGCCTCTCCCTCATGTAAAATTGCAAGAATGATTACCGATACTTGTTATCGATTGCCTAGGGACAAATGACTTTCTTGTTGACAAAAGCTATCTACTTTTATTACCTTGCAATTTATTCATAGTTTTATTCTCGCAAAGTACTCGTAGTTTTATTCTTGCAAAATAGTTTCATACTTGTTTTAGGTAAAGCAAACGTCAAGTGTGCGTAGAGTTGTATCGGTGGTCGATAGAACTTGAGGGAATATTTGTTCTTCCTTTAGCTCCTCGTTGGGTTTGACACTCTTATTTATCAAAGAAAGCTACAAACAATCCCCTATACTTGTGGGTTATCAAGACCTTTTTCTGGCGCCGTTGCCGGGGAGCAATAGCATGGGGTGAATATTCTCGTGTGTGCTTGTTTGCTTTATCACTAAGTAGTTTTTATTTTCTGTTCTAAGTTGTTCTCTATCTTTAGTTATGGATATGGAACACGGAATACAAAAAAAATTAGTTGTACTTGCTACTCATGGAGATGGGGAACCTCCTAAAACCCTTGATGCTCGTTATGTGAAAAATATTATGCACTACTTTGATAATCTTGAGAAAACACCATTCAACTTTATAATGGGAGACACGTTGGATCAACGTGAATACTTTAGGGATTATCGCTTGACACAAAAAGGGAAAATCTTATGGGAACAAATTCATTTGTTGCATTGGTATGCTCGGGAACTATGCTTGAGATATGATTATACTTGTTGCTCTAGGATGAAGGCTCCACACCTTCCATTTTCATGCAAATTTAGTGATAATGAAACCCTGGCTTCTTATGCTAATGGTAGATATGATTATTATGATGTGGAACGAATAGAAGAATTTGTTGCTTTTAAAGGTGCTTATCAAATTGAATCTTTGTTTGAAAAGTTTGAAGATTTTGATGATTCAGTTTATAGACCTGAAAATTTTGCTATCCTTAAATATTGTTATGATAATTATAAATGCAATTACGATATTGATGTATTTATTGAGAATGTCTCTGTTGTCCAGGAAGAGACTAATATTTTGCAGGAGTCTATGGAAGAAGAAATTGATGAAACTGTGAGCTCATTGGATGAAAAAGATGATGAGGAGAGCGAAGAACAAAAGGAGGAAGAGCGGATTAGCTACCCATGCCCACCTTCTAATGAGAGTAACCCTCCAACTCATACATTGTTTAACGTCCCTTCGTTCTTACCGAAGGATGAATGTTATGATAATTGCTATGATCCCATTGATTCTTTTGAAATATCCCTTTTTGATGAACTTGATGCTTGTTATGCTTGTGGCCAAGATGCCAATTTGAATTATGCTTATGGAGATGAACTTTCTATTATTGCTTATGTTAAGAATGAAATTATTGCTATTGCACCCACACATGATAGTCCTATTATCTTTTTGAATTCTTCAAACTACACTATATCGGAGAAGTTTGCTCTTATTAAGGATTACATTGATAGGTTGCCTTTTACCGTTGCACATGATGATTTTGATGAATATAATATGCATGTGTTTGCTGCTCCTACTTGCAATTATTATGAGAGAGGAACTACATCTCCGCCTCTCTATGTTTCCAACATGATAAAATTGCAAGAAACTGCTTATGCTATGTATTGGCCTTTACTTGATGTGCATCAATTGTTCTTGTATGACATGCCGATGCATAGGAAGAGAGTTAGACTTCATCATTGCATGATATATGTTGCTTTGTGCTCACTACTAAATGCCAAATCATTGTTAATTAAAATTGGCTTTGATATACCTTGGGATCCGGGTTGATCCACTACTTGAGCACTTTATGTCTAACTTAATGGCTTTAAAGAAAGCGCTGCTAGGGAGACAACCCGGAAGTTTTAGAGAGTCATTTTATTCTGTGGAGTGCTTTTATAAAGTTTAAAAACAAAAAAAATATAGAGGGGAACTTGAAACTTCACAAAAAGAAAAGTGAAAGTGAGAAAGCCGAACACCGTTGATGTGGGGGACGTCCTTGAACATTGTTCATGCCCATGGAAACTTTGTGAATCTCGATTACAGAAAATTTTCAACAAAAATAATTATCCCCTTGTACAAATCCATTGTATTATAAAAATAATGTGCCAAGATTTGCCTTTAGGATAATTAGATTGCTTGTTGGTATGTGCGGTGCAAAAATAGAAACTTTGGCTGTAGTGCGTGATTTTACATTTTTTACTGGAACGTCGAAAGTTTCTGAAACATTTTGCACAGTATTTCTATAAAAATTTATTATTTTTTCCTAATGTTTCAGAATTTTTGGAGTAACTGAAGTATGGTAGGTGTTCTGATTGCTACAGACTATCCTGTTTAAGACAGATTCTGTTTTTGATGCATTGTTTTGCTTGTTTTGATGAAGCTATCGATTCTATCGGTGGTATAAGCCATGGAGAAGTTATAATACAGTAGAGACAATGCAAAAATAAAATATGATTTGGTTTTCAACAGTACTTAAAGTAGTGATTTGCATTATTATACTAACGGATCTCACCAGTTTTCTGTTAAGTTTTGTGTGGATGAAGTGATCAAAGATTGAGGAGGTCTCGATATGAGAAGAAGGAAGAGAGGCAAGAGCCCAAGCTTGGGGATGCCCAAGGCACCCCAAGTAAATATTCAAGGAGACTCAAGCGTCTAAGCTTGGGGATGCCCCAGAAGGCATCCCATCTTTCTTCAACAAGTATCAGTATGTTTTCGTCTTTGTTTCGTTCATGTGATATGTGTAAATCTTGGAGCATCTTTTGTGTTTAGTTTTCATTTTTATTTTATGCACCATGCTAGTATGAGATAGTCCATGGTTGATTTATAGAATGCTCATTGCACTTCACTTATATCTTTTGAGTGTGGCTTTATAGAATGCTTCATGTGCTTCACTTATATCATTTGAAGTTTGGATTGCCTGTTTCTCTTCACATAGAAAACCATTATTTGAAGAATGCTCTTTTGCTTCACTTATATTTGTTAGAGCATGGTATTTTGTAGAAAGAATTAAAATCTCATGCTTCACTTATATCAATTTAGAGAGTCAACAGCAATTGGTCATTTGCATGGTAGATCATAAAATCCTACATAAAACTTATGGATCACTGAATATGATATGTTTGATTCCTTGCAATAGTTTGGTGATATAGAGATGATAATATGTGGGAGGTACTAGTAAAAGGTTGTGGTTAGTAAGAATATTGGTGTTAAGGTTTGTGATTCCCGAAGCATGCACGTATAGTCTCTCGTTATGCTATGAAGTTGGAGCATGATTTATTATTGATTGTCTTCCTTATGAGTGGCGGTCGGGGACGAGCGATGGTCTTTTCCTACCAATCTATTCCCCTAGGGACATGCGTAGTAGTATTTTGCTTCGAGGGCTAATAAACTTTTGTAATAAGTATATGAGTTCTTTACGACTAATGTGAGTCCATGGATTATACGCACTCTTACCTTTCCGCAATTTGCTAGCCTCTACGGTACCGTGCATTGCCCTTTCTCACCTCGGGAATCGGTGCAAACTTCGCCGGTGCATCCAAACCCCATGATATGATACGCTCTATCACACATAAGCCTTATTATATCTTCCTCAAAACAGCCATCATACCTACCTATTATGGCCTTTCCATAGCCATTCCGAGATATATTGCCATGCAACTTCCACCGCTTCCGTTTTGATGACTTGAGCATTCATTGTCATATTGCTTTGCATGATCATATAGCTGACATAGTATTTGTGGCTCAGCCACCGTTCATCATTTTTTATACATGTTACGCTAGATCATTGCACATCCTGGTACACTACCAGAGGCATTCATATAGAGTCAATCTTTGTTACAGGTATCGAGTTGTAATTTTTATTTCTTTTGAGTTATAAGTAAATAAAGTGTGATGATCATCATTATTCATTTTTAGAGCATTGCCATAGTGAGGAAAGGATGATGGAGACTATGATTCCCCCACAAGTCGGGATGAGACTCCGGACAATGAGAAAAAAAAGAAAAAAGAAAAAAAAGAAAATTACAAATAGAGAAGGGGCATGCTAGTTCCACACTTGTGCTTCAAAGTAGCACCATGTTTTTCATATAGAGTCTCCTATGTTGTCACTTTCATATACTAGTGGGAATTTTCATTATAGGATTAGATGCACACCCACTTAGTTTTCATATTGAGCTTTCATACACTTATAGCTCTTAGTGCATCTGTTGCATGGCAATCCCTACTCCACGCATTGATATCAATTGATGGGCATCTACATAGCCCGTTGGTTAGCCGCTTCGATGTGAGACTTTCTTAATTTTTTTGTCTTCTCCATATTTACCCCTATCATCATACTCTATTCCACCTATAGTGCTATATCCATGGCTTGTGCTCATGTATTGCGTGAGCATTGAAAAAGCTAAAGCGCGTTAAAAAGTATGAACCAATTGCTCGGCTTGTCATCGGGGTTGTACATGATAAATACTTTGTGTCGAGAAGACAGAGCATGACAAGACTATATGATTTTGTAGGGATAGCTTTCTTTAGCATTGATATTTTGAAAGACATGATTGTTTGTTGGGATGCCTGAGTATTGATGTCTTTATGTCAAATTATAGATTATTGCTTTTAATCACTTATGTCTTAATACTCATGCCATGATTAGACATATGATCAAGTTTATGCTAGGTAGCATTCCACATCAAAAATTATCTTTTTTATCATTTACCTACTCGAGGACGAACAGGAATTAAGCTTGGGGATGCTGATACTGAAGGAAATATGCCCTAGAGGCAATAATAAAGTTGTTATTTTATATTTCCTTATTCATGATAAATGTTTATTATTCATGCTAGAATTGTATTGATCGGAAACCTAAATACATGTGTGAATACATAGACAAACATTGTGTCCCTAGTGAGCCTGTACTTGACTAGCTCGTTGATCAAAGATGGTTAAGGTTTCCTGACCATGGACATGTGTTGTCATTTGATAATGGGATCACATCATTAGGAGAATGATGTGATGGACAAGACCCATCCATTAGCTTAGCATAATGATCGTTCAGTTTTATTGCTATTGCTTTCTTCATGTCAAATACATATTCCTTCGACTATGAGATTATGCAACTCCCGGATACCGGAGGAATGCCTTGTGTGCTATCAAACATCACAACGTAACTGGGTGATTATAAAGATGCTCTACATGTATCTCCGAAGGTGTTTGTTGGGTTGGCATAGATCGAGACTAGGATTTGTCACTCCGAGTATCGAAGAGGTATCTCTGGGCCCTCTCGGTAATACACATCATAAGAAGCCTTGCAAGCAAAGTGACTAATGAGTTAGTTGCAGGATGATGTATTACGGAACGAGTAAAGAGACTTGCCGGTAACGAGATTGAACTAGGTATGAAGATACCGACGATCGAATCTCGGGCAAGTAACATACCGATAGACAAAGAGAATTACGTATGTTGTCATAAGGTTCGACCGATAAAGATCTTCATAGAATATGTAGGAGCCAATATGGGCATCCAGGTTCCACTATTGGTTATTAACCAGAGAGGTGTCTCGGTCATGTCTACATAGTTCTCGAACCCGTAGGGTCTGCACGCTTAATGTTCGTTGATGATATAGTACTATATTAGTTATGTATGTTGGTGACCGAATGTTGTTCGGAGTCCCGGATGAGATCACAGACATGACGAGGAGCTCCGGAATGGTCCGAAGGTAAATATTGATATATAGGATGATATGGTTCGGCCAAGGGGTAAAACCCACGGGGCTTTAGGTCGGTGCAAAAGGAGTTTTGTGGAGGCCAGGGGGCCAAACGCCGGAGACCTTGGCGTCTGGCCCTGGGCCAGATGTCGAGGCCCATGGCGTCTGGGCCAGACGCCAAGGATTGTGGTGTCTGGTCCTGGAAGTCCGAGAAGGACTCTTCCATACGGGAAAAACCGACTTTGAGGAGGCTCTTTCTCCAAGTTACGACCCCAAGGCTCAACATATAAATAGAGGGGCAGGGCTAGCACCTGGAACACATCAAGAAACACCAAGCCGTGTGCCGGCAACCCCGTCCCTCTAGTTTATCCTCCGATATAGTTTCCGTTGTGCTTGGCGAAGCCCTGCGGAAATTGTTCTTCACCAACACCATCACCATGCTGTCGTGCTGCCGGAACTCATCTACTACTTCGCCCCCCTTGCTGGATCAAGAAGGCGAGGACATCACCGAGCTGAACGTGTGCTGAACACGGAGGTGCCGTACGTTCGGTACTTGATCGAGACGGATCGTGAAGGTGTACGACTACATCAACCGCGTTGTCAAATGCTTCCGCTTTCGGTCTATGAGGGTACGTAGACATACTCTCCCCCTCTTGTTGCTATGCATCTCCATGGATAGATCTTGCGTGAGCGTAGGAAATTTTTGAAATTGCATGCTACGTTTCCCAACAGTGGCATCCGAGCCAGGTCTATGCGTAGATGATATGCACGAGTAGAACACAAAGAGTTGTGGGCAGTGATCATCATACTGCTTACCACCAATGTCTTATTTTGATTCGGCGGTATTGTTGGATGAAGCGGCCCGGACCAACCTTACATGACCACGTTCAGGAGACCGGTTCCACCGACAGACATGCAACTAGTTTTGCATAAAGGTGGATGGCGGGTATCTGTTTCTCCTACTTTAGTTGAATCGAATTTGATTGCGGCCGGTCCTTGTTGAAGGTTAAAACAGCAAACTTGATAAATCACCGTTATGGTTTTGATGCATAGGGAAGAACGGTTCTTGCTAGAAGCCCGTAGCAGCCATGTAAAACTTGCAACAACAAAGTAGAGGACGTCTAACTTGTTTTTGCAGGGCATGTTGTGATGTGATATGGTCAAGACATGATGTGATATACATTGTTGTATGAGATGATCATGTTTTGTAAAAGTTATCGGCAACTGGCAGGAGCCTTATGGTTGTCGCTTTATTGTATGAAATACAAATGCCATGTAATTGCTTTACTTTATCACTATGCGTTAGCGATAGTTGTAGAAGCAATAGTTGGCGAGACGACCACGACGCAACGATGGAGATCAAGGTGTCGAGCCGGTGACGATGGAGATCATGACGATGCTTTGGAGATGGAGATCAAAAGCACAAGGTGATGATGGCCATATCATGTCACATATTTTGATTGCATGTGATGTTTATCTTTTATGCATCTTATTTTGCTTAGTACGGCGGTAGCACTATAAGATGATCCCTTATCTAAATTTCAAGGTATAAGTGTTCTCCCTGAGTATGCACCGTTGCAACAGTTCGTCGTGTTGAGACACCACGTGATGATCTGGTGTGATAGACTCTGCGTTCAAATACAACGGGTGCAAGACAGTTTTGCACATGTGGAATACTCGGGTTAAACTTGACGAGCCTGGCATGTACAGACATGGCCTCGGAACACTGGAGACCGAAAGGTCGAACGTGAATCATATAGTAGATATGATCAACATAGAGATGTTCACCATTGATGACTACTCCATCTCACGTGATGATCAGACATGGTTTAGTTGATTTGGATCATGTATCATTTAGACGACTTGAGGGATGTCTATCTAAGTGGGAGTTCTTAAGTAATTTGATTAATTGAACTTAATTTATCATGAACTTAGTCCTGATAGTATTTGCATATCTACGTTGTAGATCAATAGCTCGCGATATAGCTCCTATATATTTTTGATATGTTCCTGGAGAAAACTAAGTTGAAAGATGATAGTAGCAATGATGCGGACCGAGTCCGTGATCTGAGGATTATCCTCATTGCTGCACAGAAGAATTATGTCCTTGATGCACCGCTAGGTGACAAACCTATTGCAGGAGCAGATGCAGACGTTATGAACATTTGGCAAGCTCGATATGATGACTACTTAATAGTTTAGTGCACCATGCTTTACGGCTTAGAACCGGGTCTTCAAAAATGTTTTGAACATTATGGAGCATATAAGATGTTCCAAGAGCTGAAATTGGTATTACAAACTCATGCCCGTGTCAAGAGGTATGAGACCTCTGACAAGTACTTTGCCTACAAGATGGAGGAGAATAGCTCAACCAGTGAGCATGTGCTCAGAATGTCTGGGTACTATAATCGCTTGAATCAAGTGGGAGTTAATCTTCCAGATAAGATAGTGATTGACAAAGTTCTCTAGTCACTATCACCAAGCTACTAGAACTTCATGATGAACTATAATATGCGAGGGATGATGAAAATAATTCTCGAGCTCTTCGCGACACTGAAATCGGCGATGGTAGAAATCAAGAAGGAGCATCAAGTGTTGATGGTTAACAAAACCACTAGTTTCAAGAAAAAGGGCAAGGGAAAGAAAGGGAACTTCAAAAAGAATGGCAAGAAAGTTGCCGCTCCCGTAAAGAAGCCCAAAGTTGAACCCAAGCCTAAGACTGAGTGCTTCTACTGCGAATGAAATGGTCACTAGAAGTGGAACTGCCCCAAATACTTGGCGGATAAGAAGGATGGCAATGTGAACAAAGGTATATTTGATATACATGTTATTGATGTGTATTTTACTAGTGTTCATAGTAGCCCCTGGGTATTTGATACCGGTTTAGTTGCTAAGATTAGTAACTCAAAACAGGAGTTGCAAAATGAACAGAGACTAGTTAATGACGAGGTGATGATGTGTGTTGGAAGTAATTCCAAGGTTGATAAGATGACCATCGCACACTCCCTCTACCTTCGGGATTAGTGTTGGACCTAAATAAATAAATGTTATTTGGTGTTTGCATTGAGCAGGAATATGATTGGATCATGTTTATTGTGATACGATTATTCATTTAAGTCAGAGAATAATTGTTGTTCTGTTTACATGAATAAAACCTTCTATGGTCATACACCCAATGTAAATGGTTTATTGGATCTCGATTGTAGTGATACACATATTCATAATATTGATGCCAAAAGATGCAAAGTTGATAATGATAGTGCAACATATTTGTGGCACTGCCGTTTAGGTCATATTGGTATAAAAGCGCATGAAGAAACTCCATGCAGATGGGCTTTTGGAATCACTTGATTATGAATCATTTGATACTTGCGAACCATGCCTCATGGGCAAGATGACTAAAACTCCGTTCTCCGGAACAATGGAGCGAACTAATGACTTATTGGAAATAATACATACCGATGTATGCGGTCCGATGAGTGTTGAAGCACGCGGCGGGTATCGTTATTTTCTGACCTTCACAAATGATTTGAGCAGATATGGGTATATCTACTTAATGAAACACAAGTCTAAAACATTTGAAAAGTTTAAAGAATTTCAGAGTGAGGTGGAGAATCATCATAACAAGAAAATAAAGTTTCTACAATCTGATCGTCGAGGTGAATATTTGAGTTACGAGTTTGGCCTTCATTTAAAACAATGTGGAATAGTTTCACAACTCACGCCACCTGGAACACCACAGTGTAATGGTGTGTCTGAATGTCGTAACCATACTTTATTAGATATGGTGTGATCTATGATGTCTCTTACCGAATTACCACTATCATTTTGGGGTTATGCATTAGAGACAGCTGCATTCACGTTAAATAGGGCACCGTCTAAATCCTTTGAGACGACACCGTATGAACTGTGGTTTGGCAAGAAACCTAAGCTGTCATTTCTTAAAGTTTGGGGTTGCGACACTTAGCTCAAAAGACTTCAACCTGATAAGCTCGAACCCAAATCGGAGAAGTGCGTCTTCATAGGGTACCCTAAGGAAACAATTGGGTACACCTTCTACCACCGATCCGAAGGCAAGATCTTTGTTGCCAAGAATGGAACATTTCTAGAGAAGGAGTTTCTCTCGAAAGAAGTGAGTGGGAGGAAAGTAGAACTTGATGAGGTAATTGTACCTTCTCTCAATTTGGAAAGTAGCACATCAGAGAAATCCATTCCCGTGATGCCTACACCAACTAGAGAGGAAGCTAATGATGATGATCATGAAACTTCAGATCAAGTTACTACTGAACCTCGTAGGTCGAACAGAGCATGTTCGGCACCAGAGTGGTACGGTAATCCTGTCCTGGAAGTCATGTTACTAGACCATGACGAACTTACAAACTATGAAGAAGCAATGATGAGCCCAGATTCCGACACATGGTTTGAGGCCATGAAATCTGAGATAGGATCCATGTATGAGAGCAAAGTATGGACTTTGGTGGACTTGCCCGATGATCGGCAAGCCATAGAGAATAAATGGATCTTCAAGAAGAAGACTGATGCTGATAGTAATGTTACTGTCTACAAAGCTCGACTTGTCGCAAAAGGTTTTCGACAAGTTCAAGGGGTTGACTACGATGAGACTTTCTTACCCGTAGCGATGCTTAAGTCCATCCGAATCATGTTTGCAATTGTTGCATTTTATGATTATGAAATCTGGCAAATGGACGTCAAAACTGCATTCCTTAATGGATTTCTTAAAGAAGAGTTGTATATGATGCAACCAGAAGGTTTTGTCGATCCTAAAGGTGCTAACAAAGTGTGCAAGCTCCAGCGATCCATCTATGGACTGGTGCAAGCATTTCGGAGTTGGAATATATGCTTTGATGAGGTGATCAAAGCATATGGTTTTATACAGACTTTAGGAGAAGCCTGTATTTACAAGAAAGTGAGTGGGAGCTCTATAGCATTTCTAATATTATATGTGGATGACATATTGTTGATTGGAAATGATGTAGAATTTCTAGTTAGCATAAAAGGATATTTGAATAAGAATTTTTCAATGAAAAACCTCGGTGAAGCTACTTACGTATTGAGCATCAAGATCTATAGGGATAGATCGAGACGTTTAATAGGACTTTCACAAAGCACATACCTTGACAAAGTTTTGAAGAAGTTCAAAATAGATCAGTCAAAGAAAGGGTTCTTGCCTGTGTTGCAAGGTGTGAAGTTGAGTAAGACTCAAAACCCGACCACGGTAGAAGATAGAGAGAGAATGAAAGTCATTCCCTATGCCTCAGCCATAGGTTCTATAAAGTATGCCATGCTGTGTACCATACCTGTTGTGTACCTTGCCATGAGTTTGGCAAAGGGGTACAATAGTGGTCTAGGAGTAGATCACTGGACAGCGGTCAAAATTATCCTTAGAAGACTAAGGAGATATTTCTTGGTTATGGAGGTGATAAAGAGTTTGTCGTAAAGGGTTATGTCGAAGCAAACTTTGACACCAATCCGGATGACTCTGAGTCTCAATCTGGATACATATTGAAAGTGGGAGCAATTAGCTAAGAGTAGCTCCATGCAGAGCATTGTAGACATAGAAATTTGCAAAATACATACGGATCTGAATGTGGCAGACCCGTTGACTAAATGTCTCTCACAAGCAAAACATGATCACACCTTCGTACTCTTTGGGTGTTAATCACATGACGATGTGAACTAGATTATTGACTCTTGTAAACTATTTGGGTGTTAATCACATGACGATGTGAACTATTGGTGTTAATCACATGGCGATGTGAACTAGATTATTGACTCTAGTGCAAGTGGTAGACTGAAGGAAATATGCCCTAGAGGCAATAATAAAGTTGTTATTTTATATTTCCTTATTCATGATAAATGTTTATTATTCATGCTAGAATTGTATTGATCGGAAACCTAAATACATGTGTGAATACATAGACAAACATTGTGTCCCTAGTGAGCCTGTACTTGACTAGCTCGTTGATCAAAGATGGTTAAGGTTTCCTGACCATGGACATGTGTTGTCATTTGATAATGGGATCACATCGTTAGGAGAATGATGTGATGGACAAGACCCATCCGTTAGCTTAGCATAATGATTGTTCAGTTTTATTGCTATTGCTTTCTTCATGTCAAATACATATTCCTTCGACTATGAGATTATGCAACTCCCAGATACCGGAGGAATGCCTTGTGTGCTATCAAACGTCACAACGTAACTGGGCGATTATAAAGATGCTCTACAGGTATCTCCGAAGGTGTTTGTTGGGTTGGCATAGATCGAGACTAGGATTTGTCACTCCGAGTATCGGAGAGGTATCTCTGGGCCCTCTCAGTAATACACATCATAAGAAGCCTTGCAAGCAAAGTGACTAATGAGTTAGTTGCAGGATGATGTATTACGGAACGAGTAAAGAGACTTGCCGGTAACGAGATTGAACTAGGTATGAAGATACCGACGATCGAATCTCGGGCAAGTAACATACCGATAGACAAAGAGAATTACGTATGTTGTCATAAGGTTCGACCGATAAAGATCTTCGTAGAATATGTAGGAGCCAATATGGGCATCCAGGTTCCGCTATTGGTTATTGATCAGAGAGGTGTCTCGGTCATGTCTACATAGTTCTCGAACACGTAGGGTCCGCACACTTAATGTTCGTTGACGATATAGTACTATATGAGTTATGTATGTTGGTGACCGAATGTTGTTTGGAGTCCCGAATGAGATCACGGACATGACGAGGAGCTCCGGAATGGTCCGGAGATAAAGATAGATATATAGGATGATATGGTTCGGCCAAGGGGTAAAACCGACGGGGCTTTAGGTCGGTGCAAAAGGAGTTTTGCGGAGGCCAGGGGGCCAAACACCGGAGACCTTGGTGTCTGGCCCTGGGCCAGACACCGAGGCCCATGGCGTCTGGGCCAGACGCCAAGGATTGTGGTGTCTGGTCCTGGAAGTCCGAGAAGGACTCTTCCATACGGGAAAAACCGACTTTGAGGAGGCTCTTTCTCCAAGTTACGACCCCAGGGCTCAACATATAAATAGAGGGGCAGGGCTAGCACCTGGAACACATCAAGAAACACCAAGCCGTGTGCCGGCAACCCCATCCCTCTAGTTTATCCTCCGTCATAGTTTCCGTTGTGCTTGGCGAAGCCCTGCAGAAATTGTTCTTCACCAACACCGTCACCATGCCGTCATGCTGCCGGAACTCATCTACTACTTCGCCCCTCTTTCTGGATCAAGATGGCGCGGACGTCATCGAGCTGAACGTGTGCTGAACGCGGAGGTGCCGTACATTCGGTACGTGATCGGGACGGATCGTGCAGGTGTACGACTACATCAACCGCGTTGTCAAACGCTTCCGCTTTCGATCTACGAGGATACGTAGACATACTATCCCCCTCTTGTTGCTATGCATCTCCATGAATAGATCTTGCGTGAGCATAGGAAATTTTTGAAATTGCATGCTACATTTCCCAACAGATACGCCTCCGTCATATCTATAATTTTTGATTGTTTCATGCCAATATTATACAACTTTCACAAATTTTTGGCAACATTTTATATGATTTATTGGACTAACCTATTGATCCAGTGCCCAGTGCCAGTTCCTGTTTGTTGCATGTTTTTTGTTTCACAGAAAATCTATATAAAACGAAGTCCAAACGCGATAAAAATTTACGAAGAATTATTTTGGAATATATGTGATTTTTGGGAGGTCGAATCAACGCAAACGGGGGCCCACAGTGACCACAACCCACCAGGGCGCGCTGGGCACCCCGTGGCATGCCCAGGTGTCTTATGCCCTCCTCATAAGGCAGTTGGGGCCCTTCTTCTGGTGCAAGAAAGATAATTTATGGAAAAAAATCATGTAAAATTTTTAGCGCAATCAGAGTTACGGATCTCCGGGAATTTAAGAAAGCGTGAAGGGCCAGATCTGGGGAACGCAAAACAGAAGAGAACAGAGAGGGAGATCCAATCTCGGAGGGGCTCCCACCCCTTCGCCACCATGGAGGCCATGGACCATAGGGGGAACTCTCCTCCCATCTAGGGGGAGGCCAAGGAAGAAGAAGAAGGAGGGGGGCTCTATCCCCCTCTCTCCCGGTGGCGCTGGAGCGCCGCCGGGGCAAGAACGTGACAGCGATCTACATCAACAATCTTGCTACCGTCAACACCAACTTTCTCCCCCTCTATGCAGTGGTGTAATACCCCTTCTCCCTGCTGTAATCTCTACTTAAACATGGTGCTCAAATCCATATATTATTTCCCAATGATCTATGGTTATCCTATGATGTTTGAGTAGATTTGTTTTGTCCTGTGGGCTAATCATGATCTTGGTTGGTATGATTGTATATTTTATTTATGGTGCTGTTCTACGGTGCCCTACGTGTCACATAAATAGAGGGGTCCCTGCTGTAGGGTGTTGCTATATGTTCATGGTTTGATTATTGTCGGTGTTGCGGGGGTGACAGCAGCCTAAACGCGGATAAGTGGGTTATGGCGTATGGGAGTAAAGAGGACTTGATACTTAATGCTATGGTTGGGTTTCATGACCTTAATGATCTTTAGTAGTTGCGGATGCTTGCTAGAGTTCCAATCATAAGTGCATATGATCCAAGTAGAGAAAGTATGTTAGCTCATGCCTCTCCCTCATGTAAAATTGCAAGAATGATTACCTGTACTTGTTATCGATTGCCTAGGGACAAATGACTTTCTTGTTGACAAAAGCTATCTACTTTTATTACCTTGCAATTTATTTGTAGTTTTATTCTCGCAAAGTACTCATAGTTTTATTCTTGCAAAATAGTTTCATACTTGTTTTAGGTAAAGCAAACATCAAGTGTGCGTAGAGTTGTATCGGTGGTCGATAGAACTTGAGGGAATATTTGTTCTACCTTTAGCTCCTCGTAGGGTTCGACACTCTTATTTATCGAAGAAGGCTACAAACGATCCCCTATACTTGTGGGTTATCAGCCTACGCAAGGCGTTATCAACTTTGTCAACAAATGATTCTGACATCCACAGCCATTGGATTTATATCCAACGGCCGGCATGCACCTTCAATCTCTCGTCTTCTTCCTCCAGCGTCGCCGGGACCGCCTGCTCCGGCCTCCATCGGCTAGCGGCTCTGCTTAGCACGCATCGCTGCGAAGCACTACCCCACCGCCGGCCAGGCTATCCCTCCACCCCGCCACACCTCCTGTTATTCTCCACTGACTGCAGCCCCATGCCGCACCAGAACCAGTTATAACCCTTGTACTCCTCTCAATCTGCGACTCCACTGCCGCATCTTCCCATCTCCAGGTAGTTCCCATCCGGGGCCTCGCCATCGTCCACCGCCTTGTTGCGCTCGGCGCGGCGTGGTCAACAAACGAGAGTCATCGAAAGAGGACTGTATGTGGAGAGCCTGATAGCTGGGACCCACGAGGTCCATGGTTGCACGCAAGGAAAGTTCCTCCTTATTAAGCTAAAAAAAATGTTTCCTCCCCCTGATAGCTGGGACCCACCAGTTGTATCTTCGCACGGAAGGAAGTTCCTCCTTGTTATGAGAAAAAACTATTCCTCCCGATGACAGCTGGGACACGGCAGATTTGGTGGCTGACTTGTGGGCCTACTAAGATGACGCGTACGCAGGGCTTTGTCAACTTAATCAACAAATGATTCTAGCAGCTGAACCGTTGGATGTTAATCCAACAGCCGTGTTGCTTCTTCAACCTCTGTTCTTGCTCCTGTCTCCCATGCGCGGCAGTGTTGCCGCGCACCCGAACCAGCCAAGTTTCCCACTCCTCTCCATCTGCGACTCCACTGCCGCATCTTCCCCATCTCTGGGTCGTTCTAGTCTGGGGCCTCGCCGTCGTCCACCGGCCTTGGTGTGCTCGGCACGGTGTGGTCAACATGGTCAACAAACGAGAGTCATCGGAAGATGACTGTACATGAGAGGCTGACAGTGGGGACGCACCACGCCCATGGACACATGCATGTAACTGCATCCTTTTTACCCTGAAAAATAATGTTTTCTCCCCCTGACAGCTAGGACCCACCAGCTACATCTTCACATACAAGGAAGTGCGTCCTTTTTACAGGCAAAAAAAATGATTCCTCCCATGATAGCTGGGACACAGCAGCTATATCTTCGCACGCAACGAAGTGCGTCCTTATCCTCCCTGATAGCTGGGACCCAACCGGTCGAAGCGTACGTAGCGTTGTCTGTCTTGTCACGAACGTGTACGTACATACTAGTCGATCGGTCGCTCTACAACGATGAAACGTGGCCGAGTAAGTAGCAGCACATGTCATAGTAGAGCCCCCCACGTAGCAGTTCAGGTTGTCCCGTCTAAACCGTGTACACGTACATACAGCCACACGCCAAAAAATACGGCCACGTACATACATACGAGCGGGGTCTCAAAAAGCGTACTCGCGCATACGGATGGCCAGGGCTCGTGTACATGGAGAGGCAATGGACGGCAGTGACATTGTCCTGTTCATCGGCAGCTAACCGGCTGGGTCAGAACGGAGGAAACAGCGTCGTGTTCACCGGGAGCCAAGTGACTGGGTCGGAACACGTCCTGTTCATCAGGCGCCAACCGGCTTGGACAGAACAGCCAGAACGGGGTCTGGCGTACCGTAAAATAGAGGAAAACGGCCTTCTGTTCGACCATGTACGGTCGAAATGGGGTGCTGTCCATCGGGAAGGGTCTGGCGTACCGCAGAATGGAGGAAACGGCCTTCTGTTCAACCGACTACGGTCAAAACGGGGTGCTGTTGATCTAGAGGGGTGTGGCGTACTGCAAAACGGAGGAAACGGACTTATGTTGGAGCACCTATGGTCAAAACAGGGTCCTCTTCATCGGGAGGGGTGTGGCATACCACAAAACGGGTCTCCACGGGCTACTGTTCATCCACCATCTACTGCCTCGCTCCAGCCTCCACGGGCTACTTCTCATCCACCGTCGACTTCCTCCAGCCTCCACCTGCTACTGTTCATCCACCATCGACTTCCTCCAGCCTCCACCAGCTATTGTTCATCCACGGGGTCCTGTTCATCCAGCCTCCATCGGCTACTGTTCAACCAGCCCTCCACGGGGTCCTGTTCATCCACCCTCCACCGGCTACTGTTCATGGAGCCTCCACGGGGTCTTGTTCATCCACCCTCCAGCGGCCTCGCCTCGATCGGGGTCATGTTCAACCGGCGGCAACGGCCTCTACTACCACGGGGTCCTGTTCATCCAAACCCCACCGGGAACTGTTCATCCAACCCCCAACAACAGCCATTGTTCATCAAGAGGCAGCAGGTTTGGTCGGCTTCAGTTAGCAGTAGTAGCGAAGGAATCGCTTGATCGGGTTCAGTTAAGAGCCAGGGATCAATCGCTCGGGTTCAGTAACGTAGCTAGTGCAATCGCTCGGGTTCAGTAAGCGAACGCCTCGCTCGGGTTTAGTTAGAGCCTAATGCCTCACCGCACACACGCGCGTACGTGTAAGTTTGTTTTATCTTGTGATGAATGTCAATGAATTGGTAATATTGGTAAGCATCAAGAAATGCCTATGAATTATTCACTTGCTGTTGAACCATTTGATGTTTGGGGTTTTGATTATATGGGACCTTTTCCTTCCTCTAATGGGTATACACGTATTTTGGTTGCTGTTGATTATGTTACTAAGTGGGTAGAAGCTATTCCAACTAGTAGGGCTGATCATAACACCTCCATTAAAATGCTTAAAGAAGTTATTTTCCCGAGGTTTGGAGTCCCGAGATATATAATGACTGATGGTGGTTCACACTTTATTCATGGTGTTTTCCATAAAATGCTTGCTAAATATGACGTTAACCATAGAATTGCATCACCCTATCATCCTCAATCTAGTGGTCAAGTTGAACATAGCAATAGAGAAATAAAATTAATATTACAAAAAACTGTTAATAGGTCCCGAAAGAATTGGTCTAAGAAATTGGATGATGCACTTTGGGCCTACCGAACAGCATACAAAAATCCTATGGGTATGTCTCCCTATAAAATGGTGTATGGAAAAGCTTGTCATTTGCCTCTAGAGTTAGAACACAAAGCATATTGGGCAATTAAAGAACTCAACTATGATTTCAAACTTGCCGGTGAAAAGAGGTTATTTGATATTAGCTCACTTGATGAATGGAGAACCCAAGCCTATGAAAATGCCAAGTTATTTAAAGAAAAAGTTAAAAGATGGTATGACAAAAGAATCCAAAAGCGGGAATTCAAAGTTGGACAATATGTTCTTTTGTACAACTCTCGCTTCAGATTCTTTGCAGGAAAACTTCTCTCTAAAAGGGAAGGACCATATATCATCGAGGAGGTTTACCGCTCTGAAGCTATTAAAATAAATAATGTCGAAGGTACTAAGCTGAAGGTGGTCAATGGGCAAAGAATTAAACACTATATCTCAAGTACGCATATTAATGTTGAAAGCAATATTATTCAAACCATGACACCTGAGGAACACATAAAAGAGACCTTCTGAAACACTCCAGAATAATTAAAAAGGAGGAGGTATGTGATACAGTAAGTAAACGGACTCCGAAAAATCTGCTAAAATATTTTCTGACAGTTTTGGAATATTTTAAAAATTAGGAAAATAAGAAACAACCAGGAAGGCACCCGAGGGGGCACAAGACACCACTGGCGCGCCCAGGTGGGTTGTGCACACCTCGGGAACCTTCTCAACTTCGTTTTCCTCCTGTTTGCTTGTTTCCCAAGATAAAAAATCTTTATATACCCCCCGAACGTATTGAACACCGTATCGCGGAGAAATATTCTATTCTTCTTTCTTGTTGTTTTCTGACAAATCTAGATCTCAATGGCCGCTTCAGGCTCCTCCAAGGACAAGTTATTCGAGAACGTCATCAACCCGTATTTGCGGGAGGTGATGCAGCACCCTCAAGCCATTGAGATGCATGAGGGGGTGCTCCACATCAGATACGTCTAGGGCCCCAAGGGGACGGAGACCATGGATGCCAGGCTTGAAGCTATGGAGCAATAGGTCTTCAAGTGCAAGGGGATGGTGGAGCGTGGACTCAATGCCAATCACCTCATGATCACGGATTACACCCGTGATCTCAAGGTGGATGGCAAATCCATGAAGGACGTCGTCTTCACCTTCAACGAGTAAATCAACTTTCTGCAAAGCCAAATCTATGATCTCCAAAACCAAGTCCTTGAATATGAGGCAAGGTTTAAAGGTATGAGTTTGGCTGCTAGTTGCAGGACTCGCGAGACTTGCTCCTCCTCTTATGATGGTGAGCCATTGCCATGGAAACCGAAAGATAAGATCGCTACTACCTCATCACCACCACCACCTTCTTCATCACCAAAGGAGACTTGAGTTCATGGTATGGACACTCCCCTTGGCTTGTGTCAAGCTTGGGGGAGGTGTCCCGGTATCGTATCACCACCACTATCTTTGCTTTCATCTATTTTAGTTTGATATTTAGTTTTCCTATGATATAGTTGAATAAAAGTTTAGTTCGATCCTTTCTTTTCGAGTGTTTGCTTAGTGATATATCTATCTATGTAATCATGTGCGAGATATATAATAAAGTGTAGTTTGAGTTTTGTTTCTTTACTTTAATGTTGCAATAAAAAGAAAGGAAAATAAATGAAAAAGATCATACGCTAATCTTATGGTAAGTAATGACATCACATAAGGAAAAGTATAAGTGGTAAAATTTGTTGGAGATTGACAAACATAGCATTGGTCAATGATGCAACTCATGAAAGAATTAATAAGGGAAGAGAAGATTCACATGCCAATACATTATCTTGGACATCTTTTATGATTGTGAGCCCCCATTAAATATTTTGTGTCAAAATAGTTGATGTTGGACAAGGAAGACAATGTAATGATTTATGTTTGTTCATATTCACATAGAATTTATATTGTCATAGATCCTTTAACATGTGGTGCTTGCTCAATATCTTTTCTAGCCAAAAATTCCGCACTAAGTAGAGATACTACTTGTGCATCCAAAAACCATTAACCCAAATCTTATTTTGAGAGTCCGCCATACCTACCTATGGATTGAGCAAGATCCTTCAAGTAAGTTGTCATCGGTGCAATAAGGCGATAAAAATTGCTTCTAATGGTGTTGGATCATTTAGTGTAAGAGAAAATTGAGCGTTGTACGAACTTGTGATGGCAAAGTAATAAAAGTGACGGACTGCATAATAAAGGTTGCTATCATAAGGGGCAATATAACATGACGTTCTTTTGCATTAAGGGATTTGGCGTACAAACAAATAAGCGCATGACAACCTCTGCTTCCCTCTGCGAAGGGCCTATCTTTTACTTTTATAAATTTACTTTTATGAAGAGTCAAAGTTTTCTTCCCTATTCTTTTTTATTTTCTCTTTTTGCAAGCATCATGTGGTGAGGAAAGATCTAGGCACATATATCCAGTTGGATGTGAATAGGCATGAGTTATTATTGTTGACATCACCCTTGAGGTGAATACGTTGGGAGGCGAAACTATAAGCCCCTATCTTTCTATGTGTCTGGTTGAAACCTTTTGTTCATGGGTACGCTGTGAGTGTTAGCAATCATAGAAGATTAAATGATGGTTGAGTATGTGGACTTGCCTAAAGGCTCTGATACGTGACCCTTCCTGAAAATATGATGAATTGTAGTTGCAAAGTTGACTGAGAACAGAGTTTATTGGTTTTCAATAAGGTTTATGCTTTCTACTTCAATGTTGTGATGAATTGTTACTTGTTCATGAGAAGTTATATGACAAAAGTTATATGATAAAAGTTATCTGATAAAGTTTTATGTTAAAATTCTTTGATATTACAATAATATGGATGATGCTTCTATGTCCGTATTTTGTTTCAACGACACCTCTCTCTCTAAGCATGTGGGCATGTTTTTCGATTTCGGTTTTCGCTTGAGGACAAGCGAGGTCTAAGCTTGGGGGAGTTGATACGTCCATTTTGCATCATGTTTTCCTATTGTTATTTATTTATGCATAATAATGCTTTTTGGAGTATTTCTAATGTATTTTCTCTCATATTATGTGTAGCGGGAAACCACGGCCACCTATGGGGCCAAGGGGCCCCTTGCTGGTTCGGCAGGGGGGATGTCACGTTGCCCAAAGAGCAGAAGAACATGGGGCAGCACGACAGAGATCACACAGGCAATTTTACCCTGGTTCAGGCTACCGCGAGGCATAAAACCCTACTTCTGCTTTGGTGGATTGATGGTGGAAAAGTGGTGGTGGAGCGTAGTACACTTGCCCGGCAGGCTCGCCCTAGGGAGGCAGTGACTACGCGCGTACGAGCCTGGGGGTGTTCAACTTTCCAACCCTTGCTACGGTTGCCATGGGCCTCCTTTTATAGGTTAAGGGGTCACCACAGTGGCAAAACAGTCATTATGCACTGATAAGATAGCAAACAGTGCTATCATACCTAATTGTGCAGGCTGACGGAGTGCATTACATGCACCGCTCAACGTCACATCGTTGTTCGCCCGGCAAGCCTTGTCGGCTTGTCTTGCCAGCTCCATGTCTGCTTGCTTGACAAGTCGCAAGACGGGTGTCATCTGTAGGTATTTCCTGTAGAAAGAGGCCGCCATGTGGCGAATGGCTGCCACTTAGTCACTTTGCGGCTTGACACCGCATTAATCAATGACGTGGGTCGTGGTGAGATGGCTTGGTGAGGTGTCTTTGCCCTCGTGAGTCCCGGCAGGCCCTGCCACGTCTTGAATGCTTTCTTTTGGGGGAGCCCTTGTCCTTGCCAGGTCCGCCTGGCCGGCAAGGGAGGCTTTTCTCCCGGTGGTGTCTTGCTTCTCTGTCTTGGTCTTGGTCTTGGCCTTCTTAATCAGCATGCTGGTTCTTCAAAGATCTTGGTCTCTTGAATCTTGACACGGCCTTGCCGTTGTAATCTTGTTCTCGTGCCTGTGCACAGTCAGGGCAACAGACCCAGGGTTTGTTGCACCGACAAAAGCCCCCGGGCCTGCCCCGACCATGCTGCCGGGCGTCGTCGGGGTAGGTCCTAATAATTGCACAGGCAGGGGCGCTGAAGAGGCTGATCTCTTGGAGTCTTCTTTGCTTCTTCATTAATCTTGACTCTGGGCCAGTTTCTAGTTTTCCCGCGCGTCGTGTAAAGCCAATCGTGGTGGGGCCATCTTTGCAATGGCCTGTGAATTACTTTAACACACGGGGTAGAAACTGCCAATTCACTCTTCCCACCACGCCCTTATCCTTAGCCACATATGCGGCATGCATCGCGCGGGGTAGGTAACGGAGGCGCGTGGCGTGGGAGAGCATCAAGGCGAGGGCCCGGTCTTATTGAATTCGCGGAGAGGGGCGGCGATTGCTTGTTGAGGGAGTGGATCCCTTTCTTGCTCCGCCTATAAAAGGAGGGGCGGAGGGAGAGCCGAGACACCCATCATCCTTTCTTCCCCCGCTTCTGCCTTTCGTTGGTCATGTTGAGAAGAAGAGCCTGGGGCCAAGCTCCAGGCTTTAGTTTAGAATTCCCCATGAATCCGAAAGGGGTTTCGGGCGGGGGTGGCGACTCCAGCGTGCTCGTCGCCGGGTCGCCCGTAGCCTTGGTTCTAGTGGGAGGGGATGCGAACAACACCATGCCGAGGCCCATATCGGGTGCTGGGCGTGGTTGTCGATCGCTCCTCGTTCTTCATTCCATCCCGATGCTGGGGAAGAATCGCGGGGGGTGTTCGCCGGTGATGAAGGCGAACCTGACCCTTCCCGGGTGTCATCCTATCGCCGTGCGGGAGGGCTCCTTGCTCCCACACATGTCTTCGGAACGCGCAGTGGCTTCTGACGTCAGGGCCGTTGGGGACGACCATGCTCTCTATGGGATATGCTAGAGAGCATGGTGTTCGGCGCGGCCGTCGTGCTGAGGTCTTCGGGTGGTAGCGATGCAGATGGTGGCGGCAACCCACGGCGCGTCAAGAACGGGGACGACCGTTCCGACGAACCGTGTTTGCCGGTGACTCCGTGTCCCCCATCTGGTCCTCCGGCAGTGTCACCATCCGCGCCTGCCCTCCGGTTTCTTCCTTCTTGCTGAGGGGCGGTGCCACCCTGATCCTAGGGAGGCATCGAATCCCAGCTGGGTTCGCCACCGGCCTCCTCGACCTTTTCCTGAAGGAGATGGACAAAGGCAAAGGCATTATGGGGCACTTATCTTTTTTCAATCTTAAACTCGTAGGCACTTGCCAAATTTTAGTTCAAATAATGTAATCTCTCGAGTCCATGTCTGTGTTCTATAAGGTTTGTACTTGTATGACCAGCATATTAATGAAAAAGATGAACCTTGCCGGGAACTCGTGCATGTATATGTCCACACATAGGTGAAATGCCTGTTTATTTTAAATAAATCAGTTTTCCCCGGCAGGCTATCCTGCCCGTACCCCGGGAAACTGAGCCTACCGGCAAGAAATAGAGGGACCAACCCCCTGCCAACTTCTTTTCATCAAAGGCCACTACGACCATCCAGGCCGAAGCAACGTTCGAGCCAGGGATGGGAGCACCTAAGTTTCGAAGAGTGGCGGGGTTTTCTTATGCACAAGTTTTAGCTTACAGAACACTTATGGACAAGAGGTAGAACTTATCTGTTTGGTTCACCGGGGATCACAGCGCTGGTTCATCTCCCCATCTTCCTGCGGAAACCGAGTTCTCGGCAGGAACCAGCAACTTTATGCAGATGAGAATGATGCAGGATGCGATCCTATCTATATGCATATGCAAATGCTCATGAAATGCTTATGCAAATGCTCTTGGAATGCTTATGCATGCATGCAACTTGGTCGGGGGCCCCCCAGTGCTTCGTTTATTTCTCTGGTGCTCAGTGTCATCGCCTGGCTTTGTACAAGGGGTTACATGCAATTGAGGCAAGGCCTGTACAAAAGGGTGGCTGCCGGGCAGGGCCTGACAGCTGCGCCTTATGGGTAGAACTTGCGGAGATGCTCAATATTTCATGAGTTTTGCAATTGAATGCCATCTCTGGTCTCCAGATGGACTGCGCCAGGTCTGGTGACTCGTACTACTCGGTAAGGGCCTTCCCACTTTGGCGTCAACTTGTTTGTACCCGTGGCGGACTGAACATGCCTAAGGACAAGGTCGCCTTCCTCAAAACACCGAGCATGAACCCTGCGGCTTTGATAGCGACGCAGGGCTTACTGATAGCGTGCAGCATGCGTAGCAGCCCAGAGATTGTTCTCCTCGAGTAGCATAGCGTCGTCACGCCAGTGCTGATCTTGCGCTACTTCGTCGTAGGCAAGCACTCGAGGCGACCCGTAAATGAGTTCCGTGGGGATAACTACTTCCGCCCCATAGACCAGGGAAAAAGGAGTCTGTCCGGTAGCTCGATTTGGTGTCGTTCTGAGGGACCATAGAACTACTGGCAGCTCATCGATCCACAGCCTGGCGTGCTTCTGTAGCGTATCAAAGGTTCTTGTTTTGAGTCCCCGCAGCACTTCAGCGTTCGCCCTCTCAGCTTGCCCGTTGCTTCTGGGATGTGCGACAGAAGCAAACGAGATCTTGCTTCCGAGGGCATGAACATATTGCATGAAGGCGCGGCTCAAGAATTGGGTGCCATTGTCGGTAATGATCCTTTCCGGGATTCCAAAACGACACACCAAATCTTTCAAGAACTTGATAGCTGATTGAGCAGTCACCTTTCTCACGGGAGCAACTTCCGGCCACTTTGTAAACTTGTCGATAGCAACGAACAAGAATTCAAAGCCCCCGATCGCTTGGGGGAAAGAGCCGAGGATATCGAGCCCCCAGACCGAAAATGGCCATGATAAAGGGATTGTCTGAAGAGCTTGGGCAGGTAGGTGGATTTTCTTGGAATGGAACTGACAGGCTTCACATTTGGTGACTAGCTCAACCGCATCTTGGAGGGTTGTGGGCCAATAGAATCCTTGCCGGAATGCTTTCCCAACCAGCGCCCTTGATCCAATGTGGGAGCCGCACATGCCTTTGTGTATCTCAGCCAGCAGTTCCTTCCCTTCTTCCCGGCAGATGCACTTCAATTTCACACCGTTGGGCCTCCTTCTGTAAAGAGTGTCATCAACAAACTGGTACATACTGGCCCTCCGGGCTACTCTTTCAGCCTCATCTTGGTCATTGCGGGGTTCTCCGGTTTAGAGAAAGTGGACTATGTGCCTTACCCAAGTTGGAGCGGCAACAAGGACTAGCGGCACCTCCTCAACTGCGGGGGCACATTCCTCGTTCGCAGGGACCATGGGTCCGGCTGGAGGGTGCGGTCCGGCAGGTTGTGAGGAGTTGTTTCCGGCAGGGTCCCTGCCAGGAGCGGATGGCTCTACCGGGAGAGGCTTACCGGAGTCCAGCTTTCTCCTTTTCCGGGACATTGTTGCTGGGGATACGGAGGGCTGAGTAAGATGGAGAACAAAAGTTCCTGGTTCCACAGGAAGCTTTTGGGCAGCACACTTTGACAGGTGATCAGCTATGCTGTTTTCCGCACGAGGTATGTGCTCTGTTTGCAACCCGTCAAAGCGCTCCTCCAATCTTCTCACTTCCTCAACGTATGCCTCCATCAATGGACTTTGGTAATCCTTGTTGACTTGTCTCACCACAAGCTGTGAGTCTCCTCGAATGATCAGCTTCTTGATTCCCAATTCTGCGGCAATCCTGAGCCCGGCAAGGAGCCCTTCATACTCAGCTGTATTGTTGGTTGCCTCTTCCCGGGCAAAATGCATCTGGATGACGTACTTCAAGTGTTCCCCGGAGGGAGCGACGAGAAGCACGCCAGCCCCTGCACCTTGTAGGGAAAAAGCACCATCAAAATACATGATCCATTCTTGGGGCGCCTCCTTGCCAGGGATAACTGTTTCTGGCACTTCCTCGTCAGGGGTTGGCGTCCATTCTGCAATAAACTCTGCCAATGCCCTGCTCTGGATTTTTTATGTGCTCTCAAACTTCAAACCAAAACTGGATAACTCCAAAGCCCACTCCACTATTCTGCCAGTAGCCTCACGGTTCTGGAGTATCCTTTGCAACGGGAGCGAGTGACAACCATGATCTCATGGGCTTGGAAGTAGTGGCACAGTTTCCTTGAGGCCATGATGAGGAAAAGATCAACTTTTGCATGCCAGAGTACCTCGATCTAGCCTCCTGTAGCAGGGAACTGACGAAGTACACTGGCCACTGCACCACTTTCCTCCTTGCCGTGTCCTTGGGGTTGTCTTCGCTGCCATGCTTATCTCTGTCCTGATCCCTATCTGACTCTGCTGGTCTTTGCTCACTCTCTGTTTCATCCACTTCCCGCTGTGCCACCAAGGCTGCACTAACCACTTGATTGGTTGCCGCCAAGTATAACAGCAATGGCTCTTGCGGTTTGGGAGCAACCAAGGTGGGCACAGAAGATAGGTAGGCCTTCAACTCTTGCAAAGCCGCATCTGCTTCTGGAGTCCACTTCATGGGCCCTACCTTCTTCAAGATTTTGAAGAACGGCAAGGCACGCTCGGCAGACTTGGAAATGAATCTGCTTAGCGCGGCAATGCACCCTGTCAGACGCCTTACATCTTTGACCGTCTTTGGTACTTGGATCTATTCGATGGCTTGGATCTTATCGGGGTTGGCTTCGATCCCCCGATGGGATACAAAGTACCCGAGCAGCTTGCCGGAGGGAACACCAAATACACACTTCTCCGGGTTGAGCTTCAAGTTGATCTTGCACAAATTGGCAAATGTCTCCTCCAAATCCTGGATAAGGGTTGATCTGTCCTTGGTTTTGACCACAATATCATCCATATAAACCTCAATGTTTCTGTGCAGCTGTGACCCAAAACCAATCTGGGCTACCCTTGCAAAAGTAGACCCGGCACTCTTTAATCCGAAAGGCATGCGGATAAAACAGTACGTACCACACGGGGTGATGAACGAGGTCTTCTCTTCGTCTTCCTTGGACACGAAGATTTGATGATACTCAGAATATGCATCCAAAAAGGAGAGCAAATCGCAGCCTGGAGTGGAGTCCACGATCTGGTCGATGCGCGGCAAGGGAAATGGGTCTTTCGGGCAAGCCTTGTTGAGATCTGTGAAGTCTATGCAAAGTCTCCATTTCCCATTGGCCTTCCGGACAACCACTGGATTTGCTAACCACATTGGATGCAGCACTCCTCTGACCAAACCAGCTGCCTCAAGTTTCTTGATCTCCTCTATAATGAACTGTTGCCTCTCCAAGGCCTACTTCCGGACTTTCTGCTTGACAGGTCGGGCATGTGGGCAGACAGCAAGGTGGTGCTCGATTACCTCCCTGGGAACACCGGGGATATCAGATGGTTGCCAGACAAACACATCGATATTCACCCGCAGGAAGGCAACGAGCGCACTTTCCTATTTGTCATCGAGGGTGGCGCTGATGGTGAAAGTACCATCAATGCTAGCCAGCCCTGCCGGGACCTTCTTCACTTGTGGAGCAGCAACCTTGGATCTCTTGCTGTTGGAACTCTCTGGCAAGTCATCAACAGGCGCAGCACACTCCGGAGAGGCGCGCTTCCCAAATTCCTTGCCGGAGCCCTTACTATCCTTCTTCTTCCCTCTGTTCTCCTTGGCGGGAACTGCCGCTGCTGCTGCCTCTGCCGCGACTGCGACCCGGTACATCTTGTCCACATAAATGATTGCATCTTTCTCATCTGATGGTACAGAAATTACTCCAACTGGCCCTGGCATCTTCAAGACGTTGTAGGCATAGTGGGATGCCGCCATGAACTTAGCCAGGGATGGGCGTCCAAGGATTCCATTGTACGGCAAGGGGAGGTCAACCACATCAAACACAATCTTTTCAGTCCGGTAATTCAGCTCTCCCCCAAACATCACAGGCAACATGATCTTTCCCTTAGGATGACTCCTGCCGAGATTAACTCCTTGAAATGTGCCGGTGACTTATAACCCATCCTCTGCTATCTGAAGCTTGCTGATAACCTTTGGGGAAATCATATTCAACCCGGCCCCGCCGTCCACCAACATCTTGGTGACCTTGAGGTTGCGGATTGTTGGAGAGACCAACAACGGCAAATATCCTACCGCGGTGGTGCGGTCAGGATGATCCTCTTCATCAAAAATTATGGGCGTGCATGACCATTTGAGTGGTTCGCGGGCACGTGGCACTGGTTCTATGGCATTAACCTCACGCGCCCACCGCTTGAGTTGGTGGTGAGAGGCGTGTAGGGACGAACCCCCGTTAATGCACAGGGCGTCAGTGGCCTTCTGGAACTCCTGCTCACTGGGTTCCTCTTCATCCCCTTCATCACTCTCGTCACCGTAGGCTTCCTTCTCTCGATCCCTGGCAGGTTTTCCTTTGTTCCGAAGAGGTCTGCTGGGGCGATTTGCTTCACCGCCACGACCCTTACCGCCAGCAACATTCTGTCCCTTTTCCTTGTCACGCTTCTCATATTCTTCCTTCTATCTCTTGACAAGCTGCTCAACCTCATAACACTCTTGAAGGTCGTGGCCCTTGGTCCGATGGATCTTGCAGTACGGTCCATCACCTTTCCCGGCCTTTTCGGCGGCTGCGGCCTCCCGGCAGTCAGAGCACATGGCAGCTTCCTTGTCGGGGGTTTCGGCCTTAACCTTCTTGCCGGTACTAGGGATACCCGACCCTTCAACAGACATTACCGTCTTATCCTTGCGCTTCTTGCTCTTCTTCTGATTGGTGGACTCGTCATCATCCTCTGAATCAACATTAATGCAATCCTCCTCTCCGGGCAGTTTTCTTCCCTCCTCCATCCGAGCACACTTAACCACCAAGGTGTAAAGTTCCTTCACAGTCTTGGGCAACTGTACATTCATCTTGGAACGAATCTTCCGGTTGCGCACATTGGACTAGAAGGCGGGTATCACAGCTGCTGGATGGATATTTGGGATGTTTCTGTGGACTCTACTAAATCTCTGCAAATACTTTCGGAGAGTCTCTCCTTCTTTCTGCTGAAGAAGATGCAGATCACTGGGCCGACCTAGTTCTTGATGGCCGCCAGTGAAGGCGCCAATGAACTCATGGCACAAATCAGCCCATGAAGAAATGGAGTTCTCTGGCAGGTGCATCAGCCAAGACCTCACATTGGACCTGAGAGCGAAAGGGAAGTAGTTGGTGAATACCTTCTCATCTCTTCCCCCGGCAGCTTGAACAACGATTGTGTAGATGCTCAGAAACTCTACCAGGTTCAGCCTCCCATCGTACTTCTCAGGTATCTCTGGCTTGAACGTGCGAACGGACGGCCAACAGACTTGCCGCAGCTCTCGAGTAAAGGCAGGGCACCCAACCTCGAAAGGTAGGTACCCGCTGGTATCGAGTGCAGGCTCATCGACGTCGGGATCGTCACACCCATTGGCCCGGCGGTGGGCGTCGCGGCGTTGCGCAATGACAACGCATGCGTCTCCCCTCCGCCTATCCTCCGGGGCACGCTGCCAGCCTGGATGCGCTCGAGGGTCATAAGAGGCCGTCGAGACGCCATCAGGTTCTTGATTCCGCTGCGCCCGCGCTAGCTGCCGTGGCGGGGATTGTACCGTGGGGGTGGCCCCTTCCGTACGACCAGCAGCACGGGCCGTTGTCGTCGATTTGGGAGGCCGTGGCGGGCCAGCTCGCTGCAAGCCCCCAGCCTCGGCGAAGCCGAGCAGGCTCTGGATGGTGGCACGCCATTCATCCATCTGCTCGGTCGCTGGCAGAAACCTCAACAGCAGTTGATCCCGCGCCATGGCCTCCGTAGCAGTACTTGGTATGGGCGATGATGACGCAGATCGCGCCGTTGCTCGGCTCCTGACGGGGCCAGCAGCGGCCGTATCACATCCCTGCTGTTGCGGGGCGGCCACCTGGATGGCATGGTGGCGCGGTGATGGCGCTTGAGGGTCAGCAGCTCCACTAGGTGCAGCAGCCTGGTCGACTCGTCCCGGGGGAGGTGCACGCGCTGCGGCCGCCCCCGTGTTGGGGGCGACCGGAGGGCGGCGATTCGCCCCGGAACGAGCGCCATTGCTGCGGTTGTGCCCGTCGGCGAGGGGAAGGAGTGTGGATGGAGTAGCCCCTTCACCCGTACCTCGCGGAGCATGGCCATCGAGGTGTTGCTGATGTTGTTCTCCTCTGGCGTCTCCTGCTCCTACTTCGACCACAGGGGAAGTGGTGATGGTGCCGCCTGCCCCGACCACAGCCCCAGCGGCGTCCACACTCTCGTGCGCCTCCGCGTCCCCCGTAACATTGGTGGCTGCGGGCGGCGACACCTTCGAGGTGGATGGGTGAGCAGCAGCACCGGGCTTCTTCTTGGGCGCCATTGCCGACGGCGCCGTCGAAGACGAAGATGGTGATGAAGATGACGCGCTGCTCACGCTTTCAGGTTCGTGCAAGTGATCCCCCTACCTGGCGCGCCAAAGATGTCGCGGGAAACCATGGCCACCTATGGGGCCAAGGGGCCCCTTGCTAGTTCGGCAAGGGGGATGTTGTGTTGCACAAAGAGCAGAAGAACGTGGGGCAGCATGGCAGAGATCACACGGGCAATTTTACGCAAGTTCAGGCCGCCGCGAGGCATAAAACCCTACTCCTGCTTTAGTGGGTCGATGGTGGAAAAGTGGTGGTGGAGCGTAGTACACTTGCCCGGCAGGCTCGCCCTGGGGAGGCAGTGACTACGCGCGTATGAGCGTGGGGGTGTTCAACTTTCCAACCCTTGCTACGGTTGCCATGGGCCTCCTTTTATAGGTTAAGGGGTCACCACAGTGGCAAAACAGTCATTATGCACTGATAAGATAGCAAACAGTGCTATCATACCTAATTGTGCAGGCTGACGGAGTGCATTAAATGCACCACTCCACGTCACATCGTTGTTCGCCCGGCAAGCCTTGCCGGGCTCGTCTTGCCAGCTCCATGTCTGCTTGCTTGACACATCGCAGGACGGGTGTCATCTGTAGGTATTTCCTATAGAAAGAGGCCGCCATGTGGCGAATGGCTGCCACTTAGTCACTTTGCGGCTTGACACCGCATTGATCAACGACGTGGGTCGTGGTGAGAAGGCTTGGTGAGGTGTCTTTGCCCTCGTGAGTCCCGGCAGGCCCTGCCGGGATGTCTTGAATGCTTTCTTCCGGGGGAGCCCTTGTCCTTGCCAGGTCCGCCTGCCCGGCAAGGGAGGCTTTTCTCCCGGTGGTGTCTCGCTTCTCTGTCTTGGTCTTAGCCTTCTTAATCAGCATGCTGGCTCTTCAAAGATCTTGGTCTCTTGAATCTTGACAAGGCCTTGGCGTTGTAATCTTGTTCTCGTGCCTGTGCACAGTCAGGGCAACAGACCCAGGGTTTGTTGCACCGACATTATGCAAGGTTTACACAAAGAGGGAGAATGCCGGCAGCTGGAATTCTGGACCTGGAAAAGCTATGTCAGAGTTACCAATTCTGCATATCTCCAAATGAGCTAAAAATTTACGGAGAATTGTTTTGGAATATATGAAGAATATTGGAGCAAATAACTACCAGAGGGGGCCCACCAGGTGGGCACAACCCACCTGGGCGCACCAGGGAGCCTAGACGCGCCCTGGTGGATTGTGCCCTCCTCGGCCCACCTCCGGTGCCCCTCTTCTCGTATATAAGTCATTTTGACCTAGAAAAAATAAGGCAGGACTTTCGGGACGAAGCGCCGCCGTCTCGAGGCGGAACTTGGGCAGGAGCACTTTTGCCCTCCGGCGAAGCGATTCCGCCTGGGGAACTTCCCTCCCGGAGGGGGAAATCATCGTCATCATCATCACCAACAACTCTCCCATCTTTGGGAGGGCCATCTCCATCAACATCTTCAACAACACCATCTCCTCTCAAACCCTAGTTCATCTCTTATGTTCAATCTTTATACCGGAACATTAGATTGGTACTTGTGGGTGACTAGCAGTGTTGATTACATCTTGTAGTTGATTACTATATGGTTTATTTGGTGGAAGATTATATGTTCAGATCCATTATGTTATTTAATACACCTCTAATCTTGAGCATGATTATCATTTGTGAGTAGTTACTTTTGTTCTTGAGGTCACGGGAGAAGTCATGTTGCAAGTAATCATGTGAACTTGATATGTGTTCGATATTTTGATGATATATATGTTGTGATTCCCTTAGTGGTGTCATGTGAACGTCGACTACATGGCACTTCATATTTGGGCCTAAGAAAATGCATTGTGGAGTAGTTATTAGATGATGGGTTGCTAGAGTGACAGAAGCTTAAACCCTAGTTTATGCGCTACTTCGTAAGGGACTGATTTGGATCCAAAAGTTTAATGCTATGGTTAGATTTTATCTTAATACTTTTCTCGTAGTTGCGGATGCTTGTGAGGGGGATTAATCATAAGTAGGAGGTTTGTTCCAGTAAGAACAGCACCTAAGCACCGGTCCACCCTCATATCAAATTATCAAAGTAGCGAACACGAACCAAACCAACATGATGAAAGTGATATGATGAAATTCCCGTGTACCCTCAAGAACACTTTGCTTATCACAAGAGACCGTTTTGGCCTGTCCTTTGCCACAAAAGGATTGGGCTACCTTGCTGCACATTATTTACCGTTACTTGCTCGTTACAAATTATCTTGCTATCAAACTACTTGTTACCGACTATTTCAGTGCTTGCAGAAAATACCTTGCTGAGAACCATTTGTCATTTCCTGCTGCTCCTACTTGGGTTCAACACTCTTACTTATCAAAAGGACTACGATTGATCCCCTATACTTGTGGGTCATCATGCCGCTGCACCTACTGTTGATGCTTCTATGGCTCCTACTCCTGCTATTGCCGAGGAGACGGACGATTACGAGGGCGATTACAAGGATGAGGTTGTTCAAAATCAGAACTACGTGCAACCACTAGCACAACCACCAGGTCGTCCACATGCAAATAATCTCAATGGTAGGGCTGCACCACCACCTCAGGTACGAGATCATGACCATCTTCCTAAACTTAAATTGAATATTCCATCGTTCGAGGGTAGATATGTTCCTGATATATATCTTACTTGGGAGTTAGAAAATGAAAATGTTTTACATGTTTACAATATCCCGAGGAGAGACGCGTTGCTGCTACTGTTTGTGCATTCACTAGTTGTGCTTGTGTGTGGTGGTCTGAACATTGCAGAATATATCATGATAATATCCCTGCTACATGGGCTGCTTTGAAACCTGCTATGCGTACTCGTTGGGTTCCGCCATATTATCAACATGAATTACTCCAAAAATTGCAATGTTTAAGACAAGGAAAAAATTCTGTAGAGGAATATTATCAGGAATTACAAACTAGCATGATTAGATGTGGTATTGTTGAGGGTAATGAAGCTATGCTTGCATGTTTTATGGGTGGGTTAAATAGAGAGATTCAGACCATTCTAGAGTATAAGGAGTATAACACTATCACTCATTTATTCCATCTTGCTTGCAAAGCTGAACATGAAGTGCAGGATCAACAGGCATTGGCACGAACTAATTTTTCTGCAGGCCAATCTTCATCATGGACACCGCGTACATCTTCTATTTCCACACGTCCTACTGCAACTCCGCCTACTTCATCCGCCAACTCCAACCGAGATACAAGAAAACAGGCACCACCACCACCATCCGCCAAGAGCACATCTTCTGGTCCTGCACACGGAGCTCTTCTTCGTACGTGGCAATAACCGGGCAAACACAAGATGTTATATGTTGTCGTTGCAAGGGTGGAGGTCACTATGCGAGCAAATGCCTATCTCCATGTGTGATGATTGTTATTGAGGATGGTGGGTATGAGTCCGCTAGTGACTATGATGAGGAGACTTTGGCTCTTATTGCTAGTGAAGAGCAGGGTGGACATGATTCTGAACAAGAGACGCAATACATGGCTGCTAAAGATGATGACATGTATGAAAGTTTAGTTGCTCAACGTGTTTTGAGTGTGCATGTTACACAGGCTGAGCAAAATCAGAGGCACAATTTGTTCCATACAAAGGGAGTTGTGAAGGAACGTTATGTTCGTGTCATCATAAATGGAGGGAGCTGCAACAACTTGGCTAGCATGGAGATGGTGGAGAAGCTTTCTCTCACCACAAGACCACATCTGCATCCTTACTACATCCAATGGTTCAACAATAGTGGCAAGGATAAGGTAACACGTATTGTTCATGTGCATTTTAGTATAGCTACATATGTTGATTATGTTGATTGTGATGTGATACCTATGCAAGCATGTTCCTTATTACTTGGTAGACCATGGCGATTTGATAAAAATTATGTACACCATGGTAGAAACAATCAGTATACTCTTATTCATAAGGATAAACATATTACTTTCCATCCTATGTCTCCTGATTCCATTGTGAAAGATGATATTAATAGGGCTAGTAAAGCAAAACAGGAGCAGAAAAGAGTGAAAATCAGATTGTGGCAAAAGAATTTGAGCAACAAATGAAGCCTAATAACAAACCATCATCTCATGTTACCTCTGAAATTAAATTGAAAAATGGATGTTTGCTTGCCACCAAGTCTGATATTATTGATCTAGATTTCAACAAATCTGTTTGTTGTGCTTTTGTGTGCAAAGAGGCATTATTTTCATTCGAGAACGTGCCACCCTCTTTGTCTCCTGCTATCACTAACATTTTGCAGGAGTTCACTCGCGTCTTTCCACAAGACATGCCACCGGGATTACCACCTATTCGAGGGATGGAGCATCAGATTGACTTAATTCCTAGTGCTTTGCTGCCAAACCGTGCATCATACTGTACCAATCCAGAGGTGTTGGCGTGGAAGCACGATCACCAATGGGACATGGGTGCCCCTTTGTGGTTCGGCAAGGGGATGGCCGTGTTGCACAAAGAGCAGAAGCAATAGGGGACAGCATGGCGATGGACAGCTCTCTTTACCCAGGTTCGGGCCGCTATGCAGCTTTAAACCCTACTCCTGCTATGGTGGATTGAACTTGAGGAAGGCGAAGACACGAGGTGCACTAGCCCCGCAAGGGTGCCTGGGGGAAGGAAACTACGTGTGTACAAGTGTGAGGGGGTCTAGGAGTTTGAACCCTTTGCTAGGTTGCCTCGGACCTCCTTTTATAGCTGTAGGGGCGACCACAATGGCAAAACAGTCATTTGAATGTGATTAGATAGCTAACAGTGCTATCATACCTAACTCTGGCAGTTAGGACAAAGTGCATTAAATGCACTGCTGGGTGTGATGTTGAGGTTGAAGCCCGGAAAGCCTGCCGCGCCGCTTATCCATCTCTTCTCATTAGCGTGACATGTCCTCTGGATGGGTGTCAATAAAGCTAATCTCTTCCTTATCATGCTGCCACATGCCTGACAGGATCCACCTGGTTGCTTGGTACATTGACACTGTACTAATTAACGATCTGGGTGCGATGAGGTGGAGCGATGGCGTCTTGGTGAAGGTTCCCAGTTAAAGGAGCTTGGTGGACCTAGGTCTTGGTGGTCCCGACAACCTTGCCGGGGCGATCTGGACTTGTCCTTGGGTGCGGCCTCGACCTGGCCAGGCTCTCCTGCCCGTCAAGGGAGGCCTTCCCAAGGTGGCCTTCTACTAGCTTGCTCTTCTTAATGCTCTCCTTGATCTCACGAAGAGCGGCTTCTCTGGCTTATCTTTACGTCATGCATTGGTGCTAGATGTATGATCGTTAGCATGCCTGTGCATGCCTGTGCATGAGTTTAGCTAGCTAACGTGAATGTTTGTTGCACCAACAGGAGCCCGCTGGACTGGTCCAAACATGCTGCTGGGTACCGTTGGGGTAGGCCCAAACAATGCACAGGCGGGCACCTTGACCTTGCCACGGCGGAGTTCATGTCCTTGAGATCTTCTTTGCTTCTTCATTAACCTGGAATTGAGTTAACTTCTGGATTTCCCGCGAGTTGTGCAATGCCAAACGACGTGAGTTCACCCATGCGGCGGACCAGAGGACGCCCACATTCATGGGGGTAATTTAGAGTGCCCGCGCATGATCCGGTGGTAACTGCCATTTCACCTTACCCACTAAGCCTGTCGTTTCCGCCACGCGTGCTACATGCATCACGTAGGGTTGGTGGCGGATGCGCAGGGTGCGGGAATGTGTGCCATGGCAGAAAGCGTAGCGCCCTGGATTGGCGCAGAGGGGCGACCGGCGAATCTGCAAGCCGTTAGTGGCGCAGACAAGCCGGATTCGAGGAGTGGGGCGGTTGCCCCAGGATAGTAGAGAGCCAGCCCCCTGCCCTGCTCTGCTATAAAAAGGGGCGCGAGGGGGAATGGAGAAGCTCATCCACGTACCTTCTCCTCCTTCTTCTCCTGTTCTCCTTCCACCATGGTGAGGCGAAGGGGGTGCGCTCGGGCTCCGGCGGTGGCGACAAGGGCTTCTTCTCCGCACCGTGACCCCGCCCCCGCTGGGGATGTAGGGGCAGGATCCAGTGCACAAGGTGGAGCCGCAGGACGTGGTCGCGGTCGGTGAGGCGCTCGGGGCCGAGGTGGACGTGGTGGTGCTCCGACCATGCCACCCTCAGCTGCTCCAATCCCAATGGAGGGACATGTTGGAGACACGGCACTGGAATTCGTCGTCAGGCTGCGCGAACCCCCGCACAGCCGTGTGCGGCTTCCTGGCCCCTTTGCAAGGGTAATGGAGATCGATCAGCCATGCGGGTTGAAGCTGCACATGAGGGGTTGCTGTAATGGCACCATGCTAATGGACATTGAGTTCCCTGCACCTCATGTCATGCTCCTCCGGCGTGGCTGGAAGACTTTTGCACACGCCCATAGCCTGGCGGAGGGGCACATTCTCCATTTCAACCTGATGGAGGCCGATCTGCTCTCCATCAAGGTCTTCGGGCATTCGGGTGCTCGCTTAGAGTGCTGTGCGGAGAGCTCGACTGACGACAAAAGCTCCTCCTCGAGCGACATCGACGAAGAGGACACTGACGGCGAAGATGGCGATGCCGAGCCCCCGGTAGTCATGCACGAGGACGACGGCTCAGACTCCGGCTGAGCGCCGGATGCACCGTTGTCATGGGAAACCACGGCCACCTATGGGGCCATGAGCCCCTTTTGGTTCGGCGGGGGGATGGGCATGTTGCACAAAGAGCAGAGAAGCGTCGCGCAGCACGGCAGAGATCACACGGGCAGTCTTTACCCAAGTTCGGGCCGCCGTGAGGCGTAAAACCCTACTCCTGCTTTGGTGGATTGATGATGGATAATGGTGGTGGACGTAGCACACTCGCCCGGCAAGGTCGCTCTGGGGGCGAGAGTGGCTACGAGCGTATCAATATGCGAGGGTCCAACCCTTTCTACGGTCGCCATGGGCCTCCTTTTATAGATTAAGGGGTTACCACAGTGGCAAATCAGTCTTTGCGTACTGATTAGATAGCTAACAGTGCTATCATATCTAACTCTGCAGGCTGACAGAGCGCATTAAATGCACCACTCAGTGTCACATCAGAGCTCGCTCGGCAGGTCCTGCCGGGCTGTTTTGCCAGCTTCGCACCTACTCGTTTGACACGTCTCAGGACGGGTGTCATATGGAGGTGTTTGCTGTAGGAAGTGGCTGCCATGTGGCAAGAAGCAGCCACTTAGTCACTTTTGGTGTCAAAACTGGCCGATCTCGGTTAGGGGGTCCTGAACTGTGCATCTGAGGATCGAAGGTAACAAAGGACAAAGGGAACATGATGTTTACCCAGGTTCGGGCCCTCTTAATGGAGGTAAAACCCTGCGTCCTGCTTGATTGTATTTGATGAGTATGGGGGTTACAAGAGTTGATCTACCTCAAGATCGTAATGGCTAAACCCTAGTTTGTCTAGCTATGAAAATTCTGATAGCCTCTATGGACTAAACCCTCCGGTTTATATAGACACCGGAGGGGGCTAGGGTTGTACATAGTCAGTTTACAGAGGAAGGAAAATATACATCTGGACGCCAAACTTGCCATCCACGCAAAGGAGAGTCCCACCTGGACACGAGGAGAGGTCTTCTGCCTTGTATCTTCACGGCCCATCAGTCCGGCCCATGTTACATAGCCCGACCACCCGAGGACCCCTTAATCCAGGACTCCCTCAGTAGCCCCTGAACCAGTCTTCAATGGCGATGTATCCGGCACGTAGATTGTCATTGCAAGGCGGGTTCCTCCTCTGAATACTTCAAAGCAATCTTCCGAATAAAAGAACTATATCTGGCTTTGCATGTCAGTCACAATGCTCAACCACGGAGGTAAAATGCTTAGTCAAAGTAAAGTCCATCAACTGACAGCTTTTTCGGCGAAACGTCACATCTAGCCTCTTTATCATTCCGAACCGTTTTTTGGCCTCCCGCTTCGCATTTTGAGATACGGCCTCTATCGACACGTCTCGTCAAAGCAGAGATCGTGCCCACTTATTGCGGGATCCTCATCAATATGGGTTTGGGTAATCCAACCGTGCCATTCGCACGACCCCTTGGGAACAGGTGAGTTTTAAGGCTTGATGGGGGGGGGCGCCTGATATTTACTGCCTATATAAGCGGATAAAGATCCATCTTTTCTCCCCACGCCTTCTTCCTTCTCCCGTTTTCCCATCCTCAAGCTCCAGCGCCCAAGCTTCAATCTTTCCCACCGCCACCAACCTCTACAGTCATGTCCGGATCTGGCTCGAAGGACAAGTGGGAGGCCTCCTCCGTCACGGAGAAGGACATCAAGGAGCTCCGGGGGGCGGGATATCTGTCTGCGGAGATCACGCATAGGCTCCCTGTCAAGGATCAAGTCATACCCACTCTAGAGCCTGGCGAAAGGGTTGTATTCATCCCCCATTTCCTCCGCGGACTAGGGTTTCCCCTCCACCCCTTTGTCCGCAGCCTCTTGTTCTACTACGGGCTAGATTTCCATGATCTAGCACCAGATTCTTTCCTCCACATCTCGGCATTTATCGTCGTGTGCGAGGCGCTACTCCGCATCCCCCCACACTTCGGCCTATGGCTAAAAGTCTTCAATGTGAAGCCGAAGGTGGTCGACGGGCAACATGCGGAGTGCGGCGGCGCCATGGTGAGCAAGCTCCCCAACACCACCTGGCCTAAAGGGGCCTTCGTGGAGACCGTCAAGGTGTGGCAGCAGGAGTGGTTCTATATCACCGAACCTCGCGGCGCCAGGTGGGCGGCCACTCCTGAGTTTAGATCTGGACCCCCAATGCGGCTCACGTCATGGACTAACAAGGTCTAGGCTGGGGGTCGACTGCGGAAGTGATGATGCTGCAGAAGCGCATCAAAAATATGATAAGCAAGAATACCAGTCTCACTGACGTGATTCAGGTGATGCTTTCCCGCCGGATCCTCCCCTGCCAACTCCGGGCTCTCCATATGTGGGAGTTCAATCCGGAAGGTCCCCGGACCCTGCAGCGCTTCTTCGGTACAACGCACGAAGAGATCTGGAAGCTGCTCTTCAAGGCCCAGAAGACGTGGCCGAAGAAGACCGAAGATATCAGTCTTGACATCGAGAATCTGGCCACACCGGTAAGTATTTTAGTTCCGAACAAAATTTTCTGTAAATAAATCAAAGTTTATACTGAGATTTTCATTCTTTCATTCAGGGCTGGACAGTGAAGGAGGAGCGGATCAAGTGTCCGGCTCCACTACCTGAAGACCCAGCCAATCCTCTGCTGACGAGATGCTGGTTCCGGCGCCGGAGAAGAAGACCAAGAAGAAGGGCAAGGAGGCCAAAGGCGGCCTCCGCCGTAAAGGTACTTTGGACGCAGTGTCCGGAGAAACCGAAGCCCACTCCTCCCATGAGGGGGATGAAGATGAAGAGGAGGAGGAGGCGAAAAGTGGTTCTCCCCTAAAGGGGGGAAAGAAGAAAAGGGTCGCCTCCGCAGACCTGGAGGAGGGGGCGTCCAAGAGGGAGAAGATAACCCTCTCGGACGATTCGAATACAGACGCCGAACACACCCCCAAGAGGCGCCTCAGGGAAAAACCCCTGGCCGAATCGTATGTGTCGAAAAGGATACTTAGAAAATATTCGGTCTGTTATGGTTGTAATATAACATATAATTTTGTGTGTTTCAGCCCAGCCCGCGACCTCCCCCAACCATCGCTGTCTGAAGGGAGTTCTCTGCCGCCCGAGATGGCAGAGAGCGAGACACCACCGCGAGCCCCTTCGCCGATCATCGTGGATGACACCGAGGTGTTGTCCCGAAGGACCTCTCCTGGCCACGGAGAGGCGAGCGAGGCTGCCGAGAAGGCGCCCGAGGACAATACCTCGGCTGTTGAAGACATGGAGGGGGCGACCCTCATGGCGACAGATGGCGGGGGTCCTGAGCAATCTAGCCCCCAGCCGGACATCAATCTGGAGACCAATGTGGCCCCGGAGTCAGGCGAGCAGCCCCCTTCGAAGGAGGGGGGAGCATCAGCTCCGACGGCGGCCTCCACTAATCCGGAGGCGCCGAATACCTTGGTGGAAGCACTACGACGTGTTGCCATCATGGAGGAGCACCATACCCTGATGGGTGTGGTGGTTGAGAAGATTCAGTCCGCCAAGAGCGGGCTGAACAAAGCCTTCACCAACCTGTTAACAGGCTTCGAGGTATGCGAAATAATGCTCTAGACGCTTTTATTAAAGGGACAGACCTGTGCATAGATAGTAGCCCCTGAGACTGTCTGGTTTTGAAAAAGCTAGACAGAGGATCATATAGTATTCGGAAGAGGTGACGTACTTTTATATTGTATAACAGGCTTCCATGTTGGCGGTAACCGCCCAGGCCGCTGAAGTTTCCGATCTTAAGCGGAGGCTACAGCTGGCTGATGATGATATCGACCGCATGAACAAGCGGTTCGATGAGGCGCAAGGTATGTTTGAAATATCTCGCACATGCCTGAATTAATATGCAAATTCTGAGTTTAGACTCATGCGCTACTATGTGTATGATTGCAGGTAGCGCGGCCAAGGTCGAGACCCTCAAGAGTGCCCTTGCACAAGCCAAGGAGGAGGCAAAGGTGAGCAAAGCGGCCGCAGACAAAGCGGCTGCAGATTTAAAGTCCGAACAGGTCGCCCGCCGCTAGTACGAGGAGAGGGTGACCAAAGTGGAGCAAGAGCTCGAGGAAGCCACCGGCAAGTGCGAGTCCTTGGAGGAGAAGAATAAGGCCCAGGCGGCGAACTCGCCAAGGCCCTCCAAGAGGCCAAGGAGGCGAGGACCGAGTCCCGAGCAGCTCGCGAGGAAATCCGGCAGTCCGAACAGATAGTGGCTGGTAAGCCCTTTCTTTTGCATACTATATTTGGCGGTCAAAGATATGCCTTGCTCACTCGACTATGGAGTTCTCCAGATGCATTTGCGGATCTTTCGAAGAGTGCCGCCGACGCTGCGCAGTTCTTCCGGGCCCAGGAGGGGCACACGACGGAGAAGCTCTTCTGGTCACAGTTCGCGGCGTCGGAGCTTCCGGCGCTGTTGAACAACCACATGATGCAACTGGAAGAGCTGCACAGGATGTCCGGATTGGCCATGAAGGATATCATAGTCTGGCTGTGGCCAACCGAACCCATTCCTAGCAGCTACTTCGGCCTGGTGCAGCGACTTGCCGATGCGCTGCCCCGGATTGAAGCTGTCAAGCGCTCGGTGTGCATAGAAGGTGCGCGGATGGCCTTTGCCCGTGTCAAAATGCACTGGGCAAAGATGAAGGCCGCCGTCATGGCGGTCGAGGGCCCACCCGAAGGCAAGGACCACCGCAAGCCAGAGCAGTATTTTGAAGACGTCCTTGAGGGTGCCCGATTAATAGAGGGCCAATGCTCAAAGGATATCATATTTGAGTTAATGTATTCGAGCTACCCAGACATTGTTTTATAAACCAAGGCTTTGTAATATATTTATGTCTTTATCTGGAATTTCTTGCCTCCTGTGCGGCTGTATTTTGTTATCTTGAAAGTTTGCCAGTCGTCGGCTTCAGCCCCCACGTAGATACTACGGGGGTGTTCTGAATAACGCATGATTACTCTTGACCCAACGTCTTGTTCTGTGAAGGAGGTGTCTGCGTAGCCGAACCAGGCAATCAGACTATGCGGCTTTATCACTTTCAATTAGCCATAGGAGTTTGATGGTGGGGCTAAGTACTAGCCCTTGGTGCGTATGCGGCTATCCGAACTGGATGCCTTAAGCACATGAATGGACAGAGGCCAGTCCTTCGCATAATACGGAAGAAATCGCAAAAGATTTATAGCAAGTCGCCGAATAGCTGACCAGCTCTCGCCACACCATGACAGTCAGTTTTTGGCTTTCTCTACTGAGGTGTTTGACCAGACGAACCAGAAACACAATCGCAGTAGTTCTCCCTTTACAACCCTAGCCGAACAAGCGGAACGTAAGGTAGTAACCACAGGAGCCGGGCAACCCAACTATTGACCAAAGACATGATTTGGAACTGATGCATATAATGCAATGTTCGGGACGCCGAAGTGCACTCTAAAAGCGTTCAGACTTCTTTTTTTTGTTGAAAATATAGGTGGCCGAATAGAGCCCCTGGCATTTTAAGCTATGCCGAAGTGTATACGCCAATCTGACATGAAGAGGGAATACAGATTATGAAATAAACCAATACCGAATAGGGTTGGTAAAAACTGTTTTCCATTATAGTCTGATTGATACATCAAAAAGTGCTTTTACTGATGATGCGATAAGCATCAGGGCTATTTTACATGCCAAGAATTTGAGAACAAGGGAAAGCTGTATACAGGTCCTAAAAAAGAAAAGGTATCGTGAAGATCCTTTGGACACCCTGCCACACGTCTGCGCCGCTTTTCACCTTGGTGGAGGATCCTTTGAAAGGATCGACGATCATGTATATTGCAGGGGCCTGGGAAAGGGCCCTGCGCCACCGTAAAGTGACTTTAGGTTTTAAAGAACCTATAATAGGAGAGAAAAGAGAAAAAAGAAGTGGGAGATTAAGGTCCGAATAGGGTCGAGCCGTATTTATGGACCTCTTCTGCGGAGTGCCTCCGTCGTCGCCCAAGGTATTTTGAGTGCGTAGTTATGCACACGCGGTACATATGCCGCTATTAGATGGGGCGGTGGACGGAGGCAGAACTGCTAGTCAGCGCCGGATTGACCGAGCTGTCGTTCTGCAGAGTAGGCTGGACTCGTTTAATAGTGTCCGGAGGCTTGATGGCCGATGAAGTGTTCGGCTAGATAAGGCCGCTCTGTACCTCGGCTGCAAGGGCCACGGTGTGCTCCTCGGTACGGAGGGAGCGTTCCATGTTTCCATTGACTGTGATAACACCACGGGGTCCAGGCATCTTGAGCTTTAAGTAAGCATAATGCGGGACTGCGTTGAAGCGGGCGAAGGCAATACGTCCGAGCAGTGCGTGATAACCACTACGGAAGGGGACGATGTCGAAGATCAAGTCTTCGCTTCGGAAATTGTCCGGTGAACCGAAGACTACTTCCAATGTTAATGATCCCTTACAGCGGGCCTCGACGCCGGGTATCACTCCTTTAAAGGTGGTGTTACTAGGCTTGATTCTTGACGGGTCAATACCCATTTTGCGGACAGTGTCTTGATAGATCAAGTTGAGACTGTTGCCGCCATCCATAAGGACTCGAGTCAGATGATAGCTGTCAATGATTGGATCGAGGACCAGGGCCACCGAACCTCCGTGACGGATACTGGTCGGGTGGTCCCTGCGATCGAAGGTGATCGGACAAGCCGACCATGGGTTGAATTTGGGGGCGACAGGCTCTACGGCATAGACGTCCCTTAGTGCGCGCTTGCGCCCCCTTTTGGGGATATGCGTGACATGTATCATGTTCACTATTTTCACCTCAGGGGGAAATTTCTTTTGTCCCCCTGTGTTCGGTGGGCGGGGCTCATCATCGTCCTCGCTTGGCGGCCCTTTCCCCTTATGTTCGGTATTTAACTTACCGGCCTGTTTGAAGACCCAACAATTTCTGTTGGAGTGGTTGGCAGGCTTATCGGGGTGCCATGAATCTGGCAAGGCCGATCGAGTATTTTGTCCAAATTAGATGGACCGTCCTTATTTCCATTGAATGGCTTCTCCCGCTGGCCGGATTTAGAGCCACTGAATCCGGCGTTAACCGATGTGTCTTTAGTTTCTTCGTTATTGTTTCGACGCTTGTGTTTATTGCGTCGTGGCCTGCCATTGCCGTCCCTGACTTCGGAGGTGCCAGGGTCGCTGATCCTATTGCTTCTACGAGCCAACCAGCTGTCCTCTCCCGCGCAGAAGTGGGTCATGAGTGCAGTAAGAGCTGCCATAGACTTCGGCTTTTCCTGACCAAGGTGTCGGGCGAGCCACTCGTCGCGGACACTATGTTTAAAGGCCGCAAGGGCTTTGGCGTCCGGACAGTCGATGATTTGATACTTTTTAATTAAGAACCTAGTCCAGAGTTTGCGGGCTGACTCACCGGGTTGCTGGACTATATGACTAAGGTCATCGGCATCCGGAGGCCGGACATAGGTACCTTGGAAGTTGTCTCTAAAGGCATCCTCCAAGTCTTCCCAGCTACCAATAGAGTTCTCTGGTAGGCTGTTTAACCAGTGTCGCGCTAGTCCTTTTAGCTTTAGGGGGAGGTATTGGATGGCGTGGAGATCGTCGCTGCGGGCCATATGAATATGGAGAAGAAAATCCTCAATCCATACCATAGGATCTGTCGTTCCATCGTATGATTCGATGTTTACGGGTTTAAACCCTTCTGGAAATTGGTGCTGCATTACCTCATCGGAAAAGCACAAGGGGTGTGCGGTGCCCCTATATCGGGCAACGTCACGACGAAGTTCGGATGACATCCGTGTTTGGTTTTTGGCCCGAGTTCGGTTATGCTGCTCGCACCAAGCTTGAAGGCCATCGTCTCTTGTCGGAGCACGCTCCCTTGATCCGTATATTGATCTGGTCTTGCCGGCTCTATTATCCAGGTCCTGACGTAAGTCGTAAGTGCAGCCCTGAGCTGCTGCCTCTTTGCCTTGACGACGAGGTGGCGCGGGCTGGTGTTCGGTACGAGTGGCCGCTTTGTCTCGTCCACGTGGTGGTCGGTCTGGTTCATCAACATGATTATATCTTGACGGTATTGGCTCTAGGGCCTCGTCATCGAATTGTGGTAGTAGCCGACACTTCAGATAGCTCTTTGTTGGGCGTTCGAGGCCGTACTCCTTGGCAGCTAGGACCTGGGTCCATCTATCATTGAGCGTATCCTGTTCGGCTTGAAGCTGTTGCTGTTTGTTTTTTAGGCTCCTCGCAGTTGCGATGAGCTGTCGCTTAAAGCGCTCTTGCTCGAGGGGTTCCTCTGGCACGATGAAGTCTTCATTGCCGAGGCTGGCATCCTCCTCGGAGATCGGTAGATAGTTACTATCCTCCGAATCCTCATTCCCGACTGGCTCGTCGGGGTTAACTTGTCCCTCTTCCCAATTATCCTACTCTACGGCAGGCTCAATGGGTTTGTCAGAGTCTTCGGCATTCTCCGGAGTGTCAATGCCTTCGGTGCCGGTATTACTTTCTTTTTCCCGCCGCGATTGTGAACGGCGCTGCTGACGTCGACGCTTCGGTGGTACCTCGATGGGCTTGTCCTCGATCGGATCTTGATTGCCATCGTCGTCCTCTTTGGGTGTATCCACCATGTACACGTCGTATGTAGAAGTGGCAGTCCAACGTTCGGTGATGGGCGAGTTTTGGCCTGGTTTGGCTCCGGCATCGTCGTCCATACCGTCGATGTCTTCGGAGGCGTAGTCGAGTATATTGGTTAAGTCCTCGACAATGGCTATCAAGTGGGTGTTGGGTGGGACGTAAAATTCCCTACACTCAGCCCCTAGTTCGGGCTGTGCGTAATTCGTAGGTGATACCTCCGTGATGGCGAGAGATCGCATTAAGTCCAGGGCCTCGCTTAAGAGTGAAGGCCGGACTGGAAACCGAGGACCTGCGGAGCTGGGGATGGCAGACTCTTCCAGGTTGTGTTCACCAGACGTAGGCCTTGAGAGTTCGGAGTGGGCCTCCAGAGGTGAGTTCGGCTCTCCGATGACAAGGAGGGTCCTGCTTGAATCCAGGCTCGCCGAACATACAGTTGCTTCTGGGTCTTCGACAACAGGCTCCATGAGAGGAGAGGGTCCGGTGGATTTTAAGATCCCATCTTCGGATGAGGTGGCTTGCCCTGGATCTATGGCCAGGGCAGGGGTAGTAGTTGGTCTTTGAGCGGCGCCTGATGACGGATCCGATGGGTTGCCTTCTTGAAGATGAGGAATAGTGGTCGAGGCCGTGAATCCTTCGAAGATCAAGTCTCCTCGGATATCAACGACATAATTCAGGCTCCCAAATCTAATCTGATGACCAGGGCGTAGCTGTCGATCTGCTCGACCAACTGAATTGGCGCGCAGAGCGAAGCCGCCGAATACAAAAAGTTAGCCGGGGAGGAAGGTCTCCCCAGAAACATTGTCGTTGTTGATGATCAAACGAGCCATCGATCCTTCTGCCGACGACACAGTGGAACTCTCAATGAAAGCACCAATGTCGGTGTCAAAAGCGGCCGATCTCGGGTAGGGGGTCCCGAACTGTGCGTCTGAGGATCGAAGGTAACAAAGGACAAAGGGAACACGATGTTTACCCAGGTTCGGGCCCTCTTAATGGAGGTAAAACCCTATGTCCTGCTTGTCGGTGTACTAAGTATTGGGCCACTAGTACCCCTTACTTGTGCACGGGCAGTTGTAGCCGTCCTCGCGGCAAGGCTTGCCGGGATCAGCTCGAGGTCGATTTAAGTCATCAAGGAAATCATCAAGTCAGAGATCTGAGAATCAGCAAATAAGCAAAGCTGGAAATCGAAGGCCAGCCTCCCCGGCAAGATCCTTGCCGGGGTGGCCTGAGGAGCCCGGCAAGGATCGGCGCCTGGCAAGGCTTGGCGCCCGGCAAGGCTCGGCATTCGGCAAGGCTTGGCGCCCGGCAAGGCTTGGCGCCCAGCAAGTTTCGGCGCCTGGCGGGATTTTGCCACTATGCCACCGCTCCGGCACAGCGACAAAGCCTGACATTCTGGGTCCTTCTCTGGATGCGTGGCAACGCGCCAGTGAAGGAGAGCTTAAGCGGTGCTGATGGGATGGCCCCTTTTTCCATCCCCAAGAAAGTGAGGACACCTAAACGGACACCTCACGGTGCATTAAATGCGTTTGTCCTAATCCGTCAGAGGTTAGGTATGATACCCTGTAGCTACTTTACACCTCAATGTATGTACATTTTGCCACTGTGGAGACCCCTTTGAGCATATAAAAGGAGGCCCAAGGCAACTGCTACAGAGGAGGAGAACTTCTGGCCCATTCTGCATGCGTAGCTGCTCTTTGAACGTACTATTCACTGCGAGCGCTCCTGAAGGCTGGGCTCAAGAACATCAATAAGAACACAAAGCAGGAGTAGGGTTTTACACTGATCAGCGGCCCGAACCTGGGTAAAAACCTCACGCACCGATCACCGGTTCTGCTCTTTGCGTGTACCTCTCCCCCCGCCGAATCGTAAAGGGGTCTCTCGGGATCCCATAGGTGTCGTGCCCCGACATCTTTGGCGCGCCAGGTAGGGGGATTGAAGGTTGCGTGAACCTGATCTGGTGGTCGACGCCCTAGTTCCTTCATCATGCCGCCCAAGAAGAAGAACATCGCGACAGCACAACCGTCCAGGTCCGTTTTGCCCGCACCTTCGCAGACAGGCGATGGTGTGGGTGTAGAAGGAAGAGGACTGGAACCCCCGCGGCGTTCTGGTGATCCAAGCCAAGCGAGCGGTATCGTTCGCAGTGGCAGTGGTAACTTGCGCGCCGCTGGATCTAGAGATGGCGTTGTGTTGCCTACGGGTGGCACAACAAACTGTAGGGATCGAAGAGCGCCTGCTGGAGCTCCCGCGCCGCCGCGAGCCTCGCAAACTGCCCAGGTCGTGCGAGACGAGCGACATCATGGCGCTGGTGGTTCGGGGCGTCCCTACGAAAAGGTTTCCGCGCATAGATCCCAAGATGCGCGGGACCAGCATGCACACCGAGCTGCCGGCGAAGGTGGCGCGCGGTCGCGTGACCGTGGCGGTGCTCCTTCTAACTTGGTTAGGAGTCAGAGCACCTCACGTACTTCGCACCTGTCGCCGCCACCTACGCCAGCGAAAGCCTTGGCACGTGCGCAGCTGCTCCTTGATTTTCCTCCCGCCCTGGAGAAGATGGAGGAGTGGCGAGCTACTATCCAGAGCCTTATCGGCTTCGCTAATAAGGATGGACCACAAGAGGCAGGGCCCTCTCAGCGGAAGCCCATCGATCCGATGCGAGCCGGTGGAGAGAAAACCGGAGGTGGTGCAACTACAGTGCACTCTCCTCCGCGACATCAGTGGCGGCCGACGACTCAGCAAGTCGACCGCCATGAAGAAGTTTCCACGGCGTCGTCCGATCCGCGGATGCGCCGTGATCAGCGTCTGGTTCTCCAGGAAAGAGGCAAGGAAGACGCTCGAACAACCATCGAGCGGCGACGGGAAGCGCGCTATCAGTCTGATAAGCGCGCGGGGCCGGTTGTCGACGAGCCTGCGCCAGGGAACGTAGGAGACTTGCCTTACGAGGTGGGACCTCCAGCGTTTACCCGTGAGCTGCGACAAGTCCAGTGGCCCAATCTCCGAACCTTCAAGCCAGAGGTCCCGGAGAAATATGATGGCAAGACCCATCCCTCGGAATTCCTGGGCATCTACACCATTGCGGTGCAAGCTGCCGGGGGCCGAGATGACAAGATACTCGCCAACTACTTCCCGTTGGTGCTCAAACCCAACGTCAGGTCGTGGTTGATGCATCTGCCAGAGGATTCTATTTCTTGCTGGTCAGATCTGTGCCATCAGTTTGTTGGCGCCTTTGTTGGAGGCCACCAAGCTCCTGGCCAAGAAAGTGATTTGCACATCATCCCTCAGAGGGAGGGCGAGTCCCTGCGCAAGTTTATGCAGAGATTCAGCCGGGTGCAATACAATATTCCTGATGTTCATCCTGCCGCTGTCTTTAGCGCGTTCCATCAGAACGTGCGTAACCGCAGGATGCGGGAAGAGCTGGCAATGAACAAAGTCAGGAGTATTGCCGAGCTTTACACTTTGGCCGACAAGTGTGCTCGAGCTGAAGAGGGGAGAAAACTCCCCGGTGAAGCTGTTGGTGCGACAGGCGACTCAGAAGAAGAAGATGCCGCGGCTCCGTCAAGGAAAGGCCGGCGGCGGAATAGGAAGCGCGGAGGCAAGGCCGTGCTTGCCGTCGAGGAATCCGGCAACCCTGGCGCCGCCAAGAAGGCCAAGGTTGGCGACCCCGGCAAGGATCTTGCCGGGTGCCCTTCCTGTCAGGCCTTGGCGGCTGCCGACAAGTCGGAGAACTCCGGCAAGCAATACTGCAAGATCCATCGCACTAAGGGCCACGATCTCCAGGACTGCCGGCAAGTTGAGCAGCTTGCTGAGAAGCAGAAGGCCGAATACGAGAGGCGAGACAAGGAGAAGGCCCAAGATGGTGCTGAGTGGTCCGGCAAGAAACGCGGTGGCCGAGGGGGTCGCCGCGGCAAGGCCAAACAGCAGAAGGATCGGCCCGCTCGGGGCCGAGATAAAGAAGGAGATGATGATGAAGAAGATGACGAATCCAGTCAGCAGGAATTCCAGAAGGCTACGGAGGCTTTGTGCATTGATAGGGGTGCCTCGCTGCATTCTTCCCACCGCCAACTTAAACAGTGGGTGCGGGAGGTTAATGCGGCAGAGCCATCCCCCGATGCATGTAGGCCTCTGAAGTGGTCCAGCACGCCTATCATCTTTGACGCCGAGGATCACCCAGATCGCACAACTGCGGTCGGGTGTTTGCCATTGTTGGTTTCCCCGACAATTCGGAACCTCAAGGTGACGAAGATGTTAGTTGACGGCGGGGCCGGCCTAAACTTAATCTCACCAGACGTGCTCACAAAGCTTCAGATTCCCGACGAAGACCTCGAGGAAATGGGTATGTTTCAAGGGGTCAACCCGGGAAGAACCCAGCCTAAGGGCAAGATCACGCTGCCGGTAACATTTGGCAGCGAGCTTAACTTCAGGACCAAAAAGGTGGTGTTTGATGTCGCCAAGATCCCCATGTCATACAACGGGATCCTTGGTCGGCCAGCGCTGGCTAAGTTTATGGCGGCATCACACTACGCATACAACGTCTTGAAGATGCCTGGGCCATTGAGCGTCATCACCATCCATTCCGACAAGAAGGATGCGCTCATCTGTGCCGACCAACTTTACCGGGAAGCAGTTGCAGCACCTGCCATCAAGGCATCTGCTCCTGCCGCTGGAACTCCCGGGGGGAAGAAGAAGACCGGCAGGAACCTTGGCGCCAACTCCGGCAAGCACACCTCCTCGGAGTGCTGCGCTTCCGTCGAGGATGCACCAGAGAGTTCCACCGGCAAGAACAAGAAGTCCAAGGCTGCCCCGCCGGAAACCAAGAAGGTGCCTGCCAGGGAGGACGGAACGGGGGGAACTTTCACCATAAGTTCCACCCTAGATGACAAATAGGAAAGCGCGCTCGTTGCTTTCCTGCGGGCGAATGTCGACGTGTTTGCATGGCAACCGTCTGACATCCCCGGCGTTCCCAGGAAAGTAATTGAGCACCACCTTGCTGTCTGTCCCCATGCGCGGCCCGTCAAGCAAAGGGTGAGGAAACAGGCCTTGGAGCGGCAAGAATTCATTGCCGAGGAGATTAAGAAGCTGGAGGCGGCAGGATTGGTCAAAGGAGTGCTTCATCCAACTTGGTTGGCCAACCCGGTTGTAGTGCGGAAAGCGAATGGGAAATGGAGGCTTTGTATCGATTATATAGATATCAATAAAGCTTGTCCAAAAGATCCTTTTCCCTTGCCGCGCATCGACCAGATTGTGGATGCCACCGCTGGTTGTGATCTTCTGTCCTTCCTTGATGCCTATTCAGGGTATCATCAGATTTTTATGGCAAAGGAAGATGAAGAGAAGACCGCCTTTATCACCCCATGTGGTACGTATTGTTTTATACGGATGCCTTTCGGGTTGAAAAGTGCTGGTTCAACATTCGCCAGAGCAATCCAGATTGGTTTTGAACCACAACTCCATAGAAATATGGAGGCATATATGGATGATATAGTGGTCAAAACTAAGGATAAAGCAACGCTCATTCAAGACCTAGAAGAAACATTTGCAAACTTGCGCAAGATCAACTTGAAGCTCAATCCTGAGAAGAGCGTGTTCGGTGTTCCTTCCGGCAGGCTCCTCGGATTCTTTGTATCTTGCCGGGGAATCGAAGCGAACCCCGACAAGATCAAAGCCATTGAGCAAATTGAAGCGCCGAGACGCGTCAAGGATGTGCGTCGTCTTGCCGGCTGTGTTGCTGCTCTAAGCAGGTTTATTTCCAAATCTGCTGAGCGCGCCCTACCCTTCTTCAAAATTTTGAAGAAGGCAGGTCCAATGAAATGGACTCCGGAAGCAGAGGCGGCGCTGCAAGATTTGAAGAAATACCTTTCTTCTCCGCTGACGCTAGTCGCACCTAAACCACAAGAGCCGTTGCTGCTGTATCTGGCGGCAACAAATCAAGTGGTTAGTGCTGCGCTGGTGGCGCAGAGAGAAGCTGATGAGGAGGCAACATCAGCGGCAGGACCGCCAAGTGACGCGGCAAGATCTTCCCTGGCGAGGGATGATCCCGGCAAGACAGGATCTGCGCAAACAGAAGAGCCCGTGCAGAAGAAAAAGGTGGTGCAGCACCCAGTTTATTTTGTTAGCTCCCTCTTACAAGGGGCTAGATCAAGATATTCTGGTGTGCAGAAGTTGCTTTTCGGCCTCCTTATGGCCTCAAGAAAGCTGCACCATTATTTTCAAGCACATGAGATCACCGTCGTCACTCGCTTTCCGTTGCAACGGATTTTGCAAAATCCGGAGGCAACCGGCAGGATCGTGGAGTGGGCGTTGGAGCTGTCCAGCTTTGGTCTTAAGTTTGAAAGTACTTCCACAATTCAGAGTAGGGCCTTGGCGGAGTTCATTGCAGAATGGACCCCGACGCCAGACGAAGAAGTTCAAGAAACAAGTCTCCCCGGCAAGGAAATCGATCAGCAATGGGTTATGTACTTTGACGGGGCTTTTTCGCTGCAAGGCGCCGGTGCTGGTGTGCTGCTTGTCGCACCCACCGGAGAGCACCTCAAGTATGTAGTCCAAATGCATTTTCCCCGGGAGAGTTCAACCAACAACACTGCAGAGTACGAAGGTTTGCTTTCTAGTCTTAGGATCGCGGCAGACCTTGGTATCAAAAAGCTCATTATCAAAGGTGATTCACAGCTTTTGTCAGGCAGGTCAACAAGAACTATCAAAGTCCGTTGATGCAGGCCTACATAGATGAAGTGAGGAAATTGGAAGAGCGCTTTGACGGTCTGCAGATGGAGCACGTTCCTCGTGCCAAGAACAGTGTTGCTGACGACCTGTCAAAGCGTGCTACCCTCAAGTTGCCTGTGGAACCAGGAACTTTTGTGCTCCAATTGACTCAACCATCCGTGGCGCCATCGATGCGACAAGAAAAGAGAAGAAAGTTGAACTCTGGCCAGTACTTCCCGGCAGAGCTCCCCGGAGCCGCCGGCAAGGAAGTTGCCGGGATCGACACGCCTGCCGGGGAACAACAGGCTCCGGCAGGGCCTCAGGCCCTTGCTGTCGAGACAAACGTTCCCCCGGCGGAGGAGATGCCTTTAGTCCTAGCCGTTGAGCCTCAGGCTCCAGCATGGGCGCATCACATTGTCCATTTCCTTCAGACAGGTGAACTCCCTGAGGAACAAGAGGAAGCGGAGAGAGTAGCCCGTCGGTCTGTTATGTACAAGTTCGTCGATGACGTCCTGTACAGAAAGAGACCAAACGGTGTGAAATTGAAGTGCATTCCTCGGGAGGATGGACTAGAGCTGTTGGCAGAGATACATGGGGGCATGTGTGGCTCTCACATAGGGTCAAGAGCGCTTGCCGGGAAAGCATTCCGGCAAGGTTTCTTTTGGCCTCCCGCCCTCCAGGATGCGACTGCACTAGTAACCAGGTGTGAAGCGTGCCAGTTTCATTCGAAGAAATTACATCAGCCAGCTCAAGCTCTTCAAACAATCCCTCTCTCCTGGCCATTTTCGGTCTGGGGGCTCGACATACTGGGCCCCTTCCCCCGTGCTGCCGGGGGCTTTGAGTACTTGTACGTTGCTATCGACAAGTTCACAAAGTGGCCGGAGGTGGAAGCAGTGAGGAAGGTGACAGCGCAGTCGGCTGTCAAGTTCTTCAAAGGAATTGTTTGCCATTTCGGTGTGCCTAACAGGATCATCACCGACAATAGCACGTAGTTCATAAGTCACACCTTCATGCAGTACGTCCAAGACCTTGGTGGCAAGATTTGTTTTGCCTCTGTTGCTCACCCGAGAAGCAACGGCCAAGCGGAGAGGGCCAATGCTGAAGTGTTGCGCGGTCTCAGGACCAGAACTTTTGACAGGCTGAAAAAGTGCGGAAGGCGCTGGATTGATGAGTTGCTGGCGGTTCTTTGGTCAATCAGAACGACACCAAATCGAGCCACCGGCCAGACGCCCTTCGCTCTAGTGTATGGAGCGGAAGCAGTTCTCCCCACGGAACTCATATATGGATCTCCTCGAGTGCTCGCTTATGATGAGCTCGAGCAAGAGCAACTGCGGCAAGATAACGCTGTGCTCCTTGAGGAGAATCGTCTTCAGGCTGCTGTGTGAGCTGCACGCTACCAGCAAGCTTTGCGCCGCTATCATAGCCGCAAAGTTCATGCCCGAAGCCTTGAGGAAGGCGACCTTGTTCTTCGACAGATTCAGTCCGCCAAGAATTCAAACAAGTTGACGCCAAAGTGGGAAGGCCCTTATCGGGTAGTACGAGTCACCAGGCCTGGCGCTGTCTGCCTGGAGACCAAGGATGGCGTTCCAGTGAGTAATTCCTGGAATATCGAACATCTTCGCAAGTTCTATCCATAAGGCATGGTTGCCGGGGGCTCCCGGCCCGGCAACCACCTTTTTGTACAAGTCTTGCCGGCAAGGCGTGTGATCCTTTGTACAAAGCCAGGCGCAGACCCTGAGCACAGATGAATAAATTTAAGTGTTGTACATTTCCTTATTGATTCTCATGTTCACATTCATATATGCATGTTTGTCTAAGATGTTGTATAGCACCTGTTCCCGGTAAGTTCTAACGAACCGCCAAGGTTTCATCTCTTTATTTTCTCTTCTTTCTTTTTCTTAAAGACAGAAGGATTCCCTCGCGTGCACATTTGCCAGGGGAGGAAGGGAGACATGAATACAAGTTGGTGATGTTCGGAATCGTATGCTTGCCGGAGGAAGGACAAAGACAGAAAGCTGAGTCCTAAAAACTCAGAGCAAGCTTTTCTTTTATTACCAAGTTAGTTCCTTGGACGATTCCGACCCTTGTATGGAAATCTGCACGCGAAGGAACCCTTGTCGTAATCAGTTGCGCCCTTATTTTGTTTCGAGTCCGCTCAACGATTTAAGTGGCCGCACTGAGAACACCAAGGAGTCTTGCCGGCCGCTGCGCCTCCAGCAGGCTGCTGAAGTCCCGCACCCAGCGCTCGCGGCAGGTCGCGCGCCGGCAAGTTTTTCAGTAAGCGTAGGATGAACTCCATACATAAAGGAATTAGACAAGGAAAGTAGCTAGCATGAGCCTAAACATAGTTAAATTATATTACATCCATGAGTTGCCGCAGTCCTAACTTGAGACTTAACTGTCTTTTACATGAGATGGTGGCGGCAAGAATAAAAGGGAAGCACTCAATCCCTGCGCTGGCCTTCGATCCTTTTGATGGAGTCCACCTTCTCAAGGATCGGCGCGATGCACTTCTCAAGCGCCTCGACATTTGCATCCTTGGGCAGGTGGCCGAGCACGCTAGAGAGGTCGATGCCGGGATTGCTGTGCACCACCTTGAGGAGCACCTTGCGAAGGACGGCCCGACAAAGCCGGCGAGTCTCGTTCGCCAGTTGGGTCGCCCGGCTGGACTGGAGTGCCCTCAACGCGTTGATGATGCTTTCAAAGAACATCGTCAACCTGGCGCTTGGAGATATTCTTTCCTCGGAAGAATATCTGAAGTTCGACAAGCCCATGGTTGACAGCTCTGCGGTAAGCTTCTCCGCGGTGGCGATGAGACGGCCAGTCCAGATCTCCACTCCCTTTTCATAATCAGCCTGGGCGGCGGCAGCGCTCTTGAGCAGGTTCCTCTCTCCTTGGAGATCCTTGAGTAGAGCCTTCTCACGGGCCCTGCCGGCCTCGAGGGATTTCTGCAGCGTGGTCAGCTTCAGCTCCAGAACCGCAATATCATCAGCCGTAGAGGAGAGTTGCTTGGCCTTGCCGGACAGGGCGACTTGCATCTCCGCCAAGGAGTGGAGGGTTTTTTCCCTGTCCCCCTTGAGCGTCGAGAGCTCCTTGCCATGCTCGTCGAGATCTGTCTGCAGCCTCTTCACTTTGTCGCTCAGCTCGTTCTTGGCGGCCTCTGCAGCTTCGGTAGCATCGACGGCCTCCTTGAGCTTGCCGGCGTGACTTGCAGTTAGAGCTTCGAGCGCCTCCTTGTGCTTCTGCTCCAGCTCCTGGGTCCGCCGCGCGACAAGATTTTCAATGTCTTCATCCTTGCTACGAAGCTTGGCGGCGAGCGCCTGCTCACGTGCGGTGAGATCTTCTTCGAAAGCGTCAAGAGCAATGCGGCGCCCCGTCAGGAGAGCATCTTCGGCAGCGATCCTTTGAACAGCTTCATCATGGGCCTTCTCCATGTCTGATTGCTTCAGGAGGACCTCATTCCATTGCTGGCTCACTTGTTCTCGACCGGCAACCAGCTCTTGAAGGGCCTCGGCATGCCAGATTTGCATTTGTGCGACGCGCCTTTGAAAATCCGCTTCGGCTACCTCGACAACTGCCATTCTGGAGTCCGCCTTCTCTTTTCGGGCACGATGGAGAGCCTGGAGTTTGCGGAAGTTTTCACCCATGGCCTAAAGGAGCCGATCCTCTTCAGACTTGCCACTGCTAGCACTGGGATCGTCAACAACTTCGAGCCCGGCAGCGGCAATAATTTCCTCAAAAATTTCTCCTTCGGCTGGTGCCTCGGTGCTTGCCGTCCCTGGCAAGTTGATGAATAGGTTTTCGCCAACTTTGAGATACTTGCTGGATGAGGGCTCGTCAGATGTAGATGGATGGTCTTCAGTGGCCGCCTCACCAGTGACAGGGGGCTCCGCGGCCGATGCAGCGCCTGGCGCTCCTGCGGCAGGAATGCCATCAGTATGGTCCCCAGCCTCCCTGTCGCCCTCTTCAGCAGGTTCTTCCACGATTTCCTTTCGTGCTATCTTGGCGGCCTCCCCGTCAAGAGCATCACCGGCCCCGGCAACATCATCCTTGGTGGCCTCGCTGGCAGTGATCCTGTCCGCTTCGGCAGCAGCATCCCTGGCGGTCTCCTCGATGACGGTGTCGACGTCCATAAGTTCCACCTCAGAGAACTCTGAAGGGCGAAGGAGAAGGTCAGAATAAGATCGAGTTTTTAAATTTTGAAGTGATCAAATATAAAGAAGTAAGGGGAAAAGAATAACTAGCACTTTGAGGCGATCGAGTACCTGCGTCGGGCTGTCGAGAGGTGGCTTCGCCTCTCCCGGCAACTCCGGTTGCCGGGGGTGGGTTGCCGGAGTCCGTGCTTGTCGGCTCCTCCTCAATCTGGACGGGCTCGTCGGCAGGATCTCTTGCCGGAGATGTGCTTGTGGGCGGAGCGGTCGATGGAGGAGGCACAGTGGGGCAATCTTCTCCTTGTTGCCATTCTTCTCCTGCGAACCCGAAGACATCAGCGACAAGAATGGAAGCCTCGGCACCAGCCAACAGAAAAAGGGACAATGAACTTACGCTGGGGGCTGCGTTGAGGACTAGGCTCTGGGCTCACGATGACGGTCTCTGGCACGCTAGTGGAGCCTGCCGGGGGCTCGTCGCCCGTAGAAGTCCTTGACCTCTTCGCCATCCTCTCCAGCAAGGTTTCTGTGTCACTGCAGAAGCAATACAAGCAAGTCAGTAAAGATTGATGCAAGGTTGGAAGGTAAAAGCTGTGGCAAAGTACTTACTCTTCTTCCTCTCGCTCCGGACTAAAGCCGGAGATGTCGAAGTTGACCTCCGTTGCGGTGTCTGAGTGGGGAGGCGGAGGAGGAGTCCTAGGCCGCTTGGCTATGGCAGGCACCGGGGCAGCTTCCGGTGCGGTGGTGCGAGACCCTCCTGCCGCCCCAGCAGTGGCCGCTGGTGCGGGCCTCGCATGCCGTGCAGGCTGTTGACGGGCCCCCTGCCGCTGTCCGGTCTTGCCGGCCACTTTCTTGCCGGGGGCTTCGCCGCTTGAAGAGGGCTGGCTTGCCGGGATGTTAGACGCAGCCTTCCGAAGAACACGCTTCGCCTTCTTCTTCGGTGGAGGGGGCTCTTCTCGCGTCTCTCCTTCTTCGACTGAGTCCTCGCCGAACAAGATTTCAGCGGCTGCGCTGCTCTCCTCCCCGGCAACCTCGTCCTCCCAGGCAGGTTTCACCTCCATCACCACCTCTGCGTCGCTGGCTTCCCACTCTGTGAAGCCAACACTGCCGGCCTCCGCGGCAAGATTCGCTTCCTCCACTCTGGTAGCGATGTATGCTACCTCCTGATCTATGGTGGCGCGAATAAGATCTGGCTCTTGCCGTACAGGCTTCTCCGTCAGATTGTCGAAGAATTTCTGCGCTTCTTCCTCGCTTGGCTCGACCCAGGTCGGGTCAAGGCCGTGGGCATTGAACATCGGCAAGAAAGCAATGATCGACCCCAGCGCAGAGTTGTTGCACAAGGGGACGATCCTTGCCGGCAGCCGGTGCTTGTCTTCGCGCTGGAATAACTTCTGGCGCAGAGCGCCAAGCTGCATAACAGTCAAGTTGTTGTTCAGCCCGGGGCGCAGCCTCATGACATCCGCTGTGTTCTTATACTCCCAGGCTGGCCTTCCCCTATTCTGCAGAGGGGCGATGCGGCGGTGGAGGAAGTCGAAGCCGATCATCTCCATTGTCAGCCCGGCAGCCTTCAAGCGGAGGATCCTGGTAGTGGCGATTGTGAGCTTCTCGTCTTCTGCGGCGAGATCGCCCCAATCCTTGCCGCGGACCACCTTCTGTCGCCGGGGATGGCAAAAAGGATGAGGATCTGCTTCCTGGATCCAGCACCATTCGGCCCGCCACTCGTCCCACTTTTCGCGGTAAACTCCATCTGGGTATATCTCTTTGTTCCACGCCCTTGGAATCCAAGCAATAGATCCAGAGAGAGCCTCTCCTTTTTGGATTCGAGGATAGAAATAGTGGCGGAAAAGAGCGGAATTAGGGATCACGCCGGCAAAATTTTCACAAAGATGGGCAAAGATCGACATGCAAAATACGGCATTCGGCGTGAAGTCAAGAAGGCGGAAGCCGTATGTATACATGATGTCGTTGAAGAAATCGGAAAAAGGTGGATAGAGCCCGCAATAAAAGTACGCAGTGAAGAAGGGGTATCTGTCCGATCCGCCTTTGGAACTAGTACCTGGGATTACGCGTGTGGCGGGGTGAGCTTGTGTTCCCTTCGCCCACATGCATTGGTATCGTCCCTTCAAGGTTTCGGCGTCGAGCGTCGGAGGGAAGACGACGAGCCTCTTCCGCATCTTCACCAGCTCGCTTTCCGGAACTTCGGCCTTCGACTCCTTGTCCGTGCCCTTGCCTTTGCTGGTCTTGGGCGGCATGGCGACTGTGGAGATGGAAGCCGGAGGACGGAACGAGCGCGGGGGCGGCGAGCGGAAGGGGAGGAAGGTTTTGCTCTGAGCTCGAGCAGAGGAAGGCGATGGCGATGGCCAGATTGGGAAGAAGAGGGGGGTGAATGGGTTTGCGCCTCCACGACTTCTCCTTTTTTATGGGGAAGGAGCGGGGCCACCTTGTTTACCCCCAATATGAATGCGCCTCTGTGGGCGCGAAACAGTTTGCAGCCTTTTTGGCACACTTCCGACATCGCGCTCTCCGTGCGCGTAGTGGGGGCACAGTAAAACAAGATCTTTACGAGCAGTTAATTCCCTGCCACGCGTGCCCGTGCACTGTTTGGGCCTAGCCCAACAACGCCTCGCACTCGTGTATTGCCCAGGCCCGGGGGCGCCTGTCGGTGTACTAAGTATTGGGCCACTAGTACCCCTTACTTGTGCATGGGCAGTTGTAGCCGTCCTCGCGGCAAGGCTTGCCGGGATCAGCTCGAGGTCGATTTAAGTCATCAAGGAAATCATCAAGTCAGAGATCTGAGAATCAGCAAATAAGCAAAGCTGGAAATCGAAGGCCAGCCTCCCCGGCAAGATCCTTGCCGGGGTGGCCTGAGGAGCCCTGCAAGGATCGGCGCCCGGCAAGGCTTGGCGCCCGGCAAGGCTCGGCGTCCGGCAAGGCTTGGCGCCCGGCAAGGCTTGGCGCCCGGCAAGGCTCGGCGTCCGGCAAGGCTTGGCGCCCGGCAAGGCTTGGCGCCCAGCAAGTTTCGGCGCCTGGCGGGATTTTGCCACTATGCCACCGCTCCGGCACAGCGACAAAGCCTGACATTCTGGGTCCTTCTCTGGATGCGTGGCAACGCGCCAGTGAAGGAGAGCTTAAGCGGTGCTGATGGGATGGCCCCTTTTTCCATCCCCAAGAAAGTGAGGACACCTAAACGGACACCTCACGGTGCATTAAATGCGTTTGTCCTAATCCGTCAGAGGTTAGGTATGATACCCTGTAGCTACTTTACACCTCAATGTATGTACATTTTGCCACTATGGAGACCCCTTTGAGCATATAAAAGGAGGCCCAAGGCAACTGCTACAGAGGAGGAGAACTTCTGGCCCATTCTGCATGCGTAGCTGCTCTTTGAACGTACTGTTCACTGCGAGCGCTCCTGAAGGCTGGGCTCAAGAACATCAATAAGAACACAAAGCAGGAGTAGGGTTTTACGCTGATCAGCGGCCCGAACCTGGGTAAAAACCTCACGCGTCGATCACCGGTTCTGCTCTTTGCGTGTACCTCTCCCCCCGCCGAATCGGAAAGGGGTCTCTCGGGATCCCATAGGTGTCGTTCCCCGACACTGCTTGATTGTATTTGATGAGTATGGGGGTTACAAGAGTTAATCTACCTCGAGATCGTAATGGCTAAACCCTAGTTTGTCTAGCCTATGAAAATTCTGATAGCCTCTATGGACTAAACCCTCCGGTTTATATAGACAACGGAGGGGGCTAGGGTTGTACAAAGTTGGTTTACAGAGGAAGGAAAATATACATCTGGACGCCAAACTTGCCATCCACGCAAAGGAGAGTCCCACCCGGACACGAGGAAAGGTCTTCTTCCTTGTATCTTCATGGCCCATCAGTCCGGCCCATGTTACATAGCCCGACCACCCGAGGACCCCTTAATCCAGGACTCCCTCAGTCACCTTGGAGCTCGACACCACTTTGCTTAATGACTTGCGCCGCTTGTGAGGTGGAGTGGTGGAGTGGCTTGACTCCGCCAGCCCCGGCAGGCCTGCTGGGACGATCTGGGAGCTTGCTTCCGGGGCAAAACCCAACCCTACTCGGCAAGGTAGGTCCTTCCCTTAGCGATGCCTTGTTCCTCTGGCTCACCTTGGCCTTCTCGACTTGCACTTGGATCCTTTAAAGAAATTGATCCTCCTTGTTTGGTCTGGTCTTGGTCTTGTAATCTTGTCTCTGGCCTGTGCACAGTCCGTGCAATGGACCCAGGGTCTGTTGCACCGACAGGAGCCCCCGGGCCTGGCATGAACGCGCCGCTGGGCATCGTCAGGATAGGCCCTAACCAGTGCACAGGAAGAAATGTAAGGGCGGCTCCGCCCTTTGAGATCTTCTTTGCTTCTTCATTAAACCGAGCTCAGGTCAGTTTCCGGTTTTCCCGCGCATCGTGCAACGCCAATTGTGGTGGGGCCATTCTTGTAATGGCCCGTGAATGACTTTAACACACGGGCAGATAACTGCCAATTCACTCTTCCCACCGTGCGCTTATCCTTAGCCACGTATGCTGCATGCATTGAGTGGGGTAGGTAATGGAGGCGCGTGGTGCGGGAGAGCATCAAAGCAGGGGCCCGATCTTCTTGGATTGGTGGAGGAGGACGGCGGGTACTCGCCGGGGAATCAGCCCCCAGCCCCAGCTCGCCTATAAAAGAGGAGCGGGGGAGGAGCGGAGGCATTCATCCACATCCCTTTCCTCCTCCGCCTTCTGCTTCTTCTGGGTATGCTAAAAGGAAGAGCTCGGGGTCAGGCCCCGGGTCCTAGCTTAGAGTTGCTGACGATGTCAAATGCTCATGCTGATGCTTGGGGAGTGAGTCTGGTCTGGTGTCGCGCGTCGCCGGGGGTTGCCACCCTGTTGGCGAGGTGTCCGGGGCTCTTGATGCTCGCCTGGGATGCAGTATATGGGGTCCTTGGTAATCCCAGCACTGCTCCTTCCGGCGGATCTCGCATTCTTGCTAAGGACGGCGGCGTCTTCCTACCCGCCAAGGTGGGGAGCGACGCGCTTCGAGTGTTCTGCTTGTCGCAGTCGCCCGCCGTCTCTTCGGGGGAGGTGCCAGGCTGGGGGTCCGGCGTCTCCCTGGAGCGACGGTGATGGAGAGAAATCGAGGGGAGACGGGGGAGGCAGGGCGTCAGGTCGGAGTACGATGGCACCGACGCCTTCGTCTCATATTGGCGACCTGCTGCGTCGTCTTTCCACTCTTCCCCTCCCTCCCCGGCACCATCATCACTAGCCTCTTTGGGTGATAGCCAGGGAGGGATGTTCCCTTGGTGCCTTCCCCCTCCTCCAGCAGTCTTCCAGCTGGGCGTCGGTGGTTGATCCCTCCGGTGCTCGAGCTGGGGCTTCTTGCTGGTCCTGGAGGTGGTGACCAAGGCACCGTCGAGCTGCTCTTTGTGCCCCTCCTTCGCAGCCTCGCCACTCCCAATCTTGTCAGGCCGCGCCCGGTAGGCCATGATAGGATCAGGGGTGGGCTCCTGCTTGGGTGCTCTTTTAGCCGTCTTCTCTTCCCACCGCAATACCTGGTGGAGGGAAAATGAAAAGAGGAGATCACGGGGCACTTATCTTTTTTTAATCTTAAATCTGTAGGTACTTGCCAAATTTTAGTTCAAATAATGTAATCTCTCGTATCCATGTTTATGTTCCATGAGATTTGTACTTGTTGATCAGCATATTAATGAAAAAGATAAGCTTTGTCGGGCACTTGTGCTTGTACAATATCCATGTAGAGGTGAAACGCCTCCAGACTTTCATGTAAACAAGTAAATCCCGGTAAGCTACCTTGCCGGTACCCCATAGGACTGCTACCATGAGGCTGAGCCTGCCGGGCGCATAACCCATTGGGAGAGACTAGCCCCCCGCCAACCCTTTTCAACCAAAGGCCTCTACGACCATCCTGACCGAAGCAGCGTTCTTGTCAGTAGATGAGAGTACCTTTGTTTCCGAGGCGGCGAGGTTTTCATATGCACAAGTCCTACTCACGGAACATGTATGGGTAAGAGATGGAACTTATCTGTTTAGCTTGCCGGAGACCGCAGTGCTGGCCTGTCTTCGCATCCTCTTCCTAGGACTAAGTCCATGGCAAGAGCATGCAGTTTATGCAAATGAAGATGATGCCAGATGCAATCTATCTACATGATCATGCAACCTATCTACATGGATCATGCGATGCTTATGATATGCTTATGCATGCATGCAACTTGTCGGGGGCCCCCAGCGCTTCATTTATATCTCTGTTGCTCAGGGTCTGCGCCTGGCTTTGTACAAGGGGTTACATGCAGCTGAGGCAAGGCCTGCACAAAAGGGTGGCTATCGGGCAGGGCCCGACAGCCGCGCCTTACGGGTAGAACTTGCGGAGATGCTCAATATTCCATGAGTTTTGCAATCGAATGCCATCTTCGGTCTCCAGACGGGCTGCGCCAGGTCTGGTGACTCGTACTACCCGGTAAGGGCCTTCCCACTTCGGCGACAGCTTGTTTGTACCCATGGCGGACTGAACACGCCTAAGGACAAGGTTACCTTCCTCAAAACACGGGGCATGAACCCTGCGGCTATGATAGCAACACAGGGCTTGCTAATAGCATGCAGCACGCGTAGCAGCCCGAAGACGGTTCTCCTCAAGAAGCATGGCGTCATCATGCATGTGTTATTCCTGCGCTACTTCATTGTAGGCAAGCACTCGAGGTGACCCATAAATGAGTTTCGTGGGGATAACTGATTCTGCCCCATAGACTAGGGAGAAGGGAGTCTACCCGGTAGCTCGGTTTGCTGTCATTCTGAGGGACCAAAGAACCACAGGCAGCTCATCGATCCATCGCCTACCGTGCTTCCGCAACTTATCAAACGTTCTTGTCTTGAGTCCTCGTAGCACTTCAGCATTCGCCCTCTCAGCTTGTCCATTGCTTCTGGGATGTGCGACAGAGGCAAATGAGATCTTGCTTCCGAGGGCATGAACATATTGCATGAAGGCGTGGCTCGTTAACTGGGTGCCGTTGTCGGTGATGATCCGGGCAGGGACCCCAAGGCGGCACACCAATCCTTTCAAGAACTTGATAGATGTCTGAGCAGTCACCTTTCTCACGGCATCTACTTCCGGCCACTTTGTAAACTTGTCGATTGCAACGAACAAGAATTCAAAGCCCCCGGCAGCTCGGGGGAAAGGGCCGAGGATATCGAGCCCCCAGACCGAAAACGGCCATGACAAAGGGATTGTCTGGAGTGCTTGGGTAGGCAGATGTATATTTTTGGAATGGAACTGATAGGCTTCACACTTGGTGACAAGCTCAACCGCATCTTGGAGGGCCGTGGGCCAATAGAATCCTTGCCGGAATGCTTTCCCAACCAAAGCCCTTGATCCAATGTGGGAGCCGCACATGCCTTTGTGTATCTCTGCCAGCAGTTCCTTTCCTCCTTCCCGGCAAATACACTTCACTTTCACACCGTTGGGCCTTCTTCTGTATAGTGTGTCATCGACAAACTGATACATACTGGCCCTTCGGGCTATTCTTTCAGCTTCTTCTTGCTCTTCGGGAAGTTCCTCGGTTTGGAGGAAATGGACTATGTGCCTTGCCCAAGTTGAAGCCTGAGGCTCAGCAACGAGGACTAGCGGCACCTCCTCATTCGTGGGGGCGCATCCCTCGACCACGGGGACCAGTGGCCCGGCAGGAGGGTGTAGCCCGGCAATCGAAGGGGAGTTGTTTCTAGCAGGGTCCCTGCCAGGAGCCCGGAAAGGCTCTACCGGGAGAGGCTTACCGGAGTTCAATTTCCTCCTCTTTCGGGCCATTGTTGTCGGGGATACGGAGGGCTGAGTAAGATGGAGAACAAAAGTTCCTGGTTCCACAGGAAGCTTCTGCGCAGCGCACTTTGACAGGTGATCAACAATGCTGTTTTCCGCACGGGGTACGTGCTCTGTTTGCAACCCGTCAAAGCGCTCCTCCAATCTCCTCACTTCCTTGACGTATGCCTCCATCAATGGGATATGGTAATCCTTGTTGACTTGCTCACCACCAGTTGTGAATCTCCTCGAATGATCAGCTTCTTGATTCCCAACTCTATGGCAATCCTAAGCCCGGCAAGAAGCCCTTCGTATTCTGCTGTATTGTTGGTCGCCTCCTCCCGGGGAAAGTGCATCAGGACGACGTACCTCAGGTGCTCTCCAGTGGGAGCCATGAGAAGCACGCCAGCCCCTGCACCTTGTAGGGAGAAGGCTCCATCGAAATACATGATCCATTCTTGGGGCGCTTCCTTGTCGGGGATAACTGTTTCCTGTACTTCTTCATCAGGGGTTGGTGTCCATTCTGCAATAAACTCCGCCAACGCCCTGCTCTAGATTGTTGATGTGCTTTCAAACTTCAGGCCAAAGCTGGACAACTCCAATGCCCACTCCACTATCCTGCCGGTGGCCTCTGGGTTTCGAAGTATCCTTTGCAATGGGAAGCGGGTGACAACCATGATCTCATGGGCTTGGAAGTAGTGGCGCAGTTTCCTTGAGGCCATGACAAGGCTAAATATCAATTTTTGCATGCCAGAATACCTGGATCTAGCCCCCTGCAACAGCGAGCTGACGAAGTATACTGGGCACTGCACCACCTTCTATCTTGCCGTGTCCTTGGGGTTGTTTCCGCTGCCGTGCTCCTATTTGTCCTGATCCGTATCTGGCCTTGCCGGGCCGCTCTCTTCCTCTTCCTCGGGCGGGACACTTGCTGAGGTGGCTGCTTCTTCTACTTCCCGCTGTGCTACTAGGGCCGCACTAACCACTTGATTAGTTGCTGCCAGATATAGCAGCAACGGTTCTTGTGGTTTGGGTGCGACCAAAGTAGGCACAGAAGACAAGTAGGCCTTCAAATCCTGCAGCGTTGCATCTGCTTCCGGGGTCCACTTCATGGGTCCTGCCCTCTTCAAAATCTTGAAGAACGGTAAGGCGCGCTCGGTAAACTTGGAGATGAATCTGTTAAGCACGGCAACGCATCCTGTCAAATGCCTCACATCCTTAACTGTCTTGGGTGCCTGTATCTGCTCAACGGCCTTGATCTTATCGGGGTTGGCCTCTATCCCATGGTGGGACACAAAGAAACCAAGTAGCTTGCCGGAGGGAATGCCAAACACGCACTTCTCTGGATTTGGTTTCAAGTTTATCTTGTGCAGATTAGCAAATGTCTCTTCTAAATCCTGAATGAGGGTTGATCTGTCCTTGGTCTTGACCACAATATCATCCATTTAGGCTTCAATGTTCCTGTGGAACTATGGTTCAAAGCCAATTTGGACTGCTCTTGCAAAAGTGGACCCGGCACTCTTCAACCCGAAAGGCATGCGCACAAAGCAGTATGTGCCGCATGGGGTGATGAATGAGGTCTTTTCTTCGTCTTCCTTGGACATAAAAATATGATGGTATCCAGAGTATGCATCCAGAAGATAGAGCAACTCACATCCTGAAGTAGAATCCATGATCTGGTCAATGCGTGGCAAGGGAAATGGGTCCTTTGGGCATGCCTTGTTCAGATCCGTGAAATCTATGCAAAGCCTCCATTTTCCATTAGCCTTGCGCATAACCACTAGGTTTGCTAACCATGTTGGATGCAGTACTCCTCTGACCAAACCAGCTGCTTGAAGTTTCTTGATTTCCTCGGCAATAAACTGCTGCCGCTCCAAGGCCTGCTTCCGAACCTTATGCTTGACGGGCCGGGCATGTGGGCAGACAGCAAAGTGGTGCTCGATTACCTCCCTGGGAACACCAGGGATATCAGATGGTTGCCATGCAAACACATCGATATTCGCCCGCAGGAAGGCAACGAGCGCGCTTTCCTATTTTTCATCAAGGGTGGCGCTAATAGTGAAAGTACCATCAGTGCCAGCCAGCCCTGTCATGACCTTTTTCACTTGGGGTGGAGCAGCCTTGGATCTCTTGCTCTTGGAACTCTCTGGCATGTCACCAACGGGTGCGGCACATTCCACAGAGGTACGCTTCCCAGATTCCTTGCCAGTGCCTCTGCCATGCTTTCCCTTGGCGGGAACTGTGGCTTCTGTGACCTCTGCCGCGACCACGTCCCAGTACATCTTATCCACGCAAATAATTGCGTCTTTCTTGTCCGATGGAACGGAAATGATGCCCATCGGCCCTGGCATCTTCAAGGTGTTGGAGGCATAGTGGGATGATGCCATGAATTTGGCCAGGGTCGGGCGCCCAAGGATCCCGTTATACGGTAGGGGGAGGTCAACCACATCAAACACAACTTTCTCAGCCCTGTAGTTCAACTCTCCTCCAAATGTCACTGGCAACGTAACCTTTCCCTTAGGATGGCTCCTGTCGGGATTGACTCCTTGAAACGTGCCTGTGGCCTTAAGTTCTTCCTCTGCTATCTGGAGTTTGCTGATAACCTTTGGGGAAATCAGATTCAACCCGGCCCCACCGTCAACCAGCATCTTTGTGACCTTGAGGTTGCGAATTGTTGGTGAGACCAACAACGACAAGCACCCTACCGCAGTAATGCGGTCGGGGTGGTCCTCTTCATCAAAGATGATGGGCGTAAGTGACCACTTGAGCGGCTTCCAAGAATCTGTTGCTGGCTCCACGGCATTGACTTCACGCGCCCACTGTTTAAGTTGGTGGTCAGAGGAGTGCAAAGATGCACCCCCGTCAATGCACGGGGCGTCAGTGGCCTTCTGGAATTCCTGCTCACTGGTTTCCTCTTCATTCCCTCCATCACTCACATTATTGCAATCCTCCTTCTCTTGGACTTTGGCGGGTTTCCCTTGGTTCCGAGGAGCCTTGCCGGGGCGATTTGTTTCACCACCCCGGCCCTTCCCACCAGCGCCATTCTGACATTTTTCCTTATCGCGCTTCTCATACTCAGCCTTCTGCCTCTTGACGAGCAGCTCAACCTGACGACACTCCTGGAGATCATGGCCCTTGGTCCGATGAATCTTACAGTACGGCCCATCACTTTTCCCAGCTTTCTCGGCAGCCGCCACCTCTCGGCAGTCAGCACATGCGTGAAAGGGATCGAGAAGAGGTGTCTAGAGGGGGGTGATTAGACACTAGCAAAAGTGGCAGTTTTTAAGTTCTTCAAGTTGAGGTAGAGTTTTAGCACAAGTTTAAGCATTCACAATACATTTCAAGCAGGCATGATAAGAGTATGAGCAGCGGAAAGAGTAAAGCATGCAATTTGCAAGAAAGTAAAGGGATGGGATTGGAGTGTGCAAACGCAATGTAGACACGGAGATTTTTGGCGTGGTTCCGATTGGTGGTGCTATCGTAAGTCCACGTTGATGGAGACATCAACCCATGAAGGGTAACAGCTGCGTGAATCCATGGAGGGCTCCACCCATGAAGGGTCCACGAAGAAGCAACCTTGTCTATCCCACCATGGCCATCGCCCACGAAGGACTTGCCTCACTCGGGTAGATCTTCACGAAGTAGGCGATCTCCTTGCCCTTACAAACTCCTTGGTTCAACTCCACAATCTTGTCGGAGGCTCCCAAGTGACACCTAACCAATCAAGGAGACACACTCTCCAAAAGGTAATAAATGGTGTGTTGATGATGAACTCCTTGCTCTCGTGCTTCAAATGATAGTCTCCCCAACACTCAACTCTCTCTCACAAATTTGGCTATGGTGGAAAGATGATTTGAGTGGAAAGCAACTTGGGGAAGGCTAGAGATCAAGTTTCTTGTGGTAGGAATGGAATGTCTTGAGCTCAACACATGAGTAGGTGCTTCTCTCTCAAAAAATGAGTAGTGGAAGTGTAGGCTCGTTCTGATGGCTCTCTCTTTGATAGAGAAGGGGTGGAGGGGTATATATAGCCTCCACACAAAATCCAACCATTACACACATTTGACTCAACTCGGTCAGACCGAATAGAAGAACTCAGTGAGACCGATTCAATTCAAAATGTGAACGTTAGGAATCTCGGTGGGACCGATATACTCAACTCGGTGGAACCGATGTGCTAGGGTTAGGGCAAGACCTCATCTCGGTGTGACCGATTGCATGAACTCGGTGGGACTGGTTTCAGCAATGAGTTAAACAGAGAGTTGGTCAGGCAAACTCGGTGTGACCGATCGCTCACTTCGGTAAGACCAAAACATTACGAAAGGGAAATAGAGAGTTTGCATTGCGAACTCGGTGGGACCGATCGCTCATTTCGGTAAGACTGAAACGTTACGAAGGGAAACAGAGAGTTTGCATTGCCATCTCGGTGAGACCGAAAGCCCAATCGGTGAGACCGAATTGATTATGGTTTCTGGCAGTGGCTATGTCAAGGAAACTCGGTGGCACCGGATAGATCAAATCGGTGGGGCCGAGTTTGACTTTAGGTTTAGGACATATGAGGAAATGAGAAAGTGGTTGAGGGCTTTGGAGCATATCACTAAGCATTTTGAGCAAGTAGACCATTATGCAACACCTCATCCCCTTTTAATAGTATTGGCTTTCCTATTGACTCAATGTGATCTTGAATCACTAAAATAGAAATGAAGAGTCTTGAGCTTTCGCCGATCTTTGTCCTTACCATCTTGAAGGGGTTCCACATCCTCTTGCTCCTACCACGCCATTGTTGAACTATCTGAAAAATACTAGATAAAGATATTAGTCCAACAAGAGATATGTTGACATTAATTACCAAAACCACCCAGGGAGCACTTGTGCTTTCAATGCGGTAGCCTCCTTGCCGGGGGCTTCAGCCTTGGCCTTCTTGCCGGCACTAGGCGCGCCTGACCCCTCAACAGTCATGACAGTCTTATCCTTGCACTTCTTGTTGTGCTTCTTGTTCTTCTTCTTCTTACTGATGGTTTCATCGTCATCTTCTGAGTCGATGTCGACGCAATCTTCCTCTCCAGGAAGTTTCCTCCCCTCCTCCACCCGAGCACATTTGTCCACCAAAGTGTAGAGCTCCTTCACAGTCTTGCACAACCGAACATTCATCTTGGAACGTATCCTGCGGTTGCGCACGTTGGATTGGAAGGCAGCTATCACGGCAGCTGGGTGGATATCTGGGATATTTCTGTGGACTCGGCTGAATCTCTGCAAGTACTTCCGTAGAGTTTCTCCCTCTTTCTGCTGGAGAAGCTGCAAGTCGCTGAGCCGCCCTGGTTCTTGATGGCCGCCCATGAAGGCACCAATGAACTCGTGGCACAGGTCAGCCCAGGTCGAAATGGAGTTCTCCGGCAGATGCATCAGCCAAGACCACACATTTGACTTGAGGGCCAAAGGGAAGTAGTTGGCGAACACCTTCTCATCTCTTCCCCCGGCAGCTTGAACAGCGATGGTGTATATGCTCAAGAACTCTGTCGGGTTTAGTCTCCCATCATACTTCTCGGGTATCTCTGGCTTGAACGTGCGAGTGGATGGCCAACGGACTTGCCGCAGCTCACGGGTGAAGGCAGGGCACCCAATCTCGAAAGGCAGGCACCCGCCATCTCCGAATGCGGGCTCGTCGACATCGGGGCCATCGCACCCATTGGACCGGCGGGGGTTGTCACGGTGCCGCTCGTCGATCACGCACGCGCCTTCCCTTCGCCTGCCCTCCGGGGCACGCTGTCGGCCTTGACGCGTTCGAGGGTCTGATGAGGCCATCGAGACGTCATCGGGTGCTTGGTTTTGCGGCTCCCGGGCGGTTTGCCGTGGTGGGGATTGCACCGTGAGGGTGGCCCCTCCCGCACGACCAGCTGCACGAGCCGTCGTTGCTGCCTGGGAAGGCCGTGGCGGTCCGGCCCGCTGTGATTCTTCCGCCTCGGCAAAACCAATCAGACTTTGGATGGTGGCTCACCACTCATCCATCTGGTCTGCCGCCGGTGGAAATCTCAACAGCAGTTGGGCTCGCGCCATGGCCTCGGAGGCAGTGCTTGGCATAGGTGATGATGATGTAGATCGTAGTGTCACTCGGCTCCTGACGTTGTCGGAGGCGACCGCGCCGCACCCTTGCTGCTGCGAACCAGCCATTTGGACGGCATGGTGACGCGGCGGAGGTGCCTGAGGGCCAGTGGCTCCGTTGGGCACAGTAGCTGGGTCAGCCCACCCCGGGGGTGGCGCGTGCCCTGCGGTCGCACCCGAAGCGGTGGCGGCCGGAGGGTTGCGATTCGCCCTAGAACGAGCATCATCACTGCAGCTGTGCCCGTTGGCGAGGAGAAGGGGTTTAGGCGGAATGATCCCTCCATCCGTACCTCGTGGAGCATGGCCGTTGGGATGTCGCTGATGCTGTCCTTCCCCGGTACCTCCCGCTCCTGCTTCGGCCGTGGGGGAGGTGGTGATGGCACCGCCTGCGCCGACCACGTCCCCCGCAGCATCCACACCCTCGCGAGCCCCCGCATTCCCCACGACGTCGGCGGTCGCGGGCGGCGGAGCCTTCGAGGTGGACGGGTGATTTGCAGCTCCGGGCTTCCTCTTGGGCGCCATAGTCGATGACGCCATCGATGACGAAAATGTCGATGAAGATGATGCGCAGCGTACGCTCTCGGTTTCGCGCAAGTGATCCCCCTACCTGGCACGCCAAAGATGTCGTGGGAAACCACGGCCACCTATGGGGCCATGAGCCCCTTTTGGTTCGGCCGGGGGATGGGCACGTTGCACCAAGAGCGGAGAAGCGTCGCGCAGCACGACAGAGATCACACGGGCAGTCTTTACCCAGGTTTGGGCCGCCGTGAGGCGTAAAACCCTACTCCTGCTTTGGTGGATTGATGGTGGATAATGGTGGTGGACGTAGCACACTCGCCCGGCAAGGTCGATCTGGGGGCGAGAGTGGCTACGAGCGTATCAATATGCGAGGGTCCAACCCTTTCTACGGTCGCCATGGGCCTCCTTTTATAGATTAAGGGGTTACCACAGTGGCAAATCAGTCTTTGCGTATTGATTAGATAGCTAATAGTGCTATCATATCTAACTCTGCAGGCTAACAGAGTGCATAAAATGCGCCGCTCAGTGTCACATCAGAGCTTGCTCGGCAGGTCCTGCCGGGTTGTTTTGTCACCTTTGCGCCTGCTCGTTTGACACGTCTCAGGACGGGTGTCATATCGAGGTGTTTGTTGTAGGAAGTGGCTGCCATGTGGCAAGAAGCAGCCACTTAGTCACCTTGGAGCTCGACACCGCTTTGATTAATGACTTGCGTCGCTTGTGAGGTGGAGCGGTGGAGTGGCTTGCCTCCGCCAGCCCCGGCAGGCCTGCCGGGATGATCTGGGAGCCTGCTTCCGGGGCAAAACCTAGCCCTGTCGGGCTCGCCTGCCCGGCAAGGTAGGTCCTTCCCTTAGCGATGCCTTGTTCCTCTGGCTCACCTTGGCCTTCTCGACTTGCACTTGGATCCTTCAAAGGAATTGATCCTCCTTGTTTGGTCTGATCTTGGTCTTGTAAACTTGTCTCTGGCCTATGCACAGTCCGTGCAAAGGACCCAGGGTCTAATGCACAGACAACCACCACCGTCAGCTGGGCGCCAGCAGCATCACCATCTGCAGTTGGACCCTGGCAGAGCAATTTTCTAGGGGTGCTTGGCCTGGTCGATCCCGCTTCCACCAGATGGAACCCGGCAGGCTCCCTTGTGGACTCCGGCTTCGTCTTCCCTACCGGTGTCCCTCTTGTCGTGTTCCTCTGGTCCCGGCGGTGGTGACTGCTACTTCTTGAGTTTGCGTTGATTTTTTTCTTGAAGAGGAAAGGGTGATGCAGCAAAGTAGAGATAAGTATTTCCCTTAGTTAAGAACCAAGGTATCAATCCAGTAGGATGCACAAGCAAGTCTCCAATCTATGCACCTGCACAAACTAACAAACACTTGCACACAACGCAAAAATAGGTTGTCAATCCCTTCACGGTCACGAACAAGAGTGAGATCTAATAGAGATGGGTATAAAAGATAAATAAAAGAGCAAACTAAAGTAAATATAAATAAATTGCAGCAAGGTATTTTTGGGTTTTTTGGTTTATAGATCTGAAAATATATGATGGAAAATAGACTCGGGGGCCATAGGTTTCACTAGAGGCTTCTCTCTTGAAAGCAAACATACGGTGGGTGAACAAATTACCGTTGAGCAATTGATAGAAAAGCGCATAGTTATGAATATATCTAAGGCAATGATCATGAATATAGGCATCACGTCCGTGACACGTAGACCGAAATGATTATGCATCTACTACTATTACTCCACACATCGACCGACTCCTGCCTGCATCTAAAGTATTAAGTTCATATGAACAGAGCAACGCTTTAAGTAAGCTGACATGATGTAGAGGGATAAACTCAAGCAATATGACATAAACCCCATCTTTTTATCCTTGATGGCAAGAATACAATACGTGCCTCGCTACCCCTTCTGTCACTAGGTGAGGACACCGCAAGATTGAACCCAAAACTAAGCACCTCTCCCATTACAAGAAAAACCAATCTAGTTGGCCAAACCAAACAGATAGTTTGAAGAGAAATACAAATATATCTCAATCATGCATAAAAGAGTTCAGAGAAGACTCAAATAATATTCATAGATAATCTGATCATAAATCCACAATTCATCGGATCTCAACAAACACACCGCAAAATAAGATTACATCGGATAGAACTCCAAGAACATCGAGGAGAACATTGTATTGAAGATCAAAGAGAGAGAAGAAGCCATCTAGCTACTAGCTATGGACCCGTAGGTCTGTGGTAAACTACTCACGCATCATCGTAAGGGCAGCAAGGTTGATGTAGAGGCCCTCCGTGATCGAATCCCCCTTCGGCAGGGTGCCGGAAAAGGCCCCAAGATGGGATATCACGGGAATAGAGGTTTGCGGCGGCGGAAAAGTATTTTGGTGGATGCTTCTGATATTTGCGGAATATTTGAGAATACATAGAGGTGGAATTAGGGTTGGAGGACACCCGAGGGGCCCACAAGCCCTCAGGGCGCCCCCCTAGGGCATGCCCTAGAGGCCTGTGTCCTCCTTGGGACTCTTCTGGCCCTCTCTCCAAGTCACGTAGGTGTCTTCTAGTCCAAGAAAAATCATCGTAAAGTTTTATTCCGTTTGGACTCCGTTTGATATTCCTTCTCTGTAAAAGTCAAAAACAGGGAAAAAAACAGAAACAGGCACTAGGCTCTAGGTTAATAGGTTAGTCCCAAAAATAATATAAACTAGCATATTAATGAAGATAAAACATCCAAAACAGATAATATAATAGCATGGAACAATCAAAAATTATAGATACGTTGGAGACATATCAGTGACCAGGGCATCGCCTAGCCGCTCTCTCCGTCCCTGGCCTCTTCTTCCTTGTCGGGGATGCGCCCTCCCGATCTTGTCAGGTTGCGTCCCACGGGCCTTGACGGGGTCGGGCTGGGCTTCTGCCCAGCCGCTCCTTTTGCCCTCTTTCCTTCTTGATGCAACTCCTAGGAGGAGAGGGACAAGAAAGGCATTACGGGGCACTTATCATTTTTCAGATTAAAAGATGTAGACGCTTGCCGAGTTTTAGTTTAAATCATGTAATCCTCTACCCACGTGTGTATCCTGCATGATCTGTACTTGTTTATCTATGTATAAATGGAAAAGGGATGTTTGCCGGGTGAGGGAGTCCTGGATTAGGGGGTCCTCGGGTGTCCGGACTATTTGATATGGGCCAGACTGATGGGCCGTGAAGATAAAACTAAAGACTATATCCCCCGTGTCTGGGTGTGTCGGGGACGAATCCGCGATCACCTATGGGACCCAGGGAAGGACCCCCTTACGTTTGGCAGGGAGAGACGGTCGCACGAAGAGCAAATCTAGCGAAGAACACGACAGCGCACGAGAGAGATTTACCCAGGTTCGGGCCGCACGGATGCGTAAAACCCTACTCCTGCTTTTTGGTGTATTATCTGGATGATTGTTCTAGCTCCAGGAGCGCTACAGTATGGAGTAGCTGCGTACAATACTGGAGTTCTCAATCTCCCAGTTTCTAACCCCCCTCCACGTTGCCTATGGGCCTCCTTTTATACGCACAAAGGGGTCACCAACAGGTGGCAAACAGTAAAGGTAGAGGTGGAAAGTTGCTACAGTAAGGCCATTATTACTAGGATGACATGTCCTACCTACCACTGACGGCAGGGGACAAGGGCATTAAATGCCCATGCCTTAGCTGTCCAGATACATGTACCCGGACGTCTTGGACGTGGGAAAAGCCTATCCCACCTACTCCTGCACCGCTAGCTACAGAGTACCGCCGTCTACACAGTGCCCTGCCACACACGCTTGGAAGGACCCAGAGCGCCACGCTGGCAAAGGCACCGGAGCAGCACAGTAGCACAGTGGTACAGTAACGCTTGCCGCGGCAAGACCTTGCCGCACCTGATAGCTTGCCGCAACCAATAGCTTGCCGCGCAAGGTAACTTGCCGGGGCAAGTACCTTGCCGCAGCTGCTATCTTGCCGCAGCCAATACCTTGCCGCAGCCAATGACTTGCCGGGGCAAGTACCTTGCCGTGGCAAGTACTCTGCTACAGCAAACCTCAGGCTGGGCCTCAGCTGTCCCTCCCGGCAAGCTCCTCTTGCCGGGGCCTTGACTCTTGCTTTGTATACTTTGTTCTTGAATGGCTTAATAACCTTGAGCTTCTCTCTGGCTGTCCTCCCGTAAGCCTGGCCGCGGGATGCTGCTACTGCCCGTGCACAAGTACGGGGTACTAGGGTACCCCTATTCTAGTACACCGACAGGAGCCCCCGGGCCTGGGCCACACACGGTGCCGGGCGTTGTTGGGCCAGGCCCAAACAGTGCACGGGCACGCGTGGCTGGGATAAGCCGAAACGTCTCTACGCTGTTTAATTGCACGCTCTCCCACGCGTCGCGCGTTGAATGCAGAGCGTGGGAAGCGTGCGCAGTTATCTCGAATGACGAAGAGGCGGATGGTTCCGCATCTTTCCCCATAAAAGGAGGGACCTGCAGAAGCACTCACACACTCCTCTTACCATTCTCGATCTCCAAATCTCCGCCTTCTTCTTCCTCCGCTCCAAAACAAAGCGGTTTCCCAATCCTCCGCCACCGCGCGCGTCCGCATCTCCCTCGGACCTCAGCTCCGCCTTCGCCATGCCTCCCAAGGGAGAAAAGGAGAAGACGGGGAAATCCTCAAGGACGGAGACCCAGGCGCAGTTGAAGAGGCAGAAGTACGCGCTCTTCGCTCGGACGCTCACGGGTCGGATCTGAAGGCCAAGTTCCAAGGCATGTGGGCCGTGAGGACCAAGGCGCATCCGGCCACCCGCGTTCGCCCAGCCACCGACGAGAGCGAAGTGAGCAAGTACCCCTTCTTCGCTTGCTACTTTTGGTGCGGGCTCTGCCCGCCGTACTCGGATTTCTTCAGCGACGTCATGTACACCTTCAATCTCCGTCTGCTGGATCTCACACCGAATGCCGTATCCACCATGGCAATATTCGCGCATCTGTGCGAGAACTTTGTCGGCGTCGCACCCAACACCGCGCTGTTTAGGCATTACTTCACTCCCCGTGCTGAAAAGGGGGAGCCTCTCACTGTTGGCGTCTCGTTCGTTTCAAGATTGGGTGCCAAGGAGCATTATCTGAAGGGGGATCTCCGCCCAAGATGGGGAGAAATCCGGTCTGAATGGTGTTGGATCATTGACGACGAGCCGCCACCATACTGTGAGCTTCGCAAGACCCCAGCAGCGCGTGGCACGGACTGGAGCGATCTGGATCCCCAGGACAAGAAGCTGGAGATTGCCGCTACCAGGATCATACGGCTCAGGGAGGCCGGGCTCACCATAGGGATGGTTGGCGCAGACTTCCTCCGCCGCCGCATTGCTCCTCTGCAGCAGAGAGGAAGGCCGGCCTCTGATTGGAAGAACCCAGCCGATATCATGCGGCTGCGCCCTGGACTGATCAACAACTTCACAGTTCTGCAGCACGACTTCTTCATGCGAGAACTGTTCAAGCAAGAGACAGATCCAGAGAAGCGCGACAAGGCATTCACGCTGCCGAAGCACATCGTGCCCGTTTGCAACAACTCCGCATTGAGTGCAATCATCGCTATGATGCCGCTCTGTAATGCGCACAGCGTTGAAGCAACTTGGGACGTGCCGCTAGAAGAAGACGTGCGGCGATTCTTTGACTCCACGGTCGAAAAGCAGGTCCGGGTGGAGGAGTGGCTCGTCCGCAACACCACTGAGCAAGAAATAGAATTCATTGCTCGAAGAGTGGAGGAGGACAGGCTCGCCAGGGAAGCTGGCGATTTTGGTTATACTTTGGCGGAGCTCGACGAGGCACAAAAGGAGAGCCTTGCCGAGCAGGGGATGTTTGCCGGGAAGGGCGAGCTCGCCGCACCCGGCAAGGATGTCGGGCCAAGCCAGCCTGCCGACGAGTCAGGCAGCTCAGAGGATGAGGGCTCCTCTTCCGAGGAGGGCATCGAAAGCCCACCGCAGTCAGAGTCCCCAGCCCCTCTGAGGAGGAAACGCCTTCGCAGGCTTGGCAAAGTGGCTGAGCGGCAAGAAGCTCAACAACCGCCGGAGCGCCGTTCGACGCGCTCGACCGCGGCAAGGGCTGGTGCTGCGGGAGCGTCTCACGCGGCCCCGGCAACTGGAGCAGGGTCATCAAAGACCGCTGCTACTACCCCCGCCAAGCGGCCAAGGAGCCCAGCTCCCCCTCCTCCCCCTCCTCACACGGAGGCGGACTTTGATTTTTCCGCTCTCAGTTAAGAGGACGACGAGGAAGAGTAAGTTCCCTTGCCGCGACCCTCAATCTTTGTAAGATTTTGTTTCTGTCCTCACTTGTCGCACTCCGGCCTTGCTTCCGCAGGGAGGAAACCTTGGCAGAGAGGATGAGGAAGAGAGCTAAGGTCTCGACGAGCAAGACCGTGGTGGTCGTCGAAGATGAGCCCACGGCAACCACCGGGGGAGCGCCTGAGACCATCCCGACCAGCTCGGAGCCCAGCCCTCGTCGCAGCCCCCAGCGCAGCCCCCGGCGTAAGTATTCCAACTACCTTTCGCTGGCGGTCGCTTGAGGAACAAGCATTTGTCGCTGACATCTTTGGGCGTGTAGGAGAGGAGCAGCAAGTGGAGCCATCTGAAGGTGCTCCAGAAGTACCACCCCCCTCGACCACACCGCCAAGGAGAAGATCTCCAGTAAGGGCTCCCACTTGCGAGCCGAGCCACGAAGAGGAGCCGGCAAGCGCCGAAACGCCAAGCACCAGCGCTGGCGACCCCACCCCAATGACAAATGTTGACGGGGGAGGGGAGCCCACCACTCCTGAGCTCAACACGGGTAAACCCACTTGCCACAAAACTCTTTCTGCTTTCTTTCTTTTGTCTTCTTGAATTTCTTCCTGAAGCTCTTTTTGCTTTACTTCTCGGGTTGGCAGAGCCCTCCTCGGTAGAGCCAATGAACATTGACTCTTCTGCCAAGGAGAACACCGCAGGGGCCGTCGACGATGAGGCCACCAAGGCCGCCGCTGCCAAGGCCGACAAGCTGGCAGCTGACAAGCTTGCCGACGAAGAAGCTGCCAGGGCTGCCGAAGAGGCCGGCAAGGCCGCCGAGGATAATACCGCCAAGGCGCCCACCGATGAAGCCGCCAAGGCTGCTGAAGCTGAGGCCGCCCAGAAGGCTGCTGAGGAGGCCGGCGAGGGAGCCGGTGGTCGTACTGACGGCCCTGAGGCCACAGGAGCGCCAGGCGCTACTCCGACCACGGGTCCCTCAACGACTGAAGAGGCGGCAGCGCCCAACTCGCCTCCGCCAAGCAAATACATCCGGGTCGGCGAGAACGTCTACGTTAGCCTCCCCTGGACTGTGGGCTCCAGAGCGCCAACCGAGGAGGATGTTGTGGACGAGGAGATCCTTGCCGCTGCCGGGCTCCAGCTTGTGGATGCGCCAGGCGCCAGCAGCAGCAGCACGTCTGAAGAGGAGCAACTGCTCCAAAAGCTGCTGAATCTTCATCGCGCCCGACGGGAGAAGCTAGCTTCCAGGGAGGCGCTCATCGAGAAGGCCGAAGCTGACATGTTGAGGCACGCGGAGATCTTGGCGGACGTCCGCGTGCGATCTCTTAATGCGTTAGAGGTCAAGCGGGCACAGCTGGCCGAAGAACGGCAGGCCCTCCTCTTGATGAAGCAAGACATTGAACAAAAACAGGAGGAGACCGCCAAGGAGTTGTCTGCTCAGGCCGGTGATCTGAACCAGCGGAAAGTGGACCTCGATGCCCACGAAGAGGAACTTGCCGAGCGCAAGAAGAAACTTGCCGAAACCCTCCAGCAGAAAGACGAAGAGGTGGCAAGACTTGTCGCAGAGCGGACCCAGGGGCAGGCACAAAAACACCAGAAGGAAATCGAAGCCTTGGCCCAAGAGTACGCCAGCAAGTTGGTGGAGGCCACCAACGCTGTCGCTGCTGCAGAAGTGAACAGGAAGGAAACGGGGGAGAAAGTTGCAAGACTAGAGGCCGCCCTCAAGGCAAACGGTGACAAGCTCTCAACGCTTGAAAGTGAGAGGGCAAAGGTGACCCACACTTTGGCGGAGATGCAAGTTACCATAGCCAAGAAGAACAATCTGCTTGCCGCCGCCAACGACTCCATAGCAGACCTGAAGCTGAAGCTGACCACGCTGAAGGAGACGCTCGACACCACCAGAAAGCGCGAAGGGCTTCTAATGACAGAGCTCCAGAAGGAAAAGGGTCTGCTTCAAGACGCTATTGCAACCCACAAGAAGTTCAGGGATAACCTGGGGATCTTCACAAACAGGCTTGCCAGCGCCGCCAAGGGCATCGACAAGGAGCTGACTGCCCTGAAGGTGCCGGACTTTGGGTACTCCCCCGACAAGAACACGCAAACTAGCGTCAAGCTAGCCGAGTTCTTTGACGGAGTAGTAGAAGCACTCCAACAGCTCCAAGTCAATCACAAGGCTCAACTGGCCGACGAGTCACGCAGGCTTTGCCGGGGAGTTCTCCGGAGGTTGTTGGTGAAGATAGCATACAGAAACCCGGGCGTCGACTTCAGCAACATCTTCAAAATCTTGCCGAAGGGATACGACCCCGCGCCACTAGAGGCCCTTGTCGCGCCCATCGTGGAGAGGGTGGACCATATCCAGAGAGTCGAAGGCGAGCACCGCAATTAGAGAGCCCATTCTTCTCCCTCCTTGCCACCGCTAGACATGTTAAAGAACAATCTGTTTAAGCCGCGGCAACTTATCTTGTAATATAACTTGCAATATTTTGGAGTTAATGCATGTCATCTCCCTTGAGCAATTTCTTTCTTTGTGTGTACTTGCCCTACGCTTATAGGGAACTTGCCGGTGCACGCACCATTGCCGCGAGCGCTGGGTGCGGGACTTTAGCAGCCTGCTGGCGGTGCCGCTGCCGGCAAGCAACCTTGTCGTGCTCAGTGCAGCCACTTAGGTTGTTGAGCGGACTCGAAACAAGATAAGGGCGCGACCGATTACGCTTAGGTTCCGTCGCGCACAGGTTTTCCATACAAAGAGTAGTATCGTTCAAGGAAAATAACCTTGAAAATAAAAAAGAATTTGATTGTTCAAACTTTGGCACTTAGCTTTGTCGCTGATCTCTCCGCGGCAAGGTCTTGTCACTGCTTGCCGCTGCCTTCTTCCCGGCAAGGCAAAGTTTCTTTGAACGACGCCTGGTCCATATCATTATCCCATCCCCCCCGGCAAACTTGTGCGCGAGGGAAGCTTCTGTCTCTTTGAGAAAAAGAAAGAAGAGAAAATAAAGATATAGGAGCTTGGCGGCTCGTTAATGCTTACCGGGGAGGCTGTACTGCACAGTATGTCAGATAATCATGCAAAATAAAAGTAAACATGAAATCGTCAAAAACTGCGAAATACAAAAGCTTTATTTATGCACAGGGTCTGCGCCTGGCTTTGTACAAAGGATTACATGCAACAGCGGCAAGACTTGTACAAAAGGTGGTTGCCGGGGAAGGGCCCGGCAACCGCGCCTTATGGAAAAAACTTACGAAGATGCTCAATGTTCCAGGAATTGATCACTAGAATGCCATCCTCGGTCTCCAGGCGGACAGCACCAGGCCTGGTGACTCGTTTCACCCGATAAGGGCCTTCCCACTTCGGCGTCAACTTGTTTGAATTCTTGGCCGACTGAATGCGCCGAAGAACAAGGTCGCCTTCCTCGAGACTTCTGGCATTAACTTTGCGGCTATGGTAGCGACGCAAAGCTTGCTGGTAGCGAGCAGCTCTCACAGCAGCCTGAAGACGATCCTCCTCGAGGAGCACAGCGTCATCTTGCCGCAGTTGCTCTTGCTCAAGCTCATCGTAAGCGAGCACTCGAGGTGACCCGTATACGAGTTTCGTGGGGAGAACTGCCTCTGCTCCATAAACTAGAGCAAAAGGCGTCTGGCCAGTAGCTCGATTTGGCGTCGTCCTGATCGACCAAAGAACCACTGGCAGCTCCTCGATCCAGTTCTTGCCGCACTTGCGCAGCCTGTCGAAAGTTCTCGTCTTGAGCCCACGCAGCACTTCAGCATTTGCCCTTTCAGCTTGACCGTTGCTTCGCGGGTGAGCAACAGAAGCGAAACAGACCTTGGCGCCAAGGTCTTCGACATACTGCATGAAGGCGTGGCTCGTGAACTGGGTACCATTGTCGATGATGATCCTGTTAGGAACACCAAAGCGACAAACAATTCCCTTGAAGAACTTGATGGCTGATTGTGCTGTCACCTTCCTCACTGCTTCCACTTCCGGCCACTTCGTAAACTTGTCGATGGCCACATACAAGTACTCGAAGCCCCCAGTGGCACGGGGAAAGGGGCCGAGGATGTCGAGCCCCCAGACCGAAAATGGCCAGGAGAGAGTGATTGTCTGGAGAGCTTGAGCTGGCTGATGAATCTGCTTGGAATGAAACTGGCACGCTTCACACTTGGTTACTAGTGCAGTTGCATCCTGGAGGGCGGTGGGCCAAAAGAAACCTTGCCGGAAAGCCTTTCCAGCAAGGGCTCTTGACCCTATGTGGTGACCACATATGCCTCCATGAATCTCCGCCAACAGCTCCTGTCCTTCTTCCCGGGGAATACACTTCAATTTCACACCGTTTGGTCTTTTTCTGCACAGCATGTCATCGACAAATTGATACATATTGGACCGTCGGGCTACTTTCTCCGCTTCTTCCTGCTCTTCGGGAAGTTCTCCTGTCTGAAGGAAACGGACGATCTGCTGCGCCCACGCTGGAGCCTGTGGCTCGACAACGAGGACTAAAGGCATTTCTTCTGCTGCGGGAACATCAGGCCCTACGGCAAGAGCTTGTCGCTCTACCAGAGTCGGCCGTTCCCCGACGAGCTTGGCGGGAACAGCCGCTTCAACGACAAGAGCCTGGGGCCCTGCTGGAGCGTGCTGTCCTTCAACAAGCTCGTCGGGAGCAGTTGCTTCAATGACGGAAGCCCAAGGCCTCGTCGGAGCATCTTGCTCCTCAGCACTTCGATCAGGAGCGCCTGCTTCAACGACAAGGACCCGAAGTCTTGTCGGAGCAAGTTGCCCCTTTGCCTCTTGCCTAGGAGCACCCGCTTCAACGACAAGAGCGTGAGGCCTTGTCGGAGCAAGTTGCCCCTCTGCATCTTTGGCGCTGGCTTTGGCAGCCTTCTTGCCGGCGGCTTCGGGGAGCTCTGCCGGGAAGTAGTCGCCAGAAGCCAACTTCCTCTTCATGCCTTGCCCTACTGATGGCGTCACGGATGGCTGAGTTAGTTGGAGCACAAAAGTGCCTGGTTCCACAGGCAATTTGAGTGCGGCGCGCTTTGACAAACCATCGGCAATGTCATTCTCAGCACATGGGACGTGCTCCATTTGTAGGCCGTCGAAGCGCTCCTCCAACTTCCTCACCTCATCTACATAAGCTTCCATCAATGGGCATTGGTAGTTCTTGTTCACTTGCCTGACGACAAGCTGCGAATCTCCCCTGACAATAAGCTTCTTGATCCCAAGGTCTGCCGCGATCCTGAGACCGGCAAGCAACCCCTCATATTCTGCAGTATTGTTCGTCGCCTGTTCCTTGGGAAAGTGCATTTGGACCACGTACTTGAGGTGCTCTCCGGTGGGTGCGACAAGCAGTACGCCAGCACCGGCGCCTTGCAGCGAAAAGGCACCATCAAAGTACATAAGCCACTCTTTGCTTGTCTCCTTGCCGGGGAGAGTCGTCTCTGGGATTTCTTCGTCTGGCATTGGTGTCCATTCTGCGACAAACTCTGCCAAAACTCGGCTCTGTATGGTTGATGTACTCTCAAACTTGAGACCAAAGCTCGACAACTCCAACGCCCACTCGACAATCCTGCCTGCCGCTTCTGGATTTTGCAAAATCCTTTTCAGCGGGAAGCGAGTGACGACGGTAACTTCATGTGCTTGAAAGTAATGGCGCAACTTTCTCGAGGCCATGAGAAGGCCGAAAAGTAGCTTCTGCACACCAGAATACCTTGACCTAGCTCCCTGCAGAAGAGAGCTCACAAAGTAGACCGGGTGCTGCACCATTTTCTTCTTTTGTATCACTTCGCCTTACTGCGCAGACGAATCCTTGTCGGCAGCAAAACTTGTCGGGGGAGCCCCCAGCTTGTCGTTGGACGTGCTTGCCGCAGTTACTGCCTCCTCATCCACCTCTCTCTCCGCTACTAGCGCAGCACTAACCACTTGATTGGTTGCCGCTAGATACAGCAACAACTTCTCTTGTGGTTTAGGTGCGACAAGTATTGGAGGAGAGGAGAGGTATCTCTTCAAGTCTTGCAGCGCTGCCTCCGCCTCCGGAGTCCATTTCAATGGACCTGCCTTTTTTAAGATTTTGAAAAATGGCAGGGCGCGCTCAGCTGACTTGGAGATAAACCTACTGAGAGCAGCAACACAGCCGACAAGTCGTCGTACATCCTTGACGCGCTTCGGTGCTTCAATTTGCTCAATGGCTTTGATCTTGTCAGGATTGGCTTCAATTCCACGTTGAGACACAAAGAACCCGAGAAGCTTGCCGGAGGGAACTCCAAACACGCACTTCTCGGGGTTGAGCTTCAGGTTGATCTTGCGCAGATTTACAAAAGTTTCTTCTAGATCTTGAACCAAAGTAGCCATGTCCTTGCTTTTGACCACTATATCATCCATATAGGCTTCCACATTTCTGTGCAGTTGAGGCTCAAAAGCAATCTGGACGGCTCTTGCAAATGTTGAACCAGCATTTTTCAAACCAAATGGCATACGTATGAAACAGTATGTGCCACAGGGTGTGATAAATGCGGTCTTTTCCTCGTCTTCCTCAGCCATGAAGATTTGATGATACCCTGAATATGCGTCAAGAAATGAAAGCAAATCACATCCTGCCGTGGAGTCAACAATCTGGTCTATGCGGGGCAAAGGAAATGGGTCTTTGGGACAAGCTTTATTGACATCAGTGAAATCAATACAAAGCCTCCATTTTCCATTCGCTTTGCGCACGACAACAGGATTGGCCAACCACGTAGGATGGAGCACTCCTCTGACGAGGCATGCTGCTTCCAACTTCTTGATTTCTTCCGCAATAAACTCTTGCCGCTCCACAGCTTGCTTTCTGGCTTTCTGCTTGACGGGCCTCGCGTGGGGACAGACGGCAAGGTGGTGCTCAATTACTTTCCCGGGAACACCGGGGATGTCAGACGGTTGCCATGCAAACACGTCGACATTCGCCCACAGGAAAGCAACGAGCGCGCTTTCCTATTTGTTGTCAAGTGTGGCACTGATGGTGAAGGAACCACCAGTGCCGTCCTCCTTGGCGGGCACCTTCTTTGTCGCCGGCGGAGCGGCTTTGTTCTTCTTGCACTTGCCGGTGGAGCTCTCTGGTGCGTCCTCGACGGCAGCGCAGCACTCCGAAGAGGTGCGCTTGCCGGAGTGGGCACAGGAGCTCTTGCCGGACTTCCTCTTGTTCTTCCCCCCGGGAGCTTCAGCGGCAAGTGCCTTGGAGGCAGTTGCGGCAGCTGCCTCCCGGTAGATCTTGTCGGCGCAAATAAGTGCATCCTTCTTATCGCAGGGAACTGTGATAACACTTACTGGGCCTGGCATCTTCAACACGTTGTAGGCATAATGAGAGGCTGCCATGAACTTGGCGAGCGCTGGACGGCCAAGTATCCCATTATAAGGCAATGGAATATCGGCAACGTCAAAGGTGACCTTCTCGGTCCGGTAGTTTAGCTCGCCGCCAAATGTCACTGGCCGCGTGATCTTCCCTTTCGGCTTGCTCCTTCCTGGATTGACTCCTTGGAAAGTACCAGTTTCCTCAAGCTCGCCGTCAGGGATTTGAAGTTTCCGGAGCACAGCGGGCGAAATTAGATTCAAGCCGGCCCCACTGTCAACTAACATCTTCGTGACCTTGAGGTTGCGGATCGTTGGTGAGACCAACATCGGCAAGCACCCGACCGCCGTTGTGCGGTCAGGGTGGTCCTCAATGTCAAAGACGATAGGCGTGTCGGACCACTTCAGAAGCTTTCTGGCGTCAACAGATGGTTCCGCCGCATTGATCTCTCGCGCCCACTGTTTAAGTTGGCGGTGAGAAGAATGCAACGAAGCACCACCGTCAACACACAAGACTTCTGCGGCTTTCTGAAATTCGTGCTCACTGGATTCTTCATCATCTAGATCATCATCATCATCATCTTTGTCGCGGCCACAAGGAGGCCTGTCTCTCTGCTGCTGCTTGGCCTTGCCGCGACGCCCTCCTCGGGCAGTGCGCTTCTTGCCGGACCCGCCAGCACCTTCTGGGGCCTTCTCCTTGTCGCGCCTCTCATACTCAGCTTTCTGCTGCTCGACAAGCTGCTCGACTCGTCGGCAGTTCTGGAGATCGTATCCCTTGGTGCGGTGGATCTTGCAATATTGCTTGTCGGAGCCGTCCTGCTTGTCGGCAGTCGCCAAGGCCTGATAGTTGGCGCACGCGGCAATCTCCTTGCCGGAGCCCTCGACTTTGGCCTTGTCGGCGCTGCCGTTGCCACTGGACTGTTCGACGGCAAGCACAGCTTTGCCCTTTTTCTTCCTGTTGTTCCGCCACCGGCCCTTCTTTGCCGGGGCGGTACCTTCGCTGTCAGAGATCCCCCCTGCGCCAACACCTTCACCGGGAAGTTTCCTTCCCTCTTCAGCACGCGCACACTTGTCGGCGAGAGCATATAGCTGGCCAATGTCTCTGACCTTGGTCATCGCCATTTCCTCCCGCATCTTGCGGTTACGCACGTTCTGATGGAACGCGCTAATAACCGCAGCGGGGTGAACATCTGGGATGTTGTACTGTACGCGGCTGAACCTTTGAATGTATTTGCGCAGGGGCTCTCCTTCCTTCTGGGGGATCAGATGAAGATCACTCTCCTGGCCATGAGGTTGATGGCCGCCAGTAAAGGCACCAACAAACTGATGGCACAGGTCCGCCCATGAAGAAATGGAGTTCTCCGGCAAGTGCATGAGCCATGAGACGACGTTGCGCTTTAACACGAGCGGGAAGTAGTTAGCAAGAATCTTGTCGTCTTGTCCCCGGCAGCTTGCACCGCAATGGTGTAAATGCTGAGGAACTCCGACGGGTGTGTCTTGCCATCATACTTCTCCGGCACGTCAGGCTTGAAAGCCTTGCGGTTGGGCCACTGGACCTGCCGCAGCTCACGGGTGAACGCTGGACAACTTACCGCGTACGGCAAGTCACTAGGATCCCCTGGCGCATGCATGTCAACAGCGGGCCCTGCGCGTCTGTCGGACTGACGATGCGCTTCTCTCCTTCGCTCGATAGTGGTACGAGCGTCTTCTCCTCTGCGTTCCTGAAGAACGAGGCGCTGGTCACGACGAGCTCGCGGGTCAGACGACGCCGTGGAATCATCGCCACGGGCGTCGTTTCGACGTGTCGGCGACCGAGGCCGTCTGGGCGGGGAGTGTACGGTTGTTGCCCCCTCGCCGTTCTTGTTGGTGACAGCATTGTCACCAGTTCTCTTGTCGGCCGCGCGCACCGGGTCGGCATCAGCGAAGCTGAGAAGGCTCTGAATGGTTGCCCTCCACTCGTCAAGCTTATCTGCTGGTGGAGGGAAGTTCAGGAGCAGCTGCGCACGCGCCAACGCTTCTGCTAGTGAGGGAGGTATCGAGTGGCGTGAGGACTGTGGGATGCTCTTACTCCTAACAGTGTTAGAAGGAAAATCTCCACGCCCACGCGACCGTACCTCGACCCCGCCAGCGTGTTGATGCGTATGGTGACCCTGCGCATCTCGAGATCGATGCGCAAGTTCATTATCCAGGGAGCGCCTGGCACCTGGGGCGTGAGGACGCTGCCTGTCACGGGCTTCTTGCGAAGGCCGCGGCGTCTGAACCGGCGCAGGCGTTCTAGAACGCGCAGCACTGTTTCTGGAGCTTGCAGGGCCAGCAGCAGCGAGCAGCGCTGCGTTCCCAGACCCAGCAGCGCGAAGATTGGCGTTGTTGGCCCGGTTTTGGACAGGTGGAGGTAATGGGAGCTCTCGCTCTCCAGTCCCTCCTGCAGCCGCAATCACGTCAGCACCCTCCTGCATGGGAGCAGGCGGGTTGGACGTAGACGCACCGATGGCCGAAGTCTTCTTTTTTGGAGCCATAAGGCGGAGGATGGCCCAAAAACTAACGCGCAAATCGCTAGATTAGGTTCACACAACCTCCCCCCCTACCTGGCGCGCCAAAGATGTCGGGGACGAATCCGCGATCACCTATGTGACCCAGGGAAGGACCCCTTTATGTTCGGCAGGGAGAGACGGTCGCACGAAGAGCAAATCTAGCGAAGAACACGACAGCGCACGAGAGAGATTTACCCAGGTTCGGGCCGCACGGATGCGTAAAACCCTACTCCTGCTTTTTGGTGTATTATCTGGATGATTGTTCTAGCTCCAAGAGCGCTACAGTACGGAGTAGCTGCGTACAATACTGGAGTTCTCAATCTCCCAGTTTCTAACCCCCCCTCCACGTTGCCTATGGGCCTCCTTTTATACGCACAAAGGGGTCACCAACAGGTGTCAAACAGTAAAGGTAGAGGTGGAAAGTTGCTACAGTAAGGCCATTATTACTAGGATGACATGTCCTACCTACCACTGACGGCAGGGGACAAGGGCATTAAATGCCCATGCCTTAGCTGTCCAGATACATGTACCCGGACGTCTTGGACGTGGGAAAAGCCTATCCCACCTGCTCCTGCACCGCTAGCTACAGAGTACCGCCGTCTACACAGTGCCCTGCCACACACGCTTGGAAGGACCCAGAGCGCCACGCTGGCAGAGGCACCGGAGCAGCACAGTAGCACAGTGGTACAGTAACGCTTGCCGCGGCAAGACCTTGCCGCACCTGACAGCTTGCCGCAACCAATAGCTTGCTGCACAAGGTAACTTGCCAGGGCAAGTACCTTGCCGCAGCTGCTATCTTGCCGCAGCCAATACCTTGCCGCAGCCAATGACTTGCCGGGGCAAGTACCTTGCCGCGGCAAGTACTCTGCTACAGCAAACCTCAGGCTGGGCCTCAGCTGTCCCTCCCGGCAAGCTCCTCTTGCCGGGGCCTTGACTCTTGCTTTGTATACTTTGTTCTTGAATGGCTTAATAACCTTGAGCTTCTCTCTGGCTGTCCTCCCGTAAGCCTGGCCGCGGGATGCTGCTACTGCCCGTGCACAAGTACGGGGTACTAGGGTACCCCTATTCTAGTACACCGACAGGGTGCGACTCCTATATGCGTGGACGGCAATTTTGGTGTCCGAATATGTTATTTCCTTCTTCTGCAAACCGACTATGTACAACCCTAGATCCCTCCGGTGTGTATATAAACCAGAGGGTTTAGTCCGTAGAGATCATCAGAATTCTCATAGGCTAGACAGCTAGGGTTTAGCCATTACGATCTCGAGGTAGATCAACTCTTGTATCCCCTATACTCATCAAATATAATCAAGTAGGACATAGGGTTTTACCTCCTTTAAGAGGGCCCAAACCTGGGTAAACATCGTGTCCCCGTCGTCCCTTGTTACCATTGATCCTCTACGCACAGTTCGCGACCCCCTACCCGAGATCCGCTGGTTTTGACACCGACATTGGTGCTTTCATTGAGAGTTCCACTATGTCGTCGGCAGAAGGATCGATGGCTCAACTTGTCGTCAACAACGATGCTGTTTCCGAGGAGACCTTTCTCCCTGGTCAACTCTTTGTGTTTGGCGGCTTAGCTCTGCGTGCCAATTCAACTGGTCACCTCGAGCAGATCAACAGCTACGCCCCTGGTCATCAGATCAGGTTTGGAAGCTTGAATTACATCGCGGATATCCGTGGAGACTTGGTCTTCGAAGGGTTCTCGGCCTCGGCCGCCACTCTTCACCCACATGAAGGAAGCCCGTCGGATCCGTCGTCAGATTCCTCTCAAGGGTCGACTCTCGTGCCTGCCCTGGCCTTAGATCCAGGGCGGACCACTCTATCCAAATACAGGAGGCTAAACCCCGCCGGATTCTCTCCCATTATGGAGCTTCTTGCCGGAGACCCAGAGGCGACTATACTATCAGCAGACGCGCAGTCAAACATGACTCTTCCTGACATCGGGGAGCCGGACTCGCCTCTGGACATCAACTCCGAACTCTCGAGGTCTGCGTCCATTGAGCTCGGTCAAGTGGGTATTACCGAACCTAGCTCCGCAGATCATCATACGCCTGTCCGGCTTTCGCTCTTAAACGAGACACTGGACCTAATGCGATCTCTCGCCATCACGGAAGTATCATCTCCGAACTACGACCAGCCAAAACTGGGGGCTGAGAGCAGGGAATTTTACGTCCCACCCACCACCCACTTAATAGCCACTGTCGAGGATCTAACTGACATGCTAGACTACGCCTTCGAAGACATCGACGGTATGGACGACGATGACAGAGCCGAACCAGGTCAAAACCCGCCTATTACTGGGCGTTGGACGGCCACTTCTACCTATGATGTATCCATGGTGGACACACCTGAGAAGTAGGACGACGATGGCACTCAAGATCCAGATCAGGACAAGCCCATCGAGGATCCACCAAAGCGCCGGCGTCAACGGCGCCGCTCACGATCACGTCGGGCGAAGGACAGCAACACCGGCACCGGAGATAATGACACTCCGGACAATGCCGAAGACCCCGTCGACCCTGCGTTCGAGCAGGATGATAGGGAAGAGGGACAAGTCAATCCCGACGAACTTGTCGATCATGAGGATTCGGAAGATAGTAACTATCTACCGGCCTCCGAGGAGGACGTTAGCCTCGGTAACGAAGATTTCATCGTGCCAGAGGAACCCTCGAACAAGAACGCTTCAAGCGACAGCTCATTGCCACTGCGAGGAGCCTGAAAAAGAAACAACAACAGCTTCAAGCCGAACAGGATACGCTCAACGACAGATGGACCAAGATCCTGGCTGCCGAAGAATACGGCCTCGAGCGCCTGACAAAGAGCTACCCAAAACGCAGGCTACTACCACAATTCGACGACGAAGCCCTTGAGCCAATACCGTCAAGATACAATCATCTTGATCAACTGGACCGACCACCACGTGGACGTGAAAAAGAGGCTAATTATGCCAAACACCAGCCCGCGCCACCTAGCCATAGAGGCAAAGAGGCAGCAGCCCCGGGCTACACGTATCACTTACGTCAGGACCTGGACAATAGAGCCGGTGTCGGTGTACTAAGTATTGGGCCATTAGTACCCCGTACTTGTGCACGGGCAGTTGTAGCCATACTCGCGGCAAGGCTTGTCGGGGAACAGTTCGAGGTTGACTCAGGCTACCAAAGAAATTCTCAAGTCAAAGATCTGAGGATCAGTAGATAAGGAGAGCTAGAACCCGAAAGCCAGCTTCCCCGGCAAGATCTTGCCGGGGTGACCTGCGAAGCCCGGCAAGATTCGGCACCCAGCAAGGTTCGGCGCCTGGCAAGATTCGGCGCCCGGCAAGATGCTGTTGTTGTGTCACCGCTCTGGCACAGCAACAAGCCCGACATTCTGGGTCCTTCTTTGGATGCGTGGCAACGCGCCAGTGGAGGAGAGCTTAAGTGGTGCTGATGGGATGGCCCCTTTTTCCATCCCCAAGAAAGTGAGGACACCTAAACGGACACCTCACGGTGCATTAAATGCGTTCGTCCTAATCCGTCAGTGGTTAGGTATGATAACCCTGTAGCTACTTTACACCTCAATGTATATACATTTTGCCACTGTGGTGACCCCTTTGAGCATATAAAAGGAGGCCCAAGGCAACTGCTACAGGGGGAGGATCTTCTGGCCCATTCTGTATGCGTAACTGCTCTTTGAATGTACTGTTCATCGCAAGCGCTCCTGGAGCCTGGGCTCAAGAACACTCATAATAAAACAAGGCGGGAGTAGGGTTTTACGCTGATTCTGCTCTTTGTGCATACTTCTCTCCCTGCCGAACCGTAAAGGGGTCCCTTAGGATCCCATAGTTGTCGTACGCCGACAACTTTGGCGCACCAGATAGGGGGAGATCGAGGTTTTGCGAACCTGATCCAGTGATCGGCGCCTTAGTTTCTTCATCATCTTCATCATCATGCCACCCAAGAAGAAGAGCGCCGCACCGGCGCAACCATCTACATCCGTTTTGCCTATGCCCTCGCGTACGGGCGCCGGTACAGATGCAGAAGGAAGAGGTTTAGAGCCTCCACGATGTTCCGGTGATCCAAGCCAGGCGAGTGGTGTCGTTCACAGCGGCAACGGCAACCCACATGCCGCTGGATCCAGAGATGGAGCTGTGTTGCCTACGGGCGGCACAACGAACTCCAGAGATCGGAGGATGCCTTCTGGGGCTCCCGCGCCGGTGCAAGCGTCACGGCCTACCCAGGTCGTGCACGATGAGCAACATCATGGCACTGGTGGTTCAGGGCGTCCCCATGAAAAGATTTTTGTGCATCGATCCCAAGGTGCGTGGGCCCAGCATGCACACCGAGCTGCCGGAGGACGTGGCGCGCGGTCGCGTGACCGTGACGGTGCTCCTTCTAACATGGCTAGGAGTCAGAGCACCTCACGTACCTCACACCTGTCGTTGCCTACGGCAGCGGAAGCCTTGGCACGTGCGCAGCTGCTCCTCAATTTCCCTCCTGCTCCGAAGAAGATGGAGGAGTGGCGAGCTACTATCCAAAGCCTCATTGGCTTCACCAACAAAGATGGGACACAAGAGGCAGGGCCCTCACAGCGACGGCCCATCAATCCGGCGCGAGCCGATGTGGAGAAAACCGAAGGTGGCACTCCCCTCCGCGACACCAGCGGCGGTCGACAACCCAGCGGGTCGATCGCTGTGATGATGATTCCACGGCGTCGTCCGATCCACGGATGCGCCGCGACCAGCGTCAAGTTCTCCAGGAACAAGGCAAAGAGGACGCTTGAACCACCATCGAGCGGCGACGGGAAGCGTGCTATCAATCTGATAAGCGCGCAGGGCCGGCTGTCGGCGAGCCTGCGCCAGGGGACGCAGGTGACTTGCCTTACGAGGTAGGGACTCCAGCGTTTACCCGTGAGCTGCGGCAAGTCCAGTGGCCCAATTCCCGAACCTTCAAGCCAGAGGTCCCGGAGAAATATGACGGCAAGACACATCCCTCGGAGTTCCTGAGCATCTACACCATTGCGGTGCAGGCTGCCGGGGGCCGAGATGACAAGATACTTGCCAACTACTTCCCGTTGGTGCTCAAACCCAACGTCAGGTCATGGTTAATGCATCTGCCGGAGAATTCTATTTCTTCTTGGTCAGATCTGTGCCATCAGTTTGTTGGCGCCTTTGTCGGAGGACACCAAGCTCCTGGCCAAGAGAGTGATTTGCTTATCATCCCTCAGAAGGAGGGCAAACCCCTGCGCAAGTTTATGCAGAGATTTAGCCTGGTGCAGTACAATATTCCTGATGTCCACCCTGCTGCTGTTATTAGCGCGTTTCACCAGAACATGCGTAACCGCAGAATGCGGGAAGAGCTGGCAATGAACAAAGTCAGGAGTATTGCCAAGCTTTACGCTTTGGCAGACATGTGCGCCCGAGTTGAAGAGGGGAGAAAACTCCCTGGCGAGGCTGTTGGCGCGGGGAGCGAATCAGAAGACGAAGACGCTCCAACCCCGTCAAGGAAAGGCCAGTGGCGGAACAAGAAGCGCAAAGGCAAGGCCGTACTTGCTGTCGAGGAATCCGGCAACCCCGGCACCGCCAAGAAGGCCAAGGTTGATGACCCCGGCAAGGGAGTTGCCGGGTGCTCTTCCTGCCAAGCCTTGGCGGTGGCCGACAAGTCAGAAAGCTCTGGCAAGCAGTATTGCAAGATCCATCGCACCAAGGGCCACGATCTCCAAAACTGCCGGCAAGTCGAGAAGCTTGTCGAGAAGCAGAGAGCTGAGTATGAAAGATGAGACAAGGAGAAGGCCCATGACGGTGCTGACGGATCTGGCAAGAAGCACGGTGGCCGAGGGGGTCGCCGCGGCAAGGCCAAGCAACAGAGGGAGAGGCCCGCTCGAGGCCGAGACAAAGAAGAGGATGATGATGATGATGGAGAAGATGATGAGTCCAGCGAGCAAGAATTTTAGAAAGCTACAGAGGCCATGTGTATCGACGGAGGTGCCTCGTTGCATTCTTCCCACCGTCGACTTAAACAGTGGGTGCGAGAGGTTAATGCAACGGAGCCATCGTTCGATGCATGTAAGCCCCTGAAGTTGTCCAACACGCCTATCATTTTCGACGCCGAGGATCACCCTGATCGCACAACCGCGGTCGGGTGCTTGCCATTGTTGGTTTCACCAACAATCCGCAACCTCAAGGTGACGAAAATGCTAGTTGACTGTGGGGCCGGGCTGAACCTAATCTCACCGGATGTGCTCTAGAGGCTCCAAATTCCTGATGAAGATCTCGAAGAAATGGGCACGTTTCAAGGGGTCAATCCAGGAAGAACCCAGCCAAAGGGCAAGATTACGCTACCGGTGACATTTGGTAGCGAGCTCAACTACAGGACCGAGAAGGTAGTGTTTGATGTCGCCAAGATCCCTATGTCATACAATGGGATCCTTGGTCGGCCAGCGCTGGCTAAGTACATGGCAGCATCACACTACGCGTATAATGTTTTGAAGATGCCCGGGCCGTTGAGTGTAATTACTATCCATTCCGATAAGAAGGATGCGCTCATCTGTGCGGACCAACTCTACCGAGAAGCAGTTGCAGCACCTGCTGTCAAGGCATCTGCTCCTGCCGCTGGAACTCCCGGGGGGAAGAAGAAGACCGGCGAGAATCTTGGCGCGAACTCCGGTAAGCGCACCTCCTCGGAGTGCTGCGCTCCCGTTGAGGATGCACCAGACAGTTCCACCGGCAAGAACAAGAGATCCAAGGCCACTCCACCAGAGACCAAGAAGGTGCCCGTCAGGGAGGATGGAACGGGAGGAACTTTCACCATAAGTTCCACCCTAGATGACAAATAGGAAAGCGCGCTCATTGCCTTCCTGCGGGCGAATGTCGACATGTTTGCATGGCAACCGTCTGACATCCCCGGTGTTCCCAGGGAGGTAATTGAGCACCACCTTGCTGTCTGTCCTCACGCGTGGCCCGTCAAGCAGAGGGTCAGGAAGCAAGCCTTGGAGCGGCAAGAATTCATTGCCAAAGAAATCAGGAAGCTGGAAGTGGCAGGATTGGTTAGAGGAGTGCTTCACGCAACCTGGTTGGCCAATCCGGTTGTAGTGCGCAAGGCGAATGGGAAATGGAGGCTGTGTATCAATTATACAGATATCAATAAAGCCTGTCCAAAAGATCCCTTTCCCTTGCCTCGCATCGACCAGATTGTGGACTCCACCGCTGGTTGTGATCTACTGTCCTTCCTCGATGCCTACTCGAGGTATCATCAGATCTTCATGGCAAAAGAAGATGAAGAAAAGACCGCATTTATCACCCCATGTGGTACATATTGTTTTATACGAATGCCTTTCGGGTTGAAAAGTGATGGTTCTACATTTGCGAGACCGGTCCAAATTGGTTTTGAGCCTCAGCTCCATAGAAATATAGAGGCATATATGGATGATATAGTGGTCAAAACCAAGGACAAAGCGACGCTCATACAAGATCTAGAAGAAACATTTGCAAATCTGCGCAAGATCAACTTAAAGCTCAATCCTGAGAAGTGCGTGTTTGGTGTTCCTTCCAGCAAGCTTCTCGGATTCTTTGTATCTCAATGGGGAATCGAAGCGAACACCGACATGATCAAAGCTATTGAGCAGATTGAAGCACCAAGACGCGTCAAGGATGTCCGTCGTCTTGCCGGCTGTGTTGCTGCTCTAAGCAGGTTTATTTCCAAATCTGCTGAGCGCGCCCTGCCCTTTTTCAAAATTTTGAAGAAGGCAGGTCCGATGAAATGGACTCCGGAGGCGGAGGCTGTGCTGCAAGATTTGAAGAAATACCTTTCTTCTCCGCCGACGCTAGTCGTGCCTAAACCATGTGAGCCGTTGCTGCTATATTTGGCAGCAACAAATCAAGTGGTTAGTGCTGCGTTAGTGGCGCAGAGAGAAGCTGATGAGGAAGCAACACCAGCGGCAGGACCGTCAGGCGACGCGGTAGGATCTTTCCCGGCAAGGGTTGATCCCGGCAAGACAGGATCTGTGCAGTCATAAGAATCATTGTAGAAGAAAAAGGTGGTGCAGCGCCCAGTTTATTTTGTTAGCTCTCTTTTGCAAGGAGCTAGGTCAAGATATTCTGGCGTGCATAAGTTGCTTTTCAACCTCCTTATGGCCTCGAGGAAGCTGCGCCATTATTTTCAAGCACATGAAATCACCATCGTCACTCGCTTTCCGTTGCAACGGATTTTGCGAAATCCAGAAGCAACCGGCAGGATTGTGGAGTGGGCATTGGAGTTGTCGAGCTTTGGTCTCAAGTTTGAAAGCACTTCGACAATTCAGAGTAGGGCCTTGGCAGAGTTCATTGCGGAATGGACCCCAACGCCAGACGAAGAGGTTCAAGAAACAATTCTCCCCGGCAAGGAAATTGACGAGCAATGGGTTATGTACTTTGACGGGGCTTTTTCGCTGCAAGGCACCGGTGCTGGCGTGCTGCTTGTCGCACCCACCGGAGAGCACCTCAAGTACGTAGTCCAGATGCATTTTCCCTGGGAGAGTTTGACAAACAACACCGCGGAGTACAAGGGCCTGCTTGCCGGTCTCAGGATCGCGGCAGACCTTGGTATCAAGAAGCTCGTCATCAAAGGCGATTCACAGCTTGTCGTCAGGCAAATTAACAAGAGTTATCAGAGTCCATTGATGCAAGCCTACGTGGATGAAGCGAGAAAAATGGAAGAGCACTTTGACGGTCTGCAAATGAAGCACATCCCTCGTGCCGAGAACAGTATTGCCGACGACCTGTCAAAGCACGCCGCCCTCAAGTTGCCTGTGGAACCAGGAACTTTTGTGCTCCATTTGACTCAACCATCCGTGGCGCCATCAATGCGGCAATAAAAGATAAGAAAGTTGAATTCTGGACAGTACTTTCCGGCAGAGCTCCCTGGAGTCACCGGCAAGGAACTTGCCGGGATCAACGACAAGCCTGTCGGGGAACGACAGGCTCCGGCGGAATCTCATGCTTTCGCTGTCGAGACAAACGTTCCCCCAGCGGAGGAAATGCCTTTAGTCCTAGCTGTCGAGCCCCAGGCTCCAGCATGGGCGCAGCACATTGTCCATTTCCTTCAGATAGGAGAACTCCTGGAGGAATAGGAAGAAGCGGAAAAAGTAGCCCGTCGGTCTATTATGTACAAGTTTGTCGATGACGTCCTGTATAGAAAGAGACCGAACAGTGTGAAATTGAAGTGCATTCCTCGGGAGGATGGACTAGAGCTGTTCGCGGAAATACATGGAGGCATATGTGGCTCTCACATAGGATCAAGAGCACTTGTCGGAAAAGCATTACGACAAGGTTTCTTTTGGCCCACTGCTCTCTAGGATGCAACTGCACTAGTAACCAAGTGTGAAGCGTGCCAGTTTCATTCGAAGAAATCGCATCAGCCAGCTCAAGCTCTTCAGACGATCCCTCTCTCCTGGCTATTTTTGGTCTGGGGGCTCGACATACTGGGCCCTTTCCCCCGTGCTACCGGGGGCTTTGAGTACTTGTACGTTGCTATCGACAAGTTCACAAAGTGGTCGGAGGTGGAAGCAGTGAGGAAGGTGACAGCACAATCAGCCGTCAAGTTCTTTAAAGGGATAGTTTGCCGTTTCGGTGTGCCCAACAGGATCATCACCGACAACAGCACGCAATTCACAAGTCGCACCTTCATGCAGTACATCCAAGACCTTGGCGGCAAAATTTGTTTTGCCTCTATTGCTCACCCGAGAAGCAACGGTCAAGCGGAGAGGGCCAATGCTGAAGTGTTGCGCGGTCTCAGGACCAAAACCTTTGACAGGCTGAGAAAGTGCAGAAGACGCTGGATTGATGAATTGCTGGCGGTTCTTTGGTCAATCAGAATGACACCAAATCGAGCCACCGGCCAGACACCCTTCGCTCTGGTCTACGGAGCGGAAGCAGTTCTCCCCACGGAACTCACGTACGGATCACCTCGAGTGCTCGCTTATGATGAGCTTGAGCAAGAGCAACTACGGCAAGATGACGCTGTGCTCCTTGAGGAGAATCGTCTTCAGGCTGCTGTGCGAGCTGCACGCTACCAGCAAGCTTTGCACCGCTACCATAGACGTAAAGTTCATGCCCGAAGCCTTGAGGAAGGCGACCTTGTTCTTCGGCGGATTAAGTCTGCTAGGAATTCAAACAAGTTGACGCCGAAGTGGGAAGGCCCTTATCGAGTAGTACGAGTCACCAGGCCTGGCACTGTCCGCTTGGAGACCGAAGATGGCATTCCAGTGAGCAATTCCTGAAATATCGAACATCTTCGCAAGTTCTACCCAAAAGGCGCGGTTGCCGGGGGCCCCCGGCAACCCCCTTTTTTGTACAAGTCTTGCCGGCAAGTTATGTAATCCTTTGTACAAAGCCAGGCGCAGACCCTGAGCCCAGATGACCAAGTTGAAGTGTTGTACAGTTCCTTATTGATTTTCATGTTATATATATATATGCATGTTTGTCTAAGAAGTTGTATGACACTTGCTCCCGGTAAGTTCTAACGAATCGCCAAGGTTTCATATCTTTATTTTCTCTTCTTTCTTTTTCTCAAAGGACAGAAGGGTTCCTCGCGTGCACGTTTGCCGGGGGGGAAGGAGGATATGGGTACCAGTTGGCGACGTTCAGAATTGACGCTTACCGGAGGAAGGACAGCGACAGAAAGCTAAGTTCTAAAACTTAAGGCAAGTTTCCTTTATTGCAAAGTTATTTTCCTTGGACGATTTCGACTTTTGTATGGAAAACCTGCACGCGAAGGAACCCTTGTTGTAATCGGTTGCGCCCTTATTTTGTTTCGAGTCCGCTCAACGATTTAAGTGGCTGCACTGAGAACGCCAAGTAGTCTTGCCGGCCGCTACACCTCCAGCAGGCTGCTGAAGTCCCGCACCCAGCGCTCGCGGCAGGTTGTGCGTTGGCAAATTTTTCAGTAAGCGTATGGTGAACTCCATACATAAAGGAATCAGACAATGGAGATAGCATACATGTATCCAAACATAAGCAAGTTATATTACACTAATACGTTGCCACAGTTCTAACTTAAGACTTAATTGTCTTTGGCATGGAATGGCGATGGCAAGAAGAGGTGGAGCAGTTAATCTCTGCGCTGGCCTTCGACCCTTTTGATTGAATCCACCTTCTCAAGGATAGGCGCGACAAGCTCCTCAAGTGCCTCGAGATTTGCGTCCTTTAGCAGGCGGCCGAGCACGTTGGAGAGGTCGATGCCAGGACTATTATGCACCACCTTGTAAGTACCTTGTGGAGGACGGCCCGGCAAAGCTGGCGGGACTCATTGGCCAATTGGGTGGCCTGGTTAGACTGAAGCAGCTTCAGAGCATCAATGATGCTTTCGAAGAACATAGTCAACCTGGCTCTCGAGGATATTCTTTCTTCGGAGGAATACCGGAAGTTTGACAGGCCCATGGATGATAATTGTGCCGTGAGTTTCTCCGCAGCATCGATGAGGCGTCCAGTCTAGATTTTCACCCCCTTTTCGTAATCAACTTGGGCGGCGGCAGCGCTCTTGAGCAGGTTCCTCTCTTCCTGGAGATCTTTGCACAGGGCCTTCTCGCGGGCCCTGCCGTCCTTGAGAGACTTCTCCAACGTGGTCAGCTTCAGCCTCAGATCGGCAATGGCGTCATTTGCTGAAGAGAGCTGCTTGGTCTTGTCAGACATGGCAACTTGCATCTCCGCCAGGGTGTGGAGGGTTTTTTCCCTGTCGCTTTTGAGCGTCGAGAGCTCCTTGCCGTGTTCTTCAAGATCCACTTCCAGTTTCTTGACTTTGTCGCTCAGCTCATTCTTGGCGGCCTCTGCAGCCTCGGCAGCATCGACGACCTCCTTGAGCTTGCCGGCGTGATCTACAGTTAGAGCTTCGAGCGCCTCCTTGTGCTTCTGCTCTAGCTCCTGGGTCCGCCGCGCGACAAGCTTCTCGATATCTTCATCTTTGCTGTGAAGCTTGGCGGCGAGCACCTGCTCACGTGCGGCAAGGTCTTCCTCGTGAGCATCAAGCGCAATGCAACGCCCCGTGAGGAGAGCATCTTCAGCAGCAATTCTTTGCGTAGCTTCCTCTTGCGCCTTCCCCATGTCAGATTGTTTCAAGAGGATCTCTGTCCAGTTTTGGCTCACTTGTTCCCGGCTGGCAGTCAACTCTTGGGGGGCCTCGGCATACCAGACTTGCATTTGTTCGACGCGCCTCTGAAAATCTGCTTCAGCCGCCTCGACAACTGCCATTCTGGAATCTGCTTTCTCTTTCCGAGCACGGTGAAGTGCCTGGAGCTTGCGGAAATTTTCGCCCATGGCCTGAAGGAGCTAATCCTCTTCAGATTTGCCACTGCTGGCGCTTGGATCATCAACAATCTCGAGCCCAGCAGTGGCGATGATTTCTTCATCAAAGACTTCCCCTTCAGCCGGTGCCCCAATGCTTGCCGTCCCCGGCAAGTTGACAAACAGGTTCTCACCAACTTTGAGATATTTGCTGGATGAGGGGACTTCGGATGTTGACGGTTGATCCTCAGCAACCGCCTCACCAGCAGCAGGGGGCTCCGTGGCCGGCGCAGCGCCTGGCGCTCCTGCGGCAGGAATGCCGTCAGTACGGTCACCAGCCTCCTTGCCGCCCTCTTCAGTAGACTCCTTGGCGGGTTCCTCCTGTGCAGTCTTGGCGGCCTCATCGGCAAAAGCACCGCCGGCTTCTACAGTGGCATCCATGGCGGCCTCACTGGTGGCGAATTTGTCGGCTTCGGCGGCAACATCCCTGGCGGTCTCCTCGATGACAGCGTCGATGTCCATGTGTTCCATCTCAGGGAATTCTAAAGGACAAGGGAGAGAAACAGAATGAGATCAAGATTGAAGTTCAAGAAGACAAAAGAAAGAGAGATAAAGGAAAGAATAGCAAGCGCACTGAGGCAATTGGTTACCTGCATCGGGCTGTCGAGAGGTGGCCTCGCCCCTCCCGGCGACCTCGGTTGCCGGGTGTAGGGTGCCAGTATCAGTGGTTGTCAGCTCCTCCTCAACCAAGACAAGCTCGTCGGTGTGATCTCTTGTCAGGGATGCACTTGTGGGCGATGTGGTTGACAGAGGTGGCGCAACGAGGGTATCTCCTGATAACTCCCTTTGTTGCCGTCCTTCTCCTGCAAGCCCAAAGATATCAGTGGCAAGGATAGGAACCTCAGCATTCCCCAACGAAAAAAGAGTAATGAACTTACGCTAGGGGCTGGGCTGGGGGCTGCGTCGAGGACTAAGATCCGGGCTGATGGTAGTAGTTTCCAGCGCGCTCATGAAGCCTGCCGGGGGCTCGTCGCCCGTAGAAGTCTTTGCCCTCTTCGCCATCCTCTCCGTCAAGGTTTCTGCATCACTGCAGAGACAATACAAGCAAGTCAATAAGATTGATCCAGAATTTGGAAGATAAAGGATGTGGCAAGATACTCACTCTTCCTCTTCTCACTTCGGACAGAAGCCGGAGATGTCGAAATCGACCTTTGTTACAGTGTCTGTGTGGGGAGGCGGAGGAGGGGTCCTAGGTCGCTTGGCTGTAGCAGGCGCAGGGGGTTGGTGTGTTTCCGCCACCTCAACCTCCGGTGCGGTAGTGCGAGACACCCCTGTCGCCTCAGCAGTTGCCGCTGGTGCGGGTCTCACACGCCGCGCAGGTTGCTGTCGAACTCCTTGCCGCGGCGCAGTCTTGGCGGCCGCTTCCTTGCCAGGAGCCTCGCTGCTCGAGGAAGGATGCCTTGCCGGGATGCCAGATGCAGCCTTTCGAAGAACACGCTTTGTCTTCTTCGAGGCTGGAAGCTCTTCTTGCGGTTCTTCTTCGGCCGCGTCTTCGTCGGACGAGCTCTCAGCGGCTGTGCTGCCCTGTCCCCCGGCAGCCTTGTCCTTCCCGGTAGGATTTTCTTCCACCACTACCTCTGCGTCACTGGTTTCCCATTCTGTGAAGCCGGCGCTGCCAGCCTCCACGGCAAGATTCGCCTCCTCCGCCCTAGTGGCGATGTATGCCACCTCTTCGTCGGTGGTGGCTCGGATGAGGTCTGCTTCTTCCCGGACGGCCCTCTCCGTCAAGTTATCAAAGAACTTTTGTGCCCCTTCCTCGGATGGCTCAACCCATGTCGCATTGAGACTATGGGCGTTGAACAGTGGCATGGTGGCGATAATTGACCCCAGGGCAGAGTTGTTGCACAGAGGGACAATTCTTGCCGGCAACCGATGCTTGTTGTCGCGCTGGAATAGCCTTTGACGGAGAGCGCCAAGTTGCATAGCAGTCAAATTGTTGTTCAATCCGGGGCGCAGTCTCATGACGTCTGCTATGTTTCGGTATTCCCAAGCTGGTCTCCCTTTATTCTGCAAGGGGGAAATGCAGCGGCGGAGGAAATCGAAGCCAATCATCTCCATTGTTAGCCCGGCAGCTTTCAGGCGAAGGATCCTGGTGGTGGCGATTGTGAGTTTTTCATCTTCAGCAGCGAGATCGCTCCAGCCACTGCCGCGGACCGCTTTCTGCTGTCGAGGCAGACATAATGGATGGGGATCTGCTTCCTTGATCCAGCACCACTCAGCCCGCCATTCGTCCCACTTCTCGCGGTAAACCCCTTCTGGGTATATTTCCTTATTCCAAGCCCTTGGAATCCAAGCGATAGAACCAGAGAGGGCCTCCCCTTTTTGGATACGAGGGAAAAAGTAGTGGCGGAAAAGGCCAGTATTGGGAACCACTCCGGCAAAATTTTCACAAAGATGAGCAAAGATGGACATGCACAGTACCGCATTTGGCGTGAAATCAAGAAGATGGAAGCCGTATGTGTACATAATGTCGTTGAAGAAGTCAGAAAATGGGGGACAGAGCCCGCAATAGAAATAAGCAGCAAAGAAGGGATATCTGTCTGACCCGCTCTTGGAGCAAGAACCTGGAATCACACGAGTGGCGGGGTGAGCCTGCGTCTCCCTCGCCCACATACACTGGTACCGCCCCTTCAGAGCTTCCGCATCAAGCGACGGAGCGAAGACGATGTGCTTCTTCCGCATCTTCGCCAGCTCGCTCGCTGGGACATCGGCTTTCGTCTCCTTGCCCTTGCCTTCTAGCCTTGGGCGGCATGACGGATGCAGGGGCGGAAGCCGGGGATGGAGCGGGCGTGGAGGCGACGGGCGGATGAGGGAAAGCTTTGCTCTGAGCACGAGAGAAGGAAGGCAATGGCGGCGGCCAGATTGAGAAGAAGAGGGAGGCAAATAGGTTGTGCCTTTTGCAGTTTCCCTTTTTATGGGGAAGGTGCGAGGCCGCCTCTTTTACTCCCCAATGTGAATGCGCCTCTGCAGGCGCGTTGCAGTTGCATCCTTTGGCGCACGCTTCCCACATCGCGCGTTCAGCGTGCGTAGTGGGGGGCACAGTAAACAGGATATTTACGAGCAGTTAATTCCCTACCTCGTGTGCCCGTGCACTGTTTGGGCCTAGCCCAACGACGCCTCGCACTCGTGTGTGGCCTAGGCCCGGGGGCTCCTGTCGGTGTACTAAGTATTGGGCCATTAGTACCTCGTACCTGTGCACGAGCAGTTGTAGCCATACTCGCGGCAAGGCTTGTTGGGGAACAGTTCGAGGTTGACTCAGGCTACCAAAGAAATTCTCAAGTCAAAGATCTGAGGATCAGCAGATAAGGAGAGATAGAACCCGAAAGCCAGCTTCCCCAGCAAGATCTTGCCGGGGTGACCTGCGAAGCCCGGCAAGATTCGGCGCCCAGCAAGGTTCGGCGCCCGGCAAGATTCGGCGCCCGGCAAGATGTTGTTGCTGTGTCACCGCTCTGGCACAGCAACAAGCCCGACATTCTGGGTCCTTCTTTGGATGCGTGGCAACGCGCCAGTGGAGGAGAGCTTAAGCGGTGCTGATGGGATGGCCAATTTTTCCATCCCCAAGAAAGTGATGACACCTAAACGGACACCTCACGGTGCATTAAATGCGTTCGTCTTAATCCGTCAGTGGTTAGGTATGATAACCCTGTAGCTACTTTACACCTCAATGTATATACATTTTGCCACTGTGGTGACCCCTTTGAGCATATAAAAGGAGGCCCAAGGCAACTACTACAGGGGGAGGATCTTCTGGCCCATTCTGCATGCGTAGCTGCTCTTTGAACGTACTATTCATCGCAAGCGCTCCTGGAGCCTGGGCTCAAGAACACTCATAATAAAACAAGGCAGGAGTAGGGTTTTGCGCTAATTAGCGGCCCGAACCTGGGTAAAATCACCCCGCGTCGATCGTTGGTTCTGCTCTTTGTGCATACTTCTCTCCCTGCCGAACCGTAAAGGGGTCCCTTAGGATCCCATAGGTTTCGTACGCCGACAGCCGGCCAGACCAGATCAATCTATGGATCAAGGGGACGTGCTCCAACACGAGATGACGGCCATCAAGCCTGGCACGACAAGCATAACCAAGTTCGAGCTGAGAACCGAACACGGATGTCATCCAAACTCCGTCATGATGCTGCCCGATATAGAGGCGCCGCACACCCCATGTGCTTTACCGACGAGGTAATGCAGCACCAGTTTCCGGAAGGGTTTAAACCCGTAAACATCGAGGCATACGATGGAACGACAGATCCCGCTGTGTGGATTGAAGATTTTCTTCTCCACATTCACATGGCTCGCGGTGATGATCTCCATGCCATTAAATACCTTCCTCTACAGCTAAAAGGGCCGGCACGGCACTGGTTGAATAGCCTCCCAGAGAACTCCATTGGCAGTTGGGAGGATTTAGAGGATGCTTTTCGGGAAAACTTTCAGGGCACTTATGTCTGGCCACCGAACGCCGATAACCTGAGTCACATAGTCCAGCAACCTGGAGAGTCAGCCCGCAAACTCTGGACTCGGTTCTTAATTAAAAAGAACCAAATTGTTGACTGTCCGGACGCCGAAGCCTTAACGGCATTTAAACACAGCGTCCGCGACGAATGGCTCGCCCGACACCTCGGTCAGGAAAAGCCGAAGACTATGGCAGCTCTCACTGCACTCATGACCCGCTTCTGTGCGGGCGAAGATAGCTGGTTGGCTTGTAGAAGCAACAGCACCAGCGACCCTGGCACCTCTGAGGCCAGGGATGGCAATGGAAGGCCACGACGCAGCAAAAATAAGCGTTGGAACAACAATGAAGAAACCGAGGATACGGCGGTCAACGCCGGATTCAGCGGCTCTAAACCCGGTCAGCGGAAGAAGCCGTTCAAAGGAAATAGAGACGGCCCGTCCAACTTGGATAAAATACTGGATAGGCCCTGTCAAATCCATGGCACCCCTGACAAACCTGCCAACCACACCAACAGAAATTGCTGGGTTTTTAAACAGGCCGGTAAATTAAATACCGAACATAAGGGGAAAGGACCTCAAAGCGAGGACGACGATGAACCCCGCCCTCTGAACACCGGGGGACAAAAGAAGTTTCCCCCCGAGGTGAAAACAATGAACATGATATATGTCACGCATATCCCCAAGAGGGAGCGCAAGCGCGCATTGAGGGACGTCTACGCCATAGAGCCTGTCGCCCCAAAATTCAATGATTGGTCGGCTTGTCCAATCACCTTCGATCGCAGAGACCACCCAACCAGTATCCGTCATGGAGGTTCGGCGGCCCTGGTACTCGATCCCATCATCGACGGATACCATCTCACTAGAGTCCTTATGGACGGCGGCAGCAGTCTCAACTTGATTTACCAAGACACTGTCCATAAGATGGGTATTGACCCATCAAGAATCAAGCCCAGCAACACTACCTTTAAAGGAGTGATACCTGGCGTAGAGGCCCGCTGCATGGGTTCCTTAACACTGGAAGTGGTATTCGGCTCTCCAGATAACTTTCGAAGTGAAGAATTGATCTTCGATATCGTCCCTTTCCGTAGTGGTTATCATGCATTGCTTGGACGAACTGCTTTCGCCCGCTTTAATGCAGTCCCGCACTATGCTTATTTGAAGCTCAAAATGCCCGGACCGCGTGGCGTCATCACAGTCAATGGAAATATGGAGCTCTCCCTCCGTACTGAGGAGCACACTGTGGCCCTAGCAGTCGAGGTACAGAACGACCTCAACAGCTCATCGGTCATCAATACCCATGACACCGCCAAGCGAGTCCGATCAACATTACAGCATGGCAGCTCGGCAAATCCAGAGCTTGAATAGCAGTTCGGCCTCCGCCGATTGCCCCATAAGGTTGTGGCATACGTACCGTGCGTGCATAATTACGCACTTAAAATACCTTGGGCAGCGCCGGAGGCATACTGCGGAACAGGTCTATAGTATGGCTTGACCCTATTCGGACCTTAACTTTCTTTTTTCTTTTCTTTCTCTTTTACCACAGGTTCATTAAAAACCTACCTACTCTACGGTTGTACAGGGACTCCTTTCTAGGTTCCCCTTTCTTATAGACGACCATCGACTCCTCCTCTCAAAGGATTTCCAACCAAGGAGAAACGGCGCAGACGTGCAGCAGGGCATCATTAGGACCCTCAAGCCACTATTTTCTCAGAAAATCCCTGTATAAACCTTTCCCTTGTGTAAACTTTCGGCATGTAAAATGTCCTTGGCCTTCGAGCATTATCTATAATGACACGTCTCGACGTATTAATCAGGGCATAAAGGAAGCAGTTGATCACCACTTTTATTTGGTACTCATCTATTTTATATTATCATCTGTCTCCCCTCCCTATGCCCGACTGCCACACACGCCTTAGTCCGGTCTTAAACACCGGGGGTTGTATCCGGCCTGGCACATTTTAAAGTCCGAACTACTATGGGGTACTCTTCGGCGTCCCGAATATTGCATTATATGCATCGGCTCTGAATCATGTCTTTGGTCTATAGTTGGGTTGCCCGGCTCCTGTGCTTACCACCTTACGTCCGCTCGTTCAGCTAAGGTAGTAAAGGGAGAACTACTGCGATTGTATTTCTGGTTCGTCCGGTCAAATACCTCAGTAGAGAAAGCTGAAAACTGACTGTCATGATAAAGCGAGAGCTGGTCGGCGATTCGGTGACCTAGTCTTATACTACAATCATTAGCGATTTACTCCATGTTATACGAGGGGCTGGTCTTCGTCCAAGCCGCGTGGAAATGGCTATTTAGCCCGGATTACCGCACACGCACAAGGGGCTAGTACTTAGCCCCACAGTCAAACTCCTATGGCTAAGTGAAAGTAATAAAGCCGCATAGTCTGATTGCCTGGTTCACGTCGCGGACACCTCCTTTACGGACCAAGACATTGGATAAAGTGTGGTCACGCATCACTACGAACACCCCCGTAGCATCTACGTGGGGGCTGAAGCCGACGACTGGCACCTTTCAGAAATAAACGGCCGCACAGGAGGAAACCATTGCTTGAAACAAAAGGCGCAATAAATAGATATATTACAAGCATGGGTTCAAAACATAGTTTTTACAACCCGAATACATCTACTCAAATACGACATCCTTAGAACATTGGCCCTCTACTATTCGGGCCCCTGCCAGGACATCGTCGAAATATCTCTCCGGCCTCCGATGATCTTTGCCTTCGGGCGGGCCTGCGATGGCCACATCGATGGCCTTCATCTTTGCCCATTGCATCTTAACGCAGGCGAAGGCCATCCGGGCACCTTCTATGTAGGCCAAACACTTCACAGCATCAATCCGAGGCAGCGCGTCGACGAGCCACTTCACCAAACTGAAGTAGCTACTGGGAATTGGTTCGGTGGGCCAAAGTTGGACTATTAGATCCTTCATGGCCAAACCGGACACCCTATGTAGCTCCATCAGCTGCTTCATCTGGTTGTTCAGGAGCACCGGGTGCTCCGGTGCAAGAAACTGTGACCAGAACAGCTTCTCGGATGAGTTCCCCTCCTGGGCTCGGAAGAACTGTGCGGCATCACCGGCACTCCTTGGGAGATCGGCAAACGCATCTGGGGAACTCCACACTCGAGTGAGCAAAGCATATCTTTGACCTCCAAAAATACTCTGCAAAGGAAAGGCCTTACCAGCCGCTATCTGCCTCGCTTAACGGATCTCTTCGCGAGCACTCCGGGACTCGCTCCGCGCCTCTTTGGCATCATGGAGAGCCTTCGCAAGCTCGGACGACTGGGCCGAAATCTTCTGCTCCAATGTCTCGCATTGGCTGATGGCATCCTTCAGCTCCTGCTCGACTTCGGCCACCCGAGCCTTGTGTTGGCGGCGGGCAACTTGTTCGGCTTCTAGTTCAGCAGCCGCTGCGGCTGCCTTGCTCGCCTCGGCTTCCTTCTTGGCCTCGGCGAGGGCGCCTTTGAGGGTCTCGACCTCGGCTGTGCCAACTATGCTCATAATCAAAGCATCTTGTGAGTTAACCTCTCAACATACATATCACTTCTGACAAGAAAATGAATTTTTTTCATCATGCACATACCTTGCGTCTCATCGAACCGCTTGTTGATGCGGTCGAGCTCTTCATTGGCCGCTTCAAGCCTCTGATTGAGTTCGGAAACTTCTGCGGCCTGGGTGGTGGCCGCCAACAGGGAAGCCTGTTGCAACAGCAGAGTAGTATGATAACACGCCCGAGTACTATGTGGATCCTCTGTTCGGTTCTTCTCAAACCGAACAGAGCCTCAGGGGCTACTGTCTGTATATAGGTATATTCCTCTAAATGAAACAAAAATGTTTAGGACATTACATCGCTTACCTCAAAGCCTGTCAGTAGGCTGGTGAAGGCTTCGTTTAGTCCGCTTTTTGCAGACTGAACCTTTTCCATCACCGCACCCATCAAGGTGCGGTGCTCCTCCATGATGGAAGCATGTTGTAGTGCTTCCACTAGAGCGTTCGGCGCCTCCGGATTAGCGGAGGTCGCCGACGGAGCTGATGCTCCTCCCCCCTCTTTTGAAGGGGGCAGCTCACCTGATCCCGGAGCCGCATTGGTCTCCAGAATGGTGTCTGGCTGGGGCCCGGATTGTTGGGGGTCCCCACCATTGATTGTCATAGGGGTCGCCTCCCCTATGTCTTCGGCGACCAAGGTATTAACCTCGGGCGCTTTTTCGACAGCCTTGCCCGCCCCTCCGTGGTGATAGGCGAGGGGGCTCGTGGCGGCGTCTCGCTCTCTGCCATCTCGGGTGGCAGAGAGTTCCCCTCCGATAACGGAGTGTTCAGAAGCTCACGTGGAGGGCTGAAAGGCACACAACAAATGGCTTATATAATGGAAATAGGAAAACCGAAATGATGAACTAGTAAGTCTATGAATACTTACGATTCGGCTAGGGGCTTCGCCCTGGGAGGTTTTTTGGAGACTAGTTCGGAACCCGAGTCCGAACTGTCTGGGAGGGTCATCTTCCCTCTTTTGGGCGCCTCCCCCTTCGGGTCTTTGGAGGCCGCCCTCTTCTTTTTCCTCCCCTTACGAGGGGAGTCGCTTTCCACTTCCTCCTCCTCTTCTTCCTCGTCTCCGTCACGGGAAGAGAGGGGTTCGGTCTCTCCGGATACTGTGTCCGCAGGACCCTTATGGCGGGGGCCGCCCTTGGCCTCCTTGCCCTTCGTCTTCTTGGCCTTCTTCTCCGGCGCCTGATACGGCGCTGGGACCAGCATATCTGTTAGCTGGGGTGTGGCTGGGTTCTCAGGCAGCGGTGCTGGATAGTTGATCCGCTCCACCTTTGCCGTCCAGCCCTGTCCGTAAGGCAGGCAATATGACTTACATTATATTCAAACTACTGACTGGATAAGTCTTCAGAAAGGTTATGCTCACCGGTGAGGCTGGGTTCTCGATGTTGAGTCCGATGTCCTCGGTCTTCTTCGGCCACGTTTTTTGGGCCTTGAAGAGCTACTTCCAAATATCTTTGTGCGTTGTGCCGAAGAAGCGCTTCAGGGTCCGTGGCTCCTCCGGATTGAACTCCCACATGTGAGAGGCCCGGAGTTGGCAAGGAAGAGTGCGGCGGTATAGCATCACCTGAATTATGTTTGTGAGACCGACGTTTTTGCCTATCATATTGGTGATGCGTGTTTCCAGCATCCGCACCTCTGCTGTGGGCCCCCAATCAAGGCCCTTGGCGGTCCAGGAGGTGAGCCTCGTGGGGGGGTCCGGATCTAAAGTCAGGTGTGGCCGCCCAGTTGGCGTTGCGGGGTTCGGTGATGTAAAACCACTCCTGCTGCCACACCTTGACCGTCTTCACAAACGCCCCTTTGGGCCAGACGGCATTGGGGAGCTTGCTTACCATGGCCCCGCCACAATCCGCATGCTGGCCATCGACCACCTTCGGCTTCAGATTGAAAACCTTAAGCCATAGGCCGAAGTGTGGTGGGATGCGGAGGAGAGCCTCGCACACGACGATGAACGCCGAGATGTGGAGGAAGGAATTTGGGGCTAGATCATGGAAATCTAGCCCGTAGTAGAACATGAGGCCCCGGACGAAGGGATGGAGGGGAAACCCTAGACCTTGGAGGAAATGGGGAATGAATACAACCCTCTCGCCGGGCTCCGGAGTGGGGATGACCTGATCCTTATCAGGGAGACTGTGCGCGATATCCGCGGATAGATATCCCGCGCTCCGGAGCTCCTTGATGTCCTTCTCAGTGATGACGGAGGCCTCCCACTTGCCCTTGGAACCGGATCCAGCCATGGCTGGGGAGGGTGGTGGCGGTGGGAAAGATTGAAGTTTTGGGCGCTGGAGCTCGAAGGTGGGAAGGCAGGAGCTAGAAGAAGGCGTGGGAAAAAAAGCAGGAATCTTTACCCTCTTATAGGCAGTGAAATACCAAACGCCCCCCGCCCCTCTCAAGCCTTAAAACTCGCCTGTTCCCAAAGAGGTCATGCGAACGGCGCAGTTGGATTACACAAACCACATTAATGTGAATCCCGTAATGGGCGGGCACGATATCTGCTTTGACAAGACGCGCCAATGAGAGCTAGGCCTCGAAACACGAAACAGGAGGCGTGAAAACGGTTCAAAATGTTGAAGGGTCAAGTGTGATGCTTCGCCGAAAAAGTTGTCAGTAAAAGACACTGTTCCTATTTTGACATCTTATCTTTGCAGCTAAGGGTTGTATTGATTATGCAGAGCCGGATATAGTTCCTTTATGCAGGAAGCTAACTTAAAGTATTCGGGAGAAGGAACCCACCTTGCGATGCCGAAGATAATCCGCGCGCCGAACACATCGTCATCGAAGACTGGTTCAGGGGCTACTGAGGGAGTCCTAGATTAGGGGATCCTCGGGTGTTCGGACTATTTGATATGGGCCGGACTGATGGGCCGTGAAGATAAAACTAAAGACTATATCCCCCGTGTCCGGGTGGGACTCCTAGATGCGTGGACGGCAAGTTTGGTGTCCGGATATGTTATTTCCTTCTTCTGCAAACCAACTCTATACAACCCTAGATCCCTCCGGTGTGTATATAAACTGGAGGGTTTAGTCCGTAGAGATCATCAGAGTTCTCATAGGCTAGACAGCTAGGGTTTAGCCATTACGATCTCGAGGTAGATCAACTCTTGTATCCGCTATACTCATCAAATATAATCAAGCAGGATGTAGGGTTTTACCTCCTTTAAGAGGGCCCAAACCTGGGTAAACATCGTGTCCCCATTGTCCCTCGTTACCATTGATCCTCTACGCACAGTTGAGGACCCCCAACCCGAGATCCGCCAGTTTTGACACCGACACCGGGCACTTGTGCATGTATCATAAACACGCTGAGGAACAATCCTTCAATACTCTCAAGTAAACAAGGTTTTCCGGCGAGACACATCACAGCTGCTACTGAACCTTGTTTGACAGTCCAAAAATGGGTTGAGAGCATGGATGAGGGCTGGCCCCTTGTCAGCTCCCCCCAAATGCCATTGCGACCATCTTGACCAAAAAGCTTTCGAATTAAAAGATGGGAGCATAGATGAAGGATGTGATAAGGTTTTCCTACGTACAAGTTTTTTATACGTGAATACGTCATGGATGGCGAGGCAAACTTATCTGTGTTTGTTGTTCTTCTTATCGTTCCCGATAAGAAAAAGCTGTCGGGGGTCGATATGCGGGCTCATTCTCACTCTTCTTCCCGGGGAGTCCATCCGTGGTAGAATCTTGCTGTTAGCTTAAAAAAGAAGGTCAGGGGAGAAACAGCTGCATATGACCCTTCATAAGGGATCAGTCACCTTATACTAGGATTATTGTAATCAGAAAAAGGCATACGTAAATAAACATGCATGCAAGTCTTGTGCCAGTGCTTAGTTTTATTATCTTTGCATAGGGTCTGCGCCTAGCTTTGTACAAAGGGTTACAAATCTGGGGGACTATGCTTGTACAAAATAGGCTGCCAGGAAAAGGCCCGGCAACCACGCCTTATGGGTAGAACTTACGAAGATGCTCAATGTTCCATGAGTTCTGCATTGGGATGCCATCTTCGGTCTCCAGACGAACTGCGCCGGGTTTGTTGACAAGTACTACCCGGTAAGGGCCTTCCCACTTCAGTGTCAACTTGTTTGAACCCTTGGCGGATTGAACACGCCTAAGGACAAGGTCACCTTCATCGAGACTCCGGGCCTGAACCCTGCGGCTATGATAGCGGTGCAAGGCTTGCTGGTATCGTGCAACACGTACAGCTGCCTGGAGACGGTCCTCCTCGAGGAGCATGGCATCATCATGCCATAGCTGCTCTTGCGCTACTTCATCGTAGGCAAGTACCCAAGGTGAACCGTATATGAGTTCCGTGGGGAGCACTGCTTCTTCACCATATATCAGGGAGAAGGGAGTCTGGCCAGTAGCTCGATTTGGTGTCATCCTGACTGACCAAAGAACCACCGGCAACTCATCGATCCAGCGCTTGCCGCATTTTAGCAATCTATCAAAAGTTCTTGTTTTCAGCCCTCACGGCACTTCCGCTATCATCCTTTCTACCTGTTTGTTGCTCCTTGGGTGAGCAACAGAGGTGAAAGAGACCTTGCTTCCAAGGCTTTGGATGTACTGCACGAAGGCGCGGCTTGTGAACTAGGTGCCATTGTCGGTAATCACTCTGTTGGGTACTCCAAAACGACACACCGGTCCCTTGAAGAACTTGATAGCTGATTGCGCCGTCACCTTTCTCACTGATTCCACTTCGGGCCACTTGTAAACTTGTCGATAGCCACGAACAAGAATTCAAAGCCCCCAGTAGCACGGGGAAAGGGGCCCAAGACCTCGAGCCCCCAGACCACGAAAGGCCAGGATAAAGAGATGGTCTGCAAGGCTTGAGCTGGCTAATGAATATTCTTGGAATGAAACTGGCATGCTTCACACTTGGTGACGAGCTCAGTAGCATCTCGGAGGATAGTTGGCTAGTAGAATCCTTGCCGGAAAGCTTTTCCGACAAGTGCTCTTGATCCCAGATGTGAGCCACACACACCTCCATGTATCTCTACCAGCAGCACTAGTCCATCTTCTTGACTAATACACTTCAGCTTCACACCGTTCGGCCTCTTTCTATACAGAATGTTGTCCACAAACTGGTACATACTTGATTGCCGGGCCACTTTCTCAGATTCCTCTAGATCGTCACAAAGTTCTCCAGTTTGCAAGAATCAGACTATGTGATGTGCCCATGCCAGAGCCTGGGGCTCGACGATGAGGACCAAAGGCATTTCTTCAGCTGTAGGAGCGCTTTCCTCAATGGCGAGAACTTGTGATCCTGCTTGAGGGCGTGGCTCACTAGTCAGCACAAGATCTTCTCCGGCAACCTTCTCACCAGCGGCTTCAGGGAGCTCTGCCGGGAAATGTTTGCCGGTGTTGTGTTTTCTCCTTTTTCTGGCTAAGGCTGATGGATAAACCGATGGTTGGGTGAGGTGGAGCACAAAAGTGCCTGGTTCCATAGGAAGTTTCTGTGCAGCACACTTTGACAGGTGGTCAGTGATGTTGTTTTCCGCACGAGGCATGTGCTATGTTTGCAGCCCGTCAAAGTGTTGCTCCAGCTTCCTCACTTCTTCCATGTATGCTTCCATCAGCGGGCTCTGATAATCTTTATTCACCTGCTTCACAATGAGCTGGGAGTCGCCGCGTATGATCAACTTCTTGATCCCCAATTCTACGGCAACCCGGAGCCCGGCAAGGAGCCCTTCATATTCTGTTGTGTTATTTGTGGCATCTTCCCTGGGGAAATGCATCTGGATGACATACTTGATGTGCTCTCCGGTGGGCACATTGGGTAATACCCCCGCGCCAGCACCTTGGAGCGAGAAAGCACCATCAAAGTACATGACCCATTCCCTGGGGGCCTCCTTGCTGGGGAGAGCAGTTTTCATAATCTCTTCGTTAGGTGTCGGCGTCCACTCTGCTATGAATTTTGCCAGTGCTCTACTTTGGATAGTTGTTGTGCTCTCAAACTTCAAAGCAAAACTTGATAGCTCCAGAGACCATTCCACTATCCTGCCGGTGGCTGATACGTCTCCATCGTATTTACTTTTCCAAACTCTTTTGCCCTTGTTTTGGACTCTAATTTGCATGATTTGAATGGAACTAACCCGGACTGACGTTGTTTTCAGTAGAATTGCCATGGTGTTATTTTTGTGCAGAAATAGAAGTTCTCGAATTAACTTGAAAATTTACGAAGAATATTTTTGGAATATATAAAAAATACTGGCGGAAGAATTAACCAGAGGGGGTCCACCCAGAGGCCACAAGCCTGGGGGCGCCCCCCCTGGGGCACGCCTAGAGGGCTTGTGGGCCCCCTGCACCTCCTCCGACCTCAACACCAACTCTATATAACCCTATTCGGGGAGAAAAAACCAGAGAGAAGGATTCATCGCATTTTACGGTACGGAGCCGCCGCCACCTCCTGTTCTTCATCGAGAGGGCAGATCTGGAGTCCGTTCGGGGCTCCGGATAGGGGGATTCGTCGCCATCATCACCACCAACCTTCCTCCATCACCAATTTCATGATGCTCACCGCCGAGAGTGAGTAATTCCATCGTAGGCTTGCTGGAAGGTGATGTGTTGGATGAGATTTCTCATGTAATCGAGTTAGTTTTGTTAGGGTTTGATCCCTAGTATCCACTATGTTCTGAGATTGATGTTGCTATGACTTTGCTATGCTTAATGCTTGTCACTAGGGCCCGAGTGACATGATTTCAGATCTGAACCTATTATGTTTTCATGAATATATTTGTGTTCTGGATCCTATCTTGCAAGTTGTAGACACCTATTACGTGTTATGATCCGCATACCCCAAGGTGACAATAATTGGGATTCTTTCCGGTGATTACCGTAGTTTGAGGAGTTCATGTATTCACTAAGTGCTAATGCTTTGTTCTGGTTCTCTATTAAAAGGAGGCCTTAATATCCCTTAGTTTCCATTAGGACCCCGCTGCCACGGGAGGGTAGGACAAAAGATGTCATGCAAGTTCTTTTCCATAAGCACGTATGACTATATACGGAATACATGCCTACATTATATTGATGAATTGGAGCTAGTTCTGTGTCACCCTAGGTTATAACTGTTGCATGGTGAATGCCATCCGACATAATTATCCATCACTGATCCGATGCCTACGAGCTTTTCACATATTGATCTTTGCTAAGTTACTTTGCCGTTGCTACTGTTACAATTGCTACAAAACTACTACTGTTACTTTTGTCACCGTTACCGTTACTTCCATACTACTTTGCTACTAAAAACTTTGCTGCAGATATTAAGTCTTTCAGGTGTGGTTGAATTGACAACTCAACTGCTAATACTCGTGAATATTCTTTAGCTCCCCTTGTGTCGAATCAATAAATTTGGGTTGAATACTCTACCCTCGAAAACTGTTGCGATCCCCTATACTTGTGGGTTATCAAGACCTTTTTCTGGCGCTGTTGCCGGGGAGCATAGCTCTATTCTCTAAGTCACTTGGGATTTATATCTGTTGATCACTATGAGGAATTTGAAAGATAACAAAACCAAGATTTTTCCCTCTACTACGAGGGGAGGTAAGGAACTGCCATCTAGCTCTGCACTTGATTCACCTTCTGTTTTGAGTAAGCTTGCGACACCACCACCTGCTATTAATTCTTATATGTCGCAAGTAATTGATGATGTTACTTCTACTATGCATGATGCTAATGATGATACTGCTGCTTTGCTTGATAATACTGTGCCACTGGGTGAATTTCTTGATGAACAACTTGCTAGAGCTAAAGATATTGAGAATGCTGAAACTGATGATATTTATGAAACAGATGAAATTTTGAAACTGAATACTTTGAAACACCTACTAGACCTAGCTCTCCTAGATATGAGTTGGCTGATATACCTGAGGGTTATGTTATGGATGGAGAGGTAGCTAGGGACTTTCTTGCTTGTAAGGATAGAGATGATCTTAAGAAATTACTATGCAAGTGGAAAGAAAAATCTTTGAATGCTAGAATGCAATTTGATCCTAAGTTTGCTACTTCACCTATCTTTGTTACTGATAAGGATTATGAATTCTCTGTCGATCCTGAGTTAATTACTTTGGTTGAATCTGATCCTTTCCATGGTTATGAATCTGGAACTGTTGTGGCACATCTTACTAAATTAAATGATATAGCCACCCTGTTTGCTCATGAGGAAAAAATTCGGTACTACTACATTCTTAAGTTGTTTTCTTTCTCGTTAAAGGGTGGTGCTAAGATATGGTTTAATTCTCTTGCTCCTGGTTGTGTGCGTAGTCCCCAGGATATGATATATTACTTCTCTGAAAAATATTTTCCTGCTCATAAGAAACAAGCTGCTTTACAGGGAATATTTAACTTTGTGCAAATTGAAGAAGAGAGTCTCCCACAAGCTTGGGGGAGGCTTCTCCAATTACTTAATGCTTTGCCTGATCATCCTCTCAAGAAAAATGAAATACTTGATATCTTTTATAATGGACTAACCGATGCTTCTAAGGACCACCTAGATAGTTGTGCTGGTTGTGTTTTCAGGGAATGAACTGTTGAACAAGCTAAAGTACTATTGAATAACATATTGAGTAATGATAATGATTGGACTCTTCCTGAACCACCTCCTAAGCCAACTCCGAAGAAAAGAGGTATTCTATTTCTCAGTCCTGAAGATATACAAGAGGCAAAGAAATCTATGAAAGAAAAAGGTATTAAAGCTGAAGATGTTAAGAATTTACCACCTATTGAAGAAATACATGGTCTTAATACTCCGACACGGGTAGTGGAGGTAAATTCTCTCTATAAATTTGATGAACGTGATATTCCTCATAATAAATCTGCTAGTCAATGCTTGGATGAATTTGATAACTTTATCGTTAAACAAGAAAACTTCAACGTATATGTTAGTAGACAACTGAAATGTAATGCTTATTTGCTTGACTTCTTGCGTGACTATATGTGTAGAACTGTTAATGATCTCAAAATTATTAGCAAACATGCTTCCATGGTAAAAACTCAAGTAGAACAAGTTATCAAGGCACAAAATGATTTGCTTAATGAGATGAATAATAAGGTGAATGATAATGTTGTTAGAGTTATGACTAGAGGTGGTAAAATGACTCAGGAACCTTTGTATCCTAAGGGCCATCCTAAGAGAATTGAACAAGATTCTCAGAGAATTAATACTAATGCACCTAGTCCTTCAAAGAGGAAAAAGAAAACTGATAGGACTTTGCATGCTTCTAATGAACCTGTTGTAAACACATCTAAGAATCCAAATGATATTTCTATTTCTGATGCTGAGATACAATCTGGTGATGAACACGAACCTAGTGATAATGTTAATGATGATGTTCATGTTGATGCTCAACCTAGCAATGATAATGATGTGGAGATAGAACCTGCTATTGATCTTGATAACCCACAACCTAAGAATAAAAGATATGATAAGAGTGACTTTGTTGCTAGGAAGCATGGTAAAGAAAGAGAACCATGGGTTCAGAAACCCATGCCCTTTTCTCCTAAACCACCCAAGAAAAAGGATGATGAGGATTTTGAGCGCTTTGTTGAAATGCTTAGACCTATCTTTTTGCGTATGTGTTTGACTGATATTTTGAAAATGTCTCCTTATGCTAAGTATATGAAAGATATTGTTACAAATAAAAGAAAGATACCAGAAGCTGAAATTTCCACCATGCTTGCTAATTACACATTTAAAGGTGGGATACCAAAGAAACTAGGAGATCCAGGAATCCCAACTATACCATGCTCCATTAAAAGAAATTATGTTAAAACTACTTTATGTGATCTTGGAGCCGATGTTAATGTTATGCCTTTCTCTTTGTATCGTAGACTTGATTTGAATAAGTTGACACCAACTGAAATCTCTTTGCAAATGGCTGATAAATCAACTACTATACCCATCGGTATTTGTGAGGATGTGCCTGTCGTAGTTGCAAATGTTACTATTTTAACGGACTTTGTTATTCTTGATATACCCGAGGACGACAGTATGTTGATCATCCTAGGTAGACCCTTCTTGAATACTGCAGGGGCTGTTATTGATTGCAACAAGGGCAATGTCACTTTTCATGTTAATGGTAATGAGCATACGGTGCACTTTTCGAAGAAACAACCTCAAGTGAATAGTATCAATTCTATTGGAAAAATTTCAACAATTACTATTGGAGGTTTTGAGTTTCCTCTCCCTACTGTCAAAAAGAAATATGATATTCTTATTGTTGGGGACATGCATATCCCATTTGAGGTAACCTAGTGCTATACGAAGATTCTCCGGTTTCATGTCATTCCGAAGTATTTTGTTAACAAGACTTGATCAACCTTGTTAATGGATTCCTTTTGATGAGCATGAGATGGATGAATTTAGTAAACACAACTCTCTGTAACCTCTTTTTACTTTCTGTTATTTAGAATAAATAAAGCAAAAACACTGTTATTTCTCTGTTTTTTGAATTTTCCGTGCAATAAAAAAATGACCAGAAAATAAAAGTTCTCCAAATGCCCTGAAAATTTAGTATGATTTTTCCATAATATTTAAGAACTTTTGGCACTGAAAACACATCAGGGGGGTGCACCAATGGGCCACAAGCCCATAGGGCACGCCCACCCCTGGTGTCGGTGTACTAAAGCTTGGGTCCTTTAGTACCCCATACTTGTGCACGGACAGTTGTAGCCATACCAGCGGCAAGGCCTGCCGGGGGACAGCTGGAAGCAAATGCAAGACCATCAAGAAGGCATTCAAACCAATGACCAGAAGACAGAAGCCCAAAGGCCGGATCCCTGGCAACATACTTGCCGGGATGGCTTGCGAAGACCCGGCAAGACTCGCACCCAGCAAGTTCCCGCCACCCTGCCACCGCTCCACCGTAGCGACCAGCCTATCATTTGGGTTTTGTCCTCCTGGATGCGTGTCATGGCACTAGTGTTGGATGGGCTTAAGCGGTGCTGATGGGACGGGCCCTTTTTCCGTCCCCAAGAAAGTAAGGGACACCTAAACGGACACCTAAACGGAGCATTAAATGCGTTTTTCCTAAATCATCAGTGATAAGCATGTAAACACTGTAGCAACTTTACACCTCTTGTATGTACTGTACGCCACTGTTGGTGACCCCTTGGACGTATAAAAGGAGGCCCAAGGCGTAGCTACAGGGGGGAGGACTCTCTAGCCCATTCTGCATGCGTAGTTGCTGCTCGAACATACTGTTCATCGCAAGCGCTCCTGGAGCCTGGGCTTAAACACCCACAATAAACCAAAGCAGGAGTAGGGTATTACACTTCTCAGCGGCCCGAACCTGGGTAAAAATCCCCTCGTGTTGATCGTTGGATCTGCTCTTTGTGCATACATCTCTCCCTGCCGAACCGTAAAAGGAATCCACGCGATCCCATAGGTGTCGTACACCGACATCTTTGGCGCACCATCCTTGGCGGTCTCCTCGATGACGATATCAACATCCATTTGTTCCATCAAGGGAAGATCTGAAGACCGGGGAAAAAAACAAAATGAGACCAAGGTTGGAAGTTCAAGAAAACAAAAATAAAGAAAGAATGACAAGTACTCAAAGGCAAGTGGTTTACCTGTGTCGAGCTGTTGAGAGGTGGTTTCTCCTTTCCCGGCAACATTGGTTGCCGATGTAGGACTGCCAGAGCCCATGCTTGCTGGCTCCTCTTCAACACGAATGGGCTCGCCAGTGGAAGCCCTTGCCGGAGATTCATCTCTGGGCGGTGTGGTTAACGGAGGCGGCACGTCGGGGACGGCCTCCGATGGCTCTTCTTGTTGCCGTTCTTCTCCTGCGAGCCCGGAGATGTCAGTAGCAAAGATAAACACCTCAACACCTGCCAGCGGAAAATGAGTAGTGGACTCACACTGAGGGTTGAGTTGGGGGCTGCATTGAGGACTGAGCTCCGGGCTAATGACGATGGGCTCCGATGCACTTACGGTGCTTGCCGGGGGCTCGTCGCCCGTTGAAGTCTTTGCCCTCTTCGCCATCCTTTGCGCCAATGTTTCCATATCACTGCGGAGACAGGCCAAAGCAAGACAGATGAGTTAAGAAAAATCAGAAACTCGGAAGTTAAGAGATGTGACAGGACCCTTACTCTTCTCTTTCCGGGCTAAAAGCGGAGATGTCGAAGTCGGCTTCCGTTACAGTACCCGTGCGAGGGGGTGGAGGAGGGGTCCTGGGTCGCTTGGCTGCGGCAGAAGTGGTAGGTTGATGCGATCCTGCTGCTTCGGTTGTTGGTGCTGTCGTATGAGACGCCCCCGCCGCTCTAGTTGTTGCCGCGGCCGTGCATCTCGTACGTCATGTGGGTTGCTGTTGAGCTTCTTGCCACTGCGCAGCCTCGCCGGCTGCCCTCTTGCCGGGAACTTTACCGCTTGAGGAAGGCTGACGTGCTGGGACGCCAGAGGCGGCTTTCTGCAGCACGCGCTTCTTCTTCTCTGGAGCTGGGGGCTCCTCGTGCAGCTGCTCTTCAGTTGTGTCTTCCCCAGAAGTGCTCCCGGCAGCTGTGCCGCTCTGTTCCCCGACAGTTTCACCCTGCCCAGCAAGGTTTTCCTCTGACATTACTTCTTCTTCGCTAGCTTCCTCTTCCACGAAGCCAGTGCTGCCGGCCTCCGCGGCAAGATTCGCCTCTTCCGCCCTGCTGGCGATATACGCCACCTCTTCGTCAGTAGTGGGGCGGATGAGATTTGTCTCTTCCCGGATGGCTCTTTCTGACAGATTGTCCAAGAATCCTTGTGCTTGCTCTGCGGATGGCTCGACCCAAGTTCCGTCAAGGCCGTGAGCATTACACGGCGGCATCATGGCGATGATTGAGGTCAGAGCGGAGTTGTTGCACAGAGGAATTACACTCGCCGGCAACTTATATTTCCCGCTGGGCCTGAACAGTTTGTGGCAGAGAGCTGTGTGTTGCATGATCGTCAAGTTGTTGTTCAAACCAGGACGCAGCCTCATGATATCTGCCGCATTCCGAAACTCCCAGGCTGGTCTCCCTTTGTTATGCAGAGGGGCGATGCGGCGGCGAAGGAAATCAGCGCCAACCATTTCTATTATGAGCCCGGCAGCCCTAAGACGGTGGATCCTGGTAATTCTGATTGTGAGCTTCTCGTCTTGAGGATCGAGGGCGCTCCAGTCGTTGCCGCGGGCCACTTTCATTTGTCGGGGCAGACAGAAAGGCTGGGGATCTTTCTCCTTAATCCAGCACCATTTGCCCCACCATTCTTCCCACTTCGTACGGTAGAGCCCTTCTGGGTATATCTCTTTATTCCATGCCCTTGGAATCCAGGCGATAGAACCGGAAAGGGCGTCTCCTTTTTCGATACGGGGAATGAAATAGTGGCGAAAGAGGGCTGTGCTAGGGATTACTCCGACAAAATTTTCACAGAGATGGGCGAAGACTGACATGCATGTCACAGCATTCGGCATGAAATCCAAGAGACGGAAGCCATATGTGTACATGATGTCATTGAAGAAATCAAAAAACCGAGGGCAGAGCCCGCAATAAAAGTATGCGGCAAAGAAAGGGAATTTATCTGGGTCGCCCTTGGAGGAAGCTGGATTGACGCGAGTAGCAGGGTGAGCCTTCGTCTCCCTCCCCCACATGCACAGATACAGATCCTTCAGGGCGCTCGCGTCGAGCATCGAGGCGAAGACGACGTGCTCCTTCCGCATCTTCATCAACTCGCTCTCCTCCAGCTGCGCGCCCGAATCAACGTCTTTCACCTCTTTGCCCTTGCTCGCTTTGGGCGGCATGGCGACTGAGGAAGCAGGGGCCGAGGGCGATGAGAGAGTGGAGGCGGCAGATGGATAGGAGAGGCTCTGCTTTGAGTTTGAGGAAGAAGGCGACGACGGTTACAGATTGGAAAGGATGGGAGGTAAATGAATGGCGCCTCTGCGGATTCCTTTTTATGGGGAAGGCGCGGGGCTGCCTCCTTTCTAATCAATGTAAATGCGCTTTCGCAAGTGCGCTGTACTGCGGTTGTTCTGCGCACATATCCCACATTATGCATTCAATATGCGCCGTGGGGAGGCGCTGTAAACGAGATAGTTGCAACAGTTAACTCCCGCCACGCGTGCCCGTGCACTGTTTGGGCCTAGCCCAACAACGCCTCGCACCCGTGTATGGCCTAGGCCCGGGGGCTCCTGTCGGTGTACTAAAGCTTGGGTCCTTTAGTACCCCATACTTGTGCATGGATAGTTGTAGCCATACCAGCGGCAAGGCCTGCCGGGGGACAGCTGGAAGCAAATGCAAGAGCATCAAGAAGGCATTCAAACCAATGACCAGAAGACAGAAACCCAAAGGCCGGATCCCCGGCAAGATACTTGCCGGGATGGCTTGCGAAGACCCAGCAAGACTCGCACCCAGCAAGATCCCGCCACCCTGCCACCACTCCAGCGTAGCGACCAGCCTGTCATTTGGGTTTTGTCCTCCTGGATGCATGTCATGGCACTAGTGGTGGATGGGCTTAAGCGGTGCTGATGGGACGAGCCCTTTTTCCGTCCCCAAGAAAGTAAGGGACACCTGAATGGACACCTAAACGGAGCATTAAATGCGTTTGTCCTAAATCGTCAGTGATAAGCATGTAAACACTGTAGCAACTTTACACCTCTTGTATGTACTATACGCCACTGTTGGTGACCCCTTGGACGTATAAAAGGAGGCCCAAGGCGTAGCTACAGGGGGGAGGACTCTCTAGCCCATTCTGCATGCGTAGCTGCTGCTCGAACATACTGTTCATCGCAAGCACTCCTGGAACCTGGGCTTAAACACCCACAATAAACTGAAGCAGGAGTAGGGTATTACGCTTCTCAGTGGCCTGAACCTGGGTAAAAATCCCCTCGCGTTGATCGTTGGATCTGCTCTTTGTGCATACATCTCTCCCTGCCAAACCATAAAAGGGATCCACGCGATCCCATAGGTGTCGTAGCCTGTCGGTGTACTAAAGCTTGGGTCCTTTAGTACCCCCATACTTGTGCACGGACAGTTGTAGCCATACCAATAGTAAGGCCTGCCGGGGGACAGCTGGAAGCAAATGCAAGACCATCAAGAAGGCATTCAAACCAATGACCAGAAGACAGAAGCCCAAAGGCCGGATCCCCGGCAAGATACTTGCCGGGATGGCTTGTGAAGACCCGGCAAGACTCGCACCCAGCAAGATCCCGCCACCCTGCCACCGCTCCAGCATAGCGACCAGCCTGTCATTTGGGTTTTGTCCTCCTGGATGCGTGTCATGGCACTAGTGGTGGATGGGCTTAAGCGGTGCTGATGGGACATGCCCTTTTTTCGTCCCCAAGAAAGTAAGGGACACCTAAACGGAGCATTAAATGTGTTTGTCCTACATCGTCAGTGATAAGCATGTAAACACTGTAGCAACTTTACACCTCTTGTATGTACCATACGCCACTGTTGGTGACCCCTTGGACGTATAAAAGGAGGCCCAAGGCGTAGCTACAGGGGGGAGGACTCTCTAGCCCATTCTGCATGCATAGCTGCTGCTCGAACATAATGTTCATCGCAAGTGCTCCTGGAGCCTGGGCTTAAACACCCACAATAAACCAAAGCAGGAGGAGGGTATTACGCTTCTCAGCGGCCCGAACCTGGGTAAAAATCCCCTCGTGTTGATCGTTGGATCTGCAATTTGTGCATACATCTCTCCCTGCCGAACCGTAAAAGGGATCCACGCGATCCCATAGGTGTCGTACGCCGACACCTGGGTGCGCCTACAGGGCTTGTGGGTCCCACGTGGGTCCCCCTCACTTATGCCAGCACCCCTCCACTTCGTCTTCCTCCAGAAAAAATCCCACCATTGCTCAAACCTGTGTTATAGCTCATTTTGCTGCCATTTTTGATCTCCTTGCTCAAAGCTTCATTCGCAAAATTGTTTTGGGTGATTGTTCTTTGGTATGTGACTCCTCCAATGGTCCAATTAGTTTTTGTTATAGTGCTTTATATATTACAAATTTTTGCTGCTATGGTGACCCTGTTCTTGAGCTTGCATGTCAAATTTATATGGTCCAAAGTAGTTTTGTTGCATGATATAGCCTCTAGACACTTGTGGAAGTAGTTGCTATGAATCTTGTTGAGTTTTGTTCACTTTTATTTTGAGTCACTAAAAATTTTAGAAAATTTTCAGAGGGAGAAAATGTTGAGGAAAGTGTTCCAAGGTGGTTCCTCAAAGAAGAAGGCTCCAAGGGTCGCGATACGTGAGCCGGATCTTGAACCACTAAGGGATGCTCCAGTGCAACCTTGTGAATGGCCGTCAGATAATTTCATGACTGGTGCTGGTTTCAAGGATGAGTTCTATGCGTATGTGCATAACGCCGAGCTGACAGACTTCATGTCGGATAAGTGTCCTCAGTACTACAACCTTACCAATTCCTTTGTGAGGAGATTTAAGTATTCTGTTCAGCGCAATACGCATTCTGTTTTGTTTGATCTTTATGATAAATCATTTACCATGGACCTAGAAGGTTTTAAAGAAGCATGTAAAATTCCACAATGGGGCAGTTGTACTGAACCTCGTAAATCTGATTGTTCTGAGTTCCTTGATAGCATTACTGTAGGAGAAACCAGAACCATAACACGAGCCACTATAGGGAGCATTCACTTTCCTGCATTACATTACTTTGCTCTCTTCATAGGCAGATGCATTAATGGTAAACATGATCATAGCCACCTTTGCGCTCCCAATCTCATTGTTCTTAAGAGTGCAGTAATGAATGATAAAAGATTTAATTTGGGGGCTATCATTGCACGTCGACTGCATAATAATGCTAAGGATGGAGACTTCTTTGGTGGAATATATGCCACTCATTTAGCTCAGTACCTTGGAGTCCCGATAAAAGAAAACGATTTTCCCTTGCCACTTGCTTTCCTTGATTATAATGCTATGGTACGCTACTAGTTTCTTGAGAGGAACGATTAGTCCCTCCTGTACCGACTAATCTTTGACAGGGAGCGCGTCTTCCATATTACGCTTCCTGCTCCTTCCCTCTTTGACTTTCAGGTAAAACGAAGATACATCATAACCAAAGAGGAGGCGGACTTGTATGAGAGAGCAGGGGAGGCCGCTTGCCTCCACGAGGCAGCCCTCCAAGCTGTAGCTGCCGCTTCTCAGTACAACCCCAACTATGATTTTGGATATCTGCCAGGCCAGCCGTGGCCCTAGGCCAACTTAGGCCAAAAGCCTAAGCATGGGGGAGTACGTATCTCTCACCGACATTACATTCATGTTCACACACTCATTTCAGTTGTCGGTGTTGATACTTTTTCAGTGTATTATCCATGCTAGTTTATTTCTTTTTTCTTGCTTTCTTCTTGTGTATTTGACAAACTTTGAGAAAATCCAAAAAAAATTAGTTCTCGCTTCTTTTTAGTTTTTCTTTCTAGTTTAATTTAGTTGTAGTATTAAAAGAAAACCCAAAAAGATTTCTTGTTCTTCTTTTGCTTGTTGGGAGCTTTCCCGTGTAAATAGTTTTTCTCGTTTTTGTTTTACTTTCTTCAGAAAAACAAAAAATCCAAAAATATTTCAGTGTGTTTCTTTGAAATTCTTTACCTTTTCTTTGGGTCGTAAGGAGAAGACCACGATGAAAATGTTGAGTGGTTCTCATATGCATTATTGTTGATCTAACAAAGAGCCTATATTACCTTGTCTTCTCCTTTGAATAAATGTTTGCAAATTCCAGCTTAGTCCAATGCACATGCACTCTTATTATTATTCACATCATTCGGTCGTGCAAGTGAAAGGCAATAATGACGATATATGATGAAATGATTGAGATGGAGAAAAGCTAGTACGAACTCGACGTATTTTGTTTTTGTAAATATGAGTAGCTCATCATTCTTGATTCAGCCCATTATGAATGAAATAGGTTTGCAATGACAATTAGATATTATAGTTACTCATGCCATGCTTAATTAGCTAGGAGTGGATAATGGTTTGTCTTGTGTGCCAACATGCAATTTAAAATGGTTATGATGTAGTATGATAGGATGCTATCCTCCTTTGAATGATTCAAGTGGCTTGACTTGGCACATGTTCATGCATGTAGTTGAATCAAAATCAACATAGCCTCCACGATATTTATGTTCATGGTGATTTATATCCTACTCATGCTTGCACTCAATGTTGGTTAATCTCAATGCATGTTTATGACCGTTGTCGCTCTCTAGTTGGTCGCTCCTTAATCTTTTGCTAGCCTTCACTTGTACTAAGCGAAAATACTGCTTGTGCATCCACTTCCTTAAACCTAAAGTTGTTCCATATGAGTCCACCATACCTACCTATATGCGGTATTTACCTGCCGTTCCAAGTAAATTTGCATGTGCCAAACTCTAAACCTTCAAATAATAATCTGTTTTGTATGCCCAAATCGCTCATGTAGTGACTGGGGGCTGTCAGTATCTTCCATGCTAGGTGGGTTATTCTCACGATGAGTGTTTATTCACTTGTCATTCACGAGAAAGTGGCTGGTAATCAGGATGCCCGGTTCCATGCTCGAAATCAAATCAAAATATAATCATAAAACAAAACTCCCCCAGGACTGTTGTTGGTATGGATGGTACCCGTGGATTCGGCTAGCCGTGGAGTGTGATTGTTGGTGGAGGGGGAGTAAAAACTTTACCATTCTATTTGGGAACCGCCTATAATGGATCTAGCATGGAAGATAGCGAGATCTCTTAGTTGTTATGTTGACAATGAAATCATACAACTCAAAATTATATTCATCTCTGTTTTAAAAGCTCCGAGCTCTGGCACCTCTACAAATCCTTGCTTCCCTCTACGAAGGGCCTATCTATTTACTTTTATTGCTGAGTCATCATCCTCTTATAAAAAGCACCAGCTAGAGAGCACCAATGTCATTTGTATGCTTTGTTATTAATTGATATTGAGTATGAGTGTGACTGGATCTATTTTTTCATGAATTACAATGTCTAGTCAGTCCTTAATCTTCAGGGGTGCTCTGCATTTATGTTTTGCGGTCTCAGAAAGGGCTAGCGAGATACCATTTTATCATATTGTATCATGATTGTTTTGAAAAAAGTGTTGTCATCCGAGATTTATTATTATTGCTCGCTAGTTGATTATGCCATTGATATGAGTAAATGTGAGACCTAAATGTTATTGTGAATATGGTTAGTTCATAATCTTTGCTGAAAACCTGAACACTGGCTAGACATATTTGCAACAACAAGATCAAACAGAGTTTGTAAAAGTTTTTCTTTATCACTATCAGTTTGTCAACTGAATTGCTTGAGGACAAGCAATGGGTTAAGCTTGAGGGAGTTGATACGTCTCCATTGTATCTACTTTTCCAAACTCGTTTGCCCTTGTTTTGGACTCTAATTTGCATGATTTGAATGGAACTAACCCAGACTGATGTTGTTTTCAGCAGAATTGCCATGGTGTTATTTTGTGCAGAAATAGAAGTTCTCGGATTGACCTAAAAATTTATGGAGAATATTTTTGGAATATATAAAAAATACTGGCCAAGAATTAACCAGAGGGGGTCCACCCAGAGGCCACAAGCCTGGGGGCGCCCCCCCTAGGGCACGCCTAGAGGGCTTGTGGGCCCCCTGGACCTCCTCAGACCTCAACTCCAACTCTATATAACCCTATTCGGGGAGAGAAAAATTAGAGAGAAGGATTCATCGCGTTTTACGATACGGAGCCGCCGCCACCTCCTGTTCTTCATCGGGAGGGCAGATCTGGAGTTCGTTCAGGGCTCCGGAGAGGGGGATTCGTCACCATCATCATCACCAACCTTCCTCCATCACCAATTTCATGATGCTCACCACTGGGAGTGAGTAATTCCATCATAGGCTTGCTGGACGGTGATGGGTTGGATGAGACTTATCATGTAATCGAGTTAGTTTTGTTAGGGTTTGATCCCTAGTATCCACTATGTTCTGAGATTGATGTTGCTATGACTTTGCTATGCTTAATGTTTTTCACTAGGGCCTGAGTGCCATGATTTCAGATATGAACCTATTATGTTTTCATGAATATATTTGTGTTTTGGATCCTATCTTGCAACTTGTAGGCACCTATTACGTGTTATGATCCGTATACCCCAAGGTGACAATAATTGGGATTATTTCCGGTGATTACCGTAGTTTGAGGAGTTCATGTATTCACTAAGTGCTAATGCTTTGTTCCGGTTCTCTATTAAAGGAGGCGTTAATATCCCTTAGTTTCCATTAGGACTCCGCTGCCACGGGAGGGTAGGACAAAAGATGTCATGCAAGTTCTTTTCCATAAGCACGTATGACTATATACGGAATACATGCCTACATTATATTGATGAATTGGAGCTAGTTCTGTGTCACCCTAGGTTATAACTGTTGCATGATGAATGCCATCCGACATAGTTATCCATCACCGATCCGATGCCTACGAGCTTTTCACATATTGATCTTTGCTAAGTTACTTTGCCGTTGCTACTGTTACAATCACTACAAAACTGCTAATGTTACTTTTGTCACTGTTACCGTTACTTCCATACTACTTTGCTACTAAAAACTTTGTTGTAGATATTAAGTCTTTCAGGTGTGGTTGAATTGACAACTCAGCTACTAATACTCGTGAATATTCTTTGGCTCCCCTTGTGTCGAATCAATAAATTTGGGTTGAATACTCTACCCTCGAGAACTGTTGCGATCCCCTATACTCGTGGGTTATCAGCGGCTTCGGGGTTCCTCAAGATTCGTTGTAGTGGGAGGCGAGTCACAATGGTGATCTCGTGGGCTTGAAAGTAGTGGCACAGCTTCCTCGAGGCCATGAGGAGGCCGAAGATCAGCTTCTGGACTCCGGAGTACCTTGATCTAGCCCCCTGCAAGAGGGAGCTAACAAAGTAAACTGGTCGTTGCACCATCTTCCTTCTTGCCACCCCCTCCTGCCTAACAGTGCCGATCTGTGGCTCCCCTTCATCACCGCCGTCAAGCTTTACCGGGGAAAAAGTTGGTTCAACACTGGGTGGTTCTGCCACAGTAGCTTCTATGCTATCCACTTATCTATGTGCCACCAGGGTAGCACTAACCACTTGATTTGCTGCCGCTAGATACAGCAGCAACCGCTCTTGTGGTTTGGGTGCGACTAGGGTTGGAGTAGAAGAAAGGTAGGCTTTCAAATCCTGCAGCGCAGCCTCGGCCTTTGGAGTCCACTTCATTGGACCAGCCTTCTTCAATATTTTGAAGAATGGCAAGGCGCGCTCAACAGATTTAGAAATGAACCTACTTAGTGCGGCCACACAGCCAGTCAGACGTCTCACATCCTTGATGGTCTTCAGAGCTTGAATCTGTTCTATCGCCTTGATCTTGTCGGGGTTGGCTTCTATCCCTCGCTGAGACACAAAGAATTCAAGAAGCCGTCCGACGGAACGCCAAACACACATTTCTCCGGGTTGAGCTTCAAGTTGATCTTCCGCAAATTTGCAAAGGTTTCTTCTAAATCCCCAATGAGTGAAGATTTGTCCATGGTTTTGACCACTATATCATCCATATATGCTTCAATGTTTCTGTGCAGCTGTGGTTCGAAACCAATCTGCACGACCCTTGCGAACGTGGGACTAGCACTTTTTAGCCCGAAAGGCATACGCACAAAGCAGTACGTGCCACACGGGGTGATAAAGGCGGTCTTTTCTTCGTCTTCCTTGGCCATGAAGATCTGGTGGTACCCAGAGTACGCGTCCAAGAAGGAAAGCAAATCACATCCAGAGGTGGAATCAACAATCTGATCAATGCGCAGCAAGGGGAAGGGATCCTTTGGACAAGCTTTGTTCAGGTCAGTGAAGTCAATACAAAGTCTCCACTTCTTGTTAGCCTTGTGAAAGTGCGTTATATCAACTAGAGGGGGGTGAATAGGCGATTTTTACAAATTCGTCACTGAGGAAATACTACTTGAGGAATTTGCTAAGTGACGAACTACAAGCAGCGGAATAAGTACTCAGGTGCAAGCATAACATGGCAGTAACACAGTCATCATGACGATATGAAACAAGCACAGAGCACAGGTGGCGTGAAAACAGGATAAGCAGGCAAAAGACTAGATGACTGAAGAAATAGGATTGAGGAAATTGAGAAAGTCTTCAGTCAAAGTCTTCAAACAGTAACAATCAATTTCATCAACACATGAATGAGGAAATGAAAGGGTTGAGGAAATAGAACCAGTAGCTCGGTGAAGACAATGATTTGGTAGACCAGTTCCAACTGTTGTGACAGTTGTATGTCTGGTTGGAGCGGCTAGGTATTTAAACCTGAGGACACACAGTCCTCACCGTATTCTCCTTGAGCTAAGGTCACACAGACCTCGCCCAATCACTTGTGGTAAGTCTTCACAGGTGACTTCCAAACCTTCACAGACTTGGTCACTCGGTGATCCACAATTCCTCTTGGATGCTCTAGACCATGATGCCTAACCGTCTGGAGGATGCACAGTCCTCAAAGGTAACAAGCATCGGTTCCACACAGGAACAATCTCTTTAGTGATGCTCAATCACTTTGGGATTTAGGTGTTGGGTTTGGGTTTTTCCTCACTGATGATTTTCTCTCGAAGTCCTCGGAGTATGGGATGCTCTAAATGACAAGTGTCAGTTTCTCTCGGAGCAGCCAACCAGCTAGTGGTTGTAGGGGGCGGCTATTTATAGCCTGGGAGCAGCCAGACATGATAAGACATAAATGCCCTTCAATGATATGACCGTTAGGTGGATAAGATATTTGGGACAGCTGGCGCGTAGCACAGCAACGGTCGGAAATTTGAGCTCTCGAATTCCTCAGGGCTATCATGTTCCTCACATGTAGGCAATCTGCACTGGCGAATTCCTAACTCCTCAGTCAGAACAAATTCCTCAAAGATTAGAAGATCTTCATCTTTGTCATTGAATAAATTGACTGAACTGTATGAGATTTCCAATGGCTTCACTCAAAAGGATTGGGTAGGTGTAGGATTTGAGATGAGCATCACTTGGAAACTTCTCCTTAGTTTTACCTCGACCCCCTTTAACAGTACGGTGTTTCCTATGACTCAAGAAAGAGAAAACAAAACTACGAAAACAAAAGTCTTCATGCTTCATAATCCTCGCATCAATATCAAAGTCTTCAAGGTCACACCAATTTCCTCATTTTCAAAGTCTTCAAGAAAACCAAAGTCTTCAAATGAAGATATTCATTTTTAGGGGTCGACTTTCATCGTAAGTATCAAACTCCTCATAGACTTATAGAACCTGTGTACCCTCACAAACACATTAGTCCCTTAACCTATAAGTCTTCAATACACCAAAATCACTAAGGGGCACTAGATGCACTTATAATCTCCCCCTTTTTGGTGATTGATGACAAATAGGTTAAGTTTTCAACGGGGATAAACATATGAAGTGTAAATACATATATTGAGGAATTTGATTGCAAGATATAGAAGAACTCCCCCTGAAGATGTGCATATTTGAGGAATTTGCTTTGGATTGCAAATGCACATTGTAGAGTAAAATCATGGAGATCACCCCCTATATCTTGTAATTCATACACGCATTTAACATTTGATATGAAGAATTTGAAATGCATGATGAAATATTGTGTCTGACGAAATTCAGCATGCGTGCATTAAGGTACTTGAGGAAATAAGCATGCATAAAGTAGTTCAAAAGTATCAGACCACCATAGGACTTAAGTTTACAACTCAACCAACAAACACTTCAGAAGAGCGAGAGTTGTAACTTAATAAAAAAACAGCCCATATATAAGACCCGCTTGAAGACTAACTCAAATTTCTCCCCCTTTGTCATCAAATGACCAAAAGAGACGAAAAGTGAGGACTAACGCCCCTGAAGAATATCATCATGAAGTCGATGGAGGATCGCCAGCGTTGTTGGGGTCGTCTATTGAGGTAGGGCATGCCGCAGTGTTGTTGAGATCTTCTGCTTCATCTGTTTCACGCGATGAAGAATATGAACTTGTGACGAGCTGAGGAACTTTGACCTTCTTGAATTTCTTCGAAGGAGGCTGAGACCATTCAAAGTCCTATTGACATCCCATCTGCTTGAGGTCTTCATCACCATAGAGGTGAGACAATATGGACCAAGTGCGATCGAAGATTTCATGAGCATAATAGTGATTCTTCTTCATAGTGTTTTGTGTGACAGTCATGTTCTGAAGAATTGATCCAAATTGATGCTTGACCCATTTGTGATTGCGATCGACCTTCTGATGAAGACTTAGTAGAAGCTCACGATCAGTCATCACGCGTGGGGCAGTGGCTTGAGGAATTGGCTTTGAAGCTTTTGCAGCAGAGTCTTGAGTTGCAGAGTCATCATTGGTGGAATAAGATGCAGCTTTGCGAAACTGACCATCCAATGGACGAGTGCCTTCATCAATGACAGCAGCCTTCCCTTTTTCATCAACCAAGGAAATAGTCCGTTTGAGGACTTCAATGGGTGGCAAATAGCTAAGGTGATTCTGACATTCTGCCTTGCAGTGAATTGAATACCTGGTTCTGATGAATTTCATAATCCATGGAGCATAAGGCTTCAACTCAAATGGTGACAGTGCAACATTTGCCAAAGTCCTCATGAAGAAATCATGGTAGTTAATGGGAATACCATGTATAATGTTGAACAGCAGATTCTTCATGATTCCAACAACTTTCTCTTCTTCAGAGTTGTGGCCTTTGATCGGACTGAGGGTTTTGGTCAGAATGCGGTAGATTGTCCTAGGCACATAAAGCAAATCCTTCACTAGGAAGGTGGTTCTTGGAGCTTGGCCAGACTTCAAAGGCTTCATTAGCACTTGCATCATATGATGAGAAAGTTCAGGTTCTTCATACATAAGCCTTGCGCCTTCAGCAGGTGGACTGATTGGAACGGCATGAAGTAATTCAGAGGCTGGTGCTTTGTAGTGCGTGTTCTCAGTCATCCAATCAAGCACCCATGAATTGACATCAGCCACATTCCCAGTGATGTGCAGAGTAGCATAGAATTGAAGAATTAGCTCTTCATTCTAATCGCAGATGTCAGCACAGAAGTTCAGGAGCCCAGCGTCGTGAAGAACATTCAAGACAGGTTGAAAGCACGGGATGGACTCCATATCCACATGAGGAATTTGACGGTGCTCAAAGACATTGTCCTTGTCAAACAGAAGTGATGAGTAGAAGTTCATTTGGCTTGCTGTCCAGAAGCGCTTGCGTCAAATTCTTGTTGAGTCATATGGGTTGAAATCAGTGAAGAATTGATGCTCAGCGAAGAAATCGTCAGCCTTGAACTTTGGCCTTTTAGCATGAGGATTTTACTGCTTGGGCTGAAGATTAGAAGTTGAAGGTTTCACAACCTCTTGGATCAATATTTCTAGAGCTGTTGACTAAGGAATTGAAGGTTCAGGTTCTTCAACAGCTGTTTGAGTCACTATTTCTTCAGCAGTAGTAGCTGGAATTTCCTCAGGAATGGACAGAAGAGAAGTTTGACGTCCTTCAAATCCCGTTTGAATTTCTTCAGTTTGCATAGGGGACTGAGGAATTGGATGTAGAGGTGTGGTCAATGGTGAACTGGGGTGAAGATTTTCCCAATAATCATCATTCAGCACAGGAGTAGTTGAACCAATGTCCACGTCTTCTTCAATTTCCTCAATGCCTGCCTCTTCAGCTGTGAACTGAGGCATGGGCAATGATACCAGTGGGGTTGAAGGGATATCTTCCACTTCAATTTCTTCATCCAACTACTCTGAAGAAGCAGCAGAAGGATTCTCTTCATCTGTGTCATCTGGAATGACATATTCTTCACCAAAAGGAATGAGCTCCTTTGATGGCACTATTGAGATTGGAACAGCATCAATTGGGTTATTGAAAGAGCTCATCAAAGTCCTCACTTTCTTGGGAGCTGAGGACTCTGCAGAGGTTGATGCTTTCCTCTTCTTCACAGCTGCCTTCTCCGCAGCTTTGGTAAGGGGAGAAGATGAAGTGGGTTCAGTTTCTTCAGGCACAACTGATGAAGTTGCCCTGGCATGTTCAATTTCTTCAGGCGCTGCAAATGCTTCAGCAGGCCTGGGTTGATCTTCAGCCTAAGGACTTTGTCGTTGCGATGGTGCTGCAATGTTAGGCTTGAGGGTCTTGGCAAGCTTGACAAATCTGACTTTGGCTCCTAGCCAATCGGCATAGTATCTGTCAAATTCATCACTGAGACTTTTGATTCCCGTTTGCAGAGCTACAAGTTCTTCAGGAGACATGTTCAGAACATTGTTCTTCGGAAAATGCTCCTTCTTGTACTGAGCCTTCTTGACTTGCCTGCCCTTTTCAAATTTCCATTTTTCTTCACTGATGAATGCCGTCAACATGTGACTTTGACCAGGAGTGAGGTTCAATTCAGGCAGTGGAGTGTTTGGATCTTTGTGCCAGAGATCGATGAAATCGAGGATCTTCTTCGGATCCAACATGAGAGGCACAGAACTCCCTTTGGCTCTAGCGGCCCTTTCTTGCCTGTCCCTGATGATTTCAGCAAGTTCTTCATCATTAGTTTCATCGTCATCTGATGGAACTTGGAACGCCACTTGCTTCTTACGAGGACTTGGCCTCATTCCACGTCCAGCAGTGGCCTTTTTCTTCAGCAGAGTTGGACCAGTTGAGGACCGTGGTGGAGCTGAGGAACTTACAGATGCTCCAGAAGCAATTGAAAAACATGCAGTCCATTGGTATGTTGCAAGATGCACTGGTGTTGAGGACTTTGTAGCAGCAACTAAGGACTTTGTGGCAACAAAGGGAATTTGCACAGCCCTTGAAGAAGTTGCCTGAGGAATTTGCTTTGAGGGCTTTGAGGAACTTGGCCGTGAGAGCATTGCTGTTGAGGAACTCGGCTTTACAGCAGATTTCTTCGGCATAGCCTTCTTGGGCTTGCTGGCAGAGGCCTCAGCAGCAGCAGCTTGAGAATCTTCGTTGAATTTCTTCACTGCTTCTTTTGCAAGCTTGGCTAGTTTGGCTTGGCGCTTGGCCCATTCTTTTGGAAATTCCTCACCACGCCTGATGCTGGTGGGATCAGCAACTTGGCCAGCTGCCAATGGAGGTCTTGGACATGGAGGGTTTACGGCGAATTTCTTCATGTACTTTGGAGTGACGTATCGGTATTCTCTCCATTCCTTAGCCCATCTCCTTTCAATCCTCTATATGCGCACTTTGCGCTGATTCTTGTTCTCTTTGCCATATTTCGCTTCATCAGGTGTGCAGTACTCAGCATAGATACCATCAGGGATCTCAAAAGCAGTGTTTGTCTCAGGCCTCTTGCCTCCCTTCTGAGGTCTCTTCCCATCTGCCATTTTCCTCACTTGAGGATTTTGAACAATGGATGTTTCTGAGGAAGTATGCAACTTATCTTCGAGGAACGCTGCAAATGAATTAAGTTGATGAGAACCTAGTGATTCAGCAGCGGACATTTTGTACCTGTGAACAGAGTATAGGTGCGAAGAATTTGGAGAGGTCATATGCATTCTCAGAAATTTTTCAAAAAGTATCAAGTTTGAGGAATTTGGCCATAGATGTCTTGAGGAATTTCACTAAGCATTCTTGACTTAGGTTCTAGAGTTGTATAGATTAGTAAATCCACACAATTGAGGAATCTTGAAGAAAAACACAGCTTAGAGAAACAAATCAAGGTACTGATGTAATTAGGTGTTTAAGGAATGGGAAGTTGAAGAATAAACACCTTTTGAAGATTTTGTGTAAATCATAAGAATCAAAGTAGGGCAGTAAAATTAGATTTTATTTACCCTGGATGAAGAACACGATGAACTGGGAGTGGAGTTGGAGAAGTTCATCTGTTCAGATCTCTCACGCCCTAACTTGGCGGTGAGAGACAGCTACGGCGGCGGCGGAGTGAAGATTTCCGCGGCTGGCGCGAGTACGACGGCGACGAGGTCGAGGCAGTGAAGCTCTTCCTCACCGGCGACGATGGAGAGTAGCGACGGCGCTAGGTCTGAGAGCTCGAGCGAGATGGAGGTCGAGCAAAGTAAATGAGGACAGAGGAAGGGGAGGGGTATTTATAGCCACGGTGAAAAATTGCCCGTCCGAAATTTTTGGACGAACATGCCCCTGACCCTTACTCTTCTAACGACATGTGTAACCCATGTACAGAGTGGTGGAGATCATGGGCAATCGTGCGTGAATATTTTAATCCATCGTGGGATGCGGAACGGTTTGAGCGGCAAAAGCTGAAAATTCATATATGAAAATTTTAAAGTTCCGTTCGCAAATTCTTCAGCTGTCAAGGACACAGTGAAGACTTTGAACGGGTTTCAAATAGAACGCACATGAAGAATTTGTAAATAGACTGGGTTGAGTTTAGCATAGAGGGGGAACGGGTCCGATCACATTCACTCACTTAGATGAAAATCAACTTGAAGAATTAGCAATAAGTGAATGCTACTGAGGACATGAAAACTCAAATATATATATATATATATATATATATATATATATAGTCAATGAAGAACACCAGTCAAAAAGTTTGAGGACTTTGCAAAGTTGAAGAATTTGAAAGTTGAAGAATTTGAAAATTTGAAGAATTTGCAAAATGAAGAAAAACTCAATTTTGAAGATTTTCAACTTTTTGTTGGTGGCGTGACCCACCGTATAAGAATGATGATTTCAGACACCGCGTACAATTGTCGTAGGGCTCTGAGAATCAAATTCTTCATTAATTTCTTCACACTTAGAGGGTTAGTCTTCATTGATTGAAGAAAAACATTACTTCGTGTGTTGCACATATAAGGCATCAATTTTGCATAAGTGTTAGGATGTGTGTCCTTTCAAAGAACATTCAAAGATTCTAAGATATTTAGCTCACACCGCAACTTGCTAAATCTCTTCTCATCCAAGGGCTTTGTGAAGATATCCACTAGTTGTTCTTCAGTCTTCACGTGATTAATAGAGATGTCGCCCTTCAACACATGATCTCGAAGAAAATGACGACGCATCTGGATGTGCTTTGTCTTCGAGTGCTGAACTGGGTTATGAGCAATCTTGATGGCACTCTCGTTGTCACAGTAGAGTGGCACATACTTCATGTTGATGCCATAGTCCTTGAGGGTTTGCTTCATCCACAGCAATTGAGCACAGCAAGAACCAGCAGCAATGTACTCAGCTTCAGCAGTGGAGAGTGATACGCAGTTCTACTTCTTCGAGGACCAACATACTAAGGACCGTCCGAGGAAATGGCATGTTCCTGATGTTGACTTGCGATCCACTCGATCACCAGCATAGTCAGAGTCAGAATATCCAATGAGATCAAAAGCCAAGCCCTTGGGATACCATAATCCAAGTGTTGGAGTGTGAGCTAGATATCGAAGAATATGTTTCACAGCCTTATGGTGTGATTCCTTCGGTGTAGCTTGAAAACGGGCACACATGCAAACACTAAGCATAATATCTGGCCTAGATGCACATAGATACAATAAAGAGCCAATCATGGAGCGGTATACCTTTTGATCGAAGTCTATACCATTTTCATATGTGCATAGATGGCCATTTGTGGGCATAGGGATTTTGACGCCTTTGCAATCTTGCATGCCGAATTTCCTCAGAACATCCTTGAGGTATTTCTCTTGAGAAATGAAGATGCCATTGTGTTGTTGACGAATTTGAAGACCTAAGAAGAATTTCAATTCTCCCATCATAGACATTTGATATTCCTCACTCATCATATAGGCAAATTCGTCACTATAACGTTGGTTAGTACAGCCAAAGATAATATCATCAACATATATTTGGCACACGAATAATTCATCATCATAAGTTTTGGTAAAAAGAGTCAGATCAAGTGAACCGGGTTTGAAGCCTTTCTTCATGAGGAATTCCTTCATTGTATCATTCCACGCCCGAGGGGCCTGCTTGAGGCCATAGAGGGCCTTATTGAGTTTGAAGACTTTGTCAGGATGCTTAGGATCTTCAAAACCTGGGGGTTGAGCCACATATACTTCTTCCTCAAGCTTGCCATTGAGGAATGCACTTTTCACATCCATTTGATATAAGATGATATTATGATGGTTAGCATAAGCAAGCAATATGCGAATAGCCTCAAGTCTAGCAACAGGTGCAAAAGTTTCATCGAAATCAATTCCTTCAACCTGTGTGTAGCCTTGAGCTACAAGACGTGCCTTGTTCCTCACCACAAGGCCATTTTCATCTTGCTTGTTGCGGTAGATCCATTTGGTACCAATGACATTGTTCTTGTGAGGATCTGGTCGCTTGACAAGTTCCCACACATTGTTGAGGTCGAATTGATGCAATTCCTCTTGCATAGCTTGAATCCACTCAGGCTCCAGAAATGCCTCATCAACTTTGGTGGGCTCTGTGATAGAGATGAAAGCAAAATGCCCACAAAAGTTAGATAAATGTGAAGCTTTTGAGCGTGTGAGAGGACTTGGTGCGTTGATGTCGTTGATGATTCTCTCAATCTGCACTTCATTTGCAATGCGAGGATGAGCAGGTTGATGACTTTGATTGGGCTCAGCATTTTCTTCAGATGCACCAGCATGACTTTCTTCATGATCTGGAATGACTTCTTCAGCAGATTCTTCAGTAGGTATGACATCCTCAGTAGCCTTTAGCTTGATGGATTCCTCAGGAGACATTTCATCTAGCACAGGAGGTAGGTGCTCTCTTTGCGAGCCGTTAGTTTCATCGAACCGCACATCTATAGTTTCAACAACCATGTGGTGATGGGTGTTGAAGACTCTGTAGGTGTGCGAGTCATTTCTGTAACCAAGCATAAAACCCCCATGTGCTTTCGGTGCAAATTTAGAATTGTGATGAGGATCTCTAATCCAACATTTAGCACCGAAGACTTTGAAATAACTCACATTGGGTTTCTTGTCAGTGAGGAGTTCATGTGAGGTCTTCTTGAAGAATTTGTGAAGATATACCCTATTGATGATGTGGCATGCAGTATCAATTGCCTCAGGCCAGAAGCGACGAGGCGTCTTGTATTCATCAAGCATAGTGAGAGCCATCTCAACAAGAGTCATGTTCTTGCGCTCCACAACGCCATTTTTCTGAGGAGTGTATGGGGCAGATAACTCATGAGTAATACCAAGTTCATCAAGATAGTCATCAAGACCAGTATTCTTGAACTCGGTCCCATTGTCACTACGTATATGCTTGATCTTCACACCAAAATTCGTCGAAGCCCTTGAGGAAAATCGTCTGAAGACTTCCTGCACTTCAGCTTTGTAAGTAATGACATGCACCCATGTGTAACGAGAATAATCATCAACAATGACAAAGCCATATAGAGATGCTGCATTTGTTAGTGTGGCATAATGAGTAAGGCCAAAGAGGTCCATATGAAGCAATTCAAAAGGACGAGAGGTAGTCATGATAGTCTTGGAGGGGTGCTTGGCTCTGGTCATCTTTCCAGCCTCACAAGCCCCACAAAGATGATCTTTGAGGAATTTGACACTCGCAATGCCAATGACATGCTTCTTATTCACAAGCGTGTGTAAGTTCCTCATGCCAGCATGACCCAGTCATCGATGCCATAGCCAGCCTTCTGAAGCTTTTGCAAGTAGACATGTGGCAGGCTGTGGTCCTGCAGAGAAATCAACAATATACAAGTCTCCTCTCCTAAAGCCTTCGAAGACTTTGGAATTGTCAGATTCCATGAGCACTAAGCAGCGATATTTGCCAAAGACAACAACCATATCAATATCACAAAGCATTGAGACGGAGATGAGGTTGAATCCGAGGGACTCGACAAGCATGACTTTGTCCATGTGTCGATCCTTTGAGATTGCAACCCTACCTAGACCCAATACCTTGCTTTTACCTTTGTCAGCGTAGGTGATATCCTTCAAATGTGATGGAGATAAAGGAGTGTCCATCAGTAAGCTATTGTCACCGGTCATGTGATTTGTACATCCACTGTCGAGGACCCACTCAGTAGCTTTCGGTAAATCATCCTGCAGATGAATTAGTGCTTCTTACGAACTCATATACTTCAGAGTGAAGAATATGACATCAAATTCATCAGACATAATTTCATCAATTAATGCAACATATGTATATATATAGCAGTATGAGGACGTGAGAAATGAATGAATCATTTCTTCATAGTTAGCTTGCGTCCTTTCAAGCATTTTCAGGTCTCCAGCAAATTCTTCAGACGATTAAGTTCGTCTGGAGACCTGACCCTGCATAAGAGATTAGTTCTTTTTCTTCACCACCCACATCTGGAGGGGTGGCAAAAAGTTCATCATTCTACGAGCTCCATAAGAGAAAGGTGGCATTGAAGCCAATGCGCTTCGTTTCACAGAAGAGGGGTTAGAATAGGCATATGAATAAGCAGAGAAATTCTTCGAGGACTTATGAACATAATGATTTGAAGAATAATGCACATATTCATAGCTCTTAGATTTTTCCTGTGAAACAGAAGTGTTAGCACAATGATGTTCATATGAGGATTTGGATCCACGTGAGGAATTTGATCCATATGAGGAATTTGGTCCGTATGAGGACTTGGATCCATTTGAAGCCTTTGGTCCATATGAAGAATTTGATCTGGGGTTTCTATTCTTCACAGGTGGTGTCATGATGACATTCACCTGAAGACTTTCAAGGCACCTTTTGGGAACCCAGATTTTCTTCACAGGGGGACCGTTCCTGCAGTTAGTTCCAACATATCTAGCAAATACTTCACCATTCTGATTTTTGAACAGTTTATAGTTAGAATCAAATGACTCATCAGATGAATATGAGGATTCACAAGTAAAGCCAGATAAAGTGGATGGATCTATGGGAGGTCCCTTTCGCAGCAACCCATGAGGTTTTGGGATACTGCTCAGGTTTCCAGTAGGTTCCATCAGCAATGAGTTTCCTCTCAAAGGCAATACCCTCTTTCCTAGGGTTCCTATTCAAGATCTGCTTTTTGAGCACATCACAAAGAGTCTGATGCCCTTTGAGGTTTTTGTACATGCCTGTCACATACAATTCCTTCAACCCTGCATTTTCGTCAGTGATACTAGTGGTATCCTCAGATGAGGAATTTGTGACCATAGAGATAGTTGAAGAATTTGCAGCAATAGACGCATTTGAACTTTCAAGTGAAGAATTAGCAGTTTCACGTTCAATACATTTCAAACATGGTGGAATAAATTCTTCCTGAGCGGAACTAATCTGTTGAGCAAGTAATAAATCATTTTCCTTCTAAAGATCTTCATGACTCACCCTTAGCTTCTCAAGGTCTTGCTTTCTCTGAAGAAATTCATAAGAAAGCTTCTCATGATCAGCTAAGAGAGTTTCATGACGACTTTGAAGGTTATCAAACTTAGACTGTAGTCGCTGAAGATTATCAGTCAGAGTTTGAGTTCGATCCATTTCCTCACCCAGCAGATCATTGCTTTTGTCTAGCAAATTTTGAACCTTTTCTAAAGCCTTTTGTTGTTTAACAGCAATATTATCAAGTTTGGAATAGCTGGGTTTGAGATTTTCATCAGATTCATCCTCACTTGATTCAGAGGAGGGATATTTGAGTACCTTGGCAACTTTTTCCATGAAGCAATAGGTGGGAGCATAGTCATCGTTGTTGTCATCAGCGGTGTTGGGGAAGCCATTTTCCTCAGTGTTGAATATGGACTTGCTAACGAAAGCAGTAGCGAGGGCTAGGCTCGCCACACCATAGTCTGACTCCTCAGATGCCTCCTCTTCCTCATTTTCCTCAGATTCAGCTTCAGAGTCCATTTCCTTGCCAATGAATGCCCGAGCCTTCTTGGAACTGATCTTCTTGTGAGATGAAGACTTTGATGATGAGGACTTTGAAGATTTCTTCTTCTTCTTCTTTGAGTCATCTGAACTATCATCCTTGTATTTCTTCTTCTTTGATCCCTTTACCCACTGAGGACAATCAGTTATGTAGTGACCAGGTTTCTTGCATTTGTGGCAAGTCCTCTTCTTGTAATCACGGGATGAGGAATCTGATCTCATGTCATCACCTTTTGAAGATTTTACAAAGCGACCACGCCTTGAGAACTTCTGGAATTTCCTCACGAGCATTGCTAGCTCCTGGTTTAGTTCTTCAGGGTCACCAAGGCTGCTATCAGAATCTTCTCCTTCGGATGAGGAAACTTCCTTGGCCTTCAGTGCGCGTGATCTTACATAGCTTGGCCCGTAGAGATCTCTCTTCTCAACTTGTTGGAATTCATGAGTGTTCAGCCTCTCAAGGATATTAACAGGATCTAGTGACTTGTAGTCTCCACGTTCTTGAATCATCAGTGCCAGCGTATCGATTGAAGAATTAAGTGACCTCAGCAATTTCTTCACCACCTCATGGTTGGTGATGTCAGTGGCACCAAGTGCTTGAAGCTCATTTGAAATGTCAGTGAGGCGATCAAAGGTTTGCTGGACATTCTCATTGTCGAGTCTTTTGAAGCGGTTGAAGAGATTGCGAAGAACGTCAACTAGAGAATCACGTTGAGTTGAGATTCCTTCGTTGACCTTGGACAGCCTGTCCCAAATAAGCTTTGTAGACTCCAAAGCACTCACTTTGCCGTATTGTCCTTTGCTCAGATGGCCACATATGATATTCTTCACTTGAGAGTCGAGTTGCTTGAATCTCTTCACATCAGCAGCGTTCACGGAAGGAGTGACAGAGGGAACGCCATTTTCCACAACGTACCAGAGATCATTGTCAATTGCATCAAGATGCATGCGCATCTTATTCTTCCAGTAGGGGTAGTCCGTCCCATTAAAGGTAGGACACTGAGCCGAGACCTTGATCATGCCTGCAGTCGACATAACTAAAACTCCAGGTGGTTAAACCAAAATCACACAGAACAAGGGAGTACCTTGCTGTGATACCAATTGGAAGTGCGTTATATCGACTAAAGGGGGGTGAATAGGCGATTTTTACAAATTCGTCACTGAGGAAATACTACTTGAGGAATTTGCTAAGTGACGAACTACAAGCAGCGGAATAAGTACTCAGGTCCAAGCATAACATGGCAGTAACACAGTCATCATGATGATATGAAACAAGCACAGAGCATAGGTGGCGTGAAAACAGGATAAGCAGGCAAAAGACTAGATGACTGAAGAAATAGGATTGAGAAAATTGAGAAAGTCTTCAGTCAAAGTCTTCAAACAGTAACGATCAATTTCATCAACACATGAATGAGGAAATGAAAGGGTTGAGGGAATAGAACCAGTAGCTCGGTGAAGAGAATGATTTGGTAGACCAGTTCCAACTGCAGTGACAGTTGTACGTCTGGTTGGAGCGGCTAGGTATTTAAACCTGAGGACACACAATCCTCACAGTATTCTCCTTGAGGTAAGGTCACACAGACCTCACCCAATCACTCATGGTAAGTCTTCACAGGTGACTTCCAAACCTTCACAGACTTGGTCACTCGGCGATCCACAATTCCTCTTGGATGGTCTAGACCATGACGCCTAACCGTCTGGAGGATGCACAGTCCTCAAAGGTTACAAGCGTCGGTTCCACACATGAACAATCTCTTCAGTGATGCTCAATCACTTTGGGTTTTAGGTGTTGGGTTTGGGTTTTTCCTCACTGATGATTTTCTCTCAAAGTCCTCGGAGGATGGGATGCTCTAAATGACAAGTGTCAGTTTCTCTCGAAGCAGCCAACCAGCTAGTGGTTGTAGGGGGCGGCTATTTATAGCCTGGGAGCAACCCGACATGAGAAGACTTAAATGCCCTTCAATGATATGACCGTTAGGTGGATAAGATATTTGGGACAGCTGGCGCGTATCACAGCAACTGTCGAAAATTTGAGCTTTCAAATTCCTCAGGGCTATCATGTTCCTCACTTGTAGGAAATCTGCACTGGCGAATTCCTAACTCCTCAATCAAAACAAATTCCTCAGAGAACAGAAGATCTTTGGCTCTGTCACTGAAGAAATTGACTGAACTGTATGAGATTTCCAATGGCTTCACTCGAAAGGATTGGGTAGGTGTAGGATTTGAGATGAGCATCACTTGGAAACTTTTCCTTAGTTTTACCTCGACCCCGTTTAACAGTACGGTGTTTCCTATAACTCAAGAAAGAGAAAACAAAACTACGAAAACAAAAGTCTTCATGCTTCATAATCCTCGCATCAATATCAAAGTCTTCAAGGTCACACCAATTTCCTCATTTTCAAAGTCTTCATGAAAACCAAAGTCTTCAAATGAAGATATTCATTTTTAGGGGTCGACTTTCATCGTAAATATCAAACTCCTCATAGAATTATAGAACCTGTGTACACTCACAAACACATTAGTCCCTAACCTATAAGTCTTCAATACACCAAAATCACTAAGGGGCACTAGATGCACTTACACCTTGTGCACCACCACTGGATTAGCTAACCAAGTTGGATGCAGTACTCCTTGGACCAAACCCGCTGCTTCCAGCTTCTTAATCTCCTCAGCAATGAACTGCTGCCGCTCCAAGGTGGTTCTCAATTACCTCCCTGGGAACACCGGGGATGTCGGATGGTTGCCACGCAAACACATCAATATTCGCCCGCAGGAAGGCAGCGAGCGCACTTTCCTATTTGTCGTCAAGGGCACCACTAATGGTGAAAGTACCATTAGTGCCATCCTGCCGCGCCGAAACTTTCTTGGTTGCAGGGGCAGCAGCCTTGAATCTTTTGCCAGTCGAACTCTCCGGCAAGTCGCTGTCGGGCGCGGCGCACTCCGAAGAGGCGCACTTCCCGGGGTCCTTATCTGCGTCCTTGCTGGTTTCCTTAACTTTCCTATCTTTCTTGGCGGGAGCTAAGGTCCTGATGGCCTCCGTTGCTACCGCATCTCTATACATCTTATCCACACAGATGACTGCATCTCTCTTATCCGATGGGACAGTAATGACCCCCATGGGACCAGGCATCTTCAAAGTATTGTAGGCGTAGTGGGACGCTGCCATGAACTTGGCCAGAGCTGGTCGACCAAGAATCCCGTTAAATGGCAGAGGAAGTTCAACAACATCGAACACAATCTTCTTGGGCCTGAAGTTTATTTCCCCGCCAAATGTTACCGACAAGGTAATCTTTCCCTTCGGCTGGCTCCTCCCTTGGTTGATTCCTAGGAAAGTGTCAGTCTTCTTCAGGTCTTCATCAGGAAGCTGGAGTTTCTTCAGCACATCAGGGGAGACCAGATTCAACCCTGCCTCGCCCTCAACCAACATCTTGGTGACCTTGAGGTTGCGGATTGTTGGTGAAACCAACAATAACAAACACCCTACCGCAGTAGTGCGGTCTGGATGATCCTCAATGTCAAAGATGATGGGCGTGCGGGACCACTTGAGTGGTTCTCGAGCGCTCGCCACTGGTTCTGCAGCATTAACCTCACGCGCCCACTGCTTGAGTTGGCAGTGAGAGGAGTGCAAAGATGCACCTCCGTCAATGCACATTGCCTCAGTAGCTTTCTAAAACTCCTGTTCACTGGTTTCATCATCCTCTTCTTCACTGTCATCCTCATTTTCCTTCTTCTCACGGCCCCTGGCGGGTTTCTCTTTCTGCTGATCAAACTTGTCGCGGTGCCCGTTACGACCACCACGGCTCTTTCCGCCAGTGCCATTCTGATTTCTTTCCTTGTCGCGTCTTTCATACTCGGCTTTCTATTTCTCAACCAACTGCTCAACTTGCTTGCAATCTTGAAGATCATGACCCTTGGTCCTGTGGATATTGCAGTACGGTCCATCAGACTTGCTGGTTTTCTCAGCAGCCGCTGCCGCCCGGCAGTCAGAGCATGTAGCAGCTTCCTTGCCGGGTGTCTCATTTTTTGCTTTCTTGCATGCGCTAAGATCACCGGTGCTCTCAACGGCCATCACTATTTTTTTCCTTTCGCTTCTTGTTGCGCTTCTTGTTTTTCTTCCTAGGGGTGGTAGGGTCGTCGTCGTTTTCCGAATCGACTTCGACGCCAACCTCTTCCCCTGGAAGTCTTCTCCCTTCTTCAGCATGAGCGCACTTATCCGCCAACGTGTAGAGCTCGCTGACGGTCTTGGGCAACCGAACATTCATCTTGGCCCGCATTCTGCGGTTGCGCACATTTGTGTGAAATGCAGCAATCACAGCTGCCGGGTGTATCTTTGGAATGTTGCGGTGCACTCGGCTGAACCTCTGCAAATACTTGCGCAAACTCTCTCCTTCTTTCTGCAGAAGGGTTTGTAAGTCACTAGGCCGCCCTGGCTCTTGGTGGCCACCAGTAAAGGCGCCAACGAACTCGTTGCACAAATCTTCCCAAGAGGAGATGGATCCTCCGGAAAGTGCATGAGCCAGGACCTCACGTTTGGCTTGAGAGCCAGCGGGAAGTAGTTGGCAAGCACCTTTTCATCCCTTCCCCCGGCGGCTTGAACGGCAATCGTATAGATTCCTAGAAACTCTGCCGGGTTCAGCTTTCCATCATACTTCTCTGGCAAGTCAGGCTTGAAGGTGCGGGAGGATGGCCACTGGACTTGTCGCAGCTCGCGAGTGAAGGCCGGGCAGCCTACCTCGTAAGGCAGGTACCCGCCAGCACTAGGCATGGGTTCATCGACATCAGCTTCATTACGCCAATCTGACTGACGGCGTGTCTCACGACGCCGCTGAATGGTGACGCAAGCGTCCTTCCTCCTCCTGTCTCTCAACACTTGACGTTGATCTTGCTGGAGTCATGGGTCAGATGAAGCCATTGATGCCTCATTGTGATCCTCAATATCTTGGGGTTGCTGACCTTGCTGGGGCCGCCTTTGAGCGGGCTGCCGTGGAGGGGACTACACCGTAGGTGCGGTCCTCCCATCTTGGCCACCGGCGTATGCCGCTGGCGTCGTCAGTGGGTGTCGCGACGGCTCCGCACACGGTGACATATTGACCTCAGCAAATCCAAGGAGACTTTGGATGGTAGCTCTCCACTCACCCATCTTGTCCGCTGCTGGAGGGAAGTCTAGCAACAACTGAGCTCTCGCTACTGCTTCGGCCTCCATCTCTGGCATGGCGTGGGAGGCAGAGCGCGACACCCCTCGACTCCAGGACGAGCCAGAAGGAGCGTTGTCGCGCCCTTGCCGTCCTAGGCCCATTGCCAGAGGGATCTGATGCGACTAGAGCTGTTCCCGACGACCGGGCTCTTGGTCAGTTGGGCTCTTCCCGTGCGGGCGTGGTCGTTGTGGGTCGACGGCACCGCTCGGGGTGTTGTTACGCTCGCCCGATGTGGGATGAGGTGCACGCCCCATCTCCGCCCCTCTGGACGGTGCGGTCGATGGGTCCCGGCTCGCACCGGAGTGGGCATCGACGTTGTGTTGGTTGAGCTCGCCGGTGGGGTGTGCGGGAGGAAGCTGAGCGTCCCCGTGACCCGCACCGGTGGAAGTATGATCGGTGGTGTGTTGAAGAGGTTGGGCCGCGCCTGCGGCCCCGGTCCCTGCTCCAGCCACGGCAGGGGTGTTAGCAGTACCACCCACATTGCCGGCTCCGCCCGCCGCAGTCATGGCGCCTGCAACGGCCGCGGCCGCATGTGACGAAGCCTTTGAGGTGAAAGGATGCGCCCCTGCTCCACTTCTCTTCTTGGGAGCCATGGACGATGAAGATTGACGAAGATCGACGCGCTGGCTACTGCTTCAGGTTCGCACAAACGATGCCCCCTACCTGGCGCACCAAAGATGTTGGCATGGAAGCACGATCACCTATGGGGCATGGCTGCCCCTTTGTGGTTCGGCAAGGGGACGGCCGTGTTGCACAAAGAGCAGAAGCAGCAGGGGACAGCACGGCGATGGACAGCTCTCTTTACCCAGGTTCGGGCCGCTTTGCAGTGTAAAACCCTACTCCTGCTATGGTGGATTGAACTTGAGGAAGGCGAAGACACGAGGTGCACTAGCCCGGCAAGGGTGCCTGGGGGAATGCAACTACGTGTGTACAAGTGTGAGGGGGTCGAGGAGTTCGAACCCTTTGCTAGGTTGCCGCAGGCCTCCTTTTATAGCTGAAAGGGCGACCACAACGGCAAAACAGTCATTTAAATGTGATTAGATAGCTAACAGTGCTATCTTACCTAACTCTGGCAGTTAGGACAAAGTGCATTAAATGCACTGCTAGGTGTCGTGTTGAGGTTGAAGCCTGGCAAGCCTGCCACGCCGCTTATCCTTCTCTTCTCATTAGCGTGACACGTCCTCTGGACAGGTGTCAATAAAGCTAACCTCTTCCTTATCATGTTGCCACGTGCCTGACAGGATCCACCTGGTTGCTTGGTACCTTGACACCGCACTGATTAACGATCTGGGTGCGATGAGGTGGAGCGGTGGCGTCTTGGTGAAGGTTCCCCGGTAAAGGAGCTTGGCGGGCCTAGGTCTTGGTGGTCCCGACAACCTTGCCGGGGCGATCTGGACTTGTCCTTGGGTGCGGCCTCGACCTGGCCAGGCTCTCCTACCCGGCAAGGGAGGCCTTCGCAAGGTGGCCTTCTGCTAGCTTGTTCTTCTTATTGCTCTCCTTGATCTCACGAAGAGCGGCTTCTCTGGCTTATCTTTACGTCATGCATTGGTGCTGGATGTATGATCGTTAGCATGCCTGTGCATGAGTTCGGTTAGCAAACGTGAATGTTTGCTGCACCGACAAGAGGAGACAAAGGAGATTATGCGTCAAGTACAGGAGCTGCTCGACAAAGGTTATCTACGCGAATCTCTTAGTCCTTGTGTTGTTCCTATTATACTAGTGCCAAAAAAGGATGGTACATCGCGTATGTGTGTTGATTGTAGATGCATTAATAATATTACTATTCATTATCATCATCCTATTTCTAGGCTAGATAATATGCTTGATGAATTGAGTGGCTCTACAATATTATCCAAAGTTGATTTGCATAGTGGATACCATCAAATTCATATGAAATTAGGAGATGAATGGAAAACAACATTTAAAACTAACTTTGGATTATATGAGTGGTTAGTCATGCCTTTTGGGTTAACTAATGCACCTAGTACTTTAATGAGATTAATGAACAAAGTTTTACGTGCTTTCATTGGACGATTTGTGGTAGTTTACTTTGATGATATATTGATTTATAGCAGATCTTTGGAGTAACATTTCGAACATTTACGTGATGTTTTTATTGCTCTATGTGATGCATGTTTGTTTGAAAACCTTGGGAAGTGCACCTTTTGCACCGACCGAGTATCTTTTCTCTGCTATGTTGTTACTCCACAGGGAATTGAAGTTGATAAAGCCAAGATTGAAGCTATTGAGAGTTGGCCGCAACCCAAAACGATCACACAAGTGAGGAGTTTCCTTGGCCTCACTGGTTTCTATAGGCGTTTTGTGAGAGATTTCAGCACCATTGCTGCACCTCTCAATGAGCTTACAAAGAAGGACGTGCCTTTTGTTTGGGGTACTGCACAGGAAGAAGTTTTCTTGGTACTGAAAGATAATTAAGTTGACACATGCTCCTTTACTCCAACTTCCTGATTTTAATAAGACTTTTGAGCTTGAATGTGATGCTAGTGGAATTGGATTAGGAGGTGTGTTATTACAAGATGGAAAACCTATTGCATATTTCTCTGAAAAATTGAGTGGGCCTAGTCTGAACTATTCTACTTATGATAAAGAATTAAATGCTCTTGTTCGGACTTTAGAAACATGTCAACATTATTTATGGCCCAAAGAATTTGTTACACATTCTGATCATGAATCTTTGAAACATATTAAAAGTCAAGCCAAACTGAACCGTAGACATGCTAAATGGGTTGAATTCATTGAGACTTTCCCTTATGCCATTGAACACAAGAAGGGTAAAGAAAATGTTACTGCTGATGCATTGTCTCGTCGTTATACTATGCTTTCACAACTTGACTTTAAAATATTTGGTTTGGAGACCATCAAAGATCAATATGTGCATGATGCTGATTTTAGAGATGTAATGCAGAATTGTAAAGAAGGAAGAACATGGAACATGTTTGTCATTAATGATGGATTTGTGTTCCGTGCTAACAAGCTATGCATTCCAGCTAGCTCTGCCCATCTTTTCTTGTTGTAGGAGGCGCATGGAGGAGGATTAATGGGACACTTTGGCATGAAGAAGATGGAGGACGAACTTGCTACACATTTATTTTGGCCAAAGATGAGATGGGATGTTGATCATTTTGTTGCTCGCTGCACTACATGTCAAAAAGCTAAGTCACGACTCAATCCTCAAGGTTTATATATGCCTTTACCTGTACCTAGTATTCCCTGGGAGGATATATCTATGAACTTTGTTTTAGGTTTACCTCAAACAAAGAAGGGGAGGGATAGCATTGTTGTCGTGGATAGATTTTCGAAAGTGGCACACTTTATACCATCTCATAAAAGCGATGCTGCTGCTAATGTTGCTGATTTGTTCTTTCGTGAAATTATTCGCTTGCATGATGTGCCAAATACTATTGTTTCATATTGTGATACTAAATTTCTTAGCCACTTTTGGAGATGTTTATGGGCTAAGTTGGGGACTAAAGTGCTTTTTAGTACTACATGTCACCCCCAAACTGATGGACAAACTGAAGTAGTTAATAGAACTTTGTCTACTATGCTTAGGGCTGTTTTGAAGAATAACCTTAAAATGTGAGAAGAATGCTTGCATCATATTGAATTTGCTTATAATCGTTCGCTGCATTCTACTACTAAGATGTGCCCTTTTGAGATTGTGTATGGTTTCCTACCTCGTGCACCCATTGATTTGTTGCCTCTTCCATCTTCGAAGAAGGTTAATTTTGATGCTAAACAACATGCTGAATTGATCTTAAAAATGCATGAGTTAACTAAAGAAAACATTGAGCGCATGAATGCTAAATATAAACTTGCTGGAGATAAGGGTAGAAAACGTGTTGTCTTTGCACCTGGAGATCTTGTTTGGTTACATTTGCGTAAGGATAGGTTCCCTGATTTGCGCAAGTCAAAGCTAATGCCATGTGCTGATGGTCCTTTTAAGGTGTTAGAGAAAATAAATGATAATGCATATAAACTTGAGCTACTTGTAGATTTTAGGGTTAGTCCCACTTTTAACATTGCAGATTTGAAGCCTTACTTGGGGGAGGACGTTGAGCTTCCGTCAAGGATGACTTCAATTCAAGAAGAGGAGGATGATGATGACATCAATACTACAGTTACACCCACAATCCCTGCAGCTACATATACTGGACCAATTACTAGAGCTCGCGCATGCCAATTAAATTATCAGGTACTTTCATTTCTTGGTAACGATTCTAATGTTCATGAGAATATGATGCTGCCTAAATTGGATACATTTGTTTTGCTTACAAATGAGGCCCTAGCTTAGACAAGAAGGATGAACATTGGAGCAACATCAAGCATGGAGATGATGGCATGCACAAGGGGAACAAGAACGGAGTTTCAAGTGATGATTTTAGGAATTTGAAGCCACCATAATGAGTGCATGAAGGCTTGGACGAAATATACAAGATGCTACTTCATAAATTTCGTCTAGAGGCTATTATAGGTGCTGCGTCACCTTATTATTGGGCCAGGCCCATGTAATTTCGAAATACTTCAGTATAGGTTGTTTTTAGAGTCCATATGTGTGGGGAAACAGAGTTAGGGTTGGTTTTGGACCCCTCCCCATGGGGTCACGAAATCCCCCCTACTCCTCCATACATACAGCCCTTAGGGCATCCTTTAGACTTTGGGTTTTGTTTAGATTAAAGTTCGCCTTAGTTGCAACTCGCGTACTTCGTTTGTGTTCAACGACCAGACAATGACGTCACAGAACCCCACTTTCATCAATAAAGTTTTCCTCTTATATTCGCAATATCCAGACTGCAATCTCAATTTCTTGCTTGTTCTTTGTTTTCTCACAGGAAATAGACCCTCGTGGTCAGGTTGATCATGCTTCGGCGTGCTCAATAACCCTCGGAAGTTGGTTTAGCGATTGCTAAGGCGCGATGTCTCACACGTTTATAGTCGGATCATCAAAGCTGACTCCCAAAGAAAATGATAGCTATCTCATCGAAACATCGGGACACCTTCGCCACTATCAGGGGGGCTTCTGCTAGTTCATTCCCACACACGCATACACGAGGAAAAGTAGAGAGCCAACCTGTTTTTCCACCTCCACCCAACACAACTCAAGGAGCACCATTGTAGCCCTCTTGTGATCCATGTAGTATATCTTGCAGGACTATGGGTGTTACGTCCCGCGGATGGCCCTGAAACTGGGTACATCGTGTGTCTCACACCGCTTGTCCCCAATCTCGCTTCCGGAACCCACCGGCGTCCTCTGCCCCAACCATGTTCGATAAGCCTACCCATGAGCATACCACGACAACCACTGCCTTGTGGCCTTGGAGCAAGTGTGCGTGCCCAGAGAGTTCGGTACACTGGGGGTGCCCAACGTGCGATTCCTAAACTGGGCATTACGATCGCGATGGTCGTGGCTTGCGAGAATTGACATGGAAAGGCCCTGGGCGGAATTTAACATTCAAGTTGCGCCCCAATCCGCTGCCATCGTCAAGGCTGCCACCAGATGCACGATTCGCAATGGTTTGGTGGCGCTCTTCTGGACGGACTGGTGGCTGGGAGAGGGCCGCATACAAGACACATTGCCGGCCCTGTTCAGCATGGTCAAGAAGCAAGCAGTTAAGGAGAGAATGGTGCACCAAGCTATTACGGGAGGATGGTGGTGCAACGTTAGCCCAAACATGACGGTCCAGGCACTCTTAGAATTCCTCCACCTAGTGGATACAGTGGGAAACATCGAGCTATGGGAGGGCATTGCCGATCAGCTAGTTTGGATCCGGGAAGGAAATAAATGCTACTCCTCGAGATCGGCATACAAAGCCTTCTGCACTGGCCGGATCGAGGCACCGTGCGCCTGGCAAATATGGAAGTCTAGAGTGCCACCAACGTGCAAGATCTTTGCCTAGCTTGCAGCAAGGAACCGATGGTGGACGACGGATAAGCTCGAGCGACACCAGCTTCTATGACCGGCGACGTGCCCCTTCTGCAATCAGGAGCCAGAAATGATTAACCACCTCCTTCTAGGTTGTGTCCTGGTGAGACAGGTTTGGACGATGATAATGGCCACCTGGAACAAACTCGGCTGGATGCCGGCTCAGGGATCGGAGCTAGTGGACTGGTGGACCTTTATCCATCCCGCTTAGAGGGCTAGGAAGGAAACCTGGACGGTCATAGCACTTGTGACATGGACTCCGTGGAAAGACAGGAATGACATCATCTTCAATGGAGCCTCGCCCATTGCGGAGACTGTTCTCAGGCAGGTGCACATGGAGGGTCAGCACTGGAGGGCTGCAAGGCTGCTGTGTGATCATAGGTCTTTGCCGATGAGGGTAGATACAATAGCCATTAGTGAATAGTCTGTTTGTGGTGTTTAGGCTCCTGTAGCCGTGGGTGAGTTGTACTAAAACTGCCTGCCTTCTTGGCATTCCCTTCTATGATTTTGATACGTCACTCTTGATGTATCCCTTGAAAAAAGCATAAGCGAAGCTTCTCTATTCATATGGTATCACCTCCAATTTCTTCGTGTTCATCATGAAAATGCGCGCTGATAACCCTAGCTTGAGTTGGTCTTCCTTCGACATGGAGAGCCTGGTGTCCTCGAGGAAGAAACGAAGTCGGGTCAAATGGGAAAGTATACATTGCCTCTGAGGTTTTATCATCGCTTATAGAAGGATTAGGGTTTCTGGGAGTTAGTGGAACATGGGAGGATAGGTGAACAAGGCGAGAAGCCGAGGAGACCTCTCCCAAATCAGCTGACATGAGGGGGATGGCGTCCGTAGAATTCTTAACGTCGTCCACCTGGGGAGATGGAGCAATCGTGGCCTTAGCTCTCCAATTGGCAAGTGAAGATGGATTAGCAGGCCAATCAGAAATTCCCGCCAGTGATTGATTCTTTACAGTCAGATTAGGTGGCTCCCAAGTCTGATCCAATAGTTACTCGCTATGTGGCCCGAACCTTTGCAAGCCTGACAACGAATCTTATTTTTTGAAGTTGGGCCGAAAGTGGCCCACTAACATGCATCGAGCGCAGAAAGGCTCCTTGGGCTTTGCCACAAGGTTAGAATGCATGCCAGCCATGCCTTCAATTCGAAAACTTTTGATCCCGCTATGGTTGACCTAACATTATTTGCACTTGAATGTTGTTTAAGAGAATAATCAAGCCTGCTGAAAACCGAAGAACGAGGAATATCCTTATGTTGATCTTGAATAAGCTTCTTGCTGTGATCTTTAAAAAATCTCGAGGATTTGACCACATCCACAAAAAATTTGTAGGAATTTTTTGAACGAGAAACCAAAGTCCAATCATTTGCTTGTTCTTGGCAGAAAAATTCATACTCTTTGGCAGAATTAGGACCCCCATTTCCCCATAGGTTGAAATGAAGGTTCAAGATCTCATTAGCAATATCACCCCCATTGTAAATTGAGAAGCCCACATCTTTAGAAGCAACTAAGAACCTAAAACAATGGTCACGAAGGAAAACGACATTGAAACAGGCTGCATTACCTCCAAGCCAGGATTGAAGGATAAGTCCCATAAAATCTTCATTGAGCCTAATCTTCGATCTTGAGAATTCAACAGCCAAGAAGAATTCCCCCCGGGGTCCACCGGTGATAAAGTTGATTGGAGCTCCTAGATTTTCCCTAATCTTCTTCAAAATCTAGTCCAACTTGAAGCTTGAGATCCGAAAGATCCATGGAGGGTGGCCGACGAGCTTGGAGTAAGATCGTCGGTATGGTGGCCAGGGTGGCCTGATTGGCACCCCGTGAGAGGCTGGTGGTTGACACGAGCAGAGTGATCAGCGCCAGGGACCGACGTCGGTGGCAGGCCGAGGGCGGGAGGACTCGAGGGGAGGGCTTAAGAGTTAGCAACGGCGAAGCCTCACTAATGCAGTACGTTCCTGGATCAAAATGGTGACTTTTCTGCATTTGACGTCAATGCTTGTGCGGCGACTTGGATATTTTTCTTTTTGTGGGTAACGGCAAGTTGGATGTTCTACTACATTTATATTAAAGATGCGCGGGTTTGTGCGGCGAGTTGGATGTTTTTCTTTTTCTCGGCTATTTTTTCGAGCGAAAAAAAAGGCAGGTGATCGCGTCCATGCGCAGTCAATCCAAGGACTAGCAGGGCGTTCGGATCTGTTACTAAATTTAGAGCGTTGGCCATATACAATTGTTATTTTAATTTTAATCCATATGTTATTAAACTATAAATATTACTCCCTCCATTAATTTAAGAGCGTTTAGATCATCAAAATAGTGATCTAAATGCTTTTATATTAGTTTACAGAGGTAGTATATAGTAGTAGTACTACTACACAAATTTTTTTTTTGAACAAAAACTACTACACAATTAATCTCATTAAAATCGATTCCAAACGGACGTGTACGATGCAAGTGCCGTGGACGCTACCCGTCTCGTCGCGCTCTCTGTGGCGCAAATCAAACCTCCTCCGTGAGAAGCCAACCGAGGCGGGACTCCGCTGTAATAAACAGCCGGTGCAGCCGACGCGCACAAACCCCGACCTCCCCCCCCCCCCCCCCCCCCCACACCCACATGGCGGCCTCCACGTCAGCGACGGCCGCCGTGTCCTTCTCTCTTCCGTCGTACCCGCGCCGTCTCCGCCGCCGCCCGTCCGTCCTCCGCGCCGCCTCCACTGCGGCGCCCCCGTCCCCCGACCTCTCCATCCAGCTCTCTCCCCTCCCTTCCCCGCGCGCATCGCCTCCCGTAGTACCATCCCTCGCCCGCGACCGCGCAGAGGACCTGCAGGCCGAGTCCCGCGCCATGACTCGAGCCGCTGCCGCCACCGTCTACACCCCCGAGCTACTCGCCTCCCGCTACGGCTCCCAACCTTTCCAGGCAAACCCTGGACTCAATCTCCAAGCATACTTTAACCTCGATCTAAGGGTAGCAGCCGAGGCTCGCAGAATCTTACATATGTGGTGTGGATTGCCTGCTGTGTAATTAGGTGGCGCTGAGAGCGGCGGAGGTGCTCTCGAAGCTGGGGGCATTCGGGCTAAAGCTGCTGCTCGACCAGCAGAGGGGGGAGTCGTCCTCGTCAGCGAAGAGGCGTGCCAGGGCGGTCGAGCTGCGAACTATACTGACAAGGCTTGGCCCGACGTTCGTCAAGATTGGGCAGGGTTTGTCCACGCGGCCTGACCTCTGCCCGACTGAGTATCTCGAGGAGCTCTCCGAGCTGCAGGTGGACCTTCTTTCTTGCCGGTGCTCAGTGCTCATGATACGAAATTATTGTTGGGAAAGTACTGAACAATTCTTGCTTTCTTGCGGTCGGATATGGTTAATCCCTGTTTAAGTTCTTTTAAGATAGACATGTTATTTTTAAGGAACAAGAATGGACCACTACTATGCTGTTAATTACTTATGTGGTTAATAGTTAGTTACTCAGTCCAATCCGATAACCATTCACCAAGTTTTCCTTCCATCACACGGTTCTTATTGTTTTGAAGTGGCTAGATGATTTCCAAAATGGTTATTGATTCGAATATGGAAGTCACTGGTACCATCTAGACTTCACCATTTGGGGATATTTCCTGATAACCTTGGGGCATTACTTCTATCACTGCTATAATGTTTTCCCAAATGGTTGACATGAAGCTGTCTTGCAGGATTCTCTCCCCACATTTCCAGATGAAGAGGCATTTGCCTGTATCGAGAGGGAGCTTGGCTTTCCTCTTGATTCAATGTACTCAGCAATGTCACCTTCACCGATAGCTGCAGCAAGTTTAGGTCAAGTTTACAAGGCACGGTTGAAATACTCTGAGCAGTTGGTAGCTGTCAAGGTGCAAAGACCTGGCATCGAGGATGCCATAGGCCGTGATTTTTACCTACTGAGGGGACTTGGTTTTCTAATAAATAAGTATGTCGACATTATAACTACTGATGCTGTTGCTCTGATAGATGAATTTGCCCGAAGAGTTTTCCAAGAGCTTAATTATGTCCAGGTACTTTGTCTTTGCGTATATTCTATTAATACAAGTATAGCCTGCATATTAACTGTACCTGTAAATGCTAAAAAGAATGAGTAAAATAGAATCAAGAGGAATACTTACAACATAGATTGCTGAATCAGCAGAATCAAATGCTATTATGTGTCCTGATTGTATGTTTTTATTCATTATTAATCGTGTTAAAAAATAATGAATGCAGGAAGGCCAAAACGCACGAAGGTTTAAAAAATTATATGCTGACAAGCAAGACATATTGGTCCCTGATATATTTTGGGATTACACAAGTGCAAAGGTACTGACAATGGAATGGATTGAGGGTGTAAAGCTTAATCAACAAGCTGCCATTGAAGGCCAAGGCTTGAAGGTCCTGGACTTGGTAAACATTGGTATACAGTGTAGCCTAAGGCAGCTACTAGAGTATGGTTACTTTCATGCTGACCCGCATCCTGGTAATATTTTGGCAACACCTGAAGGGAAGCTTGCTTTTCTTGATTTTGGCATGATGAGTGAAACCCCAGAGGATGCAAGGGTAGCCATCATAGGGCATGTTGTTCACATGGTCAATCGGGATTATGAAGCGATGGCTCGTGATTATTATGCACTTGATTTTCTGAAACCTGAAGTGGATGTATCCCCAATCGTACCTGCCCTCAAGAATTTTTTTGATGATGCTTTGGATTCAACAGTGAGTGAGCTAAACTTTAAAACCATAGTTGATGGCTTAGGTGCTGTTCTTTATCAGTACCCATTCAATGGTAAGTCTTACTTTGTTTTAGGTATTATGAGGTTACATCTCAATTTTGCTGAGACAGTGATATAATTCTTGCCTATTCAAATCTAGTGCCGGCCTACTATGCGTTGATACTGCGATCACTCACTGTGCTGGAAGGTCTGGCGCTCTATGCTGATCCTAATTTTAAGGTGCTTGCTGCCTCATATCCTTACTTTGCTAAAAGATTACTCACAGATCCCAATCCATATCTCAGAGATGCTCTGATTGAGCTGCTATTCAATGATGAAAAATTCAGGCAAGTACTTATTCTGCTAGCTTGTGCATTTTATATATTGCTTGTACCAGCAACCAGCCTTTTACGATAGTATTGAGAATCACCTTTTGCTTTGCTGCAGGTGGAATAGGCTTGAAAATCTTCTTGTTCAAGGACGCCAAGATAGAGAGTTTGTAGCGAAGGATGCTCTACAACCGGTTTTGAAACTTCTACTTGGTCCAGATGGGGAGAATTTAAGAGTGCTAGTTGTGAAAGAAGCGGTTCGTGTCACAGAAGCCATCACCTTCGGAACACTGATTGATTCATACAACGCAGCTCCAGAATTTTTGAAGCCATTAATATCCAATGGCAATCCAGCTGGACCATTTAAGATAAGTGATGTTGAGCGGGAACAAATGTTGGAGCTACGAGACACTGTTCTCAGAATATGGGGTCTTTTGAGATCCTCTGATACCTTTGATCCAAGTCTTTTGCAGCCAATTGTACAGGTACACTGCTGCTTCATTCCCTTTATATGTATTTCAACAGCTATTGACAACTCCGCAACTCATAGCATCTTTTATATCTCAGGTGCTACAAGAGCGTGAAGCCCGTGTGTTTGGTTCTCGTATTGCTGGAGGTGTCTCGCAGCGGCTTGCAGCCCGCTTGCTGCAGCAGCTGCTCAGGATCCCACCTGCACCTGTTCCTGGATCTTCTTAGAATCTTTGTAGATAGGCTCACACTAAACCATGTAAATTCACACGATACTTTCTGCACCAAAAGAAAAAAAGAAAAGCAACTATAATTCGTAATCAGTAGATAAACATCCCCTAATGTCAGCGTCTGTTCTATTTTAATTTGATGTTCAGTGATATTGTGTACCAAGAGTTTAAGAAAGTAACGGATAGGTAGTACCTAGTGGAGTTCAACTAGCGATTTTGATAACACGATAACAAACCATGCTAAAGACATAAGTATGTACTCCCTCTGTTTATAAATATAAGATGATTTAATTTTTTTCTGAATGGTATGTATATAGACATGTATTAGTGTGCTTGTTCAATCATTTCAGTTTATATATAGTCCATATTGAAATATCCAAAACATATTATATTTGTGAACGGAGGGAGTATTTGATGGCACATTCCAAGTTCACTTTTTCTTAATGAGAAAAAAAGGTAGAGGATTTCTCTACATTACAGCTTCAAATGTTGTCCAAGGGCAGTAGCTTTATATAGTTCTGAGTCAATATCACTGGATAGAATTTGCGTTCGATGTTTAGTTTGGTTCCAAAACTTATACAATTCGTTATTGTGGTCACATAACTTGTCAGCATGTATCGTGTGCTTGCGTGGCTATGACCCACATGCCAGTGACTAAAACCGATCGGTGTGACCTTAAATACGGACACAGATCGATTCCCACCCATCAATGAACAGTCCATATGATTTTTTATTTAGACTATAGTCCAATGATTTATTTTCATGTGAACCCCGCATGTCAGCATGCTATGGTGGGTGGACCAAATAAGAGCATCTATAGGAGAATGGCGTTTTGGAGGCCGAGCTCCATGAAGACTTTTATTTTTGAAAAATTCAAATTCAAACTTTTATGTTTTAAAAAATTCTGAAAAACAATATGCGTGTATGTAAGAATGTAACCCACATGTGTGTAAACTTTCATGATGAAATATGTTGAAATGCGACTTGTACAAAAAAGACAAATTTATGGCCTGGGAGGATGAATACTATTATGTGTTAAACAGCCCTAGATTTGTCTTTTTTGCACAGCTCTCATTTCAACGTGTTTTGCCCTGAAAATTTACACACACATGTGTTATGTCTTCGTGTATATCTGTAAATTTTTTCAGAATTTTTTGAAATATAAAAATATGAATTTTGATGAAATTTGAATTTTGAATCTGGAGGCCTCCAGTGAGCTCCGTCACCAAAGGCAATTTCCGCATCTATAGTCTATACTAAAAGGGTTGGGCGCTCTTTGCTGCGCTATTAGTGTTGTTGGGTTTCTTAACAAAAATACTCACTTTGTTTTGAAATATAAGGTGCATTAATCTTTTGAAAAGTCAAACATTTTAAGTTTGATCAAACTTATAGAGAAATATATCAAAATTCATAATATGAAATCGGTATGATTAGATTCATCATGAAATGAATTTCCATACCTTTTTTGTTTAATATTACCTTCGTCCCAAAATAAGTGTCTCAACTTTAGTATAATTTTATACTAAAGTTAGTATAAAGTTAAGACACTTATTTAGGGACGGAGGGAGTATTGTGGATGTCGATACTTTTTGGTTTGAACTTGGTTGAAGTGAAAGAAATCTGACTTTTGAAAAAACTAATACCACATATATTTTTGAACTGATGAAATATTTAGTTTGGTGGGTGGGGGAGATGATGGAGTTTGTTTTATTTTTATTTACAATGTGGTGATTTGATGGGTCTTTTGTGGTGGCTTTTGTGTTATCCGCTAACCAACGTATACTTATGTTGGAAAAATTCTACGTTCGGGACTGCATGTACTATATTGGTGCTATATTATCACATGGTGATGCTTCTTTTCTCTAGGTGGTGGGAGGGTGCGCAGGATTGATATGTTTTTATTGGGCGGATGTTGCTGATTCGTTGGCTCAAATCCAAAATTGAATACCTCAAATGAATAAAAGAGATTTAAAATGGGGAATTGAAAGAATTAAATGGAGAGCCTTTGAGAAATTGTTGACCTGGTCAAAATCGGGCTGACCCAAATCTAAATCAAGATCTCAATAAATTGTGAGTCCTTAAAAATTAGGAACCATAGTGTATAGTATAAAAGAATTGAATGAGATAGCTTCGAAAAATTGTTGACTCGGTCAAAATCGGGTGACCCAATCCCAATTGAAGACCTCAATTGAATATGGACTCTTTAAAACTAGAGCATCGTGTTATAGAGGATGATTTAGTTTTTTAAGATTATAGTCCAATGATTTATTTTCATGTGGACCCTGCATGTTGTGGTGGGTCGACCAAAGAAGAGCATGTATAGATGGAGTTGGCAAATCCGCCCCTAAACATCCGCAGACGTGTCCGAACGCGTCTTCGGACAACACTGGACAGCCCCTCATATGTCATTTCGGACAGTCACACTCCTCATACTAAACCCTCAAATTCATATAATCGATGCACGTGGATCATATATTACAGATTCATCATAATTCGATGATTAAATAATGTAACAAAGCAAAATAAATCATAATTCAACAACCCACACATGCCAAAATAAAGTTTAACGTCTCAGCCACGGCTAGACAACGTGATGAATCACTCGTCATACGTCATCCGTGCCGCGTGCTTTGCCGTAGCCGTCATCAATGCCGCGTTCGCTGCCTCATACTCTCTACGTAGGTTAATCTCCTTCTTCCTTCCCTCAAGCCAATTCTTGCCTTCCGCATCCCAAAGGCTTGTGTCTGCCAACATTATCCCCAAATCCTTCGTGTCTCGAGTAAGTTGCAACTTGATACGTCCATTTTGCATTATGTTTTCCTACTGTTACTTATTGTATTTTGGATTTTTTATTTCACTTTATGATGCAATTCTTATGCATTTTCTCTCTTATTTTACAAGTTTCACATGAAGAGGGAGACTGCCGGCAGTTGGAATTCTAGACCAGAAAGGGCTACAACAGAGATAGCTATTCTGCACAACTCCAAATGATCTGAAAATTTACGGAGAATTGTTTTGGAATATATAAAAAATATTGGTGGAAGAAACACCAGGAGGGGACCCACCAGGAACGCACAAGCCTGGGGGGCACGCCCTACCCCCTGGGCACGCCCCCTGAGCTTCTGGGACCCCTGGGAGGCCTCTGATGCCCATCTTCTGCTATATGAAGCCATTTGCCCTAGAAAAAAAATAAGAAGTCTTTCGGGACGAAGTGCCGCTGTCTCGAGGCGGAACCTAGGCAGAAGCACTTTTGCTCTATGGCGGAGCGATTACGCCGGGGAAACTTCCCTTCGGGAGGGGGAAATTGAAGCCATCGACATCACCAACGATCCTCTCATCGTGGGAGGACCAATCTTCATCAACATCTTCACCAGCACCATCTCATCTCAAACCCTAGTTCATCTGTTGTATTCAATCTTTGTCCCAAAACCTCAGATTGGTACCTCTGGGTTACAAGTAGTGTTGATTACATCTTGTAGTTGATGCTAGTTGGTTTATTTGGTGGAACATTATATGTTCAGATCCTTAATAATATTCAATACCCCTCTGATCTTGAACATGAATATGATTTGTGAGTAGTTACTTTTCTTCTTGAGGACATGGGAGAAGTCTTGTTATAAGTAATCATGTGAAGTTGGTATTCGTTCGATATTTTGACGTTGTTGCTTCCTTTAGTGGTGTCATGTGAACGTCGACTGCATGATACTTCACAATATTTGGGCCTAAGGGAAGGCATTGTGGAGTAATAAGTAGATGGTGGGTTGCTAGAGTGACAGATGCTTAAACCCTACTTTATGCGTTATTCTGTACGGGGCTAATTTGGATCCATATGTTTCATGTTATGGTTAGATTTATCTTAATTATTCTTTCATAGTTGCAGATGCTTGCTAGAGCGAGTAATCATAAGTGGGCTGCTTGTTCAAGTAAGAACAGCACCCAAGCTGTAACATCCCAAAATTCTAAAATTTGGAATGTTATATTAAATTAAGTAATAATTATTGCTTTTGTGATTTGTTGTGTGAAATTAAGTGGAATTTGAAACTTTTTGAAAGTTAAATGAGAGGGAATAAAAGGACTTTCCCAAACTTTCATTCTTGCTTTTGGTTCCCATGGAATTCAAAATTTAAATTGAAAACAAACCCTAGAGTGAAGATAACATGACTTCTTCCAAATTGAAATAAAAAAGGGGTTTTGAAAAGATTTGAATTTCATTTGAAAATAATTCAAACTCAAGAGCTTTATGCCACTCAAGGATTTTCATGAGAGAAGATAATAGGACTTCTTCAACATTTATGAAATAGAGTGGGGAGTGATGACTACCACTTCCAAAACTTATTTGAAACACCATTTGGAGTTTTCCCTCTTCTGCTGGAATTTCAAATCATCTCAAATTCTCCGAATATAAAATATTTGATTGAAGGAAACATGACCTTTCAAAATTCAGAGAAGATTTGAAAAGTATTTGAATAAAGAAAACATGAACTATTTGCAAAAGATTTGAAAATCAAATTCAAATCCAATTTGAAGTTATCACAAAAAAATATATTTTTAAGTAATTTATTTGCCTCTCAAAATTAGTTCACATTTTTCTTTGTTTTATTCTAAGAATTTTGATATATATATATATATATTGTCTAGGAAAATTTATTTTCATTTTTCCTTTATGACTTTTCTTCTCTGTCTTATTAAAAAAACAAAGGAAAGACCAGCTGCGCGAGGCCGGCGCCAGCCAAACGGCCCACTGGCCATTTCGGCCCACAGCCGCGTGAGCGCCGAAGCGCTATGGCCCGATCGCCTGACCCCTCCTCTCACTTTTGCTCGCCTCTCTCGGTCGCCGATAGGCGGGCCCCGCCTGTCATCTTTGTCTTCCCCACGGCACCGGAGTCGCGCGCGCCCACGACAGCTCCGCCGCACGTTTGATTTCACCGGGGCTCTATCCCAAGTCCAAACCCCTCGCCCAAGTTGACCCCTTATATAAGCCCCGACCCCGGCCTCATTTTTGCCTCAAACCGCAGCCGCCCTCGCCTTCCCACGCCCCATGCGAACTCGCCGGAGTTCGCGAGATCCGCCGAGCTCTGCCGCTTGCCCCACTCGCCACCATCGCCCTCGACCGACGCCGCCACCACCATCGGCTTCACCATGTCAAGCCGCGCCTTCCCGTGCCTTCGCTCGACGCTAGAGGACCCCGGAGCCGCCCCCTCTACGCATCCGCCGCCGCCACGGTTGACTTCTCCGGCGTCGACGCCCACCGCCGCCGCAGTGAGACCTTGTCCTCTCCCCTCCGTTCGATCTTCAATCAGCGGAATAGATTAGATCCACTAAGTTTTATTTTAGATCAAATAGGTACGGGTTTTATCCCGGTTTTTTGATCGGTTTATTTAAACTGACTCGCCTCGGTTTTCTTCTGTTAACCACCGTAGCCGTCGTTTTCTTTAAATTTTGGCCATCTGCCCGCAGCAGATAGCCGCAGCCAACCTCAATGCACCACATGGCACCTCTGCCACTGTCGGCCTATAATTAGCGTTTTCAATTTCAATTTCAATTTTAATCCAAATTTTCTTTTAGCATATTTTAATTCTATATCAAAATTTAGTGATTCTTTTTCTATTAGTTCATAAAATTCCCATCTATCCATTGGCCCAAACTAAAAGAAGTTTTAAAATTTGAATTTGAACAGATTTGAATTTGAACTTCGTTAGGCCATAACTTTAGTTTCATAACTCCGAATTAGTTGATTCTTTTTGGAAATCGAAGTTCGTGACATGTACTTTCTGTAGGAACCAAAATCACCTAATTTTTCTACAGTTAAAAATATGCTACTGTCCAAAAGCTTTATTTGGTTGTTTTGGGAGTTTCATAAGTCTTTTATTTGTATTCTTTTTGGTCTTTGAGTGATTGCTTATGTGTGGTTAAAATTGCTTGCTTACGATAGATTGATCGGAGTGTGACGAGTAGAAATAGCGAGATTATGAGTGCGAAGAATCTTCATCAATGGTACAAGGCAAGTTCACACTTTGATCTTACTTTTATTACCTATGTTTTACTGTGCACTTAGTTCCACAAAAAATATTGCATGAGTAGGAAATTGTGAATTGTGGCAATGCTTCGTAGTTCATTGAGGTAGGAACCTATGACCCTTGAACACCCCGGGAATTATCGTTGATTGTTAAGGTAGATTGCTTAGACATGCTTTTGTAGACGGGGTGGTACGTGTGATTCATGAAAGTTGCAAGAGAAATAATAATTATGAGATAACATTAAGGTGGCAATATTAACACAACTATGGGTGGAATGGTGGGGTCACCCTAGAGAAACCAGTGGCTTGCCCGGGCACCTAAAGAAACCAGTGCTTGCCAAGGGGATCCCGGAGGACCTGTGAGATCACCCTATGGAATGCCACCCAGGCTCAAAGGGATCATACGATATTTCATGCCTAGACGCTTCCTTATGCAACCACAAGCCATTATGGGCTTTGGCATAGTGGAGTACGTTGTAGGAAAACTTACCGAGTGGTACTATGAAAGTAGAGGTTTATAGTCGGGATGGGTACCGCCCAGGGTTAAGGGGACTTCTTCGAAAAAACTGTGTCTGGATCATCCGGTTCTCAAACACCAGGCAGTGCGAGGACTGCAACGGAGGAGATCGAGTCTTGTGGGAAAAAGTGCGCAAACCTCTGCAGACTGTATAAACTAATCATGATTAGCCGCGTCCCCAGTTATGGACAAATTTGAGTATCTAGAAGTGAATTATTGGTTGATCTTACCACTTCATTTAATTCATGAATTGGGTTATTAATACTTGGGTTTGGATTGAGTTGGAGGAACCATCTCAATAATGGCATAAACTTGGTAGTAAATAAATTAATTCCTTTGTTGTAGGAAAAAATTAGCTCTATGCAAAAAATTAAACATAGGGCCCCCACCAGCCAAATATGCATATAGAGATAGACACTTTCATTATTATTTCTACGGTGTGAAATTGCGAGTACATTCAACGTACTGACCTACTCGACTGCAATGTCTCATGTTGCAGGAATTATACGACGAGTAATTGATACATTAGGGTTACAATGTCTACACTCAACTTTGTCGTTGGTGTTAGTGGGACTCCACAACCTCTGTTGTTACTTCTGCTATATGGATTAAGGTAATAGTGTTTACGTTAATTTATAAATGTGATTTTCTTTTATTTCATCGAGTACTGTGTGTGTCAGCATATCGATCCAGAGATGGCACATTAAGCACATGAGACTTGGATCATTATCGAAACCGGGTCGCTATAAGATGGTATCAGAGCACATGTTGACTGTAGGACTTGACCGTAAAAACTGAAAATCCCTAGGATATGATCTCTAAAATATTGTTTTGGAAAAAATCTCTTACTACTCATCTTTTCTGAGTTTTATAAAATATTCCCTCTTACCCCCAAATACATCGACCAAACCCGTTTCCCTTTGACCACCTCGAAGGATCATCTTCTGGCGCTTCAAGAAGGAAAGACATTGGACAACTCATGGACACTTCAGAGCAAAGAGGACTACACCATTCAACGGAAAGAATTAAAAGCTGCAAGCATTAAAGACCTTGGAGACTTGAAGATTTGAAGACCATGAAGAATTCCAAGATTTATATGACCTTTAGAAGACCAAACCCCCTATAATATACACATGTTAGATACAGTGATTTGTGAGCTTTTATTTTTGTGTTTGTCTTGACATCAACAAATAAAACCTATTTAAAAAAAAGTTTGTATGGGCATCCATTTCTTTCTTTGCATTATTTCTCCACCTAAACTAAGACTTGCACCGGAGGATTTACTAATTTTTTTACGAATGAATAAAGATGGATGCAACATAGTGATGAGTTCAAGTTAACCCCAAGCATCAGGATCCGACAAGAAGCAGGCACACTCTTGCCGAAGGAAGAACCATGGAGGAAACTACAGTTCATCAACAAACGATCTTATATGAGTTTACGTAAACCCTAAGAGTTGAAAGGTACGATAGTTGATTTTGTTTGACATGCAGAACCAATGGATTTATCCGAACCCAATTCATGGACAAGAGAATTCTACAATGCTTATGAGGATTCCCGAGTGTTAGAATGCGAGATTCGCTAAACCATATACAAGGTAATTATTTGGGAAGACATGGATTGGCCTCCATGACGACTACTCTTATTATTTTCTCTTGTTATGTGGGATGGTAAATCTTGAGTGACTTACCTATAGTAGAAAGACAATGATGTGAAGCCTAAACTTTAGAATGGTATGATGATTGACCCATGTACAAGGCAACCGTTGCTAATCATAAGTTATACGGTAAGGATTGAGACAAGACCCGTTTCTACAGAAACAATTCTTGATGACCACCATTAGAAAAATCGATAGTTGTTTAGTATCGGCGAAAGGCCTGTCAGTCAAGAAGGTTCGGTATGTGGAAGAATATTCTATTGGAAAGGGACTCGAGATTTCGAGGAAACATTATGCATAAACCCGAAGAGCATCAATGAAGGAGTTATTCAAGATGTGTGCGAAGACCAATGGTGTCAACACTAAATAGGAAGTCACGAGTTTTGGATGGATCTGTGCCCCTGATTCTAAGAGTGGTAGCGCCTCGACTCTTCTTTGATCATTGGATATTCAAGAAGACCCCAAACCTAACCTCTTCTTTCTAGCCTCTTCAAATCTCGAGGGCGAGATTCAATTTAAGGGTGGTAGGTTTCTAACTTCCCAAAATTCTAAATTTTGGAGTGTTATATTAAATTAAGTAATAATGATTGCTTGTGTGATTTGTTGTGTGAAATTGAGTGGAATTTGAAACTTTTTGAAAGTTAAATAAGAGGGAATAAAAGGATTTTCCCAAACTTTCTTTCTTGCTTTTAGTTCCCATAGAATTCAAAATTTAAATTTCAAAACAAACCCTAGAGTGAAGATAACATGACTTCTTCCAACTTGAAATAAAAAGGGGTTTTGAAAATATTTGAATTTCATTTGAAAATTATTCAAACTCAGGATCTTTATGCCACTCAAGGATTTTCATGAGAGAATATAATAGGACTTCTTAAAAATTTATGAAATAGAGTGGGGAGTGATGACTACCACTTTCAAAACTTATTTGAAACACCATTTGGAGTTTTTCCCTTTTCTGCTGGAATTTCAAATCATCTCAAATTCTCTGAATATTAAATATTTGAGTGAAGGAAACATGAACTTTCAAAATACAGAGAAGATTTGAAAAGTTTTAAAAAAACATGAAATATTTGTAAAATATTTGAATATCAAATTCAAATCCAATTTGAAGTTATCACAAAAAATATATTTTTAAGTAATTTATTTGCCTTTGAAAAATAGTTCATATTTTCTTTGTTTTATTCTAAGAATTTTGATTTATATATATTGTCTAGGAAAAAAATATTTTCATTTTTTCCTTTATGACTTTTCTCCTGTGTCTTATTAAAAAAACAAAGGATAGACCAGCTGCGCCAGGCTGGCGCGAGCCAAATGGGCCATTGGCCATTTCGGCCCACAGCCGTGCGAGCGCCGAAGCGCTCTGGCTTAGTCGCCCGACACCACCTCTCGCTTTCGCTCGCCTCTCTGTCATCGACAGGCGGGCCTCTCCTGTCATCTTCGTCTTCCCCACGGCACCGTAGTCCCGCGCGCCCACGACAGCGCCACTGCGTGTTTGATTTCACCCGAGGCTCTATCCCGAGTTCAAACCCCTCGCCCAAGTTCCCGGCCTCTTTTTTGCCTAAAACCGCAGCCGCCCTTGTCTCCCCATGCCCCCGCGCGAACTCGCTGGAGTTCGCGAGATCCACCGAGCTCCGCCGCCTTGCCATGCTCGCCACCGTCGCCCTCGACTGACGCCACCACCACCCTCGGCTTCACCACGTCAAGCCGCGCCTCCCCGTGCCTTCGCCCGATGCCAGAGGACCCCGGAGCTGCTGCCCCTTCGCATCCGACGCCGCCGCGATCGACTTCTCCGGCGCCGACGCCCACCGCCGCCTCGGTGAGACCCCGTCCTCTCCCCTCCATTTGATCTTCAATCAGCGGTATAGATTAGATCCACCAAGTTTTATTTTAGATCAAATAGGTACGGGTTTTATGCCAGTTTTTTGTTCAGTTTATTTAAACCGACTTGCCCTGGTTTTCTTCTGTTAACCACCGTAGCCGTTGTTTTCTTCAAATTTCGGCCATCCGCCCGCAACAGACAGCCACATACAACCTCAATGCGCCATGTGGCACCTCTGCCACTGTCGGCCTATAATTAGCGTTTTCAATTTCAATTTCAATCTAAATTTTCTTTTAGTATATCTTTAATTCTATAGATCCAAATTTAGTGATTCTTTTCCCTACTGGTTCATAAAAATCCCATCAATCCATTGGCCCAAACTAAAAAAATAATAATTTTAATTTGAACATATTTGAATTTGAACTTTGTTAGGCCATAACTTTAGTTTCGTAACTCCGAATTAGTTGATTCTTTTTACAAATCGAAGCTCGTGACATGTACTTTTCATAGGAACCAGAATCACCTAATTTTGCTACTCTTAAAAATAAGATACTTTCCAGAAGCTTTATTTGGCTGTTTTGGGAGTTTCATAAGTCTTTTATTTGTATTCTTTTTGGTCTTTGAGTGATTGCTTATGTGTGGTTATAATTGCTTGCTTACGATAGATTGATCAGAGTATGACGACTAGAACTAGCAAGATTATTGTGCGACTTATCTTCATCAACAGTACAAGGCAAGTTCACATTTTGATCATACTTTTACTACCTATGTTTTACTATGCACTTAGTTCCACCAAAAATATTGCATGAGTAGGAAGTTGTGAATTATGGCAATGCTTTGTAGTTCATTGAAGTAGGAACCTATGACCCTTGAACAACCCGGGAATTATCATTGATTGTTAACATAGATTGCTTAGCCATGCTTTTATTTACGGGGTGGTATGTGTGATTCATGAAAGTTGAGAGAGAAATAATAGTTATGGGATAACCTTAAGGTGGCAACATTAACACAACTCTGGGTGGAATGGTAGAGACACCCTGGAGAAACCAGTGGCTTGCACGGGCACCTGGAGAAACCAGTGCTTGCCCAAGGGGATCCCGAAGGACCCGTGAGATCACCCTATGGAATGCCACCCAGGCTCAAAGGGATCATACGATATTTCATGCCTAGATGCTTCTATGTGTAGCCACAAGCCATTATGGGCTCTGGCATAGTGGAGTATGTTGTAGGAAACCTTACTGGGTGGTACTACGAAAGTAGGGGTTTATAGTCAGGATGGGTACCGCCCAGGGTTATGGGGACTTCTTTGGAAAAACTATGTCTTGATCATCCAGTTCTCAAACACCAGGCAGTGCGAGGACTACAATGGAGGAGATCGAGTCTTGTGGGGAAAAGTGCGCAAACCTCTACAGAGTGTATAAACTAATCATGGTTAGCCGTGTCCCCAGTTATGGACAAATTGGAGTATCTGGAAGTGAATTATTGGTTGATCTCATCTCTTTATTTAATTAATGAATTGGGTTATTAATAACTTGGGTTTAGATTGAGTTGGAGGAACCATCTCAATAATGGCATAAACTTGGTAGTAAATAAATTAATTCCTTTGTTGTAGGAAAAAAATTAGCTTTATGCAAAAAATTAAACTTAGAGCCTCCACCAGCCAAATATGCATATAGAGATAGACATTTTTATTATTATTTCTATGGTGTGAAATTGCGAGTACATTCAACGTACTGACCTACTCGGCTGCAACGTCTCATGTTGCAGGAATTATACGACGAGTAAGTGATACGTTAGGGTTATGATGTCTACACTCAACTTTGACGTTGGTGTTATTGGGAATCCACAACCTTTGTTGTTACTTCCACTATATGATTAAGGTAATAGTGTTTACATTACTTTATACATGTGATTTTCTGTTATTTCATCGAGTACTGTGTATGTCAGCATACCGATCCAGCGATGGCACATTAAGCACAGGAGACTTGGATCCTTATCGAAACCGGGTCGCTACACAAGCACCGGTCCACCCACATATAAAATTATCAAAGTAGCGAACGTGAATCAACTAAACATGATGAACGTGACTAGACGACAATTCCCATGTGTCCTCAAGAGCACTTTGCTTTATATAGAAAATTTTTAGGCTTGTACTTTGCTATAAAAAGGATTAGGCCACCTTGCTGCACCTTTGCTACTATTGTTACTTGTTACCCGTTATGAATTATCTTGCTACAAAACTATCTATCACTATTACTTACAACACTTGCGGAAAATACCTTGCTGAAAACCGCTTGTCATTTCCTTCTTCTCCTGGTTGGGTTCGACACTCTTACTTATTGAAAGGACTACGATTGATCCCCTATACCTATGGGTCATCAAGACTCTTTTCTGGCACCTTTGCCAGGGAGTGAAGCGCCTTTGGTAAGTGGAATTTGGTAATGAAACATTTATATTACTGCTGAAATTTTCTGTCACTTGTCACTATGGAAAGTAATCCTTTGAGGGGTTTGTTCGGGGTATGTTCACCTCGACCGGAAGCAATAAGAGTTGCCCCTCAACCTACTGAACCTACTGAAAATATTTATTATGAGATTCCTCCGGGTATGTTAGAGAAACTGCTAGCTAATCCTGATGTAGGAGATGGAACAATACATCCTGATATGCACTTAATCTATGTGGAAGAAATTTGTGGACTGTTTAAGCTTGCAAGTTTATCCGAGGATGGAGTTAATAAGAAGGTATTCCCTTTATCTTTGGAGGGAAAGACATTGACTTGGTATAAGCTATTGGATGATAATGGAACATGGGATTGGAACCGACTGAAATTGGAATTCACCAGAAATTCTATCCTATGCATCTGGTTCATCGTGATCGTAATTATATATATAATTTTTGGCCTCGTGAAGGAGAAAGTATTGCTCAAGCTTTGGGGAGGCTTAAGTACATGATGCACACATGCCCCAATCATGAGCTCTCAAGAGAAATTATTATACAAAATTTTTATGCTCGGCTTTCTCATAATGATCAATCCATGCTCAATTCTTCTTCTACTCGTTCCTTTATGAAGAAAACTATTGAATTCAAATTGGGTCTTCTAGAAAGAATTAAACACAACTCTGAAGATTGGTAACTCGACAAAGGTGAAGTACTTGGGCATAAAATTTCATCTTTACCTTTATGGTGAACGAAGGTATAGTACTTGGGCATAAAATTTCTGAACGAGGTATTGAGGTAGATAAAGCTAAAGTTGATGCAATTGAGAAAATGCCATGTCCTAAATATATTAAAGGTATAAGAAGTTTCCTTGGTCATGCTGGTTTCTATAGAAGATTCATTAAAGATTTCTCTAAGATCCCTAGGCCTCTAACTAATCTCCTTCAAAAAGATGTTCCATTTGTTTTTGATGATGATTGCGTAGAAGCCTTTGAAATACTTAAGAAAGACTTAATTTCTGCACCTACTATTCAACCACCTGATTGGAACCTACCCTTTGAAATTATGTGTGATGCTAGGGATTATTCTATTGGTGCTGTTCTAGGATAAAGAGATGATAAGAAATTGAATGTTATCCATTATGCTAGTAAGATTCTAGACAGTGCTCAAAGAAATTATGCTACTACTGAGAAATAATTTTTTAGCGGGTATGTTTGCATGTGATAAGTTTAGACCTTATATTGTTGATTCCAAAGTTACTATTCACACCGATCATGCTACTATTAAATATCTTATGGAAAAGAAAGATGCTAAACCTAGACTAATTAGGTGTTTTTTATTATTACAAGAGTTTGATTTGCATATTATTGATAGAAAGGGAGATGAGAATCCTATAGCAGATAACTTGTCTAGGATGGAAAATGTTCTTTATGACCCACTACCTATTGATGATAGTTTTCCTGATGAGCAATTAGGTGTTATAAATGCTTCTCGTAATAGTCCTTGGTATGCAGACTATGCTAATTAGGTTGTTGCTAAATATATACTACCTAGTTTCACATACCAACAAGAGAAAAAGTTCTTCTTTGATTTAAGGCATTACTTTTGGGATGACCCACATCTATATAAAGAAGAAGTAGATGGTGTTATTAGACGTTGTATACCTGAGCATGAACATGAACAAATTCTTCGGAAGTGTCACTCCGAGGCATATGGAGGACACCATGCTGGAGATAGAACCACACATACGGCATTGAAATCTGGTTTTTATTGGCCTACTCTCTTCAAGGATGCATGTAAGTTTGTCTTATCTTGTGATGAATGTCAAAGAATTGGTAATATTGGTAAACGTCAGGAAATGCCTATGAATTATTCACTTGTTACTAAACCATTTGATGTATGGGGTTTTGATTATATGGGACCTTTTCCTTCCTCTAATTGGCATACTCATATTTTAATTGTTGTTGATTACATTACTAAATGTAGGGTGGAACCCTAATGGCTGATCTTTCACGATTTGGAGGGGAATTCCCGAGGAACACGATGAACACACAAGAGTAAAACACTCAAATGAACGAGATCCGATCACACATTGGCTAAATCCACATACACCAAGGGGAACACAAGATCCAAAGTCAACAAGGGAGGATACACGGTAGCTAGTTCTTCCCGATCCATGAGGAGGGGGAGGGGTCTTGAATCCACTAGGGGATCTTCTCTGTGAGGAGGTCTTCAATCCACTTGGGGGATCTTCTCCGTGAGGAGGCCTTGGTCTCCAAAGGAGTAGGGGATAAATGGATGAGCAAGGCTCAATCTCAAAGTTGAGCTATCACAATGCTAGCCCTAAAACGTGGGCGGAGTTGGAGTATATATAGACTAGGGGGGGGGGGGGGGGGGGGGGGGGGGCGAAGGGGTACATGGGCCTCGGCCCGAGTCATGTGCGCAGGCACCGTCCGGATGTTGGTTGATGTCTACTACACAACTTGTTCTTGTAGACTTGTGTTGGGCCTCCAAGCGCAGAGTTTTGTAGGACAGTAGCAATTTTCCCTCAAGTGGATGACCTAAGGTTTATCAATCTGTGAGAGGTGTAGGATGAAGATGGTCTCTCTCAAACAACCCTGCAACCAAATAATAAAAAGTCTCTTGTGTCCCCAACACACCAAATACAATGGTAAATTGTATAGGTGCACTAGTTCGGCGAAGAGATGGTGATACAAGCGTAGTAATGATAGTAGATATTGATTTTTGTAATAAGAACAATAAAAAACAGCAAGGTAGCAATTAATAAAACGGAGCACAAACGGTATTGCAATGCTTGAAAATGAGGCCTAGGGTCCGTACTTTTGCTAGTGCAATCTCTCAACAATGCTAATATAATTGGATCATATAACCATCCCTCAACGTGCGATGAAGAATCACTCCAAAGTTCTTATCTAGCGGGGAACATAAGAAGAAATTGTTTGTAGGGTATGAAACCACCTCAAAGTTATCCTTCCGATTGATCTATCCAAGAGTTCTTACTAAAATAACACCAAGTTATCCTTTCCGATCGATGTATCTAAGAGTTCGCACTAAAATAACGCCATATGATACACATCAACCAACTCTAATGTCACCTAGATAATCCAATGTCACCACAAGTATCCGTGAGTTGATTATATGATATTCATCAAATAATTTCAGATTCATAATACTCAATCAAACACAAAGAACCTCAAATAGTGCCCCAAGATTTCTACAGGAGAAACAAAGATGAGAACGTGCATCAACCCCTATGCATAGATTACCCCAATGTCACCTCGGGAATCCACGAGTTGAGTGCCAGAACACATATCAAGTGAATCAATATGATACCCCATTGTTACCACGGGTATTCATAGCAAGACATACATCAAGTGCTCTCAAATCCATAAAAGTATTCAATCCGATAAAAACAAAATCTCAAAGGGAAACTCAATTCATCACAACAAGATAGAGAGGGGAAAACACCATATGATCTAACTATATTAACAAAGCTTGCGATACATCAAGATCATGCCGAATCAAGAACACAAGAGAGAGAGAGATTAAACACATAGCTACTGGTACAAACCCTCAGCTCCGAGGGTGGACTACTCCCTCCTCATCATGGTGGCCGCCGGGATGATGAAGATGACCACCAGTGATGATTTCCCCCTCCGGCAGGGTGCCGGAATAGGGTCTAGATTGGTTTTTCATGGCTACAGAGGCTTGCGGCGGCGAACTTCTGATCTAGGGTTATTTCTGGAGGTTTCTATATATATAGGATTTTTTGGCGTTGGTTTCACGCGAAGATGGGCTTTGAGGGGCCCACAAAACATCAGGGCACGGGCAAGGCACCTAGCGCGCCCTGGTGGGTTGTGCTCACCTCCTTCACCTTCTAGTGCTCCCACGAAGCTTCTAGTGCCTCTTCTGTTCCAAAAAAAAATCATCAAAAAGTTTCATTGCATTTGGAGAACTTTTATTTCTGGACAAAAAACAACACCACGGTAGTTCTGCTGAAAACAACGTCAGTCCGGGTTAGTTCCATTCAAATCATACCAAAACCATATAGAATTGTTGTAAACATGGAATGAATACTTCATAAATTATAGATACGTTGGAGACGTATCATTGGTTCGGATGATCCAGGCTTCGGTGGTCCGGATGATCCGGGTCGGCATCCGGATGGTCCGGGCGTGTCGTGGAGGCTGTAGGAGGCCCAGTTGTCCATGTCTTGGTCCGGACGTTCGGGTCCGTCCGGATGATCTGGGCTGGGGTCCGGATGATCCGGCTTCGTCAAGCAGGCTTCGGGTGTCTTCGGGCACATTAGCCAGATCGTCCGGGCTGTGGCCGGATCGTCCGGGCTGTGGCCGAATCGTCCGGACGACGGTCCGGATCGTGCGGGCAAGTCCTGACTTGGTCTTTTTCTTATCCATCTTCGCGATTGCTTCTCTCCTTCGATCACACTTACTCCTCAGCTTCTCCATGGCTGGTTCCTTGGTACCTGAGTATGCAAAGTGTTTCCGCTTGAGGTAGTAGCCATGTCTCATGCAGTTCGAAAGGGAGCTGTGAGAGGAGAGATGTCACCTCGGTCTCGTGGGCTCTTGCACGTGCATGTGTCATGGGTCCGCTTGGCACTTGGCGAGATGATGGTAGGTCCATGGGGATGACCTTGGGATGCTCCGCATCATCTCCCCCCTTGGGAAAGATCCGACCTTGGATAGAAAACCCCATCACCATGGTAGGGAGAGGGATCCTTGACGTTGAAGATGTCGCTCATGATGTACTTGTCGCGCGGTATGCCGATCTTGTAGGCGTTGTTGTTGTAGCGGGCAAGCACCTTGAAGGGTCCATTGGCGCGTGGTAGTAGCTTGGACTTGCGCTCGTTGGGGAATTGGTCCTTGCGAAGGTGTAGCCAGGCAAGATATCCAATGTTGAATATCATGGGGTGCTTGTTGATGTTGATCTTGGTCGCGAAGTGTTGTACTTGGTGCTCGATGGCATGCCTTGTATCTTCATGCACCTTCTTGAGATAGCTCGCTTGTGCACTCGCATCCATGTTGATGCGCTCTTGTAGTGGTAGCGGTAGAATGTACACTGGGGACAAAGGATTGAAGCTGTAGATGACCTCGAAGGGGGACTTGCCTGTAGTCGAATGTCTTCCTCGATTGTAGGCGTACTCGGCGATGGGTAAGCACACGCGTAGGAGAGTAGATAATGTCCGGTTCGTGACCTTCGTTTGGTCGTCGGTTTGCGGATGGTATGCCGAAGAGAATAGGAGCTTGATTCCGAGCTTGGCGCAAAGCGTCCTCCAAAATTAGCTAAGGAACTTGACGTCGCGGTCCGACACGATAGTCTTTGGCACTCCATGTAGACGCAAGATTTCCCTACAAAAGAGATTGGCAACATGTGAAGCATCGTCTATCTTGTTGCTTGGAATAAAGTGTGCCATCTTAGAGAATCGGTCCACAACAACAAACACCGAATCTTTTCCATTTTGAGTACGTGGCAAACCAAGCACAAAATCCATACTAATATCTTCCTATGGATGATACGGAATAGGAAGTGGCATATATAGACCATGGGATTGAGCTTTCGACTTAGCTTTGTGACATGTAGAGCATCGGTTGGTGTAGCGAGAGACGTCGTGAAACATCTTGGGCCAAAAGTAGTCCTTGGAGAGTGTAGCTAATGCCTTGTCGCGTCCAAAGTGTCCCATAAGTCCTCCTCCATGAGCCTCTTGCAAAAGTAACAAACAAAGAGAAGACTCGGGTATGCAAAGTTTGTTAGCTCTCATTAGATAATCATCCTTTATGTAATAGTGTTCCCAAGTGTTATGCGTTAGACATTTTGCATAAGGAATGGCAAATGAAACATCATGCGCATACAAGTCTTTAATGTGCTCAAATCCAATCACCTTCAATTCAAGTTGAGTTACAAGCATGCATTTGCGGGAAAGAGCGTCCGCCACAACATTTTCCTTACCTTTGATGTACTTGATAACATAAGGAAATGACTCAATGAACTCACTCCATTTGGCATGTCGCTTATTCAATTTAGTTTGACCTTTAAGTTATTTAAGCATCTCGTGATCCGTATGGATGAAAAATTCACGAGGACGAAGATAATGTTCCGACACATGCAAGACTCTCACTAAAGCATATAGTTCTTTGTCATAAATGGGATAGTTAACTTGCACTCCGGAAAGTTTCTAGCTAAAGTATGCGATTGGGCTCTTCTCTTGCATTAACACACCTCCTATGCCATTACCGCTAGCATCACAATGCACTTCGAAAGTTTTATAAAAATTTGGCAATGCAAGCAATGGAGCATGTGCAAGCAAATTCTTAAGCTCATGAAATGTGGTATCTTGGGATGGTCCCCAAACAATTGATGCACTCTTCTTACTCAAGGCATCAATGGTGACGCAATAGTGCTAAAGTCCTTAACAAATCGATGATAGAAACCGGCTAGGCCAAGGAAGCTACGCACTTGTTGCAAGTTAGTTGGTTGTGGCCAAGTTTTAATAGCATCAATTTTAGCTTCATATACATGAAAACCCTTAGAAGACACAACAAAACCCAAGAAAACAAGCTTGTCAACACCAAATGTGCATTTCTCCATATTAGCATAAAGTCGCTCGTTTCTAAGAGTTTGCAAAACGTCCCTAAGATGGGTGACATGATCTTCTAGAGATTCGCTAAACACAAGTATATCGTCAAAGTAGACCACAACACATATGCCAATGTATTTGCGAAGAACATGGTGCATCACATGCATGAAAGTGCCAGGTGCTTAGGATAATCCCATAGGCATAACTAACCACCCATACAAGCCAAACTTGGTTTTGAAAGTGGTTTTCCATACATCGCCTTATTGAATGCGAATTTGATTATAGCCACTTTTAAGATCAATTTTAGAGAAAATTATGGCTCCACTAAGCTCATCTAGCATATCGTCAAGTTGTGGAATGGGATGCCTATAGTGAATGGTGGTAGCATTTATGGGACGACAATCGGAACACATGCGAAAACTACCATCTTTCTTAGGCACAAGAATAACCAGAACGGCACAAGGGCTTAGGCTCTAACGTACATATCCATTGTGAATGAGGTGTTGTACTTGCCTTTGTATTTCCTTGGTTTCTTCGGGGTTGACGTGGTACGGTGCCTTGTTTGGTAAAGGTGCGCCGGGGATGAGGTCGATGCGGTGTTCGATGCCTCGTAGTGGAGGTAGACCCGGAGGTAGCTCATCGGGGAATACATCCTTGAATTCCTGCAATAAACGAGACAACACTAAAGGTAGATGGTGAGAGGTGTTAGTCCTTGCCGCTTCATCATTGCATACTAGGACATAGTGTATGACACTAGATACGTTCTCACACACTTCTCTCATGTCTCTTTTGGTATCTAAAAAGCACTAAGTTTTTCTTGTCACTCATCATGGAGGCACTCATTTTGGGCTTGTGGCACTCACTCTCTTTTTGGTGGCTCACTCTCTCACTATTCTCTCCAGGATGGGTAGATGCTTGCTTGTCGGCGATCACTTGACTTGGCGACATGGGTCGTACCACGTACTCCTTTCCCTTCATCTTGAAGCTATAGTGATTGGTTCACCCATTGTGGATGACATCGCGGTCGAATTGCCAAGGTCATCCAAGTAGGAGGTGGCAAATGGATGTCGGAATCGGGGCTCCGCGGACCCAAACAAGGTTCGAACTATGGGGCGTGTGCGAAGATTTAGCCTAGCTACAGCCTCAAGCTCATCGCCTCATGGCTTGGCCTTGTCGAGTTTGTGTGAGCGGGGAAAAGAGGGGACGCAGCAGTTTACCCAGGTTCGGGCCACCTTGCGGTGTAAAACCCTACTCCTGCTTCGTGGTGGATTGCCTCGCGAGGAGGATGAGGATGAACTAGTACAGTGGGTGAGCTGCCTCGTGAGGGCTCGGAGGGAGAGAATGGGTCGACCCCTCTCTATGGTGTAGACTTGCCTATATTTATAGTGGCCTTGGTCCTCTTCCCTCATAGCTTAGGCGGGAAGGGATTCCACAATGGCCAATTTGAAAGGGGACAAGAGGTACATCTTATCCTGATGAAAGGTGGTCTTTGCGTGCAAAGCTTCTGGTCATGACATAGTGGTGGGCTCGGTGATGACATCCGTCCTGCCGAGCTTGTGGTCTTGGTCTCGTTGCACCGGAATGGAAACCTTTGGGGGATTCCTTGGGAACCCGCGTATGTCCTTGCCTCCTTAGCACCAAAGAGGAAACTATCCTCCACTGCACCCGTTGGCGCCCGCCTGGCCTTGATCATCATGGCTCACATCATCGCGAGCCTCATGAGGCGGGGTACCTGCATAGAGATCTTCGCTCCTCGGGAGGCAGGCTCAGGGAGTTGCTCCTCGAGAGGTCTTGACGTCATTCGACCCGCGAGGCCGAGGGGCCCTTGTCGGTGTTCTGGGAACCAGGGTACCCAGACTTGCCTGCCTGCGTCCCATGGCATGGCTCCATCGGCGGCCTGGTACGGCCCAACTTCAGCACCAACAAGACAAGAACCTCGCGAGGGGCCATGCCTCACGAGGGAGACGACGCCAAGACCTCCCGAGGGAGCGGCCACTCTTGGGCTGCTCCTGAGGAGCGGAGTTACCTATGCAAGTTCCCAACCTCATGAGGTTGCGGTGATGCAAGCCATGACGACCAAGGCCAGGCAGGCGCCAGCGGGCACAGAGGAGCAGGTTTCCTCTTTGGTGCTAAGGGGGCCAGCGCAGGTGCAGGGTCCCGAGGAATCAGCCAAAGGTTTCCATTCCCGTGCAACGAGACCAAGACCGCCAGGACGGCAGGATGGATGTCATCGCCGAGCCCACCGCAGCATCACGACCAGAGCTTTGCAGGAGAAGACCACCTTTCGTCAGCATAAGATGTACTACTTGTCCCCTTTCTAATTGGCCGTTGTGGAATCCCTTCCCGCCTTCGTTTTCGGGGAAGAGGACTGAGGCTGCTATAAATATAGGTTAGCCACCACCGTAGAGGGGATCCGATCCCAGGTCGACTCATTCCCACCAGAGCGAGCCTTGCGAGCTTGTTCATCCTCTGTACTAGTTCATCCTCCGCCCCTCATGAGGCAAATCCACCACAAAACAGGAGTAGGCTCTTACACCGCAAGGTGGCCCGAACCTGGGTAAACTGCCGTGTCCATCTTCTCTCCTGTTCATCGAGCTAGGCTATAGGGCGACAGGTTGGTTGGCTGGAGAGGTTGAGTTCTTCATACACGCCCCTGAGTTCGAACCTTCTTTGGGTCTGCGGAGCCCTAAATCCGACATTTGGCGCGCCAGGTAGGGGCGTGTTGAAGCTTCTCTCCCACCACTCGCTCCACCGCCGTTCCGCCGCTCCAATGGATGACGCCTGCCATGTTCGAGCCGAGCACCGGGCCACTCGTGTCGCCCAGACGGCACCCGCGGGCGACGGCGCCCCTCGCCTCTCTGCCTCCCCGGTGGCTAACGCCGCCACCGACCCTACTGCCCGCGAACAGCAGGACTCATCGCTGCCACCGTCCGTGCAGCGTGACGGCCGCACCGTGACTCCATCACCCACTCTAGCCATGGCGTCGTCTTCTCATGGCCGTCATGGGCCGGCAAACACGCAGTCTGCACTGCTCATTGCGCGCGAGCTTCTGCACTATCGTCCGGCCAACGACGTCTGGGTCGCCCGCATCACCGAACTCGTCAACGCCGCTGGCGAGGCCCTTGCACCGTCTTGTTCGCTTCGCCCTCCGCCGCCCCTGGCGGGCGACGTGGCTCACGGCGCGCCTTCTCCTCCTTCTTTGCACGGCGTGGGCTTCGAGCTAAGGTGTGAAGCTCCCCAGCGCGACCCACCGCGCAGAGCGCCGGCACGCGATGAAGAAAGCTGCCAGGTGGTGCAGCGGCCCCAAGGTGAAGCGCGTGCGCTTCTAGCACCGCCACGCCAAGACCACGTACCGCCAGAGGCAGTGGCGCGTGGGCATCGAGATCAGGCTCCTCCCCAGTGGCTGGCCCCTATGAGTGCGACAGGGTGACGTGCTTTCATCCCAGAGCTGCGCCGCGTCGTCTGGCCCGGCAAGTTCAAACCGGATCTGCCTCCGCGCTACGACGGCACCCCTGACCCCGCTGAGTTCCTCCAGCTCTATGACCTGAGCATCGAGGTGGTGAATGGCAATGACAAGATCATGGCGAACTGGTTTCCCATGTCCCTCAAGGACGGCGCGCGCTCTTGGCTCCTGAACCTTCCGGTGGGGTCAATCTCCTCCTGGGACGAGCTCCGTGAGCGCTTCATCGCCAACTTCCAAGGCACTCACGACCGCACTCCAGCGGCAGGTAACCTGCGGCGCATCAAGCAACAACCGGGCGAGACCTTGCACAAGTACATACAGCGCTTCAACACCGTCCGCCTCAAGATCCCCAAGGTGTCGGACGAGGCCGTCATCTCAGTGTTCTCTGATGGCGTTCGGGACGTCAAGATGAAGGAAGAGCTCGCCATACACAAGGACTTGTGTTCGGCTCTGGAGATGTTCAGCCTGGTGGCCAGGTGCGCGAGGGCAGAGGAAGGTCGCCTCTCCCTCTTGGAGCTTCCGGAGGCAGATCCTGAAGACAAGAAGGCCAAGGCTAAGGACGTAAAGCGCAAGGGCTCGACTGTGCTCGCGGCAGAATCTGAGTTGAAGCGCTGCTGCGACCACCCCGAATCCTCCAAGGGCAGCCGTCCGTTCTGCGTATTCCATAATGTCCACAGCCACAACACCAACGACTGCCACGAGCTCAGGGCAATCTGCGACAGGCGCCTCGGCCACCGTCCCGAGCGCAACGACCATGGCTACGGCCACGGAGGAGGCCGCGGCGGAGGCCGCTGGGACAACCGTGACCCCCGCGAGGACTGGCGTGATCAGCCTCGTGAGGACCGCTGGCAAGGTCAGCCTCGCGACGGCCCCTGGCATGACCAGCCCTGCGAGGATCGTCCTCAGGGCAACGCCGGCCTCCCTCCGCTGCCACTGCCTCCAAGGAGGAACGACGACAAGCGCCAAGATGATGGGGCTGGGGGCTTCTAGGAGCCACGCGCGATCGCCTGCATCCTGGGCGGTGCTCAGGCCCCCGCTTCTCATCGCATCTTCAAGCAGTTCGTTCGCGAGGTGAACGCGGCCCTCCCGAAGCTTGAGGCATCACGCCCCCTCAGGTGGTCCAAGTGCGCCATCACCTTTGACTCCATGGACCAGCTCAAATGTTCAGCCGCCGCTGGTGTGCTCCCGATGCTCTGCTCCCCGACCATCAGCAACGTCCTTGTTGCCAAGACGCTTATCGACGGCGGCACGGGGCTCAACGTCCTCTCCGTCAAGACGTTTGAGATGCTCCAGGTGCCCTACGACCAGCTCCTCCCCACCAAGCCTTTCTCAGGAGTAACTGATGGCTCCACAGTCCCCATAGGGCAGATCCGCCTCCCTGTCACCTTCGGCCAGCGTGACAACTACCACATCGAGCTCATCGACTTCGACGTTGCCCATATTCACCTCCCGTACAACGCCATCCTCGGGTATCCGGCCCTCGCCAAGTTCATGGTGGCAACGCACCATGGCTACAACATCCTCAAGATGCCAGGGAGCAGCGGTATCATCACGATCGCCTGTGACGAGAAGGCTGTGGTGTGCTCCCTTGAGCGCGCTTACTAGGATGCGGCAGTCGAGAACTCAGACGACGAGGGTGCCGCTCGACCTCCTGAGGTCATCCCTAAGAAGAAGAAGCAGCTCCTCCCCAAGGGCCGTCAGGAGGCTGGCGCGCCTGACGATCGAGCCTCAGGCCCCGCGCCCACTGCTGGGGCGCCCTTCCCTCTAGCATAGGAAGGCGCGCCCGGCGCCCCTCTCAGGACGGGCTCGGGGGCTCTCCTCTGGAGGGCCTTTGACCTGAGCAGCGTCACGAGGGAGGCGTTCGGGCACCACGTGGGGGCGTGCTTTGACGCGCGCCTCTGAGAGCAAGGCGCAAGGCGCGAGGCGCTCAGGAGTTCATCACCAAGACGATCGAGGAGCTTCAGGAGGCACGAGCCATGTGTGGCGAGCGTCGCCCCGCATCATCCAGTGCAGCTGCTGCCCCTGACATGGGTAGCGAGCTCCGCGTTTGCGTCAACATCCCAGGTCTCAACAGGGTTACTTCTCAGGAGCTCTTCTGGCCGTCTTGCGTTGGATGAACTGGGGGCTCCCTCCGCAGTTACGTCTGCATGCCGTTCGGCATGTTGGACATGGCTGCCTCACACCAGTGCTACATGCAGGGCGTCCTGGCGGCTCACAAGGCCCGGCGCCAGGCGGTCCTGGCAGAGGAGGTGCCGGATCCTCGTGAGCTTCCCGGGCCTCCAGAGCCTCCCGAGCCAGCCGACTCATGAGGAGCGATCTCCGCAGCACGCATCTTCAACTACTCCAACGCTTCTACAACAACGGTGCCAGGTGACTGCTTGGTTTGTTCAGTTGAGGGTGCCCCTCGGACTGCATTATCCTCAAGGTGTCGGGGCCCGCTCCCACAGCCTGTATCATTTTACGCATGTATCAGAACTTGCTTCGCCCTTCCATGAATTACTTAATATTGTCACCTGCATGTCCGGTGCTTTGCCACCATGAACGTCGTGCGCCCTCACAAACCCGCCCGCGACCGCCTCATGATTAAGGACTGGCACGGTGTCTGTGCTCGGGTCCGTCCCTGCAGCATCGCTAAACCCAAGTGGCCGAGCTCTGTCTCGCGGGCTAGCTCCCGTGCACGACACCTCCCGTGGTCCTTGGTGCCTTGTTCTCACATGAGCTAATCGAGAGTCGATGAGTTAGGGCGCGTGACCAGGTGCCTCGCCACCATGGGAGCCGCGCGCCGGTTGTCTTTCTTTAGGATTGTTGCATGAGAAGACTGGGCACGGCGTCTGTGCTCGGGTCCGTCCCTACAGCGTCGATAAACCCAATGGCTGAGCTCTGTCTGGCGGGCTGGCCCCATTCACGTCACCTCGTGGGGTCGTAGGTGCTTGGCCTTCTCATGCGATGTCCTCCGGAGATTCACTCGGCGCAGGCCACCTCAACATCTCTCATGATTCTTACAGGTGTCCCGTAAAAAAATTCAGGCGCAACCCGCCTTGAGGTAGGGCCTCGTGAGTCCCACGCTAGCTCACAGGTGCCCATATACACCTCCTCCAGTCCGGCTATGCTAGCCACGTGTCTGTACGGGGCTGTACACGCCCCGGAGTCTCCCCCCGAGGGAACTCCCACCCACGCACTAGTGGAAGCCACATGCTCCGCGCTGGCGGACGACACGGTCGAGGAGCGACTATGCCCACGTACCAGTGAAAGCCCCATGCTCCGCGCTGGCGAACGACATGGTCGAGGAGCAGCTATGCCCACGGAAGAGTGGAAGCACCATGCTCCGCGCTGGTGAATAAACAACTGAGGGTGGTCCCCGTGGCCACATCAACCTCAGGACAACCTTTGGCTCTTCGCTCGGCAACACCTCACGGCTTTCCCCTAGAGAGGCCCGCGCGAGGGGGCTGGGCATGGGGGCTACGCCCAGGCCACGCCTGGTGCACGCCACCTTACTTGGTTTTCTCGCGTCCCTCCTAGGCAAAAGCTGGCAAGCAAAGGTATGGAGGACTCCGGATTACCTTGTACCATTGCTCGTTTCTCCTTCGTGAGGGCCGTTCATACGTCAAGGGGGACCCCTGAGCATCGCGACTCAGGGGCCTCACTGGTCACGTAGCCCCTCGCCCCTTGGTCTCGTCCTGGTGACCCGGATGCCCCAACGGCGGCCGAGGTACGCGCGGGGCTGGGCCCTGCCGACGCAGAACATTGATGCTATTCGTACGTCAAGGGGGACCCCTGAGCATCGCGCCTCAGGGGCCTCACTGGTCACATAGCCCCTTGCCCCTTGGTCTCGTCCTGGTGATCCGGACGCCCCAACGGCGGTCGAGGTATGCGCGGGGCTGGGCCCTGCCGACACAAAACACTGAGGCAAACACGAAGGAAACCAAGCACGAAAGAGAAATCGCGGAGTTCTAGCAAGTTATTACAAGACATAATGCTCCACGAGTTCAAACAGAAGTTCTCACACCTCCGCGAGGCACCATGAATGTTGCAGGGTCAACTAGGAAGAAGCACCGCCATCGCCCGCCTTGGGGAGCCCATCGTGGATGACGCTCCCACCATCTCCGTCGCCGGCTTCTGCCGCCACAGCTGCGGGGTCGGGGACGCAGATGAACTTCCCCAGCAGGGCCTCCACCTGCTCCTTCATGGCCTCGGTAGCAGTGGTGCGAGATTCAAGAGCCACCTGCTCGATCAACGCACTGAGGTCGCAGCCTGGGTCCCGGAGGAGGAGGTGGCTGAAGACGCGCGTTGCGGCCGAAGTAAAGAGCGCGCGGCACCCCCCTCCACCACGGAGTCCATCCCAGTGGCGATGCCTTCGATCACCTCGGGAAGCGTGGGAAAAAGCCCAGCAGGGCCATCTTCCGGAGTCGCCATCGGTTTCTCATACCCTCCTCCGTAAAGGGAGCGCAACGCCTTGCGAGACCTGAGTTCGGAGGAGACCAAGGCTTCGCGTTCCACGACCGCCGTTCTCTCGGCGGTGGCGAGGGTCTTCTCCCTGGCCTCCAGCTGGGCCGTCGCCTCAGAGACAAGCTGGGCATGGGACACCTGCGCCTTGTCCACCTCCTCCTTCAGCTTGCCCAGGCGATCCCGCTCCACGGCTTGGTCCTTGGCTGCCTGGGCCAGCTTGGCATCGTGGTCGGCGAGCGCCGCTTCGCGGGCCTTGAGCTCCTCCTGCTGATGGAGCCGTTGGGTGTAGGCAGCCTGTGCATCGCGGAGAACTTTCAGCTTAGTCTCCGCCTTGCCGCAGCGCTCCTTGGTGGATGCCGCGTCGGCCAGCGCCACGTCACGAGCCCTCGCGGCTTCATCGGCCTCCCTCCTGCTCTCCGCGGTGGCTGCCTTGGCCCGGCTCCTGACCGTCCTGGCGGACGCGTCGGCCTGGAGCCACCCCGAGATAAGCCCCATGCGCCCCCTCACCATGCACCTGTCGGTGTCATGGACATCGGTCCAGAGCTGGTCCAGTGTGTTGAAGGCTTCCTCCAGAGCCCCGGGCCTGACAAGGGGGCTGCAATCTGCCGACACAAGGGCCTGGGGAAGAGGAGGCACCAGCGCGAGGACTGGCATCGCCACAACAGCAAGGCTAGCTTGGGGCTCTGGAGCCCCCCGAACCCCCCGCGGGCACGACGGGGACGGGCGGCTCCGGAGCCTGCTGGCCTACGGAAGCAGACTCCTCCCGAGGCTCCCCCACCATGCCCACGGCGGCCCGCTCCATCACAAGGGAGTGCGAGGTGGCCTCCTCAGCTTGCGTTGGGGCCACCGCGGCCTTAGCGAGCGATGGTGCCTCAGGGGCCCCGGCATCCCCCTTCTTCTTCTTCACCACGACGACCGCCCTGGTCACCAGGAGGGGAGCACCGTGAGTGCGGTATCAAGAGGCGGCAAATGAAAACAAGGCAAAACGCTTACTCGTCAGAGGCGACGTACGCCCTCTTCCTGGCCAAGGCCGGGGCACCTTCGACCTTCTTGGGCGTGGTCCTGGCCGTGTCCTGGGGGATGATAGGGCGCACAACGGCCGGCTTCGGTGTGGCGTCGGCAGGCGGCAACGCAAGGGCACCACCTCGAGGAGGAGGCGCTGCCACGCTCTTCTTCAGGATCACTCATCCTGGCCTCCGCAGGGCTGGGGGAGTGGCCCCAGACCTCGTAACGACCCCGGTGGAGCGCGGGGATTCCGTGACCGGGGGCTCGGCAGCGTCGTCATCGTCGGATAGGCCGCGGAGAAGCTCGCTCTACGACGGAGGAGAGGTCTCCGCCACATCGTCCACGGTCGCCTCTGAGTCCTCCTCCCCCTTTTCCCCAGCGTCGTCACCGGAGGACACCAGCACCGGGGAGTTGGGGAGCTCGGGCGGCACGAGCCCCAGCTCGTTGAAGATGGGCATGGCAGTGACCAGTGCCGCCCTGTCGGCGCGATGATACAGCGGGATGTAGGCTGCCGGGAGGGTGTGCATGGCCTTGTCCAGCTCCTCGCCCGTCAGGCTCCCCGAGCACAGCCGGATGTCATCCTCTGCGCCCTTGAACTCCCACATGGGGCGCGAGTGTGCTTGGAGCGGGGCCAGGCGCTGCGTCAGGAACTCCTTGACAAGCATGGCCCCCGTCAACGCCCCGGCCTCCATGTCCGCCATCATCTTTTTCAGGACTGGCGCCACTCGGGGGTCGGTGAGCTTCTCATGACCCCACCAATCAAGCTTCTCCGGCAGCTTGGTTGGCAACTCCAGCCGCGCGTGGAGGCCCCTAGCGTCCATGAAGACCCACTTGCGCCAGAAGTTCTCCACCTTCTTCCCAGCCCTCATGAGCGCATTGCCACTATGGACCGCGGCAAAGGAGACGCAGCCTGAATGCTGGGTTGAGTCGTGCATCCGGAGATAGAAGAAATGGCGGAGGAGCGCAACGGAAGGCATCACGCCCACGAACGCCTCACAGTAAAAGGCGAAGATCGACAGGAGAAGGATGGAATTGGGCTGAAGATGCAGAGCCTGAAACTGGTAATGGTCGAGGACGGCGGTGAAGAACTCGGAGAAAGGCGAGATGAGCCCCGCGAAGACACTGTGGAGGAAGAAGGGATAGAACATCCCCGCCAGGGTCCTTTGGTCAGCGGAGCCTGCCAGGAGCATCGTATCCTTCGACTCATTGTCACTGCTCGCCGTCAGCAGGAGCGCGGTGGCGAGGTGCCTCTCCTCGGTAATGGAGGATGCGCCGAGGGACAGTGCGGGAGAAAAAGAGGAGCTCATGGCCTGCGCGGCCGGCTTCGCCTTCCCAGATGCCATCTGCGAAGAACTTGGAGAAGAGACACGAAATGGAGGAGGAATTTGACTAGATCTGGAGGTGTTCTCGGCAGGAAGAAAGGGGGATCTGGAGCAATGCAAAGAGAAGGCAACGATGGTGCGGTGTGGGCGCCAGTCTTTTTGTCAGCTTGGACAGTTGCCGGGGCGGCGTCGGGAAGTGGAGACGCCCACATCCCGTCAAGCGCCACACGCCGGCTCGGTCCGCAGGCAATTGGGGCCTGCGCTGCTTCGGCCTTGCCCTTTGGCTTCGCCTCAAAGCCAAGTCTGAGCGCGCCTTGGGCCCGGGGGCTACTGTGGGCGTTCTGGGAACCAAGGTACCCAGACTTGCCTGCCTGCGGCCCACGGCGTGGCTCCATCGGCAGCCTGGTATGGCCCAGCTTCAGCACCAACAAGACAAGACCCAGACGACGCCAAGACCTCCTGAGGGAGCGGCCACCCTTGGGCTGCTCCTGAGGAGCGGAGTTTCCTATGCAAGTGCCCAACCTCATGAGGACGTGGTGATGCAAGCCATGACGACCAAGGCCAGGCGGGCGCCAGCGAGCGCAGAGGAGCAGGTTTCCTCTTTGGTGCTAAGGGGGCAAGCGCAGGCGCGGGGTCCTGAGGAATCAGTCAAAGGTTTCCATTCGAATGCAACAAGACCAAGACCGCCAGGACTGCAGGACGGATGTCATCACCGAGCTCACCGCAACGTCACGACCAGAGCTTTGCAGGAGAAGACCACCTTTCGTCAGGATAAGATGTTCTACTTGTCCCCTTTCAAATTGGCCGTTGTGGAATCCCTTCCCCCCTTCGTTTTCGGGGAAGAGGACTGAGGCCACTATAAATATAGGTTAGCCACCACCGTAGAGGGGATCCAATCCCAGGTTGACTCATTCCCACCAGAGCGAGCCTCGCCAGCTTGTTCATCCTCTGTACTAGTTCATCCTCAGCCCCTCGTGAGGCAAATCCACCACAAAGCAGGAGTAGGGTCTTACACCGCAAGGTGGCCCGAACCTGGGTAAACTGCCATGTCCATCTTCTCTCCTGTTCATCGAGCTAGGCTGTAGGGCGACGGGTTGGTTGGCTGGAGAGGTTGAGTTCTTCATACACGCCCCAGAGTTTGAACCTTCTTTGGGTCTGCGGAGCCCTGAATCCGACAGCCCTCGCGAGGGTCTTGCTGATTAGTAGTCTTGTAGCTGGGCCATACCGGGCCATTGGCGGGGCCACATGCTGGGCTGTAGGCAGGCAAGTCTGGGTACCCCTGATCACAGAACACCGACAATAGCCCCCGGGCCCAAGGTGCGCTCGGCCTGGCTTCGAAGCGAAGGCAAGGAGTGAAGGGCAAGCGACGCGGGCCCCAATCGCCTGCGGGCCAGGCTTGACACATGGCGCGCGGTGGGGCGCAGACGCCTCCACTTCCCCACGTTGCCTCGGCAACTGCCCAGACTGACAAAAGTCTGGACATGCATGCTGCGAGGCCATCATTGCCCGAATGCGAAAGGACGCCGGTTGGCTTTCTCCGATCGCCTATAAGAGGGCGAGGGGAGTGGAGCCCCATCCCATCTCTATCTTCTCGCCTATTCGCCTCCAATCCTTGCCGCAAAAGCCAGCAACCATCTCGCCACGGCGACCATGGCACCAGCGAGGAGGTTCACCGCCGAGGAGAAAGGCAAGGCCCCCAAGGATGGACCGGAGTCGCCGCCACCCAAGAGGGGGCGCGGCCACCGCCGCAAGTCCGCGGCTACGCCCACAGCATCATCTCGTGGGCGCCGGCACCCTCCATTGGCGGTTTGCACTGGCTCCGGCAGCCGCGGGAAGAACCCCTCCCGTGGAAGCCACGGCAGCCGAAGCCAAGGGGAGAGGCACGCGGTGGACGCCCGACCACCTCACCCACGGGCCCACTCGGATGACATGGCCCGCGAGTTCGTGGTGTGGATGGAGAGTCCGCCCAGCACCTGGATCCAGCTTCCGCGCTCCTTCACAGAGGAGCTGCCGGCCGAAGGACCCGTCAGGCTGTGGCTACAACCCGATGACTGCTGCAACCGGTCCTCGTGGGCGGAGGTCGAGGTTACCCCCTCAGGCTACGTGTACCTGGCCTGTGGGTGGCAGACATTCGCCCGCGCCCGCGGCTTGAAGGGGAGGCACACCCTCCACTTCAAGTACGATGGGGCGAGGACGCGTCAAGATCTTCGGGGAAGACGGCGGGCGCCTAGGGTGCTGCCCGGAGGGTGACAGCAGCGGCAACGACCGCCTCTCCAACGACGACGGCCATCATGGCGGCGACGTCCTCGGTAGCGAACTTGCCCTTGGTGACGGCCGCGACACCTCTAGCAGTGGTGGCACTTCCCCCGGGGGAAGCTCGATCGATGACGACTATGATGAGCCGCCATGTTGCCACGCCCCGATCAAGGAGGAGGAGGACTCTGACTAGGTGCTGTGACGTCGGGCCAGGGCCTCAGGAGCCGTGGCCTTCAGGGGGCCATTTCTTTTGTTTTTATTTCCTGCGCCAGAAATCATGAAGAGCTCCGTGGGGGCGTGTAATGAACTGCGGCGCTCGCGCCTTTATATTAGTGTTTCTTGCTCTTCTCATTCGGGCATGGGTCCCCTTCTGTTCTTACGATAGCTTAGTGCCCTGCGTCGGCGGGACCCAGTCCCTGGGTAGGCTTCCGCCGTCGCTGGTGTGCCAGGTCGCGATGCCATGTGCAAGGCCAGGAGGTGAGCGACCCGAGGTTCGGTAAGAGCTCGTGAGGCGCTGCTCATGAGGCCCCCCTTGATGCACTAGCAGCTCCCTAAAGATAAGAGAAAAGAAGGGGGGGTCCCTTGCCCGAACGAGGTCGCGAGAGTCCAGAAAAAGCGTTAATGGTAAGTTTCACACCTAGCGTGAATAGGATAACTTATCTTGGTGCGCTCGTGGCCCTTGGCGGGTTCCTGCATCATGGGGGCGCGCTTCTCTGGAGCCTATGTACGCTTCGTGTTCTGGCGATGATGCCGTTGGAGCGTCGAGGTAGCCGATGAAGCTTGTCGGGGAGGCTTCGTCCTCATGGGCCGGATGGCTCCGGAGGCTCGAGAGGCTCATGAGGCCCGGGTGGCTCGCGAGGGTTCGGGGCCTCCTGAGACGCCTCCGACAGGCGTCGGGCCTCATGGGGACGTAAAAAGTACTTGATGAAGGGTTCCTTAATGATGCGTCAAACCGTAATTGAGTCCTCCCAGGCCACCTTTCCTTAGCGCCCATCCTGCGTCTAGAGCCCCCGAGCGAGGGTTAGTCGTCGCTGGTATGCTGGGTTGTGGTGCCCGGCAAGGCCAGGGGGCGAGCGCTCCCAAAGCAAGGGGCCAAAGGCAACACGTGCCTGTTGGCTCGCTCGAGAGCGTTGCACGAGGACTTAAGCGCCAAAGCCTTGGCGAGGTGTGCGTATGGGCGGACCCGCAGCTGTTGTGGCCTGGGTTCTCAATGCCGATGGGGCTAGCCCAAGCGTAAACACCGTACCCAGACCCCGCTCGCAGGATGCACGGGGGGGGGGGGAGCAATAGGCAGCCGCCATTTCCTTTAAAAAGCGAGATTCAAGAAGGGAAACACTGCAAGGAGAAAATCCCGACCCTTTTCAAATAAAGATGTAAAAACTTCAAACTTCATTCCAAGAAATTGCAAATTCGGTTACAAGAGAGGATGAAAACGGCCGCGTTCGGCGCTTATACTAGTCTTCCCACCAGTGCGGAGCATGGGGCCTCCACTTGGGCGTGGGCATAGTCGCTGTTCGACCGTTTCTGCCAGCGCGAAGCATGGGGCTTCCAATGGGGCATGGGCGGGAGCTCCCGCGAGGCCACGAAATGGCGCACCGGGAGACTCCGGGGCGTGTACAGCCCCACTCATTATTACATGAGAGTGTCACGGGTAGAACTTGCGGAGGTGCTGGATGTTCCAGGCATTCTGGATGGGGACCCCATCCTTCGTCTCCAGGCGCGCGACGCCAGGCCTCGAGATGCGGGCAACCCTGAATGGGCCCTCCCACATGGGTGAGAGCTTATGGAGGCCCTCCCTGGAGAGGACCCGCCTCAGGACGAGGTCTCCAACTTCGAGAGTCTAGGGGCGGACGTTGCGGCAGTGGTAGCGCCACAGTGCCTGCTGGTACCTTGCAGTGCGGAGAGAGGCTTGGCGGCGGGACTCCTCTCCGAGCACAAGATCAGTCCCCCGCGAGACATCCTGACACGCCTCATCAAATGCCAAGACTCGCGGGGAATGATGCTTGATCTCGAGCGAGAGGACCGCCTCGGCCCCGTAGACGAGAAAGAACGGGGTCTCACCGATGGGCTTGGTCGTGGTGGTGCAGACGAACCACAACATGGACTGCAACTCGTCCAACCAACCCCTGCTGTAGGCCTCAAGCTTTTTCTTGAAGCATTTGGTCTTAAGGCCCCTCAAGACCTCCGCGTTGGCGCGGTTGGCCTGGCCGTTGCTCCGCGGATGTGCCACCAAAGCGTAGCATATCTGTGTTCCAAGGTTAGCACAATATGACCTGAAAAGATTGCTTGTGAAATGGGAGCCGTTGTCAGTGATGATGCGGTTGGGGACACCGAATCGGCTCATGAGGCCCTTGATGAACTTGACGACCGATCCTGCAGGGATGGTGCACACAGGCTCCACCTCCGCCCACTTAGTGAACTTGTCGATGGCGACGTCGAGGTAGCGGTAACCGCCGGCCGCCCGAGGGAATGGGCCCAGAATGTCCAGCCCCCAGACCGCGAAAGGCCATGAGAGTGGCATGGTCTAGAGCCCTTGCGCCAGCTGGTGAATCTGCTTTGCATGGAACTGGCAGGCCTCGCAGGACCGGACCAGCTCAGTGGCGTCGTGGAGCGCTGTAGGCCAGTAGAACCCATTGCGGAACACCTTTCCCACGAGGGTGCGTGACGAGGAATGGTGCCCGTAGTCTCGACCGTGAATGTCGGCCAATAGCTCGCGCCCCTACTCCTCTGATATGCACCACAGCGAGACATCGTTGGGGTACCTGCGGTATAGCTCGCCGTCCTGCAAGCAATAAGTAGTGGCCTACCGAGCCACGCTCTCTGCATCTTCCTCCTTCTCCGGCAAGGCGCCATGGAGCAAGTACGCCTTGAACTCCTTGGTCCAGTTGCCCGCCTAAGGTTCCAACGCCTAGAGCAGGCAGGTTTCGGAGGTCGGGCCGCAGGCTGGGGCACCCGAGGGTGGCGCTGGCGGCGGCTATTCCCGGAGCAGCGTCGGGCCTGCAGCCGAGGGTGCAACCGACGGCTTGAAGAGCCTTTCCTCAAAGATGACAGGCTTTTGAGGCTTGCAGCGGGACGCCTTCTTTGCGATGTCATCTGCTTCCCTGTTCGTGCCACGCGGGATGTGCTGCAACTCCAAGCCCAAGAAATGCTTTTCGATTTTACGTACCTCTTCCAGGTATGCCTCCATGTGCTCGTCCTTTGGTTTGTACTCCTTGTTGTTGAAGTTGACGAGGAGCTGGGAATCACCCTTGATGATGAGGCGCCTGACCCCTAGAGTGGCCGCGGCCTTGAGTCTGGCAATCAAGCCCTCGTATTCCGTGATGTTGTTGGAGACATTCTAGCCATGCTGGAAGCAAAGCTGTATGTGTTGGCGTTCTGGGAACGGGGGTACCCAGACTTGCCTGCCTGCGGCCCAGAGCGTGGCTCCATCGACGGCCTGGTACGGCCCAGCTTCAGCAACAACAAATCAAGACCCTCGCGAGGGGCCAAGCCTTGCGAGGCGGACGACACCAAGACCTCCACGAGGAGCGGCCTCCTCAGGCTGGCTCCCGAGGAGCGGAGATCTCTATGCAAGCCTCACCTCGTGAGGTCCGGATGACGTGATCCATGACGACCAAGGCCAGGCGGGCGCCAGCGGGCGTAGAGTACCAGTTTCCTCTTCGGTACTAAAGAGGCAAGCGCAGGCACGGAGTCCCGAGGAATCAACCAAAGGTTTCCATTCCCATGCAACAAGACCAAGACCGCCAGGACGGCAGGACGGAGGTCATCACCGAGCACACCACGGTGTCACAACCAGAGGCTTTCGCAGGCAAATACTACTTTTGTCAGGATAGCATGTACTAGCTGTCTCCCTTCGAATTTGGCCATTGTGGGATCCCTTCCCGCCTTTCATTTGGGAAGAGGACCAAGGCCACTATAAATAGGACTTAGCCACCACCGTGGAGGGGGACAAGTTGAGACGGATCATTCAGATCACCCACACTCCACCAGCTCGCCCGAGCTCAAGAACTCCTCTCCTCCGGAGGCTGTTCGCCACTGTACTAGTTCATCCTCAGCCCCTCGAGGCCAATCCACCACAAAGCAGGAGTAGGGTTTTACACCGCAAGGTGGCCTGAACCTGGGTAAACTGCTGTGTCTCTTTTCCTTACAGTTCGTCGAGCTAGGCTGTGAGATTAGCGAGTATGCAGACTGGGGAGGACGAGTTCTTCGCACGGACCCCAGAGTTCGAACTTCTCAAGGGTTTGCGGAACCCGAAATCCGACATTTGGCGCGCCAGGTAGGGGTGCGTCGGAGACTCTCTTTTGCCAGCAGATTCGCCACCACCCAGCAGTTGGGGCCAGGGCCTCCCCCGCACCGCATGGGGGCTGCGCTGGGGGAGCCTGGGGCCAGGGCCTCCCCCGCACCGCATGGATCAAGGCGCTGCACGGAGGTAGGTCCTCTGCCGGGGAAGGCGCCGGTGAGCCCTTCCCCCCCGGCGAAGGGCCTGCGGTCGCCGAGGGCACCGCTAGCGTCCCCCTTGCCCCTTGGTCTCATCCTGGTTTTCGGACGCCCCAACGGTGGTCGGGGGAGGCGCAGGGCAGGGCCCTCGTCAGGTGACGTGAAGCAAGGCCCTGCGCCTGTGAAGGTCTCCGCTCGTGACACTCTCACGTAATAATGAGTGGGGCTGTACACGCCCTGGAGTCTCCTGAGTGCCGCCCTCGGGCCTAACGGGGGCTCCCACCCACGCCTAGTGGAAGCACTTAGCTCCGCGCTGGTGAGAAGACAAGAAGACTAGCTAGGTGCCAGACACAGCCATTTAATTCTGCCTTTCTTTCTGTAACTCATCTTGCCGCCTTCTGGAATGAGATTTGGAATTTCATGTGTTTATCAAAAGAAAAACGGGGGGAATTTTTCTTGTCTCATGGCGATTTCTTGCTTTCTGGCTTTGTGTTTTGAGAGTAAGGCTCGCGCCTGCTACCCATCCGCGAGTGGGGGCTGGGCGTGGTATGCGCGCGTCAAAGCACGCCCAGGCTGGCTCCAGAGATGCCAAGGCCCCCCCAGGGGGCTGGAGTGCAATCACCGCAGGATCGTCGCGCGCACACCTTGCCGTGATCCGACAATCGGCTCCTCGCGAGGCCCTCTTGGGCGGGCCAGCAGGCTCCCCGGGAGACTTAAAACCTCGCGAGCCCGGCGGGATTGCCTCAGGAGGAAGGCGCGTCCGCGACCTCAGGACTCGCTCAAGACCTACGAAGCCAAGATAAGTTGCAACAACTACCCCGCTCGGGATCCTGCGGGCTCGCGACGGCATATTCCAAATCTTATTTTTAAAGGGTATATCATCATTTCATATATCATAAGGGGCCCCAACTTCAAAAATGTTTTTACGCCCCGCAGGGCTGTGCCCGAAGGTTTTTTGCATGCAGATTAAGGCAAAGGGAAAGGCAGGCCTAGCCAGAGGCTCTGCCTTCAGTGCCGTCCTCGCCACCTTCATCCGCGCCACCTGCGCTGTCACTGGCGTCGTCTTCATCATCGTCATCCGCATCGCCTTCTTCGGCCATGATCACGGCCGTGTCGTCCTCAGGAGCAAACTCCGCGACCAGGTCGTCGACATGGTCGTCCACCCATTCCGGCAGATTGCCCTGGATGACCCGGGGCACGGGGGCTATTGCGCCATCGAAATCAAAATGGGGATCAAGGTTCTCGAGGTGACTAAAGACGCGTGAGAACACGCGCCCCAGGAGGCCTCGGCTTCTCTCTGCAACGAGCTCGCGAACCCTCGCCACCCGGTCCTCCAGGCGGGTCACGATCAAGGTGAAGAAGTGGAGGTGGCTGGCTTCATCGTCCTCGTGCGGGTGCACGATGCTCTCCTCGTAGATCGTGCCCAAAGCCTGGTTGGCCATCACCCTGAGGTCTTGGAGCATCGAGGAGCGCTCACACTACATCGTCTGGCGGCGGTTTTCTTCGTTCACGGTCTTCTCCGCGAGGGACGTGACGGCCTCGACTTGCTGCTGGACTGAGGACAGCTCGGCGCGAGTGGAGGCCAAGTCAACTTGAGTAGAGGCCTGGGTTTCCTTGGCGGCCCTCTCGCGCTGCTCTGCCTCGTCCAACTTTGTCCTGAGGGCAGCGGTCCTTCCCTCAACCTCGGCCTCCAGGAGCCCCAACTTCAGGCGGTACTCATCGGCGAGAGCCGTTCGGGCCTTTTCCACCCTCTGGTCAACCTCCTCCTGGATCTGGGCCTCCCGTGCGGCGACGGTGTCCTCAGCCGTGGCTACGTGGCGCTCCCTCACCTCCAACCGCTCAAGCTCCAGGCTGCGCTCCAAGACCTCCAGCGCCAGCGTCTTCTCGCGTTCCTCAACCTCTTTCTTGTCGAAAGGGGCCTTGCTTGGTGATGCTGCCAGGGCGGCCCTGCATGCTTCGATCTGCTGCTCAAGGGCGGCGTTCAAAGCTTGGAGCTCCCGCTCCCGCTCCTCGGCCACCTCACGATGGCGGTCGGCAGCTCTGGCCTCCTCCAGGGCACGGGTGCAAGCCTCGCGAG